>CM069536.1:46470991-47703908 GCA_035773235.1 Eospalax fontanierii | reverse complement strand
TAACAGGGCCAACAGCTTTACTAAGAATGATGTACTCTGATATATTTTGTTCTACTTCATTGCCTTTCGTTTTTCCCTTTTAATGATGGTTTTGACCAGCAAAATTGATTTCATTACCCATGATTGAAAAATGCTGCTTTAAAGCACAAACTCCACATTCAGAGACAAGCTTTCACTTCCATATAAAGTACCAACGGGTACAGGGCAGGCCACACAGAATGTGTTGAGGAAATACTTGTTAAGCACTGAACTTTTAAGGAACCAATAATCCCCTAGTTTAAACACTTTGTCTTGGAAACTCTCCAGTTCATTTTATTTGGAAAACAAAAAACCATCCTAATTCCAAATCCCAGTGAACAAATCATTCACACACACAAAACTGTAAATTGATCTCTGTTTTGAATTTAGACTTGGAACTCTAAATAAAATAAAAGCAAAGAGATTTCATTCAACAAACATGAGCTAAATGCCTACCCTATGCTGTACACTGTCCTTGGGGCTACAAATAAAGACACGAATGAGTTCTAGTCCCTGCCCTGAAGGAGCCAGGATGTACTGGGAGAAGCAAAGCCAGAATCTGAGGAGTGTGACGAGCAAAGCACAGGTTGCCAGGGAGCGATGGAAGGTGTCTGTTCAACCTAGAGGAGGTAGGATGGTTCCTTTGAAGCCACCTCAAGAATAGCAGCCAGATGAGAGAGTAAATGCAGAAGGGCTGTTTTAGACAGTGGAAACTGCATGTTCCAAGCTGTGGCAGTCACAATTGATTATCTTCCATGCTACGAATCCCTTTGGTTCTGGCTGGCAGTGCCTCAATTATTTTAGGAGAGAAATGGAGGCGTGTTCACTTCTGCTCTGCTAAATTCAAGGATATAATGGTTAGCTTTAGTTGTCAGTTTGACACAATCTAGAATCACCTGGAAAGCGCTGCAGCAGGAGACTTGTCTACTACGTTGGGTTGGCCTGTGGGCATGCCTGTGGGGCATTGACTTGAGTTAACTGAGGTGAGAAGACTCAGTCTGAACGTGGGCAGCACCATTTCATGGGCTGGGCTGAGGACTGTGCAAGACTGAAGACAGCTGAGCTCAAGCAAATAAACGGGCCACGGAGTGAGCATGTATGTGTTCATTGCTCTCCACTCTTGATTGTGGGTGGAATGTGACCAGGTGTCTCAAGCTCCTGCTGCTGTGACTTCCCAGTAATAATGGCGAGTAACCGGGATTGTAAGCTAAAATAAATCCCTTTCTTCCCTAAATTGCTTTTCTTCCAGGATGTATTATCACAGCAACAGAAATGAAACCATTATAAGAGGAAATCCTCATTGACATAAGCCAATCACAGTGGTTCCAGCATCCTTATTACTTTAGAGATTGGCTAAAAGGCCCCTGGTCTAGCCATTGAGATCTGAGGAAGGATCTTCTGGGAGCAGTCTTTCAAATAGCAGCCTTGAAAAGAAGTTCATGTTAATAAACTGTCTTTTCTTCTATTGGATGCTTTATTGTATTAATAAAATACTTCACTGAGGTGTAGCCATCTTGGGATCTGAAGTAATATAGCAAAGAAAATGCCAATCAAAAAGGCCAGTATGTTATTCAGCTTTACCTTCTTATGACAAAAATAGCCAAGACAATCAACATAAGGAACGTTTTATTTTGGTTCATGGTTTCAGGGATTTCAGTTCATGGTCACTTGGCCCTGTCTGGGGCAGCACAGTACATCATGGCAGAACTACATGGCAAAGGAGGCTCACCACCTCACTGTGAGAGAGAGGAAGGGGTCTGGGTTCCAATATCCCTTCAAGGACACACTCCAATGGCTTAACTTCGCTTTACTAGGCCCCGCCTCCCCAAAGCACCACAGAATGGCAATCAAGCCCTTAATATACAACTCTCTGGAGGACACTTAAGATCCAAACCATAACAACTGGGGACCTCAATGACCTTATAAGTAGCTAAATTAATCAAATAAAGCTACTCTGCCTCAGACATGATGTCAGTTAGCTAATAGATATTCTGTTTTATAAAAGTCAGCCAAATCAGAGTTTTATGTTATTTGCTGTCAAGATTAAACTAAACTAATGCAAAATCTATGGCAATAGAAAAAGGTGTGTTCTACAGGGTAGAAATTAGGGTACACTGGAGAATATTGGGGGTAGACAAGTTTAAGTGGGGCCAGGGTGAGGGAAAGAGAGATAGGTGGTGGAGAATTAACCAAAACTAGGGATACACGAAAAATCCATTTGGAAACCTACTATTTTATAATCCAATTAGAGTATATATAATTTTTAAAAAGGAGTTATCCACCCTTTCATGGGTGGATAATGCTGCTCCCAGAAGTGATAGTTATTAAATTAAAAGTTCAAGCCAAATGAAGACACTTCCTTGAATTGTTGATCAGGGAGGTCCCAGAGGCTCCCAGACTTTTGCCATTGCTTTTGGTTGCCCACCAAAACTACATGACAAGACTCTGTTGCTAAAGACACCATACACTTTACTTGCCAGTGCTATGCATTGGGGGAGAAAAGTTATCAATGGTCTTACCGAGCTATGAACCTTGTAAGCTACAATAGCAACCCATCAGGAAGATGTACCTACTGGTATAATAGTGGCAGGACTCTTATGGTGTAACCAACCACTTTTAAAATTTTTGTTATTTTTATTTTAAGTATATGAGTGTATTGCCTGCGTGGGTGTAAGTACACCCATGCATGCAGTGCCTATGGAAGTCAGAAGAGGGTGTCAGAGCCCCTGGAACTGGAGTTACAGATGGTTGGTAGCTGCCATGTGAATGCTGGGAATTAAACCCTGGCCCTCTGCAAGAGCAGCTGGTGCTCTTGACCACTGAGCCATCTCTCCAGTGCCCCCAACACCTTTTTTAAAACTGGATTTTAGGCTTACTCTACAGATTGAATTCAGACTTGATACTGTAATTCCGTGTCTAGGTAGTTCATAATACAGGGGCAGGTAAAGGGACGACTACTGTTGTTTTGCTAAAGGGACATGGTCTAAATCTGCCCTCTAAATGCTTATTTTACAGGTTAGTGTTGTTTCCAGCCTTGGTCAGACAAGCTTCTGCTTGAGGTGGACTACAATTAATGAAGAGGCTCATAACTGGTTAAAGGCCGAGGATAAGTCACTATTGAATGCTCACTCCTAGAGAGGACATCTGCTTCACTGCTTCCAAGGTCAGAGAGTATTTTAGAAGAAGGAGGTGGGCTGCTTTGGACATGACAAGGGCCATTGCACCCAAGAATGCACAACAGCAGTAGCTACTTGCCTAAGACCTAACAAGCCTGGACCCATTAACAGTCCATCATGGATGAAATAAGCTCCACCCCTCCCTAAGGAAGTGTAGGCAATTAACGGTTGTTGGGAAGGGGAAGTCATATTCTTTAGTGGTGTGGCCACTGGTAAGTTGCCCTTGTTTAGGTAAATAAGCCCCCACCCTTCCTCATGCAAAGCAAATGTAATTAAATGCAGTGGGCTACAAAAAAAGAAAAAACATGAAAGCAGAGGGAGACTTGGGAAAAAGAAAGAGTTTGGTGTGGAATGGGGAATAAGAGACACTAATAAAGAGGAGGATAACCGATGTCCATTATACGTTTATGTGAATTATCAAAGAATAAACTGAAAAAATTAGGATGGCAGCTGGATAGATGGCTCAGTTGGTAAGAATGCTTGCTTAATGTTCTTCCAGAGGACCCAAATTCAGCTCCCAACACTCACATCAGGTGGCTCACAACCATCTGTGACTCCAGCTCCAGGGGATCTAACACCCTCTTCCGACATCCATGGGTACCTGCACACATGCGGCGTATACACACACACACACACACACACACACACAAACAAATAAAAAATGAAAATAAATGTGCTTTTTTTGAGGTCTCTCTTTAGCTCAGAACTTGCTACGTAGAACAGGCTGGCATCAATCTCACAGAGATCCGCCTGCCTCTGCCTCCTGAGTGCCGAGATTAAAAACATTCCCCACTACACCTGGCCTTTAAAATTCTTTTAAAGAAAAAATTGTAAGGCCAGATTATACTATTCAACAAACTTTAGTTTCAAAATAAGACACAAATGACCATTAAGCATATTAAAAACTCAATCTCACTTTTTTTTTTTCTTGGCAGGGTCTCACTATGTGGTCTTGTCAGGCCTAGAACTCACTATGTACCCCAGGCTGGCCTCACATTCACAGAGATCTGCCTAGCTCTATGTCCCAAGTGCTAGAATTAAAGGCCATACCCCAGCGTCAACCTCACTTTTAAGGTAAACACATTTTACAACTCCAATTTTTCTCTTCTAGATTGATGAAGACCAAAACCTGGATCAAGAGGCCAAGTGTGGTAATACATGGCTGTCATGTCAGCACTCAGGATCCTGAAGCAAAAGGATCTTGAGTTTGAAGACAGTTTAAAGAACAGAGAAGGATTCAACTCAAAAAAACGAAAATATTGATAAGGGCTGAGGATACATTTTAGTGGTTTAGCATATGTTTACCATGCATGTGAGGCTCTGAATTCCATCCTCAGCATCATTAAAAACAAAAACAAAATCTTGATAATATTCACTATCACCCAGGGAAAGCCAACACATTCACTTATTACTGATGCGAATGTGTGTGTGTGTGTGTGTGTGTGTGTATGTGTGATATGAATATATGGAAAACAATTTGTCAACACTTTTTATAAACTAAAAGTGTATTGACTCCAGTAATTCCATTTCTAGGTGTGTTTGTCTTACAGAGGTCCTCCAAATAAAATGAATGTGCATGGATATATCTATCATAGTCTTTGCAAAAGCAAATTGACTAAAACTTCCCTTTAGTGTTCATCAATAAGGAACCAATTAATACATTATTATATTCATGCTGAATTATATGCAACCACTGAAAAGAACAAAGTGATTCTATATGTAGTGATATGGAAGTATATCAAATATTGAGAAAAGTCATGTGCAGACTAGTCTACAATGGTTGAAAGTGGGGGAAAGGATATTTGAAAATGCACAAACTGGGAAAGAATGATACAGAACAAACTGAAGAATGAAATTTACAAAAGTCAAGGGAGGAAAAGACTGACCAGTTATAAGACTTTGTATCTTCTAAATGTTGTTCCAATAATGGGAGGCAATGCTAATCCCACTAGTAAAAGACATTCTTAAATGACAATATCACAAGACATTAGGATAAAAAGTTCATTTGAAGCCAAGTATGATTGTAAACACCTGTAATCCCAGCAAGAGAACAAGGCATTTGAGGTTATCTTCCAGTACATGATGAATTCAAGGCCAGCCTGTCTCAAAAATAAAACCCAGTCTCAAAAATACAAACAAAAAGCCCTAAAATTTTTTTCTATAAATTGTCAAAAGGGTTTTAATAGTCATTCATCTAAAAATATTGGTAGCAATATAATGAGTCTCTGTAATATAATAAAAAATACCTGATATTGGACCTCAAATTGAGAGGTGATTTTGTAGAAGTTGTTGTCAATTCTTACAGAACACAAAAATGTCTTCCAGGAAACTAGAAATAAAGCTCATTGCAAGTTTAAAAAAGTAAAATGCCCTACACCATGACTATGATTAGCTAATTACCTATGTATACAGAGGTAAATCCAGAGACTGTGAATTTGTGACTGAAGAAATTTAGTTGAACCAATATTCCAGCTCAACTCCTGGAGTAATTTCAAGGAGGCAGGAAAAAGCATAAACAGTTATATAGTAAACAGAAATCTGAACACTAGCTAGAAAAGGCCTTAGTACATGCACAACAGTACATCTTCCAGTGCCCCAAACACAGTGGAAGAATCTGTTGGCTGAGCAGACTCCCGTGTGCACTTTCATCCTTGAAAAGCTAACCTGTCTTAGGCAAGCCATATTTCATGGTATCATCTCCTTTCTTGATCTGATTCCGTGCTTCTGAAGCATCTTCTGATAATCAAGCTGCCTCTGAGACTTATCTAAAGAGAGAAAATGTGAGGGATCAGATCCACTAGAAGATTGTAGTTCAGCTGCAAATTGCTAAATCTCAAAGTACCATTTCAATTCCAGAGCATCTTCCCCAGTCACTACCCTCAACTTTAGAATCAGGTAAGGTTTCAACTACAACTGTACTTACAAGGCCTTGTTATAAGTGTGTTTTCTGTGAAAACCTACAGACTAATCTCCTCCTGAGTCTGTTTCTATAGTACCCAGTCTAGATATTATGTATGCACACAAACATAAACACATCTATAAATGTGTTTCTTTATAATGAAAACAACAAAGCCTGTCAACTCTAAAAAGATCTAAGTAAATAGAAAGATAAAAGTTTTCTGATAGGAAGCCCAAATATTACATAAAATGTCTTGTTTCCTACAATTTTACTATAGTCATCAGAATACTGGTGAAAATTCCCAAATATTTCTAAATGTCTGACAAAAGAAGGGAAAGAAAACCTTGAGGCACATAAGAAGAAATATGCAGAGGTATGATATACTTTTGGATTAGCTATGACTAAAATACCTGAGAATAATTTAAAGCAGGAAGCAATTACTTTGCTCACAGTTTCAAAAGGTTCAGTCCATAATCAGTTGTTCCCATGAATCTGGGCAGCATTATGGAAGTGGGAGTACGTAGCAGAAGAGATTCTTCCTGTCATAGTAGACAGGAAGCAGGCGACTAGGAAAAAAAACTAGGGACTAGGTCTTCAAAGCCATGCTGTTGGTAATCAACTTCTTCCAATGGGGTTACCCCACAAAGTTTCCATGAAAGGACGTATAGGGAGACTGGAGATGAGCAGAAAATAGGAATGGAAGTAGAATTACAGTAATCAGAACACACTGTACATATGTATAAGGTTGCTGAAGAACAAATTCAATAAAAGTTATTAAAAGGGGGGCTGAAGAGATGACTCAGCAGTTAAGAGCACTTGCTGCTCTTTTGGAGAACCCAGGTTCAGTTCCCAGCACCCACATGGCAGTTCACAATCACTTGTAACTCCAATTCCAGAGGATCCAATGCCCTCCACAGTACATGGTGCACATACATATTCCGGCACAACACTCATAATACATAAAATAAAAACAAATCTTTAAGAAAAGTTTCCCAGGGGCTGGAGAGATGGCTCACTGATTAGAGCACTGGCTACTCTTGCAGAGCACCCACATGGTAGTTAACGACCATCCTTAACTATCGAGTTCCAGGGGATCCAATGCCCTCTTCTGAAGTCCATGAGCATTGCACACATGGGTGCACTTACACACATGCAGACAATGCACTCATACACATAAAACTTTTAAAAAATTAAATATTTTTTTAAACTTTCAGAACCTTCCTAAGTGTTCAACACTTTAGCCTATGGGGGATATTTCATATTCAAATCCTAATAGAAAGTGAAAGAAAGAGTACTTATAAGGAGAATGAATAAGACCCATTAGCAATAAAAACCTGCAAAGCAACAAAAATAAAATTTTGAAGTCTTAATGTCAGAATAGACAGATTTCTGATAGGAAGATAAGAAATAGAACTGAATTTTCATAACAATTTTAGTACACAATGATGATATCATGATATGAGATAAAGATTTATTTCAGTGTATTGTGGAGGGATACTTGATCATCAATTTGAGAAGGAAAGGGAGAATTTAGAGTCCCTTCACACACTATGCATGATACCTAATTCCATTTGATCTGAATATCAAACACAGCTAAAACTATAAAGTCTAGGAGAAAATAGGATTAAATGTTTATCAAACAATAAAAAAACTGACTCTAGGGGCTGGAGAGATGGCTTGGTGGTTAAGAGCATTGGTTACTCTTGCAGAGGACCCAGGTTTAATTCCCAGCTGCCATGGGTCAGCTAACCATTAGTAACTCCAGTTCTAGAGGATCTGACACCCTCTTCTGATCTCCTCCCGCACTGCATGACATGGTACACTTACATGCATGCAGGCAATACACTCATACACATAAAATAAAAGTAATAAAGTATTTTTTAAAAACTGACTCTATACTTACTTTACTAAAGAAAAGAATATTAAAGTACTTGACTTATATAAAACTTCGTAAAAAGAAATTCATAATAATATAACACCAAAGTTAAAGACAAACACCATACTAGAAGATATATTTAAAACACATATGCTAAAAAAAATTAATAGTTATTTCAAGAATTCATACAAGTTGGCAAGAATCTCATGAACATTTCAACTAATAGGATACTAATAAAATAATTTATAAAAGAATAATTAATAAGCATACACTGCAACATGTCCTCATGAATTAGGTTTTCTTAATTCTGGAACATATTCCTATACCTCTGCTGTCCAAAAATAGTAGTCAGGAGCCATGTGCACCAATCTGTGCCCCACAAACAACTCTGGAGCCCTGTCCACCTGCTCCCTACAATATACCAGACCTAAGGAAAATGCACAATACAATGTGGGGGCTCCATAGATGTTCAGTGAATTTATGATCAGTACTATCTTTCTCAGCTAAGCTCTGAGCATTCTTGTTCCAAAGGAAGTTTTGTCTCAAAATGTGTTTCCTTTCACTGTGTTGTCTCACATGGAATCTTTGCTGCTTATTTTAAATGATATACTTTCAGCCAGTATACATCTTTAATCCCAGGACTTGGGAAACAGAGGCAAGTGGACCTTTTAAGTTTGAGGTCACCTTGGACTACATGGGGAGTTTCAGGCCATCTAGGTTATATAGTGAAACCCTGTCTCTAAATAAATAAATAAACAAACAAATAAGTAAATAAATGGAAGGTGTACTTTCTACTTGAAATACAAATTGCCTAACTCAAAAGCATTAATTATATGATATGGGATTGATGATATTTAATGATACAGGATTTTTTTTTCCTTTGAGACTGGAAGGTGCTGTGCTGTCTAGGCTGGCCTCCAATTCCCAGTTCAAGCAGTTGATTCTTCTATGTTAGCTGTCAAGTAGCTGGGATCACAAACATGTAACACTGCTTCTAGGTTAAGGAATTTTTTTTTCATGTAAGAATAAATCCAGAAATTGTACTGTTCCAGAATTGGTAAGCTCATGGATGTCCTTAAGGAACCATATTTTTGCTACTGTTCCCCTCTCCCACCCTAGACATGTGGTCTATTGTCCAAGATGAAGACAGAAGGTAAAGCTTTTGGCATTACCTGGGAGTGGTAGTATACACCTGTGATCCCAGCACTTAGGAGACTGATGTAGTAAGATCACAAGTTCAAGGCCAGCCCTAACCACATAGTAACACCTGTATAAAATAATAAAATATAAAACAAATCATCTGGCCAGATACAACATCTCAACTGCCCAGAGTCCAGATTTTTCCATGATTGGCTGAATGAATCTAGCTCCCTTGGGCTGGGTAACTCCCAAGTCCCTTGGAGTGGAGGCTGCTAAACTTAACAACAGAGTAGGATTAGAGTGGGAAGCTGGGGTCAAAGAAGACAAAACGGTCTAGAACAAGTCACTAAGAGTTGTTTTATTCTATTCTGAGAATAGTTATGTTGTCCAGGCTCACTTAGAACTATGGATATTATTGGTTTAACCTTCTAACTGTTGGATACAGGCAAGTACCTCATGCCAAGCTCCTCTGAGAATTCCTTTACAAAGCACAAATCCCTAGTCAGTTCTTTCTTTCTTTCTTTCTTTCTTTTTTTCTTCTTTTATTTGAGAAATGGTCTCACATACCCCAGGCTGGCCTCACACACACTATGTAGCAGAAGATGAGTTCCTGTCTTGACTTCCCAGGTGCTGAGATTCCTGGCATGTACCCATGTACCACACCATGCCCATCTTTATATAGTACTGGGACGGGGAGTATCCAAACCCAGGACTTCCTGTACGCTAGGCAAATACTCTACCAACCGAGCCATATCCCCAGCCTGATACCGTACTCAAAATACCGTTTTAAAAATACACTTCAAATTCTAGGTCTTTAATTAATCCTCTATCTTTTTTGATGTATTTATTACTACTTTATGTGTATGAATATTTTGCTTACATGTGTCTAAGTGAACCAAATGCATTTAGTGTCCACAGAGGCCTAAAGAGGGTATCAGATCTCCTGAAACTGGAGTTAAGGATGGTAACTCCATACTGGTACTGGGAACCAAACCCAGGTCTTCTGTAAAAGCAGCCAGTGCTTTTAACTGATGAGCCATCTTTCAGGTCCCTTCTCTAATGATCTTAACCAGAAGTAGTCTCCTTCCTACAAGTGACTTAAAATCTTGAGTTTAGGCCAAAGACTGGGAGTCATTCCTGATTTCCCCTTTATGTCACAAATCATAACCATTTATCTGTTTTGTCTACTTACCTTCAAAATATGTTCAGAATCCAGCCTCTTCTCACCACCCCCAGTGCTCACCCTGGACCAAGCCATGCTCAGGTTTTGTAGATGTATAACAATCCAGAAGTTTAAGTCCTATCACATCAGTTCTCAAAACTCTCACTGGCTTCAGAATAAAATCTAATGCCCTTACCAAGGCCTGCAGGGCCCTCTGGGATCTGCTCTGTCACCTCTATGACTTCATCTCCCAGGCACATCCTCTGGTTCACTGCACACAGACACACTGGCTACATGTCCTTAGGACACACCAAGCGTCCCTCCTCCATAAGGCCTTTACACTTGATAGTTGCTTTGCTTGGGAACTTTGTCCAGTTCTTCAGATGGCTTATTCCTTCTCTTTCTTCAGATTTTGAGTCAGATGGAACCTTACCAGAGAAGTGCTGCCTTATCTTCCTCCTATAAACCTTCCCTCCCCCAACCCTCATATTCTACTCTCTTCCATCTGCTTTATTCACCTTATCAGAACTTGTCACAATTGATATAGTCTTTTACTCTGTCTTGTCTCATTAGGACTTAAAATTCCTGGATCTAGAGAGATGGCTCAGCAGTTAAGAGCACTGGCTGCTCTTTGCAAAGGA
The DNA here is from genome assembly GCA_035773235.1 of Eospalax fontanierii. NCBI lineage: Eukaryota > Metazoa > Chordata > Mammalia > Rodentia > Spalacidae > Eospalax > Eospalax fontanierii. Next base: position 47,692,996 of record CM069536.1, on the reverse strand, counting down.
CGCAGATCTGATTCCCAACACCCACATGGCAGCTAACAACCATCTGTAACTCCAGTTCCAGAGGATCCAAAACCCTCTTCTGGCTTTTGTGAGCATTGCACAACATAGGTACACTTACATATATGCCAGCATAACACTCATACATGTAAAATAAATTTTTTTAAGTTAAAAAAAGACAAGATTCATAAAGCCAGAGACTTTATTTGTTGTTCACTAACTTGGCCTCAGTACTTAAACGTAAACATAGTGTCAGACAAGGCAGGGAGGTGGGACCCAGCAGTGTGGCCCAACAGCTTGAGGAGCTGGAACATGGAATTTAGAGTAATCGGAATCTGTGTTTCTGGTTCATGGTCACTCATGTTTGGCTCCAGAATGAACTATCTCTTAATCCCTTCAAGGTGAGAGTTGTGCTTTAACATTAACTGTGTGTGTATGTGTGTGCGCGTGTGTGTGTGTGTGTGTGTGTGTGTGAGAGAGAGAGAGAGAGAGAGAGAGAGAGAGAAAGAGAGAGAGAGAGAGAGAGAGAGAGAGATACTATGGCTTTCTAAATTACAGTGGGACAGGAATTAACTCTCTGTAAGTATCAATGTCTAGGGCCCATAATGGATTATAAACTAGTCACATAGCCTGAGACCAAGAAAGGGTAGCAACTTGATCAATAGCCTATAAAATGAGTAAAATAAGCTGGGAGATAGAGTGGACACACAACATGTGACCACTCCCCTGATTGAACAACTAACACATGAGGCCACTTACTGGCTCAGTCTAAATGTACTCTAAGTTTACCCTCCCCGTTCCTAGTCCTCCTTTCCTAACTCTACTCAGGCTTGAGACAACACCCCACACACACCTACCCACCCTGCCTAAGCCACTGGCCTCAGGTGACACAGGTGGCTTTGATGACCTTTGATCACCATAGTTTCCAGAGATAAGCTCTAACACTCAAAGAACTCATACCAACCCTGCTCAAAGGGTGTGATTTACAGAAAGATTTAAAAATAAAGCAAAGCTTGAGTGCTTCTTGTTTATCTTAAGGGATCTCCTTTTGTACATAAAAATGTAAGGTGCTTGTATGAGGTGTGCTGTTTAGATTTAGAGCCGAGAGAAGGATGGGTCACAAACATTCAGGCTCCAAGTAAGCATAGTTTGTTGTTTTCAATATCCCTGTTTGAGATGTCTCTAAGAAAACACAGTCTTATCTGCAGGCAGTTTTAGTGCAGTTTCTTTTTTAAAAAATATTATTTTCATTTTATATGTATGCATGTATTGTTTCCATGTATGTAAGTGTACCCGTGTCATGCAATGTAACAGAAGAGGGTGTTGGAAGCCCTGGAACTGGAGTTATGGACTGTTGTTAGCCGCTATGTGGGTTCTGGGATTCAAACCTGGGTCTTCTGCAAGAACAGCCAGTGTTCTTAACTGCTGAGCCCTCTCTCCAGCTCCATGTCAAATTTCTTGACCCTGCATCAGCAAAGTCAAACTGAGTGAAGGGCTTCTTTCCTTCCCATGACCCTTTGATTCTCCGTCTTTCTACCCTTCCTCAGTAGCAATGTAATAGGGGCTCACTTGACAATTGTTAAATAATTGGATATTCCTGTAACCTTTGTTCATGTGGTGAGGTTCATGCTGTTATCTTTGAAAGTGCACACATCCTGTCTCTAAAAGGGAACATAAGCTTCTTAAAGGCCACAGCTGAGTTTTAATGCACAGAACCTTGGATAAAGGCAGCACTCCTAAGTTTTTGCTGTTGACATTTAGAGAGTGCTGCATTAGAGTTATAACAGCTGTTGTCATCAGACCTAACCTGTTCTACTTAGGACCCTGAGAAGCTGAGGCACAGGACAGGAATGGCAAATTTAGAGACAGTGTGGGATCTAGTGGTCTGTCCCAAACCAGGGATCAATTTAAGTCCTTGAGCTACAGGATGGCTGTATCTCCAGAACACGGAAAGGAGACCCCAGGAGATTTTTGCTGTCCCCAGTTTCCCGTAGAACAGCTTTTTTCCCCCTCCAATTTTGTTTAGAGCCTGGCAGTTCTTTGCAAAGTAACAAAGACTGACTCTGGTTATCTGGTGGCAAAGGTCATTTCTTAACAGATAGATACTAACCAGAAGAAGAGCAAAGTCAAGGGTAGCTAGGCTCTGGGGTCATTGTTCAAAGTTAGAAAGGAAACTTGACTTACTACAGGTCCCACCCCACCTAGCCCCAACCTTGAAAACACAATGTGAAGAACCCCAGGGAGGTCTCTGGGCCCCAGGAAGGCAGCTGCTGTTGGCCTAGGCTTTTGTTTCTGAGTTGTTCTCTCATACACAGTCTAGGATCACTTACCAGACTCAGGGAACCAAGTCACTTTCAAATGTCCATAAGCCTGTCAGAGGAGAAAGGGATAAACAAGGAGACTGAAGGCAATGCTTTAAACAGAAGAAGAAAAAGATATCATTGAGAGTGTGCTAAGCCAAAAGGCCAGTGCCTAGAATCACTGTGTGCTTTGTCTGAAGTATGTCTATGCGGAAGAGCCCCAGGTGTAGAAGGAAGCAATTGCTGAGGTGGTCTTGAGGATACACAGCAAGGGCCCCAAAGGGGCAGGCTAGGGGACAGAATGTATTTTCAACAACTTTAGAAATACTCCTTTTAGCATTCTGCAAGAAATGAAAAGTAGATGAGTTGTTTTGGAACTTGTTTTAGTATTACTGGTCCCCATGAGGTTTTCAGGGCAGAGTTAGAACTGGACAGAAAATGTGTCTTAGGTAAATACCTGACAGACAGGGTCACCACTCTGGGAGAAGGTGACCTTTCTGAGTCAGATCATCCACCCCTTGAGAAACAGCTGTGTAGGCCAAAAGACTTTCATTTTCCATCTTGTACAGGTCTGGTTAGAATAAACTGCAGTGTGATTTACAGCACTGATCGGCCTGGTTGCTGTTCAGGCAGGACCTTCCTGTCAGCAACTCTACAACAGGAGACACAGGCCAGAGCTGCAGTCAGTAGCCTAGACATTTCCTTAACCTTCTAGAAACCTCCGTTCAGATCAAGCTGGATTCCTGATTGCAGCCAGAGAAAAGAATTTCAGGATGGGCCATTATAAAGCAGAGTTGGAGTTTATTAAAATAGAGAGGCATTTAGAAAAAGAATAAGGCACACTCATGAGTATAGATGAAGACTTTTCAATGTAGAGTTGCCCTTAAAGTGTCTCATAACCAAATACACCATTTTGGTGACTCTCAAGTTACATTTCAAAAGGTTGCTAAGAAATAAAATTATAGGGCATCTCTGGAGGTGACTTGGATGAGATTGCAATCTCATAAAATAAAAATCTCATATGAGCCACAGGGTTGCACAAGAGTATTGAGACAGGTCTTTTATTGTAAGTAGAGTTCCTGGTAAGAATCCTAAAAAATTGCAAGTTTACACCTAGGAAAAAAGAAAGGTCATATATATTTAGGACTTAAGCATGGTTCACTGCTGTCTAAAATTCTTACTAGAAAACACCCTCCCAGCAAATGCTGTTAACTGGGTTAGAATTCTCGATCCTTGGCTGGCAAGAGGCTTCAACCAGACCCTGGGGTAAGGGACTCCTTTCCCTTCTCGTGTCCCCTGCTGGAGTGGGGTCCGATGACTATACATTGGAGTCACCTCTAGTCCAAGCTACTTAAGAGGCTGAGGCAGGAAAATCATTTAAGCAAGTATGAATTGGTCTTATTGGAGATTTGGGCATTGTTAAAAGCGCTCCAGGAATGGAGATACAGCGGATAGTAGAGCACTTGCTACCTACAGGGACCCTGTCTGAAAAACAAAACACACATTAAACGACTAGCAATTATGGTTCCTGCCAAGTAACTCTTTCAAGTGCTTTATTTTAAATTCATTTCATTTCCACAACACCTCAATGATGCATCCCCTATTTAACAATAAGGAAACAGATATTAGGAGTCCAGAGCCACAAAATAAGTGGTCAGGACTGACCCCCAAACTTTACTGTGTCCCTGAATTACCCATAGAAGCTGTTCAAAATACAAAGAACCATTTATCTGGGTTCTATACAAGGGCAACTGTATTTGAATCTTCTAAGGTAGGATTTTTTAAACTCTAGATTCAGTTGTTGGCCCAGATATGAGACCACTATTGAGATCTTAAATGAAGACTTTGGTATTAGATAGTCCTAGGTATCATTCTTTGTCGACTACTTATATTTGGATTTTTTTCTTTGAGACACTATCTCTTTATGTAGCCTGGGTTAGCCAGGAACTCTCTATGTAGACCAAGATGGCCTTGAACTCACAGACATCCACCTGAGAGATCCACTTGAGTTCTAGAATTAAAAACATGAGCTACCACATCTGGTCAATTTGGAATTCTTAAACAAGGTACTTTCTTTGTTTTGAATCTGAAATGTTTGGAGCACTTATTCCCACTTTATGGCACTATTCAGAAGGCTGTGAAGTCTTTAGGAGGTAGAGCCCTGCTGGGCAGAAGTAGCTCACTAGAGGTGGCTATTTGAAGGTTACACCTGCCTCTGGTTCTGACTTTCTTTCTGGTTCACCATGACAGAGAAGCCTCTGTCACACCCTCTTGCCACAACGAATTCCTCCATGCCTTCCCAGCTCTGATGGTCTGAAGTCATCCTGAAACCATTAGACAGAACAAGTCCTTCCTCCTTTAAGTTGTTTCTGTCAGGTATTTACTCATGGGGACAAGAAAAGTAATATAATACATATCCTCTCTGAGCTTTCATTTCTTCATATGTACATGAATGATCTATTTTTGGCTCCAAGGATTGTCCTGAGGATTCAGAGTCTATGGCACTTGGCACAATGCAACTACAAAAGGAAAAATTGGAGATGTTAACCCAGTTTTCCCTTCAGTGATCAGCACTCTGCTATGTAGTTCAAGGCATGCCCTTTCCAGAGCACATCGAGTTGTCACAGGTAGAATGGGAAGAAGAAGAGGAAGAAGAAGAGAAAGAGGAAGAGGAAGAAGAAGAAGAAAGAAGAAGAAGAAGAAGAAGAAGAAGAAGAAGAAGAAGAAGAAGAAGAAGAAGAAGCAGCAGCAGCAGCTGAGGAGGAGAAGTTGGGGGAAGAGGAGGAGGAAGAAAAATAAGGTAGTGTTTAGCTTCTGAGCCTCTAAAATGAGATTATTAAACATAAGACCTTGATGTGGGAGAAATGGACATAGGCACATTTAAGAACTCTTTGAGCCTAAACAATGCTATACATATAAGACTGGTCACAAGAACTCTTCCCTTCCAGTTTGTGAAAGATTCCCAGCCTCAGATACGATAGTAGAATTATCTGGATTGGAGGTATGTGTGCTCTCCAAGAGAGCCCACTTCACCCCCATCAACTTCTCAGGATGAATTCCTCCTAACTGAACTGAAGAAAACCACACAGGCTCCAAAATAAAGGAGGCTGTGTCTTCTCCCTATCCAGAGAACGTAGCTGACCCCACAGATATATTTATGCTATAGTGTTATGAGATCAATAGAGCAGAGACAGGTGACATGGAAGAGAGTTCAATGATAGCCTTGTTTCCTGTGGCCCCAGAGAGGAGAGGAAGAGTAGTTGAACCCTCTGCATGTCCTGAGGTCTCAGAAGTTAGCTGAGAAGGAGAACCTGCAGTCCAAAGGAACCATGCCATGGAGGACCAACTGTGGACCACAGTGCAGGGAACAAAGACATTTCTCCTTACTCCTGTGAAGGTTCAAGGCCTAGGTTGCTGAAATAAACATATAATAAACTGATTAACAGGAAAAAGCAGTCAAATAGATTTATTAATTTAGTAACATACTTGGGGACATTACAGCAAAGTGATTACCCAGTAACCCGATGTGGTTCAACTTCACAGGGGCCAGGGAAATGTGGGTGTGTAGACAGTTTCGAAAGATAGTTAATGATTTTTCAAGGGAATTTAATGGGCCTATGGCACAGACAATAGCTTGTAACCAAGTCTTTCTAGGTGTGGTAACATTCCTCAGTCTTCCTTTCTGCTCCATGATTTTAAGATTCTCTGACTGGAGATGTACCCCAGTTGGTGGAGTGCTCACCCAGCCTGCATGAAGCCCTGGGCTGGATCCCCTGAACCTCAGAAGCCTCGTGTGGAGGCACATGCCTGTAATCCCCACACTTGGAAGGTGGAAGCAATCAGATCAGAAGTTCCAGGTCATCCTCAGCTACACAGTAAATTCAAGGCCAGCTTAGGCTACATAGGACCCTGTCTTAAAGAACAAAAACAAAATAGAATCAAGTCATATATACTTCATGGCATACACTTATACTAAAAAAAAGTCTTCATGGTTTAATCTAAAGAATCAAATTTAGCTAGCCATCCTGTGTTTCTTGCTGTTTGTCTACTTGCTTTGTGGTTCTGACATTGAACCTAGTATCTCACATACGCTAGGCAAGTGTTCTACCACAGAGTTATAATCCAATATGTATATGGAGAAAGAAAGAGAGCAAGAGAGACAGGGAAATAGGATAAATGTCAAGTGTTGCCCTCAAAACGACATTTACTACCTACTGTCTTCAGTACACGATGCTATTGCTACTGCCTGAGTAACTAGCCCAGGGTGAGGTGAGACTCAGTTATTGCACTCCCCTCCCCCAGCTCCCCATCATAATAGTTTTGATTCATTCAAATCTTTCTCTTCGTTATATAGAAAGTAAATAATCTCCCTTATTAAGTATCCTAGGACTTTACAACCTGTTAATTAACATGACCAAATTTACAACTTCGACAGTAAATTTTAAAAAATGGAAAGATATTTCTGGATGGTGTCCAAGGTGGTAAAGAACATTATCAATAATATCTATTATGTTGTAAGATGAGTTGCTTTCTAGAAGTACCTAGTTAAATATGAATTCTTACCAACTTCATCCAAAGAGGGTTTCATCTTCTCCCTAATTTTTACCTTAATCTGGACTTTCAGATCAGAAAAAAAAAAAAAAAAAACAGTTAATAGATCTTTGTAGGACTACTGTATTTGTATCCAAAGCAAACAGGCAAGATTCTCCATTCACAAAACAGAGGCCTAAGTTTGCTCTATAATTCTGTGAGCAAGGGAAGATCTCCTTAATCTTTTTCTGAGCCAGCTCTCTTTCCCCAGACCACAGCAAACCAGTATGTTACACTAGGCTGTGGCCCGCCTTGGTCCTCTTTCTGGAGAGCTTTCTGCACATAAAGAAACAATATTGATTCTTTATACTCAGACCAGATGGAGTTAAGATCATGCCACTTGACTTGAGCCATCATCAAACTTTGCCATTCTAGATATAAAGAGCAATTTTTGCTAAGAAACTAAAGAGCCTCTTTGGCAAAGTATGATTAAGGTTGTTCTTCTAGACTTCAGGGTTTAATTCACTGCTGCCATTTCTGAAGTAGTTTAGGGTGAACATCAGAGAGAAATGAGTCAGCTTGGCTTTCTGTTTCTTCTCTTTTCCATTATTTTCTAACTTAAACATTCCAAGAGTAAGGATTAATATAGCCTCCCTGTGCTGGCAACAGGCAAGTCATTCTGTAATATATATTGGAAAATTAATAGACTTCCATTTGGAGCGAAGTAAACAAAAGTAGATAATATATATGCCTGTTTATCTATAAGCACGCAGTATGGGGAGTTGAAGAATAGTTGAACAGTTCTAAGTCAGGCTTGTTGTTAGCTTAAAAAAACAATCACCAATTTGGGTTTATTTGACCTGTCAGCTAGAAGCTGGAAGAAGCAAAGTGTTAAATTGAGAGCTGCTTTAAGGAACTAAGAAGATGCTGCATTTGTCCCCACAGTCTCCACCAAGTTAAAACCTTATATAGTAGTAAGGGGTACTCTCAGACTCCCTGGGGGTAGAATGAGGGTTGCTAGGAGGAATCTTGCTTCCGTTGTGGTTAGGGTCTCATGGTTTGGTGAGAGATGTAAGCCAGCTCTTCAGATTAATCATTGGAATCATTTAGGGGACAGAGATGACTAGAAGTAGCAAGAGATACTCAGGGGCCAGGGCCATGGGCCTTTAGAAAGGCTCCGCCTACAGTGGGCACTTGAAAAGACTTGCTGTGGACTCAGTTATCAGCCTCAGTATTTAACCCCTGCCCCATATCTACTGCCCCAAAGCATTATGACAAATATCTAGCTAGGCCTGGTGGCTCAGACCTGTAATCTCAGTTTCTCAGCAGACAGAGGAAAGAGAATTACAAATTCAAGGCCTTCCTAGATTAGAGTGAGTTCAAGACCTACCTGGGCAGCTTAGTAAGACTCTGGGAATATAGCTCAGTGATAGAGCACTTGCCTAGTATGTATGAAGCCCTGTGTTTGATCCCACAGTGGTAGAGCAGTATCCATGAGGCCCTGCATTTGATCCCAACACAGGAAAAAAAGGAAGGAAGAAAAGAAGGAAGGAAGGAATAATTTCTCTTTCCTGTGTTCCAGTGAGAATGGCCAAAAGAGAAACATGCATTTCTGCATAAATATGCTCCTCATGTCACATGAGCTATTTTGATAACCACATTAGCAGAGCATCTATAGCTTGTAAAGTCCTCTTTGACACATGAGCTTATTTAGCGAGCTGCACATAAACTTTATCAAGATGTGTGACTATCATGAGGCATCAGGAAGCAGTGAAGGTACTAAGGTTTTCTAGAACCTGACTCAGACAGGGAAGCCCAACAATCTGGTTTTACAGAGAAATATGAGTTTATTTGATAATAGAAAAAAATGCAAATTTCAGGGGCTTGTATAGTATGGATTTGTGCATAGCTATATATGTGTATGTGTGTGTGTGTGTGTGCAAATAGCTTTTTAAAATTTTATTCACTCATTTATTTATAGTACCAGCGATAAAACCCAGAGTTTCACACATGTTAGGCAAGTATTCTACCACACAGCCCCCATCTCCAGTTCCTGATTGCTTTGTTTGTGTATCTACACTTGTACAAATATGTGGATAAATGCCAGGCATGGTAGCACATGCCTTTAGTCCCAGCACTTGGGAGGCAGAAGTAGGTGGATCTCTGTGAGGTGAAGGCCAGTGTGGTCTACAGAGTGAGTTCCAGGTCTGCTGGGGTTACAGGGAGAACTTGTCTCAAAAAAAAAAAAAGACCAAAAGAAATGTGGATAAATAAATAAGTACATATTCAAATATTTAAACACATATATACACATTTTTAAGGATGAGCATTATTCAGTATTTTTTTCATCTTCTTTGACCCTGGGAATTGAACACAGGATCTCATGCATACTAAGTATGTACTCTATCACTGAGCTGTGTATTCCTGTTTGTTTTCAGTGTTGAAGATTAAACCTAGAGCCTTGCACATACAGAGAAGTATTCAACCATTAAGTTATAGCCCCAGGTTTCTTTATACTTTTCACTTTGGAATAGGATTTTATTAAGAGACAATGATGGCTTTGAACTTATTTTGCAGTCAGGCAGTCTTTGAACTTATGATCCTCCTGCCTCAGCCTCCCCAGTAGCTAGGATTATAAGCCTGTGCCAACAATTCTGACTCCAAACTTTTTATTATTTATTTTATGTATATTTATAATATCATATAATCTTTTTAAGATAAGTTCTTGCTGTATAACCTAAACTATACTCAAACTTAGCAACTGGAATCCTCAGCTTCCTGAGTGCTGGGATTACAGAAAGGTGTCCTCACATCTGACATTACTATATAATATTTTATGATTAAAATATGATCTAAAAGTACAGTTCAGAAAGTAGTAGTAATACTTAGTAGATCTTTATCCCACCATCACTTAAAGAAAAAGAAATGGTCATTGTATTGTTAAAAAGCCCTATGCAGGGCCAGACGTGGTGGCACATGTCTTTAATTCCAGCACTCAGGAGGCAGAGGCAGGAGGATCTCTGTGAGTTCAAGGCCAGCCTGGTATACATAGTGAGTTCCAGGACAGTTGGACAGCTGGGGGTACAGGGAGACCCTATCTAAAACAAACAACAAAAAGTCCCCACAAAACAAATAACAAATGGACAAACAAAACCGCCCACCTTCAAAAATGAAAAATTAGTTGAGAGACTGTGGTGGGAGAAAAGGAGACTCCCACAGTCTCCTGCCTTCCTGCTCAGAAGTCCCTATCCCTACCCCACCCTCATACTCGCAAAGACCAAGAGTACCATACCTAGAAATAGACCCTGAAAACTAGCCACAGCATCATAACCATCTGGGAATTTCCTTGCGGGGGGTGGGGGTGGAGTGGGGGGTGAAGATTCAAATAGCCAGAAGTGCGGGCTCTTTGGTCTTTAGTTTCTTCTGTTGCAAAACAAAGAACTACTGGTTACGAAACTTTGCATCAGTCCTGTTTTATCTAAAGTCTCTCTGGTCTTCCTGCTACTTCCCTAGTTTCTGTAAGCACCATCTCCTACCTGGGTCTTTCCAACTGCTTTTAGCCTTGCTCCACTGAACTCATTGCCCGCAAGAAATCTTCTTAAAATGCCCATCTGCCTCAAGTGTTTTTTATTACTTTTCATGACCAAAATAAATTGCAATTTCTCAGCACAAACTTCAAAGTCTTGTCTACTTTTGCAGCAGCATCTCCTGTCACATCACTACACTTGCTACACTCTAAGTGGGCAGACTTCCCCTCCAGTCTCCACTTTACACATGCTCTTCCCTTTGAATGGATTGTCCTTGTGCACAGGCACTCCCATACCTGCCTGCCCTTGCTCCCTTAAAAGTTTATCTCAAATACGACCTTCTCCAAGAGAACCTGTGGAATGGCTTTCTCGGTGTCTACTCTCTTATAGTCACTGTTTCCTGGGCTGGAGAGGTGGCTCAGTGGTTAAAAGCACTAGCTGCTTTTCTAGAGGACCAGGGTTCTGTTCCCATCACTCTCATGGTAGCTAATAAGTATCCAATTCCTCTCTTCTGGCCTCTGTGGGCATTGCATGACATGGGTGCGCTTACAGGTGGGCAAAACATTCATACACATATAAATAAATAAACAAACAAATAAATAAATAACAATTTGTTTTAATCATTGTTTCCTGAAGAGAAGCTGCCTTTCTGTTCTGGCAAAGGATTCGGTAATAATGACATCATTTATAGATAAAACTTGAAAGGGGCAGATATGCAGAATCTTGTTCTCCTTGGATCCTATAAAAAAGTGGAGCCACTTGGATGCAGCAAGATATACCATAGGGCATAGCACCTAAAAAGCAACTGTTTGTTGATTTTTAGAAAAAAAGATCTATTCTTAGTTTATGAGTAGGTGTGAGTGCCTACATGTTTGCATGTGTACCACAGGATAGCTTGGTGCCTGCAGAGGCCAGAAGAGTGCGTCAGATTCCCTGGAACTGGAGTTATAGGCAATTGTGAACCACCCAAGGTGAGTTCTGGAAACCAAACCCAGGTCCCAAATGCTTTTAACCACTCTCCAGTCTCTGAGGTAAACATGAGAAGGACTTTTCTAGGGAGGAAAAATATTTTAGTGTTCAGATAATAGGCAATCTGAGACTAGAGGTCCACTGGAGGGCAAAGTGCTGTGAATGATCAGTCAGCAGCCTCAGGGCTCCTTGTCCAATAGGAAATTTAGGTTTGAGAAAGGGGAAGCTAATCAATTACCAAGTAACCCTCAAAGGAGCTCTTGGAAGCATTCAACAGACAATCCTATTTGTCATAACATCCTTTCTATACAGAGCCCTCAAACCTAGCTAAGTACCTGGTACGGAAAAGGCAGTCAAAAAGAGTGCAGGTGTTATTATTTCCTGTTTTTTTGTTGCTGTTTGTTTTGAGACAGAATAGTCCAGGTGGGTCTCAAGCTACTGGACTCAAGCAATCCTTCTGTTCCGTTGTCCTGAGGCACTGGAACTACAGCTGTGTCAATGCTTACTGAGTGCCTAGAGCATGCAGGCAACTTGATATATTTTATCACTAGTTCTCAAGGTCTATGTAAGAGGTCTATGTAAGATAAGTATTATTAACTGCATTCTATAATGAAACCAAAGCTAGAGGTGCTAAGTGACATGCCTAAGATCACCTAGCTAGGTGATAGTGGAACTAGGGTCTGAACTCATGTCTATGTGACTCCAAATCAGTGCTCCCCTAACACCACGTGGCTTCTTAGTGTGTGTAAAGCTTCTCTCTCTCTTTCTCCCTCCCTCCCTCCCTCCCTCTCTTTCCTCACTCCTTTTGTGTATATAACTGTCTCCATCTCCATCCTCAGCTCCTTCGAAGCATGTCCCATAGGTAGGTACCCATCACTTTTCCTGAGGTCCATGCCTGAGTACTCTTAGACCAAAATGTGTTCTACCAATGAGGCCTTCTGGCTCTTCTACATTGTCACAGTCTGCCTGGATTATTTTCTTTTTTTTTTCCTTATACTTAGTCTGACTTCCAGACCCAGTGGGTAGTTGAAAACCAGTGGTCAATTGCTATTAGTAAAAGTTCCAAGCAAGTAAAATGAAAGGTAAATTAGGAGTGGGAACAACAAGGAGTCAAAGAGACAAAAACCAAGGCTGATTTCTCGGCAAGCCTCTTGGGAACAGAATGGCCCAAGGTCGGCCAAACCTGAGGGAGGAAAGATAGGTCTTTTCACTCAGCAATAAGCCCAGGGAATCACCCAGAACAAGATGACTTTGGCAGCAGAAGCTGTTATGTTCCCCAGGGTCCTGTAAGCCCTAACAATTGTAGTCCTCCTTCCCCAATTCCCCATCAAAAGCAGTTATTAAGCAGCCTAATTATTAAACAAGACAGGTAGAAGAGAAAGGTAGGAAATTGGAGGGTTGAATCAAGCTTTTTAGAAAGCCAGAAAAATGAGTCTGTGTATGTAACACCTCATTTGGAGAACAAAGTGAATGTTCCTGACCCAGCCAGGTGCATTGTTAAACCTGTAGGGGAGAGATAGGGAAACAGACCATTTTTTCTCTCTCCGTCACAAACACTGTGAGCTCAAAGCTGAACTGCCAAGACTCTAGAATAAATCCAAAGGATTTATTCTCCCAACAAGGCCAGAAAACTGACAGAATAGCAAGCAAGAATAATGTCTGTTCAAGTCAACGCTTAGGATATTCTAGCATGAAAACATCACATTAGCGAATTGACTAGACCATAAGCTCCTGTATAAGGAATTGGACTCTTCTTATTTTTAAACTCTAGGATGGAGTCCAGTGTCTGACACAGAGTGAATGCTCCATAAATGCTGCTTACTAGGATCAAATAATCAAATGGAAAGCAGGAGCTGAGTCTTGTATAACTCCATAGGCCAATTGGTACTCAGCACTAAGTAAACAAATTACCATCGACATTAATGAATGAAAAATGCAGTTTTAGATGTACCCTTGAAGGAAACATATGTTTCTGCAGTGCTGGTATGGTTTCTCTAATTATTCAGGAAGTCTGTGGCTCTTTTGTTTTTGTTTTTGTTTTTAAATTTCATCTTGAATTTGTCCCCTTAGAACACAGACCTTTTGCTAAACGAATATGGCCTCAAAAGGGAGACAACTCTGTTGGCTTTTCTTCATCCCCATGGAGAACTGAGAAGTCCTGAACTTCTAGAGCTGTCTAGGCAATTCTGTTCTTCCAGTCTTTGCACAGGCCAGGCTGCTGGGGTTGTTGCAGGAGCAGGGCTCGTCTGCCTCCAGCTTTCCTGACCTCTTCCCCTCTACCCTCTTCTCTCCCTTTTGTTTTTTGCCTTCTCCAGGTAAGTTTGGCTTCCACAGGATCAGCCACAACTTGCTCCTATTAATCTACCAAATCTCATCTCCATAGCACATTTGTATAGAAAGCACATTTAGAGGGCTGAGGGTCTGTCTCAGAAAGAGCTGGCAGGCATGGGTCCTACACCTGATCTCCATCCAGCACTCACGACAGCTGAAGGAACATCATGGGTAGCCAAGAAGGGGTATGGGCAGTGAGTGTGTGTGTACTAAGGTAGAAAGGCCAGAGCCTTACCTCACAAGAGTCCTGTATAGAGGATGGTGGGAGTGGTTGAGTTCCCACTCACAAATAGGTGCAAGCCACTGAGAGGGCTTCATTTGGGAGCACAGTGTACTTGATTTATTTGCTCCCAGTTTGTCAGCTGTCCTTGTCACAGCTGAGAAACTGAAACTCAGAGGGGGTAGGAGATTTCCTGCCCTTGCCTGTCCCCTAGCTGGGTACCTCCCCTTGACGCTTTCACAGGACTTTTGTCATAGCCTTTATCACATTGGGATATGGTTATTTACTTACATCTTTTTCTACTCAGTTTTCCTTGCACTCACTGTGTCTTTCATCTTTGTGACTCTTGAGGATAAGGCCTTCCATACATGACTGGTGAATGGATGACTTGCCTAAAGTCACCCAGTTAATACCTGCCAGAACTGGGACCAGAACCAAGACCCGGGTCTCAGAGTCCCTACCCCTGCAGTCCTACCAGGAAGGACTCTGTCTAAAGGATACGGACCAAGTACCTATAAGAATGCCAATCAGGCATGGGTGGGTTTATGAACTACATGAAGAGTTTTTCTTCTTTAATGAAAGATTGGGGGCTAGGGATAAAGCTCAGAGAGAGAGTATGTGCTTAGTTTTCTCAAAAAAGAAAAAAAAAATCTTTCATTCTTGGTTGCTATGGTCAGGAATTCTAGGCAGTTACTCAGATATGAGCTAGGGTCACATTTATAATCCCCGGACCTGAAATAGCTGAACACTCACATCTTCACAGGGGGACTCCGCCAGTGAATGTGAATTGCAGTCTCCAAGAGGGCTTTCCTGCTTTTTTCCTAGATGTGAACAAACTCTGTGAAGTACTTTGGTGAGAAAAAATCACTACCCTTACTACTGGTCAGTGAACACCTAGGATATAACTGGAAACAATCACAATTTATTACTGTGCTCTTAAGGCTCTGTTTATTTGTGTGTCTGTTGGTTTGCCGAAACAGGCGTTACTGTCTTGGGATTCAGGATTCTCTTGTTTGTCTCCTGGAGTGCTGGGATTATAGGTATGCACCACCATGCCAGCATTTTATGTACTTGGGATTATACCCAGGGCTTTGTACATTCATATATATTCTCCCTCTCACCCCTCCATGCCCCCTCTCTCAACAAGATTTCCCACTGTAGCCCAGGCTGACCTGAAACTCACCATGTATCCCAGGCTAACCACCAACCCATGGCAATCCTCCTGCCTCTGCTTCTTTAGTGATGGGATTTCAGACATAAACCATCATGCTTGAGTATACTTGTAACTCTTTAAAGCTTTTTCACTTTTTCTGAAGCTCTAATCAGCCCCTCCCTGTTTTTTTAGACAGGATCTCATAATATGGCCCAAGTTACCTGTGAGCTCAACAACTTCCTGCTTTAGCCTCCAAAGTGCTGGGATTATAGGCAGGTATCACCCTATGTGGCTCTTTTCTCCTTTAACTGAACCAATGCCCAGAAAACGCCACAAATCATAAACACATAGCTCCAGAAGCTTCAAGAATGGCATACATGTTTTGAGGGTATAAACTGACTTTCCACCAATGCCAAAAAACTGCAAAGGTGACTGACTGAGTTGATTGTTTTTACTGCCTCAGCCTCCTAAATCCAGGAAGGGCAGGGACCATGCCTGGCTGTATAATTGACTTTAGATGAGTGAATTATAGCACATTACTTAGCAAAGTATTTCTCAGCTATTTCCATGGTTTTCTAAGATGGAGCCTGCCTGCCACAATGAATATACCAAATAAAAATGTGTTGAATGGCTGAATTATAAAGGATTTTCGGTGTTCTTACTTCCCCTGTCTCCTCCCTTAACACCTACCCCTGGAACCTAGCCATGCACTTAGGGGCTCACACATGTTAGGTAAATACTCAACCACTGAGTTATATCTGCATCCTCCTTTTTAAATTTAAAAGATACTCATAAAGAGAAAGGAAGACTTTAATTTTTTTTAAGCCCAGAAATATATAAAGTAAAAAATGAGAATCTACATTCCCCTCTAGTTGTCTCTCTTCAGAGTTAACTGCTATAGACAACGTGATATAGAGCTTTATTTTAAAAGTAGAGGCAGTCAGCCCGGCATAGGGGCACACCTGTAACCAAAACTCTCAGTGGCTGAGGCAGGAAGATAGAACGTTCAAAGCCAGCATGAGCTATTTAGTGAGACTGTCTCAAAATAGATAGATAAATAAATGATAGATAACGGGAGTAGAGGCATTTGATAGATACCTGTCTGCTCCTTGTTTATCTTGTGTCATAAAGGCCCATTCTCTCCAATGGTCTCTTCATGTTTGTTAGCATGTGTGGCTGACGCTGCCAATGTTTGGCTCATGTGCCCTTGGAGATCTTACCATTTCTACACACAGCGGCCTGATTTCTGGTGGCCAGTACCTCCATCTTCTTGGGCACCTTTCCCGAGTCACTGAAGCCAATTTGCTTATCGATGGGTGTGGAATTACTTAGGAATCTCTGTCTCTGTACCTTTGGGATGCAGCCTGTAGCAAGTTGAGTCAGTCACAGGAGTATAAACTCTCCAGTTCTCTTAATCTGCTAGGATGATCCTTAGGCATGTGCTTGGCACTGTTTTCATAATTTCCCTAAAAGCTTAAACTCCAGTCACTCTAGTTTATGGTGTAATAAGCAGCCTTCATTGGCTGCCTGCCTTCCCGTGTACCACTTCCTGGTTCACCTACTTAGTGCCTCTCATGTTTGCACTAGTTACATGGTTGAAGACATTCCTAAAACAACAGGAATGTGCTTTAGTTTGTTTTATCATTTTTACTAATAGCCACTTAAGGGTTTTTGTAGGTGCTTTCTTCTGTGGCACTAGCAAATGAACCTATGTCTTCATGCACACTATGCATATACAGTTCTACCAATGAGCTACACCCAGTGGTTTCAGATACAAAAAAAAAAAAAAACCTACAATAAGATATTTACACATTTGGCTTAAATATTGGCACATATTCCTGCTCATTGATGCTGGGTCAATGGAAATTCATAATTGATATTTAGGAGACACATCCAAATGACTTTATTAATAACCTGGAGGGCTAATCTGGAGGGAGATGGTTGACTGGATAAAGTGCTAAGGGGTGCAGTTCAGATTCCCCATGGCCCATGTCAATGCTTGATAGGCCTGACAGTCTTCCTGTAATTCCAGCACTTGGAAAGTGGAAGGTTGAGACAAGGACCACGCCTGGCTCCTAATTCACATCTTCAATCCATCCAGAATTTAGTTGTGAATACTGTAGAAAGAAATCAACCTAAGGAATTTTTTCTCTTTTTTTTTTCCTGCTACTGCAAGAGAGATATTTTTCCACTTGTATTTTCTGAGTGTAATGACTACATGCTTTCTCTGAAGTTAAATTTCATCAAATCCCACTGGTTTCTGTTAGTAAGGATGGCATTTTTATGTTGAAGGAAGACCTTCTCAAAGTTGTCAGCATGCTTGCTGTGTAGTCATCAAACAACTATCACTCTTGGACTTTGGTTCTTCATCTATTAAATGGGGAAGTTGGACCAAATACCACGGTATCTTCCTGCATTAATAATGTTAAGGCTTAAAATAATTCCATCCTTTCTAGCCAAAAGGGAGTTCAGTTTCAAATTGAATCTTGTGTCTCTGATTGCTAAAGGTCACTGAACTTCCTTACATTTGAAAATGATAGAAGAATAGTGTAAACAGGCAGACAGGTATCTGTCATACCAAGACTGGTATAGACAGGTATCCTATCATATATATGTGTGTGTGTGTGTGTGTGTGTGTGTGTGTGTGTGTGTGCATGTGCGTACAAGATTTCCTTTATCTATTCATCCACTGGTGGACAGGGAATTCCTTTCCTTGCTTTTTTTAAATATCATTTATTTTCTACTGTTACTATTATTTTACACAGACTCAGTATGTAGCACAATCTGGTCTCAAACTCACTATTCTCCTATCTTAGTCTTCCTGATTACTGGGCAGGAAACTCCTTTTCCAATGACCTGGCATTAGAGAGTTTGCCAGGTCTGCTCCGGCAGTCCACCCTTGACCAAAGGGTTCAGTAGTAAGTGAGCCTATATATCTGGTACTGTCTCCCAAGTATTTTCAATGATAAACTCAGAGAGGTTTGAGGGTTAGCCACAGCTATAAAGTTTCACAGATGTGAGATAATCTATGATACCCTCCAAATTTCTGGGCCAGACCTGATTTGTATTATATTTCTACCATTCACTTTAAAATATTTTAGCCTAAGTTGGGTATGAAGACTCACACTTGTAACCCAGCACTTAGGAAGCAGGGCCAGGAGGTTCAAAAGTGTGAGGCCAATTAAGGATAGAGGAAAGACTTTGTCTCAAAAAACAAAAAGACCAAAACAACGAAAATCCACCATTGTTTGATGATATATACAAAAATCAGGCTGCATTCTGTTTTATTACTCCATATTATGTAAAACCAACTTTTAGGCTATGTCTTGCTCTAGGTGACCCCATTTTACAAAGCAGCACTTGGCTCCATCTTGAGAGTAAATTCAGGATGACTTGAGTATAAGAGGCAGGATGACTGACTGCATCTTGTTTATGCTGTAGATACCAGCATCTGTCTAGCACCAACCATCAGGTACATGCTGATAGATAGCTTGTCCCTAAAAGTGAAAAGAGACTACCCATAAACTTATCAAAGTAGTTTGGGAACAGATGGGCACTTAGGTTTAGAGAAGCTCCTAAGAAAAACCAGGCCAAAGAACTTATCTAACATACTAAGTAAGGGGCTGGAAAGATGGCTCAGAGTACGTGCTTCTCTTCCAGAGGACCAAGTTCAGTTCCCAGTACCCATATTGGGCAGCTTACAACCACCTGTAACTCCACCTCCAGGGGATTCGACATCCTCTACTAATTTTCATGGGCACACACACACACAGCCTGACACACATGCACAGTCACACACACACAAGTAAAAATAAAAATAAATACTAAAACAAAAGAAAACATATCAAGCAAATTGGCAAGATGGCTTAGGTGCTAGCCCTACAAGCCTAAAGGCCTTAGTTAATTCCCAGAACCTATGTAAGTAAATGGAGGAAAGTGACTTTTTACCAAGTTGTCCTCTGCTACACCCAAGTATATCATGAACACCCACAGGCATACACACACACATACAAACACGTGCAATAATAATAAATAGATGGTGAACACATTTACTCCCAGCACTTGTGAGGCAGAGGCAGGCAGATCTCTATGAATCCAAGGCCAGCCTAGTGTACATAGTGAGTTCTAGGTCAGAAAAGACTACCTAGTGAGACCATGTCTTAAAAAAACAAAAATAAATAAGCAAACAAAAATTTTAAAACCAAGCAAAAATAAAAACAAAGTCAGGCATGGGGACACACGCCTTTACTCCTAGCACTCTGGGGGCAGAGGCAGGCAAATCTCTGTTAGTTCAAGGCCAGCCTAGTGAGTTGCAGGCCAGCTAGGGCTGCAGGGAGTCCCTGTCTCAAATGAACAAAACAAAAAAGAACACCAAGCAATGGAAGGTTGCAATACCCTTATCTGGACTCCATTAGAAGCAAGAACACTTCAATACTGCAAAATGGTGATGGTGCCACCAACCTGTCATCTGACTACGCGGTGTTTGTAAAGGGACCAACAAGAACTCCAAACCATTCCCAGGGATTCAGTTCAGCACTCTCCACAGCTTGGCATGACCCACTAGACTTGTTGATTTTCCATCCATCCACCCATTCCCCCATCCATCTAGACCTAGTCCTGTGCCTCATCTCTACGGTCCTATTCTACTGCATGTGGCTCAGCCCTGCAGACTCTGCAGTTTGGCTCTGTAAACCTCCAGAAACTCTCTAACCTGGTTTATTAATATCTTTTCTAACCACCTGCAGTAACTCTTCCTCGCATCTGTATCAGTTCCCTGCCTCTGCTTTCAGTAAGGCCTTTTTCATCTCTACAGCCTTTTTAACTCTTTTATAAACATTCCATAAATATATGTATGTCTGTGTATATATGTATGTATATATATACATATAAATATATACACATATGTTTACTTCTGTGTAAAGAATAATGTGTGATCTGAAAGTTATTATTATAATATAATAAGATAGTAATTGATATTAGACTAGAACCCATGATTGTAGTGGCCAGCTATCAGGGGAAATTGGGACTACTTGGTAAATTTCAGCCAACAAAACTATACCTTGTAAATTCATTGTTATTAGATAAATTCTAACATTGTGGAAACACAAGCATGTCTGTCTATGCTTCTGGCATAGTGTGCTTATAACAATAAACAAGTCATCTCCACTCTGCAGTCTGTTCATTAATGTTTGGAATTCCTTAAAAGACATAGATCCTATAGAGAGGAATAGAACCTGAAAGACTCCAAGCAAAACTCTAGGCAACAAGGATCTAACCAGAAAGTGACACCATCATAACTCCATCACCTCACATTAACACCAGAGGGCTTATTTTCTAGCACAGTAAATGTTAGTCGTTTTCACTGGTAAAACGGCTTGTGTGCAACACAGGAGGACTGCTTGGGAATATTGTTTATGCACCATTCTCTGTGCCCAAACATCCCAGGAGCTCATACCCTTTAGGATGGCCTAAGCCATAGGGTTAGTATGTTCAATGTAAGCCACCTCTAAGTAATTCTATTACTCAATCCCAATTAAACATTTGTCTTAAACAACTACTATAATTTTGAATCAGCAAGGAGGATAAACAATATTTCAGAATAACACCAACATCAAATATGAAATATCTATCATTTCTGTGGTGACAAAGCCACAAATTCTGCTGCTACTCAAGCAGTTTATTTACATCACTATTGAAGGAAATGCTAAATTTCACAAGTTAGTAAAAAATGCTTGTTTTTCTTTAAGTGCTTAGTGTGTCTAAATTTTACTCACCTAAGCTGAGCCTAGTGAATGTTAGATAGCAAAGGCATCACTCAGAGGAAGGGAGAGTCACAGGCTAGAGTACAGTTCAGTGGTACAGTACTTGCTTAGCTTGTACAAGGCCCTAGATTTGGTCCCCAGTACTATAAAAGCTGGTGGAGGTTGCATATTACTCATGGTGCCCATCA
The DNA here is from genome assembly GCA_035773235.1 of Eospalax fontanierii. NCBI lineage: Eukaryota > Metazoa > Chordata > Mammalia > Rodentia > Spalacidae > Eospalax > Eospalax fontanierii. The sequence goes on along the minus strand of CM069536.1, from coordinate 47,672,019 downwards.
TAGAGGCATGAATGTCTTGGCCAAGAAGTTCTCTCCTGGGGATCCCCAAGCAGTCTGAAGGGCTGGGCTCCACACACAATCCCTCCAACTCTGCGTTGTTTGAAAGAAGGGTGTTCCTACAAAATCTTTGTGAAAGCAGGTCTTTCATCAACAATAAGCTATATAAAAACACATCCAACTCAGTGGGGTATCAGCTTGCCACAAGCCAAATTCTTTTCAGAAAATCCATTTTCCCCCAAGGAAACACAGCAAAGATCTCTATTAGAGTCACTATAGACACACCTATTCACTCTGCCATCAGAGCACGTTCCCTTCCAGCTACAGCAACCCTACATTGGCATAGTTAATTGGGCTATTAAATTGGTTTTTCTAGTAGCCAATGCTCTAAAATTTGCCCCTCTTAAAAAGCCCAAGATTTCGTTCTGGACTCTTAAAAACCTGGGTTAATCGTCGATCTGCCTACCCCATGAGTTTTCTGTTCTCGTCAGAAAGATTGTCTTCAGTCCCGGTCTGGAGCTTCCGGTGCAACTCCCCCCACCCCCACCCCCACCCCTTGCTGGTGGCCCAGCCCTGCAATGACCCAATAACCCTAAAAAATCCCTTTCTTCTAGCGGTTGGTAGTTGGGAGCCACCTCCCCCCTCGGTGCTGAGGTGCCCTGAAGCTGGTTTCACAAGAGTCACAGGCAGGAAGCTGACACAGGACCCAAGCTGGCTGGAGAGCCAGAGCACATGAGAACAAGAAAACCTGAAGGGTGGAGGTTCTCTGCCTCTAGCTCTTTGTTCTTTCTACTTGTTTGGCACCTGGATACCTTAGTGAGAGGATGAGAAAACACAGAAAAGACTCAGCGCAATATGTGCATGGTATTCCTGTCACCTCCCCTATGTGAGAAAGGGGGTGGGAGTGGGGGTGAGGTGCTGGGAGGCAGGAAGTGGTCCGGAGACCTTTGTGGAGGGACGTGGGAGAAGTTAGGCAGGGTCCAGTCATTCCTCAGCCTGTGGAGGCCCCAGAAGGCACCCTGCACCATGTTGGTAGGTAACAGGCTGAAGCCAGGACAGACAGGGAAGCAGGCCTGCCCCTCCATGGGCCAATACCCGTGGACTCTGAGGACTCTGCACCAGGCTGCTTGCCACTCAGTTCCTTCCTTCTTGGATGGGGGATGAGATTCATCATCAGTTGGTCTTGTTACTCAAATGCAAGAGAGAATGCGGTTAAGAAGCAGTAACTCATTGCTGAAAAACGTCTTTCCTAGACCCATAGGCTCTTTTCCCTTCCCAACCTCTGACTTGATCCCTTGACTCATCCTTGGCTCATACAAATTCTCAGATTTTCTAATAAGTACTTTCCTCCTTTGTAGTAGCATGATCATTTTTCCAAGGGTTCCTATTTACTGCCTTGCGGAAAGCACTAAGGTGCCAGCTGCCTGACCTGGGTTCTAAGTAGAGAAGCCAAATTTAACCTATATTCAAACAAAGGATTCCATCTATAGAAGCTCATTTGTTTCACCCTCTGCAGCTGGCTGGTCCGGTGCCTGGGAGAGGGGGCCTCTTCTGTTACTTTCTTCTTACTCCTGTCCTTTACATCCAGAAAGCAACCAGCTTAGTTCGACGGCATGTCAGGGACTGCCTCAACAACCAGCAACTCCTTGTGTTTCCTGCTCCTTAGTCGATTAAAATACCAGAAGAGATGTTTCATTTAGCACTCCCTTTCTGGAGCTTGAAGATCAATTACTCAGAGGTTATTTCTAACCATGAGTATTTCTCTATGGCCCTTAAACTCAGTCTCCTCCGGTGTATCAGAACTGTTAGGGGAAACACAACTCAACCCATCGCCATCAACCCAGTCTCCCATCATACCACCATTCCCCTTGGATTTTGTAGGGAGTGTCTCTTGAAGACCTTCCTGACTATATTATCTCACGCTGGACACTCTGAGCATCAAAAAGGGAACAATAATTACAGTAATACTGAATTGGAAGGTTTGCAGAGATTAGACCAGGTGTGTTTTGTAATAGTGCCGAGTAAAATTTAAAAGTCTATTTAGGGCTGGAGTTGTAGCTTAATTGGTGAAGTGCTGGTCTAGCCTGTACATAGCCCTGGATTCCATCCTCGGCACTGCATACACTGGGAGCAATTGTACACACTTGTGTAGCACTAGAGAAGTGAAGTCCAGAGAATTCAAGGTCATCCTCAACTCCTTTGAGGCCAGTCTAGGATATATGAGATTCTGTCTCAAACAACAAAAAAGTCCATTTAATTGTTAGACAGCATAAACTCTTAAACTATTAGGCTAGAGAGGAGTTTTTAAATTTTTTCCTTGGGATCCCAGAATATAGGCATTTACAACAACTATGATGACCCGTGGAGGATCCTTAATAAGAGAAAGGTAACCTCTTTTCATATGTCCTCCAAGAAGTTAAATACTTCAAAGAAATTTTCAAACCCTCAAGGAAACTCAGTGCTAGATACACAGTAGATTGTAGGAAAATGTTTGCGTAAATGGTTCTGACCACAAGGCTTTACAAAACATGAGAACAGCTTCCCGGTCTCACAGTGACCTGAGCTGACAGTCTCCCGTGCCCCCATCACTGTGGTTGCTCAGGAAATAGCAATGCTGAAAACCACCACTGTTTTCAATCTGAATGAATTCTGTGCCTGGCTCAGGGTCTTCTGTGGTCCTTAGCCAGGGCCTTCTGAGGGCATGACAGGTTAGGTCTGTCCAGGAAAGGTTAGCCTCCAGGCTGTCACCCTTTTCACTGGCACGTATTTCTTTGCTTTGACAGTCCGTGTCTGAGTGTTTTAACGCCTGGCTGGGCCCACTGGATTTGGCTTGACTATGTTTTGAAAAGTGTCTTCAGTGTTTGTGATGGTACTTGGCTCAGCACCATGGGCTGGCATCACAGCAGCATGATGTACTGGGGCAAATTGAACTGGGTGGTACATTTATTTTGCATAGCTTCCTGCTTCTCCTGTTGCCACTAGCGTAGGAAGACACGGGACTCAGAATCTTGTGGGCTATATGTGTGTGATGTGTGTGGAAGATGGGTTTCTCCCCCAGATGACCTTCTAGAATTAACCATATATTTCCCCGAGAGCTCAGTGTCCCCTTGTGACATTTCTTCAGTTTTAGTATCCACGAGGTTAATCTGAGGTAAGCCCCACTAGGAGAATGGATGTAAACAAAGCTCACTCAGATAAAGAACTAGCACCAGAGCTTGCTACACTCAGGGACTCAGGCACCATCCATACTTTGGCAAAGACCCCAATGAACAGAGAAGTAACGGACACTTCAACTGTGTTCTGATAAGAGGATGACTGCATGCAGAAGCTGGCAGCAAGCCAGCAAAGCACCAGAGCAGGATCACTTTGGAGAATATATTTCCATCCATCTGGTTGGTCCTGAGTTGAAAAGGAGGAAAATTTAGAGAAGATGGCCACCATTGACCAAAGCCGTCTGACCACTTTGGAGCACAGTCTCCTGGGAGAAGCAACATTTGGGAATTCTGGTCAATCTGACTTCATCTTGGAGTACATAGCCGCTGCTCAGTAAAAAACAGATTATGCATTTGCATATTATAAGCCAGACATGGTGGTACAAGCCTGTAATCCCAGCAGTGGGGAGGTAAAAGTGGGAGGATCAAGAGTTCAAGGTCATCTTTGGTTACATACTGAGTTAGACGGTAGCCTGGAATACAGGAGACCCTGTTAAAAAAAAAAAGAAAGAAAAACGGAAAAGGATACATTTATCACAGTGGCAGTTGTAATTGCACAAAATACAAACAAAAGGCAAGGCTGGAAATGGCCAGAATGCCCAATTTTATAGAATTAAGAAAATGAAGGTATTCCCATCTTGTACAAAAATCTTCAAAGGAAAGGACTCCAATGACATTGGAAAAGTTAATAAATATCATACAAAATGACAGACTCGGTTCAAGAGTCACAGTACCATGCGATTGCAGGTAAAGCTGAGATCAGTTTTTTAGGTAAGCTGTGTACCACCAGGATTCTGAAAACTCTCTGGGGCCCAGTGACTCACTCCTCAGGCTCTGGAACATTGGCTCATCACTCCCCTCAGTTGCCTCTGACCTGCATCCTTTTGCAACTGTAATTGCCACTGTGATAAACATGTATAAATTTTTCCCCAAGCAACAGTCATGTACCTCAAGAGGAAGGCAGGCACTCTAGACTAGCCAGGATTTGCAAATGCTGTCTCTACTAAGGGACTGGATATGCAGATGATATATGAAAACTGAACCCTGACCACATCCTCTGGCCACGTCAATCCAGTCGTAGCACTCAGCCCATTTGAACAAAACTTACTCACCCGAACCTTTATGTGGAGCATGAACTAAACTGCATCCAACCAAGCATACTTAAAAATGGATATCATCTCTCTCTGCCTCTTGGCATTTTCCCCAGTTCTGACTCCATTCTCTCACTAGATTCCTCATCTTTCTTTTCTTCTCTCTTCTCTGTCTGCACCTCCAGAGGAAAAGTGATTCCTCCTGTAATAGCTGCATAATGTACACTGTTAATCTGTCTCAGCTACTACTATAAACACTATTCTCCTAAAACTTTAAAAATGATGCAGAATAGGACTGGGGTTGTAGCACAGTGGCAGACACTTGCCTGGTGTCTATGAGACCTTTCGTTCTATCCCCAGCCCAGAAAAAAACAAATTATCCATTGGGTTTTGTAAGAGCCCCAGAATATACTTGCTCTGAGAGACAGCTTCTTTTCCTTCCAGGCCTTACCCAGTGATGGAGAAGGGAAAGAAGATCTGGCATGTTTTTTCTAGTAATATAGAGTTGCTTGAAGATTAGAGACAGGGTATGAAAAAACAGGTCCTTTTATTATACGGTCTCATAAGGGGCCTCCTCCAGTTCTTCTGAGTTTCCAAGCTTTATCTATATTTGCATATCAGACACCAGCCCTGCAGATAACTCCTTGCTTCATGTTTTCTGTGAGACTTTTCTCCCATTTGTTCTGAAAGGTTAGAACTGCTTTTGACTAAATTGTATCAATCAGCAATGTTTTTCTGTTTCATCAGAGAAGACTTTGATTTTGTCATCTCAGTGTTTTCTGTTGATCAGATCTAGAACACCCAGGAATGTTAATGCTTTGAAATTTTACTATCTCATTTTGTTTTCCCTTTTAAACATGACAAGGCTCTGGGCTGGACTCTAGGCATCTTTAACTGGGACTCAGACATGTCCAGTCTTATGAGGAAGGCCAGTGGGGAGGCCTGTTAGGACAATTCATAGAAGGCCCCTGGAGTCACAGAAGACTCCCTAAGGGAGAGGGAAACCTGCAGACTCTGGTTGCTGCAGATAAAAATGGCCCTGACTTGTGGGGAAGGGGTGGCTTTGAGTAACACGTGGTAACTGCCTCTCTTTTCCCCATCCAGCAGCCTGTGGGTGTGATTAAGTCCCAATCACTGGAGAAGGCAGGGGCTGGAGCCAGGGAGCTAAAGCAGACAGCAACACAAAACCTCTGTGAGATGCCAGAGTATCCGGTGATGCTGTTCTCTTGGTGAGGCCATGTGGAACATGCGAAATATAGGACCCTAGTAATGCTTCCACACGTGAAGTCTCTTCCTAGGAGGCCCAGTGAGGTGACCTAGTAGAAAGGCACTGGATAACTTAAGTAGACCACAGTGGATGCTCTGACCAGTCCCTAAAGTTTCGGGGGAGGCCAACAGCAGTGGCCTCAATGCAGTTGACTCAGCGTAGATATCACTGATTTCAAACAGGAGGCAGAACCATCAGCTCGAGACGTTACTGCCCCACGTGGTAAGTGCTGCAAAATGGCCTTCAAAAGCTCACTGTTAGCAAAACCAAAAGAAATCAGAGCAGAGGAGCAGAGTGGGGAATCCAAGAGATTTGGAGCTAAAAAGTCTTTGGTGGGCTGCAGAGATGACTGTGGGACACTCTGAGGGATGACTGTCTCCAGGGATTTTTCAGGTAGAAAGACTGAAGCCATAGCTATCTACAATGTACTGAGTGGTTCTTGTGGTTTGAATAGGAAATGCCCCCTTCCCAGTCTCATGTGTTGAAGCCTGGGTCCTGGGGGTGGAGGTGTGACCTAGGTAGAGGGGGGAAGTAGGTACCTGGAGGCACACTCTTAAGGCTCTGCCTTGCTCTGGCCCTTTCCTGTGTCTCTCACTCTGCCTCCTGGCTGACATGCTGTGAGCTCTGCTCTGCCATGTCTTCCTTGTCATGACGAGCTGAAACCTCACCAACCGAAACATGTCTCCTCCCTTAAGTTGTTTTCCTCAAATATTTTGCTTCAACAATGAAAAATAAAAAAAGCAACTAAGGTGAACATCAATTACATTTAATTCTCATAATAACCTAGGAGGTAGATAATGATATCATCCTTTTACCAATGAGGAAGAAAGAGACCAGAGAGGGGAAATAACATGCAAATGGTCATACAGCTTATAGTCCCAACTCAAATCCTTTCAATTCAAATTGGAGCTCTACCACTCTACTGTAATTCTTCCTGAGAGGAACAAACAGCAGTCCACAAATTTACTCAATAATTTATGGCATGTCTAGTAGATTGCAGACACTGTTTTGGGTATCCACTACATAGCAATGAACACATTAAACCAATCCTTGATCATACTAGGTTTCAAGACTGAGTGTTATTGAAAGTGTGGCCCTTCCCACTGTTTCTGGGCTAGTCTGACCTTGGACACACAGGTCACATAAGGAAAATTAAGTAATTCCGAAGCTTGTAACAACTTGGATTCCTAGTGCATACATTACTCAGCCACGCTCAGGGCCAGCTGCCAGTCCCCTCACCCCCCACTTGTCCATTCATAATCTGCTCCATTACATTGATTTAGGAGAAAAATGCAGTTCACTTAACTTCTGTTCCTAAAGGAAAAAGAAGAATTTGTGCTAGAGATCAGCTAAGGACAGGAAACTAGGATGCCTCACCCAAGGACAAAAATAGAGGACACAATGCTTCTGACAATTGCTGAGGCCTGTGCAAGACATGTCGCATTTAGAAACGGCATCTACCCAGATAGCATACCCACAATCAAGCTCTCAGCCATGTATTGTGAACAGATGGGATACTAAGATAGACAGGTCAAAGTATTGGGAATATAGTTATACAACTGACACCTTGGGAATGAATACTGGCAAGGTGGACTGGTGAGAAGCAAAGGCCATTGCCAGAAGCTTTGTGAAGCTCAGTGAGGAGGTGCAGGAGACACGGGATCATGCCAGGACTCTCATTTTAGCATCTTTGACAAGGGGCATATAGTATAGTGGTTAAGAGAACCCTAGAGATGGCAGGTTTGGTGGTCCATGCCTTTAATTGGAGCACTTGGGAGACAGAGGTAGGTTGATCTCTGTGAGATTGAGGCCAGTCTGGTCTACAAAGTGAGTTTCCGGCCAGTTTGGGCTTTAGGAAGACCCTGTCTCAAAAAGAGAGAGAGAAAAAGAGAGAACTCTCGGAAAAACTAAACCTGTGTGCTACACCTCTCGCTGGCTTTGGGATCTTGCATGAGTGATTTCATTTCTCTTTGCCTCATTTTCCTCATCTATAAAATGGAGATGATAATAAAGACTATTATCACAGGATTATAAAGATCATGGTTGATATTCTGCTGTATGCTTATCAAATGTTCTCTGTTTTGCTCTTTAAGAGGAAATATATTCCATTGTGCTTTTTACTCTGGGTTGGTTTTAGCCAGTTGGGAGTTGGTAGAAGTGATGGAAACTATCACAGTCCTGGCTCAGATGAACACCCTACAGTTTTCTGTCCTCTGCTATAGCAACTCGGAAGTCAATGACCAGATGGTAACAATCCAACATGGTGGGCCCTCCATCAGTCTGAGTGCCTCGGAGATGATATGAAGCAGAAGCTGACTTCCATCCTTATCCTTATCAGATATGAAGCTTGAACATAAAGTAAATGTTTATAATTCCACTGAGTTTTGGGGGTTCACCTCCTACCTGGATTCATATAGTCACAATCATAACCATTAGTTACAGGCTCTCCCTCAGCACAGAGGGCCTTCGTCTTCCTTACAGGCCTTGAGTTCCAAGTTTTCTGGTCAAGTAGAGCTTTCTCACTTCCCTAAACTTCCTAAGAAGCTCAGGTTCTATTTATTTATTTATTTATTTTTTTTTTTTTTTTTGAGACAGGGCCTTATATAGCTCTGACTGGCCAGGGACTCACTATGTAGACCAGGTCAGTCTTAAACTCATAGAGATCAACTTGCCTCTGCCTCCTGAGTACTAAGATTAAAGGCATGTGCCACCACACCCAGCCAAGAAACATAAGCTCTCCGTATACCAATAGCAACCCATATTTTAAAAGGGAAGACAGTGGGGTTGGAGAGATGACTCCGTGGTTAAGAGAGCTTGCTGCTCTTTCAGAGAATCTGAATTTGGTTCTCAACACCAACGTTGGTCAGCTCACAACCTCCTGTAACTCCATTTCTAGCATGATCTGACTCCTTCTAGTGTCTGAAGGCACCTGCAAGCCTGTGGTACATGTAAACTCATGCAGGTACACATATATACACATAAATAAACAACAAAAAAGAAATCTTTAAAAGGAAAGATAGGACCAGGAAAAAGATGGCTTTGTAGGTAAAGTGCTTGCTGCATAAGCAGGAGGACCTGAGTACTGATCCCTGACAGTCTTATAAAAGCCAGGTGCAAGAGCACACATGTGTAACCCTAGTCCTGAAAGGTAGGCACCAAGAAAATAGGAACCCAGGGCTCACTGGCCAGCCAGTCCAGCAAAAACAGGAGCTTCCAGGTTCAGTGAGAGGCTCTATCTCAAAAAAATAAGTTGGAGAGTAGTCAAGGAAGTTGGCAATGTCAACCTCTGATGCAAAGTATTTCCCATTGTTGGCTGTAGCAGAAAGTCTTGCTGCTGTTTTTACAAATGCCAATCACCCATTCTAGTTTACCCTAGACAAGTTTCTATCTTGTCAGTCTTTCTCACTCATGGATCTGATCTCCATGAAGTAGAACACCTGCTTGAAAATATTGATGGTTTCTCTCCAGAATCATATAAGCCTTATAGTTAACACCAGCACTTATCAATATGAGACTTGTTTGGGGAACATAGTTTTATCACACCAATGAGATTAAGGATGAGGACCATGTTTTAGCTTCCCCACAGGACCCAATATGGGATTAGACCCTAAACAGATGATCTATAAATACTGAATTAATTTTCCAGCAATGTGTTAAAGCTCAGACTTGCCACTTCTTTCTCCTCCTTTCCTTTTTTGAGTTTTAAAGTAAAGTTTCATATAGCCCAGGCCTGCCTGGAACTCACTATGTAACTAGGTTAGCCTCCAGTTTGGGTTCCTTCTGCCTGAGTGCTGGGATTATAGGCATGTATCAGCACACATGGTTTAGTTTGCCCCCTTTTGATCTCTTCTTCCTAGAGCATGTGTGTGTCAGGTTAGATGTGGAAACACTCCCTTCTCCCTCTGCTTCATATAAGTTGGGTGGCTTCCCCATATTCATTAGGAAAGTAGTGATGCATATTGAAGATTAGGGGACTGAGAAGGCATAGAAGGGTCAGGGAGTTGACACAGCATTCATTTCTGCTTCCTTGTAGATTACTTTGCAAATACAGTTAGGTGCTTATCATAACTTGATGCAGGTTTTGGTTCTACAGGTAAGCCTTAAAGTTCTCTAATAGCAGTAACCACATTTTCTGTAAAGCAAATATTGAGTTGCTTTATTTTAAACAAAACCTTGGGATAAGACCTGTTTACACACCGGGGAAATTTACAAACTAACTTCTAATTTGTTATCTTTAACAAAATGTTTTTTATAATAATCAAGGGTCCAAAGGTTCAGGGCTCACTCTATTGTCAATTTAAGAAGTCACTTGAAAATTCTCCTTTGGGGCATTTTCTCTTGTTTTTCTATGTACCTAGCAACAATTTCCCTCACTTTAGTTCTGAGCACAGCTCAGTGCCCAGTGGTAAGAGCTGGCAGCTCACTGGTGCTACTAATCTTGGCCTGTGCTGTTTACAAGGGGAGAGGCAGCTTCCTGTGTCCCCAGCCACTGTGGCTGCAGGGTTATTTACACCTTAAGTTCCACCTTGGCCCAAGCCGGAAATGGTTACTGAAAAGGAACCCTTTATGCAGAGCACCACCTAAACCCCCTGACTCCAGAATTAAGGATTCAGACCTTTTCCAACTGTTCTTGGGTAGGGCCCAATCCCTGGAACTAAATCAGTTACCTGGCCTAAGAGGAAACTATCCAGTGCTGCTGGGAGATGTGGAGGCAGCAGGCTGAGCGGTAACTCTGGACTCAGATCAAAACAAAACTGATTTGGGGGACCAGCATGATGACTGGATGGGTAAAAGTACTTGTTGCCCATCCTGATGGCCTTTGATCCTGGGACCTATATGATGGAAGGACGGAACAGACTCCCACAGACTGTCCTTTGCCCTTCACATAAACACTACTGTGCACACTCACACAGGCACACACATGCACACAAAATTTAAAGTTTTAATGGAATTTTAAAAAATGATTTGGGGGCTGGAGAGATGGCTCAGCAGTTAACAACACTGGTTGTTCTTGCAGAAGACCCAGGTTCGAATCCCAGAACCCACATGGCAGCTAACAACCAGCTGTAACTCCAGTTCCAGGGAATCCGACACCCTCTGTCATCCACAGTCACTGCATGATGTAGGTGCAGTTACACACAAGCAGGCATAACACTCATATACATAAAATCAAAATAAAATAAATTTTAAAAAATGATTTGGGGGCAAGAGAAAGATGGAGACATGTTCTTAGTAGAGTCCTTTCCTTCCATGGCTTCTCTGACAATTCTTTCCCAAACAGTCCTCCCTCTCCTTATACTTTCTTTGGCTGACCAACTATCTCAGTTTCCTGGGGACTAAAGGAGTTGTCAAGATGCTGAACTTTTAGTTTGTAAACCAGAAAAGTCCCGGGCAAACCTGGACAAATTGGTCATCTTAGGTCTTTGGGCCTTTGTCCCCAAACCCCTCTTACATTTCAGTCTTTGCAGACTCTGCTAACCTTTGATGCATAATTTCCACTAGATTCTCACCTGTGTTTTCTCTTGAGCACCACCCCAGCCCTTGAACTGCCAGGCATAACTTCCATTTGCACAGCCGATCTTGAATGCCATGGGCTCTAAGCTGATCGACCATCCCACTTGTGCTCCTCCAAGCTGATCTTACTCATCTCCCAGTGTTTCTGTTTTCATCGGTATCATGCCATTGTTTAGTTGTTTGAGAATTATTTGCTCAGGGGCTGGAAAGATGGTTCAGCGGTTAAGAGCACTGGCTGCTTTTGCAGAGGACCTGGGTTTGATTCCCAGCACCCACATGGCGGCTAACAACCCTAACTCCAGTTCCAGGGGATCCAACACCCACTTCTGACCTCCATACACTCATATACATAAAAGTAATAAATAAAATATTTTTTAAAAGAATTATTTACTCATTTGTCCATTTATTTATTCATTAGAGACTTACTCTGTGTCAGACTCTGCCTAGATGCCAGAGACTCAACACTGAACAAAAACTACTGCCCTCATGGAGTCTGAATCCTAATCCAGTGAGACAGAAAAGAAATACATACTGTCCTAGTATCTTTTCTGTTGCTGGGATTAAAATCAACTCAGGAGGAGAGAATTTATTTGGTTTAGACTTTAAAGTCACAGTTTATCACTGAGGGAACTTGAGGCAGGAACCCAACCACAAACCTAGAGCAGAAACCATGGAGGAGCACTGCTTGCTGGTTGGCTCTGGCTCTGGCTCTGGCTCCTTATACAGCCCAGGACAACCTGCCCAGGGAATGATACCATCAATAGTGGGCTTGGCCCTTCTACGTCAATTAACAATCAATTAACATATCCCTCACAGATATGCTCACAGATCAACCTGATAAAGACTCCTTTTCCAGGTGATTCTCAGTTATGCTAACTTGACAGCTAACTAGGACACATACATAGTCAATGGGGGTTCTGGGCTACAGAGAAAAATCAAGCAAATATTAAGAGTGTTAAGGCGAGGAGATGCAAAAAGGGATGGGGAAGCTTTCTGATGTAATGCAGAGACCTGAGGACGTGAGGAGATGAGCTAGGGGTCTCTAGAGTGAGTGTCCCAAGAGAAAGCACTGTAAGTGCAAAGAATAGTACAGCTGGACATTCAGGAAAATGATACGATAAATCAGACATCAAATAGGGAACTGAACTCATGTGGATTTGCAGATGAGAACATTCTTCTTTGGCTTCCTCATCCTCTAATCAGCTGACAAATCAGGATCATCCCACCCTGTGAGAGTCTTTATTTTTCATTTCTATGGCCTTCACCTTGTGAAAATGCTTGTTATTCCTCATTTGAATTATTATATTGGCCTCTTGTGTGGTCTTTTTTGCCCTTTATCATTCCCTGCTTTAATTCTGCTTGCAACTGCTATAATCTTAGAGCCCCATCATCATCATCATCATCATCATCATCATCATCATCGTTATCAGATCATTTGTAGCTCTGAATAAAGTGAATTTAGAAAAGGAGAACCAACACAGAGACTGGGATCCTAGCAGTTTCCCAGCAGGCCCTTGTCAGAAACAGATATAACTGTTAAAAATATGTTGTCAAACATGTCAGAGCTCTGTTTTTATGCCACAATGTAAAAACTGCAAATTGTTCATCAAAATGAATAGACACATTAATCATAACCCGTTCGGTTGCCATTAATGGGAAACCCAGTTCATGCTGTCTTTAGGAAGGTAACATGTTAACTCAGAAATGAAAATTTTACCTCTATAGGAAGGATTGGTTCCAGGCACTTAACAAGGGCAACCCAAAATCTTCATCTCTCCCCCTCTCAGGCTGACTGCGCGGAGGTGGCAAAGATGGCCAGCACTGGCTTTGACTTACTTCTCAGTTTTGCAGCTCCATTGTGAAAGGAGTGCTTGTGGCAGAGGTACCCAAACTGACACTTCTCAGCCACACTGAACAAAGGACTTACTCTCCAACTAACCGACTTGCACCTGGAGCGAGGGAATGAAGTCAACCTCACCTGAACCACGGGGAAAGACCAGACAATGGGCACTTTCAAGAAAAGAAAATCCTATTTGGTTCACAGTTCTAGGATTCCAAAGGCTTGCAACTAATGATAGCCTTCTTGCCAGTAGAGTCCTGAAGTAAGGTATCATACAAAAGACAAGGAATACATAGACATGTGAGTCCTCTAGCCTCTCTCTTCTTATAAAACCACTAGAATTCACATGAGAACTCAACCTGGTAATATCTAATCCTAATCTCCCAAAGGCCCTACCTCTAACTCCAAATACCATAGTTACATTTGCAAGTTAGATTTACACACACACACACACACACACACACACACACTTTTTTTTTAAAGACAAAACACTACTAGGTAGCTCAGGCTGGCCTAGAACTGAAGACTTTCCTGCTTAAGCCTCTCAAGGTATAGATGTGCCACCATTCCTGGCTTTCCACACTTTTGCTCTCTCAGAACAGGTATTAAAATTCAACACACAAACCCCTGGGGGACACATTCAGACCAAATGTGAACAACTTTTTCTAAGGTCCATTTGGCATTAAGGACGGAGAAGGGAATGTGAGCAGGCAGAAATAATTGTCCACCATCAAAGGCTAGGCACACACATCAGTGAGTGCAAACACCTCCCAGTACTCAGTGGGCATCCACATTCTAAGAACTTCAGTCACATTTCTGTATATTCAGTGATTTCAATGATCCTTTTATCCAACATCTCAAATGGCTCTCTTCTGCTGCCCACTTGTTAGTGAGCTCTGTTCATTCTTTGAGTATATTTCAGGTACTTGACAACAAGACTCAGCGATTGAAAGAAACTTTGCCTCCAGGATAAGCTTTCAGGAAGTTTCCACTGTTGTTAGAAACACATATGGTCACCGACTAAGACCAGTATTGCTTACTCTTCAAATATTATCTACTGAGACTTAATACTCACACAACATCCTTCTGAAGTGGATAGGATTGTTTATTTTACATATGAGGAAGGCAAGGCTCAGGTACGTGAATTAACTTTTCCAGTGTTCCATACAACTAATACATGGAAGACCTTGGATTTGAACCAAGGACACTGTGACTCCTAAACTCTGTTGTAAGCGCTAACAATACTCTTTTCTATGAAGGAGTTTTCTATGAAGGTTTTTCATGTATATCCCCACCCATGGCTCATAGATCACTTGAATCTCACCAGGGCCCATGACTTCCTCCCAGGCAAGGAAGTCCCTAGCAGAAAACTGGTACAGAACCAGGCCTGGTGACCCAGTAATAGAATACATTAGGCTGGAAGAAGTGGTGGGACCCCAGCCTCCTGCCACTGGTTTACCTTGAAGAGCTTACCAGCAGGCGAATACCACCCATCTCCAGAAACAAGTTGATGTGGTTGGAACAGTAAATAAAAATAACCAGGTCAATCTAAGTCTAGCTTGGTCCCAGCACTGTCCGGAGAATGTCTGTAGGCCTGGTTTCCCGGGGCTTAAGGGGGCTTCCCACTTGCTACTTTGCTAGGAAGGCTCAGCTAGGGCTTGAACTGAAGACAGTCTCCTACTTAAGGCTGCCAAGCAAGAGATTGGACTCCATGGCCATTCCACCTCAGGCAAGTTTCTCTCCCTCACTAGAAAACTTTTAACCCAGTTTGCCTCCAGCTCAGGTCCTTCTTCGGAGTTGACCTCCGACCTCTGATGGGCTTGAATGATAGTCCCATGACATAGTCATGTGGTGATGTGATCCTGGCTGAACATCTGAAGGCCCAAGGTCATGGGAAAGACAGATAGGCTTGAAAGTCAGTCTAGGCAGAGACACCCAGGGGATACAATCTCGGTGAAGGCCTGTGTGTTTTCACATAGCCAAGTAAAGCCCTGGGTGGCCACGTAAAGTTGCAGGTGGAAAACAAAAGCGTGCATGTGTGTGTGTGTGTGTGTGTGTGTGTGTGTGTGTGTGTGTGTGTGTGTGTGTTAAGGTAATCTGCCAGCCTAGTGCTCAGGCAGTTAAAGCTTCTATATACATTAACAGAAACTGATGGGCTGGATCCTCTGGGGGATATGCAAGACCCAAGTCAATGAATCTGGCTCTGACTGCAGCTCCACTAGGCCAGACCTTCCGGACTGGAGGAGGAAGAGGAGACCAGACCCCAGGCAGAGCTGGAGCATACCTCTGAAGGAAGGGTTTCCAAGGAACTGAATGACGTAGGTCCAAGAGGAGCTCCTGGCGATACCCCAGGGTGGAGCAAAGTTAGTGATCAGGGAACACAGTCAGTCAATTGTTTTTCCTTTAGTGCTGGAGATGGACCAAGGGCTTCGCTAAACTTTCTACCATCCAGCTATACCCAACCCACAGTTAGATTTGAAACTTGGCACCCTGGCTTTTGATGACCAGGTAGAAGAGGTAAGATTTGAACCAAGGAAAGTCAATGTTTACTATATTTTAGCTAGAATATTCACATTTGTGAGACTATTTTAGAATACTAAATCCACCACATTGATGGAAAGCTAAGTCTAACCATTCCACCCATATATATTCCTGTAAAAATCTCTAGTGGGAATTGAAAACAGTTCTCTATGCAGAGCAGTTTTGTCCCCCAGAAAGTATTTGACAGTATCTGACCGCATTTTTGGAGCTGACATCTGGGTGAGCCGGGAGGGACCTGCAGCCACTGATGAATACAAAAAAGCCGGCGTATATCTCAACAGGTGCGATGGGAGGGAAGCCTGCTGGGTGATGCTTGTAATCCCAGGAGGCTAGGATAGAACCATGAGTTCAAGGTCCACCTGAGCTATTTAGCAAGTTTCAGGCAACGTTGGGCTATATACCAAAACTTTCTCCACCTCCTTCCCATAAACAACAACGAAAACAGTCATTTAGCCAAGATTGAAGAGTGACATATTCATCTATTAAACCTTTCTGAGAATGCCCTTACAGGTCCCAAGGTGTGTCTCTGAGGTGATTCCAGTCTTGTTGACAATGAAAATGAACCACCAAAGGCCTGGATTCATCACACTCTCCCATAAGGAGACTTCATAGCAGTCTCTTAATGTTCTTGCTTTGTGTTTTGCCCAAAACGTCCTCTCATGGCCACACCTAACTGCAAGGTCAGGCTTTAGTGGAGCACATGACCATCCCTCAACGTCTGTTTTCTGTTACCAAAAGGAAGGGAAAGTTGACTTGAGAGCACCAGCCAGCAATCTGCAGGGAATGTGTCCTACTCATGATTGTGTGTGTGTGTGTGTGTGTGTGTGTGTGTGTGTTGTGCATATCCATTGTGCATGACTCTCTGCATATCCGTCTTTTCAGTAGACACTGCATTGTTGGATTCTTAATCTCTGTTACAGAGCACCCAAAAGGATGCTGGCACCTCCGAGAGCTCCATGGTTCTATCTATAATCCCCAGTGACTAAAGCAGGTTTAAAAAAAGACTTAGCATGGGTTGTGTGTGTGTGTCTGTCTGTCTGTCTACACCTATCTGTGTATGAATGCACAGTATATGCACATGTGTGTAGGGGTGCCTGTGGGACCAGAAGAGGGCACAGGGTATCTATCACCCTCTATCACCCTTCAGGATCCTCTATCACCCTCTATCACCCCAAGGATCCCCCTGTCTCCTTGGAGGTGGGGCTAGAGGTATGCATTGGTGCTCAACTTGTTCCTCTGGTACTTGGATCGCATCTTGTGCTCAAGACTGAGCAGCAAGCACTCTTAAGTGCTGAGCCCTTTCTTCACTTCCTTAAGCAGGGGTTTGAACAGGTCCTTTGATTTTTAACTTAGGGCTCAACCCACCACAGCCTAAGACTGGAACATTTCTTTCTACTGGTTCTGTTCCTATTTGAGGGGCCTAGAGAGAGGAGCTGGCCCATTTACCCACCTGGGCTTGCAGCTCCCTCCCATTAGAAAGCAAGTAGGCTGCAGTGGGAGGCATGCAATCAGCCATCCTGTCAATCCCGGTAGAAGAAACAGCCTAATTAAAGTCTGCAGCATGCCCAGAAGCCGAGGCTGCCACCGGAGCTGTTTCCTGTGCATTCTGAGCACCCGATGATACATATTCTTCATGTTTATGTGGCGCAGGACACTGTGCTCCATGCGCATGAAGTATTAGTGAGCCAATTTCACCATTCACGCCACTCTGGAGCAACCGGAAGGCATCCCCTGTTCTAATTTATGAGAGACCAGCATGTGTAATCAATAGATGCCCCACAGGTTATTAAAGAATAGAAAGATAGCCCAGGCAGCCCTGTTTACCAACAGGGAAGCTGCTTTCTGGCAGCTTGGGGCACGTGGTCTGCTAGAGATTTACCCTCACCCTTTCCTTCCCAGCTGTGAACTTGTGACCACCAGCTCCCTGCACTGGAATCCCAGAGCAGACTGAGGCCAAGGGTCAGATCGGAGTTTTATTATGTTTTTTAAATTTGTCTTTTGAGAACCTGGAGAACCGCAGTTTTGCAAGATAGCCCTGAGTGTTTATAGGTGGGAGTCTGTAACTGTGTATGGACCTACAGATCCAAATAAATTGGTAACTTCTCCCAGGCTGCCTGGAGAGGTAGAGACCACTGCAGCCTTGGGGCCCTGGAGTGTCCCCTTTTCATTTCATTGCCTTCTCTTTGAGTACCTTAGTTTTGAGACGTTTTCAGATTTCTGACAGCTTTTTTAGGGACTCTAAATAAAACAGTAACAGCCTTGGGTAACTCAGCAAAGTGGGAAGATGTCCCTACCACCAGTCTACTTACCTGCAGGCAGAGGAGTGTTCCAAGGTGGTTCCCAAGCTTTGTGTTTGTTTGGATGGTTTTTGTTTTGTTTTTGTTTTTTGAGACAGGGTCTCAGCGTAGCCCCGGCTTGCCCGGAACTTGCTATGTAAACTAGGCTGGCCTCAATCCCACAGAGCTCTGCCTGCCTCTGTCTCCACCTCCCTGGTGTTGGAATCAAAGATGTGCCCCTCGTGTTCACCAGCTTTTTAGTCTCAGAACCCTTTTATAGACTTGAAATGTATATCTCCTGGTAGAGATATTGACAGGCTTACTCACTGTAAAGCAATGTTAACATAAATATTTGTATCTTTAAAGATCACATTTCCAAGCTGGACCAACTAGCAAGGCCATGATCCCAAGCTACTCGTGGGGCTGAAGGCAGAGCCAGGAAAATACCAAGCCTGAGGCCAACCCGGGTTACAGAGAACCCCAGGCTAGTCTAAGTGTAGGACCCCCGCTTTCATGGAAAAATGCCTGGTCCCCTTTGTTAGCTTACCTCCTCCCAAACTAGAAAATCCCAGAGACCACAAAGGTCATGTCAACATCTCATGGTATGTGAGATAACGTCTGTGGGTTAAACATTCCACAGGAAGAGCCCCTGATATCCCGTCTATAGGATTATAGGTTAAACATTCCCCTAATATCCCATCTATAGAATTGTGGGTTAAACATTCAGTTAAGTCAACATCTTGTGAACTGCAAAATAATGTGTGTGGTATTTCTGGAAAAAAGGTTGGACTATGTAAAAATTGTCTTCTCTGTAACCCTGGTCTGTAAGCCAAAAGCCAATCCAAATGTAACAAGTACCCTATATTTTAATGCATAATTATCCTGTGAATTCCTACTAAAAACCTGGCCTGGCAGAGGTCAGGTGTGCTTAGCTTCCCGAGGCTAAGTCACCCACTTGCGCAAGTGAAATAAAACCTCGTGCTTTTGCATCTGACAGACTGGATTCTTGGGACTGGGGCTCCCCGACGTTAGGCACTCAGGCGGCCCGTAGGGGTTTGAGTCCCCCAGGCTGAGAGTGAGGTCTAACATAAGTAACATAACTCGGCCCTGGCAAAGATATAAAATGAAACAAAAAGCAGGGTGCGGGAGTGAAGGTGGAGGTTGTGGCTACGCAGAAAGTGGCTCAGCAGGTAAAGGCAGTTAAAGATTGGGAGAGCTGACTTCACAAAGTTGTCCTCCGACAGCCACATGCACACTGTGGCATTCACCTCCTCCATCATGCATTCACTCATACACACAATATTATTATTTTTTAAAAGAAAAATGGCTGGGGAAATGTTCAGTAGTAGAGTATCTGCCAGAATTCAGAGAGGCTGTAGCTTCAGTCTCCAGTACTATAAACAAGCACACACACACACACACACACACACACACACACACACAAGTATTTAGTAAGAAAAGTAATGCTATTTTTCACTCATTTTTATAATTTTACAAAAAGACTATATTATGCATATGCCACAGTGAGAGTGTGACTGCCAGAGAACAGCTTTTTTGTTTATATGTAGTTATTTATCAGGGGTCAGGGGTGCGGGGGATTTGTGCCAGGCACCTGTGTAAAAGTCAGAAGACAGCTTTGTCCTTTCAACTTCATGGGGGCTTCCAGGATCGAACTCGGGTCATCAGGCTTTTACCCACTGAGACATCTCACCTGCTTTGTTTCTCAGTTTTTAAAAAATATTTTGTTCATTATTTTTATTTTAGTGTGTGAGTGTATTCCCTGCTTCTCATAACCACACTTGTTCTGTGCAGTGCCCATAGAGGTCAGAAGGTGTTGAATACCCTGGACCTGGAGTGATGGACAGTTGTTAGCCACCATGTGAGTGCTGGGAATCAAACCCGGGTCTTCTGCAAGAGCAGCCAGTGCTCTTATTTGCTGAGCCATTTCACCTGCTTCATATTTTTGTGGGGGTTTTTTTTGTTTTTTGTTTTGTTTTGTTTTGTTTTTTTACAATGCCTGAATTAACAGAAGATAACTGGATTTCCTATTGCTTCTCCATTAAGTAATATGTTATTTTGGTTAAAGTATATGAAGAAAGATTGGCTTTACATTAATAAACAGTTAGGAAGAGTACCAAATAATCTTTTTGGAATAGTTACAGATATTCTTTTTAATAATGTACAACAAATAAAAATTTTTAAATATTAGTTGCAATGTGAAATCTGTAAGGTTTGGCTTTGGTTTGTAGTGAGATGGAGCAGAAATAAACGAGATACTCTGGCATGGGAATTAATAGGACATTTATTAAGCACACCAGTCTAGCCTCCCAGCTCAGGAGTAAGGAAGCTAACAATTCCTAGGCTGCTTGGTAAGCTTTCTAAATGAGGGGAATCCAGCCTATAACTGGTGCCCAGAAGCTTATCTTCTCAGGAAGCTTTTCTTATTGGTATTAAGAAGCTGCAGTCCTTTTTCACAGATGCCTGTGAATTCTGGAAGTTTGGCTGGAGTCACCAAGGTGTCTGTCAGGCCTCCTAAGTCCTGGAACTGCCTGGGGCGGGGGTTGTCTTTCAGTGACATCTTACAGAATCCATGTCAATAACTTTTGTGATCTGTCCATTTGTTTGCACTTTGAATGCCCTCATGATTCTGTGACACAATGCTGTGGTCATAGGGAAGTATTGGTTCTCAATTTACAGAAGTACTCCAAATGTTGACACATTTCATTATACCACAGAGAAAGAAAATTCGTATTTATTAATACCATTGATCTCATTACTTTAAGTATTGGGAAACTACTAAGCTTCATTGTAGTAGGTACAAGTTTCCCAAATTTCTCATTTTCACTTACAGTTTCAAGCTTCGTCATTGGCAACAAATACTATCAGTTGTTTTCCTTAAAGTGACAGACTCCCTTTGTTCATTTTTGAGAAAGTGTCTGCCAAATGCCAGTTTGAAAAAGCATTCTTTGTCACTCATCCTTTCGAGAAAAAAAAAGTTCTGTAATAAAAGTGTTTCATTCAACTCACAAAATTGAAATAATTGTCTGTCTGTGTTCTTCTATGATAACTACCACACCTTAGAATGCATCAAAAGCACTTCGTGCATAATTCTCATTCGATTAAACAGATTATTTTGCAAAGTATCAATATTTAATATAACTGATAACTTTACTTCATCAAGGACATTTGCTTATTTCTTTTTCCATCAGGAACATTCTTAGGTGAAGGTAGCATTTGTTTTTCTGCTAGTGTGACTGGTACAGTTGGGTGCTTCGATGTGTGTGAAAGTGCTGTGAGTTTTACCCACCTTTGCTTCTGCTCCATCAGCAAGGATGTCAGAACGGTGAAGTACATCATTGTATTACTACGAAAACAGCGTTGACTTCAGGAACCCCTGAAGGGGGTGGAGACCACACTTTAAAAATAGCTGGTGTTGTGTGTTAGGTATGGCTGGAACCTCCAACCCCTCCCCCCAGCAGCTCCAACCCAGACTCTCAGGGGCCACTGAGATCTGAGAGACCTGAGAAAAGAACTGATATTTTGAATAGATAAGATTCCCAACCCAGGATTCACAAATACTGAAAAATGGACTGCTTCCTGGCCAGAAGTCTACCTTAAATATCAATCAGATGTCAGGGCAATCCCAACCCCCTTCCATTAAAAGCTAGGAGAGGGCTGAGGGTTTTGAGGCTTTGGGGGCTGAGCTCGCTGTCCCAGGGAGTTAGCCTCTCACACTCTCCCTGAGGGAGCTCCTCCATCCCAATCTGGAGCCCCAGCCCCAAGATGAGGGGGATAGTCTCCCTGTCTCTTCGGGAAGGCTAGTCCCCCAGGGGGCTAGCATTTCTCCACTCCCGAGTGCAGAGAAGCATCTGGTCGGCTCTTAATAAACTGGGTTCTGTTAGCTCCCAGCAGAGTCTCTGGTCTCTCTTGTCTGCTGTGTCTCTCAAACCCAGAACCTTACATTGTGGAGGCAACAGGTGGCTACTCAGCAGAGACTTCTTCCCCCAGCTTCCAGGCAGTCCTGTCTTCTTTAGGTTCTTGTGCCCACGTGTCTTGGCCTTTTTAGATAGGCACAAACTGTTCTTCTCTTCTCCCTTCACAACAAGAAGGGTCACCTGCTCTGCCACAGAATGGATGCTAGAGAATGGACAGAGAGAATTGTAGAGAATGAACAAAGTATTCATTTCTCCCATCCAGAGAGAAATTTGAACATCATATGCTATTTGAACCCAGGACTACTTGTCCCTCATAGGGACATTTTCAGCTAATAGGTATAGAGAAGTCTTTTTATTATGAAATGAAAAACAGAAAATAGGGGCAACTCATAATAAGGGAAATGTAGTTTTTCATGAAAAGCAGAGTGGAGAGGATGACTTTTGAAGGGGGCGTGTTGTGTGTGTGTGTGTGTGTGTGTGTGTGTGTGTGCGTGTGCGCACGCGCGCGCGCGGGTGCTTCCATTTGCCTTCTGATGGGAAGAAGACAAGGTTCTCTTGCCTTTGCAAACCTAAGCTATGGAAAAATGCAATGATTCCCAGTTGGCCTCTGAAGGGTTGAATTTTGTAAGGCACAGGAAGGATCAGGGTGGGGACTCTGTTATCCTAAGGAAGCACTGTCACAGAGAAAAAGGGTGGGGTGCCCGACCAGGGAGATAAGTCTTTGAGGTATGCAGAGAAAAAGACTTTCACAGAGGACATCACAGAAAAGGCCACACAGAGACATGTTTCCTATTTCATGGAGTTTATAAAAAGCAAAATAAAACATAGCTAAATAAAAATACAACTCCAGTTTCCCCGACCTTAGTAAAGCTTTAGAATAAGTACTTTACCTGGGTGTGGTGGCACATGCCTATCTATAATCCCAGTACTCAGGAGGCAGAGTCTGAAGGACTATGAGTTCAAGGCCAACCTGGGATACCTAATCTGAGGCCAACTGGGCTACAAAATGTAACCCTCCCTTAAAAACAAAAAAGCATCTGATCCCTTCAATAAGGGTAGCATAAAATCCATCAAGGACCATTATGCATTAGATCCAGGTAGGACAGGTGCTGGGATAAGGCAGAAGCTCTTGAACCTAACCTCCACCTAAGAGATCACCACCTGCTCCCTGCTGCCTCTGTAAAAAGCATTTGTGCCCTGCATGCCAGATACTCAACAAGTAGAGGTACTCTCAGGCTCTTTTGTTCCACAAATTGAGCTGAGTGCTCACCAAAGGTCAGTGCCATTTGTTTGCAACCCACATCTGCCCATTGTGCTTGCAATTCTAATGATGCAGTTTAATTATTGTGAAAACGTAAGAAATGTGAATGAAAAACAAGAGTTCTTGTTCCTAAGAAAGCCAGAATGGTATGCTCTGGAGAAGTTTCATAAGGACATGTCACACACACAATAATATGGCTGTTGCATCGGTATGGGAAAGACACACAGAACAAAATAGGGTTAAAATCATTAGCATCTAGGGGCTGAAGAAATGGCTCAGTGGTTCAGAGCACTGACTGCTGTTGCAGAGGACTCGGGTTTACTTCCCAGCATGCACATGACAGCTAACAACCAAACTTAAATCTAGTTCCAGGGATTCCCATACCCTCTTCTGGTTTCCATGGGCACTGCACATATATACTGCATTTATATATATGGGAGGCAAAACACTCATACACATTAAAAAATAAAATAAATTTAAAAATCATAAACACCTTTGGGCATTGCCTTATATCCTTAAGTTTCAATTCTGCTTTAAGCTAACTTAAACTGCTGGGTATATAATCAGTGATACAATGCTTGCCTAGCATGTGCAAGGCCTAAATTCAATCTTCAGCAAAGCAAAAGCAAAACAAAATAAACAAACAAACAAAAAAAACTGGAAGATTTCAATCAGATGTAACTCCATGAATACAGACTGTGTTATTCATTGAAATATTTATAACATCTTGTATATGTCTGGCACATAGTGAGGACACAATAAATATTTGTAGAATAAATGTATAGCTGGCACAGTTAAGAAAGATAAAGTAGAACTTCAGTGAACATAGGTCTGCTCGAAGAAAATGCCCTGATCCTTCCTTAAAGAAAATGGTGCTTTAACATTCATGTATACACTTTGAATTTAAAAGGTTAAGGTATGACTGAGGATATATACTCAGTGGTAGAACGTTTGCCTAGCATGCACAAGATCCTGGATTCAATTCCCTAAACTAAAAAAGAAAAAAGTTAAAGGTATATTTCTATCATTTTTTATGGTTTTCCTCTCTAGAGAATATTGTTACTTAATGGACAATCTATTGCTCTGATCATACTGAACAGGAAAGCTTTTCCTGAGTTGAGAAGTAGAAATAGCACTTGACTTACTTAATGGGTATGTCAACCCTATGGTAGGCTGCAAGACCTCAAAGCAGACTGTCCCATTCTCCACTGTCTAGAATATCACTGGGAAAATCAGCTCTGGTTCAGAAAGGAAAAAGCCTGTCAGGAGACATAGTATTTCTAGATAGAAATTAGTCCAATAGACACAGACAGATAGAAATAAGAAGCCATGTCTTTAAACTGTCATGCCCCTGTAAGCTGTAGCAAGGATCTGTGCTGATATTAAAGGCCTCTCCCACTATGGACCATGTTTGAGGTTGCTCGCATTGGGACTCAGAAAATCTGGGTTCAAACTTCTTTTATTCCTTTTTTTTTTTTTTGCCTTTTTTGAGTCAGGGTCTCCCTGTAGCCCCAGCTGGCCTGGAACTCACTATGTAGACCAATGAGACTGGCCTTGAATTCACAGAGATCTGCCTGCCTCTGCTTCCCAAGTGTGGGATTAAAGTCATGTGCCACCACACCTTGCCTGATTACTTTTATTTTATGTGTATGAGTGTATTGCCTGCATGTAGGTAGGTACATCTGTGTCCTGTAATGCCTACAGAGATCAGAAGAGGGTGTCAGATTCACTGGAACTGGAGCTACAGATGGTTGTTAGCAGCCATGTGGGTGCTGGGAATTGAACCCAGGTCCTCTACAGGAGCAGCCAGTGCTCTTAACTGCTGAACCATCTCTCCTGTCCCATAAACTTCGATATAGTAACATGTGGCCTTGAACTAGTTCACTCACTTCTCTAAGCTAGGATTTCTCAGCTTGTAGATAGTTAAATGGGTTATAAATCTTATGAACTATTTTATCATCTCAGTGCTCAGAACAGCCAGGTAAGGCTAGGACAACCAGAACCCTGGTTTGTCAGCCCTAGTTTCCTCACTAGATCCCTTGATCAGTAGAGAAACAAGAAGACAAGGTAGTACATGCACGCAAGCATTACCCTTATGTCTGATATATCTGTTTTAAGCTCTGTCTGTAGGCAAATAAGCACCTTAATACTGAGCCCCAATATTAGGCCCAATTACCTGGTCAGTCTTGGGTAACTCTGACAAGCCATATTCATCTCCTGTAGGAGGGAACCTGTCCCTGGAACTATAGAGCAGAAAGTATACCTCCTGTGAATGAAGAACGAGGCAAGAAGGGGGCTGGTCCATGTATGTCAAGTTTCTTCTTCCAAACTTGACAGTCACAAACATCACTCACCTCCCTCTGGGAAGAAGCATAGGACAGGTGGAAGAGGATGGGAGTGTCACACGTTTTCATGGAGCACAATGACACACTCGTTGAGATGTGCAGTTTGTGCTATTTGCTGTTTATTGGCAAACGTGGGCTTACACACAGTGGATTTTGCATCATTTTGAATAAAAGCCCAGGCTTCCTGGGTAAAAGCACTGGCTTTCTGGGTACGTAGGGCATTCACATTTGCCTGCACAGATCAAGCAGGCACAGTCTGGCCCAGGAACAGGCTTCCTAACCCTGGTCTTAGGTAAGGATCTGAAGTCTTGCAGGAATCCTGACTGTGGTGGATTCCAAGACCCCAACTTCTTGGTGGTGACGCAAGCAGCAGTCGCTGTAGCAGATTTTTCATTTCTTTATTTTGTAGGGAGCAAAGTCTTGCTACGTAGCCCAGGCTGGCCTGGAATTTATGATCTTGCCAAGGGTCAGTGCTGGGATTATGTTTCTCCCACCAGGCTGGATCCCGGCAGACATTTCTGTAGTGTTCTGCTGGGTCTGCTGGAGGCAGAGCCTAGGATCTGCTCCTTAATAAATCCATGGATTTCTTTTTTGAAACAGGGACTCATGGATCCCAAACCATCCTCAAACTTGCTATGTGGCTAAAGATGACCTTGAATCTCCGATCCTCATTGGTCCCACCTTCCAGATGCTGAGATTACTTTCCCCTGCATACACACTCCTTTACATACACTCTTGATCATATATACTCTGATCTATATACACTACCCTCCCCCGTATACAGTCTTTGTATACGCTATTCCCTTTATACAGTCCCGCTTGTCTACATTCCCCATGTATACACTGCCATCTGTATATTCTCTGCCATCCCTGTGTATGCTTCGCTTTGCATATACTCCCCTGGTCTACACTGTTGCCTGTATATACTCCCCCGTGTGTACACTTTCCCTGAATACACTCTCTTCTGTATACACCCCCATACACTCTCTGCCCCGTATACACTCAGCCCTGAATGTACTCTCTCCTGTGTACAATCGTCTCAGCCCATCTCACTATGGAAACATATCCTCTTGCCCTCTCACTGACCCTGATAACAATTTGTGGTTCTACTTAATACAAAATAAAATGGCCATTGTGTTTCATTTGCTTTTCTAGGACTTTAAGTAGATTTCCTCAATCAAAAATTGGGAACAAACTTAAAAACCTGTTTGTAGAGGTCAGATTTTCAATTTGATCTCATGTCAGTCAGAAAGCATGGGTCTGGAAAACCCAGAGTGTAGTCCTTCTAAAGTATCAGAAAAGTTTCTATTAATGGGGGGAAACATTGCCAGATTTGGTGGGGACTCCACTCTGTACAGGGCAAAGAGGCACAATCCAGTGCCCGGGGCTTAGGCAAACACTGAGCTGTGGGAGAAGCAGAGAACCTCTGCAGTGTGAAGAAGAGTCCTGGCTCCCTTCTTCAGGAATCCCCCCTCACTGTGTGGTGCTGGTGTTGCAGGCTCCCTCAGGTGATACAGAGGACAAGGCTCTGGGAGGCCTGGGAAAACTGTAGTGCTCTGGACCTGAATTGTAAAAAGTTTCATTTCCTGAACAGCAAAAAATAGTAGATCAGATCGGACACTTCTAATGTTGTTTAACTGTTAAAAGAAATTTACTTCAAAATTGTATGTGTAAATTTGTATTAAAAGCAGACAAACCTGGGATTGGAGAGATGGTTCAGTGGTTAAGAACACTGGCTTGATTTTGTAGAGAACCTGGATTCAAATCCCAGGACTCACATGGTGGTTAACAACCATCCATAGCTCCAGTTCCAGGAGATCTGACATCACACCCTCTTCTGTCAACCTCGGTGGTGATGACACAGGTGCTCTTATACACATGCAGGCATAACACTCATACACATAAAATAAAAATAAATAAATCCCCCAAAAAGTTAAAACAGACATACAAACCCTCAGAGAGCTATCGTAGCTCAGGAACAGGAGCACTGGGCAGGGCACGGCTTGGTCTTGCTCGCCATGCCCTGTGTCCCGTCTTCCTTTCCTTCCTACTCCCCGTCCTCCTTACCCTCCTCCTTCCGACCCTCCTGCTCATCCTCCTCCTCCCCCTGGGAGCAACTGGAGACTCCCAGGGGATCCCCTTTGCTGAAACACACAGGGAAAGAACAGCAGATCTGATCATCTCTAGGACCAGTGATGTTCTTTTTAGGATGGGCTTTGGGAGGAAGGTGCTGACTCGTAACGTATGCTCATTCCAGTGGTATAAATAATTCCACTGTGGCTAAATGCAAGCAACCAAAGGCACATCTGAATGCAGACCTTGGCATGTGTTAGCAGGAGTGGCATGATAGTAAAGTAATTATGGAGCCGTGATTTTTAAATATTTGTTACTGGGTAAGCTGGTTAGAGACATTGTTTCACTCTGTGGAGGCTAGCCTCGAACTTACTGTGTACCCTAGGCTGACCTCAAACTCTAAGAAATCTTCCTGCTTCATCCTCCTGCTGGGATTACGGGGATGGTGGGATTACAGGGATGGGACGTTACACTGACCTTACTTGAAAAATACACATACACACACACACACACACACACACACACACACACACACACACACATATGGAGAGAGAGAATTTAACTATGTGGATGTATAATATTAAACTTTTAGATTATGACTGTATTTAACAATCATTTTGAAGAATCCCTGAAAATTTAGCAATTGGTTATTTCACATTGGCATTCGGGATACCATTATGTAGGGCCATTTATTTTATCATCAATGTTCAAATGTTCATACTAAGGCAATTAAAGCAAGAGCTGTCTGAAGCAAGTGGGGGCTAAGTAGTAAAACACTAGGCATGTGGAAGGTCAACACAGGAGGGAAGAAAGAACAAACATGTTGTTGGTTTAATATCCAGCTCAGAGAACATGACAAAAAATAGATAGCTAGTCAGTGAGTAACATCATGACCCCACAGGGTACTGACCCAAGCCACGTTCAGGCTGTGTGCTTTGAGTGAGTTGTTTTCAAGCAATACTTGGTCACATTTACATCCATCTCACTATGTTCTATCATCTTGCCTTGCACTGGGCAAGGGACACTTGTGGCTAAAAGGCATCAGCAATGTACTCAGTTTATTAACTGACTTACAGAGAGACTGCCACAAGGATTTCTGGTGACCCAAGTCTATCACAAGTGGAGATGGCCTCCCTCGGTCTTATCACCCTCTTGGCTGCTGTATCCCTTTAGGTACAATTAGTGGTTAATTCCTGTTTTCCTCCTTCATTCTTCTGACAGTCTTTAATCATAGGAGCGTAGCTGATGGTCAAGTACTTAAGAACACAGATTCTGAGTCAGACTCCCTGGCCAAAAATTCTATTTCTGTCACTTACTAGCTGTGTGACCTCAGGCAAGCTTTTTAACTTCTCTGCCACTCAGTTTTGTTTTCTATTAAATAGATACAAGGGCCAGAAAGTCGGCTCAGCACTTCCCATAAAATCCTAATGATCAAATTTTATCCCCAGAACCCACAGTAGAAAGAAAGAACTGACTCTGGAAGTTATCCTCTGACCTCCACATGCTTAGTAGGAGCATATCCTCACACATACACCATGTGCACACGCACACACACACACACACACACACACAGGCACGCATAATGATAAATTTTAAATAGGAATAATAATAGTACCCATTTCCCAGCACTATTGGGTGGATTAAACAACCTTCCATATTAAGTACTTAGAACAATGCATGGAACATAGACTATGTTATTAAAAGTTGCTGTGTTATTACAAACACATATGCATGGCTCACTGTTATTATTTTGTGATAGATGAATGTGGGTGTTCAAATGCATAGGAAAGAAGCACCTGAGTGGAGTGGATATGTGATGGAATTCTTCTGTGGAGATGAAAAGGCCAGGTGCAGCTTTACAATAATAATTGTCATAACACAGCAACCTTGGCTAGCATTTAATGAACTTTTAAAATGCAATTCACAAGCAGTATTTAATTAACTCCTCATAAAAAGTTCTAATCAGAAGGAAATACCATTAGCAGCATTATGCAGACAAGAAAACCCAGACTCATCCGGTAAATAACTGCTTTGTTCAAAGTGTCTGTGTCCTCCTAAACAACTTCACACATTGAAATCTACCCCTCACTGAAGTGCTGGTATTTGGGAATGGAAATTTTGGAGGGTGACTAGGTCATAAGCGCAGATCTCTCCTGAGATTAGTGCCCTTATAAAAGAGACCCCACATACCACCTTGCTCCTACCTTATGAGTAAGAAAGTGCCATCTACAAACCAGGAAGTGGGTCCTTGGACTCTGACATTTCTGATGCTGATAAACTGCCTTGTCTACATTCCCCAGATCCTATTGTCTATCTACTGCAAATGCAGGGCCTATTGACCCTTAGCAACTAGCCTACTGCCTGCTACAGTCCTACTGACCAGGCCAGTTCTTAGCCCCTTGCTTACCTGACATTCCTCTCTGTACCTTCCCTTGCCAGTCACCATCTCTCCACCTATCCTTTTTTAAATTTTATTTTATGTGTGTGAGATGTATTGTCTGCATGTATGTAAGTTAACCTGTGTCATGCAATGCCCATGGAGGTCAGGAGAGAGTATCAGATCCCCTGGAACTGTAGTTATGGACAGTTGCTAGCTGTCATGTGGTTTCTGGGATTCGAACCTGGGTCCTCTGCAAGAGCAGCCAGTGCTCTTAACCACTGAGTCATCTCTCTAGCTCCTCCACCCATCCATCTAGGTTCATTCAAGACTTACCTCCTTTCTGCAGGTGCTTCAACTGTCTCCCATCAATATTAAGCTCCTAGCATATCCAGATCATCACTCTCTCCCACCTGTGAGAATGTTGTCATAGATTCTGTACCACACAAGTAGCTCTTTCTCCCTCTGAAAAAAAAATTTCATTTATTATTTTTATTTTATATGTATGAGTGCATTGCCTGCAAGTATGTAAGTGCACCCATGTTGTGCAATGCCTGGGGAGGTCAGAAGAGGATGTCAGTTCCCCTGGAACTGTGGGTGCACAGGAATTTAAACCTGGGTCCTCTGCAAGAGCAGCCTGTGCTCTTAACCACTGAGCCATCTCTCTAGCCTCTCTTTCTCTCTTTTGAGAAAGAAAGTTTCTCTAAATAAGAGGTGATGACTGTCCTTAGTTTCCTGTAAACACCCAAACTTCCCAGTAGTAAAAATGATCACTTACTGAGCACAGAGCACTTCACATGCACTATTCTCCTTAATTTTCATAATGATCCTGTAGGGTGGACAGTGGACAGTCCCCTTTGCCAGGCGAGGAAGCTGGGGCTAGGAGAGGTAACTTGGGAACTGTAACATACAAATCAGAGCTAGATTTAAACTCACGCCTGCTTATCTACTTAATCTTAAGCTATTGTTTTTTTTATTGCTGGCTTTTTAAATTTTTTTGCTTGTTTACTGTTTTCTGAGACAGGGTTTCATGTAGCCTAGGCTAGCCTTAAACTTGCTATATAGCCAAGGATGACCTTAAACTCCTGATTCTCCTGCCTCCATCTCCTAATCTCTGAGATTAAAAGCATGCTTGACAAATCTATTTCATTCATTCTTTGTATCCTTCCTTGACTCCTTCCTTTTTGATTCCAGGACAGGGCTTGAGACATATAGGGCTTCGCTGGCCCCTAACTCTCAATTCTCCTGTCTCGACTTCAGAGTACTAGGATTACAGGTGTGTGTGTGTGTGTGTGTGTGTGTGTGTGTGTGTGTGTACCACCACACCCAGACCCCAGCCCACGTTAATTGTATCTGTTTTTAATTATGTGTGATGCTGAAACATCTACCAGATGAAGGAATGATTCTTAACTCAGCCTGTTTTCTAGGCCCCTCAGAACTGTCAGGGGCTTAAAGAAAATCAGTGACATCCTTAAAGAGAAAGGATGTCCTGAGATTTTACAAGATCTGGTTTAATTCATGCTCAGGCTGAGACATGGGTGCCCATGTTCCACGACATAGGCAGTCTCTGCAGAAAACTACCCAGTATGTTAGAGTTCCCTAAAGCCTGCACTCTGCTGCTGCCTTGGTGTTGGAAATTTTATTTACTTATTTCAGTACTGACAGTTGAGCCCAGGGCCTTGCACATGCTAGGCAAGTATTGTGCCATTGAACGTCAGCCCAGGGTCAGGAATTTTAAGTTGGGAACAATGTGGAATTCAGCTGGGTAGAACCGTCCTGTTCTCACCCAACACTCCTGATTCCTCACAGCTGAAGTTGGCGAAGACACAAGCTTTTTCTAAAGAAGAAATGATACAGCATCTACTGTCAGATTGTCAGCTGGCGGCTTAAGGAAGCTAAACCCCTTTAGGAGAATCTGCAGAACAGTTCTCAAGCCAATGTAAATGTAACACAGCACAGAGCAGAGAGACGCTGAGGGGGCGTGACGTTTAAAAGGAGTGTTGATTTCAGTAGAACCCTTCAGGGAGAGGAAAGTTTCCTAGACATAGCAACAACTAGATTTTCCAAAATTTAAAAACAATATTTTCTTGGTACAAATGCAATGCATGCTCATGACAAACAAATCAGAAAATACAGACAAGTAAAGAAAGGAATTTTAAAAGTACCCACCTACCATCTCGCCCACCCAAAGACAACTTCTCTCATCATCTTGACAACCAGCATTGTAGGAGCAAATGCGCAAAGCTGGAGATTAGGTCAGGTATGTGTGTGTGTGTGTGTGTGTGTGTGTGTGTGTGTGTGTGTGTGTGTCCCAATCCAAATCGAAGCTGCGTGTGTTGGGGCCGGGGGTGGGGGTTGGTTCCAAGCCTTGTAGTCCATGGTAGAGAATAAATGATAAGAAATCTTGATGGGATTAGAAAGTAGATGGTTGAGAGAGAGGACTAGCAGATCTCAGGCCAGGCAGAGATTCAAAGCAGGCAGCAGCAGCATGAGAGAGTTTAGCTGAACAGTGACATGATTAAAATAATCACAATAGCAATAGAAGTTAACATTTGCTGTGTGCTTACCATATGTAAGATATTATGCTAAGTACTCTATATGCCATCTTTTCATCTAATCTTCACAATCGCCCTACAAAGTACTCTTACCCACAGTCTAGGCAGGGTGAGAGCTTTGCCCAGATTTATATAGCAAATGGGTTCTAAGCCAGTACATTGATGTGTCAGGTGCCTTAAGATATTTACTAAAATTTTTGTCTTTGGTCCCAATCTGAAATATTTGGCTCAGAAGGTCTAGATAGGGGTGGTTTATATACATGCAGGCAAAACATTCATACACATTAAATTAATTTTAAAAATCATAAGCATCTTAGGGTACTAGCTTGTATCTTTTAAGTTCTCCAAACTGCTTCAAGCTAACAGAAACTGGTGTGGAAGAGGCTCACTGGCACAGCGCTTGCACAGGTGTGCAGGTCGATATCATAACCCCTACCCCGACCCAATGAAGCTCCCCAGGTCTGAGAGTCACTGACCTTACACTTAAGGAGGTGTGAACCAGTGTGGGCATTCATCAGAGGTCAGGAAAATACACACTGCTGGCCTGGCCCTTTGATATCTTGAGCTTTGAGCCTGCAGCTTTTACAACAGGGAAATGTTAAATCAAAATTATAGGAGGTCATTGTTTTGGATTAAGCTGTTAACAACCAAAAGGGGGATAAATTCAAAACAGAAGTCACTTATGCTATAGTTTTAGATTCCTGAGTTAAAACTAAGGTGTTATCTGACCTTCTGAAAGAGAGAGTGAATAACCAAATTTCCCAAACAGCAAACAGGCCATTTTCCAATGGGCATGATGACAGTCTCCCTGCTTTAATATCACCAACCAACCTCCAACAAGCAGCAGGGCCTGGGGTGTAGCTCAGTGGTAGAGCTCGTATATCTCATGTGTTAGGCCCTGGGTTCAATCCCAGCACCAGAGATCAAAAAGGTAACCTGATACTAACCAGCCAGCTCCTCCTCCACTATTTCATCTCCTGGTCCCTGCCAGGCAAGGAAGTAACTTTGAAGGGACCTTTGAAAGGACTCTTTTCTGTTTATACACCTAACCTCCTTCACTTAGCCCATTGGAACATTTAGTCTATAATATTAGTCGGTTCTAGAATCACAAATAAAAGACAATTAAGACCTTTAAAATTAAACTGGAGTTTTGCCCTCTGACAGAGACTTGCTTTGGGGTAGAGGTCATTTGGTACTCCTTGCACTTGGCTCCCTCACCAACTGGTCTTTGAAGCCTGAACACAGAAGAATAGCTGGATGGGATCACCAGTGCTTAGGCAGCAGACACAGAGGCCTGGCAACAGTGGGACCAGGAGGGGCA
This sequence comes from Eospalax fontanierii, assembly GCA_035773235.1. Classification (NCBI taxonomy): domain Eukaryota; kingdom Metazoa; phylum Chordata; class Mammalia; order Rodentia; family Spalacidae; genus Eospalax; species Eospalax fontanierii. The sequence continues at coordinate 47,638,414 of CM069536.1, read as the reverse complement.
TCTGCAAGCCCTAGAGTCTGGAAGCAGACGGACAGTCTGAGGTGAACAGGAGAATGAAACCTGGGCTGAGGAGGAAATCCTGCTTCAAGCTCAGAGCTCAAATCATGAAACTGAGGCAGGGCAAAAAGACTGGGAAATTTATGGGGACTTGGGAAAATAAAGATCCCTTACTCCGGAGTCTGGTTAAAGTCTTTCACCAGCTGAGAATCAAAAATTCCAACTCAACACTATTTATTTAAAGCCTTTCTCCCTTCCCAGCTGTAAACCTGCAATTTTTTTAGGAATCTCATCAGAAACCCCATTTACAGTAAAAGGACATGTCTTGCCGCCCCCCTTTGCAAACCTTGTGGCCCTTGGTTTTATCTCTTATCCAATTGTAATTCCATCCAAGATACTACCAGAGTCATCCTCTAATCTCAATTATCAGAAAAGGGAATAGAGATAGAGGAAGAGAGGGTCCTTTAGAAACTTACTGAATACTGAAATTCTAAAAGCTTCTAAAATCCTATATGCAGCCATCACTAGGACCCTTAAGCATGACTCTCTTTTGAGAAGTTTGTACCCATGCTTGGGTATGTCTCATTTTCTCCCCGAGCACCTCTCTTTCTATTAATCCCTGTGCTTAAGATCTATGTTTAATATAGCTTTTAATAGGGGACTGGAGGGATAGCTCAGTGGTTAAGATCACTGGCTGCCCTTGCAGAGAACCTGGGTTCAAATCTCATCACCCACATGGCAGCTAACAATCATCTGTTCCAGGGGATCCAACGCCCTCTTTTGACCTCTGCTGGCATTGCACAACATAGGTGCATTTACATAATTCCAGAATAACACTCGAACATAAAACTAAAATAAATAAATACAATTAAAAACATATATGTCTTTTAATAAACTCCAACTGGAGCTGGAGAGGTAGCATCGTAGTTCAGAGGACTTCCTGCACAAGCATGAGGACAGAGTTCAGATCTCAACACCCATGTAAAAACCAGGCCTGGTCCCAGGCTTGGTCCCTCACATGCCTGTAACCCTGGGGCTTGCTGTCTGCCTGCTTAGCCAAAATACCATGAGTCCAGGTCCAGCAAGAGACCCTGTTCCAAAGGCACAAAGTGGAGAAAGACAGAGGCAGATATCCATGCCTTCCTCTGGCCACTGCATGCACATAAGCACATATTCCTGCACACACATATATGTATACAGTACATATATGTACACACACAGAGACTGATCTCTCTCTCTCTCTCTTTCTCTCTTTCTCTCTCTCTCATACACACACACATACATACACACACACACACACACACACACACACACACACACTAAACAAACCCAAACTCTGCTTCATACTGGTTCATCTTGAAATTGTTTTCTTTGGTGAAGCCAAGGATCTGGCTTTACCCAAGTCAAGGTCCCTAAAAGATATAATAAGGGAACTTCTCTGGCTGCTGTGGGTGACAACACAGAGCTGTGTCTCTGCAAGATTTGGTTCCAAGACCCAGCAGAAATGGATGAGAGACTCCGCAGGAGAGCTAACTGGACCCATTTATTAATAAGGGCATGGGCTAGCCCCCACCCCCCAGGTTGGGAAATGAGGAAGCTAGCAAGGCCTAGCTGCCCAGTAGGCCTTTTTATGATTGATGTTCAGAGGCAATAGTTAACACCTGGTGTCAGGAAGTTTCTCTTGTCAGGAAGCTGCAGTCTGTCCTTTTTCACAGATGATTGTGAATTCTGGAAGTTTGGCTGGAGTCACCAAAGTGTCTGTCAGTTCCGAGTTCTGGAACTGCTGGGGGTCCTTTCAATCACACCACACAGCCTCCTGCTGCACCACTGCTAACAGAACCAAGTTTCATTCAGGATGGAGACAAAGATGGGAGCTCAGGGATCACAGAGCAAAGTTCCACCCTTGTGGGAGTTTTGGTAGTCTTCAACCACAACATTTGTCAGTCTGCCTCCAAAGCTCCAGATCATGTGACCAGTCTGTATCCAGTGGAGGAACAGAGACAAGATCATCATGCTACAAACCAGGGTATTGTTTCTGTCATGGCCCTCATTTTCCCTCTAAAATGGTTAACTATGGCAAGTCATCTAACTCTGCCCACTCAGTTTCTGTGCCTGTGAAATGGGTCTAGTAATGTCCAAAGAATCACATAGAGCCAGGTATTGTGGTGCACAACTTTAATCTCAGCACTTGAGAGGCAGAGGCAAGTGGATCTTTGTGAGATCTAGGTCAGCCTAGTCTATGTACTAAGTTCCAGGCCACCTGGGACTGAAGAAAGAATCACATAGAGCTAGTAATTTGAATTTATAGATTTCTATTTTTGTTTGTTTGTTTGTTTTTGGTTGTTGTTGTTGTTGTTTGGGGTTGTTTTGAGACAAGGTCTCCTTTTAGCCACAATTGGCTCCCATGCCAACCTTGAATTATAGAATTCTGTACATGGGCAGTGACCTGGAACACAGTAGATTTTGGTTGTGGTATGAGACAGGGGCTTGTTATATAGCCCAAGCTAGCCTTGAACTGGGGATTCTACGCCCTCAGCACCCTGAGGACTGAGGTTACAGGTGTGTACCAACACGTTTAGCATAATTGAAGATTTTAAGGCAGCCCTCAAATACTGTGATGATTAGTTATTAAATCACCCAAAACAATGAGAGACAAAAGATCTCAGATCTGTTTGACAAAGGATTTCACTGAAGATCATCTCTAAGAAGAATGGTTCAGAGCACAAAATTACAAATGAGCATGCCCAGAGGACACCTGTAGTAGGTGCAGTATCACTACTACAGGCCTCTACTTCCAGCCACAAGGGAGGCTGAGGTGGGAGGATTGCTCATACCTAGATGTTCAGGGCAAATCTGAGCAACATAATGAGACCCTATCTTGAGAGAGAGAGAGAGAAACAAACTAAGTATGAACTGGGAAATGCCCAAGGTTGTCTTCTGAGGAACCCACAGTCCTAATTCCCTTCAAAAGATGCTCTACGGATGACGTAGGATGAATGTAAGAAACCACAGGCCAAGCTCTGAGGTCCACAGCTCTACAAACTCTTCCTTGTCCTCTGGTAATCTCATCATAGCCCAACAGGCTGGCGAGATCAGGAATCAGTAGGATGGGTCTTAGGTGCTGGTCTCAGAAGACAGTTAAGACCATGTAGGCAAGTCATCCCAAGGATCAATCCCAGGGGACAATCAGGATGGACAGACCCAAAGGATCAGGGTGGGAAGGAGGGCTAGAAGTAAGAACTCTCCTGGCTACATTCTCCTAATGCTTCAGATGACTTTAGTTAACAAACTTGGCTTCTCAGAGCCTTGCTTTGTATCTCTAGGACAGGAGTTATCTTTAACAATCTCCAAGTCTTTTCAGAAACAGATGGGACACCATAGAAATCCCAGCTGTGTGGACCAGAAGCCCAGGAGACCCAGTGTCACCTGGAGGTTCAGATACAAGCTGCAGGGGAGTCCTGGAGCTGTGAGAAGAGGGGGGCCTGGGAGGAAAAGAGGTGCTGCAGGCCTTCCTCCTGCAGAGCAACTCAGACTTTTCACAGAAGTGATTGCAACTCATTGTTCTCACTCTCTACTGAGGTAATATAGTGGCCTTGCCACATGTCCAGCGAAAAGACAATCAAGACCACGTTTATGGGAAAGGGAAGATGTTTCTTTTAAAGACGTGTGTGTGTGTGTGTGTGTGTGTGTGTGTGTGTGTGTGTTTGTGTGTGTGAGCATTTTGTCAGCATTCATGTATGTGTACCATTAGCATGGCCAGTGCCCACAGACATCAGAAAGATAGCCAGATTCCCTAGAACTGGAGTTACAGGTGATTGTGAGCCTTCAGGTGGATGCTGGGAGCCAAACTTGGGTCCAGTTAATGCTCTCTTAACCATGGAGCCATCTCTCCAGTCCTAGGAAAGAGGTGTTTAAGGACACCTCAAGGCTGGATGGAGATAAAGATAAAGAGGCAGCCATGTCCCAAGGTTCTTGAGTAGACAAACAGGCTTCCCAGAAAGTTCTCTGAAGTGACTCCTTCCCTCTGACTGTCTCATGCTCATTGGTTGGCCTGCTGCTACTCAGCACAGAGCCAGCCCTCTCATTGGACTGAGTTCTCTCAAATCACCCCTGAGAGACCTGTGACAGGACAACATATTAGTTTTCTTGCTGTATTTTTCTGTTGTCTCTTATGTCCACGCAGATACTTCTAGTCAAGCCCTGTGTTTTTCCTTGTCTTAGGAATTCTTTCAGGGCAGGAAGCAGAAAACTGCTTGACGGTAGTGGAGCTTCCTGTCCTTGGTGTAAACCTGGCTCGGTGAGGAGCCATGCACAGAGGGAGAAGGAAGCTTAGAGAGGAGGGCGTTGACGGACTAGCAGACCCAGGAGAGTGCTTGGAGACCAGAACGACAGAAAAAAGATAGACTGACCCCAGTAAGAGCCAGAGCTCAGAAGACTTCAGGTATTTGCCTCTGGGTTTACAGATTCAACAAAGATTCTTGGCCTCAAAAACGGTAAGATCACTAAATGGGAAAGGACCTGAGGCAGCACAGGAAATGTTATTCTGGACTTTAACTGATAACTTCATGGGCTACAACCACATTTTTTTGACTAGCTGGGCATAGTGTTCCCAGGGAAGAGGCTGAGATTCTAGAATGATAGATTAATAATCTAGACACTAAACAGGACTGGAGGGGTGGGCTGGGGATATAGCTCAGTTGCTAGAGTGCTTGCTTAGCATCATAAAGCCCTGAGTTTTGTGAACTAGAAATCCTGGAAAGAAACTGTGACTGATTAGAACTGCAATGATTGTAGAGAGTTGGAAATGTTATTAAGTCCAAATCCTAATTATCTCCCACCATCTTTAGCCTCCTAAATAGCCAATAAATTTGTTGTCCTCTTCTATATCAAACTTAAAATCCTGTAACAAACAGAAAAAAATTCTTTGGAATGTCTGAACAGACCTCTAGTTTCCACCAAAGGACTAAGAAACCTGTCAGAGAGCACGTGAGGCCTGTGGCAGCACACCCCCCCGTAACCTGCCTCTGTGATGTCGCCAGCACACCCCCCTGTAACCTGCCTCTGTGATGTCGCCAGCACACCCCCCTGTAACCTGCCTCTGTGATGTCGCCAGCACTGTATCTAAAAAGTGTCTTGACTTATGGCTTTCTTTGTTCTGTTACTATAAAAACTTTATGAAGCTGTTACCATGCTGGAAAATAGAATTTGGGGTGACCTAATCTGTGTTTCTGGGCCATGGCCACTCATATTTGACTCCAGTAAAATAGATAAACCATCTGTTATCCCCTTTGAGGTGAGAGTTGTATTTTTGCATCAGCAGTTTGAGTTCCAGCCTAAAACTAAATATGGTGGTACACATCTGTAATGCCATCACTTAGAAAGTGGAGGCAGGAGGATCAGAAGTTCAAAGTTATCCTCCGCTACATAGCAAGTTTGAAACTAGTCTGGGCTACGTGAGACCATTTCCAATTTAAATAAATAAATACATAAATAAATAAATAAACAAACAAACCAACTAGCAGGGCTTGGGGTTTAGAAACAATTTTACTTTGATTTTTTAAAAGAAAAACAGGGCTGGAGAGTTGCTGTTCTACAGTAGCACTGGCTGTTCTAGCAAAAGAACCCCAGTTCAGTTCCCAGCACCCATATGGCAGATAAGAACTGAACATAACTCCAGCTCCAGGGCATCCAACACCCCCTTCTGGCCTCTGCAAGCATCAGGCATCTACATGCAGGTAAAACTCTCACACTCATATAATAAAAATAAAATATTTTTTAAAACAAAACAAAAACAGAGAAATTCAGTATTGCTGGCTCAAAACCAGACATGTTAGCCTATGCTTGTATTCACAGCATTAGAGAGCCTGAGTCAGGATGATTGCCATGACTTCTAGACCAGCCCGGGCTTTGTAGTGAGTGCCAGGTCAACCTGGGCTACAGAGTCAACCCCTGTCTCCAAAAAATTATAATAGTAAAATAAGTTTGCTTACTGACTCAGCAAGCTTGTGGGGTATAACTCACAGCTGACATATATAGAAGAATGAATGACCCCATTGTCTTGGCTACACAGCTTATGAAGATACCGGTTACATCTCCTTAATACCTGAATCATATTAGCACTAAGCTCCTACCAGCTGATGCAGGAAATTCAGTCTTGAGTTCTATTGATTAGGGTGTTTTAGCTATAGTATTCAACAGTCCAGGCTCAGACAGATTTAGGCATGTGTTATCTCCCAAGTAGCAAGACCAGAAGTGGTGGTTCCAGGTGTGGCAACAAAACCAGAATCTAAAGTACCATGCTTCGACAATGCTGATGTGGAAACAAACAGTCTTAGAACCAAGGTCTCTCTGACCTTCCCATCTACCAGCTCCTTGATCCTCTTTCTATGAAGTTTCCTTCTTCTGACGTTCAAAAGAAGCACAGTTTTCTTAAGTCATCTACCTTAGGAATCTCATTAAATAACCAGGAAAGATTAATCACTTGAGGAAACAAACAAACAAACTATAAATTGACACTAAGACCCAGAGAGGACAATTCATCTCTTCTGAGAGCAGCTAACAGACTGGGGGTTGAAAGGTGGCTTTATTTGCCACCTTTGTTCACAGTGCAATTCCACGTCTTCTCTTCCCTTAGCTAGTCCACAAGCTAGTCTGACTCCCAGATCTACTCAACTTCTAGAGAACAATTCACAAACCACTCTTTGGTTCATGTCCCGTTCATTTCCCTGCATGCCCATCCCCTATGAAGTATTAATAAGTCTCTAAACCTCATTCAGATATTGGGTAATCACTCTCCCATGATCCCCACCACTATATGTTAGACATAGCTGCGTATGTTTTTTTTTTTTTTTCTGTGACTCTCAGGGTCTCCTGTCAGTTGACACCAGTGAACATTCAGAGGGCGAAAGGGAGGCTCTCCCATCCCCCCAACATCTTCACATCTCTACTCTACTGTCCTTGGGGAGTTGGGTTTTGTCCTCCAGTTGCTTTCTCTATTGTAACAAGATATCTCCACAAGACACAACAATGTCTAGGGAAGAAAAAGATTTGAAATAGTGTATCTGAAACTCGGGACCCCAAAGAGTAAAAATTTCCCCTGGAATTTCCCTGCTGGGAGAGAAAACAACTAAAGCCCCAGTAAAAGCAGGGAATGGGGATGCTTGAGTATGCTGAGACTTTCCCATCTCAGGTGACTGCAACTCCCGAGGCTGGGATGATAGACAGTCAATAGGCACCAAAGTCACCCTGAACCAGTGACTTCCAGGTCCTTTTTCTCATAAACTCAAAGCATGAATTTCACAGATAACTGAAGGGTGAGTTTTGGAATGGAGTTTTATTATAGAAGAAAGCTTAAAAGTATGAAAACAAGCAGAGCTCCCAGAGGAGGAGTCCAAAGTGGGTTTCCACTAAGGGTCTTTGTCTAGGGGTCAATGAGGTAGGCTGGTCATCCAAGGTCCCCAGAAGGGGTCCATATGCTTCTCTATCCTGGAGGCTGAACTGGAGGTTCAGGGCACACTTCAAGGACCACTGAAGTACCTGATCACACATCACTTCCGGGCAGCTATGTTCATTAGGTTGCTGTGTAAAAGAAGAAAAACAAAAACAAGAAAGCAGAACACAGAGCAGTTCCCCTAAGCATTTCTGGCCTTTCTGGCCTCTGGCCAGTACAAAGCTGGGATAGAACTGAAGACATTCCTGGCTTCTGGCCAGGACAGACTGACTGTCTGCTTTCCAGGTCCCTGCCCTCGATACCTGACAAGCTTCTTTCTCCTAGTTTCAGCACTGACACCAGAGGAGGAACTGGCCTCTCAGGAGGGGATTTCATACACTTCTGACAGTTACGTAACAACTTAATTGACATATGCATATACAAATTTCCTGGCTTTTGTTTCAGCTTGTCTATAAACCAGCGACACTCTAAAGGAAAGGGGAGAGAACTGGGAGCCTTTCGCCTTTCTCTCCCTGGCTTGACCAATCTATAAATAGATCCACTTTCCTTTTCTTTTGAATTAATTTCTTTTGATATACAGGGATGGTGGGTTTATGAACCTCAGAGTCTGGTAACGGACTCTCTTCTGGTTCCTGCCCATCAAAAACACAGAAGCTTTTCCCAGAAGTCTCTTCTTCACGACTCATTGGCCAGACTTGGGTGCATCTCCATTCCTAAGCCAGTTCCTGGTAAGAAGACCAGATCACCATAGCTGATGTAAGGGAGAGCTACAGTCAATCAGAGCATGAAGTACTTTCCACCTTCCAAATACAGCTTTGCTCACTGTGAGGCTGATACAGGGGAGAACTTGGTCCTTCTCATTCATAAAAGAATTTAAGAATGGTCTCAAACAGAAGTTTTAGGACAATTTTATTAGAATTTAAGTGCCAATCATCAGAGCAGGCAAGCTGTAAATCTCAGCAGCTAGCTGAGGAGATTGAGGAGGAGAATGGAGGGGAAGGGAAAGAAAAAAGTCATGAAGCCATGTGGGTTTGGGGCCGGCTCGGAGATCAGACCTGTGATAGACTAGCAGCTTAGGCAGGGAAAAGGAAGCACTAGAAAAAAAGTAAAGAAATCCAAGCTGTTGGGACAGCCCAAAGTGTTGGGGAAGCACAGTTAGAAAAGAGACATAAGGAAGAAAAGGGGGGTTATGCTTTTCTGAAGAAGTCAGAAACGCAGGCAAGACTTCCAGAGACCTCCAGTCTGTAGCCTAGTTCTTAAGAACTGTGGAAAGAAGCAGGGACTCCAGGCAGGAAAAGTTCACCATCTCATCACTGCACTGGGTGTTCATTCCACTGATCTCTTCAACACAACCTAGCATACCCCATCCTTACAGGGGTGGCCCCAAGACTAGGGGGTCTGGCAAAACTGGAAACATGGGTCTTCATTCAGGACAGAGATTCTTATATTCTAGACCGGTTGTAAGGGGTTTTCCTGCCACTATAATAAGGTCATAGATCTCTTCTTTTCTTACTGACTTTGACTCCTTCTTCTTACATGTTGAATACTATCCTGGGGAATAGTATTCCCCTTCTTATAGCCAGAAAGGCTCTCAGATACACCAGTTTATGCACCATAAATATGAATGTAATACAAGTTCTTTTCTCGGGATCCATCTCACAAGGGGATTCGGTACACTCCCAAACCTATTCTGTGCAAATCATAGTTTTTGGAACACATTATTGGAATCAGTCTACTCAGCAGCCAGCAGAATCCCTACTTGGGTTGCCTGGTGTGTTGAGTGAGGGATATTGTCTGAGTCCATTTTCTTTTACTGTAACTAAATATCATTTATAAGGAAACTGGTTTATATGGCTTATGGTTCAAGGCTAAGGAGTTCAAGATTGGGTACTCATTTCTGGTAAGCCCTTCTTTTTGATCGGGCTCCTGTAGAATCTCAAGGTGATAAAGGGCATCAACTTGTCACACTGGGTGAACATTCTAGAAACTTGGTGTTTTCTCTCTTCTCTTCTCTTCCTCTTTTTCTCTTTCCCCTCCCGTTTTCTTTTGGTGTAGGTGTGCGTGTGGGGTGGGGGTGTTGCTAGGGGTCAGAGCTCTACTACAGAGCTCTCTCTTCTTGCAAAGCCACAGTTCCATTAAGGCTTTTTCATACAGTCTCTTAAAAACTCACATCAGGCCTTGGTCCACAGTGTAGGGGAAGAGAAGTAGTGGGAACTTTAAGGAATAGGTTCTAATAACAAGCATCTAGGTCTTGCTAGGAGCATGGCCATAGAAGAATTTAAGGTAGTTCTCCTGGGACCCTGAATTAATTCTCCCAAGAACATTGTCATAGAGAGCCTGCCCACCCCCCAACCTTTCTGACTTCCTGTCTAGTGATTCTAGCTCACACTTTCATATGCATGACTATCACTGTGCTGCCATCCATCCGCCCTGAGGTCTTCACCAGAGCCGGACTGATGGCAGTAGCATTGCCTTTGAGTCTTCAGAACTGTGAGCTGGACAAGCTCTTTCCTTTATAAAGTTTCCAGGTTCTGGAATTTCATTATAATAACAAAGCAAACAAAAGCCTAGAGGAATACAGTGGATATTAGACTGAGGAAGGTCAAGGAGAAGTTACCGAACTGCCCCTGTAGTAAGGCAACAGCAACAGTAAATTCCTGGAGGGATTACAGAGGTGAGTGCCAATGTCAAGACTGAAAGGAGACAGACCACAACCCCTTACTTGCTTTAGGGGAGAGAAAGGGGGAAAACCTCAACAGTAGAACACTTGCCTGGCATGCGCGAGGTTCCAGGTTCAATCTTCAGCACAAGAAAGAGGAGAGGAAGGAAGGAGAAAAAAAAAAAAAAAAGAAAGAGAAAGGAAGGAAGGAGAGAGGGAGACACAGGAAGGAAGGAAGGAAGGAAGGAAGGAAGGAAGGAAGGAAGGAAGGAAGGAAGGAAGGAAGGAAGGAAAGAAGGAAGGAAGGAAGAAAGGAAGGAGGGAGAGAGCGGAAAGAGACAAAAAGAAGGGAGGGAGGGAGGGAGGGAAAGAGAGAGAAAAAGAAAGAAGGGGTTAGAGATATGGCTTAGTGGTTAAAAGTACTGACTGCTCTTGCAGAGGACCCAGATTCGATTCCCAACACCTGCATGGCAGCTAACAACTGTCTGTAACCTCAGTTCCAGGGGATCTGACACCCTCTACTGACCTTCTGATGGACACTGCATGACAAGGGTACACCCACCTACATGCAGGCATTACACTCATACACGTAAAAAAATTAATTAAAAATTAAAAAATAATTCTTCTTTAAAAAAGAAAGCCAACTAGATGGGTTAGCAGGTAAGGGCATTTGCTATTCAAGCCTGATGACCTGAGTTTTATCCTCAAGACCCACGTAAAGTGAATGGAAAGAACTGACTTCACCACAAAGTTGTCCTCTGACTCTGACCATGCATGGCATGAATGCCCATGTAAATACTTCATATATGCATATACATGATACATAAATACATAATGATAATAATACATAAATCATTTTAAATGAAAGAGAAAAGGAGAGAAGGAAAAAGGAAAGAAGGAAGGAAGGAAGAGGAAGAGAGGGAGGAAGACGAAGGGAGGGAGAAAAGGCAGGAAATGAAAGGCTGCAGAGATGGTAACTCCCACTGCATTCCCATTCCACACAGCTATGTGGCTTGTACAGAAGACAGATGGATCTTGGAGAATGATAGCGGATTACTCTAAGCTTAGCCAGGTGGTGCTTCCAATTGCAGATCCTGTGCCAGATGTAGCTTCATTATTGAAGCAGATTCATTACAAATACAGTTCATTTCATGAAATTTCTAGGGGTCCAGTGGTGTGAGGTATGTCAAGATATTTCTTCAAAGCTGAAAGATAAGTTTTTGCATCTGGCCTCTCCTGCAGTCCTAAGTGTGGCACAATGCCCAGTGGGCCCCCTGGGATTTGGGAAGCAACATATCCCTCATTTGGGTGTGTAACTCAGTCCCATGTATCAAGTGGCCTGAAAATTTGCTAGTTTTTAGTGGCCAGAATAAGAAAAGGATCTGAAACAGTTCCACAGTGTTGCACAAACGGCTCTGCCACTTGGGTCAAATGACCGGCAAATCTAATGGTACCTGCACTGTCACAACATACCGCATGCTTGTTCAGAGCCTTTCTGGAGTTCCCATAGATGAAATGCAGAGCAAGTCTTTGAGATTGTAAAGCAAGGCCCTGCCGTCATCTGCAGATAAGTATTCTCCTTCTGAGAGATAGCTCTTGGCCTACTAGTAGGGCTTAGTACCAATTGGTTACCAAGTCAGTGAGCTGCCCATTACTAAGTGGGTGTTATCTAATTCATCAAGTCATAACTAGGGTGCACACAGCAATGCTCCATCATCAAATGAAATGGTACGTGTTGGGTCTCAACAGGTCCCAAAGACATGAATACACCACATGAAGAGATAACCCAGCACCAATGTGATGTTGCACACCCATCATCCTGGCACTTGGGAGGCAGAGGCAGGAGGATAATGTACCAAAATTCAGTGTGCGTTTCATAATGAGACACTGTCTGAAAAAAACAAGAGTTGGGATGTTGCTCAGTGGTAGAGCACTTGCTTAGCACTTGCAAAGCTTTGATTCCTAGCCCCAAAAAGAGAAAGAAGTGGCCCCAATGACAATGATTCCTGCTCTGGCTACACTGTCTTCACTCTTCCAGCTTGCATCCGTGGCCTCACAGGGAGTTCCCTTGACTCCATGACTTGGAGGACTTCTCTTCAAGTCTGGTTTACAGATGATTACATGATATTCAGGGACCAACTGAAAGTGGGTAGATGCAGCACCCCAGCTTCTTTCTGGGATATCCCTAAAGGACTGGTGAAGGGAAGTCCTTCCCATGGACAGAACTTTCAGAAGTCTACCTGGTTGTTCACTCTGCTTGAAAAGGAAAGTGGCCAGGTGTATGATTATATAGAGATTCCTTTTCTGTACCCAATAGTTTGGCAGAACTTTGACAGGAACAAGATTGGAAAACTGGTGTCAAGGAATCAAGTCGAGGTATGTAGATATGACTTTCTTGTGGGCAAAAGACATAAAGATAACCATATCCATACGAATGATCACTAAGGGGGTGACTGTAGCAGTGGTGGATTTTAGTAATTAAGTGGCTAAGATGGCAATACTGTGAATACCAGTCAGCTTCTATCAGCCATCCTTAGCATTACCCAATGGGCTCATGAACAAAGTGGTCATAGTATCAGTGTTGGAGAACATACATGGGTTCTGAAATATGGACCTCCACTCATCAAGGCCAGTCTGACTATGGCCACTGTAACTGAGTTCTGGTTGGTTCTGCAGCTGAGTCTTCTAACCTCCATTCCAGGAACTGCTTAAGGATGGTGATTATACAAGTCAACTTTCTGTTACTGTAACAAAATACTCAAGATAATTTATTAAAAGGATAGGTTTATTTGGCTCATAGTTTCCATTCCAAGGCTGGGCATCTAGTTCAGGGGCCTGTCACAGCTTCAGTCTATAACTGATTGGCTCCATTGCTTTGGGCCTGTAGCAAGGCAGTAGAGGGAACTGCATGGTGGAGCGAACCGTTTACTTCATGGCCAGGACTTGATACAGAGAAGGGTAATAGTATCAGAAGGTGGTGCAGCTTTAAGAGGTGAGGCCTAGTGGGCCATTTGAGGCCATTAGGGTCATGCCCTGGAGGGAGGCTGTGGGACCCTGGTCTCTTTCTCCTTTTCTTTCAACAGAACAAGTGCCACCAGGCACTGTCCTCCAGACAGCAATACTTTGTAAGTCTGCAGCAAGTTTGTCCAGAAAGCTATGTTTACTCCAACATGTGGTGTTATGTCTCCTCAAGCTAGGATTCACAGGTCCAAAAAAGGAGTGGAAATCTGCCTGGTACTACACACATACCCCAGGGAGCAAAAGTTTTGCCTCTGGCTGCCACGATATTATTTTCTGCTAACCTAGTGATCTTAGATGCTTCCCCACAGAAGACACACAACGATTCCATTGGACTGAAGACTTGCCACTGTCCATGTGGGTCTTTTATCCCTACAAATCAGTAGACCAAGGAAGGGTACAGAGATGGCTGGAGTAACTTAGCCTGATTATCCAGAGGAAATGAGACTCCTATTCCATAAAAGAGATAAGACGGGGTTGGGGGACATGTGTGTGATGTGTTTGTGTGATGCTCTGAGCATGCCCTGTGACTAAAGTCAATGGAAAATTATAACTCAGTGCAGTACTATGAATGGCTCAGATTTCCAGGAATAAAGTGTGAGTCACTTGACCAGAGGAAGAAGCAGGACTAGCTGGAGGATGCTGAAGCCAAAGGATGGGTAGCACAAGAGACTGCAACCATATGACCAGATACAGAAGTGAGGGCTGCAGTTACCTTGGGTATCTCCTCTTTACATGGAGAGATAGAAAGAGATAATTAACTTACCTCGATCTATCTGGACGCTAAACAGATCTTTTATTTTCTTCCATATCTCTCTCCTTCTTTTACATTTTTTATTTTATCTGTATGAGTATTATGCCCCCATGTGTGTAAGTACACCCATGTAGTGTAGTGCCCGTGAGGTCAGAAGAGGGTGCTGGATCTCCTGGAACTGGAGTTATGGATGATTGTTAGCCACCATGTGGGTGCTAGGTCTTCTGCAAGAACAGCCAGGGCTCTTAACTACTGAGCCATCTCTCCAACTCTCTCTCTCTCTCTCTCTCTCCTCTCTCTCTCTCTATCCTCTCTCTCTCTTTAAGACAGGGTCTCCCTGTAACCCCAACTGGCCTGGAACTTGCTATGTAGACCAGGCTGGCCTCAAACTCCCAGAGATCCACCTGCGTCTGCCTCCTGAGTGCTGGGATTAAAAGCATGTGGCACCACCCCAGCTTGACATTTCATCATTGCGTTTACACATTGTTAACTTTACAGCACAGTATTTAAGCTATGGGATATCAAGGAGAGAGTAAATATCCCACAGAATTTTTTAGTTTCTCTTCTGGGAAAGAAGTTAATGTGTTATTCAGTTGCCTGTGGTGTATCTGTATAATGTTAGTCAGAATTATAACCTTGTTATTTTCTTTATTTGAAGAGTAAACATGATTTGAGATGCATATGGCTGTCAAGTTGACAAAGGGTGGACTTGTGATAGCTGATTTTTGTCTGTCAACTTGCCTGGGTCATGAAATACCCAATATTTGGTTAAACATTATTCTGGGCATTTCTTTAGGCTGGATATTAACATTTGGACTATTAGACTGAGACCGGCAGATTGCCCTCCCCAATGTGGATGGTCCGCAACCAATCCATTGAAACCTTAAAAAGAATAAAAGACTGAGAGAAAATTTACTCTCTCAGCCTGACAGTCTTTGAGCTGAGACAGAAGCCTTCTCAGGTTGTGGGACTCAGACTCAGACTGGAACTACAGCTTCGGCTCTCCCAGTCTCCAGCTCATCAGCTGTTGATGTTGGGGCTTCTCAGCCTCTGTAATCACATAAACCACTTTCATAACACTGTCTCATAGCTAACTAGATACAGAAAAGGACAATAGATATAGATCTATAGATATAGTTATTTTTCTCTGGAGGACCTTGACTAACATAGGTAATCAGCTACTTGAGTCGCAGAGCCAGGCACATTCTTCCACAAGTCCTTTCGTGACCTATATTTTTTATTTCTCTAGGATAAATACCTAGATTTAGTTGCTGGTCACAGAGTATGTGTATGTAGAACTATAAGAAACCGCCAGACTGTTTTTCAAAATGATGTGTGAGGGTTCACTTCACATCCTCATCAACATTTGGCATCCTCTGTAGTTTAATTTTAGCCATTCTGATGCACTTTCATTTGAATTTCTCAGCTGAAATAATATTAAGATTTTTTTCATATGCTTAGCAGACATTTCACATATTTTGAGGAGTATGTTTGCTCATTTTTAACGTATTACTTTTCTAATTTTTCAGTTGTACAATTGCTTTCCATTTTATTGATGGCATTTTTGTTTCACTCTTCTCCCATGCTTAGAATTGCCTATTCATTTTTTCTTAAGGCTACATAAACTTTTAATTTAAAAAAATTATTTACTTATTTTTTATGTCTATGAATGTTTGCCTGCATGTATGTAAGTGTACCCATATTGTGCAAGGCCCTCAGAGGTCAGAAGAAGAGATCAGATCCCCTGGAAATGGAATTATGGATGGTTGTTAGTTGCCATGTGGATGCTGGGAATCGAACCTGGGTCCTCTGCAAGAGCAATCAGTGCTCTTAACCACTGAGCCATCTCTCCAGCACCCAAATTTTCAATTTTTGAATATTTCATTGATTATTTTTATTCTATGTGTATGGATGTATTGCCTGCAGGTATGTAAGTGCACCAGTGTCATGCAATGCCCGTGGAGGTCAGAAGAGGGTCCTGGATCTCCTGGAACTGGCGTTACAACCTGTTGTTAGGTGCCATGTGGAGGCTGGGAACTGAACCTGGGTCCTCTGCAAGAGCAGCTACTGCTCATAACTGCCAAGTCATCTCTCCAGCCCCACAATTTTTAAGTTTTGATGAAATTTCATTTGCTGATATTTTTATGGCTGTTGTTTAATCTAACCCAAGGGGGAAATAAAAACTTTTCCATGTTTTTCTGAAGTTATGAAGATATTCTCCCATGTTTTCGTCAAGAATTTTTATAGCTGAGTTCTCACATTTAAGTCTCTGACTACCTCAAATCAATTTTTGTGGAGGAGGAGGAGCGAGAGTGGTGAATTTGTGTGTGTACGTGTGTGTGTACGTGTGTGTGCGTGTGTGTGCATGTGTGTACGTGTGTGTACGTGTGTGTGTACGTGGGGTTGGGGGAGTGGGTGTGTGCACACGTGTACATATGCAGAAGAAGTCATTCACTTCCTCAGAGCTAGAGTTATAAACATTTGCTGGACACCTAGATTGTTCTGTGGCTGCTGGAATCCAAACTCTGGCTCTCCTGACTGTGCAGCAAGTGCTCTTAACTGTTGACCTCTCTAGCTCCAAAAGCTCACTTTCTACTATATTAAAATACTAAAAATTTATATTTTAAAATATAAAAGTTTTAAAATATTGAGTTGTTCCAGCACCATTTGTCAAAAAAATCTATCACTTTCCTTTTGAACAGCATTGCTGACATTGTAAAAAATTACCTGATTATGACTGTGAGTCTATTTCCCATCTTTTCCAATTTTATTCTTGTTCCAGCATCAGCTATTTTGGATTCTTTGTTTCCTCTACATTTTAGAACAGATTGTCAATTCTATACCCTATCCCAAATATCATATAATCATATTTTCACTTTGTGCTCTGTGTGGGGGAGGGTGCTGGGGATGGAACTTGGGGTCTTACATCTGTTAAACAAGCACTATCCTACTGAAACATTTCCCTATGTTTAACATTTTTAAAATAGGTTTTACTATGTAGCTCAGGTTGGTCTTGAATTTACTATGTAGCCTAAGCTTACCTTGAGCTCTTGATCCTCCTTCATTTCCTCAGCACAAGAGTCACAGGTGAGCGGCACCCCGCCCAGCTTATCTCCACACCAGGGTCACAGGTATCACTCAACCCAGCTTATCTTCACCTCTTTGCATACCTACCTCACAATCAAAATTCCTGAAAGAGTTAGCTGTGCCTATTCCTTCTCCTTATGCGCTTCCCAGATACTCAGCCCTCTGAAATGTGGCTTTTCTTCCAATTGCACCAGGAAGAACAACCCCACTGGTTACCAGTGACTTCTTTGTTGCTGAAATCTTTTGGATTCTTTCATTGCCTGTGACTTTCCAGGAAGCACTGGCAGTATTGTCAATTGGTCTCTTCCTGTTTCTCCTCATTGGGTACCTCCCTCCCTGGAGTTTTCTCCTGGGGTCCTCAACAAGTCTATGTCTCTTATAACAATATTTATTGAACACTCACCATGACTCAAGTGTCCAGTAATGTCCTGTGCTCAAAGCATATCACAGTGAACAAGAGAGGCAAAGCCCCAGCATTTACCAATGGTGTTGACTCCATCTGGATGCTAATGGCATCATCTCCAGCCCAGACTGCCCCCTCTCGTCTTCTCCAAGTCTCTATTTGGCTTTCCCACATACACTTCAAATGACGTGTCCAAAAAAACTCCCTTCTTTCCTTCCTTCCTTCCTTCCTTCCTTCCTTCCTTCCTTCCTTCCTTCCTTCCTTCTTCCTTCCTTTTCTCTTCTTGTCTCTGTGACCCAAAGCGGAGACTATTCTTCATCTGTGTTCATCTTCACTTTCATTCTGCTCCTAAATCTAGTCTGTAGCTGAGTCCTGTTTAGATCTCTACACATCTCTGGAATACTCCATTATTGCTGTCTGGATTATTACTCTGATCTTAGCCAGCATTCCCTCTCCTTTGCCTTCTTACAGGGGTTTCGTCAGTTTCTCCCACGTCCACCGCACCCACAGTCCACACCACACTCTGAGTAGTTTTCTAGTAGAACTGATCCTATGACATCTCTGCCTGAAATTCTCCATAGCTTTGAAATAAAAGCACAGCCTGGAGACCCTCCTTCCTCTCAGTCCCTCTCTCCCCCACACCCTCCTCAGCCTCCCTCTCCTGTCAGACTGGATGCCTTTCTTTCAGCCTCCTCCATGTGTCACACTCCCTCCCACCTCCAAGCCTTGAGAATGGCTTTTTTCAGCCTGAACACCTCTTTACTAGCAGCCTTTCACCTGGTCGACTCCATTTAGACAGAAAACATCCCCTGAAAGCCGTAGTTTGATCATTCCCCTTTGTACTTGCACATCGCTTCGTGTTATACACCCTAGTATGACAATCTGATTTCTTCCTTTCTGCATCCGTTCTCCACTAGACAGTAAGCCACAGGAAGTAGGGACATGGTTTACTTCACTCACCTTACTGTTTCTTTTTAAGAAAATATTTTTTAGATATTTTATTTATTAATTTTATTTTATGTGTATGAGTGTATTGCCTACATGTATGTATGTACGCCCGTGTTGTGCAGTGCCCACGGAGGTCAGGAGAGGGCACCAGATCTCCTGGAAGTGTAGTCATAGATGGTTGTCAGCCACCATATGGGTTCTAGGAACCAAACCCAGGTCTGCTGCAAGAGCAACCAGTGCTCGTAACCTCTAAGCCATCTCTCCAGCCCTATGCTATTATGTTTCTGGCTTTAATAAAATATTGATTTAATAACTATTTGTTGTAATCTTAGCACTTGAAGGAACTGAGGCAGGACATCAATGTTCAAAGTCAACCTGGGCTGTGTCTCCAAAACCAAACAAGCGCTTTTTGAATGACGGAGTCGTTTCCCGCCTTCCTCCTCTTGCCGTCTAGGTGTGGACATTGCTGATGCTCGTCTCTGAGCTTCACCTCGTTCTCCTCTTTAGGCTGCAGTGGTGGGGTACACCTTTCAGATCTAAGTCTACATCTCCAATATCAGGGTAAGATTTTATACTTTTAGGGTTTTTTATCATGTCAGATAAGAACATAAAACATGCAAAGAAATATGAATGTGAATGCAATGTTGCTTTTGATGTTGAAACATCAGAACAACCCATGTGCTCATCAAAAGAGAATTGACTGCTGAATGTGACGATGCCTGTCTGTAATACTAATACCCAGGAGGATCAGGAAGGAGTTCAAAGCCAGCTTGGGCTACATGAGACCCTGGAGAGAGAGAGAGAGAGAGAGAGAGAGAGAGTGAGATTTATTTTTGTCTTTTAGACATGGTCTCCCTGCAGCCCCAGCTGACCTAGAACTCACTATATAGACCAGGCTGAGCTAGAGCTTACTGAGTTCCACCCACCTCTGCCTCCAGAGTGCTGGGATCAAAGGTGTGAATCACCATGCCTGGCCTGAACAGTCTTAAAAAGACTAGAAAGATTTATACACTGGTATGAAAAGATGTCTAGGGATACGAGTTCAAAGAGTAGGCTTTATCTATACAAACACACAGAAGTCCTTTGTACAGTTTTCCCTTCCTTTAGTTCCAAAGTTAATTATATTCCTATGGTGAGCAAAGGATTACGTCATGTGTATCTCAAAGAATACATAGGGACTTGAAAATTACTAATAATTGTCTATTAATAAACTTTTATAGTTTCTACTAAAAAAAGTTTTTTGGAACTAATCTTTTTAATTACATACATTTATTGAGCACATGCTATATACCATTTTGTACCATGGAGCTATATGTCTGATTGTCTATATGCACTTTTCTGTTGCACATACTAGGGATATACAAGAGAGCACAGTGTTTCCTTGGGTGTCCTAGAGTTTTCTAGATTGGCAATAAGGAAATAAATAGATATATCATGAAAAGTCAGATCATTACAAGTGCTGTGAAGAAACAGAATATGAGGTGTGCTATTTTAAGACAGAGGTCAGAGACAGTCTTATTGAAATGGCAGCAGTTGAGCAGGGAATCAAATGAAGGAACAGAAGAATTTGAATGAATATTTAGAGGAAAAAGATCCCAGTCTGAACATCTAGTCATCAAGTCTGTGGGAGTGGCCTGTTGAATTGGTTCTAGAATAGCAGGGAGATCAGAGCAGATGGAACAGAGTAGAGGACAGGGGAAGGGGAAAGGCAGGACCACAGCCCCCTGCCCCCCACCCCTGGCCCAGAATGCCATGGGTTCTGGATCCTACCATCTATGCTAAGTGTGGTAGTGGACAGGTCCTCAGTGGTGATTCTATTACAACTTGATAATGTTTCATTTTTAAAAGTCTGAAAATACACACAGTTACCAGAAAATGCTTCAGGGATGTGAGATTATAGGAGTCTCTCTCTCTCTCTCTCTCTCTCTCTCTCTCTCTCTGTCTCCCTCTCTCCCTCACTCCACTCCTCTCTCCCTCCCTCCTTTTTTTTTTTTTTTTTTTGAGATAGACAGTCTCATATAGCTCAGATTGGCTTTGAACTTACTGTGTAACCAAGGATGACCTTGAATCCTTGATCTTCCTACCTATACTTCCTGAATGTTGGGATGACAGACATGTATCTCCAAGCCCGTTTTAGGCTGTGCTAGAGCTCAAATCCAGGGCTTTGCGCATGCTAGGCAAATATTCTACCAGCTGAGCTGCATCCCCAGAGAGATTTTCATTTTCAAAACCACGCCCATTTGTTGCATCTAAATATTTTACAGCAGTGTGTATTCCTTTCATCCACTGAGAGAAATGTGACTGGACCCCCTCAAATGCCCACATGGGCAGGACGCCTTGGCTTTTCAGGGTGCTGGGCACAAGAACTTCCACAAGAAGCTCTTACATAACAGAGCTGTGGCTAACTGGAAAGTTGGTTTAGGATGGCTGTGGCCTCTCTGTGCCCCATGATATCATCCTGCCTTTTCCAGAGGCGGCTGCTCTGAGGTGGGTGGAAGAAATGTGTCCTGGTCTCTGTCAGAGCCTCTGAGTCAGCCATCAACCATGAGCTGTACAGATCACATCCGTGCACATTACAGTGTATACAGAATGTGTATTACCATCATCATCACAAAAAAAATAATTTTTAAAAATTGTACATAATCTTTGACTCACCAATTTCCCTTCAAGAAAAATAACCCTTTAAAATTAGATAAATATATAAAAATGTGTATAATGATAATCATGACAGTGTTATTTATAGTAACTAAAACTGGAAATAATGGTTGGTATGGTGATGCAGAACCCCAGCATGTGAGAGGGTGGGGAGTTTCAGGCCAGTCTAAACTAGTGAAACCTCATCAAAGGAAGGGGCAGAGCGCTAGACAGGTGGCTCAGCAGTTAAGAGCACTTGCTGTTCTTGTAAAGAACCTGAGTGATTTCCAGCACCCACATTGCAGCTAATGACCATCTATAACTCTGGTTCCAGACTATCAGATGCCTTTTGATCTCTGCAGGCACTGCATGCAACTGGTGCACTTACATACATGCAGGCAGAACACTCATACACATAAAATAAAAATAAATAAGAAAATAACAGGTGTTCAACAACAGAGGAGTGATCAAATAAAGTATAGGAAAATTATACAATGAAATCATATGGAGCCATGATAAATGATGCTGTGGAGTAAAATATTAGAATACCCACAGGCTGAAAACCACTCCCAGTCCCAGTCCCAGGAAATCATGCCTCCTGCCCTTGCCCAATATGAGCTCTTCCTTCTTGAGAATGATTTGTGTCTCCTGTCTATAACCCCCCTTCTGACTCCCATCAAGTATTATTCTATTGTGGAACAATTGTCTCAAGCTTGCCTCACATGCACTACACCGACAGAAAGCGAGTGGGGCAGAACAATCCCAAATAGGAGATAACTCATTTCTCTGAAAAATGCATCAGAGAATTGATTCTGCAGTGGATCGACCTTCCTAATAGCGTTCCTTCTATTAATTTTAAAATTAATGAGCCTTTCAATGCACGCAGACATAGTAGAAGCAGGATCCCCGAAGAGGCCTAGAGAGCTAAGTCGAAGCCTGCGCTGCACAGCCCCCTCACCCGCCCAGAGACGGGAGAACTTCTGCCTCTGTTCGTAAATCCTTTGGTCTGGCTAGGCTTCTGAGACCTGATTCTGAGCTCTGTATGGAGTCTTTCCAGGCCCACCCTGGGGTGTCAGACAGCCATGATGAATCATGCAGGGGCTCCTTCTTCACGGTCAGCTGGAAGGACTCTGTTGAGTGCCCTATGCCTGTCTCAGAGGCTCTGACAGAGACTGGGACACATTCCTTCCACCCACCTCAGAGCAGCCTCCTCTGGAAAAAGGCAGGATGATATCATGGGGCACAGAGAGGCCACAGCCATCCTAAACCAACTTTCCAGTTAGCCATAGCTCTGTTGTATAAGAGCTTCCTGTGGAAGCTCTTCTGACCAGTGCCCTGAAAGGCCGAGACTTCCTACCCTTCTGGGGCATTTGAGTGGGCCCAGTCATACCCCTCTCAAATGGAGCCCATGTTTATGACTGATTAACGCACACAGGGATGAGTGTTTCTAACACCAACCCTGGAGCAAGACAGTACTGTGGAGGGTGGAGGCGTTGAGGTCGAGGGCAAGTTCCTGTGGCGGAAGGTCAGGCCACTTTATGGCCCAGAAATGCAGAAAGACCAGTCCTAGAAAGAAAAAGGAAGGAACTAGAATAGGCAGACCAGATTCCTCATCTTTTTGTTTTGTGTTGTTCTGCTTTGAGGCAGGGGTCTTAGAGAGCCCAGGCTGGCATCAAGCTCACGGTGCAGCCAAAGATGACCTTAAACTTCCAATCTTCCAGCCTTGCCCTCTGAGTGCCAAAACTGCAGGCAGACACCAGCACAGCTGGTTTATGTGGTGTTGGGGGACCAAACCTGAACTTCTGTATGCCAAGCACTCTACCAACTGAACCTTCACATTCCTTCTAAACTCACCAAATTGCCAAGTCTCTTATCAGTCAGGGTCATGAAGGGAGTAGGTAACATCCTCAAACTGCAGACTTCGGACAAAGTTGGATAGAGGGAATCTTTACAAAAATATGGGCAGGCTGGGGACGTCACAAAGGAAAGTGCTATATCCTGGAGATGAAATGCAGTCAGAGAGCATTTACCTGAACTGAAAGAGAGGGGACTGGTAAAGGGAGCAGTCTGATAGAAAGGAATGCCATTGTCCAGGACATAGGGCCAGTAGTCATCTGTGGCAAGGGTTGAGGGTTGACGAAGATCCTCCCTCCTGATAATATGTTGCCCAATCTGAAGCCAAGGACTATTATTATCCTGTTACTTAGACTGAGTAATCTGCAAACAATAGAAATGTATTGCTCATAGTTCTAGAAGATCAAACCAGGGAAGGACTTGTTTCTTCTAGACAACCCTTTCTCTGTGACCTTGCAGGGCTGAGAGGTCAACCAAGTATCCCTGGGCCTTTGGTTTTATTGCTATTGTTGTTCTTTGTTCTCTTTTAAGATAAGATCTTCCTAAACTTCCCAGGCTGCTCTTGGACTCCTGGACTCTGTCAACTCTGTGATCCTCCTGCCTTAGCTTCTAGAGTGTTGGAACTATAGGTATGATGTACCATACCCACTCCCTCAGGCCTAGTTTTTGCCATTAATCCTGTTTTTTGAGGATGCAGCCCTCATGACCTAATCACTATCCAAAGATTGTATCTCTTTATGTGTGTATATATATATAAAGAGAGAGATTTAGAGAGATGTTTGTGTGTGTCTGTATGTTTGTGTCTGTGTATGCATATTTGGGGGGTTCTTTGTGAGACAGGGTCTCCCTGTAGCCCCAGCTGGCCTGGAACTCTCTATGTAGACGAGGCTGGCCTTGAACTCACAGAGATCCCCCTGCCTCTGCCTGTCGAGTGCACGCCCATCTATTTTTTAACTAAGAGGGACATAAACATCCAGATCACAGCAGAGACAGAAAGAAAATTATATTTAAGGGTTGCCTCTTTGTTTGTTTTGCTTTTATGTTTGTTTGTAGTGGTTTTGTAGGTGAGAATTCCCAAGATGGGAAAGCGTAATCATTGTAGTTTTGCATTTGATTGCTTTTTGAGAAAGGGTCTCAAGTAGCCTAGGCTGACCTTGAGCTCACTCTGTAGTGAAGGATAACCTTGAACTTCTGATCCTCATTCCTCTACCTCCCCAGTGTGGGATCATAGGCATGTACCACTGTATCTGGCTTATACAATGCCAGGTATTGAAGCCGGGACCTCCTTCATTCTAGGCAAACACTCTGTTGGCTGAGCTGTGTCCTCAGCCCCCAGTTCACCCCTCGCTGCCTCTCCTTCATTTCCTCCCTCACGTTTTCCCCCTTTCACAGCTCACACCAGAAGCCTCTTCCTCCTTCTTCCGGGGTTCCTGTCTCACCTCCACAGCCCAGACAAGAGCTACAATGATTCTGAAAGGAGAAGGATTATAATGACACATAGATGCTGGAAGTCTCAGACAGACCCAAGAACTGGCCCCCAGGCCTGCCACCCACCTTCAGTGCTATTCCTTGGCTCTGGCTACCTCAGACTAGGAAAAATTCTAGTTCCTTTTAAAATCTTTGGAAGGTACAATGTAGAGCCTGATTGTCAGAAGTTCATGATTAGTGCTTTTTCCTGAGCCAAGATCTTAGGATCTGGGAGATCAATGCTGAAGAAAAACTTCCCAGAGTCTCTTGGTTCAACCAAACAAAACCAAAGGTGCCAGGTTCTATGCCCAAGGTACAAAAACGCTGGGAACTCTTTGTTTCTGTTCTTGGAGAGTTTCTGGTCTGGCTTTTTAGAGCTGAGCATTTCTAGAACATATCTAGTCATTGACCAACAAAAGAAAGCCACTTCTTTAGAAATCACTCCTGTATTCACTACTTTTCTCATTGTTGTGACAAAATGCCTAACAAAAGCAGTTTAACAAAGAAAAGGTTTATTTTGGCTCACAGTTCCAGCATACAATCCATCGTGGAGGGGAGTTTTAGACAGAAGCATGAGGCAACTGGTCACATTGTATCCTGAGTCAAAAAGCAGAAAGGGGTGGGGCTAGTGCTCAGCTTGCGTTCTCCTGTTTATTCAGTCTGGACCCCCTAGCACATGGAATGATCCCTAGCCACTCTGAGAGTAAGCCTCCCCACCTCAGTTAACCTAACCTAGACGTTCCTTCACAGACAGGCCCAGATATATAAAAAAGCTAGCTGAGCATGAACCTGTGAGCAAGCCACTCCTCCATGGTTTCTGCTTCAGTTCCTGTTTGAGTTCCTGCCCTGACTCCTCTTAACGATGGACTATGACCTGGAAATGTAAGCCAAATAAACCCTTTCCTCCCTAAATAAGTCAGAGTGTTTAATCACAGCAACAGTGATGAATCTAGAACACAAGGCATATGGTACACACCTGTAATCCCAGTACTTGTGAAATGGAGGCAGGAGAATCAGGTGTTTAAGTTTATCCTTGGCTACATAAATTCAAGGTCAACCTGGGCTACAGAAGACTGTCAATTTTTTTTTTTTAGTTTGTAAAGTGAGTGCCTAAACAAGGAAATCCTTCAGGGCATCCTGCTCTAGGACAAAGACTTAGGGATAGTTTCCCAGGTTCAGTCAGACACTCACATGTCTCTACAGCTATGGTTCAAGAAGGCCATACTGTTATGCCCAGAGAATGGCTCCCCAAGAACCACCACGGAGTTCGAAGTGTATGGAAACAAAGAGCCTTTATTCAAGCTTAAGCTTGGTCCCCCAGACCTCACCAACACAGTGGATCTGTTCTGGGAGCACTGAGGAGAGTGGGAAGGGGCTTTTTACAGATTTGAGCATATTTTAAATTGATTGGTTGCTATAAGCTGTATACTAAAATTAGTTAAAGATGACTATGAAGCCTCTTATTGGTGGGTGCTGTTTCCAGGGCAAAGGATTATGCTGACCATTGCCTAAGTCTGTTGGAATGTGCTGACCATTGTCTAAGTCTGGTCCTGTTATAATATTTGCAGAGACTTGCTAAATTTGCCTGGGCTTGTTCCCTTTTTCAGGTACCATGCTGACTGAGGCTTGTTAGGAAGGACAAAATGGAGTCATCTCTGTTCAGTTTGATATTCTAAAGCCAAGCATTTTACAGAAGCAAAGAGAGCAGTTAATCTACAGATATTGGGTTGAGAAGGGGTTCCAGGGGTCCCACAATACTACATCTCTATACATGTAGAACTCTATATAATCTACATAGGGCTGTTTTTGCAGGCGTGAAATATATAAGAGTGTGGGGTCCTGGAGGCTGTAACCAAGGTACTAGAAAACCACCAAGGCTAGGCAACCTGTGTCTGAGTTGGGCTCTCTGCAAGGAATTCTCAGTGAGTTGTACATGAAGATGTGAAGGTAAAGCCTAAGTTGCAGTGGAGAGTCGAGGATGATAATGTCAGAAACATGGGAGGTATGTTGAGGAAAGCTGCAAGCACCTAGTGTGGCCAGTCAAGGAGAGAGGTTGCAGACAACACAGCTGGAGGAGTGGGACTACTGAAGCCTGTTGGAACACAGATGATTCCATCATGAGCCCCAGATGCCAGACATGCAGCTGTAGGGTTTGGTGTTGGTCCTGCTAAGATCTAATATTGCTTTGGTTCAGTCCTTGCTTGCTATCATTCTGTTCCTTTCTTTTGGAATGAGAATGTTTACTCTATGCCATTATATGTTTAAAGGATGCAGTTTACTTCTCTGATTTTACAGGAGCTGACAGTTTGAGACCCCTTTGAGTCCCAGGCAACTTTTGAACAGTGCTGAAACTGTAATGAATTTGTCTTGCGATATGAGATAGCCACATGGAGAAGGGAGGAGAATTTTTATTTGAATGTGAAATGTCCCTCAAAGGCACGTATGTTTGAACATTTGGTCCTTGAGTGGTAATGCTGTTTTGGAAGGAAGTTTGGGGGACTTTACGGTATAGAATCCTAGCTGGAGAAAGCAGGTCTTAGGGGTTATATATCCCAGCCTCACTTCTTGATCTCTCTCTCTCTCTCTCTCTCTCTCTCTCTCTCTCTCCTATCTGACTGCTGTGATACTTTACCCAGATGCTGCATGCTTTCACTACTGTGGAGTTGCCCAGCACCATGACTTTCCCCACTATGACAGACCTTATTGCCCCACACTATGAGCCAGAAGGAGAAAGAAGAAGGGAAGAAAGAGGAGGAGGAGGAGGAGGAGGAGGAGGGAGGAAGAAGAGGAAGAGGAGGAAGAAGAGGAGGAGGAGGAGGAGGAGGAGCACTATGAGGAGGAAGAAGAGGAAGATTCTAATAACAGCCATATGACCATAGAATAGGGCCCAGAGTGTAGCATGAGATCACAGTTTTACCAGACATCTCGACTTGTAAGACTCTAAGCAGAGCACCCAGATAAGGAGTGCCTAGAATCCTGACCTATGAAAACTGAAAGATAATATGATAATGTGTTTTCACCCATTATATTTTTTATTTTTTTGTAAAAAAACAAACTCAATACATACTTGTGTGTGTGTGTGTGTATGTGTATATATATATATATATATGTATGCATTTATGAATGTAGATCATGCAATCTTTATTTCAGGATGTGGTTAAAACTTTGAAAGCCACAGATCTATTTTTGCCTGCCCTGTTAGAAAATATCAGTTCTCTTTTTGAGAGAAGCATAGAGTGAAGAAGGGATGGCTTTTCCTTAGGCAAGTCAGTTCTTCACATGAGTCAGTGCTGCCTTTGAATATGGTTTATTTCATGGGGAAATTTGGTCTCTCATTGTGACAGTATTAAGAGGGGGCCTTTAAGAGATGATTAGGTTAGAGGAATTGATACTGTTCTCATGGGACTAGACTATTTACCACAAGAACAAGTTGTAATAAATGAAGTATAGCATCTCTTGCTTATTCTGCACACACTCACTTGTTCACAGAATACATCATAATGCCCTCAAGAGATGCATTCTCCAGTCTTGGACTTCTTAGCTGCAGGACTGTGAGCCAAACAAATGTTTAATTCTTTATAAATTACTTGGTCTCAGATACTGTGTTATAGCAATAAAAAACGTAGTAAGATAGTCTTTTTATTACCAATACATGGAGCATCTTTTTTTTTAACCAGAAAATTCTTTCCCTTCAATGTCCAATTCAATATATACTGCGCTCCTAAATGCCATGTGCCGAACATATATCACGTACATAACCTGTGGTTGTATGCATTAAGGACTGGACATAAATTATTTTGATTCATTCACATATTAGCTGAACAAAGTAGATGCTAATAACCCTATTTTCTAGATCATGATAATGAAACTCTGAGAAGTTAATTAAAGCATGTCAATAGACATAGAGTTAAGAAGTGGTAAACCCAGTATTCTAATTCATGTCTGCCTCATTCCAGTGTGAGTCCTTAACTACTAAGTGCATTGTTCTACACAGAAAATTTCTCAACATAGAAATGTTGTTAGCTCACATTTTCTGCCTGCAAAAAAACATATTAGATTTTAGGAGGATGCTTCAGTTATAAACAATAATATATAGTCAACATTTATTGAGGATTCACTATATACTGAACAGTATGAAAAGTACTTTACATTAATTATTTCATTAAATCTTCAAAGTTCTTGTGGTAGATAGTACTATTACCTACAATTTACAGATTTTTAAAGAAAGACCCTGAAACTGAAAGAGGCTTTATCAATAAATAACCCATTAAGAATTATATTAAGAAAGAGGAGATATTTGATATTAAGAAGAGTGTGATGGTATGCATTTGTAATTGCAGTACTTGGGAGCCTGAAGAAGAGGATCAAGTGTTCAAGGCCAGCATGGGATGCATAAGATCCTATCTCAAAAAGGAAAAAGAGCCAGTGAGATAGCTCTGTGGATAAAATTGCTTGATTCCAAGCCTGACAACCTGAGTTCAGTACCCAGGATCCACATGGTGAAAGGAGAGACCCGACTCCTGCAAGTTGCCCTTTAACTTCCCCATGCACACTGTGACATGTGCATGCATACTCATGAATACACACATGGGTGCCTCTCCACACTGAATAATAAACAAACAAACAAATAAATGTAAAAGTAAAAAAATATATATGATCAGGCCCAAGACCTCACCCCAGGACTCTGGTCTATTTTACTCTTAAAAACAACTTGATAAGTCCTAGTTAGCCTAACAAGTTTAGCTCTATTTGTTATTATACCATCATTCTGCTGACCATAATATTCCTATCTTTCACACATGACAGCCCTTTATACCTTCTACAGACAGATCACGATCTGATAGGGAAATTTTACATACCACATAAATAGAATCAATCCTATGTACACCTGAGAGTTCACCATAATGGCTATACATATTCCACTAAGTCTACTATCCCTAAACTTGAGAAGTGGAGGCGGGAGGCTCAGGAGTCCAAGGTCAGCCCCTCAGTTACACAGTAAGTTGGAAGCCACCCTGTCTCAAAAAACCAATGAATAAGCAGACTTATTTTATTTTTATTATTCCTTGAATGATACATAACAATGATTTACATAGCATTTATATTATACTATGCACTATAAATAATCAAGAGGTAACCAGATTTGTAGTGCACATCTGCAATCTCAGCACTCAGGAGGCAGAAGCATGTCAATCACTGTTAGTTAAGGGCCAGTCTGATCTATATAGTGAGTTCCAGGTCTGCCAGGGCTACATAACTGAGGTCCTATCTTTAAAAGTCTAAATAAATAAATACCCTCAGTTTAGGGAGGACTTAAAGTATACAGGAAGGTGTATGTAAATGATATGCAAATTATATGCCATTTTATGCGAAGAACTTGAGCAGTGGTAGATTTTAGTATCCACTGGGGGCTTATTATCACTTGGAAAAATGCTCTCCAAAGGCCCGAATTTTAAGTGCTTGGTTACTGGGATGGCACAATGGGAGGTGGTGGCGCCTTTGTGAAGGGGCCCGATGAAAAATCTTCAGGTGGCGAGCATGCCTTTGAAGAGGACTAAGCGTGTCTTTGGCTGCTTCCTTTCTTTCTTTTGCTTCCTGGTGATGAGGTAAGCTGTTTTGTTCTACCAAGTGCTGCTCCCCTAACACACTGCCTTGCCACAGGCCCAAAGCATGAAGCCAACCAAGCAAGCATGGACTGGAATTTTCCAGCTTTGAGCCAAAATAAACCTTTTCTTTTTGTAAACTGATTATATCAAGTGGAGCCAATCCCCTAAGGATAGCAAGGGAGAATTGTATGCCCACACAAAATCTCACACAAAATGTTCATAGAAACAGTGTTAATAAGAGCCCAAAGGGGAAACAGCCTATGTCCACGTAATGCATTACTAGGTATGCATGTAAAAGGAATGGAGTTCTAATATGAATAAATCTTGATAATATGCTAATGAAATATCAATCAAAAAGTCTATATATTACATAGCTCCATTCATACCAAAAGTCCAGAATGTACAAATTATAGAGACGGGAAGTAAATTGTGGGGACCTGAAGCTTGGGCAGGGATGAAAGTTCCAGCAGAAAATGGGAATAAATGCCAATGAAATTGGATCTCTTTAGGAGATGTTAGAAATGTTGTAAGTCTAGATTGTGAGGATGGTTGTATTTTGTGAGTATAATAAAAACACTGAACTGTAAACTTTATCACAGTATAACAGGAATAAAAGAGAAAGAGGTAAGGAAGGAGAAAAGAAAGGAAGTAGAGAGCGGGGAGAGAAGGAGGGAAGGAGAGAGGGAGGGGGAAGGGAGCGGAACAGTGAGGATGCCTCACTACAAAGCCTACATGGAGAGCCACACAGAGAGAAGAGGTCCTGAACCAGTGGAAGGAGAAAGGACCTGCTGTCTGCAATCCGCATCAAGCCACTGAGTCCCCAAGCCCAGCCACCAAACCCCCCGAAACTCCAGCCACCGAACCCCCCCAAGCCCCAGCCACCACCCTGCAACTTCATCAGAACCCAAGCAAGACGAACAGAAGCTGTCCAACCCCATCTACACAGACTATGTGAGATCATAAAACGGACGGATAGCACTTCAGGTCACTAAGTTTGGGAGTTTTCTTTCCCACAGTATAGATAATAAAAACAGTCAGTTGGGATAAATACCATGGACTTCAAATGGGTTAGAGAATTAAATGAAAAAAAAAAGTATTAAAAGAAAATATGGTTAAATTCTTCTGTAAGCTGGGTATAGGGAAAATGTTCTAATTATGACTCAAAATGAACATGTACTAAGATAAAATATTGATATATTTGTTTTTTAAACCTTTTACAGAACAAAATCTCCATAAACAAAACTAAAAGATGAATGCTAGAATAAGAGAAAATATTTACAACCTGTATCATAGAAAAAAGACTGAGCTTTCGACTGAGGACATAGCTCAGTAGGTAAGAGTACTTGCTCTGCAAGCCTGAGGAACTGAGTTCAAATTTTCAGCCCCACTTACAAAGCCTGGGATAGCTGTGCCTGCCTGTGGCCCAGTACTAGAGTGGCAGACACAAGCAGATCCCAGTACCGCACTGGTAGGCCAGCCCAGCCAAAATGAACGACAGGCTTCCAACTCAGTGAGAGACTGTTTCAAGGCAGTAAGCCTGAGCAATAGAGAAAGACACTAGATGTCCTGCTCTGGTCTCCACATGTGCACATATCTGGCCTGTGCACCCAAACACTCATGTACACACAACACAAGACACACAAAAGAAAAATAAAATAGACCAACATTCCTAATATAAAAAAAAAACCTTAAAAAATTATTTTATTTTTAATTATGTATGTGTGTCTGTCTGTGGTTATGTACATGTAAGAGCAGGTGCCTGTGGAGACCAGAAGAGGGTGTCAGATCTCCTGAAGCTGGAGTTACAGGCAGGTGGTTATGCCCCATATAGGTGGCTGGGAACCTACTCTGATCCTCTACAAGAGCAATGTAAGTTCTCAATCACTGAGCCATCTCTCCAGATCCTCTACCCACAATCTCAGTTTTTGTTTTTGCTTTTTTAAAAATAATCTTCTCACATTAGCTTTTTAAGTCCTGGGAATAAAGATGCATACTACCATACCCAGCTTATAAATAATTTTTTAAATTTGAAGGAAAATGCCAAAAGTTTTCTAGAGATATGGGCAAAGATGTGACTAGAAAATTAACAACAAATGTAAAACTGACACTTAAACATATGAGTCA
Organism: Eospalax fontanierii; assembly: GCA_035773235.1. Classification (NCBI taxonomy): domain Eukaryota; kingdom Metazoa; phylum Chordata; class Mammalia; order Rodentia; family Spalacidae; genus Eospalax; species Eospalax fontanierii. The sequence continues at coordinate 47,606,413 of CM069536.1, read as the reverse complement.
CTGTTCAACCTTACTCATCAGAAGAAAAATGCAAATTAAAAATGCACCAAGTTACCTCCTTGACACAGTGAGCCATATATCAGTCTCATAAAATCATACTGAAACATGATTTTTTTTTTTTTTTTTTTTACTCATTGCATTGGCAAAAATTCAAGATCTTGAAAATAGAGTCTGCTGGTAAGACTGGAGAACAAGCATTCATATATTACTGATGGGAATGCAAAATGGCATAACCCTGATGGGGAGGAATTTGGCACAGAGATTTGCCCTTCAGCTCAGTGGTCCCATCTCTAGAAATCTATCATGAAGATACACCTCCAACACTTTTTAAATATTCATGTGCTAGATCATTCTTGCAGCATCATTTGTAGTTACAAAAACATAATATCTTAAATGGTCATGATGGTACAGACCTGTAATTCTAGTGCTTGAGAGGCTGAGTCAGGAGGACTGGAAATTGGAGGCCAGCCTGGCAAGTTCCTTTTCTAAAACGAAACAACAACAAACAAATGTCCAAACACGTGGGGATGACTTTTCTGGGCATGCCTTCTGTTAGAATACTTTGTTCCAAGGTAGGTCTTTTATACTGAGTTTTGGGTGCGAGCTGACTGGAGGGAAGGCTCATCAGACCACACTTTCTGGTTTGTTGTAGGGTCTATAGCCTCTACAAAGGTGACTCCGGACAGGGAAACTGTGAGACTGAAGAGGAGAGAAAGGAGAAGGACCTGTGGCCTCTCGGGTTTCTGTTCCTGTGAGTCTCACCCCATCAACACTTCACCCTGGCAGCCTCAGCCTCTTCTCCCTGCAACAGTTGAACACGTCTTACAGTTTTTCCAACACTTAGAACTCTAGTCTCATTACATCACTGCAAGCATAGCAGTTCCAGCCAGCAGGCACCCTCCTCAGAGCGTATCTCGGGGTTGCCAGCTCTATAGGTTCCTTCCTCGGGTTCGGAAGTTGTAGCCATTTGAGCCTCCCCTCATTCTCTCAACTGTTGGAGTCATGACTCTTTCCAACGCTAAGTTCTCAAGGCAACAGTGTATTAGGCAGACTTTTGGTCACTGTGACAAAAGACCTGCCACAAACAACTTCAGGGGAGGAGTCGTTTATTTTAGCTCCGAGTTTCAAGGCATCAGCTCCTCTTAGCAAGGAGAGTGTAGCGGAACAGAGCAGCTCACATCCTGGAAGCAGAGAGAGAATGCCTGCATTTTTCAACTTCCAGTCCCTCCAGACCCTAGACACTGGATGGCACAGGCCACTTGCAGGGCAACTTTCTTCACACTACTTTGTGTGAATCCTCTCTGGAAACAATCGCACAGACACATTCAGAGGTCTGTTTCTCTAATCTCCTTCACCCTCCTCAGTCCAATCACGTTTACAATCAAGATTGACCAACACAAACCATTTTTTGAAGTATGTTTCTTAAGTCTCTGAGAAGAGTGGGGTTGGAATAATTCCACTGGTAGGATATCTGCTTAGCATGCACAAAACCCTGAGTTCAATCCCTAGTACCACATAAACCAGACATGATGGCACTTGCCTGTAATCATAGCATTTAGGAGGTGGAGGAAGACCAGAAGTTCAAGGTAATCCTTGGCTACACAGTGAGCTCAAGGATACCCTAGGCTATATGAGACCTTGTCAAAGAATGAAAGAGAGAGGGAGTGGGAGAGAAGGAAAGGAAGGGGAAGGGAAGACCTCTAGGGAGAGTCCTTGAGGCTTTGCATGAAGTTGAGATTGATGAGGACAAAATATTCTTGTAATAATGATTGACATTACTTTCCTTTTTGTGGCATTGAATTTGCAAAATGATGATACAAAAGCAATTCTGAATAAAACCACTGGCACTTTAGCATGAAAAAGTTTGTTTTGAATTAGTAGTTGTTAGGTTTAGGTTTTGGTTTGTATTCATTTGTGTGGTTAGAAACTGAGCCTCAGGCCTCACGCACACTAGGCAAGTGCTCACCACCAGGCTTCCCTCCAGCTCAGTGACTGTCTATTTTTTGCTATCATGCATTTTCAGGAAAATCAGTCCAGGTACATATAAGAATATCCTTGCTGAATCAGTAAAAATTAGTATTAAATCCTGCTCGTTACATATATATGCATATAATTTTAATATTCTTATGATTAAGTAGGAAAAGTTCTGTTGTATTGCAAGGTATGATGATTGTCTCAAGGAGCAAAGTTTACACAGTCATTAGCTAAACTAGTCACTTTTTTCTCTTTATATTTTTATTTATTTATTTTTAGGGAGCAGGGTCTCATGTAGCCTGGGATGGATTTGAATTTTATATATAACCAAGGTTAGCCTTGATTTCTTGATCTGGTCTCCACCTCCCAAGCCCCGAGATTACGAGTGTGTGCCACGAGGTCCAGCCCTTCTACTGTTTTTCATGGAACACTTGTTCTAAATGAAAGAACAACTGAAAAGTAACTATGGTTATTCAGACTTGGACATTTAGCAAACATTTTCTCAAAAAATGAAAAAATCCAAGCTTTCAAACTAAAATTAGAAATTTGGGGAACACCCATCCACTCTAGTGGACAAGCTTCTCACAGGGTTCTGCTTACTTTGTTTGGTAGTTCGTGGTGACTTGGGGAAGGGGTGTCATTTTCTTCAGTGGTGGATTGTCCACTGATAAATTGCTCTTGCTTATGCAAGCAACCCTAACTAAACTCAGTGGGTCACACACACACACACACACACACACACATGAAGAACATAAATGAAGGAGGGAGGGGGACTTTCTGGGAAGAAAAATGATTTCAGTGGGAGAATGGGGGGCGGTGATAGAGAGTAGTAGCCCGTGTAAATGACTAACACTCATTATATACACATGTGAAATTCTCAAAGAACGAAAATAATGTGCAAAGGAAAGGAGCAGGCCCTTACTCTGGCACAACTGAGTGTAAGAATGATAGATCACTGACACTCTGATGGATATGACTCCCCCAGCACCGGCTCAGATGTGTTGTGTAAGATGAACGGAGTTTTTTGTTTGCATATAGAAGACACAAAGTCAGGGGTGGAGAAGGTGGAGAATGGCAGTGTGAGGGTGGAGGGAGGAGCAGGTCTGAATCTAATCAAAATTCACTGTATGAAATCCTGGAATCAATAAAATTTCTCTTAAACTTAAAAAAAATTAAACTTCAGTGATAAAACTGGTGGCAGATTAACAAATGTGATTTTTGTTAAAATTTACAGTGCATGTGTCAAAATTCAGAATATCTGTATTATCAATCTTTGGCATTTTCTAATGACCCATGCACATATAATGTAAGGATCATACATAAATAAACATGAGTAAAAGCTCCATTCCAAGTAAAGATAGGATTAAGTGACTTCAGTGTTATTGTTTTGTTTTGTTTTTGATAGGGTCTCCCTGTAGCCCCAACTGGCCTGGAACTCATTATGTAGACCAGGCTGGTCTTAAACTCACAGAGATCCACCTGCCTCTGCCTCCCGAGGGCTGGGAGTGCTGGAATTAAAAGCATCCAGTACCAAGCCCAGCATCATAATTTTGTTTTTGTTTTTTTAAGCTTTTTGAGATGCTGTTTCAGATCCCACATAACAGGTAGTCTTTAAGAAAATACTATGTGGTCAGTTTTTATGTAATAGCAAAAAGATACTCAAAAATATCTGGAAAAGTCCATTAAAGAAGTTTCTCCCTTTTCTTCTTATAGTTTAACATGTATGTGATGTGCTTGTGGTATAAAGGCCAGAAAAGGTTATCAGATGTCTTCCTCTGTCTCTCTCCATCTTATGCGTAGGGTCTCTCACTAAAACTACAACTGTCTGTCTGTGCTAGGCTAGCTGGACAACCAGCTCCCCAGGACCTGCCTGCCTCTAACCCACAGCTCTGGGGTTACAGGCATACCTGGCCATGCATCCTTTTACATGGGTGCTAGGGATTTGAACTCAGGTCTTCATGCTTGCTGTGCAAGCATGCTTACCCACTGAACCATATCCCCAGTCCTCATTTATCTTTTTTCTAATTATAGATCTCAGTGAGACTAGTTTTTTTTCATATTCCTCTGCCAGAACAAGGTTTATTGAATACAAAAACAGATATGAGTATGTAGCTGTCTTCTATTATTTCTTCTATTCGCAAAACTGCCAATGTCACTATTCTCATTAAATTTTTTATATTGATGTTCCTCATTAAAACAAAAACTATTTTTTGGGTCCTGGAGAGATGGCCCAGTGGTTAAGAGCACTGGCTACTCACTGGACTTGGGTTCGATTCTCAGTACCCATGTGGTGGCTAACGATGGTCCATAACTCCAGTTCCAGAGGATCCAAGGCCTTCTTATGACCTCCACAGGCATTGCGCAACTCGGGTGCACTTACATACAGGCAGGTAATACACTTATACACATAAAATAAAAATAATAAAATGTATGTATTTTAACAACTGTGTTATTAGTGCCTGGCATGGTGGCACCTGTAATCCCAGCATTTAGGAGGCTGAGGCAGAAGAATAACAAGTTTGAGGAAAGTCTGGGCTACAGAGTGAGACTGTCTAAAAACAAGAATGTTACTATGCTAACATGCAGTGGGCTTCATGTTATTCTTAAATGAATTTTTAAAAGAAACACTCCAAAAAGTTCTTGCTTCTAATTTTTAATTTCTCTGTGAGTTTAAGGCCAGCCTGGTCTACATAGCAAGTTCTAACTCTGCTAGTGCTACAAGGAGACTTTGTCTCAAAAAAAGACCAAAGAGACCCCCACACACAAACTTAAAATGTTACTGGATGTTGACCATTATAAATGCTATATTTTGGTGGATTTTATATGTGTAGTTATAGGGGGAACTTGTTTTGCTTTTTGTTTTGCCTTCTTTCAAGGACTGTTGAATTTTGTTTGGGTGGGCAGTTTAAGCCTCATAAGGATCATCATGAACCTTTGGAACCTCATTTTCAAGAGTCCTTAGGAAAGATCTAGAGTCACCTTCACTCTAGAGCTAGTTAAGTCCCATTCCTAGGGCCTGACTTTTCTTGGCTCCCCAGTCCTTGTCTTCCTGTAGAATTTCTTTTTTGATTCAGAATCATGGACCCTGCTCACCTAGGCCTGATGATCAGGAAAATGTTCCTAGAAGTGTTCATGTAATTCCCTTCTCCCTTATATTCTGCTAGGCAAATTCCTCAGAGCCCCTGTGTCCTCAACTCAGCAAGACTGCTGTGTTCTGCTTGCTTTCCCATGCCTGGGCTCTGCTCTGGAATTTGCTTCTAGGCAGAAAGCTGGGGCAGTCTAGTGACTGATGACCTCATCTGTCCACTTTCAGTAGATTTCTGAAGCGTTGGGAAGCAGCTGCTCCACAGACTTGCTCCAGGTTTCTAGACGTTTTCCATGGGAGAGCTGGGTCCGGTGTCTGCCTGCTTGTTTTTCTTTTTGATAACTAGAATACACTCTTTCTCTATTCCTGTAACTCCCCCAACCCTTCTCCTCTGCGTGCAGCCAAAGGTCCTGAATTTCAGCCATCACTAGGTTCCCCTGGACTGTGGGCCCTGCTCTCCCTAGCCTGGTAATACAGGCCTTCTGAGGATTTCAGAGCTCTGATCTCAAACTCCAGTGCTAAAGGACACCCCCTAAGTGCCAAAAAAAAAAAAAGAAAGGCACCTTTGTATTTTTAAATAAAAAAGCCTGTTTTTCCTAGGTTGGTATAAATTAAGATGGGGGGAAAGAAGACACACCAAAATGTTAACGGTGATAATCTCTGAGAAATCAGCTTTTGAGTATAATTTTTCTTCTCTGAAGTTTCTAAATTTGTAAATAACGAATATATGCTCTCTTTAGAAAACAGAATGATGTCCCATTTGTGAATACCTCCCTGGGGGGCGGGGGTGTGATGTTTCATTGGGCCTTAGCACAAATATAGGCCAGATATTTGATGATACTGCTCACCTGGGTCATAGCCAGGTTCTGCCTTGGCCCCACAGAACCTGCCTGTTGAATTCTGATACCCTCCCTCCCTCCTAACTTCAAACAAAAGGTTATTTGAAGAGTTTCTTTATTCTCCAAGCAAATTACTGCAGCCCATGAAAACATCGCTTTCTCAGAAGTTTTTCCAGACTTTTCTCATGTAGCCAAGTCTCCCTTGTAGCCAGGGAAGCGAAGGAGTCTTCCCCAGGAGATGCTGTTAGTGGGCCTGGGCTGTTGAGTCTGCAGGTTTTGCCCTACAGCAGCACACGCTGAGGCACAGGGCAAGCAGCCTTGTTGCTACAGATTCCTAAGTGCCTTCCCTCCTTTCCTACCGCTCCTTTAAAACTGAAAACACAAACCTTTCCTTGGACTCCAGAGCAGGAACTCTGGAAACATTAACATATTCTGGCATGTAGCCGGATGGATAATAGATAACATATTATTCAGGAAATAATTAGAAGGCTGCGCCCACATGGATCGGTGGCAGACAGTGACCCCTGTCATTCAGGATGTGGCCCTGAAAGTAAAGAACTCTTTCTTCTTTCACTTTCAGGGGTTGGCAAAATGTCAGGCTTCTCTCCTTCCTTTGAGGCCATGACAAGTTAACAAGTGCTGAGTTTCCAGTAGGCAGTGCAAGGCCCTCCTAGGTTCTCACTGCAGCAGGGGTACTCACAGGTTTATCAGCTCCTGCTGCGGGCTGCCGGGTGGCTGCTAGCCCTCTCCCAACCCTTTCTTCTCTCCCTCCCTGCGCTTCTGCCCCTGCCCTGCTCCTTTCAAAGTTCATTCCTGGCTGCAGAGCAGTCTTGACCAGCCTGGCTGTCTCTCCTCCAGTCCCGGACATTGACCCATCCACCCTCACCCGACCCCAGCACTCTGAGACTCTGAAGTAAACGCTTTTGTCCGTATTTATGGTCCCTGCACATTCACTGCCGTAGATGATTTTTTTTTATGTCGTTTTGACTTAAGGGAATAGTTTCTGATCTAGTTTGCTTTCAGTTGCTGTGACAAAACACTCTGACAAATACCAACTTGGGGAGGAAAGGGTTTATTTGGCTTACATCTCTGGGTTGCAGTTCATCACTGAGGGAGCCCAAGGTAGGAACTCAGAGAAGGAACCTCGAGACAGGAGCGGAAGCACAGGCCATGGAGGAACACTGCTTACTGGCTTGCTCCCCTTGCCCATGCTCAGCCTGCTTTCTTACACAATACAGGACCACCGACCCAGGGCTGGCACCACCCACAGTCGGTTGGGCCCTCCCACAGCACTCAACAATCAAGAAAGTGCCCCACAGATATGGCCGCAGGCCAGTCCAATGGAAGCAATTCTTCAGTTGAGGATCCCTCAACCCAGGAGTGTCAAGTTGACAACTTAAGCTCCCCAGCAGAGCTTCCTCCAGCCATCTTTATCCTTTACTTTGACAAGCTATATGGATGTGAATGGACATAGGAATGCTGTGACAGACTGAGACTTCCTCCTTTCCTCTTGAGTAGAGAAATCTAGTAAGCCTCTTTTTAGATATGTACAGTCAGTTCCACTTACTTCCCCTTTCAGGTCTTTTGAGTGGGATTCATTGTTTTCTGTCATAAAATCAATATAATAACTAAGACACCTCATTCTAAGTACTAACCTGTGCTGGCCTGCGCTAAACATGTTATATGAACCTCTTAACTTCCAACAGTCAGGTAAGTCGGCCAGGCATGGTGGTGCACACCTTTAATGCCAGCACTCAGGAGGCAGAGGCAGGCAGGTCTCTGTGAGATCAAGACCAGCCTGTTCTACATTACGATTTCAAGACCAGTCCAAAACAGAAGAAAACAAAACCCCGACAACAAAAAAGAGTCAGTGGTTTGCCCAAGTCCCTGGGTCTGTAGGTAGCTGGAATTTAGGCTCTAATTAAGAAAGTAATTTTCAACTTTACGTTTGTCAAACCATCCCTGTCCATCTTAGCAATCCTCTAGGCCTACTTCTCAAAACCACAGGAAGAACAGTGTGGACAGAGCTCCTGGACCTTTGTTTGTTTGGTAGTCAGTGGTTTGAAATACACAGGGACTGGTTGAGAGTGGGAATTCCAGGACTAAATTGCCAACAACAAATATCAGCTGTGGTGCTGGCAAGTTCTATGACTCACTTTCCTCATCTAAGAGATAAAGAAGCACAATGCATCCTCCTCCTAAGTCAGCTGTGAATGAGGAAAGGGGAATGTGCTCAGAAACCAGCTGCACACCAAGGAAGCTGTCAGTGAATACAAGTCTTGCTATCTTGTTTAGCAGAACTTACAGGGGAACACCCATTTCAGACTTCTCAGCCTTAGCTTGAATCAACAACACACACACACACACACACACACACACACAATGCGGCAAAGATTTGAGAACAGTAGACTTGGTCAGTGATTCCAGAAAGCTCTTTGAGAGAATGGAGAAAGGAAGGGAGGGAGGGAGGGATACATTAAATAAACATTACAGGAGGCCTTGTTTTGAACTATGTCCTGTACTAGGCTCCGGATGGAAATCAAAATCACACTGGAATTCTATATCACCAAGCAAAAATAAGTTGTTACCTTTCTTTCCTGAAAACTGAGAGAGAGAGAGAGAGAGAGAGAGAGAGAGAGAGAGAGAGAGCGCTAAATTTCCCAAACAGGCTGGTCTTAATCAGTATAATAATGAAGTTTCCTCTGCATCTTTATCAAAACCAAAAGAAGATGAAAACGCCTGTGGAGGAGTCAGTTACTTTGTTTCTGTTGGTCTATCTCTGACTCCAGCTTATCAAAAAAGTGACTGAGATGACTAATCAACTCTTTTGGGGGGCGGGTTTCTGCTGTTTTCTTCAGTGTTTCTGTCTGTAAAATTAACCGCTGCGACTTGGCTCATTGGCACACTTACTCTATTCGATGGGATGAAGCACTCACCGATTCCAGAGCCACAAATAAAGCCAGTAAGAGCTCTAAAGAAGGGCTGAGGATTAGCCTAGGAAGCCTCCCACAGGTCTTCCTGTGGCTTTGAGAGGCCTGCCCTGGGAGCATTATTGAGATGGATGGGGATGGTTTAACAAAAGTAAAGTTGGGAATTAGAAGCTTAAATTCAAATTACCTACAGACCCAGGGACCTTGGGCAAACCACTTCTCTGAGGACTTACCTAGCCTACATGAAGCCTGGGTTCTATTCCCAGCACCACAGAAATGGGGTGTGTTGGCAGACACCTGTAATCCCAGTACTCAGGAAGTAAAGGCAGGCTATATACCAAATTCGAGGCCAACCTAGGATACATGAGACCCTGTGTTATAAAGAAAAAAGTTTCCAAATTAAATTTATAAGTTTGTCTTTTGACAGAGGCAAGCAGGCAAAGTGGTGAGTGAACAGGTTTCCTTGAAGAGAAGAGAGTCAGTCGCTCTGTGGCCCTCTGAGAACCTGCTTGGAACAAACCTCAGAATGGTCTCTGAGAGCCCTGCACCCATGACTATTGGTCAGGGACGTTCCTGGAAAAAGCTCTCCAGTGCCAGAGCATATCACCAGACCAGCAGAGGCAGGAAACAGTTGGTGCACTGGGAGCAGCAGGCAGATGACCTTCAAGTAGGCCAGCTGTGAAGGATAGGGTCCCAACTGGCAGCCACACAGTCACCTTCCACAGCTAGTGACTCTAGGTGTGCTCCCTTCTCAGAAAAGACAGGCCAATCAGCCTAGTTGTTTGTCCTGGCTCTACTTTTAAAGAGCAAAGCTTCCTCTTTGGACTGTAAATACTAGTTCAGTGCTGTCTTCAGAATTTTAGATAATCAGGCTGGGGGTGTAACTCGGTGGAACATCGTATGTTTAGCATGAACAAGAACCTGGGTTCAAATCTCAGCATTCAAAAACCTTCCAGACACTCACTGTGTGTAGTGGTTCGTGCTTTTAATTTCAGAATTTGGAAAGCAGAGGCAGGCAGATCTCTGTAAGAGTGAGGCCAGCATGGTCTACACAGTGAATTCCAGGCCAGTTGGGCTATAGGGAGACCCTGTCTCAAAAAGACCAAAAAATAAAAAATAAAATTCTAAATACTCAACATCCATTAAGGTATGCATAGTCATGATGGGCCCATATATATCTTTTCATTATCTCCACTAGCTAACACAATTACAAAATTGGTTTTTTTTTTCCTTTGTGTATGTGTGTATGTTTAAATCTAATCCCCATGATAAACTGCTAAGTAGAATAACAATCTTCCAGAGCCTGCAAACCTTCTATAAAGGATTAGAAACAGCTTGGTGATTTCAGTTGAGACCCTGGAGGAAAATTTACGGCACTGCTCCTTTATCTTAGCAAACTTTATAAGGCATAAAAAGTCCTGTTCTGGCCATTGTACTCATTTGGAAGCTTTCAGAAAATTGTTGCTTTTAGAGCAAAGCAATCCAGTTACTCTGACACTTTTTTTTTTTCCTTTCAATGAACACATGTAACAAGCCACTAAAATAGAAATCCTGCTAAGGTGTGAAGACAACAGAGATCACACTCCAAAATGAGGCACCAAACCTGTGGAATTTAGAAGAGAGGACAAGAGAGGACACTAGATTTGTGACTCTGGCTCTTTGTTCATGGTGATAAAATGGCTCAGAGTTTGAAGAGAAATGCAGAGGATTTGTGGACAGAGTTTCTGACGTGCTAAGGGAAGGAGACGGGACAGCGAGACTTGGAGGGGAAGCTTATGGAAGGGGCTTCAACTTGTCCACTGAGAGCGCAATATGCAGCCCTCGTGAAGGTCAGGAGGCACGTTACCCTCCAGTCTGGCTCTCACTCAGAAATCTGAAGGGCAAACACTAGGCTAACCATTGTTTTCACCATGGAGGAAAAGGAGATCAAGGAGAGAAGGTCTGGACCACTTGCACTTTCCCAAATTCATCCCAATAAGGGATGCATGAGTATGTGGCCAGATGAGGGCCATACGCAAAAAAGATGGAGAGTCTCAGCTGGGCCCAGAGGGCTGCACTGAGGGACAGACAGACCTTTCAGAAGCTCAAGGTAAACCAAGGTCATAGAGGCTGAAGGAGGAACTGCTAGAACAAAGAGCTTTATCTTGTGAAGCAAGCTATAAGGAAGAGGTCCTCAGGGACAGGAAAGGTCACCACACAGGGCCTCTGAAAACCAGCTTTCAGCATCTGCCAAGTCCAAAGAGAGAATGTGGAACAGTCATGCTGTGTCTAGTCAAGTAGGACACCCGCTAATCCCTTATCACCTTTCATGTCTACAACTTCAGCTTTGTTTTATATTTTTCTGTTTTGTTTTGAGACAAAGCCCCACTGTGTAGCCAGGGCTGTCCTTGAACACAGGATTCTCTTGCCTCAGCCTCCCAAGTGGTAGGTTTATAGGTGTACTGCCACCTTGAACTTCAACTCTGAAAGGTCAGTTAGTAAATGGTAGAGGTGGGGGCACTAAAAGTGGTTGATGGTGTGCCTTCTCTGCCAAGCCTCCTTGCTTCCTCTCAAGAACCCTAAGCTAAGACATAGGAAAGAACTTCAATTTTAAAGCAAAACTTTGTGGGAGAATATAGTTCATTTTCCATTACTATAACAAAATACTCAAGGCTGGACGCTTTACAGAGAAAAGTTGCTTATTTAGCTCACAATTTAGGAAACTAAAAGTCCAAACATCATAGTGCTGTCTCTGGCAAGGGCTGTATTAGCTACAACACATCATAACAAATTGCATCCTAACAGAAGTCCATGTAAGAAGGAGAGCTCTCATGGGAGACAGGAAGCCAGAGTGTGGGTAGGAGCCAGTTAAGTAACTTTCCACTAAGGCCTACCTCTGATAGGTTCTGACACCTCTCACATCACCACACTGAGGATGGGGTTCAAACCATAGCACACTGAGATGTTTAATTGCTAAATTTATACTGTGTGGTTTAAAATGACAAAAGACTGTTAGTATTACTAGGTGTGACCAGAAAGATCATGGAACTTGCTCTAAAGTTCACCTCGGCCAAAGGCAGAGCTTACTGCCTTGAGCAGACTGGGGAGGTGGGGGGAGGAGGCTAAAATTGTTTATTTGATTTTGTTTTGTTTTGTTGAGAAAATGGTCTCACTATGCAGCCCTGGCTGGCCTGGAACTCACTATGTAGACCAGGTTGGCCTTTAACTCACAAAGATCTACCTCCCTCTGCCTCCTAGGTGCTGGAATTAAAGGTGTCTATCACGATGCCTGGCCAGTTTCACTTTTTAATTGTACTCTGATTTAACATGGTAAGTAGCCATGTTTCTAATATTGGTTATTTACTAGTGTCCAGGGAAAGAGTGGGCTGTAGCTTCTGAGTCAGAATCTCAGAAGACTTCACTAGAGAAGTAAAACCAGCTACATAAATAAGCCATTCACAGCATCCATGTGGCCAAGGTCAGGAGGTCTCCATTGACTACACCCTCAATTAGAAGACCATTTTAACCTAATTTTTTTTTTCTTTTGGAGTCAGAGTCTTCCTGTAGCCCTAGCTGACCTGGAACTCACTATATAGACCAGACTGGCCTCCATCTCACAGAGACCACCTGCCTCTGTTTCCTGAGTCCTAGGATTAAAGGCGTACGCCACCATGCCTGGCTAGAAACCTAAAACTGAAAAAAGATAGGATTCTAAAAGCGTGGAGGGAGATGGCTGCTGCAACCCTATCACTACAAATACCAAACTTGGCTAAAAACCTTTCAGATATGCTCCGGAGACCATCTGCTGATGACTCTATCAAGCCTTTGAATCCAGTCACACCGAGACATCTGATAGTTCAGTAAACACAATGTTTGGGGAGACCTTGATTTCTTACCTCTCTGCTCCAAACCACCCTTCCATACTTGCCTTTGTGATGTGGGAGCTGAGACGCTGCCAGCCACAATTTGCTTTGCCAGCTGGCTCTGTAGGGCTTCTAGGACTCCGCTGGGAATGGCTAGAAGCAAGAGCGCGGCAGGAGAAAGGACTCGTTCCCTCCCGCCTGCTTCCTATGGAATTTCCCTTCCTAGCTGAGTCTCTTAATCTTACCTCTTCACCTGGCCTGGCCAGGCCCTCTCCCAAAAGCCAGGTGTGTTCAATGGAGAGACCACAGGCGTGGCTAGGGTCAGGAATCAGATCCAGGGTCTCCCTGGCCCTAGGAATCAACAGGGACAAGAGAAGCCTTATGCCTCCTTGGCCCTATGTAGGACCAAGAAATCCAGGACACTAAATGGATTACACGCCATTGTACCCAACCTGGATTTGTTGAAAAAACAGCTGATGCAAATGGAAAGGGATTTTCCTGGCTATGTTAGACCTTGTGTGTGTATATAATGTTAACTTCTGAGTGTTTTACAGATATGAAACCCAGTTGAGAGACGTCAGGTACACCTGAAGGAACAAGAATGGAATGTAACTCATACAGGGTACATGGGTAAAGTATAGCTGTGGAATTCTGGGAGTTCTATGGGCCTTTAGATGTCAAAGAGTAAAGGTCTATGACTGTTAGCTAGCAATTCCGGTACCAGTTGTGCGTTGCACCCCTGTGAGCTGTTGGCCAAGGAGGCCTTGGAAGCCCCTGTCTATCAAACAAAAGGCAATTGCCACATTATAATGCTGGTCGCACACTGGAAATGGATGGTAAGACCCTATTACTGAAAATGCAACATGGCTCGAGCATGGAAAGAGGTGTAGCTGGGACCCAGGTAAAAACTCCCTGCCAATGGCTGGCTGGCCTTTATCGTGCTAGAGGGCGCTATGCAGACCGCCATGGGAGAATGGTCCTAAAAAGCTCTGCTTAATGACAGATCTTGCGTGCTTCACTGTCAGATGTTGTACAGGTGTAATAGAGGCTTGTCTGGTATGTGCATCCTCAGTATATTCATAATTGGATTCAGGGCCTGCTCTTCAGGAAGGGTGCACACACACATCTGATACTAGGAAAAGAATGTCAATCCCCAATGATGAGGGGGAGAGTTACAAGCCCCACAAAGAAACTACCAGACAAATATGATGTGCCCACTTAAGCATTGCCTAAGCACTTGTGTTTACGCCCATAGGTTAGGTCATTCAGTATTTGTGTGGATGTTCCTTTTACTGTTGTTGTTATTGGGGCTGTTGCTGTTTTACAATTATTGTGTTTCTACAGTAAAAGGAGCATTGCCGAAGCAAGAACATCATCCTATACCTGCTATTCTCTCTCTCCAAACCCCTTGCTCTTATGGCTCAGGGCTTATCGCGGAAGAGATGGCGGGAAGTATGTGAGAGCCAGAGAGAAAAAGGAGTGGGCTGTAGCATGAAAAAAGAAAGTAAAAAGCAGTTTTCTCTCTGTCTGCTATGAGGGATGGACTTCGGCCTGACTGACAACTGAGTAGCCAATGGCTTAAGGGAAATGCAGGGGAGGCTGGGAAGGAGAGAGGTGGGCGAGGGGCGAGGTATCCATCTTGGACGCACACACCGAGGGTTCCCGTGATCAAAATCCAAGCTCCGTCATAGGAAACCTCCCTTCCCCTCCCTCTGGAGATGAACTTTTTGTGAGTAACATGGAATAAACTAATCTCTCTAAAAAACATTCTCTGTTCATTCAGTTGGTTCAGACCTGGGATGGGAAGTGGGGATGAGGCTGAATGCCAGGTCCCGCCATGAGAAAATTTATGCAACAGTGCGGTATCTGGATATGACACTATGTACAAGAGCTAGAGATGGGTGATAGGTACTTGCACTTCTGGAGAGAAAGCTTGTTTTTCTTCTGCTTGTCAGAGGGCTTGATGATTCAAAAGATGTTAGGGAATTATTTTATGGGCTGGGAGTATAGCTCAGTGGTAGAACAGTTGTTTAGCAGAGCCAAGACCCTGAGTTCAAACTCTAGCATTGATAAGGAGAAAGAAGAAAAAAAGGAAAGAATGGGAAAAAGGAGAAAGGCCACTTCTTTTCTCCACAGAGACCTCACTAATTTTTTTTTTAATCCCAAGTAATGCCCTGAGGTACCCCGTTCTTCAGAGTTCATTAAGAAGTCAGGTAGCAGAAAATATCATCAGTTATTTGAACCAAGGTCAACAGAACACATGTAAACTAAGAATGAAGTTGTTAACCAGTGTAAGATGTGACTGAAAGAATAAAAAACCCAGCAGTTCAGGACTCAGGAAGACTGACAGAAACCTGGGACCAGAATTTTCAAACATCTATGAGAAGAGGCTGACTTTTACAACTTCACCTTGATGCTTCTTGATTACAGAAGGCCTCTAAATCTGGGGTCTGCAAAATTCCTGCAAAAGGGACTGGCTTTTACAGCTTCTTGGTCAGATAAGATTCCTGAAAGGGGCTTCCTGGCCAAGGTTTTTCAGTCTCCCCTTAGGCATCAATCAGATGTCATGGGAAGCCTCCACCCTTCCCGACCCCATGAAAGGACCTGCTGACCAGGAGGCTAGCATTTCTCCACTTCTGAGTCTGGAGAAGCTAGTCCCGGCTGGTCTTGTCTTTCCCAGCTGAGGGAAGCCAGTCCTATGCCCTTAATAAACCAGTCCTGTTAATTCCCAGTGCTCTGGTCCATTTGTCTGCTGTGTCTCTCAAACCCAGACCTTACAAATAGGTAGCTGAAAAGACAGAAAGTGGATGCCAAGGCCTTGAGTAGAGGGGAGGCAGGAAGCCTGGGCATGGAAAGGGGTGGGAATTATCAAAAGGTAAAAACCTAAGCTAAGACTCTGAGGAGGAAGTGCCACTTGGCCAGGCTGCTCTCTCTAAGGTGGCTACTGAAAGGGGAAACATGCTGAGGCTGGTTCCTCAAGTGTTGAACAAACTGCAAACTGCGGCCACAGGAAAGAGTTGTCACCGCTTGAATAGCCAGTTACAGGGGAGAAATGTACCCTGTTTACTCTGGGGGGGGTGGGGTTAGCATCCACCCCTGAGATAAACTTCATCCTCTGGGTACCTTTTATGAACCGTTTCTCAGGGCTCAAATCCTCCCAGAGCTGCTTTAGCACAGAATTTGGCTTTTTATCAATCTTTTCCTTAGGAACTTGGGCTAAACACAAGTCTCTCCACATTCTTCTACAAGTAACCCAAGTAGACCTCCTTTTCTGTTTTGCCTCCCATCTTTTAGGTTTTTCTATTTTTCTACAGACATACTTCACATGCTGGTCCAGGTTGTTTAAACCTGTCACAGCCTCTCCGGCCTTGTAAAGCTCCTGCCCCACCTGGGGATCCAGTAGGGACACCAAAGCTCCATACCAATGTCGAGGTCCTTGTTCAATGAAATCTGTCATTAGATCTCTAGTAAACAGTCCTATCAGGGCCAGTGAAAGGGCTACTGTATATTGCTTTCCTCACACCCAGTTCTCTTAACAACACCTGTCCTTCTTGTGTCATACTCCAGCTCCTGGAATTCATGGGTGTCTCCACTGGTGATGACCAAGTGCCTTCTGTGGCATGCACAAGCCAGTTCATCAGCGACTGCTTTTCCTTCTATTGTTCCAGGTTTATGCAGCTTAAATCTCAAGGAGGGATGAGTGGTTATGTTGCTCATCTGTCTTGCTTCTGCAGCATTGAAAATAATCTCATCTGCTCCCATGTCCCATAGCCTGAAAAGCCAAGCAGTTAACTGTTCCCTCCTGGTTGGTTTGAATGTCTTTCCCAGCTCCAACAGTTCCATTGCTGAATATCCCTGCCCTGGGCACAGTGCTCAGAGCGCTCCCACGGGTCCATTGTGGCTTCGGTGGTGGTGGCGGCAGTGGCGGCCCGGCCCCGCCCTTTTCTCGTTCCTTTTTGACTTAAAAAGTGGCAGGCTAAAAGTTCCATTTCCTTTTCTCTTTGATCCAATTTGCTAGCAAGCTTAGTGGCCAGTATCAAAGAAGCAAGGCTTATATCTTTCTCTCAATTTAATTCATCTTTCACAGTTTGAATTTCCTCTTGTGCTAAGAACTCAGCCTGAGAGTGCCTTCTCGCCTGCACAGCCTGGTCCTTGGCATCTCTAGGGTGCACTATTCCCATCAGTATCTGTCCCATCCATCTCATCTGCTTAGGCAAGTTCATCTTAATTACATATTTCACTATAAACCACCCCAAGCCTGCAATGGCAGCCATACACACCCGTCCTATGGGGATAATCCACCATGTCAAGATTTCTTCTGCCCATACTCTTTCCTTTGCTGATTCCCATATTAACTGAGGCTCCATAACTCCTTTTCATGGGTGCATTCTCCTTTTGTCAGTCGGTCCTGCTCGACTACACCATTTGTTGCATAAATTTTCTCATGGCAGGACCCGGCATTCAGCCTCACCCACCCCCCCTCCCCCCAACCAGGTCTGAACCAACTGAACAAATAGAGAATGTTCTTTAGAGATATTAGTTTATTCCATGTTACTCACAAAAAGTTCATCTCCATAGGGACGGGGAGGGAGGTTTCCTATGATGGAGCTTGCATTTTGATCACGGGAACCCTCGGAGTGTGTGTCCAAGATGGATACCTCACCCCGCGCCCACCTCTCTCCTTCCCAGCCTCCCCTGCGTTTCCCTTAAGCCATTGGCTACTCAGTTGTCAGTCAGGCTAAAGTCCATCCCTCATAGCAGACAGAGAGAAAACTGCTTTTTGCTTTCTTTTTTCACGCTACAAGAGCTTAGTGGATGCTGAAGACCAGGTCTTAATGCTGTGGCAGAATGTTGGCTAGGCTGAGTCTCCATCTTAGAGAAAACCTTCTTGGCTCTCAGAGGTTGTTCCCTAAGTCCAGGGACTTGGTTGAACAAAAGGTCTGCCAGCACTGGGGTGCCAAGGAGCTGTCCTAGATTTTCAGACTCCCTGAATTTGAGATGAATATCCTGACTATGGACCTGCCAGCCGTCCTGGACTTGCAGTTTCTTTTACATTCCAAGACTTCAAAGTATATCATTTTCAGCAAGGACCGCTTTACTCATGGGGGCCCAGCCAACAAGAATGAGGTATTCTGAGGCAGAACCCTCCTCCTTTCTTGGCTCTCCTTCTATAGGCCCCTGGCTGACCATGCCAGGCCCCTACCTTCTCTCTCTGCATCCTACAGTGCTGCCTAGAGCACAATCTGGAGAGAGAGGGGAGTCGCCATCTCCTGGCTGACACTGTGATTGCATAGTTAGTTCCAGAAAGGCAGTCCTTGGTTTCCAGGTTTTGATCAGCACAAATCTTAAATATCAATATTTTGTGCCCTAGTCTGTCAGCACAGAGGACAGGAGGGTTTGGGGGAAGATGTTGCCGCTGAGCCTCATCTTTTCTATCTCCAAAATGACACTCTTCTTCTTTGTCCATCCAACCACCCTGTTGAGATTTTCATGTTAAGAAGCAGTGCAGAGAATGGAAGAGCTTTCTTCTCCATCTGCTCAGTTAGTAGCCACCACACAGCCCTACAATGCCATCTTGTGTACCTTCGTTTCTTGGTCAAATATTGATCTTGTAAGTTATTTAGACATCACTCAACATACAGCCTGATGCTTTCTCTGTTAATTCACAAAGATTTGCTGTTTTGTTCATTTATTCAACAAAATGACTCATTCATTTGAAAAATTTTTATCGTGTTTGTTCTGTGCCAGCAACTTTTGATGGGAAAACAGCAATGGACAAAACAGCCGTAAAGCCTTCCCTCAGGGAGTTGTTTCTCCATTGGAGGAGACTCTCTATAAATAAAACATGGAGACTAGCTGAAAGAGGACAAGAGAGGTAACTTGTTTGTTTGCTTTGTTAGATGGGAGAAATGACAGCATGTCTGCCTGCTGGTAGGGATGGTCCAGTAAAGAGGGGCAAGTGATGATACAGGAGGGAATTGGTAGAAAGAAGCCCTTGAGTGGATGAGAGGCCGTGCTGTCTCATAGGGAGGATGAGTCAAATATTTTTCTAGCTCCTGCTAGATTGGGTACTGGGGATATCATGATGAAAAAAGGAATGATGCTCCAGCCATCCTGCAAGTGTCATTCTAATTAGGGAAATTGGCCATAAAAATGCAAACTAATACAGTAGCTATGGCAGCCATGACTTGGGATGTGTATGATGACAGTGGTCCTGGGAATCATCTTTGAGACATGCCCTTTAGGCTTAAGGGGAAGAGAGAGGTTGAGACACTGTGTCCTGTAGTTCAGGCTGTTCTCAGACTCATTATCTAGCCAAGGAAGACCTTGAACTTCAGATCCCCTTGCCTCCATCTCCTGAGTGCTAGGATTATAGACATGTATCACCTTGCCTGCTTTATGTAGTAGTGGATATCGAACCTAGAGCTACTTGCATGCTAAGCCAGCACTCACAAACTGCTAAACTGAGCCCTAAACTGAGTTTTAATGTATGACAAAGCAATGTCCATGTACAGAGTCTTCAGAAGGATTCCACATAGAAAGAACAGTGGTTTCAAGACCCCATAGGTGGGGAGCTTAGCTCTTCATGCCTAGGAGGAGGGGAGGAAGTAGGCATGGGTAACCCAGGAGAATGAGGTGGAGATAAGGTTATAGGTTGGTCGTTGGTGACCTTTTAACAGCCAATACAACTCATAGCAAACTCATAGATAACTCAGTTAGGAAGAACAGCTAACACTGTTAAATGGCAAAAGCAGAATTGAAAAACATCCCTGGAGATGGCATTTACCAAATCTCAATGACATAGCATATATATTGGGGCTCAATATTTTCAAAAACCAATTGCAAAAGAACAGCAATAGGAAGATCAGGTATACACCAGTTCCTACTAGAAAGAAGAGCCTAAAATAGTTTTAAACAAAAAAAAGCACAAACCAAGCATGATAATCATGGCTTGGCTATCATCTCTGCAACAACTTCTTTCCTGAGGAATATGGTTCTAGGGACAAAGGTGAGGGATCTGGGGAAAAGAGAGGCAGCACAGGAGCCTGTGGAGAGCCGGGTTGCTGAGGTGGCTGCAGCCACAGCCAGTGCAGTATCCAGTCTTGTGTACAAGTGTCTTGGCACCAGCAGAGGACAGAAATGGAGCTGTCTCTCATCTCTCCATGATGCCCCTGTCCTCCCTGTGTAGTGCCAAAGATTCTACACACAATACCACTCTGAGTACTCCATGCTCAGAACAGGACACAATTGCAATAAGAGGTGAGCCCAGACCCCTAAAAGGATTCTCAGAGGGGTCTGACATATACATGATAAGGAAAGATGGCTTCTGTCTTTGGCATTGTTGCATGTGTGTGTGTGTGTGTGTGTGTGTGTGTGTGTGTGTATGTACATGTGTGGAGGCCAGAAGTTGATGCTGGGTGTCTTCCTCTCTTACTCTCCACCCTCTTTTTGAGACAAGCCCTGTCAATGAACCTGCAGCTTGCTGCTTCCTCTAGCCTGTCTGGTTAGCAAGTTTCCACAATCCATCTGCCTCACTCCACAGTGCTGGAGTTGCAGGTATGCCACTGAGCCCAGCTTTTGATGTGAGTACTAGGAATCTCAGCTCAGTTCCTTATGTTTGCACAGCAAGCTCTTTATCCACCAAGCCATCTCCCCAGTCTTTCTCTAGTATTTTATCTTGAAATCTTTTAAGGCTTTTAGATATGGATGTGCATAACTGTGTCTCATAGATGCTTTCATGAAATTTGGGTCCTATAAATAAAAAGAACCACCCAAATCCTCACACAAGGTCCACAATAATCTCTTTAAAATAAATTCTCTAGCATACTTGAGGCCCTGAATTCAATCTTCAGTATGGCCAAAAATAAAAGCAAATAAATGATTATCTAATTCAATAAAGAAATCTTCATTAACTGTTATCCAGGACTTCCGACTCTTTATTTAATGTTGGTTTATATAAACTATTTACCCCTGCTAAAGCCAGGCTTATCAGTGTAAGAGAAGAATGGGGGGGTTAGAGCCACTTGCCCTATTCTACCTCAGACCAATCAAAGGCCTCACATTTAAGAGGTTGACTTAGTTCTCAAAAAAATTAGGCACAGAATTTCAGAGTCACACAAGCAAAGATAATGATGCTTATCTAAATTCACAGCATATGTCTCTATTACCAGATGAGACTGCCTGTAGTGCATTATGGGAAAACATTTTTCCAAAGATCTGTCAAAAGCTGGACATATATGAAAACATCATAATAAATTTGTTATTTTGTATATTTAATTTTTTTTAAGCTAGGCATGGTGGCATACATCTGTGATCTCAGTACTTCAGAGCCTGAGGCAGGAGGATTTCAAGTCCCAGACTAGCCTGGGCTACAGAGCAAGACCGTGTCTCAATAATAATAATAATAATAATAATAATAATAATCTGTTATCTTGGTGCCTTTGGTGATAAAAATATACCTGATTATGAAGTATAAAATTTGAAAACTATTTTTAAGTTATTCTGATACCCCTCATAAAAACATTTAAAAATTAAATCAGGGGCTAGAGACATGGCTCAGTGGTTAAGAGTACTGTCTGCTCTTGCAGAGGACCAGGGTTCAGTTTCCAGCACCTACATAGTGGCTATCAACCATCTGTAATTCCAGTTCCAGGAGATCCAATGCCCTTTTATGTATGCCCTTTTCTGACCTCTACAGGCATTGCCTGACATGGGTGAACCTATCTAGATGTAGGCAATGTAGTCATATACATAAAATAAAAATAATAAATAAAATATTTCTTTAAACTAAATTAGTCCATGCATTTCTAAGATACCCTAATCTCTGCCAGCTTGCAAAAAACAATGCTTCTGGAAGTTATACACACACACATACACACACACCCCGAATCTGAGGGCTTATCACATCTACAACTTTCCTCTGCATGGGATTTGAAAAGGACTAGCTAGAGAGTAAGTGAAGAACCCTGGCACTTGTCCATCTCTGAAGATGTTTGTAAATGTCACCCCGGGCACTCTGGGATTACACTGGAGATTGGTTTGTTTTCCATCTCACAAAAGGTTCACGGTCCCTTTATGAACTGTTGCTGTATGGAGTCAATGGACTCAGATAGGCCCCCGCTGAATCCCTGAAGAACTGCCTTTTCAGAGTTTTTTCAGTCTTTTTATTCTTTAAGCTACTTCAGGTTCAAGGCTCCAAGCAGCATTCTAGGCACATCCTCGGCAGCTCAGCAATAAAGCCTTTGGGGGAGGCCCCATTGTAAGTGGAGGTCCTGTAAAAGTCTGGGGTGCTTTATCTCTCACCTACAGGTATTGAACTGACTACAGTTGTGACGCATTGGGGTTCCCTTCTCTGGTGCACTCCTGGGCTGCCTAGTTTCTAGGTAAGGACTGCATGTGTAATTCAGGAAGCATGGGCTTGAGGAAATGCCAACCAGGAGAGTGGGCCATAAAGACAGTCTCTACCACACTGGGGCCAAAAATGCCTCTCCTCAACAAAGCAGAAACTCAGGCCCAGCTCTCAGTGTTATCATTCGTAATGGCTAGATGTCCTTGGCCTGTATGTGGCTGCCCTTTTATGATATTTATGATTTATTCTGTATGCAGGTGTTCCCCATTCTGTGGTCCCCTCCTTTCACAGTGCAAGCAGACTCCTTCTAATCTTCTGGCAATGTATCTCCAAGTTAATCTCTTCCCTTATGAATGCACGGGAGAACAAAATGAACAGTGGGAGGAACGGAAATGGTTCTAATAATCCGCTTCCGACAGGTGATTTTGAAAAAAAATAAAAGGTGCAAAAAATGATTTAGGCGAAGCTCTCAGCCCTGGAGGAAAGCCACAGGAACAGGAGAAAGGCGTGTCATTCGCTGCCTCCCAGCCCAGATCCCAATCTGTCTCAGCTATCAGGTTTGACTGGGATTCAGATTTCTCAAATGGAAAGTTACTAAAACTCATTTGGCATCAGGGTGGCCCCATCCTGAAGAGGGCAGGAATTGATCCAAGTCTGGAACTGGAGGTGGGGCAACCATTCTCCTTCCCTCGCCCACAAAACTCAGCCTGCCCACTGGCACTGCACCCAGACGTCAGCATCCTGGGAAGAACACATAGGTCAAAAGAGCCCAGATTCCTGAGTTCCGGGAATTGAGCAACAGGCACAGGCTTGATGGGGGAAAAAGCTAGACAGCAAATGAGAGGGAGAAAGACCCTCCAATCACAGCAGAGCACCGGGTGAGGCCTGCTCACCTCGGGGCCACCGGGCATGTGCTAGACTCTATCCCTACTTGTAAGAAATGCACACATGGCTGTTGGGGAGCACAGCCCCATACTGTAGAAACTCAACAGGGCAAGAGTCAGACCTCTAACTGGGACCCAAGGAAAAGCAAGGGTGACAGATTAGGGTGAAGAAAGTTCCCATGGTTGGAGCTATAAGGAAAGCGCTCAGGAGGAGCAGACCTCGGATGGATCCCAGAAGGAAGGAGGGGGAGGATACTCCAGGGCTGAGAAGACCTCCTTGGCGCATTTTCAAACATTGAGATCATTCTCTATGTGCTCACCCTCAAAACAGACAATCTCTTCTTGCCATTATCCATTCCCCAGGTCGTCTCTGCGGAACCAGAGCATCCCCAGCCTGGCAGTAATCTGAAAACATTTATCACAGAAATAACAATAATGGCAGTGACTAGCATTTATTCAGTGTTTCCTGTGTATCATCAGGTGCTGTGCCAAAGGCTTTAAAAATATGAATCTCATTCAAGCATTAGAGTTACTTTTCCATGTAAGTACTATTATTACCTACTACTACTATTATAATAGACATTGTTATTTTAGTACTATTATTAATCAATACTATCATCCTAATACTACCATTATTAATAAGTTCTATTACTGCTCCCATTATTGGGTACTGTCAATGGAGATGAAGAGCTTAAGGCCTGCAGATTAAGTTACTTGCCCATATGCATAGTGATTAGTGGAGATTTAAACCCAAACCCTGACTCCAGAGCTCTTGTGTACTAGTCTGCACATTATCTGAAAGTCCTTATGTATTTTGTTTGTTTGATTTTAAATTAGGATCTCACACAACCCAGACTGACCTGAAACTCCCAATGTAGCCAAGGGTGATCTTGAACTTCTGATCCTCCTGCCTTCACCTCCTGAGTGCTAGAATTACAGGTGTTACCACCATGACTAGTATATTGTGCTGGGGATGGAACCCAGGACTTCATGCACGCTAGGCAAGCACTCTACCAAAAGACCTACCTCTCCAATCCCTGTCCTTAAGTATTTCTATGCCCAATTACAGAGTAATTATCTACTTCCTCCCCCCTCTCTCCCCACTCCCATTAGACAGGCTCTCCATATGTAGCTCATGCTGATAGTGAACTCTGAGTCTCCTGCCTCAGCCTCCCAAGTGCTATGCCACCATAGGCATGTACCACCATGTCTGGCTTGGATGCCATGTTCTAGGAGATGATTTACTCATCGACTCCCCTATGCTCTTCTTTGATCTTCTCTCTGAGACTTCCCAGCACTTTATTTCCCACAGGGCACCCCTTTTCCTGACTCCCTATTACACTTACAACACATTCCACTAAGGCATTTCTTCGTCTAAGGACTCAAATAATTATGACATTCAAATGGGAACATCTTGTCCCCCCCAGCAAGTCTGCAAGTAACCCTGTGTAGAGGCATACCTTGTGTTTTGAGGCAAGAACACTCAGTGAATTGAGTTGAACAACTCCTGCTGCAAGTCCTTTTTGTTGGCACCAAGGTGGACCCGCAGCATGTCCTCTGGCAGGCCTGGCTGCAGCTTCAAGGCCATTGAGCTGATCCTCAGTCACCTTGGCTGCCTGCCCCTCTGCATTCACCCTCCGTCCTCACGTTGTGCTGATGTTCTTCTTACATTCTTTTCTTTTTTGGCCTGGTGAAAATAAATCTGGCAGCTTCCCACACCTCTCAATGAGGCCGAGTGACTCTCAGCATCAGAAGGACCATGGCAGTCTGTTCCCAGAAAGCTCCTGGCTGCCTCCCAGAATGGTAGCTTCCCTGGTATGCTCTAGAAGGTCATTGTGCTATGCAAAGGGACAACTGAGCCCCAACACGAGGCAGTGCTTACTGTCCTGATCCCCTCAGAACTCGCCCCATAAACTGTCACCTCCAAGAAGGAATCAATCCACTCTATAATCATTCTCTTGAGGGGTCTGGGGACTGATTGATGGGTCTAGTTGTTTTATTATTAGCCAGTGTAAGTTAAGTAAGTCAAATCAATAAACTTTATAGGTCTCCCCAGATTGCTCCAGAGGTGAGACCCAGTGGCTTTCACCTCAATAGATTTAGACCTCTGCCTAAGTAAAAGGCAGTAGTCACCTGGAGAAACAGTTTGATTTCTTTTTGAGAGACTCTCTTAGTGCCCTTGAGCCTGTCATGACTTAAATCAATAACCTTAACAGCTTCCAAGAAGAAATCAGTTAGAAATCAGTCGCCGTGGGAGTGTTTCTGTGCTGCCACCTGCTCTTGCAGCAACATGATACTTTCAGATGCCCTGACTGAACCAGGCAAAGGGGTGATGACCAGAGCCCCTGTCTGGACCAACTCTGGGTACCCAGTGTGCCATCCAGCCCTGGCAGTCCAGACCTTTACCTGTGCCCCTGCCAAAGCCCTTTTGTTCTGTCATTTGGTCCAGATTCTTATGCAAGACTGCCCATTCCCCACTGCACCCCTGGCCTCCAGGTCCCCTCCCGACCAAGCTGGCTAATGAGAAGTCTTCTTGGTCATTTTGAGGTCCTCCATGGCACATCTGCATTCCTAAGAATATCTAGGAACAGGGTCAAAATGGTGGCAGCAGTGACAGTAGATAACATACATTGACTACAGGGGTGAAAATTCCAGGCCTTAGGGGAAAGCGGGCCATCAGACAGTCACCATCTCTACTCACCTAGAGCTAGCTGCATTTGGGATCAGCCTTGCCCTGCCTGTGATCATCCTCATTAGGGGCTTATCTCTGCTTGGGCTGGCCTGCCTCCACTTCCCCATTCTGCAAGGTATGCCTGGGAGTCAGCAAGAAAGCAAAGCCAGCTGCATCCTTCTGCCCAATGTTGGACCGCTATACCAGTGAAAACCCCAAGTCACTCATGTGGGCAGGTCACTGGAAAGGCCCTCTTGATATTTTCTCTCTCAAGTGGAAGCAAGACTCATTACTCATTGGCCACAGACTCATACTTATAAAACCAGACCAATGGGTGATGTAATTTGAATGAGGTATCCCCCTTAGGCTCAAGTATTTGAACATGTGGCCTCAGTCAGTGGCACTAATTGCAGAGGTTTAGGAGGTGTGACCCGCTGGAGGAAGCAGGTCACTGGGGCAGGCTTGAGAGCATATAGCCTTGCCCACTTCCAGTTAAGCTCTCTAAGCTTCCTGTGCCTGCTTGAAGATGTGAGTGCTAGCTTTCTGCTCTGGCCACCTCTGCCACCATGCCTCCCTATCATGATGGACTCTTATTCCTCTGGACCCCTAAACCCCACAGACTAATCCTCCTGTAAGCTGCCTTTGTTGTGGTGTTTTATCACAACAACAGAAAAGTAACTAACCCAGATGTTCAGAGTCAGGTTCTCAAAAACATTCTGACAGCAGATAAAGTGTTAAATTGAAAGGTGGAAAGTCTTTGTGTGCATGATGCCCACACTAGAGACTGGGGAGATTCTGCTGGGATCCAGGCCTGAGAGGCTAATTCAGAATGGGGGTGGGACATACCAGAGACATCTCTTCCTTTTTGTGACAACTGTCAGCAACCAGCATGAAATGAAACAAATAATAATAATGGCCAGGAAAGGAACACAGACTGTAAGTTTTTCTTTTCTAAAGACTTATTTATTTTTGCCTACATGTATGTAAGTGTACCACATGCATGCCTGGTGCCCACAGAGTCCAGAAGAAGGTGTCAGACCCCCTGAAACTAGAGTTACAGGTGATTTTTTAGCTGCCACAGAGGTGCTGGGAACTGAACCTGGGTCCTCTGGAAGAGTAGCAAACACTAATAATCCCTGAGCCATCTCTCCAGTCCCCCAAATTTTCTTTTATTGAGCTTCATATATATGTATATAAAACCATGCCAGTAAAAATAAATTGATGTTGGGGCTGGTTAGATGGCTTAGCGGTTAGAGCACTGGCTACTCTTGCAGAGGACCTGAGTTCAATTCCCAGCAATCACATAGCAGCTGAAAACTGGTAACTCCAGTTCCAGGGGAATCTGACGCTGTCTTCTGACCTACTAGGGCATTGCACAACACGGGTGCTCCTACCTACATACAGGCAATACACTCATACACATAAAATAAAAATAATAAATAACATATTTAAAATAAAATAGTGTTAAAATACAAGAAAGAGAAGAAATCATGGATTCCTATATTTTAATTACAAGTGGAACCCACACACCTATCTAGTTATTGGCATCAGCAGACCTTTCCAGAACAATGGATGCTACATATTCTGTTCCTGAGGTTTAAAATCTAAAAATGTGTTAATGACTTTGTCAAATTTGATCTTCACATATTCATGTCCAATTGACAGTCTGTGGACCTAGCTATACTCACTCAAATATCTGTACAATGAGAAATTTCTGCTAAAATACTTTCACTAGAAATCCCCCACAAGTTTATATTGTAGTCCATAAACTTCTGAGGTTTTTCCATTAGTAAAAATCAGAGAAAATGGCTGTGGCAATAAATATTGGTAATGTTGGGTTTCTTCATTTAGATTTTGTTTTTATTGCTGTCATTTGTTTGGGATTCTGTTTGTTTGCTTGCTTGTTTGTTTGTTTGTTTGTTTGTTTGTTTTTGAAACAAGGTCTCAAGACCACTGACCTGAAATTCAATATGAAGCTGGCTGACCTTGAAGGAGGGATCCTCCTGCCTCTACCTCTGAAGTACTGAGACTACAGACTTGTGCCACCATTCCTGACTGGGTATGTTGATTTAGAATAGATGCCCAGTTCTTGAAGAAAATAATCAAGGCATTTTATACAACCCTTTTGATCTGGCAGTGATCACATAGAACAACAGTACCGAAGTGAACTCAGAATTCATCTCTTCATGTACAATCATGTGTGGCCATTGTTTATTCAAATTCTGCTGCTTAAATGTAGGAATCTGTGATTCCCCAGGGTTTGGAACCAAGGCGTTCTGTATCATTAGCTTCTAACTCTGGAAACATATGTGCTGGGGAAACCACTTGAATCAGGGTTAATTCTCCAAATTAACCTCTGTTTAGAAAACAATGTATATAAATGTGTGTGTTGTTAACTCTTAACAATAGCCATGACAATTATTTAGAACCTGGATCAACAGAAGATGTTTTAAGGAAGAAATAGTTTGATCAGAATCGCCAGTATATGGTAATAATAAAAAGCATGTTGAATGAGGCATGATAGTAATCCCAACATTTGAGAAACTAGGCAGAAACATCCCAAGTTCAATGCCAGCCTGGTCTACATAGCAAGACTCCATCCAAAAAACAAATAAAACAAAACAAGCAAAAAAAAATGAAACAAAACACAGACTGAATTTAGTTCAATTGTTTAAAATTTGCCACAGGACAATGCAGTTATTGCCTGCATTTCTGGAGATGGATCCTAGTATTCATCCATGTTTATACCACGGAGCCTCAGATGAGGAAGAGCAATTGCTGTCAGTGCCCACCGGTAGGCTAACCCAGAAAGCTGACCTTCAAGAAGAAGCTGGGCAGGGTGACACTACAATAATCCCATCAATCGGCGGTTGAAACAAGAGGAGATCAAGTTCGGGGGCCAGCATGGGCTACAGAGCGAAATTTTGTCTCAAGCTCCTCAATTTATTCTTAAAAAAAAAAAATTAAAAAGCTTTGAGCAGAGGCCTTGTGGGCATTCACAAAACAGAGGCTTGCTCCCAAGTTACAGACCTATTTTGTTTGACCTCTAATGTTGAAAAACAAAATTTAAAGAAAAACCTTCAGACTGGCCATGGTGCCTCACACTTGTAATCCCGGCACTGGGGAGATAGAGGGAGGAGGGTCAGCAGCTTAACATCATCCCTTGGAAGGAAGCGGCGTCATGAGACCCTGTCTCTCAAGCACACACACACAAACACACTTTCAATGTCTTCTAGAAGGGCACAGACTTGCTTGCTAGCCTCCACCAATCCCTCTTCAACCCACCTTGTCTAATATGCCCACTGAAGCTATCTGCCTGGTTCATGTAGACACTACATTTGAGGCCCTTGCTGTTCCCTGATGCTACCTAGGTCTTTTCCAGGCATTTCACCTCTTAGGGCTTGCTCCGTTCTTGCCCTTCAGCAGCCACAGCTCACCAGCCCTTTCCCGACCCCTCGGCCCACTACTTCCGAGACTGTCTTCATCCCTTTACACTCTTGTGGACACTCAGAGACGTCAGCCTGGAGTGGGTAGCAAGGGGCTGACCCTCCTGGTAGATGGGGAGGCAGAGGGAGAAACTCTTCCAAGCCCTGCACACACCTGCTGACGCATATCCCTCATGGGCTTGATTTAATTCCATATGAAACCTGCTAGGGATTTGGACAAGCATTCTGCAACCAGTTCAGATGTCTCCAGGGGCAACTATTACACACCCAGTGTTGTGCCAAAAGGTTGGGATCTTGGATTCAGTCAAGGTAAAAATATTTACACCAAAGAAATTGGCTAGTGGAATAAGCCAGGGCTTCAGGTGGGGGAGGCATTCTCAACACACTCCTGCCTTGGGCCCAACTCAGCACTTTCTTCTGCCTGTGGTAAGGAGTGAGCAGAAAATTTCAGCTTTGTCTGGTCTAGTTCCCTAAGCATAGGTGGGGTTTTTTAAGGCTTATTTTTAATTATGTGTGTATATATGTCTCTGTATGAAAATGGACACATGTAAGTACAGGTGCCCTTGGAATCCAAAAGAGGGGGCCAGATCCCCTGAAGGTAGGACGATAGCTGGTTGTTTGCTGTATAAAGTGGGTGCTGGGAACCAAACTGGGGTCCTCTGAAAAGAGTGGCAAGCTCTCTTAACTGCTGAGCTATCTTGACAGCTCTCCGGCACAGTTCTGCTCCTGTATAAAAAAAATTTTTTTTGCTGCTTTTGGTTTTGTTTGCCTGTTTGGTTATAAGATATACTGTATGGGGACTGGAGAGATGGCTCAGCTGTTAAAAAGCTCTGCTGGCTGCTCTTGCAGAGGACTCAGGTTCTATTCCCAGTATCCACATGGAGGCTGATAATCATTTGTAACTCCAAAAGGAACTGATGCCCTCATCTGGCCTCCATGAGCACTATACACACATGATGCACTTACATACATGCAGGGAAGACACACATACATACATGAGTCTTTTAAAAAAATGAAGATATACTATGTTTTCATCTTAATAGTTGATGACAGGTGTCACTCTCCCCTCGAAAGCATTATTAAATTGAAGGTTCATCTGGGAAATAAGGTAATAACCGTCAATAGCAAAGTCAGTTGGATGCAGGGCACCAGCCCCATGCAATCTGTCCCAACGTTCTGTCCCACAGATCACAGTGCTCTGGAGAGGGCAGTGTCACATGCGTGGTTGCCGGTACCACCCCTCTCTTCCTTTAGAAGGGAAGAACACAGCGGCTCAGCATCTATGGGGTTTGGCCCAGGTGTGATGCATTTGTTGCACTGTGTTGTTTTGTGCTGCTGGGGAGCAAGGCCAGGACCTCAAACAAGGTCGGTGAGCACACCATGGTGCTCCACCTCCAACCTTTGTCTGTTTCTTAGTGTACAAAGATTCATCCTCATCCTTCAACTAAAACCAGAACGAACCGTTCTGGGCTAGTGTTTAACCATCACATAGGAAGGCACCAAAGCAAAGCAAAAGCAAAGGTGAAAATCGGAACCAGCTCCCAACCCGGGGGACAGCGCAGCTGCACAGGACGGTAACAAACACTTGCTCTTGTGGACAGAGTTCACAGCACAAACAAAGCCACCCTCACATCCTCTTCTGAGTCATCCCTCTTCCTGGTTCCACATGAGTGCTCTCTACTTCACACTTTCCTTCTCAATAGTCTCAGTTTCTCCCACCCAGGCCCTTGCCTGAGCAGCATGTGGAGGTGAAGGAGGGGAAAGCTACACAGGTCTGGAAATTGCTCTGCAAGGAAGGGCCCCGAGGGGAAGTAGCAGCCAGGCTCTGACAAGTGCCGGCTCCTCCCCAGCTGGGAGCACAGAGGAGAGCTGCTGCTCAGGCCAACAAGCCTGTGAGAATCAGGAGACTGAAGTCAAGCTGCGTTTAATCCCAAGAGAACAGAAGCTACAACAGAAACCCCCTCATGGAGTACCATCTAGCAATGTGCAGCTACACTCCGGCCTCTGTCTTTGTTCTCTTGAAGTGTGGATTGTCCCGGATTCCTGGTAACACAACAGTACCTAAGCCAACCCCAGTGCCTGGCACGTTTCGTAGCCCTCTCCTTTCCTTTTCCTCTTTGCTGAGATGGGTGACAGCTGGGAAGAATCATCCCAGGTAGAAGGGGCTGACGGTGCACTGCAGAAGGAAGGCCAGCAGGCCCACTCCCCTCACTCCAGATGCGCTGTCCTTCCCACCTCTGCAGACACCATGGCACTGGAGATGTATTGGGATCTCCTGCAGGGGAGCAGGCTGGGTTGCTGCTCTGCAACCACCTTACATACTTACCAGGCTGATGATGAACATGATGGGTTCCAGAATTCGAATATGACTGGTATCCCCTAACTCAAACTGAAATGTAATTCCCATTAGGAAGGATTAAGAGAGTAGAAACAATCCAGCTGCGGGTTTATAGGTGGGGCCTGTGAAGGGTGGTTAAAATTAAAGTCAGTTCAGTGGAGCCCTGTAACTGAATCCAGGTGGCTTTAAAAGAAGAGGGAGGAATATGAGGTGGTTCAGCAGGGAAAGACCTTTGCCACCAAGCCTGATGACCTCGGTTTGATGCCAGGGCTCACATGGTGAAAGGAGAGAGTCAGCCCTTGAAAGTTGTCCTCTGATTTCCACATGCTTGTCATACACACACACACACACACACAGGGGTGGGGGAGGTAAATTAAAATAATTTTAAATTAAAAAGAAGGGGGAGAATTGGGTAAGGTGGCACATGCCTGAAATCTCAGCTTTCAATTGGCAGAAGAGATCAATGCCAATCTTTGCCTGGTCTACACAGGGAGCTCCAGGTCAACCAGGGCTACACACACTTGTGCAGTTTCTGTCTCTTGCCATGTGATGCCCTGTGTTGCCTCAGAACTCTTCCAGCAAGAGGGTCATCACCAAGTATAAGTGGTATATGCCTGTGGTCTTAGACCTGAGGTGGAGGCAGGAGGACCAGGAGTTCAAGGTAACTCTCCTTGCAAGGCTAACCTGGGCTACTTGAGATCCTGTCTCAAAACAAAACATCTTCACCAGACACAGCCCTTGACCTTGTACTTCTAGAACCAGGGGCCAAAATGTAAATTATAGAGTAACCTGCCCCCAGTATTCCATTATAGTAATGTGAAACAGATTCATACAGGGAGAGAGTGGTACTAATACAGTTCATTCTTTTTAAGACTTAGGAGTCCTATAGGCTAAGTTTAACTCAAGATGTCAAGATTCCCTATCTATCTGTCTGAGCCTTTTTCAAAGCCATTCAATTGTCTAAGACTCTACCTATGCAGGAAAAAAAATTTTTGTGTGTGTGTGGCTATACTGGGGCTTAAACCTAGGGCCTTACACACACCCACTCAGAACTTAAATTGACTCTGTTGCTAAAGCAGACTTTGAACTGGGAAATCCTCCTACCTCAGTCTAATGAGTAGCTGGAATTATAGGCCTGTATTTGCCAGGCCTAGCTTTTCAGCAAAGTAGTTAACCTAGGGTGGGGGGAGATGCTAGCCTGATGACCTGAATTTGATCCGCAAGACCCACATAAAACGTTAGATATGATGGTGCGCATCTGTAACCCTAACACTATTGCAGCAAGACAACAGGAGACAGGAGAACTGCCTGAAAACTCAGCCAACCAGCGCAGCATGAGAAACAAGGCAGACCCTGCCTCAGTGCAGTAGAAAGCAAAAACTCTCTCTCTCTCTCTCTCTCTCTCTCTCTCTCTCTCTCTCTCTCTCACACACACACACACACACACACACACACAAATAAATTAAAATCTAAAACATCATACTCTAACTTATTATTATTAAAAATGATGATCTGAATGTCTGGCTTTTCCCGCATTCCTGGGAGGTAAGCTTTGTTTGGCTGGGGGACTTCAGCTGGCCAGATAGTAACAAAGTACTGTAGGGTGGAGTGGTCAGCCAGGGGAACATCAGGATTTAGGATGGGGCTTTGGGTCACAGGTGCCCACAGATAAGCTTCCCTGTTCAGCAGAACTCAGAAACCATTGCCACATATCAAAGCCAGGAAAGCGGCGCATCCTGCCTGCAGGGAGGACAATGGAAACTCCAATTTTGGTACTTCCCTGGACTCCTCCCTACGGTGTTCCTTTCCTTGGCAGATTTTTTGTTGTTACAGCACAACTTTTATGTTCCAAATGGACAAAATGTCAGTATCATTTATTTATAGCATCTTAGCATAGATTGTCTTTGAATAGGACTTCCTGCCCAGGGCTTTAAGGTCTACAGACAGTTAGACAACTCGTTTACTGCTGTGAAAAATGAAGACTGTTTAAATTGGATAGGGGTGTTGGGGAAGGACCTGGGGTTTTCTTTTTGATCAGTTGCCCTCACATTGTCCTTTAGGCAGCTGAGGGAGTTTCAGATTTCCTTCAGACATCATTATACACCAAAGTTCCTGCAGAACAACCTGAATGCTCTGTGAATTCTGCCATTTGCTAATATTCAAGTGGCTCTTCGTCCACCACTCCATTAAGATGATTAACTCCACTCATGTTAATTCTTGTTGGACAAATTACAAAAGGGGGTGATTCTTGGTATTTAGCTGCACATTCTATCTTAAGGCTGTATCTGGTTTACCTACATTGTTCTCACAGGTCCAGTGATCTTTCCTGTCTATTTTGTGGCAGATTTTCATCTTCTTCTGGACCCCAGATAAACCAGGCCATCTTCTTCTCCTTTCTGACCTTCTTAGAGTTCTTTCAGTAGCTGGAAACTGTAGCATTGCCATCTTCCCCTTGACTGGTTTTAGTCTCTAGCCTTCTCTGTAACAGACTGTGCCCATAAGTCGAAGAGTTCTTGGTGAGCTCAGTGAGTCCTTCTAGCAAATTACTGAACCTTGCATGTAGTCTTGGGGATTTCCAAACTTGCAAAAGGTGTCAGAAGTATGAGTGGCTTTATGGAAAATGTTCCCTCTAGTCTTGGTAGGTTCCCTGACTCTCTCCTCTCCCCAGGGTCCAGCCTTCTCTCCCCTGCATTATGATCTGAGTCTACCCAATCTCCATGAGCTTCCCTCTCTTCCCTGCACACATTTCCTCAATAAATCTCTTTCATGACTGGTTCCAATGGATCTGCTTCTTGGGAGACCTGAATGAACTTAGATCTGTGAACCCCCACAACTGTAGTTACAGAGTCCTCGGCCCCACCTCAGACCTGTGAAGTAAACTCTCAGGGGAGTGGCCTGGAGGTTTTAGCTTCTGCTTTCAGGAAGAAAAAAGGGAAGGTCTGAACACTCTTTTTGCACCTGTTGTTTTTTAAATGCATTTAGTTCAAAGTGGCGTATCTCTGGGTGGCATCTATCACCTCACAGATCTCATTCGCCTCTCAGAGATGTTTATAAACCTCCACTACCAGAGTCCTGAAATTAAATGGCAATGTAGTCAATTGGCTGCAATTTAAGTGAACTGAAATGGACCGATTAAAATGCCATATCTAGCAACGTACAATAATAGAGAGTTCACCCATCTACCAGGAATAATAAAAGACTTATGTGTTGAAGGCTTGGTCCCCAGCTGGTGGATATAATTGTTGAGGGAAGTTGGATCATGAGAGCTCTGACTTCACCATTGGTAGACTGGTAATTAGATTGCAGAGGGGGTGGGGTTGGTGTAGGGCCTTTTGCTGGTGGTAGGCTACTGTGAAGATGCCTTTGAAGTGTGTCTCATCTTTAACCCTTCCTGTCTCTTTCTCCCTTCCGGGTTACCATGAGATGAGCCACTTCCTCTTCCACACATTCCTACTGCTCGATGTTTCTGCCTTGCCACGGGTCTTAAAACAATAAGGCTAACTTACCACAGGCTAAAACTTTGAAAAATGTTGAGCCAAAATAAGATTTTCTTCCTCTTCAATTGTTTCTGGCAGGTTTTTATCACACACTATGAAAAGTTTGAATAATACAGAGAGAATACAACATCAGTTAGATCATCCAAGAATCAGAAGAGAGCCAGAAAGATACTTCCAGTCCTTGACAGGTTGGTAGCTCAGCGGGGTGTCTGGCTTCCTTTCCTAAATCCATGCTGGAGACACTACAGAAGGAAACAGGGACTGTAGAAACCAACTGTAGTGGCAAGGAGGCATAAGGAACACTGGGGAGATGGCACCCACCAGGATCTGACCTTGGGCACTTACATAATACTAGCACAGAAGCCCACTGTCATTCCCCGAGAAAGCCAAAGGACTGAACAGACAGACCACGATTATGAACTAAACCTTGTAAGTATAATTAAGGCACTAAAGTAAATTGCTATGAAATAAATTAGATAGAACACATAGGAATATTATGCATGGCCTATGTTCTAGTTTGCATTCTGTTGCTGTGATAAAACACTGATCAAAGCCAACTTGGAGAAGGAAGGGCTTATTTCATATTACACCTTCACAATCCATTACTGAAGGACATCAGGGCAGGAACTCAAGCAGGAGCTGGAGCTAAAACCATGAAGGAATGCTTCTCACTGGCTTGCTCCTCCTGATTTGCTCAGCTAGCTTTCTTATAAAGACCAGGGCAACCTGCCTAGGGATGTCACTGCCCACAGTGGGTTGGGCCCTCCTATACCAATTACCAATTAAGAAATGCCTCACAGACATGGCCACAGGCCAATCTGATGGAGGAAATTCCTCAGGTGAGGTTCCCGCTCCCCAGGTGACTCTAGGTTTGTGTCAGTTTGACAGCTGAAGCCAACTACTACAGTCTGCATAAAGGAAAATTAGAAACATAGCTTATGACATCAATAGTAGTAACCCAGTGTGGTGGTTTCACAGGCATGTGCTATTCTGTAAACACATCAAGTTACATATATTAAACATGGCTTGTTATGTGTCAATCATACCTCAGTGAAGTGGTTTTACAAAAATATAGCTGGGCTGCCAAGATGGCCCAGTGAGCAAAAACACCTGCCACCAAGGCTGATGACCTGAGTTCAGTCCCCAGGATTCACATGGTGGAAGGAGAGAACTAATTCCCACAAGTTGTCCTCTAATCTCCACCTGTGCCATGGTATATACTCACACACATACACATATATAAATAAATAATCCCAAGCTCCCTGGCAGTGTGTATCTTTAGTCCCATCTACTTGAAAGTTGAGGTGGAAAGGATAACTTGAATCCAGGAGTTTGAAGATTTCTTCCATGACACAGTAAGATCCTGTTTCATAAAAGAAAAGGAAAAAATGGAAATAATGAAATATGTTGGAGAGATCCCTCTAAGAATGAATAAAGGACATACATCCAGGTTTTGACCGAAGGGAGACCCCCAGACAAAGCAACAAGAGAAAACAAAATAGAAATGAACAGCCAGGGATAGAGATATAGCTCATTTGGTAGAGTGATTACTTAGCATGCATGAAGTCCTGGGTTCAGTTCCCAGCTCCACATAAACCTGGTGTGGTGGTAAGTACCTGTAATCCTAGTCCTCAGGAAGTGGGAGCAGGAGTGTCAGAAGTTCAAGGTCATCTTCAGCTGCAAGTACATTCTAAGCCAGTCTGGGCTACATAAGATGCTGCCTTAAAAAGAAAAGAGAGATGGAAACAACCTCCTCCTTCGCTGCACTTGGGGCGGAAATCAATACTCAATCTTGTGATGCCCTGCAGGTGGAACCTGTTATACAATTTGCAAGTCCTAATGACAAAGGAAAATGACAAGGCCTCTTGTTCAAAAATTATCCAAAATTTCAAGATGGAAGCCAGGTGTGGTAGAGCACATCTGTAATTCTAGCACTTAAGAGGCAGAAGCAAGAGGATCAATACTAGTTCAATGTAACACTACATATACACTTGTCTACATAGCAAGTTCAAGCCCAGCAAGGGCTACACAGTGAGACCCTGTCTCAAAATGATCATCACCATCACCACCACCATCATAATCACCATCATCATCACCACCACCACCACCATCATCATCATCATCATCATCATCATCATCTCAAGATGGGGACCAAGCACAGGTCCCTGTGGGAACTGTTTAGGTGAAAGTCCAGGATGCCTGCTCTATCTGCAAGGTCCAGGGCCTCCAGGCAAATCCAATCCCAGGTCAGAAACCTGCTATCTTGGTCAGTTTGGGCTGCTATAACAAAATAGCATAAACCAGATGGCACAAGATCATCAGAAATTTGTTTCTTGCAGTTCTGAGATCTGTGAAGTCTAAGATCAAGTTGCCAAGAGATTCACTCCTAATTAACTTCTAGTTAGGGTCCACTCTGGCTCCTAGACGTCACCATCTCACCATATCCAAATAAGAGAAAGGATAAGGCAACTGTCTGGCCTCTTGTAAAAGTACCGATCCTGTTCATGAGAGTTCTGGCCACATGGCCTAGTCACATCCCAGCAGTCACAGCTCATAGCACTACCACACTGGTGATTGGGTTTCAACATATGAATTTGACTGAAGGGGGCGGGAGACAATACAAACATTCAGACTGTAGTCCTTGCTTCACTCGAAGTTTCTGGTTCTTTCACACAGAAGGCTGAGAAAGATGCCCAGGATATTTGGCTAGGATTTCCCCAAAAGACCTGCCTTTTATAGCTTCTGAATGCTTCTAGATGAGCATCACAGTGTTGGAAGGCAGCACAGAGTCAGAGTGCAGCTGAGAGTATAGACTTTAGAGTCAAGTATACTTGGCTTTAAATGCCAGCATCCATCCCTATCCTTCAGCTATATGACTTAGGCAAAGAGTTCAGCCTTCCTGATCTTTAGTTTCTTCAGTTGGAAACTCAAGGCATTCCTGTCAGGTTCATTTACACAGTGGTGATTGCGTAAAATAACTCATGCGAAGAACTACAGTGCTGGGTGCATGATTCACACTCAAAGTTAGCTATTATTTTGTTTCTGATTGGATGCAAAGTTGCCTAGCCCATGTGGGAGGTTGCACAGAAGCACAACAGACACAGGAGCTACAAGCAGATGTTTGATGTTTTATCATACAGTTTTATTTTCTTAAAACAGGGTCTCACTGTGTTGCCCACTCTGGCCTTGAACTCTTAATCCTTCTGCCTTAGCCTCTCAAGTGTTTAGATTATAGATGTGTACCACCATACTGGGCATATATATATATATATATATGTTCAATAAATAAAGTTTTTTTCTTGTCAAATTAATGACTATTCATTGTATAAGGTTTGGAATCTATAAAGAAAATAAAAGTATAATATATAAATAAGCATATAATAAATGTATAAAGAAAATAAAAGGCACTGTAATCTTAGATCCAAATATAACCACTCTGATTATTTTTAATGAGTCTCCTTCCAGCTTCTTTTTTCATATGTATTTATACATAGAGTTGAATAGTTTTTATATGCCAAAAAATTTTATACTGATTTATGATTGCCCTGACCTTTTTTCTGTGTCACTTTTAACATAAACTCTGTATTATTTTTGGAGCACATTCATCTTTAAATTCATGTACTCTACACAACAGTGGACCAAGGCAGAGACACTACAGTTTCCACGCTCAGCTTTCATCATATAATTTATTCACTCTTCCCATGTCTCTTTGACATTGGGGTTTTTGGTCTTCTTTACTTTTGGTCATCTCATAGTTTTCTAGAGTATCTTGGCTTTCCTGTGTCTAAAGTATTTCAGTTATAAAACTTTTACAGAATCTGTTTGCTGTTACTGGAAATTTTATTTTAAACCAAAAAAGAGTTGGTTCTCTATAAAATAATTCAATTCTTTTAATTACAGTGGTAAATCATAGAAGGTAGTTTTCTTTTTCTGTAGACCTCATGATCTCTACAACATAACCACTTGCAGTTTGGGCTGGTTTTTTTTTAAGTTGCATTTCTAATAACCATTATTTTATTATGGTACAAGATTCAAAAAGAAAGATGATTTTTATTGATTCATATTTTTTCTTCTTAAAATAGAATACACTTAATCTACCTCCTGCTAATAGATATTTAACATAGTTTTTTTCATGAATTTTTTTTTTGAAGTGACTTGGAAAGGAACTGGAAGAGGAAAAAAAAAATCAAGATCTTCAAGATCTCTCTCTGAGTGGAGAACAGTCTCCTCTCTAGAACGAAGGCTGTTCTACTGCAGCTGTTTCAAGAATTTCTTCCATGGGGAGACTTAAATGTCTACCCTCTTCTTATAAGATCCCAACAACAAACCAAACTACGATTCTGCTACCAAATTTCAGCCGGGGGAAACCAATAAGTTTATTGGGTTTACTTACACTGATGAGGGCTGCTTATAGGATCATGGGTGATCTCAAAGCTGATCTATGAGAAGTCTTCCCCAAGCATGAATGGTGGCTTCCCCATAGACAAGTAAATGGAGTCTTGTCTAGTCAACCCCTCCAACTTATGTACTCTAGCACCTCCCAAGACGCGGAAGCCACTTTTAATCAGTGCCTGGGAGGTGAGGTAGGAGAGTACTAGAATCTCTGCTGTAGGTCCAGTGACACTCTCTGCCCCCTTCTCTGAGAGATGTCAACAGGCCCACTGGTGATGAGCTTTTCTAAACAGGCACTGTTGATCTACTGAAGATGGTGGCTACTGGGGTATGGAACAGAGAGTCCATCTTACACCAGCTCCTACTTGTCCCTGGCTGAGCTAGCAGCTGCCAGGAGCAGGGACACAACCCAAAAGGCACATTTTCCAGTGGGCAAGGAATTTGGGCCAATAGGCACATGCACAAGTGTATGTGTCCCCAAGATCTTACCAGGTGCCTAATACTTCAGATATCTGTCCAGTTGTTTTTTGGTTTTGTTTGCATTTTGGTCTTTGGGTTTTTTTAGAAGTCATCCAAACTTAGTGGAGTGGAATAATGAACTTCCTGATATCTCAGAAAGTTTGGTGTGGAGGTCGAGTCAAGAAACTGTCAGGGAAGTTGGTTTCTGCGCAGTAAGTGCTAGTAACGTTTAACAACAGGTTCTCAAGGGGAGATGAATACAAGGTGGGTGCTAATGGGTAGCGCTTGCCGATTTCCATGGTGTAATGCTTCCATGGCGTCCAATTTCGGACATAAGATGTCACTGAATGTAGAATTGTGAAGATATGTGCAAAAAGGAGGCCATTATGTAGTATTTTCACCATGAAGATGCCATGTCGAGCACACTCCTGGGTGTGTCTGGGGGCGTTTCCACACAGGTTGACACAGCAGGGGAAGACCCACCCTGAATGCACACTGCACCGCCTCACAGGTGAGGAGCCCAGTGTACTGAGTAGGAACACCAGGGAAACACAGGCACATTCTCCTTCATTCTGCTCTTCTTGTCACATTCTCGTTCTGTTCCTTCTCCCTCTCCTTCTCCTTCCTCTTCCTCTCACTTTCCTTTTCTTCTCCCTCTCCCTCTCCTTCTCCCTTTCCTTCTCCTTCCTTGTCTTCCTCTCCCTCTCCCTCTCTCTCCCACAGTAACTGTAGAATTTGAATGGCATGCTGATGGTTCCTTCATTCCCATTTCCCTGATGAGCTAACTCTATACCCTGCTTTAAATTTTAGCTATGACATTTGGCAGACGTGAATAAAAACACGTTATGATGAGAATTACTCAGTTTGACAAAATAATACTATTCATTTTTTGACACTTTCTGGGCATCCTACTGCTCACGTCCCCCTTGCTCCTCAGAACAGATCATTGTCCTGAATTTGATGTTTACCATCCCCACATATATGTAATATTTTAGTATACTATATACTTGCTACACGACACATATTTACATATGTCCGCGTGTGTGTGTGTGTGTGTGTGTGTGTGTGTGTGTGTGTGTATGATGTCATAGTTTGGTTTTTCTGTTGCTGCAGTAAAACACTAACCCAAACCAACTTGGGGAGGGAAGGGTTTATTTCATCTTACTCTTCCATCACTGTGTGAAGTCAGGCAGGAACTTAAACAGGCCAGGAACCTAGGGAGGCAGGAACTGGAGCAGATACCATGGAGGAATGCTGCTTACTAGCTGTGCTAGAATTCGTTCTGGGAGGCACAAGTGGCGTCCAGCTCCCTCTTCCGTCTCTAGGTCCCTAACAACCAAGTGAGGCATTATTTCACCAAACTACAGTTTGGGAAAGCAGAGTTTATTTGGACTTACTTACAAAGCAGTGGGTGAGGGGCTTACTTACAGGAAAGTGGGGGAGCTCTCCTACTGAGGCCATACAACAAATTCTACACCCCTGTGCCCTCCTGGCAGCTGCCAGAGATGGTGAAGAGGCTAGCTAGCTTCTCTCCAGCTTCCTCTGCTCATACCCTTAGTCCCGCCCCCACAGACCACTCAGGCCACTGGTTGGTTGGGAGGGGTAGCCGACTCTCCCGGCTCCTCCTTTTCTTATGTGAGGAAGATCAACAAGTTTGTAATCCTGGGCAAGCAGGTATTCCCAGGCTTGGAACAAATGCTTTGTCCACAGTTGCCAGTTCAGCTAGCCAGGCACAGGACAAGTCCACGCAACACTGACTTTCTCCTCCGGCCTGCACTCAGCCTGCTTTATACAACCCAGGACCACCTGTCCAGGGGCAGCACCACCCACAGTGGGCTGGGCCTCCCACATCACTCAACAATTCAGGAAGTGCTTCACAGACTTGTCCACAGGCTGATCTGACAAAGGAAATTCCCCAGTTGTGGTTCCCTCTCCCCAGGCGTGACAAGTTGACAACTGAAGCCAACCATGACAATAAATATATGGATATGCACATGCATATATACATTACACACATACAGTGCGCCTGGTACATTTATAGGTTCTATATCCATGGGTTCAAACAACTGCAGATTGAAATTTTTTTTAATTCTATCTGTCTGTCTTGTCATTATTCCCTAAATAATACAGCAGAACTAATCCCAGAGCACTTACTTTGTATCAAGTATTATAAGTAACCCAGGATTGATTTAAAGTATACAAGGGAATGTGTGGAGTTTACATACAAATCTTATGATATTTTATATAAGGGACCTAAGGTTCTTTAGACTTGGGAACTTGGTGTCTTCAAAGGATCCTGGTACAAATTATCTTTGGATCTCAAGCAGTGGCTGGATACCCACATATAGTGTTACTTCCAGACCCTTCTAATTGACAGCAAAACAGAGAAAAGCCAGAATCCAACTCACTTTAATAAAAATATCTCTTTTGTTACCTTTTTAAAAACAGGTTCTGATTCTGAAGGAAGGAACTCAGACCAAACAGGCTTACAGATGAAACTGACCCCTCTCTCTATTTTTAGTCTAGGGACAGTTTAGAGCAATTGAAGGCCTGATTTCCCATTTCAGCACTGAAACTAAATCTAACGTGCAAAGAGGAGTTCTTTGTTGTCATTTTTTAACACTTTAGATACCTGTTGGTGTTTTGTCTCCCTAACAGTGCTGCTGGTAGCAGACACCCCATCTGGATTTCACAGGTATTCTCTACAACTGCCACTATAAACGTATTCATTGAATTCTAGTTTTTGAGCCAGGGTCTCGATATGTAGCCCTGGCTGGGGTAGATGTCACTAGGTACACCAGGATGGTCTTGAATCATCCAGCAATCCTCCTGCCTCTGCTCTGAGTGTTGAGATTAGAATGTGTCCCTACACCCATCCTCATTGAAGTTTTTACTGGCAATCATTTCCACCAAAGATGTGTACATAGTATTTCTATTTTGTCCCTTTTTAAAAAAAAATGACAAATATCAACAGACGTCAAGGCTGGAAGATGTTATTTACAAAGGTTATTGTAAGCTAAAATCACAAGGTGGAGATTTGTGATTCTTTATTGAACTTGATTATAAAAGTTTTTATTGAGCACTGTCAAACTCGTGAACTGGGAAGAGACTTCAGATTTATAACTTAGTCCTAAATGGGCAACAGCAGATATAAAATCTTAGAATTTAATATCAGCTTTGAAAATGTTAAATTGAGAGTTCGAGCAGTTTTCACTTTATGAACTGGTACATTGTGGAATGAAAGGGCTCTATTGATTTCTGACAGAAAAGGCTGTCTCCGAAATGGATTGGAGCCTTTTCATATCCCATTTCATTGTAAAGGCACATTTCAAGGGATGTCCTCTTCATTTCCATTTGGTGCCTGTGCCTTAATTGAAGAAGAAAGTCAACAGCTTTACAGAGAAGGACCCCTCCCTGAGAGCCCATCAGGGTCACTACTGGGGTGGAGGACAGAACTAAAGAAAGCTGTTCTAATCCTCCTGGGGTAAGGGTTCTTTGGCAAGAATTCCAGGGCAAAGCTGACTCAGAGCCCTTTGGGGACCCTGCAGCGAACTGCCAGCAGGAGGGACGCCTTGGTGCTGCTCCTGAACTTTTTAATCACTGTCTCTGCTGGAGAAGCTCCCACAGCTCCTTGTTTGCCTTTCTAGGAACGCAGGGCCTTTGGGGGATGGGAGGGCCTCAGTCACCCCTGGCGTGCAGGACAGCACAGAGCACAGTACAGAGACAGGCTTAGTCATGCATAACCTCCTTTCAGCATTCATGGGACATGTCATGGGACAGGTGACCAGAGGAACGTTTTTGTTTAGGATTCTAGTTCATTGGCGTCTGTGTAGAAACCCCAAGTTGACTGTCAAAAACCCCATCTCAAGATCTTAATGTGGTCTCTGTCCTCTGCAATCAAAGGAGTCGGAGAGGAACTGCTATCCCCAGATATCTTCCATGTCAGTTTCTATGGCTTTGGTTACAAATTACCACAAACTAAATGCCTGAGCACACTACAAATTAATTCTCTTAACAGTTCTAGAGGTGAGGCATTCAGAATGAGTCTGCTAGAACTAAAATCAAAAGCTGTGCCATTCTGGAGGTTCCAGAGCAAAATCATGTTGACTTTTCTGACTTCTAGAGATCTTCTGGACTTCCTGTCTCTTGGCCCCTTCCTTTCTTTCTTCACAGTGTGTCATCCAATCTTAGTCTCTGTCACCACATGTCCTCCCTGCTTCTGAGCCTCCTACCTCACTCTAATAGGAACCCAAGTGATTACAATGCACCCAACCAGACCATCTAAAATAATTTCCACATGTCAAGATCCCTAATATTCTCATCTGTGTGGTCCTTTTTCCCATATAAGGCAACATAGTCATGGATTCTGGATTAGGACGTGGGCGTACTGAGGAGGGCGCTATCTAGCTCCCTACATCCAGCTCACTATTATTAAACAAACTGAAACTATACCATTTGGGAGGCATTCCTTTTTGTACCAGATGCAAGGGTCTGGTATTGTAGCTTATTAGTAGAGCACTTGCCTAGCAGGTGTGAGGCAATGGGTTAAATCCCCAGAATGGTGGTGGTAGGGGAGTACATCCTAGTAAAACTGATGCCAAGAGAGTATCAGCTTGTTTATGGTTACCTTGTTCTCGACTCTTCTATGAGACTGAATTAGGTTGACTGGGGAAAGCCCAGTGTGATGTCCTAGCCTGACCCTACGAACGAGGAGAAAGTGAGAAAAGGACAATGGTAAGAGTCCACTGAGCCAAGTGTGGTAGTGCAGGCCTGTAATCCCAGCACTCGCACCATGAGTTATGAGGAATATGAGTTCAAGGCCAGTTTGGGTTACATAGAGAGACTCTATCTCAAAAAAGGAAGAGGAGGAGGAGGAGGAGGAGGAGGAGG
Organism: Eospalax fontanierii; assembly: GCA_035773235.1. Lineage (NCBI taxonomy): Eukaryota > Metazoa > Chordata > Mammalia > Rodentia > Spalacidae > Eospalax > Eospalax fontanierii. The sequence goes on along the minus strand of CM069536.1, from coordinate 47,561,817 downwards.
AGGAGGAGGAGGAGGAAGAGGGGGAGGACGAGGACGAGGACGAGGACGAGGAGGAGGACGAGGAGGAGGAGGCCATAACTCAGTTGGTAGAGTGCTTGCCTAACATGCATGAAGCCTTGGGTTGTGTGCTGCATAGCTTAAGTGGTCAACTTGACACACCTGGGTTGAGGGAGCCTCAGTTGGGGAATTGCCTCCATTGAACTAGCCTGTGGCCATGTCTGTGAGGCTTGTTCTTGATTGTTGAGTGCTGTGGGAGGGCCCAATCCATGGTGGGCAGAGCCATCCTTGGGCAGGTGGTTCTGTATTGTATAAGAAAGCAGGCTGAGCACGGGCCAGGGAGCAAGCCAGTAAGCAGTGTTCCTCCATGGCCCGTGCTTCAGCTCCTGCCTCTAGATTCCTGCCCTGAGTTCCTGCCCTGGCCTCCATCAGTGATGAACTGTGACCGGGAGATGTAAGATAAATAAACCCTTTCCTCCCCAAGTTGGTTTTAGTCAGAATGTTTTGTCACGGCAATGCAGAAGCAAACTAGAACAGGTTGGATCCTCAGCACAGCATTAACTGGGTTTGGAGGCCCAGACCTATAATCATAGCACTATGGAGGTGGAGGCAGAAGGATCGGAAGTTCAAGACCATCCTCAGCTACCTAATGAGTTCCAAGACATCCTGGGATACATGAGGCCCTATCTCAAAATAAAAAATATATATCAATGAATTAATCATATAACTGATCAGAATAGAGATACTCAGAGACACTTTAATGAGAAAAAAATAACTCTATGCTGGGAAAACCGGGAGCCTCTAGCATGAAGGAATTATTCTGCAGTCCCTCAAGCAAAGGCAAGGAGGTCTGGTTGAGAAAGCTTAGGAAGAAGAGCAGAGGCTTGCGGCTCACATGCCAGATGTCTCTATTTGCCCCTCTGGGCATCTTCTCCATGCTGTTCACCCCGAGCTGTGATGGGAGCATCCAGCAGCTACTGACAATGCCAGCTGGGCCCTCTGACTTCCAGCTACACACAGCCAAACAGGGTCAGGAGACAGGATCAGAGCAAAGGCGGGGTGTCTCGTCCTCAGCCCACCCACCTATAGATTATATTTTGACAGTGGCTGTGCCCCTCTGCCAGAGGCCACAACGCCTGTGGAAATGCACTTCCTTACAACATGGCTGTACCTATCCCCAGGTTCTGGTAACTACTTCCTCCTTTTGCTCTTGATGTAGTAATGACTGTAGATTAGAGCTGTTCCAGTCTCCCTTGTTGATTTGGAAATACATCTGAAAAGAATCTGCAATTTCTTTTCCATGTTGAGACTGCCCTTTACTTCCTAGCTGGGCCGATCTGATACCTGCTGTGTCCTGGGTCCAGTCCACAGAAAGCAAGCACAGCACAGGGACACCTGTTCAGTCACTGAGGCTGGTGAAGGAGGGAGTCCCGGGATCTAGAGTTAAACTGCTGCTTTTCTCTTCTTTTTTTAAAAAAGTATTTTTATTTATTATTTTTATTTTAAGTGTATGAGTGTATTGCCTGCATGTAGGTAGGTGCAACCATGTCATGCAGAGCCCACAAAGGTAGAAGAAAGTATTGAACCCCTTGGAACTGTAGTTACAGATAATGTTAGGTGCCATGTGGGTGCTGGGAATCCAACCTGGATCCTCTGCAAGAACAGCCTGTGCTGGCTTAACAATGGAGCCATTTCTCCAGCCCCCTTCTCTTCTTTTTTTAAAGATTTATTTGTGTGTGTGTATATGTGTGTGTGTGTGTGTGAGCATGCACATCCACAATCATATGCACTTGAGGAAGTCTAAGGCATCAGATCTTCTGGAGCTGGAGTTATAGGCAGTTGTGAGCCATCAGACATGGGGGCTGGGACCTGAACTCAGGTCCTCTGGAATAAGAGCAAGTGCTCTTAACCACTGAGCCATCTCTGCAGCTGCTGTTTTTCTCTTCTGAACTAACTCCTCTTGCACTGAATCCAGGAGCCCTGGACACCAGCCAGCACCTGGACTCCTTAGACACATTCCAGACCCAGAAGAGGAAGGCTGTGCTCCAGCTGAAGTCTACTCAGCAGGTTTGTACCTCTCAAGCAGTAATCAACTAGCTTTCTTGTTTGCATTTTTCTCAGAGCTCGTTACAATGCATCACTGTCATTGTATCTAGTCAAATTTGGAGCATGAGAAGACAGTGTCTGGACTTGCCAGGCTGGGGACAGACCAGAGACCAGATGTTAGATCCTACTGAATGCCTCAAGGTAAATGCCACCATGCACGGCCACCTGGTGGTCAGACCCTCTGGCACCTCCTGCAGTATCACAGTACACATGCTTTCCGACTCCTGTAGCCTTTAATATCCTCCGAGGGGCTACCATTTTATGATCCTCCCATAGGCTATTATCATTAACACCTTGCAGGGATTATGACAGCTGGCTCAGAGCAGGAAGGCATAGAAATGGAACACAGCTCAGTGTCTGGTAAAGGAGTGTGGGGGAGGAGAAGATGTGAGTGGATGTGAGAAAGGAAGCAGACAAAGAAAAAGTCAGTTTACCTGCTTCACATTCTAGCAACTGTCCCCCAGGCTCTTGATTCCTCTTGCTCTCTCCGTGGGTCTAGGTTCTAGTCTTGGCTCTGCCACTATCTACCAACACATGTGAGTCTTGACTGCTGATATTTATTTCTTCCTCTGAAGAAGGAATGGTAACAATCAGAGTCTATTCTAGATGCTCTATGTCATTAAAAAAAAAAAAGCAGTAGCTTTCTAGTTCAGTGAAAATACAATTTGGCTTGACAAGAGCTCTTTAGACTTCAGGTTTATAACACACAAGATTAAATGAATTCAAACCTGGAATCCAACATCATTGCTCAGTATATTATGACTCTAAGAAATTATTCAACCTCTCTGAACTTCAGTTTCCCTGTCTACAAAACAAGAATTATGCTGTCTACCTTGCATAACTGAAAGGATTGTATGAGACCAATGTGTATGTCTCCCAGACATAAACCAGTATCTCACATTACCTAGTCCCTACACAGGGTTACATTTGAGGAAAACATTTCTAAAATCAAATATAACTTTCAAAGTTTTCTGATCAAAAAACATAACGGGAATCAGATTTTCTTTATTCTATTTATTTCATGCATGTTTGTTTATTTTTAGACAGGGTCTCACTATGTAGCCCTGACTGGCCTCTACCTCATGGTGATTCTCCTACATCAACTTTCTAAGGCTGTGCACAACCAGGTCTAACAAGGATCCAATTTATTTTCTTTATCTATTTATTTAGTGTGATGTGGCATGTGTATGTGTGTGTGTGTGTCTGGGTGCACTTATCCATGCCTATATCTTTGAATACCAGAGGTCTTGGTCAGGTGTCTTTAACTAAACAGGCTAGTCTAGTTGGCCATCAAGCCCCCAGGATCCACCTGACTCTGCCTTCCCAGCACTGGGGTTACATGTGTGTATCTCCATGCTCAGTTTTTTACATGGGTTCTGGGAGTCTGAACTCAGGACCTCATGCTTACACAGCAAGCACTTTACTCACTGAGCCATCTCCCTAGTCCCTCAAAGATCCAATTTATAATATACAACATTTATTAAATACTATTTCTTCATTTATCCAATCATTCTGCCCCCACCCACCAATAACTCTAGAATCTCAACAGTGGAAACCCTACAAGACCCTCCATAATACTATTCTTGCCAAATTTAGAAAGTTAAATTTGAATTTCAGACATGCAATGAATAATTTTTAATATATGTCCCATGTAATATTTGTGCTAGACTTACACACAAAGGACCCATATATTTGCACTAAAAAATATTTTACCCTACAAAATTTATCTGTTGTTTATCTGAAATTCAAATTTAACTGATGTCCTGCACTTTGTCTGACAACCCTACCTAACACCCAACCCACAAATCTTATTCAGCTTTTCACTCCCATATTTGTTTATGTAGGTTAACTCCAAAAAGGTTTCTCTCACTTCATTTAAATTTTCATCTTGCTCACTACCACCATTGTTGACAATAAAATGGAGCTTTGGAGATGCCCAGAAGAGGACTCCTTCCCCATCGCCAGCATCCTCTCTTCCACATCCGTTCACCAGATTCTCCGTCCTTAGCTTATCATGGGGTGGGGCACATGTGCATGTGTGCCACGCTGTCGTGTGGTGGTCAGAGGACAGCCTTCCAGTGTCATTTCTTGTGTGACACAGGATCTCAGCAGCTACATGTGTCAGGCTTGCTGGCCCACAAGCTACCTGAGATGTTCCCATCTCTTTCCATCTTTCCATCTCCCTGTAGAGGCCCACTGGGATTATAGACACTTGAGCATCTGACTTCTTAGGTGATTTGGGGGATCTGAACTCAGGTCATCAGGCTTGCCCCACAAATGCTTTTACCCACTGAGCCATTTCTCTAGCTCCCAGAGTCAGAGAGCAATGGAAGCTAACAGGACAAAAATAAAATTTTCAGTGTTAAAAAGTTCAGGTATACCCTCACACAATAGTAAAGAAGGCATTTAGCACATGGGCTGGTGCAGGGTAAGCACAGAACACCAGCTTTCTTTCTACTCCCATCATCATCATCATCATCGTCATCATCGTCATCATCAGACAGACATCCTTCCCTGATATTCCAGTTCCATTTCAAGGATTAATTCTTTATGGAACTCCATGGGACATAAAAGTTTAAAAGGAGCTGTTGCCCGAATTGTCCCATAGGACATGTTGTGTGGTCTAGAGCTGCCCTGGTCTGGAGTCACACAAATACATATCCCAAGCATTCTAGGAACTGTCTCAGCTCCAGTGCCTGAAAGTAATAGCTCTGTTCCCAAAATCATATGACCTGCCTACCTCCCACCCAGGAAGTTCGGGACTCCCAACACCCTCTCCGGGTGAACCCTGGATCCCTTTAGGTACAGTGGCCTCGGGTCCCTTAGAAATTGCTGCAGCCCCAGTCCTGATAGATATTCCTCCTGATGCACATGTATTCCTCCTCTGAGGGGCCACCCAAGGGAGTTAAATTCCCATTACGAAAACAAAGCCCACTGAACTGAAAGAGATGCTGATCGGAGCCGAGGAGTGAACGCCAGCAGGAGCCTCGCCTCATTCCCAAAGGGGTGCCGGGGCCATTAGAGCCTCTCACAGCTGGCTGCCCACCTGGTCTTCATTTTCCACTTCACTCAGCGCTCTAAACAGTGTGCTGGAGAGAAGGACCCGGCAGAAGCAATGGATAAAATTGAACATTTCTCCCTCAGTCTTCTTTGAAGCAGGCTGCCTCAGAGAGAGAGGGGGCTCCGAGTCTTCTCTTTTTCTAAGAATGAGAATCTAATCTGAGACAGATCAGACCCTGGCTTTTTTTAAAAATTGGTATCACATTCATTTCTGCTTCCAACTACCAAGGGGCTTCTCTACTGTTCCCTCCTCCTAGTCAGCGCCACATACTCCCCAAAAACAGACAAGAAAAAAGAAAGGGGGTGGCAAAAGGCTGAGCGGCAAGGGACGCTTCCCGATTTCAATTCATTTTAACGAATATTGGCTATAAAGGATCAACACACTTCAGGAACCACAAATAGGGTAAAACCAAGCCTTGTGCTCAGGGATCCTCAGTTGTGTGACACTCAGAATTAAGAAGCACAAAAGCCAGCCCCGCCCCGGGCATTGGATTGCATCGGTGTCCTGCAGGAGCAGGCCAGGGAGAAGAGCTGGATTCAAGACCTCAAAAACAGGAGCAGGGTTGTTGTGTTGGTGGGTTTCCCCCCAGTGGTTTCCTGTGCGTGTGTGCACGCACACGAGCCCGCTCGCACATGTGTTTTCTACTTTCCTTCTCTTTCTCCATTCTTCCATAAAACCCATCCCCTCAGCCGGGCATGGTGGTGCACACCTTTAATCTCAGCACTCGGAAGACAAAGGCAAGCATATCTCTATGAGACCGAGGTCAGCCTTGTCTGCCTAACGAGATCTAGGTCAGCTGTGGCTACTGGGAGACCCTGTATCAAAATACTAACCAAATAAAGAAATGCCACGCCCAAACCCCCTACTGGAGTGACCAAGCTTAAACTTCAGCAACCCTGAGAACCTGTCAAGGGTCCTCCCATTCTGTCTCTAGAAAAGAAGAACCGTTTGCCTAGCTTTTCCTGTAGATCCTTCTTCTATAAAATGTGTAGCATCACCTCTGGCATTGGAAGCTGGAAAACAGCCATGAACAAAATACCCAACTCCCACTTTCATGGAGCTTACAAAAGCAGTGCTTGAGTGTAGAGTTTCAAATGAGGGCAGGGGATATTAGCTCAGGGGAGAGTACCTGCCTAGAATGCATGAGGCCCTGGGTTCAATCCCTGATAGGCAAAATATAATAATGATAAACAGATACCTTGGAGTGGGGTTGAACAGAGCTGCTTTTCTTATCATCCATGAGACCTTATGCCAATTAAAATTGCTTGTGACTCAGTTTGTTGAGTTAGAGAATGGGACAATAATCCCCACCTCCCAGACTTGTTATGAGCGCTCTGTGTGAGTCAGCATTTGCCACTGGCTGAGTGATATTTTAGCACTGCACATTTTAGCACCTAATGATAATATTGACAGTGTACTGTGCCTTGCTGCTTTCAAATTGTTTCACATGCATCTGTTTCATTTCACTAACAATATCATAAACCTCTTGAGGTTACAACAGCACTGGGTATATCCTAAGAATTCCGTGAATAGCTGGGTTGCAGGAGCATATGGAATTTTTCTGCAAAAGCCACTGAAGTTTCCACTTTTGGCAAGAGCAAAGAGGGCCGGAGAATTTCCATGGCTGAAATGCCGACTGTACATGTTTGCTCAGCAGATAGGGCAGAGGGAAAGATAAAGTGCATTCCAATTGGGCTGTGACAGCCTCCCATGACAGATAGCCTGTGGAGCAGAGAGGAACACAGCTGAATAAACCAGGGCATCGGGAGAAATGAATGCAGCAGGATGAGAGAATGGGCCAGGACAAGGCTGGGGACAGAAACCCCCTGGCTGCCCAGGTGAGGTGGAAGTGGTGCTCAGAATTCCAGAAAGAGTTGCCTCAGAACCAAGCGGGAGAGCAAGCAAATGGCAACCACCCATACCGTGGGGAGAAAGGCAGGTGATTGATGTGTAATTGAGCCCACGGTCGCTGCTTCTCCTTCCTTTGGAGATATCACAGGAGAGAAACCTATGTGGGGTTGAGATCAGAAAACAATCCTTTTACCTAGTTTATACCTTTTTATTTATTACGTTTATTAATGTGTGTATGCACAAATACACGTGGAATCAGAGGACGACTTGCAAGAGTCAGAGCTCTTCTTCCACCACGTGTGTCCTGAAGATCAAACTCAGGTCATCTGGCTTGCCACTGAGCCATCTTGCCAGTTCAGAAAATGGTTCTTTTATGAGAGATCCCAGAAGGTGCCTGGCAGCTAGGAGATAACCAATAACTATTTGCCTAGAGCCTTGAGAATAAGAAAGGATTGCGTGAGCAGGCTTGGAGGTACACATGTGCCATCACAGTACTTAGGAGGCTAATGTATGAGGATATCCCATTCAAGGCTAGTCTAAGCTACATAGTGAGAGACCCTGTTGAGAGAGAGAGAGAGAGAGAGAGAGAGAGAGAGAGAGAGAGAGAACACCAGGTATAGTGGTACATGCCTATAATGCAAGCACTTAGGAAGAAGAGGGAAGAGAATCAGGAGTTTGAGGCCAGCCTGATCTACATGAAGCCCATCAAAAGAAAGACAGGCCTGCTGTGTGATGTGTGATGTGAAAGGGAGGTACCCAGACCAGTCCATTCATTTTACCAAAGTAGAAAACTAAAGTACAGAGAAATGACTTGGTCAAGGTTACACAGTCGGGGAGAGGTTGGAAATGATAACTCACCTCTCTCAAATCTTAATCCCTGCCTCAGTCTTGAGGTAAACCTATCAGCAATGAGGGCATCTGTGTTAGGTGAGACTTCACTCACTGGCAGACAGTTTCTATCAACCCAAAATGACTTCAGATGGTTTGGTCCTCCCAAGGGCTGTCCTCTTCCAACCTGGACAAGACAATTGTTTTGGTTTCCTTTTCTCCTCTTTGATTCTAACCATGTCTTTCAAAACTGGAAAAACTTTAGCAATGAGCTAACAGCCTCCCTTCACAGAAGCCTCTCTTAAGATTAGTCCTCCTCCTCCGCCTCCTCCTCATCATCATCATCATTGATATTATCATTTGACCACCCACTATAGTGAGACCCAAGCAGTGATTCTCTGACTGCTAAGCTTGTCCCCATGATAGACCCTTAAAGCAGGCGAGCTGCTCTCCCAGTGTCAGACACCACAGCCTCCTGCAAGCTGCCAACAGCCGGGCACAGGCAGAAAACAAGCAAGTTGGTGCTGGCAGGGAGCTGAGTCATAAAGACTCTGGAGAATCAGAAGGAAGGTGACTGGCTCGCTGGCTTTGTGAGCAAACAGCTCAGAGACTGAAGGAAAATCACTCCCTGCCCCCTCACTCTGACAGAGTGCCAGCAGGACAGGTGATCTTCTGAGCCTCTGAGCCTCAGGGTGAGCCTCAAACGGGCATTTTATTACTGATTTTTAAAGACTGTCCTTCCTTGCCAACCCTCTGCTTTATATCTTTTAATTGCTTTTAAATGGTGTGCTCTGTGCCCTGAGGTGATTTTAACACCAAGGGCAACACTTTACAAAATAAGTAGGAAGTTGTGTTTGCTCCCCCACAGGAGCGAGCCAGATGAGGTTTTAAGGGGTGCGGGCTCCCTCCCTGCATTCCCTGTCCCACCGTTATTGTCACTCTGGGCTTCTGACCACCGGGCAGAACCCGAAATTTGGAAGCCAGAAGGTAGCAACGGTCCTTGAGAAACATCTGCAGACCTTGCTACTGCCCTGGTCAGCCAGGCAGAGCCAGCTTGAGAAGATGAAGGCCCAGAAGTTGCCATCTCCTTCGTGGAGACTTAGGGCATGTGCTCCTTAGTCCAGAGGGGAGAAAAACAACTAAAGAGACAAATCTAGAACCCTATCTTCCCAGCCCCAAATGAAGGCTCGAGGCGATCTAGCAGTTGCTAATGAGTGTTAGTGAATTCAACACCAATGAAGTAGGTCACAGTGTCCAAAACGCCAAAAAGGAATTGGTTTGAGTGAGGATTATCCCCCATGCACTCGTGTGTTTAAAGACTTAGTACCGTGCTGGAGGCCCTGTTTCGGAAGGTTGTAGAATCTTTAAGGAATGAAGCCTCATTAGAGGAAGTGAGTCAGTAGGGATGGGCCTTGAGGCTCCATTTGTCCATTCTCTGCTTCCTGTTCTAACACGTGGAGTGAGGGGCCCAGCTGCATACACCTGCCACCAGAAGGCAGCCCGCCACCCTGCCGTCCTCTCCGTGCTAGACTGTATTCTCAAACTCTGAGTCAAAATAAATCCTTCCTTCTTTAAGTGGCTTTCGTCACTTAATTTTGTCACAGCAGCAATAAAAGTAACTAACACAAGAGAGAATATTCCCAATTTTTTAAATGAGGCCAGCATTAATGGGCTACCAAAGCCAGACAGGGTTATCACAATATAAAATTACAAGTCAGTATCCATTATGAATATACGTGCAAAAATCCTCAACAAAATACTAGCAAATCAAATTCAATAACACATTAAAGAGATTATTCACCATGACCAAGTGGGGTTGAATGCAAGAACACTTCAACATATGGAAATCGATCATTGTGTTACACCGTATTAGCAAAAGGAAAGACAAAAGCCACATCATCATCATAACAGAAACTCTGCCTACTTCATAAGGTTGTGGCAACAGGGGAGTTTGCTTCAAGATCCATAACATGGGAGCTGGTGAGATGGTTCACTTGCTACCAAGCCTGATGACCTAATTCAATCTCCAGGACCCACATGCTACAAGGAGAGAACTGACCCACAAGTTGTCCTCAGACCTCCAATTGTGCACGCTGGCATGTGCATGCTTCCCATCCCCTTACATACAATGAATAAAAATTGTACTATAATTTTTTCAGTTTAAACCCATAAAGTGAGACTGGAAGTCACAAGGATAGAGCATGCGCCTTGCATGCCCAAGCCCTGGGTCTGATCCCAAGCATCAAGGTGTGACAAAGGCATAAACTACTTGCAAAACAAAAGGAAAAGAGTACTCAGTCTTATAATCTTTACACAAACTCCACTTCCTCCGATCCTGAGTATAAGAGAAATCCAACTCAGCCTGTCTTGAGAGAGAAGTAAAAAATGGGAGGGGAGGAGAGGGTCTTATTCGATCACACAACTGAGAAATCCCACAGATGCCAGAGAAGCTGGATCCGTGTTCGCAAAAGATGACAGCAAAGACTGATTCTAGCTCTCTCCCTGCTCCTCCTTCCTGTGTGGACTTTGCTTCGGGCATGCTTGCCCTGTGCTGCTGCGCAGATGCCCTGAGCAGCGCTCAGCTTGCAACCTACTGGCTTTGCAACTCAAATGCAAACAGTCCACCTGGCTCAATAGTTCTAGAAAAGGTTTTAGAAATGAGCCTCCTGGCTTCAGTGATCTGCTTGTTTGTGATCCTTTCCCTTTAGGCCAGGAGAATGGAATATGTCAATCAGCCACATGTCTAGTCTAGAGCCCCCAACCACATGACTAGAATGAGAAGACCCTCCAAAGATCCCCCCTTTACAACAGAAAAGGAGATTTTTTTCACATCTTTTTCTAGATCCTTATATATACTGTACATATTTTTAAATAGGATCACATCAGTTCATAATTATACTGGGAATATCTCTTGGTACTCATAGACATCTTTCTATAGCACTGATTGATTGACTGATTGATTGGTTGGTTGATTGAGAGGCTCTACTGTGGAAGTCAAAGGACAACTTGTGGGAGCTGATTCTCTCTTTCCACCGTAGGGATACATGAGAGGGAGCTCAGGTCATCAGGGTAAGTAGCAAGTGCCTTTACCCACTGAGCCATCCACTAGTCCCCTGTTTTGTTTTGTTTTAAGACAGAGTCTCCCTCTGTAGCCGGTTTGAAACTCTGGATCTTCCTATCTTACCCTTCTGAATGCTGGGATTACATGTGTGTGCCCTCTATAGCATTAATTTTAATAAATTCAAGAGTTCTTAAGATTTATTTTAACTATATGTATGTATGTATGCATGTGAGTATGTGTGTGAGCGCGGTGCCCTTGGAGTCAGAGGTATCAGACCCCTCTGGGAGCCGGAGTTACAGGCATTTGCAAACCACCTGACAAAGGTGCTGAAACCAAACTCTTCTGAGCAATATGTGCTCCTGACCATTGTGTTATGTCTCCAACCCAAGCTGGTTTTGTGGGAGAGGTGGGGGAGATGGTTTGGATTTTTTGTTTGTTTTTTACTGAGTAGCTGTACCATAAATTATAATGACCACTCTATATAGATTTTATTATTGTTTTTTTCTGATAAGATATAAGAAAAAGAAGTGAGAGCTGGACCAAACATCCTAGAATAATCAGACATTTGCTTGTAGCTCTGTGGTTGAATCAACCCTTTATTTTTTCTTTCTTTTTTTTTTTTATTTTTTTTTTTTTGAGACAGGGTCTCACATAGCCCAGACTGGCCTCTAACTCACCAAGTAGCTGAGGCTGGCCTTGAATCCTGACCCTCCTCCCTCCAATGTGCTGGGATTACAGTTGTGTATCACCATGGCTAGTTTTAATCGATACTTTCCATCCCTAGAATACTCTGCCACAACATGGCTTTCAGATAACGAAAGTCCCAGTCCATATTCAGAAGGGAGCCCCACTTTTGCTGAGAAAAATAACTAAGTGATAAGGGAGCAGAACCCCATTTCCCAGCTTCTTAAAGCGAAATCGTGCTTAGAAAACATTGCTTTAGTAAAGTTCTCGAATGGCCTCTCACATCACCACAGCTCCAACTGCTGTTGTACTTAAGAGTAAATACATGAAATCAGACATCAGCTACAATTAACAGAGGTCACAATGTAGGCAGGCTAGCTGAGGAATTAAAGCTGTCTCCATCAGGGTGGTGTTGCTGTGTGGCGTGGAGCCCTTAGTCTTCACTGTATATTATCAGTTCTCTTTTACTAGATGACAAAGTGCCCTAAGACCCACAGAGTTAAGTCAGTCATCTCTTTCACTTACGCTTCTTAAAGCCAGTGATTTGGCAAGACTTTGTTGGGTGCCTTTCCTGTTCCACATGTCACTGACCAGGGTCACCTATCTTGTGCTGTGCAGGAGGGTCTTAAAAGGCTTCCCTTGGGAGTCTGACACCTCGGCACTTCTCCACATGGCCTCCTCACCACAGGGAAGTCTAAGACATGGAAACATCTGTGTAGGTCAGAAATAGAAGCTACTGGTATCTTAAGGCCCAGCTCTAAGCGAGGTATGGTGGTGCGTGCCTTTAATCTCAGCACATGGGAGGCAGAAACAGGTAGATCTCTGTGAAATGGAGGCCAGCCTGGTCTACATAGTAAGTTCCAGGCCAGCTGGGGCTACAGGGAGACTTAGCCTTCTGTCTTGGCCTGTCTCCAAAAAAGTCAAAACAAAACAAAAACAAGGCTCAGCTCTAAAAATTATGCAAATTATTGGAAATTCTTATTTCCAATGCACTGTGTTTGTCAAAGCCAGTCTCAGGGTCCATCCTAATGCAAAAAGAAAATAGACCCCTGCTCTTGATGGGAGAAGCGGAGGCAACGAACCTAAAGCCATTTTTACCCATTATAATAAATATGATAAAAACAGAGGGAGAATAGAATTCCTCTATAATCAAGATCCTGTGACATCATAAAATACCAAGTGCCAAGCATGGGCTCAGCCATCCAGAAGAGAGGCTTAAACCAGGGTGAAACCAACAACTTTGTCCCAGTTCTGAGGCATATACCAAGCATGTACGTGGGAAAGAGAATTCCTGGGAGAACTCACAACCCTGGAGCCAAGAGTGATACCCATCCTGCCCCAAACCACTACCTGCAATGTGGAGACGGGAAGCAGACTCACACCCGCTTCCTCTGCCTGCCTTGGGGTTTCTCTGGCCCCAGCCTGCAGCAGAACACCTATTCCTTGTGCAGATTCCCCACTCCTCAGTGGTAATTCTCTCCCAAGTCCATGTGATAAGTATTTTGAGATCTTTGTTATCATCCTTGATAGGGATGATGCTGGGAGTTTCTTGCTCATCTCCACTCATATCCGAGAGCTACCAGGTCATGAGTGAGGTCTAAATTGAACAACCAGTCGTTCAGTGCCTAAATCCACCTTGATTCCTGTAAGATACTATTTTGCACAGTATCTTTGAAGTAGAGCTCTTAGGGAGGTATGTGGGCAATTGGGTCACACAACAGGCAGGAATTTGGATTCTCAATCATCTGTGTACAACATTAGAGCTAGTCATGGCATCCACTTTTTCCATGGGGATATATAGAGATGGTGGTCTCTTTACATTCTGTGTCTTTATTTTCACTCTAGTCAGATCAGTTAAAGGCTGACCAGCTCTTAAATGTTTAATTTTTTCATGGCCTAGCCTGAAACCTCATGCCTACTTGATGTATACGATTCATATCTGGTGTTGGTGGACTGAGACAGACATTTTTGCAGAACTGAAAATGACTCCATTTTTTCCCCTTCATAAGGCCTCACAGCAAGCACAAGCCAGCATTCTCAAAGCCAGGGTTAGACAGATGCTCACTTCCAAGAGAGAAGGAGACTCCACCTTGCCCACCCCTAAGTCTTTTTTTTGTTACTGTCCCTGAACCACTGGGAAGGAATCAAGATGTGTTTCATTCGATCTGGATCATTTATAAATAACAGAACTTCTTTCTGCTTCACTGCAGCTCACAATACTGAGAATTACAGCATCCAGCTATTAGAGAAGGGAGGGCTGTGAAATTCAATGTCACACATGGCAAAGCTTTCTCTGGAACTTTTCCATGTCATGACCGTTGTATGGCCATCAGAATGAGTGCTTTGAGACTTGTATTCTAGGTTGTATACAAGGTTCTGAACAGGCTGGGCCAGATGTAGGTAGGCCAAGGGCGGGGGCTCTCTGGGCTTCACGTTGTCTTCCCTGCCCTCACTCCACCTTGAAACCTTCTGAACCTGAAGTTAGCAAGTTCTACATGCTCAGTGTCGTTCAATGGCCTCAATGGAAGAAAAAGGCCCTGCTGTGGAGAAATGTCAGTCCTTGATAGAAATAGCCCCTCTACCACGTACCAGACTATTTGAGAAGATTCCAGTCAAGGGGGAGGGTGGGGAAGAAGAGAAGGAAGGGGAGGGCAGAGGAAGGAGGAGGAAGAGGGAGAGAGAATATGAATATGCTCCATTTCTCACGCATTGCCAGCTGTCTTCTGGAACTGGGCAGATACATCCCACCGAGGCCATTCATACCCCCCTTTCCCAGAGAAACCGGCAAGGACTCACCATGGTCCTTTGACTTCATTTCCTACTGATTCGGCGTTGCAACAATTGATCTTACCCCAGCTTTATATTCAGCCTTTTGTGACATTGACTCAGTTGCATCTTCACACACACACTCCTCACACTCCCTGAACAGTCAAGATTTTTTTGCCTTGCTCAGAAAGCAGTGAGGCCCTAAGCACCACATCAGACTGATGGACAGAAACAGAGTAGGAAGAAAATTCACTCAACAGAACTTGAATCTGCAGATGGGGAACTTTTTATTTTGAAATCATTTCAGACTTACAGAAAAGAACAAAATACTTTTCACAGAAAAATGCAAAAAGTACAAAGAATTCCTGAATATTCATCTTCTCATTTGCTTATCATTTTCTTGTCTCTGTATCCTTTTTATTTTGAACCATTTCCAAGGAAGATGCAGATAAGATTCCTCTTTGTCCCTAAGTATTTGAATATATATTTCATAAACATTCTCTTTCACCACCCCATATATTATCCAAATCAGGAAATTAATATTGACATAGTAGTATTGTCTAAACTACATACATTTTTAAAATTTCACCAGTTTTCCTAATAATGACCTTTATAGCCAAAGAGGAAAGAACAAATTGATCCAGAATCCAGTCTCAGATCCCATGTTTCCTTGTCGTCTGGGTCTCCTCAGACAGAACAGAGCTTTAGTCTTTCTTTGCCTTTCACGTTGCTGGCGTTTTGCAGGATAAAAGCCATTTATATAGAGATTGTCCCTTATTTGAAATTTGTCTGATGTGTCCTCATGATTACATCCAGGTTTTGCACTTGGAACAGAAATGCTCCCAAAATGACACTGTATCCTCTAGTACACACATTAGGAGAGACACCGTTCAGTGTGTCCCATTGGTCCGCTGTGGTCACTTGGTTCACGTAGTATCTGGAAAGTCTCTGTACTCTACGGTACTTTTTTTTTCTCTGAAACCAGTAAACATTTTGTGAAGAGAGCCTTTGAGATGGTGTTTGATAAGATACTGTTTCTTATCAAACCTTTACCCATCTTTAACATCTACCAATAATTTTCATTTGAATAAATTTTTACTAGAAAAGTTGCCAAAGCCAGGTGTGGGTGGTATCATACACCTTCAATCCCAGTACTCCAGAGGCAAAGGCAGATGGATCTGTGTAAGGACAGCCTGATCTACATAGTGAGTTCCAAGCCAGCTGACTACTCAGGGAGAAGACCCTGTCTTAAAAACAAACAATTAATTAACAAACAAATGACTTTTTCCTCCTTTTTTTTCTTTTTTTTTTTTCAGTTGGTGGTGCTGGTGGTGATGGATTTTTGAGACAGAGTCTTATGATCTAGGCCAGGTTGGCCTCCAGTTTGTTAGTTCAAAGTGACCGTGCTCCCTCAGCCTCTCTAGTCCTGGGCTTACTGTGTACCACCACATCCAGTGGTTCTACATGTTTCCCTTCTATATTTGGCTATTGGAATTGTGCTGTAAAAAAGGGCTTTTCCTTTTTTCATTATTGGGGGTTTTGCTGTTGTGGTACTAGAAAGACCAGGGTCTTAGACATGCCAGGCAAGCACTCTTCCACTGAGCTAGATCCTCAGCTCAGGAAGGGTTTCTTTTTCTCCCTTGGTTTGTTTGCATCACTGTGGACTTATGATTCCTTATTCAGTGGATTATAAATCACCATAGGTGTATGCATATATGTTCAAATTGTCCCAGATGTGGCCAGAAGGAACTCATTGCTGCTGTTTTATTCTTCTGACATGTTTAGGCATGGCTATTTGTGCGGAGGATGCTCCAGAACTCTAGTCCAGAATATCTTCCAATTACAAAAGTTTAAATGGTATTCAGGCATCTCATTTATGTCACACACTTGTAATCCTGGAATTCTGGAGACTGTGGTAAGAGGACCATGAGTTCAAGTCCAGCCTAGATCATATAGCAAGACCCTGTCTAAAAAAAAAAAGACAAAAACAAAAAAAAAAGCCAAGAAGCTCATTTGTATATTATGACAAAGCATACATATGCCAATGGTTATTAGCATTACAGTGAAACAACAAAATGTCTGTCTAGATTGTTTATCATCTTCCTAGATACCAGTCTCATCTCTGATGTTAAAGCATGACTCCCTCTTCATTGTCCCAGTCCAAATGAGTAGCCAGTCCATTTCACAAGGGACATACGAAGGAAGAAGAATCAGGGAAGGGGAAGGCGCGGAGGCAGCAGAAGAGAAGGTGCCTCTGTCTCTGTTCTTTCGTAATGGCTGGCACCTGCAGCTCCTCACATCCCACTGACCAGAGGTCAGTGTGCTTTCAGGGAGAACAGGGGTGCTGTGACACAGCATGGTCATCTTCATCTCAGAAAGGGTGCCGGAAGATGACCTTGGCTAGCTAGAAGGTGCCATTGCTTCTTGCCGTAGAAAAGCCACCAGAAGGGACTAAGAGATAAAAGCACGGTGTTTGTGATAGCCCCATCATCTTCACAGGGACTCATACCACAGGCTAGAGGCACTTCCAAAGAATGGAGGGCTGGGGAAAGCCTGTGATAAATCAGTCTGTCTTTACTAGCCAGGGGTTGCTATGGCAATAGGAATACACTGTAGGTTTTAAGAGATGTAATTTTCTGTGATTCACTGTATATTTTTAGCCATTTTTCTTCCTGTATTATCTCCCTGTGGCAATTGCCTATTAATGCTGTTCTGCACCACGATTGGACTAAACGGTCCATTCTCCAAAGTGTTTCATGAAAACCCTGGATATCAGTGAATACAAGAGGGTTATGGCTGATGGACCCAAGGGTAAGATGGCAGAACAACCAGACTGGTTCCAGACATGGGTTAATTAGCATGGGCCATGCTGCACCCAAGGATGCGGACAAAGAATGAAAGGCCCCAGAACTGTGGTGCTGGATTTCTTGGAAGGGGAAACTGAGTCACACTACTCACTGCAATAGGTATGTTCCAGTGGCAACAGGAGCAGATCGCACATGTCAAATCAACATCCTAAGGAAAGCAAACACCAGGTTTCTGAGCCAGGAACTATACCAATATACTAACCTTTTTGTAAAGTTCAACTCAAGTCTTGCTATTATTTTTCTTTTCTTCCTTGTTTTAATTTTACTCATATTTTTGTTAATTTGTTTTGTGGTACTAATGATTTAATTCAGGGCCTCATACACTGTTCTGACTGAGCAACATCCCAGATCATAATTTTACTTATTTTTTGGACCATAAAATTTAAATGAGGGATTGAGAAGAGGTAAAAACAGAATCAGTCTACTGGGCTATTTGTTAATACAACCATGTGTTGAATTGCTTAATGATGGGGTTGCATTCTGAGATATGCATCACTAGGTGATTTCATCATCATTCAAAAATCACAGAGTGTATTTACCCAAACCCAGATAGCCTAGCCTACTAGGTACAGTCTATTGCTCCTAGGTTACAAGCCTGGACAGCAAGGTACTGCACTAAATACCATAGGCAATTATAACAGTGCTAAGTGTCTGTGCATGTAATCATGGAAACGTGAAGATGCCGGGACAGCTATGAATGCAGCCCAACACAAAATCATAAACATAAAACTTTTTTGTTGTTGTTCTTTTTTCTTTATAACTCAATTGTGAAGTTTTCACGCTTGAACTTTGTAGATGACAGTGCCGTGTCACAGTTTCAAAAGACTGGACACGCCACTAGATGACAGCAATTTTTCAGCCCTGTCATCACCTTGTAAGACCGTTATTGTATATGTGGTAATCACTGGCCCAAATTATACGGTGCGGGATGGGAGTGCCGGGAGTATCTGGAGTCTTTCCGTGTCAGGCAACAGAAAACCCAATCTGAGCTACCTAAGCAGAGAGCTTGTCATAGAGGACTTATAACCAGTAACTGAAAAACCACGGGTGTGGGCCTGTCTCAGACACAGTTGAATGCAGGAGCCACATGATATCATCAACATCTGGACTCTCTGTCATATCAATAAGTTCCACTGATGCTTTGACTTTGGGGCTATGATAGAAAACTCAGCTAACAGAGACTTCAACAAAGCAATTTATTTTTCTCACATAAGAAATACAGAAAAAGCTGGGCATGGTGGTATGTCTTGAGCCACCATGAGAGATGGTTCAGGAGGCAGAGACAGACAAACCTCTGTGAGTTCAAGACAAGCCTGGTCTACATAGTGAGTTCCAGGACAGCCGGGGCTATAGGGAGACACTGTCTCATGAAAGACAAACAAAAGAAAGAAGAAAAGAAAAGAAACACAGAAATATTGGCTGGCTAGCTGGAGAGATGGCTCAGTGGTTAAGAGCACTGGCTGCTCTTGCAGAGGACCCAGGTTCAATTCCCAGCACCTACATGGTGGCTAACAACCATCCCTAATTCCAGTTCCAGAGGATCTGATGCCCTCTGCTGGCCTCCATGGCATTGCATGACATGGGTGCACTTGCTTACATGCAGGTAATACACTCATACACATAAAATAAAAAATGATGGCTGGGTGTGGTAGTATACACCTTTAATCCTAGCACTTGGGAGGCAGAGACAGGTGGATCTCTGTGAGACTGAGGCCAGCCTAATCTACATAGTGAGTTCCAGACCAGCTGTGGCTACAGGGAGAGCCTGTCCCCAAAAGATCATATATATATATATATATATATATATATATATATATATACATACATACATATATATGTGTGTGTGTGTGTGTAAAAGAAACACAGAAATAGGCTTAAGTTTCTTCTCATGCAACAAGTAGCCAGAATAAACATAGATGCCATTTCTGTGCCACAGCTCAGGAGTGTCATCAAGAATCCAGTCTTTGGGGCTGGAGAGACGACTCAGCGATTAAGAGCACTGACTGCTCTTGCAGAGGACCCAGGCTTGATTACCAGCATCCACAAGGCCATTCAAAAAAGGAGAATCAGCCTTGGGGCTGGAGAGATGGCTCAGCAGTTAAGAGTTTGGCTTCCAGCACCCTCATGGTGGCTAATAACTGTCCAGAACTCCAGATCCAGAGGATCTGACTTTCTCTGGCCTCCATGGTCATTGTACGACACAGGTGCACTTACACACACAAAGGCAAAACACACACATAAAATAAAATAAATAAATATTTTTCAAAAGGAACCCTTCATGTCTGCCTACTGTCTTCAGGTCAGAAGGACGTGCCTGGCCACAGCTATTCAAGGCAGAAAGACAAGACTAGCTGCCTCTGATTCTCCTATCACCAAAACAAATCCTTCCTCAAAGCCCCCAACTGATTCCTGCTTCCAGCTGATTGGCTATAAGTGCCATGTGACCTCCCTGGGCTAAGAAAGTATGTTTTGAGGTTTTCTTAGTCTCTCCTGTGAATGTAATATTTTTATTCTTTGCTTTACTTTAATTTCCTATGACAATCAAAGAATCATCAATAACCATGGCCATGTATGACACAGGTGCACTATGGGATGTCTCCGCCTCTTCATCACAAGGTCTGGTCAGGACTCCACTGCCACTTCTCAACCAAGAGGGAGGAAAAGAGATGAGAAAGGTTTCTTTGAAATATACCATACAGAAGTTGCATTTACCATTTTTCTTCTCACATCCTGTTGGCCAGAATGAGCCACGTGATCACAGCAATATGGGGGTCTGGGGAAAGTAGAACCTGGATAACCGTTGTGCCTAGCTGAGACCTGGAGCTTTTAGTCACTAACAAGTACAGGAGAGAAGTGTCTGATGAACATTAGCACTCCCCTCCAGAGCAGTTATAGGAGAATGGGTAGAATGGGTAGTGGATTAGCCAGTCAATCATCTTCTTCCTTTGCCTTGTTCTCAGAATGAGGAGTTCAGACAACTTCAGCAGCGCCAGTCAGCCTCACAATCTCCCTGGTCCGTGGCCATTAGTCGAAGAAGTCAATGTCTTTGCAGCTACTCTGGCCAGTCTCCATACTTCTTGGTTCTCACTGGGTCACCTGCCCATGTTGAGTTTCCTTCATATTCTACTAAATCATCAAGACTTTCCTGGGCCTTCCTCTGCTCGTATAAAACAAGCACAATAATGAACCTCTTTCTCAGGGTTAATGGGAGAGGGCTGTCAGTGCCATTGTCCATAAATGTACTCTCTCTGCCCTGCCGACCAGATTAACCCTAACAGCAACATTTTAAAAGACAAGACCTCTGTAAAGCAAAGTAAATGCTGTTGTAACCAGATATAGTGGTGCATGCCTGTAAGCTCAGCATTCAAGAGAAGGAGGGTAGGAAGATAGCAAGTTCCAATCCAGCCCAGGCTGTAGAGTGAGAATGATTTTAAGATTTAATTTTTATTTAAATTATATATGTATGTGTCTGTGGGGGGTCTGTGCACACATGAGTACAGATGCCCACAGAAGCCAGAGGTCCCTGAAGTTGCAGGTAGTTGTGAGCTGCCTGATGTGGTTGCTGGGAATTGAACTCAGGACCTCTGGAAGAGCAACAACAAATGCTTTTACCTGCTGAACTATCTCTCCAGCCCATAGTAGGATTTTGTCTTCTTTGTTTGTTTGTTTTTTCTGAGTCCCAGCTGGCCTGGAACTCACTATGTAGACCACGTTGGCCTTGAACTCACCGAAATCTGCCTGCCTCTGCCCCCCAGGTGCTGGACTTCAAGGCATGCCCAGCATGCCCAGCCAGATTTTGTCTTTAAAAAAGAAAGGATGAATGTCCAGCCTGTATTTTATCTTACAGTACATTCTGTGTTAAAAATATTAGCTTGGGGGCTGGCAAGACGGCTCAGCAGGTAAAGATGCTTGCCGCCAAGGCAGAAGACCTGCATTCTACATGTTCCGAGGAGAGAACCAACTCCAGAAAGTTGTCCTCTGACCTCTTCATATATATACTGTGGCACATGCACACCCACGTACACATATATTAAAAGTAATCAATTAATATTTAAATACAAAAATATGAATCCAGTACTTGCTGGGTACCTGACACCATGCCTTAAATACTTCACATACCTCCTGTCACAACCTCATAGTAACTCCATGGAAATTCATTACCTTCATTTACTAGAAAAGATCTTAACAATAAGATCACAGCCAACATAGTGACTGAGCCACAAAGCCAGGACAAAGGTTGAATTCTCAAACTCTGCTCCTTTTATTGTGTACAAATAAGTTACCTCACATCTCCTGAATCATGGATGTGGGCCTGCTCACTCGTGGTTACAAGAGAGCATGCTCAGACTCCCGTGAGAGAGAGCCTGTTGCCCACAGAGGCAGGTACAGCCTCTGGCTGTGGCATCTTTTGTATCCCCACAGCCTTTGCACAGCCAGACCTGTAAAGTCTGGGGCTAGCTTATTTGTACTTGGGCTTCCCATCACCTGCAGTCTTGCTATAGTCTGAGGCTCTTCCTACTCAACCCTCTTTCCTTCCTTTCCATCACTTTCTTGACAAGTGTCAGGTCAGCACTGTGGCCAGGTTCTTCTCACCTACCTGATCCCCTTTTATCCTCACAGCCTTCTCCACACTTCCTCCCCATACCTCATTCCATCACAGCATCTGCCTCTCTCTCTCTCTCTCTCCTTTTTTAAGGTTCCTTTATTTTATGTGTATGAGTGTTTTATATGCACATATGCATGTGCTTGGTGCACAAAGAGACCAGAAGAAGGCATTGGATCCAGCCCAGGCACCTGCATCTTAAAGAAATGACACACTTTGGATATCTGCTTCAACTCATCCCATGAATTACACCACATGCTTCTTGCCTATTAAAGAATAAGCAAGAGAGGCTGGAGAGATGGCTGAGGTTTAAGAGCACTGGCTGCTCTTGCAGAGGACCCGGGTTTGATTCCCAGCACCCACGTGATGGCTAACAAGTATCTGTAACTCTGGTTCCAGGGGACCTGACGCCCTCTTATGACCTCTGCAGGCATTGAGAGACACAGGCGCACTTACATATATGCAGGTGATACACTCATACACAAAAAATTAAAATAATAAATAATTTGTTGTTGTTGTTGTTGCTGCTGCTGTCATTGACAGGGTCTCCCTAGTCCCAGCCTGCCCAGAAGTCAGTATGTGGACCAGGCTGGCCTCACAGAGATCTGCCTGCTTCTGCCTTCTGGGGCTGGGATTAGAGGCGTGCACCACCATACTTGGTGTAAATAAAATATTAGAAGAGGAGGAGGAGGGGGAGGAAGGGGGAGGACGGGATGGAGGAGGGGGAAGAGGGAGGAGGAGCAAGAGCCAGGTATAGTCCCAGCACTGGAGGCAGAAGCAGGTGGATCCCTGTGAAACTGAGATCAGCCTGATCTAAACGGAGAGTTCCAGGCCAGCTGGGGCTACAGGAAGACCCTGTTTCAGAAAAACAACAAAGAATAATCAAGAATGAAATACTAATTCAAAATTGGAAGGTGGGGGAACAGCTAATATAGACCAAGAAGGAGGCTCTTAGCCCAACACTCAGAAAGAAGAGACTCCTTTCCTAACCAAGTTTCTATAAAGAGAAGGGAGCAGTCATTACTCTCCCAGAAGATGCCAGGCTCTACTGTGTATGTTGGAGGGAGAGGGTGTGACATGCCTGGAGCTTGTCTAAAGTCACTCCACAGGTTGCAATAGATTCCAAGCATTCTAATTCTCCATCCAGAAACTTTCAACACTACATAGATAGGAACTGATTCTTTCAGAAAGAGCAAAGACTGCTACTTAACTCAGCTAAAGGGAGAAAATGATCAATTCAACAAATTACTGACTTTGATAAGGATCCCCAAATTGAAGTGAGATGCCTTTATTACCCCTGGGAATATTGGTCTACCAGGAATCCACCCCCACAACCCTTCCCAAGGCACGCACAGTGATTGCTAACCTGTGGCCACATCGTGAATGTATTCTAACATATTTGGTTTGGTCCTCATGATAATTTTTTATAAAACTTAAAATTAGCTGCCAAGGTCTATCAATTTAGATATTTTACATAAAAATCTGAAGTTCTTATTTCTCTTGAAAAAAGAAAATCAGGGGAGATAACTCAGATGTGGGGCTGGAAAGGTGGATCGGTGGTTAAAAGTGCCTTGCACAGAACCTGGATTCTTTTCCCAGAACCCACACCCAGTAACTCACATTTATTCCACCTACAACTCCAATAGGGAATCTAATACCCTCTTTTGAACTCCATGGGCATCTGTATACATGTGGTGCACATAAACCCATGTAGGCACAAAAGACACACACACACACACACACACACACGCACGCGCACGCTTATATATTTAAAATAAACAATGCAGGTGTGGTGACACACCTAAAAAGCTCCAGTGCTGGGAAAGTGGGGACAAGAGGACCCTGGCTGAGGACACTCGCCCTTCCACGTGTTGTCGTTTTTGTCCCCACTCCCACCCCCTTCTCCCACAGCTGCCTTCTGCAGGCTGTTTCCACCAAGGAAAAGGAATCCTATAGCCAGTCTGCCAACCAGAACCTTTGCCGATGCAAGTAAGAGTGAGGACTCCTTCCTACTGGTGGTGAGGACTATGTCCTTAGAAGAACTCAACAGAGAAGCGGCAGGAAGACCCTTTCTGCAGCCCAAGAGAAGGCATTTAAGAAGACATTTGTCTGCGATGATGCCGTAACTGAGCATCCAGAATATGGAGAAGTCACTCAGCTAGCTACAGGGTGACCAGCGCAAGAACACATGCCAGTTCCTGATAGAGCCTGGACCGGCTAAGGACGATCTACTGAAGGTTCCTGGGTTCTAAGTGCTGGGGGAATCTCTGAAGCTTGTGAGGATTTCCTTGCAATGAGTAGAATTGCCCTCTTCTCCTTGTCACAAGTTTAAAACCCTCACAGTTCGTGCAATGTTACCATTTGGGGTCAGCTTTTAACTTCCACTAGCATAACTCCTTCATGCAAATACCGAAAAGAGTCATGAAAAAAAGAAAATGATAAGGCAGATGGCTGCTGAAGAACATTTAAGGTTGACTTCAAGCTTATACATACACATGCATACATGTACATGTGTGTCCACATATACACGTGCACCCACATATGCCCTTGCAACCCACAGGAATATGTATACAGAAAAAGAGAGAGGGAGGGGGGAAGAGAGCGATAAAAAATAAATACATTAATAATGAGCAATCAGAGGCTGACAGAGCTAGGCTTGCCTGCTGACCTCTTCCCGCCATCCCGAACCAGCACCACCTCTGACCCTGACGTTGAGTGCATGACACGAGCGTGTACTGCCCAGCACTGTAAACTGACTTCATTTTAAGCACTATGATTCAGATCATGAGGCTTGGCTAGCACCTGATAGACATTAACTGTGAGCACTTCCAGAAAAATTAGCTATTAAGGAAAGTAATGCCATACACAGGATGGCAAGAAGGATTTTTTATTTATTTATTTTTTAAGAAAAAGGAGTTTCCAAGCACCTCAGCACTAAGTGACTGGATAGTTAGCAAAGCTGGAAGTTCTCACCGCGAAATCTGGGAAACAGGTGGTGGCCAGAGGCAAGGATCCTGGATTAGAAAAGGTAGGATTTCTGGCCTGGCTTTTGCCTTACTAATTACATAACCGTGAACACCTCTTTCACTCTCAGTAAAGGTAACAGTAATAAATAACCCCTGATGTCTACTGAGTGCTCGTTACATGCAAAGCAGTGTGTAAGTGCTCTTTATGCACCCTCTCTTCATTTCACACCCCAGGTCAAATACTAGAATTATCCCCAAAGCAGGCTAAACCTTTTGTGTCTTGTCCAAAGTCAGTCAGTGACAGATCTGGGATCGAAGCACAGACCCTCTCACTCAGAGCCCACGCCTGTGCCATCTGTTACCCTGGGACATTCACACCTGTGCAAGGTTGTGGTAAGGATTAAACAAAACGTGCTTCCTGCAAACTGCCAAGTGCTACAGATGTTTACTATTACCACAAGCACCACAAATTATATTTTTTCAGAACCGATGCCTTATCTAAAAATTGCTCGCTCAGTTTGGCTTCTTTCTAATTCATTCAAATTAATGAGGTTTTTGTGTGTTTTGTTTTTTCTTTTAAAGAGTATTAACAGGGCTCTGGAGCCAACCTATCAGTAGTCCTGTAGTGCCCTCTGCCGACCAGGAGGAGAACTGTGCAATCCCAGTGGCAGGTGATCCTGATTCCTCAGACCCTTTGAAGAACTAACTCGGGGAAGTCTGCTTTGTGTTTAGTATTATACCAGCTGCTATGAGGTCTAGAGAGACCAGAGCCACTGGATGCAGAAGATCCCACCGTAGCCAGCCGTGTCCTCCCTAGTTTAGGCAGAGAAGGAAAACCAAAGGCAAGGGACCTATATCTCACTTCATAAGACATTCCAAACTAAATTATTTATTTGGTACTTGCTAGGTGATTCCCCCTCATGACATCATAGAGAGGAGGATCAAACTGGTCAGTGTTGTTATCTTCCTCCTCAAAACCCCAAACTATGAGGTCAATTCCCTGCATAGGAGTATGCAAGTAATTACTTAATAACCAGGGCACAGCAAAGGCAAGCCCTAAGCTGCACTGCTTGCCAATTTGTGGTATGAATACTTCCATAAGGGCCAGGAATGGATCTACTAAACATGTGTCGTCTACTGATCCCCAAATCATTCCACCAAAATGAAAGTCGGACATGTGCTGACCCATGATCAGCACCCTGCCCGGAGACTGGCAGCCTCCCTGGCTTGTTCTCCCCCAGCTGCCCTCAAATTTCCCTCAGTCCATTCATCCTGGGCTTCCACTGACCTGACCGAAGAAGAACTCTAGAGTAGAAGGACCTGATTCTACTTCCAGATCAGCTACCCACAGTATGCCCTTGGGAAAGTTCCCTAACCTCCTGACACAGTCTTCTGAAGGCTGGATGGAGATAAACATCAAACACACACACTGCTGAGAGGATTAAATGAAAATGAACTTAGAAAGAACTTCAGAATCAGAGGGTTGTACAAATGTTTGTTACTTTTCAACCTGAGAGAGGCCTTGAGTAAATATTTCCCTTCCTGTCTTCCTTCCTTCTTCACCTCTCCTTATGAAAGGAATGTATACGCTCATTATGGAAATCATGAAAAATTCATTTGAATATACAAAAACAAATCAAGAATTAACAATTCACACTTGCTATGTTTTCCCCAGTATTTGGGAGGGGTGTAAATTAGGTTTCGACAACTTTATACATTGTATATAGTACATTCCGTTTACTCTCACCCACCCTCTCATCTCTCACCCACCCCGCCATCCCATACCGCACACACACACACACACACACACACACACACACACAAGTCCCTTACTTACATTCATGCCTTTTTGTTTTGTTTTGTGACCCACTGATTTTTAAAGGGAGACTGTGTTTGAAACTATGCATTGAAGCCTGGCAGGGATTTTTCCCATATATATAACCTTTATAAAAGAAAAGATGGGAGAGGCCAGGTGTAATGGCTCTTATCCCAAAATCCAGGAGGTAGGGGGAAAAGCCAGTCTGAACTACATAGTGAGCTCTGGTTAATGAGAGAAACAGAGTGAGGCCCCTGTAGAAGTGATAATAATAATAAAGGAAGAAAAGTAGACCCGAATTTGTTGTAGGAAATGCTTTTGAAAAGCTCGTATTTTTCTATAGATGCTCTGGGAATCTCCAGAGGTGCCCATGCAGAAAACCAGTGCAAATCCGTTCCTCTGAATTCACTTGGTATCTGACAAAGTGTCATCTTTCTATCACTGTTGCCAAGAGCAACTCTGTGTCTGCCCTAACACGTGTTTTGGGCTGTCAGAAAGCGTTTGGTGAGTTGGATGTGGCGATCTACACTTGCACACTTACAATCCCAGCACTCAGGAGGCTGAGGCAAGAGGATTTGTCAAGGCCTACTTGGGCTATAAGTGAGATTCTGGAGACAGAGAAAGACAGAAGGGGAGAGAGACGGAGACAGAGACACAGAGACAGAGAGCGGGGCCTCTTCTTCATTATAATAACACCTGCCCCACCCCCTCCTGGGTCCACCTCAACCCTAACTTCTCCAATGCCCATTCAACACCGAGAGGAATAAAATTCCAGCGTTCCAAGCCTGTGGGAAGGAAAGAAGATGCTCACATGACCTACAGTGCTCTATTAGAAGAACATGTTCTAACTGTGAAGTCCCAAGCGTCCCTGAGTGGCGGCTTGCACTAAAGGAACTTGTGGCTAAATATTCCCAGGCCAGATAGGAATAGCTAGGGTAGGCATTCCTTCCTCATACACCTACTGGGATCTAGAGGCTTCTGACCGCAGCAGTAAGAAAACCCCTGCCTCGCTCCAGATACTCACAAGGGCAGTGAGCAAAGGCTGTCCATACCATCATCCTCTCTGCTGCGAGAGAAGTCTCATTAACTTCTGCCTCCAAGGAGAATGCTTAGTACCATCCATTGGGCAGGTCCTGTAACATATCTTCAGTCTTTCTCTGGGTGTAAGAGGTCATCTGCTGTTCGTAAAAATCTCACTTTCCATTCCAGAAGCATTGGTTTAAATCCTAGCTCCATCAGACCCCAGGAGGTTTGGCCCTAGGCAGGTATCTCTACCTCGCTGGGCCTGAAGAAAGTTCTGTGAATATGCCAAGATACCGGGGGCAAAGGCCTGCTGTGCAGGAATCTGGGGTTTAATAGGTGCTCTAGAAACAGTAATGAAGGGCAGTGGCTCGTCAACAAGTCACTCAGCACTTTGTTCTTAAGCAATGCTGCAGGCAGGCACAGCGAAGGAGGCCTTGGCTTCTCTCCAACCCTATCAGCAACTGCCTGTATTTGTCTAGATCCTCCAGAGAACAAAGCCTACAGAAGATGGCCAGATGCAGGAGAACTGACTCACACAAACATGGAGGCCAAGAACTCCTGAGGACCAGAATCCACAGCTGGAGAACCAGAGAAGCCTGTGCTGTGTGTAGTTCACTCCAAGACCAGAAGTCTGAGAACCAAGAGCTCCGATGACCGAGGACAGGAACAGACAGTGGTTGTCTCAGCCGCCTAAGGGTCAGATTCCAGTTTTAATACTTACTAGCAGGCAGGGCAGGATGTCTCATACCTAAAATCTCACCAACTGGGAGGTAGAAATAGGAAAAGCATGTGTTTCAGGCTAGCCTGGGCTATCATGAGCCCCTAACTGTGTGACCTAAACAAGTCAATCCAGTCTCTTTCCCTCATCTATGTAATAAAAGAGAATAATACCTGGTTCTAAGAGATTTTCTCTCTGATCCCTGCTACAGGATGGGTGATAGCCCCACAAATCAATTCACTCAACTCTCATCACAGTGCTCAGCAGCATGGACTGGAAAGGTGTAACTTAGTTGCCAGATTGCTTGCCTAGCATGCATAAAGCCCTGAGTTCGATCCCCAGCACTGAGTGTGGTAGCACAGGCTTATCATCCCCACCTTCAAGTGAAGATAGGAGGATCGTAAGTTCAAGATCCTTCTCAGCTACATGGTGAATTTGAAGCCAGTCTGGGCTACATGAGACCCTATCTCAACCCCCACTCCTTCAAGATATTACAGCTCTCAGAGATCACAGGCTAACTGACCTACTCCAGTCACCCACCTTGGAAGACAGAGAAGCCAGAATTCATTCCCAGGCCCCAGAACCCACAGCCTTGCACACTGCAGACATAAGCGAGCACAGAATGTTGGAATAAAGCGTCTTTTCTTCTTGCTGACCTGCGACTTCACTGATGGCTCACCTGGCTTTATCCCTAGCCATGTTCAGTTGTATTGATCCAGTCACTTCTCAATATCCACTACTGATAAGTCCATTTCCATCAGGCTCTGTTTAAACTCTCCGAGAGAGTCTCCTGCCTTCCTACAGGGAGACCCACTAACAGATGGACAGCTTCTTCCAGCCATGTGGTAGCCATGGCACAAGACGCACAGTCTGCGCTCTCTCTCTCTCTCTCTCTCTCTCTCTCTCCCTCTCTCTCTCTCTCCAGTGTCATCTCTAGAGAGGACCTCAGCAAAGTACATCCTACATCAGCCTCACAAGAATAAGGGGCTGTGGATAAAAGAAGCCTGGAGGAATACATAAGCGCTTAGTAGATCACTTGAAGTCCTCACAAGTCATTACCGTCCCTAGACTCTGGGCCATCTTTCCATTATTCAACATGCCTAATTCGTTGGTATTAAATTTAGGTGAGTGAATTATTAAAACATTCATATGCTGTTCTCAAACATGCCCTTGATGACTATGGGGGAGAATATTTATTGGAAAATAAGGTGTATAGTAGAACAAAAAGACAATCAGACTTGAAATCACTCGACTGAATTCAATTAGCTGAATTCAATTGAATTCTACTATTATTCATTGTTAGAATCTGTGTGACTTTCAGACAGTCATGTTAGAGCTTTAAGCTTCGATCCCTCCTTTGAAAAGAGGGGAGACTGGCCAGGAGAGTGGGATGGGGATCAGAAGCTTAGAAGAAGGAAAAGGCATCTCGTGTATTAGGATTACAGTTTGGGGGGCACTGCAGGCCATCTTGTATTTCTGGAATATCTGTGCTATAAGACTAACTTGGAGCTGGGCTGGGGATGTGGCTCAGTCAGTGAAGCCCTTGCCATACATGCTTGAAGATTTGAACCTAGATCTCCAGCTCCCAGGTAAAAAGCTGGGAGGAGGAAGGGAGGAAGGAGAAAAAGAGAAGGAGAAGAGGGAGGAGAGAGGAAAAAAGAAAATAAGGTGGAAGAGAGAAGCAGGAATAACTGGGCTCTGCTGAGCGATCTGCATGCTATTCCAGACCTACAAGGTCCAGGGTAGCAGCAATAGCCATATGTTGGTATTTAAGTGAAATTAAAACTCAATTCCACAGTCACATTTATGCAGCCACACCCCAATGTCAGTAGCCACACAGCCAGTAGCTGCCATATAGTAGACATTCCCATTGTCACGGAAAGTTTTATTGGGCATGCTATTCTTGACTCTCAGGAGTCCTCTGGGGATCATAAAGCAGAGGAGAGACAGGATCACATTTCCACTTTAGAAATCTCACACTCAAGTAGAGTAGGTGTGTTGGAACATAGAAGACTACTGCCAAGAGTCCAAAATGGGAAAAGTGACCACCCAAACACAGGCGTGGCAGCGGGATAGAAAGGGGCAGGATCCAGGATGCTCAAATAGAACCCGGTGGCGATATGCAGAGCTTGAAGGAAAAGATGAGCCTGAGTTTGTGCACTGAGCCTAAAATGGTTTCTGTAACCTCTGTGAAGTTCAAGGTAAGGTCAGCCGTTGAGACTTCAGTAGGCAAGTTGGACAAGCCATTTGTCCTCTGCCTTTCTCTCTCTCTCTCTCTCTCTCTCTCTCTCTCTCTCTCTCTCTCTCTCTCCCTCTTTCTCTTTCTCTCTCTCTCTATCTCTCTCTCCCTCCCTCCCTCCTTCCCTCTGCTACAGATCAAACCTGAGGCCCTGACTGTGCTAGGCAAGTGTTATGCCATTGAACTAAACCCTACAACCCTTAAAATGTTTAGACTTTAATTTCAAAACACCTTGATTTAAGTACCACTTTATTTAAAACCACACATCAACTCTTAATAACAAAGCATATGCAAATTATTCCTTAGAAGTTATCATCTGTCCTAAAACAGTTCTTTATCATATTAGCTATCAAGTTTCAACATGAACAACAATCTTAAGTTTCTTTCTAAGCATTATGCTAACATTTATTGAGTAACTGCTATTTGTAAGACATCAGTGATGAAATGAATCAAGGAGGACATGATCGCGACCTTCAGTCTTGGATGTAAAACACCTCTAGTGAAAGGGGTACCTAACAGAGCCCTTCTGCAGCTTCAGAACCTTCTGGATTTGGATATTTAAGGCTAAGAAGAATTTCGTGCTTTGACAAGAACCAGCATAAGCTCAGATGCAATTGAAAGGGTTTGCAAGCAGACAAATCTGGGTTTGAATCTTTTGCGTTTACTGGCAGTATAAACACGTGCAAATGTGACTTCTCTGCGCTTCATTCTTTTTGTCTGTAAGATAAGTGATAATTTACCAAACAGGATCAATATGGAAACTTAGGGAGGTTCATTGATAATAACACAACAAAATGTCTGATACTGGAGCTGGAGAGATGGCTCAGTGGTTAAGAGCCACTTACCGCTCTTCCAAAGGACCCAAGGTCAGATCTCAGCCTGCATGTCAGATGGCAAACAAGCAACTGTAACTCCAGCTCCAGGGGATCCAACATCTTCTGGCATGCATTCACATAAACACACATACACATAAAAATAAATCTTTTCAAAATGCAGGATACCTAGGAAAGTGCTATAGAAAGTATTATCATAGTAGCTTATATAATTCATTTATTCAATACATTCAACCCAGGCAGCTGAGCTAAACATGGCCACTGTCTTTCCCGTACTTCCCAGCACTGTATTTTAATAAAAGTCCAGACTGAATGGGCAGAAGAGGTTCTTGTCCTCCACCCAAACCACTCTCAGTCTTGGATTGTTTTTCTCCCCTGTAAAGGATACATTGTATGTTCCTTGCTATTTGATGGGAGTGCCTGTTGGCATATTGCCAGCTTCTCCACCCATCATATGGAGGCTCGGCATGAAGTTCCCTTTACCATCCATTGCTGTGCATTCCTGCCACAGTGGCTAATAGTGACAGAACAAAAGAACACAAGACCACAGTTAGAGTTACGTGCAGCAAAGAGAAATGTGCAGAGTAAAAATAGATTACTAACTATCCTCAAATTATTTTCACACACTTTAGCATATTCCTCACAAAGCTTAAGTCATATTGTGGGAAACCCAAGTGTTGGCCATCTGGCTGTCTTCAAGTTTTCAGCCAGTGCTGGACCCTAGCGTGGCTGGAAATCCAAAATGTCCACATGTTTCCACTAGACCTGCCTTCTCATCAATTTTCTTATTTAGGATGAACTTTGAATCTCCTCCTAGCTGTACTTCCTGAAAATTGTATCCACCCAAACAAGGAAATCTGCCCAGTGTGTTTGGGATTTGCCAAGGAAACCTGACCCAACACAAGCCAATTCGTGCAGCAGCTTTTTGCCCCATGTAGAAATAAAGAATGATTTCTTCTTTAAAAAGAATAAAAGTAGCTGGGTGTGGTAGTATGCCTTTTATATGCCTTTTAACCCAGCACTTAGAAGGCAGAAGCAGATGAATCTCTGTAAGTTCAAGGCCAGTGTGCTCTACATAAATAGTTTCTGGCCAGCTAGGGCTACATAGTGAGACCCTGTCTCAAAAGTAAATGAACTAGGTGTGGTGGCACATGCCTTTAATCCCAACACTCGGGAGGTAGAAGAGGATGGACCTCTGTGAGATGGAGCTACAGGGGGCTACAGGGAGACCCTGTCTTTAAAAAACATAAATTAAATAAATAAAAGTTTCGAGACACCAGGGTCCAGTGGCGTTCACATGGCCCCAGATTAGTCAGCTCTTCTTCACCATCATAAAGAAATATCTGACAAAAAACTTAGGGGAAGAGAGGTTCACTTTGGCATGACAGAGTCTGTGGTAGCAGGGATGTGTGACAGTTCATCCTGTGACAGACCAGAAAACAGAAAACAGCACAAATAAACTTCAAAGGCCTGGCCCCCAGTGACACCCACTTCCACCTGCTAGGCCTCACCTTCTAAAGGCATCACAGTCCTCCCCAAATTGTGCTGTGAGGCAAAGAAGTGCTCAGAACACGAGCCTGTAGAGGAACATTTCAGATTTAAAATATTTTATTTATTATTTTTGTTTTATGTGTATGAGTGCATTGCCTACGTGTATGTAAATGCACCTGTGTCATGTAATGCCTGTGGAGGTCAGAAGAGGGCATCAGATTCCCCCAGAACTGGAGTTACAGACAGCTGTCAGTTGCCATGTGGGTGCTGGAAACTAAACCTGGTCCTCTGCAAGAGTAATCAGTACTGTTAACCGCTGAGCCGTCTCCCCAGTCCCTCACATTTAAATAACCTTCTCCCCAGCCTCCAAAGGCTTGTTACCATCTTATTATGTAAAGTACATTGAGTCTGATCTTAGGGATCCTAATAGTCTTAACAGTTCCAACACTGTTCAAAAGCCCAAAGTTTCTTCTGAGACTCAGGGAAATCTCTTAACTATGTTTCTGCAAAATCAAAATAAGTTACACTTCCAATATACAATAGCACAAAGTAAACATTCCCATTCTAAAGGGAAGAAACAGGAGAATAGCAAGGATTGCACCGAAATAAGACAGCACCGAGCAGGATAAATATCAAACCCTGTAGCTCCATGCCTGACATTTGAGGTACATGGTGTAGGATAGAATTGCCAGTAGACTCAGTCAGCCCTGGTCTGACAACCCTGCAGTCTACAGCACACATGGCCTCCTTT
Source organism: Eospalax fontanierii (assembly GCA_035773235.1). Taxonomy (NCBI): domain Eukaryota; kingdom Metazoa; phylum Chordata; class Mammalia; order Rodentia; family Spalacidae; genus Eospalax; species Eospalax fontanierii. The sequence continues at coordinate 47,528,156 of CM069536.1, read as the reverse complement.
GTGGGCCAGGTCCACTTGTTATCTGTAGGTTTCCTCAGCAGACATTCAATGTTCCTGGCATCTCTGACAGCCCTGAGGTCTTTGTTGTGACTTGGGCTTTGCCCTCAAGCTTTACACATCACCCACTCCATAATTCTTACATTCTGAATGCTTGCAAAAACAGAAACACAAGGATGATGACAAGTTCTGCTGCCAACTTGAGAAGCATCCTGACCCCTCTGTGTCACAGATGTAGCAGGTTCTGAGTGGCTGCATGGCTAGACTTTTGGGAAACACTTCCCTTGACAGCTGTTTCTCAGCAGAGTACCCCGGAAAGACTTTCTTCTCCAATACTTTCTTTCCAAAGAAAGGCCTTTCACATGACTTATATTTTTGTAACCTAGAACCTTCTATTGGGACGGAGGGGGTCTTACCTCAAGGTATCAGGAACATGGCATAATGGCTCATATCTATAACCCCAGCACCCAGAAGGCTGAGGCAGGAGAATCACCACATTCAAGACCAGCATGGATTACACAGTCACTTCTAGGCCAGCCTGTGTTATAAAGTGATATCTTGTCTAAAAAAGAAATAAAAAGAAAAAAAAAAAAAACCAGAAACGGAAAGCACCTTTTTCACTGTCCTACTACAAAGTGCATAGCTTCTCTTTAATGATGCTAATCTCTTTAAAAATTATAGCCATTTTATCCACACTTATTATGTCTACTTTAACTTTATTCATCTTCCTTTTCTAACAAACTGAACAATTTTCAGATCATCCCACTCTGTTTTTCACCCTGACTCATACTGTAAAACTGACTAAAAGCAACCAACAATAACCATTTTACAGCCAGGATGTCTTGAAATTTCCTCCACCAAATATATTAATTAGTCCACTACTTTGTAATTCAGCCTCATTCAGCTTTTTATAACATAGCCAGATTATTTGCCAGAACGTCATATGAGTGGCTTCTGATTCGATTCACAATAGAGTCCTTGTTCCCATCTGAAACTTCATAAGCACAGTCTTTTACTGTTTGTAATTCTATCTGCATTCTGGTCTTCTGGACTACCACCAAAATGGGCCATCAAGCTCTGCTAAATTCAGCAAAACCAGTTCCAAAAGCCTAAAACCACATGGCATGGCTTAATACAGAAGTAACCCAACTCCTAGTACTGGGATTTTTTTTCTTCTTCTTCTTAAAGATTTATTTTATTTTTAATTATGTGTACTTATGTGGGTCTGTGGGTGGGTATGTACATGTGAGTGCAGGTGCTTGCAGAGGCCAGAAGAGGGCAATCAGATTCCCTGGAGCTGGAGTTACAGGCAGCCTGGGCCACCTAACGTGGGTTCTAAGAACCAAACTCAGGTCCTTTGCAAGAGCAGTATGTGCTCTTAAATGCTGAGCCACTCTTCAGCACCCTAGTAGTGATTTTCTTATTAATATGGCTTTACTGTGATCAAAATATCTGGCAGAAGTAAAGAAAGGTTTGTTTGGGCTCAGTTTCAAAGAGCATCAGGCTGTGGTGGAGGGAAAGGCATGACAGAGCTCATGGCAGCCAGGGAGCATGCGGTAACAGCTGTTCATATTATGGCAGACCAGGAAGCAGAGATAATGTCTAGAATTAAGGGCAAGAATAATCTTCAGAGGCTTGCTCTCAGTGACTCACACCTGTCTTCTAGGCCCTACCTCCTGCAGGCTCCATCCTCCCACAATGATGCTACTAGATGGGGACCAGATAATGAAAGGATGAGCCTGGGGGAACAGTTCAGATTCAAACCATAACACGACCAACTTTATAAAGAAAACAGGACTATTTACAGTTCTGAAGGTTGAAAGTCTTGCAGCCAATGATGGCTTCTTGGTGGCTGAGTCTATTAGGTGGCACAGGGCATCAAATAGCAATAGGTAAAGGAGAGACAGAGAAAGAGAGGGCATGCACTTTCTGGACTCTCTCTCTCTTGTTATAAAGCCACCATAATTCAGTCATGGGAACTTCATCTAACACTTTAATCCTAATCACTTATTAAAAGTTCCCCCTTTAAATACCATCCTTGGATTAAGTTCTACCCTCTTAGTAGATCTCAATTTGGATTGAATTTTAATGCACAAAGCCTTGGAGGACACCCAAATCATATCCAATCTATAACAAGCCCTGTTCTTAGACGATCTGATACTTAGACTTTCATATTCTGTGGTCATAATCTTGAAACATTTGGGGTGGGGGGAAAGTGAAACAGAGTCCTCGCTCTGCACCCAGGCTAGCCATAAACATACTGCAAGCCTCCTTCCTCGGGCTCCTGAATACTGCGATTCCAGGCATGAACCACCATGCCCAGCTCTCTTGAAATTCTTAATTTTCTCTTTGAATTTGCTTTTTTTTGAGTGAACATTGACAGAACCTCACCACTGCGTCCTGCCAAGTTCTCAGATGTCCCCATCCACCATCCACTTCTGCCTAGTGACCTAGGTGTGTTCCTCACCTTCACCCAGTGGCTTAGCCTCTGCCCCCCGCCTCTTCCTCGTCCATCATGGGTTGGAGTATCTATACAAAGGAATCTTGGTCAAGGGGTAGAGTGGGTGGCAGACAAGAAGGAACTCCCAGGACCGGAGAGACGGCTCAGCGGTTAAGGGCACCAGCTGCTCTTGCAGAGGACCTGAGTTCGAGTCCGAGCACCTACATACGACCACTAACAACCATCCATAACTCCAGTTCCAGGGGAATCCAGTGCCCTCTTCTGATCTCCACAGGTATTGTACAACATGGGTACACTGACACACATACAGGTAATACACTCATACAGACAAAATAAAGATAATAAATAAAAGAAAAAGGAAGCCCTGCAGCCAGTGACTGCACCCACATGCGCCACCAAGTAACAGAACAACACCACCCACCACCTCCATTTGATGCTTATGAAGATCTGCACCTATGGGTCTCCATATGCCCAGGAAGCCTGATGCTAAATAGTAAATTATAAGCAGTGTGGTAGATCAAGAGAGAAGGCACAGTTGTATATATTTGTATATATGTCAGTAGCTCTGATGGCACTTTTGAATATTTTCTTTTCTTTTCTCCCCCATATTTTCATTTATTTGTTTCTTTGTTTAGAGAAAGTCTTACTATGTGGCCCACATACACAAGAAATGTCCAACTACCTCCCTAAGAGTTGTTGGCCAGGGAGGCTCCTTAGAACCCCCTACATAATACAAATGATTGCCACTGCTCTTCAATGTACACCAGAAGACATGGTAAGTCCTTACTGCTGAAGACACCAACACATTAGTTGCAGATCATGGAGAAATCAAGCTGGGACTGAAAAGGAAGCTTCCTCCCTGTGGGCTAGCTTTCATAGTGGGAGAAGGTGCTGTCTAGGCTGCTTGGAAACACTTGAACTGTTGGTGTCTGGGGGTTCCTCAAAACACAAAAACCAGAAGACTACCATATCATCTTGTTATCCTACTCCTGGACTTATGTAACCTACTACATAGACACCTGCATACCTATGTTGATTGCTGTACTAGTCACAATAACCAACTTACAAACCAGCCTCAGTGTCCATTAACAGATGAATGGATAAAGAAAATGTGGAAAGAGAAAGGAAAGAGAGAGAGAGAGAGAGAGTTGGAGTATTATTTATCCATAAAGAAGAATGAAATTGTCACGTTCATGGGAGTGAATAGAACTGAAGAGCATCATTTAAGAAGCCAAACTAGCAAAGACAGATGTTCTGCCTCACACATGGAATCTAGATTTTAAAAAGAAACAAGGGGTTGAGAGTAGAGGCGAGACGACCAGCAATCTGAAGCCAGCTTGGAATACCTTAAGGCCTGTCTCAAACCCCCCCCTCCAAAAAAAGAAGCAGAGTATTTGGAAAAGGAAGTGGACAAATGGAAGGCATTTCAGAGGAGGTAAGGGATGAAGACTATTCTGCCAATGACTAAACTCAACATAAAGAAAGCAGGTAAGTTGTTCAAGGCCCCCAGAGCTGGTGAGGGGCAGATCCAACATTCCAACTTAAGTTCCTCAGCTCTAAGGTCCTCAAATAATGGATGAAATTAAATATACAAACCAATGGGCTAAGGATGTCGCCCCGTTGATAGAGTGCTTGCCTAGCACACACACACACAGCCCTGGGTTCTATCCCAGCCTCACATAAACAGGCACGGTAGTTCACACCCGTAATCTCAGTACTCAGGAGGGGAAGGTAGGTGGTTCAGAGTTCAAGGTCATGATTGGCTACATAGAGAGTTCAGGGCCTGTCTGGGACACATGGGTCCCTGTCTCAAAAATCAAACAAACAAACAAAAAGGATTGCTAGAGATATGGCTAACATTGACTTCTCTTCCAGAGGACCTGGGTTTGGTTTCCAGCACCCACACTGTGGCTAACAACTGTCTGTACCTTCAATTCTGAGGCATCCATGGTGCACTTAAATACATGCAGGCAAAATACTCATAAAATAAAATAAAAGTAAATTCCAAAAACTTCACACACACACACACACACACAATGCCGTAAGATGGGTAGTTACCAGTTAATGGGTACAGCAATTCTGTTTAGGGTGATAAGAAAGTTCTGGACATAGTGGTGATCATTGCGTAACAGTGTGAACGCACTTAATACCGCTGAACTGTACACCTTAAATGACTAAAACTGGCAAATTACATGTTATTTATATTTCACACAGTCATGGGAGTTGATAGGTCCCCTTAAACTCCATGAGGTTAAACCCAGATAAGGAAATCAGGAACTAGAGGTTAGTGAATGAAGAAAAGGAAATCTAGAATACACTTTTGTTCCTCCCTTGCAAAGAAGGTAGTTTATAAAACTCAGAGCAATAATTAACTTCAGTTTGTTCCTTTTTTAAATTTTTTAATTCATTATTTTTATTTTTATGTGTATGAATGTATTGCTTGCATGTATGTAAGAGCACCCATGTCATGCAATACCCACAAAGGTCAGAAGATGGCATCAGATCCCCTGGACTGGAGTTATGGATGGTTGCTAGTCACCAGGTAGGTGCTGGGTCCTCTGCAAGAGCAGTCAGTCAGTGCTCTTAACTGTTGAGCCATCTCTCCAACCTCAAAACTGTTTCTTAAAGAAAGCATTTTGCAAGCGGGGCATGGTGTCACATGCCTTTAATCCCAGCACTCGGGTGGTAGAGGTAGGTGACTCTCTGTGAGTTTAAAGCCAATCTGGTCTACATAGGGAGTTCCAGGCCAGCTAGAGCTACAGGGAGACCCTGTCTCAACAACAAACAAACAAACGAAGACAACAACAAAAGAAAGAAAGAGAGCGAGAGAGAGAAAGAAAGAAAGAAAGAAAGAAAGAAAGAAAGAAAGAAAGAAAGAAAGAAAGCATTTTGCACCCCTGGCTGTCCACAGGCTCAAACATACCAGTCTTATGAGCCATTCCTACGGCTCCATAAAGAAAGTGGGCTTAACAAGCTGGAGAGCCACCAAGGGAGAATCTACCTCCTAAATTAAGGAAACCTTAATCAATACAGTAAGGACTGTGTTTGTTGGGCAATATTTCTTTCCTGTGTAATTAAGACTTAGAATACAAAATGTTCTCCACAAATAATGAATGAAGTTAAATAAATGTGTGAAAAACACCAAGCAAACAGAACAGGTGACACCTCTGTAAATCCCACAAGAGAGATTTACGATAAGCAGGTTATTTTTGGTCATAAAACAGTCTATAAAACAAAGACGCAGGATGAATGCTGGTCTTCTTTGGTGAGAAGGCTGTGGAATATCTAGGAAAGTCAGAGCCTGGTGTGGGGTGCGCAGGATGTGCAGGGGCCCTCTTTGCAGAACACCAGTAGTTTCCTAAACATGTATGTGAGGGCGTGGGGGGACAGAATAGCAGAGGTGCCTCAGGACGTCCTATTTGGGTTGTCTTACCCAGAGAGTAAAACCATCTGAAGATGAACAACCAACCTGGCAGGCCCAGACATAATTCACAGCACTCCCTGTCTCCGTTCCATGCAAGGTAATTTCCACATAATATTCCAATAAGCATTTTCCACTGGGTAGCACCCCAGTCCAATCATTGGTCATTAGCAATAACTAGAAGCCTGAGAGCTGATAAGATGTCTGACCAGCTCATAAGAACATAGTTTACTGAATTCCTTGTAAACAAGTCCACATGCAGCATTGACCTCTGGTCCACTGCCTCCCGACTGGCCTCCTCTGCTTCCACAGGAGGAACCTGTAAGTGTGTGTCGGGGGGGGGGGTACTTAGAGATGGCTGTCTCCATAAAGAAGGGCAGGGGAAGAGTGGTTTTTTTCCTAGCACGCCCTCATACCCAGATAAGGGGCACCCTTGCCCCTGGTCCATGCTTTAAAAGGTCTTTTCCTGACATTTGTGATCCCTACCCTTAAGAGGCAGAGACACGAGGATTGCTACAAGTTTGAGGTGACCTGGTCTACACAGCAAGTTTCAGACCAGCCAGGAGTATACAGTAAGACTTCACCTAATTAAAAACAATAGTAAGTTACATTTAAAAGTCCCCTCTGTGGCTTTCCAGTGGCCGCCACCCTCCTTCAGGGCTAAAGGGATGTGCCCTCTGTGTGTCCAAACCCCCACCCCAGACAACACTCCCGGAATTGCCAGCTCTGAGCCCACTCACTCCCTGTGCTGTCCTCTTCTCCTGGGATCAGTCCTCTACACAAGCATGTGCTCCCCAAACCCAAGAGGTGGCCCAGGGACAACTATAGGGTTAAGAGGTACCACGTGTGGATGAGCGGGCTTGTTTCCTAGTTGTCGTCTCTCTCCACCTCAGAGAGAAGAGTGTTCAGTTCATCCTCCTCCCTTGTATATTTAAGAGATAAACACAAGGCCTGGAGATACAGCTCAGTAGAGGACTTCGCTTGTATGCCCAAGGCACTGGACGAAATTTCAGCACCCTAACAACTAAATTAATAAATAAATACACCCATTCATTTTGTGATTTGCAAAACCCTAGGGTTTTTTGTTTTTACAACACAAAAGCTAAACCATTTGTCCCCAAGTTAACTAAACTGAACAAGTTCAACTCTTCTACCAGAGAATGAACAACTCAAATATAGCCCACAGGAGTTGAAAGGTAATGAACATTCCAGCTTTCCCTTGGAGTTGGACCTGGGACTGGGAAAGGAGGCCCAGCTCCCCCAGCAGTTGGGAAGCAGGGCTGGTTCGAGTTTTCAGCTGTAGCAAGATGCTTGTGCAGAGCACTTGCTGGCTGCCAGCATTTTCCTTTCTCTGTCCCAGAGGTAACTATCTTCTGCCCTGGAGGAAACAGAAAGCAAACTGCTCCAAATAACAAGCCCCGTGAGGTTGTCTGAATGGGCCCCAGCCCAAGTTTCTTGTGGAAGGGCCAGGGGAGAAAAGTTCAAGCAAACTGGGGTGGAGGCAGGCATGACAGCAGTCGGTTGCCTGAATGTGAAGGGCGGGCACCAGGTGGGGCACCTTCTCAGCCCTGACAGGTCTCAGAACCCCTGTGAAAAACACCTTGGTGAGGCTGTTGACATTTACAGAGGAGAGGGAGCAAGGAGAAGAGGTCAGTGAGTCAGGCTCAGCTGTAAGGCCAGGTTAGCCTGTGACCCGGGCTGAAGGAGAGCTGAAGGCTGCAGGAGGCAGGCCCCTGACCACTCCCAGTCTAGGACTGGGAAAGAGTCCATTTACTGCAGAGCTCTGGGGAAGGAGCTAAGCATGGGTGATTTCTAGACAGAGCTACTGAGCAGTAAACTGTGGATGCTGCTCCTATCTTTTATTGCCCCACTATCCTGTCTTCTGGGAATGGCATTTGAATCCTGAAATGCCCCAGTTAATCACAATAGATAAGCACCGTACTGAAGTCCAACTGTCTGGGTTCAAGTCCTAACTCTGATACCCAGCTGTGCGATTTGAAGGGCGGCACTCATCCTCGCCATGGTAGAGGGCCACACATCAGATGGCTATTAGAAGAAAAGATAAAATTGCCACCTGTATGATACCAAGCACACAGTGAACACAAGAGTCTATGAAATAAGGATACAATAATTACAAGTCTGGATTAGAGTGGAGATTTTTTTTAATATATTTTATTTATTTTTTATGTGTATGCATGTATTCATTGCCTGCATGTGTGCACCTGTGTCCTGTAATGCCTGTTGAGGACAGAAGAGGGTGTCAGATTCTCTGGAACCGGAGTTACAGTTGTTACCCACTATGTGGGTGCTGGGATTTGAACCCCAGTCTTTTGCGAGAACAACCAGTGCTCTTAACCATTGAGCTGTCTCTCCAGCCCAATGGTGCACACTGTTAATCCCAGCACTCACTCGGGAAGCAGAAGCACAGATCTCTGTAAGATGGAGTCCAGCCTGATCTACATAGTAAGTTCCAAACCAACTGGGGCTACAAAGAGACCCTGCCTCAAAACACAAATAAACAAACAAAAAAAAAAAATCACTCTGAAATAAGCAATAATTATTTTAACCAAAGGAGCTTATATTACTTATACCTTTAGGTGGGTTTTACAGATGTTCCTGCTGAGTTGGGGCTATATATATATTTCTTCTTAATCTATTAAGTTGAACTTGATAGCATATACCTGTAATCTCAGCATTTGGGAGATTGAGACAGGATGATTGTTACAAATTCAAGACTAGCCTTAGCTACATAGTGAGTTTCAAAAAAGCCTGGGCTACAAAGTAAGTTCCAACCCCCCAAATAAGTAAATAAATAGTTTATAAAACATCTTGATGTAGTGTTACACCCCTATAATCCCAGCAGTTGGGAGACGGGGATAGAGGAACAGGGGTTCAAGGATAGGTTCAGCCTCATAGCAAGCTAAGGGCCAGCCTGGAGACCCTGCCAGGAAGGAAGAGGAAGGGAGGGAGGGAGGGAAGGAAGAAGGAGAGGAAGGGAGGGGAAGAGAGGGGAGCGGAGGGGAGGAAGAAGAAAGAAAGAAAAGAGAGAGGGAAAAAGATTTTTTTTAAATAAAAAGGTATTGAGATGAAATGTAGCTAAATACACAACTATTTGTTGTCTTCAAAACATCTCGAGAGAATTGTACAAGCCATTCACACCCGTAATCCCAGCCCTCAGGAGGCTGAAGTAGGAGAATGGATATGGGTTTGAGGCTAGCCTGGGCAGGAGTGAGACCCTGCCTCAAAAGAGAGAAAGGGTTGGGGGAAGGCAAGGAAGAAGGACTTATCTCAACCTGCTCCTGATCGTCCAGGCAGGATTTCTAGCACCTTTCTTGATAAATAAGTGTGGCCTTCCTCATGCAGCAAATGTCGAAACTCATACTGTGTAGGAATGGTATGCCTATTATGTGGTTACTGTGCTGTGAAAGACAATGGGCAGACCCTTGTGTATAGGGATCATGTGAGTGAATCATCACAGAATGTTTCCAAAGTGGGTGGAACCAAAACCCTGAATGGGAAGAGCTTAGATTAGATGTCTCTGGTCCATCAGTGTGGTCCGACAGCTCAGCTGTGGACTGGGTGTGCCCTTTATACTCACTGTACTAAGAGAGGATAAGAAGTTTCTAGAGTTCCAGAGGTTGCATTCAGTGGAGCTGGAGTTTTCCTTCACAGCCTCCCTGGATCAGAAATCACATGACTAAAAGGCAGGGACAAGACCTGGAGATAAGCAGTCAGACCAAGAGCATAGAAGTTGAAGGCTGTCCCTGAGGGCTGAGTGAAGATCTCAACTCTTAGCACAGAACACAGAATTTTATTTTATTTTGTGTATGAGTGTTTTGCTCACATGCTAAGTGTACCATGTTCATGCAGTGCCTGAAGAAGGCAGAAAAAGGCATTGAATCCACTGGAACCGGAGTGATAGACAGTTGTGATACATCATATGGGCGTTGGAAATCAAACCCAGATTTGCATGCAATACCCATGGAGACCAGAAACGGGTATCAGATTCCCTAGAACTAGAGTTACAGCCAGTTGTGAGCTGACCTGTGGGTGCTGGGACCTGAACCCAGGTCCTCTGCAGTGCTCTTAACCAGTGAGGCATCCCTTCAGCACCCCTGAATTTTCTTTTTGAGACAGGATCTCTTACAGCCCAGGCTGACCTTGAAATTCTGATCCTCCTGCCTCAACCTCCCAATACTGGGATTACAGGTGCGCACATTGCATTCAGTTTTATGAGGTGCTCGGGTTCCAACCATGCCCAGCACAGGATCTTAAAATAAGAAACTCAGGAGCCACTGAGAGAGTTTAGTAGGTAAAAATGTCTACCATGCAAGTCTAACAACTTAGTTCAGTCCTTAAAACCATGGTGGAAGGAGAGAATTGACTCCCAACACTTGTTCTCTGACCTCCACAGGTACACTATGGCACACAAACTCGCACTCACACACATATCACACACCCACACACATACACACACACATGCATGCACACGTGCAGAGTAATCAGGCAGTGGTTTGAATAAGAAATGTCCCCAGTAGGCTCAGGTATGTGAACACTTGGTCCCAAGCTGGCGGTGCTATTGGGGCGGGCTATGAGGTAAGGCCTTGCTGGAGGAAGTGTGTCACTGAGTGTGAGCTTTGAGAGTTCGTAGCCTCGCCCCCACATCCAGGTGGCTCACTCTGCTTGTGTTTGAAGATGTGAGCTCTCCTTCCTGCTCCAGTAGCCCTACCTACTGCTTTCTGCCATCCCTCCCCACCATGATGGGTCCGACCCTCTGTGTCTGTCAGCCAGAATAAACTTTTCCCTAAGTTGCTCTTGGTGATGGTCTTGGATCACAGCAACAAAAGTTACTAATACAAATAATAATTAATTAAAAAAGGAAACTCAGGAATAACAAGTAAGTAGGTTTATTATAAAGCCTTACTTTCTTTATAGCTCTTTGCTTTTTCCTGTATCTTTTCTTAAGTCAACATCTTAAGCTCTAGAAGGAGAGCTTTCCTATGCTTTCCTCTGAGAGATTAGGGATACATTTTACCTACAGGACCCTAATAGAGAAGGAATCAAAACTTGAAGTAGAGCTAAGGAGATGGCTCATGAGGACCCGAGTTTGCATCTTCAACCCCATGTAAAAGTCAGGCGTGTTGGGGCATGCCTGTTACTCTAGTGCTGGGGGAAGGATAGGCAGATCCAGTATAGCCAATTGGTGAGTTCTGGGTTCAGTAAAAATAAGATGGAGGGGCCTGGAGAGATGGCTCAGTGGTTAAGAGCACTAGCTACTCTTGCTGGTTCCATTCCCAGCACCCACGGGTGGCTAACAACAGTCCATAACTCCAGTTCCAGTGGAATTCAATGTTCTCTTCTGATCTCTGTGGGCACTGCATGACACAGGTACACTAACATGCATGCAGGTCACACACTCCTACACACAAAATGAAAAAAAATAAGATAGAACACATCCAACATTGATCTCTGGCTTCCATGTGCATGTGCACACATATGCACACGTAAATGCAGGACATACACATACAAACACACATACATACACTACACATATATAAGCAAAAAAAATGTTTTTCTCTTTTTGGTTTCTTTGAGACAGGGTTTCACATGTAGGCCTGGCTGGTCTTGAACTCCCAGAGATGCACCTGAGTGCCACCACACTCAGCTACCAAAAAAAATGTCTTTAATGGAGAAATTCGGGTGGTGGTACAGCTCAGTGACAGAGTACATGCTTAGCATGTATGAGATCCTGGGTTTAATCTCCAGTACTAAAAAAAAAAAAAAAGACAAAGGGGTAAGAGTTTAAGGAAACAGACCTAGCAGCTCCTTATAGATCCCCGCCGGGCTCACATCTCTGTACCAAGAACCCATTCCTGCACCCTCAGAAAATAACCTTCTCCCAACCTTGGCTACAAATCAAGTTCAAGGCTACCCCAGGCTACATAAAATCTTTTTTTATTTATTTATTTTAGGATTTATTTATGGGTATGTGTGTGCTTGTGTATGTGCATGTGTGTCCATGGAGGTTAAAAGAAGGTATTGGATTGTTGGATGCCCTGGAGCTGGACTTACAGATTGCTTGTGAGCCATCTTAGGTGGGTGCTGGGAACTGAATTCCTGTCCTCTGAAATAGCAGCAAGCACACTTAACCACTGAGTCATCTCTTAAGTCATAAGACCTTATTTTAAAAGAAAGAAAGAAACAAAGAAAGAAAGCCATTTTCCTGCCTCCCTCCACCAAAAAACCATCATAGCTGAGCCCTGTCGGGCTGTGCCCCATCCTGAGTCCTCAGGTGTCAGTCTTCCTTCCCCTGCTATTTTATAGCATAGCTTGCCTGTGTGTTTGTATGTATTTCCTCTGGGTTTTACTGCATGTCGATAATTTTACACTGTCCTTGTGGTCATTCGAATGTCTCGGCTAAAGCTCATGCTGAAGTTCAAATGCCAGTGTGAAGGTCTTCGAGGGTGGGACCTGTAAGAGGTGGTGAGGAGGATTCCGCTCTTGTCCTGGCCTGTTTTCTGTGTCTATAACTGAATACTACACACTGTGTAACTTACAAAGAATAGGAGTGTGTTTCTTATACTTTCAAATGCTGGGGAGTTCAAGAGCATGGCATCTGCTCAGCATTTGGTGAGGCCTTCTTTACCCATCATGACATAGCAGAGAGTATCCCATGATGAAGCAGAGCAAACTGACAGAGAGAGCCCATTCATCACAAAGCTATTCCCTATGGCCCATTAATACATGAGCCCAGTCACCTCCCCAAGTCCCGTCTCCAAATACCATTAACATAAGGCTCAGGTACTATCCTGACTCCTTATAGGGCCTTGGCTAGCTGAGGACGTCTCTTCACCCCGGAACTACCTCCTCAAGAAATCATTTAAGCTTTGAATCCACATCTTGTCAGTGTAGAGTCTCCTGTCATTTGGGAAGATGAAAAATACTGAAGAGAGAAGAGATGGGGCCTGTAATAAACCGTGATTTTTCTGTCTTCTGAAGTTCCCTACCAAAATCTATTATTTTGCTCCCAAACCCGGAGCTTCTCTTGGTCTTTCCCTTCCTAATTCCACAAGAGCAGCTGGCCACCAAGGGTTACAGAGACTCACCTTAGGATCTTCGGAGGGCAGGATGGAGGGAACTGGCACTCCTCCCGGAAAAGAACCCAGATGCTAAGTGGATGACACAGAGCTCCGCTTCAGCCACGGGGCTGTGTGCAAGTCTGCTGTCCCCAGAACCATACCTGGAACCTCTGGGCCTAGCTTTCACGCCTGAACAAGAAAACATACTGTACCCCGCCAAGATTGACTGCTACAGTGCGGCTGCCTATCCCCTCAGACCGAGCCAGGGAACTCTGAAAAAGCAAGGCAGTACTGTCAGAACGTCCTGGAATGGACGTTCTGCCCAATAATGCCAAGACTTTATATCAAGCCAGCAGAACCTTGTTCAGTCTGTTGAGCCAAGACTAGGCCCAGCTGCTGCACTAGCAGACATCTTAAAGGCACAAATAGGAGCGGGGGTGGGGAGGCTCCAGCTGACACGGTGCTCAGCAGCTGCCCTGGAAAGAAACAGCTCTACCCGGGCGTATCTGGTCAACAGAAGATGAAAAGTGCTCCTCCAGTGACACCTAGGCATAGCATTAAAGACCCGGAAAAGGGAAACCTGAGCCTCAGCAAGAGAAGTTAACACTGTCCCTCTAACTCAGGTGGATTTCTGTTTTGTTTCTAGTTCTGCACAAACTACTACCTATACTGGCTGAGTCCTCAGTGTGTGTGTGTGTGTGTGTGTGTGTGTGTGTGTGTGTGTGTGCACATGGGTGTGTGCATATGCATTCATTTGTATAATTGTATAGATTTCAATGCATTCTATTCTTAGACATATTTGCTTGAGAAAGACAACCAGAGAAACATCAGTTTGGGTGGCATTAATCATATCTCTGGCATAGATTTTAATGGTACGTGCTGTTAGATGTGTTCAAACACAGGAACGAAGCCAGTGGAGGATGAACTGGTAAGGGGAGACAGACAGCTGTTTTCGTCCTTTGTCTTCTCAGATGCCCAAAGCCAAACTGGGACGATCAATGATTCATGACATATGGCAACTACAGACTCAAACATAGAAAAATAGAGAGTTAATTTAAAAATTCACTTTGAGAATTAAGATTCAATACAGCATTCAGGACACAAAGCCGCAGATCATAGTTTCTCACTGATGGATTAATGGTGTTATTGTCACAATGTTTTGTTATTAAAGCCAGCTCTTTACCTGTTCTCTTCCAATCTTTCTCTCTCTATATATACTTATGTATATATATATAAAATCCCAGCACTTAGAAGACTGGATTCAAAGCCAGAAAGGAAAGAAAGAGAGAAAGGAAGGAAGGAGAAAATTGAAGTTACCTCAAAGAAAGAATAGTTAACAGTTTAACAGTTTTGAATAAATTTTGCCTCACTTTATACAAATAAAAAGTGAACAAAAATAGGACCTTATATTGTGTCATAACTTTCTCCTTTGGTTTTTATGCTGCTATGCAGAGCTGCTTGATTCCTCTGAACAGAATATAATATTCTAAGGCACAGATGTTTCACAATATCATTGGGTATTAATAGATATTTAACCTACTCCAAATGAACTTTAAGGTTGCAAAAGACCAGTCAAGAATGACAGCCTTGTTTCCAGTTTGAGTCTCTGAATAGATGTGGTAATGTCAATTAAGAAGAACAGGGAAGAAGCAAGTCTTGAGTAGATGAATAGTCATTTCTTTTCCTTGAGTACTTTCTCCACACAATCTTATAATTTTAAAAAAACATAGGAATCAACAATCACACATTACTGCTGTCTAATCCTTAGCCTCCACTCAAGCTTCACTAATTATCGCAATAGCATCCTTTAAAGGATCCAATCCTGGATCTTGCACGCATCTTATTTTAATTTGCTTTAATTCTGGAAAGTTTCCCAGTTCTTTCTGGCCTCTCAATTTTTAAAGATAACAGGCTAGTTGTTTTCTAGAAAGTTCCTTGTTCTAAGTTTGTCTGACGTTTGCTCATAAAGAGATTTAAGTTATGCATTTATCTCTATCAGAGATAAAACACACTTTTGTGTGTTTTCTGTCACAAGAAGGCTGAACTCTGTCTCCGTCTCTCCCTCCCCTTTCTTTTAGAGAGGTGAATATTGTGGATCAAACTCGGGATGAGCAGTATACCTCTCCTGAGCCCTCAATATCTATTTGTCCCGTTACTTGTGAGGTTAGCCTCAACTATTGGATTAGACATGTCTGCCAGGTTTCTCTAGGTATGTTTACTTTTATCTCCCTTTGAAATAACCAAGTATTTGTTGTAAGCTTATTGTAAAGTTATGCAAGTATCCCATTCCTCATCCAGTTTTTGCCCTTTCAGTGTCTCCTGATAGTTCTTGGCCAAATTATTATTGTTTGTCTTAGATTTCCATTCCTGTTATAAAACCCTGATCAAAAGCAACTTGGGAAAAAAAGGGTCGGTTTTTTTTTGTTTTTGTTTTTAGCTTACACATCCTCATCATAGTCCATCATTGAGGGAAGTGAAGGCAGGAACTCTGGCACAGCAGGAACCTGGAGGCAAGATCTGAAGCAGAGACCATGAGGAATGCTGAGTACTGGCTTGCTCCTCTGGCCTGTGCTCAGTCTGCTTTCTTACACAACCCAAGACACCTGCCCAGCGGTGGCATCACTCACAGTAGGTTGGGCCCTCCCACATCACTCAACAATCAAGAAAATGCCTCACAGACATGCCCACAGGACAATGCAATAGAGGAAATTTCCCAATTGAGGTTTCCTCTTCCTAGGTGTGGCAAGTCGACAGCTGAAGCCGTACAGCACATTGTTGTCTAAGTGCTTTTTTCATTCCATCCTTATTCTATGTTCTTTAGTTGTTCCATGGTCAGAAAAAGCTATATTTCTCCTCATTTATTATTATTTTATTTATTTCAGTATGAACTCATCAGTATATTCTAGTTCCCATTTTATTAAGTGGGTTATAATGTGTAACTGTAACTTGTTGTTTAAATACAATGTCTTACTATACAGCCCAAGCTGACCTAGAACTCCCCATCCTCCTGCCTCCACCTCTTAAGTGCTGGTATAACATGAATGCTCCTGGCAGTTCCTGTTACTCTTGATGCTCAAACTAGTTCAGTTTTGTCAAGTAGGAGTCCCTCCAAGCTGGCTCCCTTCTTCCAGCAATAAAAGATCTCTAGGCTCACTCCGCACTTTCTCCAGCCAAACACTAAAGTAGGTCATTTCTCAAAAAACAAAACAAAACCTCAGTTCCTTTCAGTAAAGAATTGTATGTGGAGGTCAAGACCGGAGTTCAGGGTAGACTCATTGCTATTAAGGTCTTGTTTCCCCCAGACACTTTCAGAAGCTAGAGCAAAGATATTCATATTTATTTCTGTATCTATTTTTACACATGAAACTCATAAGTTTACAGTTTTCTTAATTCTAACCTAACACCACGTTCTGTTCCCATTAGCCTCCTCTTCCTATATAATTTCCCTGGTAGGCAGACATCTGTCTTTCATGATCCTCAGTTTATTTATTTGTGCGATGAAGGCCCCTGTGTACTGTAACTGTTCTCCTTCTTCCCTTCCTCCCCTCCTCCCCCTCCCTTTTCCCTCCCTTCCCCTCCTCCCCCTCCCTCCTCCCTCCCCCCTTCTCCCCCTCCCTCCTCCCCTCCCTCCCTCTCCTCCCCCCCTCCCCTTCCTTTCCCTCCCTCTCCTCCCCTTTCCCTTCTCCCTCCTCCCCCCCTTCCTCTCTCCCTCCCTCATCCCCTTCTCCCCTCCCCCTCTCCCTCCCTCTCTCTCTATGGTGCTGGAGATGGAACTAACACAGATCAGGTGCGCACACTCCCCTGTGACTAATCTGTGTGGTTTGCCCAGCCATCACGCTCCTGTATGGATGCGCTCATCACTGCACTCCCTACGCTGTATCTTCCCTCCCCAGCCTACTCAGACGCCCTGTTGTGCCAATGCCACCTCGCACTCACAGGTGCCACCCCACTCCACTTGGGCTCTAATACCCTGTGATAAGCCACAGAACTCCCACTGCCACACTCCTCCTCCACTGCTGCATGCTTTGTCCTAAGCTAATAACTTTAGACTAAATTATTCAGCAGGAAGGAAAGGACTGCGGGAGGAAAACGTTTCCCTAGTTATCCTTTAACTGAAAAGTTAATGCAAATCTGATAATAAAGAAAGACAGACTGTGCTGATCACCGTGGCACATGACTGTAATCCCAGCGCTAGGGAGGCTAAGGTGGAAAGATTGCTATGAGGACAAGGCTAGCCTGGGTTACAGAGTGAGCTCATGGCCAGTTTGGACCAAGAACCAAACAAAAAGATGGAGGCATTCTTAGAACGAGGCTAAAGAAATGTGACAGTTTTGGTAATCAATGGTGGCACAGTCCTGTCACCCAGCACTGAGAGGGTAGAGGCAAAAGGATCAGGAGTTCAAGGCCGGCTTCAGTTACAAAGGGAGTTTGAGACCAGCCTGGGCCACATAAGATCCCTGTCTTGGAAAACAAAACGAGCAAACCAAGAAGATGAATGCAGTTTGAAATTCTGGGTCAGCAAAGGACACATCTGGAAACATTATGAAATGTGGAAAAGATGGGTTGATCAGTTTTAATTTTTATTTATTTATTTATATGCATGTGTGTGCATGGCAGGAGGGTGTCCATGCCATAGCATACATGTAGCAGTCAGAAGAAAACTGGAGTTGTCTCCTTCCACCTTTGTATGGGCTCCAGGGATCAAGCTCGGGTTGCCAGGCTTATGCAACAAGCATCTTTACTCACTGAGCCATCTTACTGGCTGTTGATTAGTTAATATATCAATATTAATTTCCTGGTTTTGATCACTATGTTGTGATTATGTGAGATGTTAACTTTAGGGGAATCTGGTCGAAAGGCATGCAATAATTTTCTATATAATTTTTTGCAACTTTTCTATAAGTCTGAAATTATTTTGTGCAGGGTGAGGTGGCTCATGCTTGTAATCCGAGCAGGTGAAACAATAACGTAGAGTGACTGTCAGGAGTTTGAGGCCAGCCAGCCTGGGCTAGAGTGAGAGACCCTGCTTCAAAAAACCAAAAATGTGGCATGTAAGTATCATCACTCGAGGTTCCCATGAGGTGTATTCTGATCGTTCCTATTGCTTTGATTTAATAAAGTTTTCTTGCTAATTTTTCAAAAACAAAACAAACAAAAGTAAAAATCCTGCAAAATATCTTAGATGAGTTGGGCATAATGGCATAGATCTATAATCCCAGCAACTTGGGATGGGAATTCAAGGACAGTCTTTGCTACATAGGGAGTTCGAGGCCAACCTGCATTACATGAGATCTGTTCTCAGCCCCATCCTTCTCCTAAATATTGTCCTAGAAAATAAGAGAATAAGCACTTCTCTCTATTTTCTCATATATATATAATATAATTTTTATATTTTTAAATTTCTTTCTGAGACAGAGTCTCATATAGCCCAGACTGGCCTGGAATTAACAGTGTGTGGCCAAAAGATGACCTAAATGGTCCTTCTGCCTTTACCTCCTAAGTGCTGGGATTGAAAGTATGTGCCTATTTTATATAATGTTTTTCCATGCTGGAGATTGAACTCAGGGCCTTCCACAAGCTAACTGTGAACACTACACTGAGTTAACCCCTCAACCCTTTTCTTTACTTTTCTGATACCAGTCAGGAAAAAAAGGCATTATAAGATAAGAAATCTATCTGCTAATATCTTCATGAACCTAAATATGACAATTTTTTTTCAGTACTAGGATCAAACCGAGGACCTGTGTATAATAAACAAGCATTCTACTACTAAGCTATACCCCCAGCCCAATATGACAATAAGAAAATATTAATAAATCAAAGCCAGCAATATGGATAGAAAGGCATAATACATAATGACAAAGTGGCTTATCCCAGGAATGTAAAATTCATCCAACATTCAAAACAAAACCTCTAATATAACCATCTTAATAACAAAGAAATCCATTCAGTCACTTGAGGATATGAATAAAGTCAAAGAAAATTTGTCAAAATCTAGCATATTTTCGTGATAAAATAATTCAGGTAAACAGGAATACAATAGAACTTTATCAAACTGATAGCACCATGCTAACTGTTAAAAAATGAATAAATATTTTTCCTAAAATTGAGAACATGGTAGGCTGTTTATTCTTACCCCTTCTATACAACACTAGACTGGTATTCCTTGCTGTTATAGGAGGCCGGCAAGATGGCTCCGTGGGGTAAAGGGGCTTTCCACGCAAGCCTGGCAACCTGAATTCAAGCCCCAGACCCACAGTGGAAGGAAAGAATCAACTCCAGAAATTTGTCCTCTGACTTTCACACATGCATCTGACACATGCATGTGCACATACACAACACAAATTAATTAATCAATTAATTTGTTGCAAGCATTTGTTGCAAAAATAAAATTTTTGTTGGTATCAAAGGATGAAATTCCTAGAGACCAAAGCTAACAAGATATATGCATTATTTTATGCTGAAAACTACAAAATATTGCTAAGAAAAATTAATGAATGCCTAAATAAATGGAGAGATATACTATGTTCATGAATCAGAATATATATTTATTGTTAAAATGCCATCTCCCCCCAAATTAATCTAAAGATTCAAAGCAGTCCCAATCAAAATTCTAACAGATTGGAGTGGAAATGTAGTTCAGTGCTTGTCTAACATGTGCAAGGTCCTGGGTTTGAACCCAGCACATCCCTTTCCCCCTCAGAAAGCTCAGCATGGTAGCTTAAGCCCAGCACTCAGGAGGCAGAGACAGGAATATTGTGTAACTTTTAGTCCAGCCTGGTCTTCAGAGCAAGTTCCAGGTCAGCCAGAGTTATACAGCAAGATTCTGTCTTAAGAATTAATTAATTGGGGTTGAAAAGATAGCTCAGCAGTTAAGAGCTATGGCTGCTCTTGAAAAGAACCCGGGTTTAGTTCTCACCATCCACATGGTGGCCAGCAGCCATCATAATTCCAGTTCCAGGGGATCTGATATCCTCTTCTGACCTCCAAGGGCATACATGAGGCAAACACACATACAAAGAGTAAACACTCATACAAATAAATCATATTTTAAAATACTATAAAAGAAGCTAGAGAAATGGCTCAGTGATTAAGGCTGCTCCTCCAGAAGACCAGGTTTGATTCTCAGCACCCACCTGGTGGCAAACAGCCATCCCTAATTCCAGTTCCAGGGGATCCAATTTCCTTTTTCTGAGCTCTGTAGGCAAAACATTTATATACATAAAGTAAAATACTTAAAAAAAACTATAAAATTGTGGTGGCACACGCCTTTAGTCCCGGGGTCTCGCTATATAGTCAGGCTGACCTTGCGTCAGGAGCCTTCTGCCCCAGATTCTAGAGTACCAGGATTGTTGATGCAGACCACCGCAATGGGAAAGATTTTTTAAAATATTTTATTTATTAATTTTATTTTATGTGTATGGCTGTACTGCTTACATGTGGGTGAGTTTACCTGTGTCATGAAGTGCCTGCAGGGGTCAGAACAGCGTGTCAAATTCCCTGGAACTACAGTTATGGACAGTTGTCAGCTGCCATGTGAGTGCTGGGAATGGAACCTGGATCCTCTGTAAGAACAGCCAGTGCTCTTAACTGCTGAGCCACCTCTCCATCCCCCAAAAATGTTTTTTTAAAAGACTGGCCACTAACTTACTATGCAGCCAAGACTGATCTTTAACTCCTGATTCTCCTGCCTCCCCCTCCCAAATTCTGGGATTACAGGTGTGCAAAACCTCTCCCACCAAGGTTTCTTAAAGAAAACATAAAAGGGACAAACCACTAAAAAAAAAAAAAAATTACACATCATCAAAAATTTATTTGCGAGTGTTTGTGTGTGTGTGTGTGTGTGTGTGTGTGTGTGTGTGTGTGTGTGTGTGTGTAGGAGCATGTCTATCATGGCACAAGTGTAGAGGCCAGAGGACAACTTTGGGAAGTTTTTTCCTTCTACCAGGGGTTCTGGGGATTGAACTGAGTTAATAAAACTTGCACTTGTGTTTTAAACAACAAAGCCATTTCATTGGCCCTAAATTTAGCATGTTTGCTGTTCAAAATGCATGATACCAAAAACTAATACAAGTCACAAATTTGGAGAAAATATTTACAAAAGCGCATCTCTGGCAAAGAGCTTATTCCAAATGTACTAAAAGCACTTCCGTTTGCGTTGATGTATGCCAGTAATCCCAGCACTTGATAGGTAGGAGGATCAGGAATCCAAAGCTATCCTTTGCTACAAAGTGAGTTCAAGACCCTCCTGGGTGTCAAGAGACCCTGTCTCAAAAGAAACAAAATAGCAACAAAAACCTCTTAAAACCCAATAATAGAAAATAACTCCGATTTTTTAGTGAGCAAAATACTTGAAGATATGTCACCAAAAATGACATATAGAGGGCAATAAGCACATGAAAAATTGCTCAATACCATAGGCCATTAGAGGAATGCAAGTTAAAACAAGAGTGAAATAACAGTCCACACACTAAAATGACTCAGATCAAAAAATTGCTGCTTTCCTAAAGCTGGTAAAAATATGGAAAAAGTGGAATAATCATGACGAGAATACAAAATAGTACAGGTACTGTCAACGCCTGGCCGCTCCCTCCCTCCATCCCTCCCTTCCATCTTTTCATTTATTTTTGTTTATTTGTTTGAGACTGGGTCTCCCTATAACCCCAGCTGGCCTGGAACTTGCTATATAGACCAGGCTGGCCTCAATCTCGGAGAGATACACTTGCTTCTGCCTCTGGACTACTGGAACTAAAGGTATGCTCCACCACACCCAGCTCTATTTATTTATTTTGTTTGTTTCTTTAAGAAAAGTTCTTACAAAACCCAGGATGGTCAGGAGCTCAAAGAGCCTCCTGCTCATCCTATGCTGTGCTGGAATTACAGGCATGTATAACCACTCCGGGCTTTATATCACTGCTCCATACGTGCCTCATCCCTTCTTTTATCAGTGGATAAACACTTCTCTCACCTCTTGCCTCAGCACACTTCACTATCAAGGATGAAGTGGACGTTCCATAAATATTGTGACGTCTCCACTTGCCGTGAGTCAAGTGGTCGGAGGGTCTGCCCGACCTTCGGGAACAGACACTTCAGCAGCTATCTGGAGTTCCAAAGGACGCTGTGTTCTTTGGACCTGTTACCAAACCAGCCAGGTCAGTTTCTCCTCTTATTTCAAAGCAGATTTCCTCTCACTCTCTTGAATTGCAGCATTTGACCTGTAATTTTGCCAGAGGAATTGGGACTTGGGGAAGATTATGGCCTTTAAGAAGCTATTTCCAAAAGTACAGAGCCATTGTTCATATATTATTTCTGTTTGCCTTCTTATTTTAGCCAATGTGTTTGGAGTTTAAACAGTTGTGCTGGTCCTCGAGGAGCTTTTTCAAGGTCACATAAGCCGCTGGCTGGGATTGGCAGGAAGGAGAGATGTATGCTGTTTTCAGCCAGCAGACAGGCTGTGTTGGGCACTGCTGTCCCTACCAAGCCCAGGCTGAAATGCCAGAGCATGTGGTTTGGCACTGGCAGTTAGAAGTGACAGCTGGATTTTGGAAAGTTATATGACAGCTTCAATGGCCCCACCCGCCTCTAGAAAGAGCTCCCGAGTGCTCTGAATGCCCTGTGTCTACTTTATAGGCGCTATTCTTCCTTCCCCTGACACCTCTTGAGCTCCCATCATGGTCAAGTGCACCTCAACTTCAGACTGTGCCAACCACATAAGGGGCTCTGTCCGCAGAAGGAATTCATAGAGTGGGTCTCCCCACTCTCTCCTACACACTGGACTAGTCAAGAAAGTTACACAGCTTGATGCAGCTAATGGCAGTTATGCTGACGTTGACCAAAAGGAATGGTTTGGGATCATGTTAGTAGGATATCTCCAAGAGCCCTTCACATTCTAAAGTCCCATATTAAGTTCCTAATCCAAAGCAGCAGGGCTATAGTGAAAAGTATTTCAACATAAGAGAAGCCGGGGTTCCGATCCTGGTTTTGCCACCTTCTAGCTAAATTGTGTCAGGAAAAGTATTCATTTTTGTTTTGCTTTGTGTTGTTTTGATTTGTGTTGGTTCGTGACAGGGTCTCAGACAACTCATGCTAGTCTTGAATTCATTATGTAACTAAGCATGACTTTGAAGCCCTGATCCTCCACCTCCCAAATGCTGAGATTATGATGTATAGCACCATATCTGGCTTTATCATTATTGCTTTTTTTTTTCCAAACAGAGTCTCATGTAGCTCAGGCTGGTCTCACACTCACTATGTAGCTCAGGATGGCCTTGAACTCATCTTTCTACCCGGACCTCCTGACTCCTAGTATTACAGGCATTATCATTGTTATTATGAAATGTATTAGCTGGGAGTACAACTCAGTGGTAGAGTGCTTATCTAGTATGTTCAAAGCCCTGGGTTCAATTCTCTACATCACAATGAAAAAATAAGAAACATATCATTCTGGGACTGGTGAGATGGCTCAGTGGATAAAAGTGCTTGCTTCACAGGCCTGACAACTTGAGTTCAATCCCTGCAGCGCTTGGTGGAAGGAGAGAACCAATTCCTGAATGTTGTCCTCTCACCTTTATATGCACATGCCCATACATACACACTAAATAGAACAACATTTTTTAAAGAGTTGTTTCATTCTTGGGGCCAGAGAGATGGCTCAGCAGTTAAGAGCACTGTCTGCTCTTGCAAAGGACCTGGGTTCAATTTCCATCACCCACATGATGACTCACAACCGACTGTAACTCCAGTTCCAGGGGATCTGACACCTTCTTCTAACTTCTGTGGGCACTGCATGACATGGGTGCACTTGCATACATGCAGGCAATACACTCATACACATAGAATAAAAATAAAAATAAAATACTAAAAAAAGAATTGTTTCATTCCAGAACAGGCAAAATCCCTGCAGAAGATAGATCAGTAGTGGTTGTCAGAGTCTGGTGCTAGCAAGAGAGGTTGACTAGATATGAGCACATGATGAAAGTATTCTATATTTTAACTAATTTTGTTTGTGCTAGGGTCATAAATTTGTATTTTTCAACATAACTAAAATGTCCCCTAAATTGTATGCAATATACATTGTAACCCCATTCACAATTAACCAAACAAAATATAGCTGCACTTTTGATCATTTTTAGTCCCATATCTCCATTATCTTGGGCAAGTACTCTCCTTTTGTGCGGTGGGAGACTGCGGCCTGTGGGGCAGAGTGGAATTCCAGCAGAATATGGCCTATCTCTGGCTCCTTACCAGTCACCTGTCATTTAAGGACCAGGAAGTACCCTTAGAAATGCATCCTTGGGCAATTTTGTCATTACACACAGCATAGATGGTAGAGGTCAGTAACTTGATGTGGCCTCTTAATGCAATCAAGAGACACAGTGAACATAAGATGATGGAGGTACTGTGAGCTTTTTCTTATATGTAAATAGAAGTACACTCTAAACTAATGCTGTGTATAGAAAACACAGAGACCATAGCATAGCTGTGGTTCATTATCATTATTAAATGTTATGTACTGTACATAATTGCATGTGTTCTACTTAGTGAGCCAGCAGACCAATAGATTTGTTTATACTGACCTAAGCACAAGCATGTAAGTAATGCATTGTGCTACAGAATAACAACATCTATGTCATCATTTGGTGACAGGAATTCTTCAGCATGTGGTAGTGCATATCTTTAATCCTAGCACTCAGGAGGCAGAGGCAAGTGACCTCTAAGAATTCTAGCCCAACCTGCTCTATAAATAGCAAGTTCTAGGCCAACCAGGGCTACATCTATGAATCTCTATTTCAAAAACAAAACAAGACAAATGCTGAGGATGTAGCTCAATGGTAGAGCACCTACCCAGCATCTGAGGGGCCCTGAGTTCAAGCTCTAGTACTGCAAAGAAGAAGAGAGAGGAGGGAGGGCGTGAGGAGGAGAAATTGACAAATTAATCTGTTAATTAAAGGTTTGCTGATGGGACTGAATTTTAAAAGCCTTAACAAAGCCATTTTCCTTCTAAAATCTCTAGTTTTGTCACTGGCAGGAGATAAAGAATATTACCTTGGAAAAACCTTGGGTAGTCAAGGCAGGAGATTGCCATAAGTTTGAAGCCAACCTGAAGTGTAGAGTGAGACCCTGTTTCAAAAACAAGCTATTGCTCATTCAACTCAAATATCTTCAGGGAAGACCTGTGGTTATTGTTTGCTTGTTTTTTATCACTAACAGTTGCGAGAACAATCAATGGAACAGCTTCCATCAACAAACTTCTTTGTGTATTAGGAAACTAGCTCTGGCATCAACCAATACAACATCCTAGGTTGGCTCTTGCTTACAAAAACTATGTTCAAATCCCTTTGGGTTTAGGACAAAAGGAGTCGAATTAGTTCAAGGACTTCAAGTAAAGTATAGGCTAAACACAGCTTGGTCCTTGACATTAATCTCCTCTTCACCATGACCCCTGAGTGCTCAGGATTGTTGAAACACATTCTGAGATTAATTTAGAGACAAGCATTATTAGCAGGGACTACCCTGCCAAGCACACTACAGAGTGGGACCTAAACAAGTGACATCCTTGCCTTCCATCAATCCCTAGATATTGAAATCAAGGAAGGAAGCCTCACCCCCAGCAAAAGCAGAACAGTCTTCATGATTGGTTTCTTTGTGCTTCAAAGTGTAAGTTAGCACTGATCTATGCAGCCTATAAAGTATGATGATATTGAAATAAACAGTTGCACGGCTCTTTCCCATAGTATTTACTGGGTCTTAGTTCATTCAGGCTGCTATCACAAAGCATCATTATTTGGGTGGCTTATAACAATAAACATTTATTGCTAACAAGTCTAGAGACTAAAAAGTCCAAGATTAAGGCATGGGCAGATTCAGTTGTCTGATGAGAGGTGGAAGGGTCATGTTCTAATTTGCTTTCTGTTGCTATGATAAAACACTAACCAAAACCAACTTTAGGGAGAAAAGGGTTTATTTGGCTTACAGTTCATAGTCCATCACCAAGGGAAGCCAAGGCAGGAACTCAAGGCAGGATCAGAAGCAGAGACCAGACAGGAACACTGCTTGCTGGCTTGCTGCCCTTGGTTTTCTCAGCTACCTTATACAGCACAGCCCACCTACCCAGGTATGACACTGCCCACAGTGAGTTGGGCCCTACTACATCAACTGGTAATCGAACCAAGAGTGCCACATAGATAGGCCAGTCGGATAGAGGAAAGTCCTCCACTGAGAGTCCCCTCTTCCCAGGTAAGTCTCTAGTTTCTAGTGCCAAGCTGACAAAAACTAACCAGCACAGGGCAAATGAACTTCCCCGGACCTACTTCACAGGAACACTAACTCCACCATGAGGGCAAGATTTAAGCAACTCCCCAAGATCAGTAAGAGTTTGGATCTCTCTGTCTCTCTCTATCTCTGTCTCTGTCTCTCTTTCTCATTCATAGAGACAAAGTCCTGCTATATAACCCCCACTGGCCTGGACTATTATGCAGTCCACATGGGCCTCAAATTTCCAATCCTCCTGCCTCATCTTCTTGAGTGATGGGCTTACCGGTGTGTAACCTAGTTAGAGAGTTAGGATTTCAACACAGGAATTCTGGAGGACACAACATTTAGAGCTTATGTTTCTACACACCATACTAGGAATGTGACTAGGGCCAACATCATGAGGTACCTGGCCTTATAATGTTTAGGGTCTACTGGCACAATAGTTAAAAACTAAACAAACCTCAAATAAATATAGGTGGTTGTGGGGTCTGGGTCTATCATAAAAGGTATTGAGCAAGGCAAGCAACCCCGGATACTCTGAAGGGATGGAAGGAGTCTGGCCTGCTCTGCCTGATGTGATAACCTAGGTCTCAGGAAGCCACTGCAGGCTTCAGCAGTTGCTTCATCTTTTTCTCCCACAAAGGTCACCCCAGACCAGAACCAGGATTTGGGGGTTCGTTTCCTCATTCCTAATTTCCACATCAGCCCTACAACCTTCCTGTCTTTACCTAAAAACCTTTACATTTCTCACCTTCTATAATGGCCAGAACGGCCTCCTTATATAAATCCCTACTTTGGTCTCAATAACCGAGCTGCCCACAGCACAGTATCTCAGGAACTCCTCCGGCCTCACTCTGAGGCGCCTGAGGACCTGTTTGATCTTCCTCCATTCTCTGGGACGGCTGGAGCACAACAGCCATGCTGGAGACGGAGATCCACCCACAGGTGGTGACAGCAGGTGTGATAGTGTATACCTACCTGTATTCCTAACACAAAGGAGGAAGAAGCAGGAGGATCGCTAGTTTGAGGCCAGCCTGGGCTACATAGTGAAACTCTGCCTCAATAAAACAAAACCAAACCAATGGTGAAAAAATGCTGCCTTCTTGAGAAAACAGTGTCAAAAGCACTCTCAGAGCAGTTAAAAATGAGCTGATCACCTCCAAAGCCAGGGGAACCCTTATTCACCAGTGGGTGGGCACAACTGAGAAGGAAAGAGAAGGTTTAACTCCCATCTAGTTTTGGCAACTGGGTAGATGGTGGCAGTACTTAGGGGAAGAGGGAAGGTGAGGAAGGCCAGGATGGATGAGGAAGGACTCAGGAGTTGGGTTTTGGGGAGTGGCTCTTATTTTCAGGAAGGAGGTGAACTTCTGACCTCTTGCCTTTATTCCTCAGTGCTAGGATTATAGGAACGTGTCACCACACCCAGTTTTATGTTGTCCCAGGACTTTATGCATGCTAGCAGACACTCTTATCAACTGAGCCATATCCCCAATCCCCTTATATACCCTTTCTCTTGTCTATTATCACTTTTGTAGACTCAGCTGTACAACCCTCAGAGGGTAGAGGGAAAGTTTTCCATCCCTGTGATGATGAGTTAGTTGCTGTCCTCCAAGGAGAAATAAATGGAGAGTATAGGCCAAAATATCCTCCATGTCTTCCCTCCCTTCCAGGGCATTGCAGTGTCCCTGCCTTCTGTAGACATGTGAGAAGGGGAGAAGCAGTTCTCACTGGGCTTAAGACCTTCCCTTTGGCCTTCCATCTCCCCCTGCTCCAGGGCCCTGGCCTATGCTTCTGGTCCAGGGCTCTCTCTACCCAAGAATCCTTTGGGCATGTATTCAGGAGTGGTAGATGTGGAAGATGTGGTGATGCGGAAGTTCTGTTGTTTTGTTTGGTTGGTTTTGTTTTAATTTTATTTATGTGTAGTTGTGTGCATGTGTACGGGAGTAGTTGTGATGGCCAGAAGAGGGCATTAGGTTCCCTGGACCTGGAGTTACAGGCTGTTAGGAGCTGCCTGATAAGGGTGCTAGAACTGAACTCTTGTCCTTGGCAAGACCCACAAGTGCTCTTTACTCCTGAGCCATCTCTCCAGCCATTGGAAGTTTGGGTGTGTGAGGGGGGTATTGTTTGTTTTGTTGTTGTTGTTGTTTGTTTTTATCTTTTTGAAACAGGGTCTCCCTGTCGCCACAGCCAGCCTGGAACATGCCCTGGAGACAAGGCTGGGCTCAATCTCACAGAGATTTGCCCGCTTTTGCCTCCTGAGTGCTGAGATTAAAGGCACGAGACCCAAGCTAGGCTCCAGAAATTCTGTTTTTAATACTCACCCCTTCCTCACAATTCTGGTCCTCACTCTGTCCCCTTTCTTCCCTGGGCATAGGTACAGAGACAGAGCCCTAACAAAACTGAGCAGTCTTCTGTGGTTCCCCTGTACTCTGCTCATAAACATCCGCAGTTTTTAATCTCAACAAATTTAAATTACTATATACAGTATTAGGTTTCCTTACGGCATTTTCACACAAAATTTATTTTTGTTTGCTCTCCTCCCCCGTCCCATGACCCCTCCTTGCACCATCCCCCGACAGTCTCCTTTCCACTTTCACAGGTCCCCTGTCTCTCCCGCTTCCTCAGCACCCCTCGCGGTCTCCTTCGTAGTTCCATAGCCTAGGCCCACATTCCCCAGCCTTCATACATATGTTTATAGTCATTATATGCTGGGATCTGCATAAGAGAGAGGGAACACATGATTTTTGTCTCTGAGTCTGGTTTACCTTATTTAATAGCATACTTTCCAGATCCACCTACTTTCCTGAAAATTTCATGATTTCATCTTTTCTTCATAGCTGAATAAAATTCTGTTATGTACATGTATCACTTCTTCATTATCCGTTCATTTGTTGATGGACATCAAGGCTGGCTCCATTTCCTGACTATTATGACTGATGGAGCAATAAACATGGATGTGCTAGAGACCCTCTGTGGTAAGATACACAGTCCTTTAGGTGTATGCCCAGGAGTGGTACACCTGGGTCATGGAAGTTATATTTCTAATTTTTTGAGAAACTTCCATCTTGACTTCCATAATGGCTACACCAACTTACACTCCTACCATTGGTAAGAGGTCTTCTATCTCTGTGTCTTTGCCAGCATTTACTGTTGCTTTAAACTTATTTATTTATTTTTGTCTTTTTGAGACAGGGTATCCCTATAGCCCCAGCTGGCTTAGAACTCACTTTGCAGACCAAGCTGACCTTGAACTCACAGAGATCCACCTGCCTCTGCCTCCCAAGTGCTGGGATCAGAGATGTACACCATCATGCCTGGCTTAAACTTATGTTTAAAAAGTCTATTTTGCACTGCTGAGGGTCGAATCTGGGCTTCACTTGCTAAGCACATGCTAGACCGCAATTTACCTGTATCCCCAGCCCTTGTCTTCTTTACGAAAAACCTTACAGGGTCCTTACTTGAGTGGGCCAGCAGGCTCTCCCAGGGACTGTGGTGGTTGCATTCCCTCCCCCAAATAAGGAGAAAGCAAGCACAGCTGACATGGGGAAAGGAGAGGCCTGTCTTCCTAGGGTTATGGCTTGAAACATTTGCTGTTTAGGGAAGATAGTTGACTTGTGGCGATAGTTGTCTTTTAATAGCTCTACTGTTTTGGCAAGAATGATGCTGCATGCTTAAAAGAAAATGAAAAATCATTGGAAATTCCCACTACCCAAAGACATACATTTTTGTTAATAACCCACGTATTTCTTTTCATATACAAATATACTCGATTTTATTATTATTATTCATGGATTTTTTTTTTTTTTTTTTTGAGACGGGGTCTCATGTAGTTCAGGCTGGGCCACTACATGGCCCACACTGGCCTTGAAGTCTTTTTCATTTAGAGTGCGTGTGTGTGTGTGTGTGTGTGTGTGCAAGTGTGTGTGCCTGTGCATGTGCATGTAGAGATCACAGTTTGCATCTTCCCATCTTCCTCTATTGCTCTCCACCTACATTCCCTTTCTTTCTTTGTTTGTTTCATTCTTTGTTTCTTTCTTTCTCTCTCTCTTGTTTTGTTTTGAGACAGGACCAGAACTTGGAAGCTTGCCTTTCAGCTAGACTGACTGTTGCTCTGGGCTTTTACATGAGTGCTGAGGATCTGAACTCAGGTCCTCATGCTTGTGCAGTAAGCACTTTACCCACTAGGCCATTACCTCAGCCTATGGTCTTGAACTCTTGATCTTTCTGCCTAGCTCCTGAGGACTGGGTCCAGGCCTGGGAGATACAGTCTTGGGTCACCATTAAAGAGATGGTCAGCAAAGTCTTAGGAGGCAGAGGATCTCATCAGGCAGTGGATGGAAGAAAATTAAAAGGTTGGGCGGGTAAGATATTTCAGTGGGAAAAGGCTCCTGCTGCCAAGCCTGAAGACCCAAGTTCAGGATAAACATGGCAGGAGAGAACTGGCTCCTCAAAGTTGTCCTCTGATCTCTACATATGTATGGACACATGCATGTGTACACACACACAGCACACACTCACATGCACAGATGCAAAATACATTTTCTAAATTTCATTTTATGTGTCTGAGTGTATTGTCTGCATGTATGTAATTGCACCCATGTTATGCAATTCTCATGGAGATCAGAAAGGTCAGATCCCATGGAACTGAAGTTATGGATGGTTGCTAGCTGTCATGTGGGTGCTGGGAATCGAACCCAAGTCCTCTGAAAGAGCAGTTAGTGCTCTTAACCACTGAGTCATCTCTCCAGTCCGCAAAATAATTTTTTGTAAGTGTAACCAAGAAATAATTTGTTTGTTTGCTTGCTTGTTTTTTAGAGAAAGAGTCCCCCTATAGCCCAGCCTAGAACCTGCTGTGTAGACTAGGATGACCTAGATCTTATAGAGATCTACCTGTCTCTGCTTTCCAAGTACTGGGGTTAAAGGGATGAGCTGCTACACCTCGTTTAAAAAAACAAACAAACAAAAAAAAAAAACCAAAAACCTGAAGGCTAAAAAAACAAACAAAAAACCTGAAAAGAAAGAAAGGAAGGAAGGAAAATTCAAGGGTCAATGAGCACACATAACAGTCACACAGAGACTAGGCAAGAGGAGCCTGAGGCACAGAGAAGCATCAGCAAGGAAAAGCCCAAGGATTCTTCAAGAAAGAGGAGTCAGGACAGGTGCTCTCACCTATATTTCCAGCACTTGGGAGGCTAAGGCAGGTAGGCCACAAATCTAAAAACAGCCTGATTCATGCCTGACACCATGCCTGAAGGCCTGAGTTCAATTCCCCAGACCACAGGAGAAGCAGAGAAACAGAATAGAGGGTTGCCAACAGGTCAAGTCAGACAAGGGTTTTGGATTTAGCAATAAAAAGGTAGCAAGGGCCCTTAAAAGAGTAATCTTAGCCAAAGATTAGATGGTAGCTAAGGCCATCACCTGCATACCCCACCAGCTCCCCTCATCCGCCCCCAGCAGAGCTTCTGAAACTCTAAAGTGCAGGTATATCAATTATAATGCAGATGATTGGGTGGGGCCTGGAGTTTTACATTTCTAACAAGCTTCCTGGTGATGTGTTTACCGCTGGACCAGCTCAAAGCAGCCAGGAACTGACAAGGTTCAGTCTTGAGAAGCTTACAAGCTTGAAAAGCTTTTTAAAGCTTTCGAAAGATACTTGGTATGGAGAGATGAAACGACTTCTTAGATTGTTATTTCTATCAGAAAAGTACTGAGAAGTAAAATAAAAGGACATTTCTGTTCTTTGTGCCTGTTTCTTTCTCAAGCACATGCTCTGTTTGTGAAAATCTCCATTTGGGTCACTTAAAACTGGGGAGATGGCTCAAGGACCTGAGGTAGGACCCCCAGCACCCACATAAAAGCCGACTCTGAAGCAAGATGGTTCAGCAGGTAAAACCTGAATTCCTGAGTTCAATCCCTGGAACCCATATGGTTGTAAGAGAATTCCCAAAAGGTGTCTTCCGACTTCCACACTCGGCCCCCAAATAAATACATAAATACATAAATAAATAAGATTTTAAAAGCACATATCCTACAGTGCTATAATCCCAGTCCCTGGGAAGGCAAGGCAGAGACAGGAGGGTCTCTGGGGCTTACTGACAGGCCAGTCTAGCATACACGGTAAGCTCCAGGTTCAGTAACGGACTATTTCCAAAAATAAGGTGGATAAACAAAACAATTGAGGAGGAAACCGGAAGTTGACTTCTGGTACACACACACACACACACACACACACACACACACACACACACACACACAGAGATTCTTAAATTCCAAATGATGAAGATTTTCTAGTTAGGTTCCTACCCCTTTCCTTTCCTTTGGAGACAGTCTCTAGCATAGACTGGCTTCAAATTCCCTGTGAAGCTGAAGATGACCTTGAATTTCTGATCCTCTTGCCTTCACCTCCTGAGCCTGGGTACCAGGGTTATAGGTATGTGCCACCACCATGTCTGGCTTTTTTTTTTTTGGCAGTGCAGGTGATCCAACTTAAGTCCTTGTGCATACAAGGCAAGTGCTGTACAGCTGAACTAATCTCCAGTCTCAGCTTTTTATTATTATTTCTACTGCCTTAGAGCTAAGAACATGTTCTCTAAGATCGAATTCCTTTGAAACTTACTGAGATTTCTTTTATAGTTCAGAACATGCTAAAGTCTTGTAAATGTCCCATGAGTGCTTGAAAATAACATTCTACAGCTGCTGGGGGCAGTTTTTTTGTGTATTAGGTCAAATGTACTAGGCAGATGGACAGTGTTTTTAATAGTCTGTCAATTACTAGGAAAAAGCTAGCTATGGAGGACAGGCATACACCTGCAATCCCCACCCTCTGGATGAGGCAGAAAGATTACT
Organism: Eospalax fontanierii; assembly: GCA_035773235.1. Lineage (NCBI taxonomy): Eukaryota > Metazoa > Chordata > Mammalia > Rodentia > Spalacidae > Eospalax > Eospalax fontanierii. The sequence goes on along the minus strand of CM069536.1, from coordinate 47,495,098 downwards.
GAGCGTTTGAGGCCAGTCTAGGCTACATACATAATGAGACCCTGTCTTAACCTCTGCCTACCCGCTAAAAATAATTTACAAGGAAGACAAATACAACTGATTTTTTTTTTTTTTCAGTACTAGATGTTGAACCCAGGGCCTCAAATATGCTAGGCAGCTTTTTGCTGCTAAGCTACAGACCCAGTCCCATACTGGAAACTGGGTTGAATGAATGATTGATTAATTGATTGCAAATAGAGTGTCCTTATAGAGCCATAGTCAGTCTGGTTCTCACAGTGTAGTTCAGGTTGACCTCTAACTTGTGAGGATCCTTCTGCCTCAGCCTCCTTAGTGACACTACACCCAGCCTACATTCGTTTCCTCAATAATAACTACAACTATACTTTCAAACAAAGATATATGTCACAAAGTTTGAGTTACACCGCCAAGTTTCTATATTCAACAGTCAGGGATAAAATGGTTTTTGCTCAGTAACTCATGGAACAAACCCAAGATTTCATTCATTCATTTTGGAGACTGGTTGTAAAAGAGTAATTTGGTTAATTTCTCTGATGGTGGAGGAGCCGACAGCCTAAGACGGCCCTGATCTATAGCTCCACATCCTCCCCAGGCCCGGGCACTCTAAACTCTTACTGTTCATTGCTGTACAACCTCTTGGCACGTCTGTCTTCTAGGTTGTTTTATAATTGACTTTTGTCCGGTTTGGGGTTCCATGTGAGCAAATATTACTTTTTATTTTTATAACAGTTTTATTGAAATATAAGCTTTCACTTGTGAGCTCCATGAAGGCAGGGACGGGTTCAGCCATACCAACATGGTATTCCCATGCTGCCACATGTGAGGCGCTCAATAAATACTGGTAGGGTGGATGTAATTACATGTCATGCCTTAGTATATAAATATGATTTTAACTGGATAGGAAGCTGCACAAGTTTCCCGTTTTAATCCTTTTTGCAGTTCTTAATTATGGTTCTCTGAACTGGGGCACTCCCTAAACTGCACCGGCTTCGGCAAACACAGAAGGTGCTTTTACTTTCACCTCCCTGAGGTTCTGTAAATGTACGAGTTTCATGTGCCTAAGGACACTTCTCGAATTAATACACGATTCTAGCAGTTAGGGGTGCCACCGAGAGATCGGTCCTCTAGCCGGTCCTGTAACAACCCAAACCAAATCCCCAGGGTCCGCGTGGGCATCCCGACCGCGCCCCCTACTCCGCAACAGTACGATTTCCTCTGGGGAGGGTTACGCCCCAGGGCGCAAGTGGAACGACTCAAGCATTAAATAAGACAATGTAAAACCAGCCTCGCCAAAGAGAGACAGCGTTTTTTTGGCAGCCAGCTTCTCCCCCAGAGCCTCCACCCAGTCCCCTGGGCCGGGCGCCCAGAGCTCAGACGGTGGCCAGCTCCAGGAACCTAGCTCCCTCCACGTGTCCTGTCTTCCCAGCAGCCTCTCCGTCGTCTGGGGAAGAAAATCTCCTGACAACTCGCGGTCTGTGGACTACACCTCCCAGCAGGCACCGCGCAACTACTCTCCGCCCCCACCAGGCGCGCAGGCGTCTTGGGCTCTGTCAACAAGTCGGGCAGGCGAAGACTGGATGCGATTCCTTCTGGGATTTGTAGTTTCTTCGGCGCTGTCCCGCTCGCTCTTCAAAAGCTCGTGGACTACAAGTCTCGGCTGCCCAGGCGCGGTGAGCCCGGTCACGTGTCAAGGGGCCGACCGGGCGTGCGTGCCGCCGTTGATCCGGTGCAGCAGTGAGGAGGTGGTTGTCGCCCGTGTTGTGTGTGTGTGTGTGTGAGTGAGAGAGCGAGTGAGTGAGTGAGTGAGTGTGTGCGTGGGGGCACTCGGCTTGTTGTTGTCGGTGATTCCCCCTCCCCTCCACCCTTCCCCTCCCCTGCCGCCGCTGCAGTGGCCGCTCCCTGGGCCGTAGGAAATGAGCGATAACGATGACATCGAGGTGGAGAGCGACGTGAGTCCCGGGGCTTCTTCCTTCCCGTTCGGGTTATCTGGCGGGGACAGCGGCCGGGGCTCTCAACGGGACGGCGGCGGGAGGGGGCCGGGCGGCCGCTCTTCCTTCCCTCCCCCGGGCCGGGAGCGTCTGCATCGCGCTCGGGCTCGCTCCCCTCCAGTCTCCTGGCCGGAGCGGCCTCTTGGGGCTGGAGGTGGGAGCAGACATGCGACCACTTGGGACCCCCACCTCCTCCGGTGGAGGAGGGTGCCGAGGCCCCCCTCTCCACCCTGCCCCACTTGGGATCCCGGGACGCGGATGTGGTGCACCCTGGATCCCATTATCCGGGTCCTGGGCAAGGGGACAGCACTCAGGACCTGCTTCTTGGGTCACGATCCCCACCTCCAGTGACCCGTGGATCCTGGGGGCGGTGAGGGGTTGGAGGTTCCCAGACGCCCGAGCGGGGTCTGAGGGGAGGAGGCAGTGCTCTGGACCCTCCTGGTCGAGTTCGGAGCCCGGAAGGAGGGGCGGCGCCCGGGGACCCCCCTCCTAGGCTGCGGGATCCCGCTGGGGAGGGTGGAGGGGGAAAGAGGTAGGGAGGGGTGCCGGGCTGACTCCCCACCCGCCGCTTCCTTCGCCGCCGGCATTTTCTTTCTTATTATTGAATGCGAAGTGTAAAAATAACTTCTATATTTTCTATTTTTTTTCTCTCTTATTCCAGGAAGAGCAACCGAGGTTTCAATCTGCGGTACGTCTCCTACTCTCCATTTCGTTTTCATTTCCGTTCAGTTTTAATCCTTTTTGGGGTCAGAGAGAAAAAAGACATCGTTCTATTACTTTTAATATTCTAGTAAACGCTCCTCCTAACCGCTAAGGTGAGGTGGAGTCTTCTGGGTTTGGAGGGAGGGTTTGTAAATTCCATGATTCTAGATTCTCAAGTGGTAAATACTTGCAGTGATTGAGAGGAGCTGTGTGCAGTGAACTGAATTGTCCTATAGTTTTCATTTCAAGGTTCCAGCCGCCGCATGTGATAAATGAAAAGCATTCTTGAGTGAATGATAGTAGTATTTCAGAGCAAACTGTCAGATTTATTTAGACACAAGTCGTTTTGAAACATATCTGCATAGTTGTGTGAAGCTGCAGCCACATGTAGTAATCGCCTTTCATCAAGTCATATGACTGCTGCAGATCCATAGAATCTAGCGAAGCATGGTGTTCTGAGTACAAAAGTTTGAAATAGAGAGGAGCCAGAAGTTATGTCTTGAAAGTGTCACAACTTCTCATGGTTTGACTCTCCATTTGAGGAGAAAAAAATTGCTGAAGTGGTATTAAGAGAGCGTTACTGAGAGTATGGGTTAGCCCATATAGTGTTATCAGTAATTTCTTAGGGTTTTGATATTAATGTTTTCTGTCGGTGGTTCTGTGGATTTAGGTTGACACCACAGTTTCATATTGGAGTCTGAGACTTAGGTATGTGGAGATTAGAGAGAGAAAAGGGATAAATCAAGAATAAATCCAAATCAGAGAGGAGAGACGAGTATGTGGTATTTGATAGAGTGAGGGTAAAAATGCACTTGTCTATGGGGACCAGGCAGTGTGACAGACAAGAATAAATGGCGAAATAGGAACTGGGCTACTGAAGAATCTTTACCACTTTTAAAAGGGCAGCTACTACCTAACTCCTGTGGTAAATATGTGAGCGTGAGCTCAGTGTTGCCAGATCTTTATTTTTCCTGCATATTTTTCCCTCCTGTGCTGGGGTTACACCCTCTACTATGAGCCATAGTCATTCCCTAGATCTTCCTACTGCCAAAGAAATGTTAGAAACCCAAATTGTAATCTGGTTTTGTTTTGTTTTGTTCTTCTATTTATTTAGTTTTAGGCTGTGCCCGAGGGTCCTGAGCATGTTAGGCAACCTCTACCACTACAACCTACAGTCCCCAAAGTATTTAACTGACTTTTTTAATTGTTACATTTATTTATTTGGGGAAGGCATGCTCATGCCATGCATGGCTCATATGTAGAGGTCAGAGGACAACTTCCAGGAGTCTTTTCTCTCCTTCCAACATGTGAGTCCTGGAGATTGAACTTAAGTGGTCAGGTTTGACAGCAAGTGTGATTACCCACTGAGCCATCTTAATAGCCCCTTTTATCTGATTTTTAAAATGTAGCATGCAACAGCTAGCTGTTGGGGCCTTTAAAGTTTGCAGGATGCAGCAGTGCGTGATAGCTCAGACCTGTAAACCCAGCTACTTAGGATGCCAAGGAAGAAAGATCGTACGTTCAAGGCCTGCTTGGACAATGCAGTGAGACCCTGCCTCGAAATAAAAAATATAAAACAAAAAAGAAAACCAGAATTGTGACCTGTAAGCCCAGTACTTCGCAGTGCTCAGGAGCCTGAGACATGAGTTTGAGGCCAGCCTGCACTACAGAGAGACTATCTCAAATAATGAAAATTTACCTGTTAGTTGGTCTTTGTCTCTAGCTAGGCCACTCGCTTAGCTTTCATGGGGCCCTGGGTTCGGTTCTTAATACTGAAAAAACTGGTTTGCACGATGCTGGGGTAGTGCTGCTGGTGTAAGAGCTTAATGATCCCAGGGTGCAGCTGGGTTGTAGCTGCTAATCTCCTTGTTTTGTCTGGATGTTTTTCCTTTTGCCTAGATTTTTTTTTTTTTTCATTTTGTCTTGGGACATAGACAGTTTTGTTTCTTATTGTTGGGGTTTGAACCTCAAAGATTGTACAGGTTGCCTGAGCATTAAGAAAAGGTTTGCTTTTTTGAGAACTAATTGTTTCCATAAAATCTGAGGATGTAGTTATCCCAGAAGTCTTAAGAATTGTTCCTAAGTAATAGTTACTGAAAATGATCTGTTTTATTTCTTGGTGAAGTGTTGTCATATATATTTGAAAATTGTTTTTATTTTTTGTTTTTCCATTATTGCTATCTGTAATAATATGGGCACGGTATTTTGTACTTCGGCCCATTCTATAAAACTTTTTTCATTTTTTTCTCTTAAGTCTGCTCAAGGGTTTGATGAGAGTTAAGGGACAAGAATTGGTAAGACCTCCTTTGAGGAATTGTCCTTTGAGATGGAATTAGATTGGCTTTTTAGTGAAATAAGTTTTCAAGTGAAAATCTGGCTTGCAATTCTTGAAAACTTCCTTATTTTGAAAATACTCATCCACCTGGGTGCTGGCGTAAATCATGAAAAGGCTTCCATTCTCCTCTAATGCTAGTCTTGTTTTGTCTGAATGCTTTTCCTTTTCTGTTGTTAGATTTTTTTCATTTCATTTGGGGCATAGACAGTTTTTTCCCCCTTATTGTTGGAATTTGAACCTAAGACTTTGAGACCCTTTATTGTAATTTGACACACCTACTTGTTGAGATTCAAATATTATCTGGTACAGATTAATCACAGTAGCAGAAAGAGAAAAAGCAGAAATATTGTAGACAGATTTTACAGAGTATTGAGTAGCTGTCATGAATGGGCACAGAGGGTCCCCACTGAATATATCTGTCCTTTCACTGAAAGTTAGTAGAAATATTAATGCTTTTTGAGGGCGGGGACTAAAGTTTTATCTTGGGGAAAACATTGAGGAAACGATGTAGACTCTGAACAGTTCAGCTTTTAGGACTGCAGAAGAACTTGTAAGAGTTATTTGGAACCCAGAATGTAGTTAATGCTTAAAATCCCACTACTCAGGATGTTGAGACAGGAGGATTACCGTGATTTTGAGCTGAGCTACAGAGTAAGACCCTGACACAAAAATTTGAAATTACTTGGAAAATGTTCTGTGGGTTCTAATAGACAAAGGTGATCATATTTTATGTTACTACAATATCTAGGCCTCTTTCCACATGAAACATACAGGCTATTCAGATCAGTATTAGGAAGTGAGGCTAACTGTAACAGAAAGTGAAACTGATTTGATGAATGTTGTACAAACAAAAACAGCTTCTCTGGTGAACAGCAAGCATTGTTAAAGGAAGTGACTCCAAACACTATTACTAAATTCCATATGTGCAGAAGCCCACTGCTGCTATCATATTTTTATGATTTTTTTTTTAAAGGAAAGAGGTGGTATTTTAAGGATAAATTTCTGAGGCAGGTATTTTAAGAGGTTTCTTTTATTTCTCTTGGGAAATTCTTTGGGAAGGAGTGAGAGTTTACTAGAAATGTAAGATTATTGTGTTGGTCAGGAAACTGAGGCCTTTCCCAGTGTATCGTCCTGAGTCAGCTGAGCCTGTTGGAGTTACAGTACCTGTTAGAGGTTTAGAATAGATTTGTGCTCTTCCACTTTGGGACCTTTCTGGTTTAAAGAATTTTTAACTTCTCTTCTTTGGGAATCCGGTTATATTCGGAGGGGAATGGGTTTGGCCACTTTTGAAATTGGAATTCATTCAGGAAGCTTGTGTGTTTTACCTGGGATCAGTTGCATGACAGTAGTGCTGTAAGATGCATGTTCTTTGTTTCTGCTTAGAATGTTGGCATTGATAGCACACGTGCAGTAGGTCTTCCCTGAATATGCCTGTAAAAGTAAAAGATTGTTAAGTTTGAGTTACTTTGTTTTATGAGGCTGGTAAGGGTGAAAGAAGTGATTAATGAATTCTATTTGTTCTTTTTTCTTTTGGGAGGTGGCGGGGTGGGGGTGTATCAAGACAGGGTCTTGTTGTGTAGCCCAGTCTTGAACTAGCAGCAATTCTCCTGCCTCTGCAGTGATTGTATTACAGGCATGTGCCATCAGGCCCAAGTTCCAATTTGATTTTCAATTAAAATTTCCTAACCAAAAGAATTCCTAGAGTATAATGTGTGTGGGCTATAGCGTTCACACGTTCTTTTAGGCTCCAAAAGATGGGAAATACCCCCAAAACAAGTATATTCATTGCTTACAGAAATCATATTAACAATGGGCTTCAAGCAGAAGTGCTAAGAAAGTAAAATGAGTATCTTCCTGCTAGGGACTTTAGTGAGTTAATGTCATCTCAGTTACCTGATACTTAGTGTTGCCATTCTTGTGTTGATTAAAATAAACATTTTAAGTTGCTTAGAAGTTGTTTTATTTATTTAATTTCGTTCTTATCAGAAGTAATAAACAGATGTTTGTGGATGAGAATTTGGAGCCTTTGTATTTTTAGTTCTTGATAAGAACAGCCTGATAATCACTCTGTCTTCCCTCTAAAGTGCAACCTTTAAATTTCTTAACAGGAGTAAATATTTAGGGGGCAACACACATTGCCTCTGCTGGCTTTTCTACATTAGCATTGAAGAGATGTTTTCCCCTTATAAGAATAAACGGTTGGGTGTCAGATAGCTTGCAGCAGTGGGGTTGTTCTGGAGAACCTTGTGCATCCTTCAGTAATGAGGCATTCCTTTTTCCCTGCTGTTCGCCTGGATCCTTCAGGAAATGGGGTACTGACTAGTGAAATTCCTTACATGAAGATACATTCTCTGCAGTAGGTTGAAAGGAAATAATTTTAAGAGATTTCCTCAATTCTGAACAGGCCTTCTTAGCTTCTGTGACCTGCCAGTTTAACAACTTATTGACCAACAAATTATCTGCCTTCAACATTTAACACTCTGGCACACATGCTTGTTAGGATGAGAGCTGAACAAATTATAGGTGAAAATTTTTATCCTGGCTGCCAGTGTGGAAAGTGGTGGAAATACTACAACTGTGAGTCTGAGTTAAAAACCTTGGCAAAGACGTCAAAGCTGGAAGTGATTTCGCACTGTAGTTCCTGTTGAGCATCTGTGGGCCACTCTTTGGTATCACATAGCCCCTTAGTATTTCTGTTGGTCTGCAGTGTGCAGACTAACTGAACGGAAGAAGGGCTTTCTGGCAGAAACTGCAGATTCTTTTGAAGAGCAAGCAGTATCCAGCTCCTAAACAGTGCTTAGTGGGATTATTTGGGAACCTGAGGCATAGCCCAAGAAGACTCTTGTTACCTCCTAGAACTGTGGCTACTTCTGCAAGGGCATGGCCAGCACCAGTGTTGTTGTTACCGACGTCCTCAGTACAGCAGGAGAGCGTTTATTCATCTGAGTTTGATTTCTTCCACTACTCTTGTTAGGTTTCTCAACAAAAACTTTTATGGGAAGATCTTCATTCACTACCTTACACTGAAAATCTTCACCTCTTTTTTCTTTCTCAATCCTGAAATCTTGGCCTTTTGGAATAGAGCTGCTGGCGAAAGAAGGTGACTAGCAAGGCAGTTGTAATAAGCCTGCCTGCTGGCCCATCATGGGAGGATGGGGGATCAGACTGGAAGGAGCTGTAGCTTAGAAGTATTTCTCAGAGTTCCCAGCCTTGTATAAAGGTGTTTCAGTTTTTCATGTGCTCTTTTAAGCACTAGTAATGTCATTTAATTCAGAGGTACCTGGAATTCTGCGTGGTAGTTCCACATGTTTTTCACTTGTCCTTGCAAATGAGGCTTGAAGAAGAGGAAAAATAAATACATCCTTGCCATTGTCTCAAGAGCTTTAACACTGACCCTGCTTAAGCAGACCCGCTGAGGGATAGACAGACATGGTAGGAGGGATTGGTCTAAGATTCCACTGTTCTGCTAGTTAAATTGGATCTGGAACCACCACAGAAATTCCATCCACTGCTTTGAGAACAACAGTCCCCAGCCCAGGCTTTCTACCAGGCAGTGGACTGCTGCCTTTCCTTGTTGAGCCAACTTCTAACTTGGCTGGCTCCCCAGATGAGAAGCCAAGATTTCTGCTCGTGGTCCACAGCCAAGTTCACTTAAAATCCTCTAACCAAAAGACTTGTTGTCCATTTGAGTCCCTTCAGTGCTCAGCAAGCGGAAGGGGGTAGTGCATCCTGGGAATGATTTTGGTGTTAAATTATACTTAGCTCCATGCCTGCAGCACAGGCCCACATGAAACCAAGTCCAACTTAGTTCTAGCTGTTTGAGGGTTCTCTCAGAGCAAAAACAGACAATTAGGATTTTATTTGTGTCAACAGGAGGGATTGTGGGTAACTCTGGTGTCACTGCTTCTGTGCACAGCTCTTAAGAAGCTGGGAGGAGGGCCAGGAATGGGGGTGATTTAGTAGACAGGAGTATCTTGGCCTGCTGCTGGAAACCAAGGCTGAGCGATTAATTTGCATGTAAATAGACCGTCTTGGAGATTATAAAGCAAATACCAGAGGACCAATGCATGCCAAATACTGTCCCAGGCCAGCTTACCTGAGTACTTCAAATGTTTAGTTCTTCAAACTATTTTATACTGACTGCTGTTACAGGGCAGCTGTGGTTTCTTGCTGTAGTGTTGTATGATAGAGTTCCTACCTCTAGCCTCAAGTTACCTGCTTGATTGTCTTTCAGATTCCTCATTCTGCTTCCTATATAACTGTAGTTCAGAAAATAATTTTACAGTACAGTGGACCTGGGCTTCAGCGCTTTTCAAGCGCTCCTGTTTTTGCTGCTAAAAAAAGTGACATGTTCTTGGGGACCATGGCCAGGAGGGGAACCATGTATCCAACAGAACCATAGATGAGGTTTCTGAGAAAGCAGGAAGGAACCAGCATGATTACAGGGGCTCCAGGCTCTTCCTCCGGAGTGACTCAGACTTTTAGGGTTTGCTAATAGAAGAATTTCAAATCCTTTTATTCTCATAACTCTTGTCTTTATAGATTTTGCCCGCACCTCTTTTCTAGTACAAGGATTCATTGGAAATGGCATTATTAAGCTAAGTTTGTGTTTGTTGCTGCATTTCCAAAATTCCTGGCATGCTGTCTAGGCAGATTAAAGCCACTTCATTTTCCCATATACTGATAGGCTCTTTAGGAAAGCTCAGTGCAGCCTGTTCCACACAAGGTAAATTCTCAGAGAATATTTTCTTTAGTTCCTGGACTGTAGGTGTGATTTAATTTTTCCTTAAGCAAGCACTTGTGTTTCACTTAGAGGGGATGTCCTTCTAATGAGGACTGACAAGCCTCCCCTGCACTGAACTCTGCTGCTTTACCCTTCCTGATTTGTTGATAATCATCCTCTTAGTTGATTATTCTTTGTGCTTCCAAGCAGGAAAGGTTAAAGGCTGGTTTCAGTATTTAGAAAACTGCCTGACCTGCTGAAAGTGCCTTAGGGAGTTTACTGATGACTCGTAGGTGTCAGGTCTGCCTTCCTGGCTCAGTCTTTGGGAGAGGAAGCCCAAATGCAGTTGGCATGTCCCTCAGCTCTGTCCTAGTGACCTTGGATCCATGTAGCTGGGATTTCCAGAGTTGGACTTCTCTTGCATGATTTGATAGGGGGATATGGTAATGACCTTTAGCAGGGACAGCAGAGCCTGGCAATGGTGGGTTTTATGTGGAGAGAAGCATTGCACCCGTACTTCTGCTCTTGATCACCCCTCCAGTCTCATAGGGGTGACCATATCTTATGAAGGGGCCCACCGGAGCTTTCCTTAGTTATATCCCAACTATGGACTGGCAACTGCTCTGTCATGTAAGTAAGTTGGGGACATTGTTGCAGGAGAGTCACACTTTGTCCCCATGAATAACTTTGATTTTACTTGTGCATGAGCTGGATCCATCACACTACTTTGGATGTTCCTGTCGCAAGCCTTGCTCATCCCTTTCTCCCCCTTTAACAGAGCCTTATTCTGGAGACTCCTAACTGCCCACCTCGCTCGACAAATCTTCCCAGTCCACTCGCCCTGGACAGCGCTGACTGCATATACTTCCAGGCTATACCTTATCCACTTATAAAAGGAGTGGCATCCCTAACAGGCTCTTTCTCCATTCTCCTAGGCTGACAAACGGGCTCATCATAATGCACTGGAACGAAAACGTAGGGACCACATCAAAGACAGCTTTCACAGTTTGCGGGACTCAGTCCCATCACTCCAAGGAGAGAAGGTGAGTTTATTGAGAAAGCCAGTTGGCTCATCACTAGCTTGGAACTTAGCAAGACATTCCCTCCTACAAAGAAAAAGTCGGGTTTTTAGGTGGCATGGTCCCTTATTTTTTTATTCTTTAAAAGATCATCACATTTTACTAGCTTTTGAATATCTTTAGCAAAAATAATGTCAATTGTAATGGAGCTGTTTGTGAGACATCCCTAGAAGCAGTCTTTCAAAATTGAAGCTACCTATAATAAATTACGTTTTTTTCTTTTTTTCGTGCTGGGGATTGAACACGTGCTAAGAAAATTACTCATTCAAGAAATTATTACAGCTGTATACTTGTTGTATGTAACTTATTCCATAATTAGTTTGAAATCATTGTGAAGATTGTCCAGGTCACTGACTCCCTAAACCGTCGTAGGAATTGCTTCCGTGCAGTTTAACATTAGTGCTTAATTGCAAATGAGCACATGCAGGGCAGTTAGGAGTCTCCAGAATAAGGCTCTATTAAAGGGGGAGAAAGGGATGAGCAAGGCTTGCAACAGGAACATCCAAAGTAGTGTGATGGATCCAGCTCATGCACAAGTAAAATCAAAGTTATTCATGGGGACAAAGTGTGACTCTCCTGCAACAATGTCCCCAACTTACTTACATGACAGAGCAGTTGCCAGTCCATAGTTGGGATATAACTAAGGAAAGCTCCGGTGGGCCCCTTCATAAGATATGGTCACCCCTATGAGACTTGGAGGGGGTGATCAAGAGCAGAACCTGCCTGGGCACCAGTGTCTTTCCATCCCTGACAGCTTAGCTGCTCTTACCAAGATGTTTAAAGAGCATTTCAGGCTTTGAAACAGAAGAATTGAATCAAGAGACATGTTCATACAAAAAAGAATGAAAATAATCACTCCCACCCTCCTGGTGGCCTTCTAGAAACTAGTATTTTCTTTGGAGAGGTAAGCACCAGCTGTTTTATGTTCCAAAAATAGCAACTTTGAATAAAAGCCTATGAGTTAGGGTCACTCCTTGAACTACGGAGAAAACATCTGTTTGCACATTCATATTTCACACAGTATAGCAGACTGCTTTCTGCAGCCTTTTAGTAAGTAAGTGGCTAACTGCGGGAAAAGACATATTTTTTGAGTTGTTAATATGTTTTAAAAAATGGCTTTGGGGCTAGGAGAAGAGCTCAGTAGAGGAATGTCTACTTACTATGTTAGGCCTTTTTTGGTGATCCCCAGTTACAAAAAAGAAAAACCATTTTTATTTTATAGAGATAGAGAGCCTGACCTAGCCTAGGCTGGCCTGGAACTGACTGTGTAGCCAGGGCTGACCTGGAACTCATGACGTTCCTGCTTCTACCTCTCAAGTGCTGGCAGGTTGTTTTGAGTCTTGCTATATAGACTTGCCCTGAACTCAAGATTCAGCCCCTTGTGCTGTGGGAATTGTAGGTGAGCACCACTATACCTGGCTTAAACACACTGTTTAAAAAAGTTTTTAAAGCAAAATACAGTCTTTGCTCTTGGGTACACTCGAAGTAGCTTTCCTGGTTTTGTTCTGTGGTAGGGGTCCTGAGATTGTTTGGTTACCCAAGGTTAAATTAAATAGCATGATTTGTTTTGTTTGAATAATGAAAAGTCATGCTGTGTATTTTATCTAAGATGTGGTTTTCCATGTGGTTGAAGTATGAAGTAGATCTGAACTTAAGGGAAAACACGCAATAGGCTATGTGAATACAGTATTACAAAACCAGAATTTGCTGTGGGTTAAGCACACTTAGTATGTACTTAATTTAATGGCCTTGAACCAAGGTACTTACCTAGAATAACAACATTCCTGGGTACAGCACTGGGCCCCACAGGAGATCTTTATGACTGTAGAGAGGCACCCGTTTGTCAAAGTACACACGTACAAGTGCAAAAGATTATCTCTTGTGCATGTCTGAACTGTTGACAGTCAGTGCTTATTATAAAATGGTGTCAATTAACAACGCTTTGGAGAACTTTGTGGGCAAAAGCTATCTTTATCAAAGTCTCACATGCAATGAGGAGTGGTATCGAGGCCACACTTCTCAAGGGGTGGGCTGTAAACCATCCACAACCAAATACCCAGTCAGTTTCCCAGAGTCAAGTCTGGGAATATGCACTTAGAATAAGCAGTCAGGTGCTCTTAAGTTTGAGAACGCTGAAAGAGTAGATCACACAGGCCACAACTATACCCCTTCCTTAACTGGCCTGTTTCAATGTTGCCATTACATTCCTCCTTAAGCTCTTAATCATTTCATTATACTAAGTCCTCTTGCTGCTTTTCTTTGGTCACCTTACAAATGGAATAAATCATTTGTTATTTGTTGTGGCCTTTTCATTTACTCCAGCAAATATTGATGTATTTAGGGATGTCAGACACTGTCTTAGCAGGAGTAATGAGATACAAAGCTTTTATTCTAGCAAGGAAATGATAGACATGAACTGAAAATATAATTATTATACAGGTAGGTGCTATGGAGGCAAATTAAGCTGGGAAGAAAGAATGTAACTTGAATTAACAACAGAAAACTTTCCCTGGCAAGATGGCTTGTAAAGCAGATTGGAAGGAAGGGAAGGAAAGACCTATCCATCTCTCTGGACATTGCAGGCAGAAGGAAGGCATAACGGCACCCTTGAGGCCGAGCCCTGGAAGTGTTCATGGGCCAGTTGAGGCCATTCAGAGATGCAGGGTAGACCAAAGATTGGGTGCAAAGGTGGTAACAGGTCCGGTGTGCTTTTTTTTTTTTTGTCTTTGTTTATTTTTGAGACAGAGTCTCTTCTATCCCAGGCTGGCTTGGAACTCACAATCAAGGCCGACCTTGAATTTCTTGATCCTTCTGCCTCTAGCCTCTACCTCGCTATTGCTGGGAGTCAGTTTAGTTTCTTTCTTTATACAGGAAGATGAGAACCAGATTTGATAGATTAGATCACCAAAGCCCCAGTCTTGACAATTTTTATTTCAGAAGCTCCATCCTGTCCTGGTTATGCCAGCTCCTTCCCATAGAAAGGGCATGACTTTTCATTATTCTGTCTGCGAGCAGTTTCACAGGTGCAAGGAATCTAACTTCCGAAACTGACTTCTCACTAAATGTTGCAGTATTTTTAAAATGTGGTATTTGAACTAAAGGAAATTGACTCTTGATTTAGATTGCAATAGTTAAGGTTGTGACATTATGTAAATAGTCAAGAAATGATTATTCTGTGTGTGTTTTGGAGAGCTTAGCTCAGATTGTTGAAGGGGAAGCCTTTGATCTGTGTCTTTTCATGTCCAGTTTTTAATGGAAGTGTCATGGTGTTCCAGGTGACTTGTGACTTAACATTGGGATCATGTCCATACATATCCAAGTCTTTTTTAAAACTTTGGTTTTGTTTTATTCTTTTTGTGTTTTTTTTGTTTTGTTTTGTTTTGTTTTTCCCCTAGCTCTCAAACTGGCCTTCCTCAGAGCCCCAAGTGTTGAGATTTCAAATGAAGACTCTATGTCTTCCTGTACAAAGTTATAGGTTCTGTTATGGCATTATGTACATATATGTACATATACACTTTGGTTTTTGGAAGAGAAATTGGTATTGATTGAATTGGATCCTAACCAACATGGGATACCTGTGTTAAAAAAAAAAAATGAAGAAGGAGAATTTATTTTTAAAATTTGAGATGAGAATCTTGCTTTGTGCTATGTAGTGTGGGGCTAGTCTCAAACTCATAGTCCTGCCTCAACTTTCCAAATGCTGAGATTACAAGCATATGCCACTATGTCTGGCAAAGGGGAAAATATTTTTGAGACAGGATCTCACTCTATCGCTAAGGCTGGCCTAGAACTCCCTATGAAGCCCAGGTTAACAATTTATGGGGTCTGCCTGCCTTAGCCTCTCCTAAGTACTGGTAACTACTTGCCATGTCTGGCAAGAAAAGCTAAATGTGACACATAATCTCCATTTATCCCTTGTTTCCTGTATTTGTGCTATAAAATAAGCATTATAAAAAATGCTCACCTTTCCTAATGCTCATACTCCTAATGTTGGGAGTTTGAGGCAGGAGGATCACTGTGAACTCGAGGGCATACTGGACTACAGAATGTGACTGTCTCAAGCTCCCCAAAAGAATGATCACCTTTTACTTAAGAGAAAAAGTCAGTAAGCTGAGTGTAGTACCTGTAATCTCAGTACTTAGAAGCGGAGATGGAGACAGAAGGATGAGCAGGTCAGGTCAAGGTCATCCTCAGCTACATAGTTCAAGGCCAGCTTAGGCTATGTGAGATCCTGCCTCAAACCAAAAAAAAATAAAGAAAGAAAGTAGGTAACATTTATGTTGCTGTAAATCCACATAGACTCTGTGAGGGGTCACACTGTCACTGTTGCTGCTGCTCCTGCCCATAGTAACATCAGAGGTGAGGAAACTTTAAGATCATGATCCTAGTCTAACTAAACAAGGACTAGCATTCAGGATCGCTGAGTTTTATGTTTCTGTGGTACTGTAGGGTAAGCAGTTTGGGGATATTTTAAAGAAATCATGCTTGGTATGGTGGTACACTTACAGTTCTATCACTCAGAGTCTGAGGCCTGCCTGGCCTGCATAGCAAGACCCTACCTCAAACAAACAATCTCCTGCCTCCCACTCATGCTCATGCAAGCAACCTTAGTTAATTTAAATACAGTGGGACACAAAAAGTTCACATGAAAGTAGGAGGAAGGTATGTTGGGAAGAAGAAAGGGTTCCATGGAAGGGGCCTAGGAGGATAATCAAGGGAAATTAATCAGAGTTCGTTATATGTGTGATATTGTGAAGGAATACAATATCAACAATAAATAAATAAATCTTGCTTAAATACTTCTATCTTGTCAGTACTTGGGAGCTTCCCCCAGAGAGCCATTGATCTTGGCAATATGTCATGTGGGGGCTACTACACTACACTAATGTGCTATGCTATAGTATAGTGTAGTATAATATAGTATACTTTTGAAGTGCTTTATTCAGGTTACACAAGAGTGCAGGGTCGAGTGTCACTTGTCTATACATTCTTCTGAGTTTACATAGCTCTACTCCAGCCCAGAAAATGTCATTCCAGTCTGTAGTCCATTTGGTTTTTTTTCCTCCAGTCCTGGGGTCAGCAAGTAGATGGCAAGTAGATCATTGTACTCTGTTTTAAGTTGTTTTTGTTTCTTGTAGTTTTTCATCTGGGTGTGAAGTTCACTGGGAAAGAAATTAGGATCAGTCCGTCAGAATAATAGAATGTTTTAGTTGGATACTAAGGAATGTTACTCAGTGCCTCACTGGCCCTGAACTCACTGTTGATACATGGTGGTTGGGGGCAAGACCTTAGACTTTACATGGGAATATAATTCTGTCCTCCCCTTAAGTTGGCTGTAATACCAGACTAGAATGTTTATATCTTGTCCTGTTTGCTTGTCATGGTCAACATTAGCAGTAGAAGATGGCTAACCTTTGCCATTTGCAGCTATGCAGCAGTTGATCACTTTCACTTTAAAAATGTCTCTTCTTGAATACCTGTTTATCATATATACTGTTCTTTCAGGCAGTTACGCTGTGGATTTCTGCCTTCTTGCTAGAGTTGTATGGAAAAGAATATTACCTTACATGTAACATTTAAAAACCAGAATTAAGGCATGATTGTGTATACCTTTCGTATTTGCACTAGGGAGGCAGAGTTAGAATTCATCTGTGAGTTTGAGACCAGCCTGGCTACATAGCAAGTTCCAGGCTACAGGGAGATCTGTCTCAAAAAATAAACAAAAATACAGGGTTATGATGGACACGGTCTCACATGCCTACAATCCCAACACTTGGGGGGTGATGGAAAGAGGATCAGGAGTTCAAGGTCATCCTTGGCTACATGCTGAGTTTGAGGTTATGAGACCTGTCTTAAACTAACAACCATGATTTTTCCAGTCAGCATTCAGGTCAGAATTTCTTGGTTTTGATGTGAGTGCATGGGGGCTGTGCCATCACAGATACAGCAGATGGCAGGTTCTCCACTCATACGGGTGTAAAGGAAATAGTGCCTTGCACAGCCCTTTAAAGAAAACAGCAACAGCCATATGCTTACCTGTATAATGAGACCCTTTGCTATAGACATTTAAAGACCAAGTAAGTGGTGTCTACTCTTGAGGGTTTTGTTCTCTTATAGGGACAGTGTTGAATCTAACAGGAAGTTTAAAAAACTGAGCTACTCTGTTTCACTTCCAGTAAAGTCTGGTTTCCTTAACAGGTCAGGTATATGTTGAAAGCAAATAGCTTCACTGTAACAGGAAATGTGATGATTCTTAGGGTAAATATTCTAATCCAAGTGTAATCTTACATACCTGTGTGATTATTTGGTGACTGGTTGCCTGTATTACACTATCATAGTAAGGACCATGAAGGCAGGGAAATCTGTCTCTTTTTTCTCCCCTCAATGTTTAGCACTTAGTAGGAAGCATAGTAAAAATCTGTTAAGCTAAAGAGTCATACTATTCTTAAGAGATGGCTCTTCCCTGTGGATGCTTTAAGGCGGATAGTTCATTCTAGCCGCACTGTGTCCACATCATGTCTTGACTTTTAAGTGTCATGTAAACCATAACCCTGTTCATTTCACCTCATTACTCACTAAGGTTAATACCTGGCCAAACTCCAATATGGGCAGATATTCTCTCCTTAAATTTTCTGCATCTTAAATTGTTGCTCATTGTTGTCCAACTTTTACTTAAACTCCAGGCTCAGCAATTCTAAATGTATTTATTTAATTCCTTATAAACTGTATCTGTGTCTTGTCTCCAAAGGTTTCTTACTATTCAGATAAGGACTCTTAAAGCACTTGGCTTGGCCTTGCCTGCTTTGTCTCTTTTTTGTTAATTTTCCCATTATGGAAGAGTGTGTTTACCGCCTCTGATTGTCCAGAAATGCCATTGTCAATTTCTCTGAAGTCTTTCCTCAAGATCAAACTCCGGCTTCAAGGGCTCCCTGTCCAGGCAGTGTCTCCTGCCTGTATATCTCCCTTGCCAGTCATCACCTCTAATCCTCCCTCAGACATTTCTCATGCCTGTGGAACCACGGTCCCTTTAGTGGCTTTGGTGAACTCTACCATGTCTTTAGTTCTCTGATTATCTCCTATCCAAGTACTAGCCAGACCCAGTCCTGCTTAGTTTACAAGATACATATTCACAGTGATATGGCCATAGATTTATTTCTGTGATTATCTTACCACTGACTAAAGATAATGCTCCTGGAAGAGACAGATGCTTACAGAGCCCAAGATGGAAGTCTTTCCCCTGAGGAGAATAAGGAAAGAGTCTTTCTTTCCTGAGATTTAGAAAGTTAGGGACTGATTACTTGACCTTCCCTTTAGCATTTCATTTTCATTTTTCTATCCCAATAAAAACAGTTGCAGAATTTTTTAAAAAATGGGAAGAAAACACCTGCCAGCAACTACAACTCCCTTGTTCTTCGATCCTTTAACAAGCATTGTCCAGTAGATATTTAATGTAAATCACAGATATATTAAGTGGAGTTTAATACAATTAAACATTGTAGAAGATACTATTAAAAAGTAACACGAGAGATGACTTGGTGGTTAAGGGCACTGGCTGCTTTTGGAGAGGACCTAGGTTGGACTCCCAGCATCTGCATGATCGCTGATAACTGTCTGTAACTCCAGTTCCAGAGTATCCAACAACCTCTTCTGACCTCCACAGGCATTGCATGACATGAGTGCCCTTACATGTACCCACATGAAGGCAATGCACTTGTAAAATACAAATAACAAGTTAAATAGTTAAAAAAAAAAAAGTAACATGTGAAAAGCTGAGTGTGGGGGTGGTGTCACACACCTTTAATCCCAGCACTTAGGAGGCAGAAGCAGGCAGATCTCTAGGAGATAGAGGTGAGCCTGCCTGGTCTACATACTGAGTTCCAGGCCATCTGGGGCTACTGGGAGACCCTGTCTCAAAAAGACACATAAAATAGAGTGACACTATATTTAAAATTACTGACACTTTCATACTGTCTCTTGTTGCACTCCTTTTTTTCCTGTTTGGAGAGAGAAGTTTTGTTGTTGTTTTTTTTTTTTTTTCTTGAGACAGGGTCTCAGGTAGCCTTGTTTGTGTATTGCACTGTCTTAAAAACCTGCTGTGTATGGTACAATTATAGTCACCAAAGTTCAGACTAGTCACCTTTCAAGTGTTCTTTAGCCACATGGGCAGTATGACTCACAGTGAATAGTGCAGTAGTGAGCTATACTCCCTTCCTAAGTGACTGAAATTGGACACCATCTTAAAGTAGATGGCAGAAGAAGCTTGCCTCCCATAACCACCCCCCCCAAAAAAAAAAAAAGAAAACTGTTACTGATATGCAACCCAGAGGCTGGAGATGTAGCTCAGTTGGTAGAGTGGTTGCCTAGCATGCACAGGCCCTGTGTTTAATCCCAGCATTTGGAACTAGAGGATACAAATTCAAGATCAGTCTGCTTAATGAGTTTGAGGCCAGGTTCAGTGACTTGAGAACTCATCTCCCAAGCATAGACTGGATGGAATTGGGACTGGAGAGATGGCTCAGCAGGGGACTGAGTTCTATTTCCCAGCACCCTCATGGCAGCTTACAGCTGTTTGTAACTCCAGTTCAGGGGATGGATCCTACACCCTCTTCTGACCTCTGCAGGCATTGTATGGCATGAATGTACTTATATGCATGCAGACAATACACTTATACATAAAATAAAAATAAGAAAAATGTTTAATTAAAAAGAATAGATGGAACCTAAGATGCAAGGAAATATGCTGTTGTCAACTTATGCACTCTTCTGATCTCTTCGTATGTGCACTTTCTGTAGGTAAAATGTTATATAATCACTGCATTTATATAACATGCTTTTTCCCGGATGTATTGTTCATATTTAGTCTAGGCATGTTTCCGTTGACCAAATGGGGGTTTGTACACTTAAAACTTGATGAAGTCGTATGAATACCATGCTATATGTGGCTGTTCACACCCAGAGTCCCTTCTTGGGAGTTGGATTTCTGTATCAAGGGTACTAGCCACTGGCTTTGCTGTATGTTGCCAGGATGCTTTTCAGGATTGTCTTTATCTCTTCATTCTTTGTAAAAATCTGACTATCTTGCATCTTCAGGTTCTTCTTTGCTAGGAGCCTGTTCAGTTAGGTCCCACCTGTCTTGAAAAAGAAAAGAAAGCAGCTTTCCTTTAATGCTGCTGTTACTGCAAGCTGCTTTTTTTTTTTTTTTTTTTTTTTTTTTTTTTTTTACTTTTCAGACAAATTCTAAAGATTAGTCTTTACCATTGCTTCCTTTTCAGTTCAGGCTTATGCATGTATGGAGCTGGCTAGTCTGAATTCTCCTTGGAGGGAACCATCTTCACTAGGGTCTTCATTGTTGTCCTTGTGGGCAAATCAGTGGCTCTTCCCAAGTCCTGTCCTCTTCCTTAGACTTTCTCCTCCATGAAAACACTGTCCCTGCAATTCTATTGGTCTTTTAAATTTATTGCTATAGTTGTCTTTGTTCCTAAATGAGTGTGCCCTGGAAGCTTGGGTTCCAATTCTGACTACTACAAGTAGCACAATATTGAGGAAGTTACAGGTTTATGCTTCAGTTGACTCATTTATAAAATAAAACAAACAATGCACAGATGGTTGCATGGCGCCTAGTACTCATTGTTAGCTGCTGGCGTTTTATCATCAGCTGCCCAGCATTGATTGTGTGGCTCTGGCAGGTGAAAGACTGCTATAAAGCCTGACCACTCTGCTTTATAGGATACATAGCTGCCTCTTCAGTCCCTTCAGCCATAGTCTGTCCTAAGAGTTGTCTCCAAACTGTTCAGAAGAGCCATTTCTGCTCAGAAAGGGAGAAGCAGAATTAGTGCTTTCTAATAATTAAAAACTACACAGGAAGAAAAAGAAGCTATTCAAGAGCTTACTAAGGCAGTTCACGCTGTGTGGACATGTTGACTTGCCAGGTCTATGTGGTCACAAGACTCATGTGGACATTGTCAGTTGACTCAGCTGACTGAGAGTCTTTTCTGAAAACAGAAACTGAAAGCCCAGGGCCATTCCACAGTCCATGCCATAAATACCAGGAACTCTTGTTGGCTCTGCATTTACTGTACACATTAGAAACTGATAAAGCCAGGAGGGCCTTCTCACTCCATACTGCTCTAGCTGCTCATGTGGTCTTGTGTGGTTTAGAAAGATGACAGCTGTGGAATGCAGGTTAATTTAACATTTCATATTGTTTGTATTTTGTGTTAATTTTTTTTAGACTTTAATTCTTATCTAGTGTCCTGGGAAGGACAAAATCAAGTTAACTGAGCCATTGTTCTGGAATTGTTGATTGGTCAGATAACCAAGGGCACTTGTATTTTCAGTAGGGCCTAAAGGCAGGACTTTTGAGCACCATGGAGGCCTCATGCTAAATTTAAACTAGGCCATCTTTGGGGGACTTCTTGCTCCTGAGACACTGTTTTGAGCCCCTTTGAATTCTGTCTTCACTGAAAAACTGCCCTGAAGTAGAAACTGCTGTCATCTGGAGGAGTATGCTCACTCTTCTGGCCCTTACTGTGCTTACTACTCACTGTTTACTTCTTGATACTAATTTCATGATTTCAGGTATAAGTATCTGAAAAAGTAACTGGCTGCTAGTCAGTCTGTTGTTTGGTAGAAATCAACACTAGTTATTTGCAAGCACTCTGTTTTCAGATCATGCTTTTCTACCCTTGAGCTAGATGAACACGCTGTCTTCTGGGAACTTTTAGGAGAATAGCATTGACATAGGCAAATTTAAAAAGAGACTGGCATACACAGTCTGAGCACTTGGGAGACTGAGGTGGCAAGATCACAGTTTCAGTGCAGATCCTGACTCGGATAGATGAATGGAATGAATGAATGAATGAGACTGAGTTGTAAATATGCATAAAGATTGATCAGTGATGGAGGGAGAGGGTAGAACTGGGTGACTACCTGGTATGGTAGAGAATTTTTATTTGGTAAGTAACAGCCATGGACAAGAACGTCTGCAAGCACAAAGTCCTGTACTAGTTTTGAGTGTGTTTTGGTCTCCTGAATCCTCAATGTCTGACACCTATCATTCTCTACTAACCAGTTCCAATTCCATCTCTAGTGTCCAGCAAAGAGAGGTACTTTAGTTAGTCCCTACTAATTATGGACCTCTCGGACCACATTTTGTCAAATACACCTTTAGAAAGCTCCTTGAAGAAATGGAGAATTGAGTCTGACGTGTCGTTGCTAGATTACCTCATGCCTTCTGCACAGGCTGAACACTCAGCTGAAAACACAGCTAGCTTCTTCCCCACCCCATGCCCTTGGCTGTCTGGCCTTTCCCACAAACTATTTTAGTTTAATGCAGAGTTCACTGTTTCTCATGGGGGAATCAGAGGAATATGCAGTGCCAAGGCCAGTGTCTGTCACACAGTGGGCTATCACCTTGGTTAGAAGCTACCTTTCCAGTGACCTTTGGAATCTGTATTAATCAGGTTACACTTGTCAGCACTGCCTGTGATTTGTCTGCATATAGATAATACTTATCTTCTCAACTAGACAGTAAGTTAGCTTTTGGGCAAAGAAACTGTGACTAATATATTTTGTTTCTTCACAGTGTCTGCCTTTCACATAACTCTTAGTAGATAAAAATGATTGGATATGAATGATTTCTCCTCAAAATTGCCTTGTGAGAACTATAAGAGGAAAGCCTAGAAATTCTAGTACTTTTCAAGGACTGAAGAATAATTTCAGGAGGCAGAGACAGGCATATGCCTTGAGTTCCATGCCAGCCAGGAATACAATAGCAAGACCCTGTCTCAAACAAAGAACTGCCCTTCTGTGTGCAAAGCTTCTCTACTGCTCTGCCTCTGGCATAAATGCCAGACTTGAGCTGCTATGCCCCCTGCCTTGGTTTTGTCCTACCTTTGTACTATTCTACCAGTTTGGCTGGCAGCCTGGCTTTAACCAGCCATGTATGCAGCCTGGTGGGAATCTCCAAAACAAATGTGATTCCAGTAAACAGTAGTCTGTTACCATTTTATTGACTTATGAACTTGTTCCCCGGATCAGCCAGGGCCAGGTTGCTTACTACCGTTGTAGAGGTGTGGCTGTTTCCTGAGATGGCCCAATCTTATGTCCTTCCTGTGTCAACATCAAGCACCTATAGCCTTCACGAAAGTCTTTTCAGACAGGAAGGCAGGAACGGTGATTCAGCAGCAGATTGGTCAGTTGGGCCTACTTACCAACAGACTGAAGATTTGGCTGAAGTCTAAGACCTTGATGAAACTCCATCCTGTCAACTCATCCCAGCCAGCTCCACCCCAGCTCTTACTCTGTGCATTCTCATCCAGCTGCCTATAGCCAGGCCCTAGCAGAGTAGAGTGAGCTGAGTTTTCATTTAAGTAATATCTTGATGTCTTCAGACATAGCCAAGTTGTACCAAGCATGCACAGAGTCTGTGGGTTAATCCCCATCTCCACATAAGACTGGGAGTGGTTATTCCAGCACTTGGGAGGTAAAGACTGGAGGGTCATTCACAGTTACACAGTAAATTTAAGACATCCTATTTTTAAAAAGGCATAGCCTAACTGAAGTCTTTAAAGCATCCTGAAGAGCCAGAGGGTCGGGGTATGACTCATGCCTATAAATCCCAATGGTTGGGAGGCTGAGGCAGAAGGATCTCAAATTGAAGGCCCCCTTTGAAACCCTGTCTCAATAAAAAAGGAGCGAGAGGGGTTGGGAGGACTACAAGTTCAATAGTCAGAAAAACTCTTAAGCCCAGGCTGTGCCATGGTCTAGCTGATAGTTTTGAATAAGCCCACTCTGTATCTCTTAAGTCCTGGGTTCCCGGTAGAGCTCCTTCTGAGACTGCTTGTGACGTAAGCTCTGCGAAGCACTTGGCATTTTGTTTGGTACAAAAGCAACTCACCATAGCTCTCTTCCTTGACTCTTTCCCGTCTTGTCCTCCTGTTTCCAGCCTTCCTTTCCTCTGTGCTTTACCAGAGAAAGGCATGCTTCCCCTGCTGCCCAGACTCAGTCTTTACTTTGTCTCCTATGCTTTTTTTTCTCATTGCAACAGGCATCCCGGGCCCAAATCCTAGACAAAGCCACAGAATATATCCAGTATATGCGAAGGAAAAACCACACGCACCAGCAAGATATCGATGACCTCAAGCGGCAGAACGCGCTTCTGGAGCAACAAGGTGAGCAGCCAAGCTCATGGGGCGACTGGCCCTGCTGTGCTCCGGCCAGGCTGGGGCTTTCACACCTGGGCCTGCAGTCAGAGCCAGTCCTGGACCTTGCCTCAGAAGCACCTTCAGCCACTGCACCTTGGGCCCTCATAGTTGAGTGTTAGAGCTGTCCTGAGGAAGGACTGGAACCACCAGTGAGGAAACGAAGAAGCTAGGGAACTGAGCATCCAGAGGCTTGGCTTCATTTTTTATTTTTTATTTTTTTGGCCTGATTTCTCCCTTCCTTGGGATTCAGGTGTTCTGCCTGCAATAGGGGTCAGACCTGACATAGGTGTCTGAACAGAGCTTTGAGGTCCTTGGAGTGGAAATTTGCTGTGTAAGTACCAGAGACTCCAGGTGTTCAGGGACAGTGAGCCCTCCCCATTGTCAATGGTAGTCCAATCAGGGCAGCCTATGGGCCAGGCCCCTGCTGTTCTCCAATGCTCACACCCGCCTTTTCCTACAACCACAGGGGAAAGCGAGAGCTGATCAAGTTCTTTGTTCCTGGGGAATTCACTTCTCTTCCTCCCTCATGGAAGATGCAAGTAAAAGGAAATGCAAGTAACCACCTGGGTTAGAACACCTCACATAAAATAAATAACATGAATGGGTTGACCCTCCAGGTTCAAGTTGAGCTGAACCAAGGGATGGGAGCGGGCGGCGTCAGCGGGTTGGATAATGGGCCGAGCAGCCTGCATGTAGGGGTATCTGTTGAAAGGCCCAGGTATTTTGTGTATATTGGTAACTTGCTTCCAAGTGTCCAGCTTGTCATTCCAAGTGGATTTTGTTCATGAGAGCCAAGTCAAACACTTTCCTTTGGCCAATATATTTTATGTTATCCTTTCCTACTCTCATGGGGCCTTCACACCCTCATGGAGCCTGACATTGCTGGGCCAGCTTCTCCTCTGCCATTGCACTGCTGAATCCAACAGGGAGCTCTTGCTCTGGTCTCTACGCTGGGTCCATGGTAGGACGGTGACATCACAAGCCTTCTCTTCAGGGGCGGGCATTATGGCAGAGTGGACGGCCATGTCTGCTGGCCCCCAAGTCCCGCTGGTAAAGGAAAAGGGGAAATGAAGTGTGCAGGTGGAACAGCCACCAGAAGGGAATGACTTCTGAGCCACCCTGTGCCTTGGGGGCCAGCAAGCAAGCCCTTAGGAAGAACAGGCTGGACCCTGAGTCTGAGACTTGGTTACTCCGGATCTCCAGAAGGTGGTAACACGCTCCCTTGGTTGCTTTTTAGTCCGTGCACTGGAGAAGGCGAGGTCAAGTGCCCAACTGCAGACCAACTACCCCTCCTCAGACAACAGCCTCTACACCAACGCCAAGGGCAGCACCATCTCTGCCTTCGATGGGGGTTCAGACTCCAGCTCGGAGTCGGAGCCTGAAGAGCCCCAGAACAGGAAGAAACTCCGGATGGAGGCCAGCTAAGCCTTGTGGGGCAGGCCAGCAATAAAAACTGTCTGTCGTCTCCGTCGTCTCATCTTCCTCTCAGTTCATCGTTAGAACCCTCAAAACCATTTAAAAGACTATTTTTCTTTTTCTCTTTGTTTAATTGTTATTTTTATGTAGAAGCTCTTGGACAGCAGCTCTCGTTCTCCTTCCCTGTGTCCAGTATTTTTTTTTTTTTAATGTATTCCCTTCAGGGATGCTTTGTCCCCACCAGGAATTTTTAAACCAAAACACCCCAACTTGGCAGCTTTTTCTGTGGAGGACAGATGGCCAGCCGGACCTCTGAGTACACGGTGTCCCGCCCACCCCACCAGCTCCTTCAGCCCGAGGAGCATGTGCCTGGAGGATGCCTGCCTTTGGGGCCTCTCCTCTTGGTCTCTCCTCACCTCCCTTTGATGGACTTTGTGAATCTCTGAACTGTTCTACTTTGAGAAGATGATCAGATCGAAGTAATCAGAATTACCCCTCGTCTTTGTGAGGACACTTTTGAAAAGCTATTGTTCCTGTTGAAAGACCAGGTTCTTGAAGATGCTTGTGATGTAAAAGGAAACTGGGGACAGATTTGCAGAGTCCTTGGCCTGTTCCGCTCCCTCCTCTCATCAGCTGTTGAAGCCTGTGGAGCCAGCCTTACAGAGGGCACGGGATTCTGGTGGTACGTACAGGAGACGGCAGCAGTGAGATAGCCACCGTGGTGTGGTGGTTTGTGGGTGGGACCGGGAGGGAGTTTTGGGTGGGTAGAGGTTTTATATTGAGGGCCAGTGATGATGTTTTGATATTTATTTCCTGCTACTGAAATTTGAATCTGAGTGAATTGCCCCTATTTCTGATGATGTCGATATTGTAAAGCGACAGATTCATAAAGTAATGATCAAATCTTCCTTTCTTTCTGTGTGTATTTCTAAGAAATAGAGCCAAGTGATTTTGTATGTAAATACCAAGAGCGACTTACCTGGTACTAAACACCCAGCGCAGCCCCTTCCTTGCCCGTCTTCTTCTTCCTGTCTCCGCTGTGTGATCCAGCCCTGGTTCTGGCTGTGGTCAGCAGATCCCAGTGAAGGGTTTCATGTCTTTGGCCCTCATTTCTTTGTCTTTTTTCCTACTCTGTTCCCCAGCATTTGCTGATTTCTAGTGTATACTCCGTAGTCTCAGTCTGTGTTTGATTCCATTCCATGGAAATAAAAAGTATGTTGTACATACTGCCCAAGAATTGTCTTGCAAGTTAAGGCTTCCCCCTTTACTATAAGAATATAAATAAAAACTTATTTTATCCTTGTTGGTAGTGGTGTCTTCTTGCCCCTGCAATGGCCAAGATAGTTGAGGGAAGAACCTTTTGAAAGCTACTGGGCCTGTGTGGAAACTAGAAACGAAGAGATTTTTCTATTAGAGCTTGGAGAGCCAGGAGCAGCCAGAGGCAGTGGTTAAGTGGATGGTGGAAAGAGATTTAGGGTTGCAATGGGTAATCTGTGGCAGCATTTTCAGATCCTGTTTCTGCTAAACAAACGCTCTTTGGGGGAATTGATGACTCAGAATTGTGACTGGTTCTCCTGGTGATGGGTGTCCAGTTTAGAGGTGGCTGATACTCGCCAGGACTTTTCAGTTTCTAGAGAGTTCCAGTTGTGAAGAGGAAGCAGCAGAGCTGCCGAAGGCTAGAAGTCAAGAAGACCACAGTGGCGTGAAATTAAGTACTGTGGACTCAACTCCGGCATGAACTAGCTTGACCTTTGAAGAAAAGAGTTGCTGGCCAGAACACAGCTCAGCTTTGGATTTCCTGTCTGACTGACAGGAAGTACCACTTTCCTAGACCAAGGGAGGAAGTAAAGACAGGTAAGTGCTTTGTTTTAGAATGGTAGAGAGTGTCGGGACTTCAGTCCATGGATGTCAGTCCATCGTGTCTCTGGTTAACAGGAATTGATAACGGTCATGTTTGTACAAAAGGCAGCATCAAAACTCAAAAATTGTGATTACATGAAAGAAAACAAAACTGCTGGGAAAGCAAAAGCACATTAATTGAAGATGATCCTTTTTTGGGCAGAGAAGAGAGATTGGAATGACGCCACATGGGCATAAGCAGCCAAGTGACTGCACAGTGCTGTGGGGTCGGCGTGCTCCCTTCTCTTTCTTGGTCATGACTGTCTGAGTGTATGTATTGGGTTTGGTTAGGATGGATGTGAGGGCTGGTCTGCCAGAATGCTGTGTTGGTGAGGTGGCGGGAGTAGAAAGCTACGAACCCCGCAGGCAGGGAGCAAACCAGGCAGGGCAGGGGCTGGGTTTAGGCTTCTCCAGAGTTCCTTTCCTAAAGCAGTTTGATTCAAAGGGTCACAATGGCTAATGAACTTCTGGGGAAATCTACACTAACTGATATGCTGAGCAAGTCTGGCAGGTGGTAGATGAAGAGGGTACTTAGTACAGGCACCACTGCCTAGACAGGAAACAAGGCAAGAGAGAGTTGGAGCTAGAGTGTGCTCAGCTGAAGGGGACAAACAAGTCACAGCCAAGTTCCTTTGGCATGTGTATCTAGGAAGCAAGTATAAGTGTGCCCGAGGACACTGAAGTCTGGCCTTGTCCTGTTCTTTTACAGTGATGTTAATCTCTGCATTTGTTTTTGTCATTATTCTGGCCAGTCTGCTGCACAGAACCAGGTAATTGTTGATTTGTTATTTGCTTGATCACTGTAGCTGGTGACTTCACTGAGGGACCTATTTAAAAATCACAATTTTCTCTTTTGTTTTAGTGAGCTTGGTATAGCTACTTTTCAGTTACCCCAAAGCATAAGAGTATTTTTAAATGGACCCGTTTCTGATAGCCAGTGTTTTCTTGACATGCCTGTCCCATTGTTAAAATAGCTTCAGTCAGGAATCAGCTAGAGCCTGGTATGGTGGCACATGCCTTTAATCTCAGCATTTAAGAGGCAGAGGCAAGTAGATCTGTGTGAGTTCAAGGCCAGCCAGAGCTACATGGTGAAACTGTCTTTCAAGAAAAAAAGAAGAATCAGATAGGTTCACAGT
Source organism: Eospalax fontanierii (assembly GCA_035773235.1). NCBI lineage: Eukaryota > Metazoa > Chordata > Mammalia > Rodentia > Spalacidae > Eospalax > Eospalax fontanierii. The sequence continues at coordinate 47,466,597 of CM069536.1, read as the reverse complement.
TCTGTTCTCTTTTTTTTTTTTTTTTCCTTCCTGATATGTCTTACTATGTAGCCTAGGCTGGCCTAGAACTTGCCATGTAGCCAGGATTGGCCTGCTCCAGTCTGTAGTGTTGGGATTTTTATGTGTTACCATCATACCAACTGTCAGCTGGGCTAGGTTTTAAAAAACAGTGCTGTGGGGCTGGAGAGATGGCTCAGCGGTTAAGAGTACTGGCTGCTCTTGCAGATGACCCGGGTTCAATTCTCAGCACCCGCATGGCACCTAAGAACTGTTTGTGACTCCAGTTTCAGGGGATCCGATGCCCTCTTTTGACGTCTGTGGGCCTTATATGACATGGGTGCACTTACACACATGCAGGCAATATTCATACACATAAAATAAAAATAGTTTTTAAAAAAGGCTGTGTAGATGACAGGAGATAGAGCTTAAACTAGGGCTAAAGCAAACAGAATTCTGTTTGTGAAAATATAGTATGTTTTATGCTGGGGCTCAGGAGTCAGACTGCCTAGGTTTAAAATCTTGTCTCTGTCATGTCAACTTCAGCATCATTATCTGTCCTGTCCTTACAAGGCTCAGTGGTCCAAGAGCAAGGATACCTCAGGACTGAATTGATAGATTCTTCTAGACTTAAAAGGTCCTGCAGGAGTATTAGCTTCTCTGCAAATTACAGAGGTATCTCTGCTCTGGACACTGTTGAGATCTAGAAAGATTGTGCAGAAGCCCCAAGCCATTCCCAGGAGTACTTGTTAAAATGATCCCTGGGCTCTAGCCTCTCTGACCTAGAGCATTCTGGCCTAACAGCTGGAGTCTGTCTAATAAGTGCTTCCAAGTGTTCTTTAAGTCACCCTGACTTGACTGACAGAAGTATAACCCAAAAACCAAGCTGAGCAAGTGACATACAGCAGAGCCAAACTGCCAAGGCAGATCTGGAATTGGTTTCCTTAGGAAAAGTGGAAGAGGCCCCATTGTACCTGCTCCCGTGGGCTCTAAGCTCTGAGACACTGTTTCCCTTAACTGTGTCAGGTGTTCAGATGTGCCATGTGAAACACCTGTTCTTAGGACATGGTGGCTGAGCTCTGGTCAACAGGTTTGTAGTCCTGCTGGAGACTGTCTCAGGTCTGTTCTAGGCTCTTCTCAGGCCCAGGAATATGAAGCTCAAACCTGTTTGCAATAGTTTCTCTAGATTGAGAAAACCCAGGTGAGGACATGATTTGCCTCTACACTGCAAATTAGTATACTCCAGACTTTCCAGGAGAGGAGAGGACTACACAAAAATGCCTCCTAGTTAGTGTCTTAGGTGGAGTGTTAAATTGTTCCTGAGCATGGTGATACATGCTTATAATCACACCACTTAGGAGGCAGTGCCAGGAAGATCTTAGGCCAGCCTGGGCTCCATAGTCATGCCCTGTGTGAAGATGAAGTCTAAATTATCCAAATACCACATTCTGGACAAACTGGATAAACTAAGCTTAACTATAGTTTTCACTGAAGTGACTGACTATACCTGTCTGGGGACCCTCCCCTCTTCCACCTTTATCAAAGCCCTGCCACTAAGTGATGTCCTCGCTGGAGCTGGCCTGAGGTAGAAAACCAGTACTGAGGCCAGAGGGTCAAGCCCATCTGTCTAAATTCCCTTGCTTGCTACAGCCTTTGCATCTAAGTGACTGCCCCAGTCCTCAGAGTCACAACACAAGGACAGTAATATCACCAAGTACCATTGTGAGACTTAAAAGTGTATGTAAATGTAAGAAATCCTTGAAGTGGGCCTGGCACTTATTAAGGACTCAGTAAACATAGGCAGGTCTTAAGTTCAGCAGCCATTGCGGCTCCTGAACTATTCTTGTCTGAGTTTTGGTGAACTCTGTGATGAATGGCTGTCGTGAAAATTTTGTGCATAAAGACTTTAAAAAGGTGGGAGGGTGAGATATGTTGAGTGCCGAGAGCAGTTCATAGATGTTCTTTGCCGATTTTCTGAAGGAACTTGAGTTAGACACTAAACCTTTGAAACAGACTTTTAAAACCTTGTCCACCTTGCTGGCCGAGTCAGAACCCCTGGCGGTTAGCATCCCAGGACCTTTCCCTGTCCTTTACTCTAGCTTCAGCCTGTGTTCTGCAGAGAGTGAGAGCACATGAACACTGCTAGTGCCCAGTGGGTACTTCTGCATGGGGCTTGTTGGAATGCAGACAAGCCATCTACTAATTCTTGAAGTAGTAAGTTTTACAAAAGCCAAACAGTTTAACCTACTAGAAGCCCAGCCTGAGGAGGAGCACCTGGATTTCTGTTTGCCTTCCCAGCTAGAATTCAGGGGTGTTTATGAGAAAGAATAGGAGGGGTGTGGGGGGAGGCGACAGGAGACGAAGTTATTGGTCTGCACATGTGCAAACAAACTTTCATGGTCTTCATAGGACATGTTGAGAAAATGTATGTTAGTATGAACTGGGGTGAGTTGTAGGCCCTTTGACCGCCCATCAGATACTCTTGTAGGACAGGTAACTTTGTTGACTTCAGCAAGACAAGCTCCTCCAAGCAGCTTAAAACAGCACGGTGACACCATGGTGCCTTAGGAGAGTTTTCTCTGGTAAAGCCGGAAGGGGTCTGTTAGGTTTCCTCTGAGTAAACTTAAAAAGAAAGAATGTACTCTTTGATCTTTACATTTTAACTAGAAAGAATGGCTCAAATCCCCTACAAGAGTTGCAGAACTGTTCATTTCATTGTGAAGATTCCTCATCATGAAGTGAGGGAGGGCAGACAAGCCTGCTGGCTGGACTGCAGGGCACTTACTTGGCTGTACACACCCAACATGATGGGTGTGTTTAAAAGGTTACAAAACAGGTGGCCTTGGACAATTAACAACCAGCTGAGCAGGTCCCTCTCTCTGCCCTGTGCTAAGTGTCAGCTGCCCCAGCAGGCTGGCTGTGACTGCCAGACCCCAGTCAGAATTGTTTGCCTCTGATGTTCATTGTAGGGTGGGGCCCTTATATACCTACAACGTTCTTTGGGCAGAATCATCCATCAGTCTCTCTCTTTTTTTTTTTTTTCTCCCAGTAAATTAAAGACTGGAGAGGAAAAAAAAGGAACCAAGGAGCCAATATTAAGAAAGCTATACCAGAATTTTTCCATTCTAGTGCCGAAAGTGGCCAAGGATTAAGCTTTCTGCCAAGGAAAACAAACTTGATGGTGTTAGTGAGTGGAGAGAGATACATTTCTCCCCACACGCTGGCTCCTGCCGGGACTTGGGAACAGGGAGCGAGCTATGCAAAGTGGTTCAAGAAAAAAACATGCTCGCAGGTCCGCCAGCATGCAGCCGTCATTCATCTCTAGCCTGGGAGTCCAGCTGGCAGTATGGCTCCGTGCTTGGCACTTGACAGTGACTGTTCCTATCTCCTAGTGCCATCAGCAGCTCAGAGGTCATAGGAACAGATCTAAGGCTAAAGGACAGTAGCCAGTGGCTTTGAGCCAAAAGGCCACAGCAAGGCCAGCCAGCTAAGAAAGGAATGTCACGTCCACAGCAAACACCTACTGCAAGGCTGGTGGGAGACTTTAGGGAGGAAGGACTCCGAGTCCAACAACTTGACCACATTTCCTGTCCAGGAAATGAGTCCAGCTCCCCACCTCCCATCCCCCATACAGAGGACAGCTGTGAGCAGGCCTTTTAAAGATCTAGAAGCTCCCATGAAGTCCTAGGCTATTGCACCTTTAGCCAAGTCAGTGCCTGGTCTGTTGTCCTCTACAGATGTTGAGCAGCATGTAGTCTTATGGGCTGTTTCTGGACCTTTGTGAGATTTAGGCAGGTTATAAAGCCTGCCTTGGAGAAGTTTAGATAGGTAGAGATAAGACTTGTGCATGTGGTACAACTATGCATGTTGCTTCTGGATGGCGCAGAAGTTCCCTTGCGGGAGGGCGTGAGGACACTACAGCAGGAGCCAGGGGAGGGCTGGTCAGCACTTCTCGAGCTCTCAGCTCTCCTCCTTTGAGAGCCCAGTTTCAGGCCACATGTAGCTACCCTAAAGGCTGCTGGGAGTTGGTGAAAAGGTGAGCCCAGAGCCTCTTACCCACTACAGGTAGATCTGTATTCCTATTTCTCCACACTGAATGGGCTCCCTCGGGTGCACATGGTAGGTGCTGCTTCAGAGAGGGAAAAGGACTTGAGGTGTTGAACAGAAAGGAGCACACATGGACCACTTGGCACTATCAGCCTTTCCCTTACAGGAAGTGGCTTCCTGGGCCCTCACCTGTTGTATGAGAGGCATTGGGAAGAGTGCCCTGCAGCCTTCCCCTTCCGGGAAGCCTTGACTCTGAGCTGCCCTCTAGCCAATAGCTGCAGGTTCCAGGACACCCTTTGTCCCATCAATCCAGACCATCACAAGTACACAGCTAGCAACACAGAATCACACCCAAGGTAACCAACATTCAGTATACTGTGCCTGTTATTGTGGAATGATTTAATGTGATCAAAGGTTGAGAAAATAGCATACAGAACTAGTCATCACTTAGTGTCAACAAATACTAACAGGCAGTGTTCTTTGAAAGGAAAGGTTGTTGAAAGGTGTTACTATTGAAAATAAGAAAATATGTCTTATTTCTTAATCTATTCAGCTGGCTGTCTCTTTTGATCGGAGAACTGCGGCCATCGGTGTTTAAATTTGTTTCTGAGAGATTTGTATTGGTTGCGGTCGTTTTTTCTGTTTGTGTTCTTAGTCTCTCCCTCCCCCCATTACAGCTTCATTTGTTTTCTTTCCATAGCCTCTTGGGTACGGTTATTCCTTTCTTCAGTACTTTTTAGTGTTTTGCTTCACGTTTTCTCTATAGGGCTGGTTTTATGGACATGAATTCTTTCAGTCTACTTATATCATGGAAAATTTTTCTTTCTCCTTCAACTGTGATAGACAGTTTTGCTGGATAAAGAAGTCTGAGCTGGCATCTGGTCATTTAAGAATTTGAAATACATTGCTTCAGGCTCTTCTGGCTTTTAAAGTTTGCATTGAATTCTGTAATTCTGATGGGTTTTCCTTTATATGTAAGTTATTTTCCTCTTGTAGCTTTCAGTACCCTCTCTTTATTCTGTGTATTTAGTGATTTTACTATGATTTGCCATGGGGACTTTCTTTTGTGGCCTTGTCTGTTTGGTGTTCTGCATGCTTCTTGTATCTGTAGAGGTCTTTCCGTAATTTAGGGAACTCTTCTTCTGTAATCCTGTTGAAGATCTAATGAATGCCATTGACCTAAGACACTTCTTCTTCTGCCTATAATTTATAGATTTGATCTTTTCATGGTGTCCTGCATATTCTATTCCTGTGGGTTTAAGTTTTTTTTTTCATATTCTTTACTTAAGCAGTCCAGCTCTCCAACTTTAACACCTGCTGCTAGTTAATGCATTCTAGACATGAGGGAAGCTGCACCAATGAAATCTCCACTGTGTGGTTGTCTAATAAAGTGTCCGTAATAATAAAACCAGCTGGCATGCCAAGGTGGACGGGGGTGGGGAATGTCAGGGATTCCACCCTAAGGTCAAGAGCTACGGGCAATCAATGGATGCTGAAAAACAAAGAATCAGTTTTCTCTAGGGACTAGCTCCCTAAGAAGTTATCTAATTGCACATGAGCACCATTAAAGTGACTCAGTGCATTTTATGTATACATGTGTGTCTGTGTATTTATAAATGTATGTATGTATGACTAATAAGAAGATAAGCTGAGAGGGAGCAAGGGCGCATGGGAGGAGTGTGACTAGGAGGGAAGGCATAATGAAAGACAATGCTCAAGAAATTTCTCAAAAATAAAAATTTTTTTAAATTAAGTTTTGAGACCACCAGAAAAGAAAAGAAAAGAAAATACGGATATATGAAAGAGATTAGAGCCAATTAAAGAGTTCCCAGTGGCCAAAGCAGGAACAATATGAACAGCAAAGTAGACTGTAGTACTAAGACATAACTCAAGATAAGTGAACATTCAGGAATCTACGCTGATAGAAAGTTCTCCCTCAGGACCAGGAGATTGGTTCCAAGATCCTCATAGATACCAAAGTCTGTGGATGCTCCGGTCTCTAGGTAAATGGCATAGTATTTACACATAGCCTCCACGGGTCCTTGCATGTACTTGGCTCTAGAGGCTGAGGATGAAGCTCAGTGATAGAGTGCTTGCCCAGAATGTGTTCCATCCCAGCACACTGCCTTCCTCCTAGAATAATCTCTAGAGTATTTACAATCCACTGCAGTGTAAATGCTGTATAGATAGTTGTTAAGCTGTATTGTTTAGGGATTAATGATAAGGAAAAAAGTCTATACATGTTTGGTATAGATATAACTCCCCCCCCTCGGGATTTTCAATTTTTAATTGGTTGAATTCATGGCCTCAGAACCCACTGATACAGAAAAAAATATATAGAATTCCAACTAATTTATTTACTTTGCTATCAGAGTGACTTCATTCTAAAGGGCAAAGGAAGGAGAGAAAGAACAGCTTTTGGAGAATCTGACCATACTAGCTTGGATAGGGATTAAGGTTAACATCATGATTTACCTTTGTAGTTTCTTGTCCCCAGAGCCTAACTCCTGAGCAATCAAGAAAAGATTCACACTAGTCCCACATGAGGGACAGTCTACAAAATACTTGAGTGGTACCTCTAAAACTGCCAGTCATCACAAATAAGGAAAGTCTGAGAAATGGTCACAGCCCAGAGGAGCCAAGGAGACCTAATAACTAAACACAGCAGTATCTTGGCACCAAAATTTGGCATTAGAGGGGACGGTGAGATGGTGCAGCAGTGAGATGGCTCAGACCATCAAGGGTTTGACAACCTGAGTTCCATCCCCAAAACCCACATATCCTGACTGACTCCCACAAATCCTTCTCTGAACCTCTACATTCATGTTATGTCACACAATTTTAAAAAATTATAATTTCAAAATGGCATTAGACAAAAACTACAGGAATTTGAATGAAGTGACCTTTCATTAATGTATCCAAAGTGGACCATTCACTGTGACAAATACCCTATATTAATGTAAAATGTTTAACAATTGATAGGTAAATATGTGGAATTCTGCTACCTTTTCTGGATTTTCTGTCAATTTGAAACTGAAAAGCTTTTGGTTTTGCTTTGGGAGACAGTCTCATGTGGCAGTTTCAGACTAGTTGTGTAGCTGAGGCTAGCTTAGAAATCTTTATCTTCCTGGCCTCTACCTCCTAAATGCCTGGATGACTGGCATTGTACCAGCCAGTTGGTCTTCCCCTCACCCCTCAGTGCTGGAGCTTGAACTTAGGACCTCACATATGTTAGCCAAGCTGTCTGCCACTGATCCACATCCCCAATTGAAGGCTTAGTTTAAAACCTGCTTTATTACCTTTTCTTTCTTTTTGTGGCAGGCTCTTGCTATAACCCAGGCTGGCCTGGAATTTACGATATAGCCCAAGCTGACCTCCTGACTGCTGAAATTAACGGGTGTGTGCCAGCATGCCTGGCTCTACATGCATTATTCTTACTGTTATTTTTCAACAGCTCTTTCCTTCGGGGGGAGCTTAGGGCAAGGAAAACTTCTCAGTAAGCTAGGCTGGTGACTAGTGCTCTGTCCCTACTTGACAGGAGGAGGGGCAGGAGGAAGAGATCTCAGGGTGCCTGCTCTAGGCTCCTGTACCGGCTGAGGAGGGGCCCAAGCAAAGCTGTCATTGTGGGAACTGAGGAGGATGTTCGGGAACTGGTTAGACCTGCTGGGGCCGGTTGCAGAAGGCTGGCTGCCACTAGGGCTACAGTCAGCTCCCAGAGACTGACTCACCGCAGTCTTGCTGTGAGTCACACAGTGCCGCAGCAGGGTGGCACGCACTTGGTACAGACAACAGTGCTCTATGCCATGGACTAGACACAGCATGAAGACCATTAGAAGGGTTAAGTGAGGACTGGGGATGTAACTCAGTTGGTAGAGTGCTTGGCTGGCATGCATGAATCCTTGGGTTCAATCCCCAGCAGCCCATAAGTGAGATAATCCCAGCACCTGGGAGGATCAGGAGCTCAAGGCCATCTTTAGCTCCAGAGTGAGCTAGAGGCCAGCCTGGAGTACATGAGACCTGGTCTCAAAAGAAACGAGTGAGGTAACCCTGCCCCTGCTCTTGGCTGCTACTGCACCGTCCTGAAGAAAGATGGGGGCAGGTGTTCAGGGCTGTGGAATTCAAAAGCTTTTTTTTTTTTTTAAATCCCAACTTTGGTTTCCAAGAGCCCCTACACCTTTCCCTCTAGTGAGAAAGCATGGTTTGTGGGTGAAAGATCTGGGCTCAGGTGGACTCCACCACCTCACATAGGGAGACCTCTGTGAGTCATTCAGCTCACTGGCCTGTTTCTCTAGTTATAAAACACAGGTCATACATCTGCCTCGCCCACCTTGCAAGGCTGAGCCAAGGATTGAATGAGGAGAGGCAGTAGTCAGGCAGGCTGTCATAGGGGATTGTTGCTGGGGTGCTGAAGTTCGGGTGCTCTGTTTTTCAGGCAGCAGCTAAAGGCCTCTGTGTCGTCAGGTGTGCTCTAGGATAATCTCTTGTCTATTAGGGTACTTCAGTTGCATGTACAGATGCACCTTGATTTATGATAGGGTTACATTGTAAGATGAAGATATTAAGTCATAAATGAACTTATGAGCTGAATATAGCTGAAGCAGGAGGGTCTCAAGTTCCAGGCCAGCCTGGGTCATATAATGAAACTGTCAAAATATAAAAATGCACTTAATCTGCCCAGCATAATAGTATGGATTGTATTGAATGTATGTTGCTTTCATACCACTGAAAAGTCAAAACATTGTAAGTTGAAGACTGTCTATAATAGTAAATACAACTCTGATTGGCTCATATGACCAAAAAAATGGAGGACGGGGTCTCAGGATCCATGGAATTGGGGTTCAGAATGTTTCTAGTCTCAGGGAGCTATATATGCTTACTGCTCAGCCTGGCATCCTTCTAAGTGGGCAAATGACTATAGATGCCCCGGCCACATGTCACTGACTCAAGAGAGAACTGCTTTGCCTGATCAGTGTCCAGAGCTTTTCTGGACTGTTTCAAGTTATGTTACTGGCTCTGGATCAATCACTGGGACCAGGACAGACCGTGCTGCCTGACTTATCTCTGGTTACTGCTAACCCTGAACAAGTGACTGAAACAAAGATAGGCCAAGATGGATGGCTTGGGTGGAGTGGATGGCAGCAGATTCTACTCCAGGTCGGTTGCTGGTAGCCAGCAGTGGTAACTGGCCTCCCCAGCGTCATTTCCCTCCTTGACTATAGTCCTAATTTATATTTGGAGCTTCATTCCTTCTTCAATATTTTTTGAGACAGGTCTTATATAGCTCAGGTGGCTGGGGATGACCATGGATTTCTGGTTTTACTCTCTCCACCTCCTAAGTGTTGGGACTACAGGCTTGCAATACCTCACACAGTCTTCCCTTCCCCATTCTTAAGATTATATATTTCTGGAGCCTCATTGCCCACTGGAGACTAAGACATAGTCCAAAGCTATCAAAAAACAGTAGTTGTCACTGGGAAGGAAGGCATCGAGGACACCAGGTGCTCATCTGCCGACCTTGACCCCAAGAGGGCGTAAGCTATGGAGTCATGGCTGGAGAGAGGTAGAGGTTGAGATTGATGTAGACACACCTAGAGCAAAACGGAGAAACACCAAGGCCATTCTCAGACTTCATTTGTAAAGGTTATGCATTTCCTCTGCTAAGGACAGTTGGGCCCATTTTGTCCACATCCCCATCCTGCTTCCTCCCCAGTTAGCTCAGGCTGGCCTAGAACACACTAGGTAGCCTTGAACCTGGGATCCTTCTGCTCCTGAATCCTGGGATTACAAGGTGTGCACTATCAATCTCCAGTTTTGCCAGTGTCATAAATCATGCCATTCTCCATTCTTGTTCAGAGCAGCAAATGCCACTGACCACGGAACAGTGCGTGCATGTGCAGCTACAAAGGTCAGCCCAAGCTTTACTGACCAAATGCATTTGTTTGACTCTAAAAGTACATGGAAAGTATCTCAACCATGAAGACATGGAAGAATACAGAAGAGGTAGCTTCTATATCAAGGCAAACTACAGCCTGTGCCCGAAAGCTAGCTCACCACCTGTCCTCAGTTTGACTGGCACACAGCCATGCTCTTGCATTGGCACAGTGGCAGAGGAGTTTAGTTGCAAGAGATCATGTGATCCACAAAAGCTAAACCTGTAAGTTTTATATACAAAAAGTATACATCTTGCTGGTATAGATAAAAGAATAAAAAGAAAGTTCCCCCTGAAAGTATCTGTACCCCAAATAAAAGTAGCACTGAGTAGTAAGTAACCTTCCAGGCAGCTTCAGAAAAGCAGATATTCAGAGTCAGACCTACCCAGGAAGGAGATGAATGAGAAATGCCCTGTCTGTGCCTTTGCTAAGATGTGGTCTATGCAAGACTTGTATCTTTTTAGGCCACAGTGAGGGTCTAGACAGTCTGCAGGTATAAACACAACCATTTCCCCACTAGGGCCTTCACCCATTCCTATGAACCCAGAAACTGGAGCTCTTGACGATCGCCTGCCACTTACTGGGATCCACTTCAGTCTGTACATGGTGTCAGCACTGTTACCTCACTTCAGACATCCAAAACCAGTTGATTTTGCCTCTAGCCACTACCATAGTGCACTGGGGACCATCAAATAACCTTTTTCTTTTTTTTCAAACTCTGTGGTGCTGAGGATAGAAGCCAAGACCTTGAGCATACTAGGCAACTAAGCTCATTTTTCACTTACTATATACAGTTAATATTGGTGAAATAGCTTAAGGGGCATACAACCAACCACCTCTTAATGCTTTCTCTCTTTTTTAAAATTTTAATTACTATAACATTTACTGGCATGTTATAGTGCTTAGGCTCATGTGCCACAACATATGTGGAAGTCAGAGGACAACTTGCAAGAGTCAGTTGTTTCTACCATGTGGGTAATGGGTTGAACTCAGGTTGTCAGGCTTGGTGGTGTGCTTCACCTGCTGAGCCATCATGCTGGGCCCCTCTCAACATTTTCTAAACTTCATCTCTGCTGAGTTAAACCACTAGGACACAACATAGTAAGCTCTGAGTGAGACTAGTCCTTAGCAGAAGGCCTACTGTGAAACTGCTGTGGATGTGTGCTTCTGTGTGATCTTCTTAACTAGCGGCTTCTAAGGTCTACATGATAAATCTTTCATAGAATTTATCCCCAGGGGGCTGGAGAGATGGCTCAGTGGTTGAGAGAACTGGCTGTTCTTGCAGAGGACTTGGGTCTATTCCTAGCACCCACATGGTGGCTAACAACCATCTGCAGCTGTGGTTCCAGGGGGATCCGACACCCTCTTTTGACTTCCACAGGCTTTGCACAACATGGGTGCACTTACATACATGCAGGCAATACACTCATATACATAAAATAAAAATAATAAAATATTTTTTAAAAGTGAATTTATCACCAGGAAAAGAGGTCTCAGCAGCGAGCATGTTCTTCTTCCACTAGACCTCTATGGTAACCCAACTCTGATCCTTGTTTTGTCTTGACCCCAGGAAGCTCTAGTTAAGTAAAGCCTAGTTCTGAGAGACCATTTCCTCCTTTCTCCTCTGGGTCCCTGGACTTCTATGATGCCTTCTAGAGGGTTTGTCTCTTAACTCCCTCATGATCTGGCCTGTTAGTACAGCCCTGCCACAGGAAGATAACACCGCTGCTTTGGACTCCCAAGAGGCTTTGTACATCCATATTCACAGAAACATACGGGGCTGCTGGCCAAGGACAGGGATCAAGGGTCAGATCTGAAGTGAAGGCTGAAGACAGGCTCCTGGGTTTGTTGAATGACTTAGGCTGGTCCTTCTCTGGTTCTAGACATCACTCCTTTCTCAAAGCAGCTTTGGGAGCTCGGCCACCAGGTGAACACTGAGGCTGGTGTAAGCCCTGTAGATGCTGAGCTAAGCCAAGGGGAGGAATCTCAGTCCTGACCAGAGACTTACAGTAGCAGGGAGTGAAGGACAGAGCAGCAAGGGGAATGGCAGTTGTCATTCACCTTGACCTTGTGCTATGTCTTCAGAGCTATTGGCTAAAGTGTTACTTGAGGTATCTGACTCAGAAACAATGCTATAAAGAACAGTTTAGGAAAAGCCACTCGCCAGATTGCTACCTCTGGGGTATTCACTCTGGCTGATCCAGGAAGCCTCCTTCCTGTTCCCAGGTGGGGTTGACAGGATCTCCCTGCCCACAGTGGGCAGGTAGAGCCCATGTGGATACAGGTCTGTGTTAATTTTGTATTTGTCGATGAGGGCATTTCTTGGAATCGAATGCTATGTTAGTGTCTTCTCAGGAGCCTTGAGTGCTAAATGGGGATGCTCTCCAGAAAAGGGAATGTCGTTGCAAACCTCAAGACAACAGTACCAAGATGTACCCTCTCTTTTCTTCCTAGGTGCATTATACTTACCCTTCTGGGCCCCACTCATGGGCACAGAGACAGTTTAGACCAAAGCAGTTTTTTCACCCCAGGAAGCCCCCAGGCTTCTGATGCTGAGAGCCTTTTGCATTCTGCTAGTGTTGGGACAGGACACAATTGGACATTTTCAAATGTAGCCCAAACCTTTGTTAACAGGGCAAAAACTGTCCATAGGTGGGAGCTGCATTCAGAACATGGATCAGGGTTATCTGTATGGATGGGGTTTCTCTGAGGTCTCTTTTTCCCAAGGAGTAGGGCACAGAGTGTTGCCTTCTTAACCTTCCTTGAAACAGAGTCTCTCCCAGTGATCACAAGTTCCAGCTGTTCCCATGGCCAGGACCATCCACCCACCAGCTACATGTATGCTTGCTCTGAGACACAGTCCTTTCCATGATCAGGTTGGAGAGATACAGATACTAAAATATAGTGTGTGGAATTCTGGGAACAAAGTCAACTATTTCAGGGAGCTTGTAGAATAACTCCTCCCACCTTTGTTGGGCCCACACTCCCTCAACTGGAGGAGAAGGCATGTGAGGGAGAACCAGAGTTCCACCTCCTTGTAATCACCCACACAAATTGTCAAGAGAACCCTGCGTGCAGGAGACATATGGCCCCTGGAGCAGCTGGGCATCCTAAAGGAATTTTTTCCTTGGTACAGATCACATGTAAGAGTCAGGATAGAAAAGGTTACTCTTTTATTATTTCAAGGAGGTAATACATAGCCCAGTACGCCAAAGCAACAGGGAATTAGAGGCAGCAAACGGTCAGTGATTTTGAGAAGAGCCTCATGCTACGTCTCCAAGCTCTTGTCTGCCGGCTCACAAGAAGGCTGGGACACTAACATGAGATTGCTGGGACTGTAGCAGTGGATGGATGACCAAACTCAGCACCCCACTGACTGTGAAAAGGCCATTGTGGAGGCAGCAGAAGCACTGCCAGGACCCAGTGCACAGCAGCACTCACCACCCTGCCACCCCTGGTTTATGAGGCTGCTGTCACTGCTCAAGTGCTTATCTAACACTTTGATTTTATTTCGGTGAGCCTGAAGTCGGCAGGGCAGGAATAAATCCTGAGTCATAAATTAAAAGACTTAGTAGTGTTAATACTCTAGATGAAAAAAAGACAACGCTGTCTTGGAGGGTGGGTGGGGAGTCTTGGGGAGAAAGGGAAACACAGAAGGGGCCTGGGCTATAGGCACTGCCCTTGGGACTTCAGAGGGTCTCTCAGCACATGATGGGGGAGAGAAGGGGCTGGGCACTGGCTGTTTCCTCTGGCGCAGAGCTGGACTAGAGGTTGGTTTTCCACTCATAATTGGTTTCTCAGGTCTAAGTTACCAAACGTAGGACAAAACAAGTCTTGCTTTACCAAACATGGCCTTTGAGAGGTTTGTGGCTCAGGTGTCTCACATTAGGGGGAAGGAGGGACTCTCAACTCAAAAGACTTTTCTCCATTCCTAGCTCTGGTCCTTTGTAAATGTCAGGGGTGAAAGAGAAAGGCCAAAGCTTGTCTCACTGCAACCCCAACCCAGTCTTTGCCAGGGAATTCACTCCAGGGATGGAAAGCCCCACCCTGGCGTGGAGCTGGCAGTTCCCCCTGTGGGAGGGTGCCCATCTGGTGACTGACTGGTGGTGTGTGGTGGGAGTCAAAGAAGCGGCTGGGATGCTGGGATACTCAGACACCCTCTACTTCAGCATGGTGGCCAGGCTTTGGGCTGCAGGAAGAGGCTGCTTCCTCCCAGCATACACTGCTCCCCAACCCCACTGCACAGGCTCAGAGTTTTGGTTTAACAGTTATGAAAATAATATCAAAAATCATGCCACCATGTAGTCTAAATCCAGAGCTGATGGCTTTGTTTTGTTTGACAAGAAAGGACAAAGAGAGCCGCAGCTCCAGACAGCTAAAGCTCACGTAGCACAGAATGCACTATGTACCGAAATGGAGAAACCTGTCTGACAGGGCAGGTGGTGAGCACAGAGCCATGGGGTCCTCTAGTCAGTTGCCTCATCTTCACATGCCTCAAAGCCTGGGACTGGCTTTCGCAGAAAGTGTGTGGTGGCCTGGATCACCTTGTCCGGTCCAATGTTGTAAACAGGGTGAGTGGGCTGCTGTAAGGAGAAGAACAGATGCCAGCTTGTCACCCAGGGGCACTTGGTCTTCTGAAGTGCACTTGGAGAACTTAGTACAAGGGATCATCAGTGATACGCAAAATTTTATTCCAGGCCCACATGTTCTTTAAAAACAGTAACTGCTAAAAACATTTTTACATACATAATCATAAGTTAATATCACACAGCCACTTGAACACATGCTTTCAAATATTTAATGATATGGGAAAATGCTTAGGTTGAATTTCCTTTATCTGAAATACAGGAGACCAGAAAAGTGTTTCAGATTTTGGGAGTTTGTTGGATTTTGGAATATTCACATAGACTTCACCAGTTAAATGTCCTTAATCCAAAATCCAAAACTGTGTGTGGTGTCTGTCCTCTTGCAGAGGATAGGAGTTCAGTTCTCAGCACCCACAACCACCTATAACTCCAGCTCCAGAGGACCTGACACCCCCTCTGGCCTGTACACATAGAACATGCACATATGTGGACACACACACTTTTTTAATGAGGTTAAGGGACTGGGGAGTTGGCTCAGAGAGCAAGTCCTTGTCATGCAAACACGAGGACCTGGGTTCCCTGGGACTCACAGAAAGCCAGGTGTGGCAGTACACACTTTTAATCCCAGCATCAGGAGGCAAGTCAGGAGGAACTCCTGGAGCTTGCGGTTCAGCCAGCCTAGCCTACCAGGCAAGGCTCGGGTTCCAGTGAGAGATCCTGTCTCAAAAAACAAATGATGGCTCCAGAGGAATGACACTTGGGGTTGACCTTTGATGTCCATGTGCACCTGCACCCATATACACCCACACAAAGAAAGAGGAGTAACCATGCATGGTGGCTCAAGACTGTAATTCTAGTACCCAGAAAGCAAAGGCAGGAGAACTGTCACAAGTTAGTGGCCAACCTGCTTTCTACAACAAATTCCAGGCAGGCCAGGGCTACAGTGACACTTGTAGGACCCTGCCCGAAAAAAAAGGATAGAGCTATTGTCTATGCCTTTTTTCTGTTTGAAATATTACACAGTGTGTGAACAAAGGGAAGATGGGAAAACAAGGCTCACTACTTATTCCTGCCGGAAGTAGGACTTTACGATGTGATTGACCATGACAATCTGCATGGGCTGTTGTTACCTGGCAACTGTGGACCATCTCCCCTGGATTGGTCATGTCTTTGGCTGTCAAGGCTGAGCATCGTCTTCTGTGAGGCTGCTGTGAGACAGGCCGTGGTGGGGAACATCCTACTATCTTTCCATGTGGTGCTGGAGCTGAACTCAGGGCCTCGCTTGCAGATCTAGGCATGCATTTTACCCCTGAGCACATCCCTAGTGTAGGGCTGGCTGCTGTCTTATGTGGGAAGAAACGGAGTTCCCTGAAGACAGCACCTGAGCTTAGTGCGTGGAGGACCCTGTAGAACCTGGCACTTCCCAGGCTCTGAGTAACAACTATGCTTTCCTCAGAGATGGAACTGTGGTCAGCAATGGGATGGAATAAAGTCACAAGACCTCTGTCCCAGGGCATACCACCACCGCACCCTGACACTTCCAGGCTGGGCATTTCCTAGCCTCACAACCTAACTCATGGGCTACGAGACGCCAGTGGAACCTGTCGGCTTCCGAGCTTGTCCACATAGGAAGACAGCTAGTTCTATAGGACCCAAGTGGTCACTCAGCTCTCTTAGATCTTCCACTTTGTGGAAAAGAAGTGCTGAACCCCTACCCGCCTTACCAGAGAATTTTCAGGCACACCCAGGACCACATCGTGCAGCATGGCTCCACTGCCAAAATGCTGGGCGATGGACAAGCCACTTAGGCAGTAGCAAGTGTGGTAGAAGTCACGTGACCTGCAAGGACAGGCAGCTCTGAGAGGTCTCCTCCCTACCAATGCCCCTCTCCTAAGTATGACCACATGAATCCAGAGGCCCATGATATAACCACACTTGCGTCCCTTTTCTCTACAGGGTTGGAGGAAGCATTGCTGTTCTAGCAGTGGGGTTAAAAGGCCTAAAGGCTGCATCTTCTAGAATTGCCCAACAATGTCCTGTAATTAGCTTCTTTATCTCTTTCTGCTTTTTGTAGTGATGGGGACAGAGCCCAGGGCCTCCTAGATTCAGGCAAGCACCCAGTCACTGCTGAACTATGTCCCTAGTCATAGGAACTATAATTTAGTTTTTCCCAAAATGTCTAGAAATCAGTCACATTCTTCCTGATAATTTGGTGGGCTGGACCTTTTCCCCAGCACACACACACACGTGTGTGTATGTGTGTGTGTGTATCTGAAGCATCATGAACAGCTCATATTTAATTTACCTTTTTCATGTACTATAGCATACAAAGTACTAAAGATTTATATTTAGTTATTCAGTCTATTCTGTAATAGTTGTGATTTCAATCTCTTTACAACACTCATGCATTTGAAACCCTATTCTATTTTTCTGTTTTGTGGTGCTCAAATCGAACCCAGGGCCTCATGCAAGCGAGGCAAGTGCTCTACCACTGAGCTACACCTCTATCCTCTTCTACTTCAATCAGTTTAACAACAGAAAGGAAAAGAAAGCTACCAGTGCAGTAATCCATTCACCCCACGTGAGCTAGGGGACAAGATGGGCAGCCGGAGGTGAAGGATCAATACCACTGGAAGGGGCTGTCCCCAAGTGGAATGTATTCTCCGTGCAATAAGCACTAAGCAGTTGATGGGAATGGATGCCCTGGGTTGAAAGTCCTGGCTTTATGCAGGCTAGCCTGGGCCAGGCATTCCTCCCCAAACCCCTAGAAGACACTCACTTCCCAGGTTTGTCCAGGAGGCCCCCAGCCGGGCACTGGCAGCACATCAGGATATATTCCTGCAGGGCCTGCTGATGGAACATCCAGTGGCTCATGCTGAGGGCAGGGTCACCTGGAGAAGGACAGAGGGTCAGTGAGGCCTGGCAGGCATCGGTGGGTACAGTCTCTCTTCCACTCATTCTTGGTACACTTGCTATCTTTATCACATGTCCCTTCTCCTGACCTTGATGTGTGTCAAAGAACAGTTCAAGGTGGCAGCTTCATTTGCCTTGAAGTGTACCTGTCAATGTAAATGATGATCCCAAGCCATATTTCTGGCAGTGGCCCAAGTATTTAGCTTAGCCCCCAGACTGCCCACTTAGAGATTCTCTGGGCTCCTCAGGGCATTTTCTCTAGCACCTCTGCATCATGTTAGACTAAAAAGGTAAACTCTAAACCAGGGGGTTTATTCTGACTTCTCTAAGCCTGAGCTAAATCAATCTCCAAAGTCTCAAACTTTTCTCATGACCCAAACACTTCTCCTAAGAGGTATCACTGGTAACTTCCTTCTTGGGTCCCATGACACACACAAACAGAAACTGGCCATTCTGGGAACGATACTGAAGTAAGTGCTAGGCCTTGTTTTTTTCTATTTTCCTTTCAATGCTGGGAAATGGAATTCAGGGCACTGTGCAAGCCGGGCAAGCACTCCAGCCCAAAGCTACATCCCTAGAGCCTGGGCTCCTTCGTCAAGTTCACTCAGTACAATGAATTGAGTGGGTCACACATTCAGCAAACAGGAAGAAGAAAGCACTCACCATCCCAAAGACAACCATAGAAAATAGTTTTAAAGATGCACTTAGAGGATGTGCTTAAAGTCCAAAGACTGAAAATACTTTTCTTCTGATCTTTTTCTTTAATTTTATGTGTATGAATGTATTGCCTGCATGTATGTAAGCACACCCATGCTGCGTAGTGCCCTCAGAGATCAGAAGAGGACATCAGATCTCCTGTACCTTAAAAAATTATGTATTTATTTATTCATTTGTGCTAGCGATCAAACCCAGGGCCTCACACAACAAAAGTTTTGATGAAATCAATCTATTTATTTTGTTTCCTTCTTGCTTATGATTTTGGTGTCATGTGGAAATCCAATGCCAACTCCAAGATCATGTAGACACATTTTATTTTTTTTCTAGAATTTTATGGTCTTTAGCTCATATTTAGGTTATTGATTTATTTTTATTTTTAGACAGAGTCTCACTATGTACCCTGGCTGGCCTGGAACTCTGTAGATCAGGCTGGCCTCCAACTCATAGAGATCCACCTGCCTCTGCCTCCCACGCACTGGAATTTTTAAAGGCGCGTGCCACATCTATCCTTTTTTTTTTTTTAATATATTTTATGGGGGGCGGCTGAAGAAACGGCTCAGAGGTTAAGAGTACTGGCTGCTTTTGCAAAGGACCCAGGTTCGATTCCCAGCACCCACATGGCATCTCACAACTCTCTCTAATTCCAGTTCCAAGGGATCCGATGCTTTCTTCTGACCTCTTTGGCACTGTATGACACAGGCAGTTACACACAAGCAGGTGCAACACTCATACCCATAAAATAAAAACAAATAAATAAAAATTGAAAAAAAAATTTTATGGCTCAGTGGTTAAAGAGCACTGGTTGCTCTTGCAAAGGACCAGGTTCGATTCCCAGCACCCACATGTCAGCTAACCACCATCTCTGGTTCCAGTAGATTCCCAAAAAGGGAATCTAACGTCCTGTTCTGACCTCCTCGGGCATTGCATGACACGAGTGCACTTACATACATATAGGCAATACACTCATATACATTAAAAAAATGTATTTGTGTTCTGTGGGTATGGGTGTTCGGGATTCTTGTTTCTGCTGCACTGCTCTGTGTGTCGTCATTATGCCGGCACCACACCACATCACTGGAGTTTTATAGTGTTGCTATGAAATTTGAAATAGGAAATGTGGGTCCCTCAACTTTTTCAAGATAATTTTGGCTGTGTTGGGTCCCTTGCAATTCAGTATAAATTCTGCTGGAATTGTTTTAAGAATTGCAAAGAATCTGTAGTTGCGAGTTGTTTGTTTTTGAGGTAGTCTCATGTAGCCCAGATTAGCCTTGAATTCCTATCCTGCCTTTTTTTTTTTTCTTTAATATGTATGAGTGTTATGCCTCCGTGTGTGTAAGTGCACTCATGTTGTGCAGTGCCCTCGGAGTACAGAAGAGGGTGTCAGATCCCCTGGAAACTGGAGTTACAGACGGTTGTTAGCCACCCTGTGGGTGATACCTAGCTTCACTGTAAGGAAACAGCCTTCCTCCTCTCAAGAGAATACAGTGACAGAAGCTGCCTGTGAAGCGGAGAACACCATCTGCCAAACAAGCAAATCTGCTGGCACCCCAACCTTGGATCAGATCCAAGACTGCACACTTACTGGCTATCCACAGCTATCCATCAGACTAATATCCACTGACAAAACAAGGAAAGGAATCTCAGCAGTCTGAAAATAAGAAAGTGCTATATCATCTTACCTTACTATACACTTTGGGCGGGGGAGGGTTACCAGACTGAACCTGGAGCCTCGTGAACACTGGGCAAGTGTACTACTGTGCTATATATACCCAGATCTTTAAAGTCATTTTACTTTATTATGATTGTGTGTGTATGTGCACAGGCATTCCATGTGTAGTGGCAAAGACTGGCATACTTGTCTTGCTCCTTATTGAACAAGCAGCAGGCCACACCTAAGTATTACATCAGTTGTATATTTTTTGTAAGTGCTCTTTAACATGTTAAGGAGGATTCCTTCTGTTTCTGGTTTTGAAAGAGTTTTTATCAGGGTATTGAGTTTTTTCAAAGGCCTTTTGACTGTCAATTCAGATCATGGATTTTGCTCCTCTTTGAGTTAATGTTATATTATTTTCTCAATATTGAACCACTCCACATTCCCAGCATAAATCTCACTTGGCCATAGTACATAATCCTTTAAATATATTGTTTAATTCAGTTACCTAGTTAACTAGTATTTTATGATTTTTGTAACTTTATTTATAATCATCTAGCTTGATCTTTCTATAATTAAGAGGAATTTTTAAAAATTAGTATACAGGGCTAGCAAGACGGTTCAGTCGATAATAGTGCCTGCCACAAAGATTGATGACATAAACTTGACATAACAACTCTGACGTCCACATATGTGTATCATGCGCACAGACACACACACAATAAATAAAAATGTAATTTGATAAAACATTTTGAGGGACTGGAGAAATGGCTCAGTGGTTCAGGGCATTGGCTGCTCTTGCAGAGGACCCAGGTTTGATTCCCGGCACCCACATGGCTACTAATAACTGTCTGTAACTCCAGTTCCAGGGGAATCCGATGCCTTTTTCTAACCTTCTTGGGCATTGCACAGCATGAGTGTACTTACATGCATGTAAGAAATATACTCATACACATAAAATTCAAATTTTTTTAAAGGGAGGGACAGGAGTGATAGCGCACACCTTTAGTCCTAGCACTTAAGAGGCAGAGGCAGGTGGATCTCTGTGAGACTGAGGCCAGCCTAGTCTTTATAGGAAGTTCCAGGCCAGCTGGAGCTAGCCTAGTCTCTATAGCAAGTTCCAGGCCAGCTGGAGCTATCAGAGGACACTATCTCAAAAGACAAAAAAAAAAAATTTGTTTTTTTTTTTTTTTTTTGGAAAAGTAGTATATAAGCTGGGCCTGGTGATACAGCCCTATAATCCCAGCTACTTGGGAGGCTGAGGCAGGAGAACTGGTAGTTAAAGATCTACCTATGTGTCAAACAGGTCAAGGCTAGCTTGGGAAATTTAGTGAGATCCTATGTAAAAATAAAAACTGCAGAAAGAGCTTGGGGCTAGTGAGATGTCTCAATAAATAAAGGCACACGCCTGTGTTGAATTCCCAGAACCCATATAAAGGTGGAAAGAAAGAACTGACGCCACAGATTTGTCCTCTGACCTCCACATGTGCACATGGAATACATATGTATGTAAACACACAATAATAATAAATAATAATATAAAAAATAAAATATTTTAAAAAATATCTGAGAGTGCAGTTCAGTAGTAGTACACACGCCTAGCGCTTCTGAGGCTCTGGGTTCAGTCCAGTATCAAACACACAAGAAAGTGTGCAGTTTGACAAGATATAAAACTTTCTTATTTTCAGATTCTTGAGATTCTTCTTCTTGTTCCTGCACTTCTAATGGCTCTCAATCTAATATGTAGCTGCAGAGAGCTCATATGTGCTAGGTCTTGGATTTGATTCTCAGCAGATTTGGTTGTCTGGTAGAGGTTGCTCTGTGTTTGCAAGTCAGGTTCTGCCTCTAAATTCTCTCTAGATTTGATTTCCCAGCACTCCATAGACTAGGCATGGTAGCAAATCATGGAATCCCAGCACTTAGATCAAAAGTTCCAAGTTATCCCCATAACCTTAAACATGGAGAGTTTGAGGCCAGTACAGGGTCAGAGAGAGATGGCCCAGCAGGTAAGAGCTCTTGTGCCCAGTCTGATGACCTGAGTTTGAGCTCCAGGACCCACATGGTAGAGAACTCCTGTAAGTTGTCCTCTGATTTCCACATACATGCTGTAATACACATGCCTGTGCCCTGCTGCCAACAAACACACACATAAATAAACGTAACAAAAAATGTAAAAATGGGGCTGGAGAGATGGTTCAGGGGTTAAGGGCACTGGCTGTTCTTGCAGAAGACCTAGGTTCAAATCCCAGCACCCACAGGGTGGCTAACAACCGTCTGTAACTCCAGTTTCCAGGGGATCTGACACCCTCTTCTGTACTCCGAGGGCACTGCACAACATGAGTGCACTTACACACACGGAGGCATAACACTCATACATATTAAAGAAAAAAAAAAAGGCAGGATAGGAATTCAAGGCTAATCTGGGCTACATGAGACTACCTCAAAAACAAACAACTCGCAACTACAGATTCTTTGCAATTCTTAAAACAATTCCAGCAGAATTTATACTGAATTGCAAGGGACCCAACACAGCCAAAATTATCTTGAAAAAGTTGAGGGACCCACATTTCCTATTTCAAATTTCATAGCAACACTATAAAACTCCAGTGATGTGGTGTGGTGCCGGCATAATGACGACACACAGAGCAGTGCAGCAGAAACAAGAATCCCGAACACCCATACCCACAGAACACAAATACATTTTTTTTAATGTATATGAGTGTATTGCCTCTATGTATGTAAGTGCACTCGTGTCATGCAATGCCCGAGGAGGTCAGAACAGGACGTTAGATTCCCTTTTTGGGAATCTACTGGAACCAGAGATGGTGGTTAGCTGACATGTGGGTGCTGGGAATCGAACCTGGTCCTTTGCAAGAGCAACCAGTGCTCTTTAACCACTGAGCCATAAAATGTTTTTTTTCAATTTTTATTTATTTGTTTTTATTTTATGGGTATGAGTGTTGCACCTGCTTGTGTGTAACTGCCTGTGTCATACAGTGCCAAAGAGGTCAGAAGAAAGCATCGGATCCCTTGGAACTGGAGTTAGAGAGAGTTGTGAGATGCCATATGGGTGCTGGGAATCGAACCTGGGTCCTTTGCAAAAGCAGCCAGTACTCTTAACCTCTGAGCCGTTTCTTCAGCCCCCCCCCCCATAAAATATATTTTAAAAAAAAATGGATAGATGTGGCACGCGCCTTTAAAAATTCCAGTGCGTGGGAGGCAGAGGCAGGTGGATCTCTATGAGTTGGAGGCCAGCCTGATCTACAGAGTTCCAGGCCAGCCAGGGTACATAGTGAGACTCTGTCTAAAAATAAAAATAAAAATAAATCAATAACCTAAATATGAGCTAAAGACCATAAAATTCTAGAAAAAAAAACAAAATGTGTCTACATGATCTTAGAGTTGGCATTGGATTTCCACATGACACCAAAATCATAAGCAAGAAGGAAACAAAATAAATAGATTGATTTCATCAAAACTTTTGTTGTGTGAGGCCCTGGGTTTGATCGCTAGCACAAATGAATAAATAAATACATAATTTTTTAAGGTAAAGAGAAAACACCAGGTTTGGGAGGCTGATGCAGGAGAATTGCTGTGAGTTCCAGGCCAGCCTGAGCTCCCTTATTTCAAAACAAAAAAGGTAAAAAGAAATAGTACCTGATTGTTTATTCTATTCTGCATGCCATTCATCACTAATTAAGGTAAATTTTTTCTATAATTTTTTTACCACTCTGTCTTCTAAAATGCCAAAATTTTATTAATCTTGCTTTTTATTATTTTTTCCTTTTTCTATAATATAGCTGTTTCTCTTCTTTTTGCCCTTTTGTTTGGTTATATAAGTTTAAAATAAATAATTTATGCTTACATTCTAATCATGTTGTTGAATTTTTTGTGATATTTTTTCTTTACAAATCAAATTCAGCCAGGCGTGGTGGTACACGCCTTCGATCCCAGCACTTGGGAGGCATCAGCAGGCAGATCTCTGTGAGACTGAGGCCAGCCTGGTAGACACAGCAAGTTCCAGACCAGCTGGGGATACAGGGTGACCCTGTCTCAAAAAATCAACTAAATAATTGGTCATAGTGGTATATGCCTTTAATCTCAGCACTCAGGAAACAGAGGCGGGTGGATCTCTGTTAGTTCCAGGCCAGCTGGGGCTATAGGGAGACCGATTCTCAAAAAGACCAAAAAATAAAAATACATAAATCAATAAATATATTGAGTGGATATGGGGTCTAGGTGAAGAGTATTAGAAATGTTCTAAACCTGACTGTGATAAAGGTAGTATGATTCTAGGGGTCTGAGAGATGGCTGAGCGGTTAAGAGCACTGGCTGTTCTTGCAGAGGACCCACGTTCCCATTTCTAGCATCCACATGGTGGCTAACAACAGTCCTTAACTCCAGTTCCGGGGATCTGATGCCTTCTTCTGACCTCTGCAGGCACTGCACAACACGGGTACACCGCCTACATACAGACAATACACTCATACACATAAAATAAAAATAATTAAAATATTTTTTAAAAGGTAGTATAATTTTATGAATACCTTATAAACACACTGAATTGTATACTTTAAATGGATCAAGTGTATGGCATGTAAACTGTATCTCCATAAGTTATTGTTTTTAAAAGAGTAAAAAATGTTAAACTTTAGGATAACTGCATTAAAGCCTCTATGTATAGTATACCCTTATGTCATACCCTAAAAAGACTTGTTATAAAGTAAATGATAACCTATGGCTAAAATCCTTGAAGTTTAAAAGCTCAGAGTTCATAAACTCTCCAAAGAGCTTCTGGAGACCCTGAGCTGGGGACACCAGCACACATGATCCTGGCAGGATGAAGCATGCTGTGATTACAGGGTGGTAACTGCATGGAAATCAGCTTCTTGAATTTATACCCCTGCTTCGGTTACAAATCCCCATTATAATGTCATTTTGCATTTCAAAGGTTCCTTTCATCTACCAAATCAAAAGTCTTTCCAAACTACAGCTGACAGCTGCAGCCGCATGCAGCTCAACTTCACAGGTGTTCAAGGCCTAGGGTATGTTCCAAAGAGCACACCAAGAATTAAGTATCTACCATCAGGTGTTCCCAGACTTCTGACATTGCAACATGAGGTTCTCATCTACAAAGTTCATGCTCCAGATCCTCCAGATTTGGTTATAAAAAAAAATTACAAAGGAAAAAATATCTCATAATATTTTAATTGCATTTATGATTTTGTACTGGGCTATATCCATAAATCCTTGGCCACATGCCCCTGCAGGCCAGCAGTCAGACACACTTTCTTATTGCTCCACAAAAATTAACGTCATCATTTTATTTGTGATATATATATATTTGTTTGTTTGTTTTTTGAGACAGGGTCTTACTATGTTGTTTTGGCTGGCCTGGAACTTGATGTGTAGACAAGGATAGCCTTGAACTCCCAGAGAGCTGCCTGCTTCTGCCTCCCAAGTACTAGGTAGGATTAAAGACATGCACCCCCAAGCCTGGCCACTGTTTGATATTTCTGATCTAAGAACTCATTCTTCTCAAGTAGAGGGTAGTTGTTGGCATGCAGCTACTAAAGTCACATGCTGTGAGTAAGGAATAATCCTCTACTAGAGCAGGCAGTCCTCTTAACTGCTAAGCCCTCTCTCCAACCCCACAATACACATAGTTTTAAAGAGAGAAAATAAAGTTGGACACAATACAACATAATTTACAAAGTAATCTCCCTCCTTCCACTTCTTCCCCTTACCTCTTGTCAGAGAAGCTTTGTGCATGCTGACAGGAAGAGCCGGGTGTGCACAGCTGTGTGCATATGACTGCTCTGCACCTGGCCTTTCACATTTTGTGTGGCATCCTGGAAAACTATCTACATACAGCCACTATTTGCAACTACCATTCAGACAGATCATAATTTATGTAACCACTCACCTCTTTTTTTTTGAGACAGGGTTTCACTATGTAGCCCTGGCTAGTATAAAACTCACTATGTAGACCAGGCTGACCAGGCAGCACATGAACTCAAGAGATCTGTCTGCCTCTACCTCCCATGCTGGGATTAAAGGTGTGTGCCACCACTTCCAGCAACCACTCACCTTTTGACGGGCATTTTAGGTTGGCTACTAAAACTCTACTTCAATATGTATTCTTTGCTAATATCTCTGCAGGTGAATTCTTGATAATGCACTCACTGAGTTCAAAGTTTAAGCCCTTTTATAAGCTAAATATCTCCAAACTTAACATGCCTATTTATGTTCCCACTAATAATATAAAAATGCCTGTTTCCCCATTCTCCCCAGTACAGATATCAATGTTTTAAATCTCTGATTCTCTGATAATAAAAAGAAATAGTGTCCCACAGTTCTAGTGTGCAGTTCTTTAACTGTAATGGACTGGGATAACTTTTGGTAGGATTAATGGCCCGCCACCTGCCAAGTTACAAGCAAGGATGTGGTGTCAGCTGGTCCACATTCACACACCACCTACTAACCACTGCAGGTGGCAGTCAGGTTATAAAGCAAGCCATAACCTCATGTACTGTTTCCACATCTGCAAAATGGGAGGATCAAAAGTCTTAATTTCATAGGGCTGTTTTAGAGATTAAATAAGAAAATGTACGTGAAACACCCAGCAAGGCTCTTGGCACACAGTGAATGCTTGGCAAGGCTCAGCTCCCTCTAATAGAGCAGATATCACAGAAAAAGAATAACCGGGGTTCTTTTTGTGAAAGTCTGACAGCTTTGCCAGGTGCCTGACCTCAGAAGTTCCAAATACAGAGACCACCAAAGCCCAGGTTATCTCTCTTTCTGGCCTCTGAGGGGTTCTGACAGTCCTACTAGTGGTCAAGCCAGCATCTGTGCATGATGGCATTTATGTTCCTTAGAGTCTTGAGGCCTAAACCCAGTCACTCCATGCTGAGAAGAGAATATAGGGACTGTGTTTAATTTCAATCAATATAAAAAAATAAAATAGAAACAACTTCAAAGAGATCAGGAACCTAAAGAACAGGGCTTCTAAAGTATCTCCAAAGAAGAAAAAAGCACAGGAAAAGCAGAAAAAAAAGAAGTTCCTCTTTCACATTTGAGCAGTTAGCCACCCAACTGAATCTAAAGAAATGTGTCCTTTTGTGCCAAGGGATCTCCCTGCAGGAACAGATTGGCACTCAGCAGGGTAGCCATGACCCCCCTCCTACCGGTGTGCCTGAGTCACCTGTTCTCACAGAGCAAAAACGAACAAGGAATCAGGAGGCAGCAGGCAGCCTTTGGTTCTGAGAGAGAAGGAGGGACCTTCCATCGCCTTTGCTGTCCACTTTGGTTTTGCACCTTCATTGGTGACCCCTCAGAAAGGAATGTGGACCTCTCCAGTTCAGCAGGCTGGTGAAGCGCACCCATACTTAGGATAGCTCAATGAATTCTAAACCGAACATTTATAGAGCTTGGATGTAAGAGCACTTATCTCACATGTGTGAGGCCCCTAGTTTTATTCCTCAGAACTGTCAAACAAAACAAACCACTGATGAGCAGTGGCATTAGTAAAATACATTTCATATATATGTGTGTGTGTGTGTGTGTGTGTATTTTTATTTGTACAAGGGTTTTAATGGCTTGATGGCTGGTGTGTATAATGGCATATGTGAAGTGCTCATGAAGCCTAGAAGGGGGTGATAGAACCACCATTGGTGCTAGGAATTAAACCCAGGTACTGTGGAAGAACATCAAATGCTCTTAACCCCCGAGCCATCTCCCTAACCCCAAATAAAGCATTTCTTTAAAAAAATTATTTTGTCTGCAGGCAGGAAGAAGGGATGATGTAGAGGGCAGAGAACAACTTGGGCGAGTCAATCCTCTCTTATACCATATGGGTTCCATCAGGTTTGGCAGCAGGTACCTTTACCTGCTGAGCCATCTCACCAGCCCAAAATAAAACATTTCTAATGGCGACAAACAGCCAGTGCGTGTGGCGGGTCTTCCCTCAGAGGTTCTGGTTCTCTGCCCCTTTCACACCTGCCTTTCCTTTCCCTGTTGTAACCACGTATAGAGGGTTTTAGGTCTGTCATAGGACCGTGGCTTCACACCCCGTGAGATGGCACCCTTAGGCAGGGCTGCTCCCTTCAGATAACAGGGAGTGGCACTGGCACCCTCACAGTAGTTTAAAGGGTAGTCATCCTGCCTCACAGCCAGCAGTGAGTGACCTGGGACCATGGGAACTAAGCCCTGCTCCCCATACACACATACATACCCCTAGCACAGGAGGCTCCACACCACGGTCTCAGAATCCTGATGGGTAGAGCTCCTTTCAACTCTTCTAAACTTCACTTGTTAGTAACTGACCAGGGAGATCATCTAGCCCCAGCAGCAGCCTGGGCTCACCTTGAGCATGCAGTGCCCGGTGCAGCAGAGGCAGGAGCCCTGCCTGCCAAAAGGAATAGCAGCCGTCCACCAGCTTATTACAGCGACCCTGAAATCCACCTTCAAATCGCATCTGCCGGCTTGTCACCCATTGCTGAGAAAGAGCAGAGGAGAGGCAGGTGTGAGCTGAAGAAACACAATGTCCAGCAAGACACACTTCCACGGGCCACTCAGTGCAGAGCCTTCCTGGCCCTGAGTCTGAGGACTCTGGCTTTCCTCCCTCCCCTCCCCTCCCCTCATGACTGCAGCCATTTAAACTGATCCTTTTGAGGCGACCAACATGGATCACTGCTCAGCTAAAGAGACAACCATCTTTTTTTCTTTTAGTTAGCATAAAAAGTAAAAGGTTTCATTATTACATTTTCATACTTATATGTCCTATTTTGTTCTGACTTGATGATCCCCCTCCAGGTGCTGCTTCCTCTCCTCTCCCCAAACAGTCCCTCCTCCCACGTTCATGTCACATGTACCCTCTCTTGTTCCCTCTACTCTAACACCCTTTGCTGGGATCCAAGTCCATGCTGATGTTGATGCTGTTGCTGAGCAGAGGCCACTCTGGTTTGGGAGACCTGCAAAAGTCTCAGTAAGCACTTCTTGAGCCAGAAAAACTCGTAGAAGACTGCCAGGCCTCTGTTAGCAGCACTTTCTACTCAAAGGAGTTTATTTCAAGAGGATAGGAGAAACGCTGGGCTGGATCTCATCAGACAAGATCAAACTACTTCCTGTACCTGGAACCTGAGGACATTTACCCTAGGATATCTTTGTAAGTGTCCACCAGGACTGAAGGCAGAAGCCACTGGTTCTAATTACCAGATGATGGCTCTGCCTGGTCCAACCTCCAGTTCTCCAGGGGAATTTGGTAGGCTGATACAAGAAAACCTTTTACTCTGAAGCTATAACTGACACTTGTCACCCAGTGGCCACACATGATACCAGCACCTCCTCCCTTATCTCCAAGTTTTCTAAACACACTCAACTGTTAAGATCAAGATAGCTATGGAGGGATGTGCAGAACCAACTGGTTGAGCAGATAATGATGTTCACTTCCCACCCAGCCTTGGGCAGTTCTAGGCACCAGCCCTGGACCACAGAGCTGCATTATTGCACTGAAAGTACGGAGTAGAGTATGTTTCCAGTGCCTAGAGTCCTCCTAGATTGAGTTCCTGAAAGTCAACACAAGGTACTCTTTAGAAAAAGAGACCAGGTCCTCCCTTAAAATTGTAATTTAGTCCTTATTCATGGTAACACAGAAAGTCAGTCCCAGGCTCACAAAAGTTCAAAAACCTGCACTGTGGGTTCAGGTAATAATATATCACCAGTCAGTCTTTAATGAACCTGTGTTTCAGGACAATGCCACTGAAAGAGTGGGCTATGCATTCCTCAAGAGGAAGCAGGAACAAGCACTCTTCATTTTCACTCACCCCCGGCTTAAGTAGATTCAAGCCAGACTAACTGATTTTTTCCAGTGCCTAAGGCTACAGACTGAGTCTTTGTCTGTTAGCTATACATAAGTCATAAAGTCCAGATACAGGTCCTGGTTCTTCCAAAGCAAAGACAGGGAAGGAAATAGCTGGGTATGAGGAAGAACAACATTTATGGAGCGCCTTCTGTCTACCAGGCTGTTTATGTATGCTCTCGCTTTTAACCCATATTATTATTCCTATATTTTAGAAGGAAAAGAGACAGTGAAGCTAAAGAAGATTAGACAGTTTGAGGTTTCTTGGCTGGGAGCAGAGGCAAGCTTCAAGCCTACCATAGTATCAGTATAACTTAGGCATTTTCTATTCCTTATTTGGGGTGGGAGACGGGACTTTCATGTTTCATCTCTTGTTGGGATGTGATTTAAAAACATCCCATAAATTCAGTGCACAAAATTGGTCATTTGGTATCATTCTTCCAGAATCTTCAAAGAATATGCTGTGTGAGAGGCTTCCTCTGAATGAGGTAAAAATGTTGCTGTTCCAGCACCATAGAATATAAAATCAACTGCAGAAGGCTCATGATGGGGCCTGGCATCTGCACTCAGAAAAAGGTGAATGCCAATTGTAGCAGTTTTGCTTTGAGGATGATCAGGAAGGTGCATGCTCTCCCAAAGATGAGGGAAAACACCTTCTCCTGGGTGGTATGCATGTTTATGTTCCCCAAAGCTGACTGCTTTCTCAACAGTAGGCAGGAGCTTAGGGTCCAAGCATAATGCCCAGGCCTCCTTAGAGGAATTCCCCAGCTCCACCTGAAGAAGTCACTGGAATGCTGGTGTGGAATTTTTACAGATAATGAAAGCTTGGCTCCAAAATGCACCAAAGCTCTTCTTAAAACTTTTTACTTTAGGACAGTCCAAAACACATAGTGATGTCTAATCCCAAGAGACCACACTACTTTTCTTGAAGTATGGGAAAGTACACTGGTTCATTCCAGACATCTGGAGAACTCAAAAAGACTCTGGCCTCGAACACTGTACAGAAAGTTTGAAGCAGGTGGAGAGTGGTGGGGGAAGCGCCAAAACAGAGCAGTTGTTCTCTCCTATGGCTGACTCGCAACTGTCCTGAGCCCAACAACCACAACTGAAGCATCATCTGGGGACTAGAAGTGTGTGGGCACATAGCTAGAACTTCATCAGCCGTTCCCATTAGCAGACCTCCCCAGATCAGAGTCACATGGCCAAACAGGACCTGGGAGGGGTGGGGGTGACAGTGCAGCCAATACTCACTAGCAAGCTCTTCAGGTTCAAGGAGCGTTCCTTCTTGAGGATTACCAGTGCAGCCAGGCCACAGAAGGTGTAGCCGCCATGGGCTTCCATCCCTGGAACCCCGCCAATGCCACCTTCCCAGTTCTGGCACCTAGGAAAGATTGAGCAGATTGTGACTGTGCCTGCAAGAGAACGAGTATCCCCTCCACCTTCCGGGTGGCAGAAAATGAGTTTGTTCAGATTAAGGCATAAGTTGTCAATACAAGGATGGGAAGGTGCTGATTTATTAACTTGTATGTGCATGTGTCTGTGAGTACACATGTATGTGAGTACACATATGTGTGTGGGAAGGCCAGCAGTCAACCTCAGGAAAGCTGCCCACCTCTCTGTTTTTAATTTATTTAGTTTCGTGGAATGTTTTTGCCTACATGTGTGTAAGTGCACCCAGGTGTGCAATGCCAGTGGAGGCCAGAAGAGAGCATCAGATCCCCTGGAACTGGAGTTATGGATAGTTGTTAATCACCATGTGGGTGCTGGGAACTAAACCCAGGTCTTCTGCTAGAGTACCCAGTGCTCCTAACAGCTGAGCCATCTCTGCAGCCCAACCTTGTTTTTTGAGGTAGAGTCTCTCACTGGAACCTGGGGCTTACATTTTAGGCTAGGATAGCTGGCCAGTGAATCCTAGGGATTCTCCTTTACCTCCCAAGTGCTGGGATTACAAGTATGACCCACCATGTCCTGCTTTTTCCATGGGTATTGAGGACTGAACATATGTCCTCATGATTTGTACAGCAAGCAATTTATGGACTGAACTGTCTCTCTAGCCCTTGATGCATTAACTTTTAAAGATGCTTTTTCCTAGAAAATAAAAACAAAAGTCTTGGAGATTTAGAAACTGTTTACTTGGATAAGAAACATAGTATCTTAAATTAATACTCATTGGAAACAAAAGTTGCAAAGTCCTATGTGTAGCATAACTATCAGGTTAAAATTCTGGTTATCTTTCAGTACAGGTCTGTTAGTGAAACCACTTTTTATTCTTGTCTATTTTTCTCTTTTTTTTCTCCACTTCTGGAGATCAAATCCAGGGATTCACACGTGCTAGGCAAGTATTCCACCACTGAGCCACACCCCCAGGTCACTTATGTCTAGTTTCTTTCTTCTTTTTGCTTGTTCTTTGTTTGTTTGAGACATGTAGCCTAGGCTAGCCTTGAATTTCCTAATCCTCCTGCCTCACCCCAACCCCAAATCCTGGGATTACAGATGTGGGTGACCACCCTGAATTTTTTTTTTTAATTTAGTGTGTACGTGTGTGTGTGTGTGTGTGTGTGTGTGTGTGTGTGTGTGTTGCTGAAGGTTCAACAGAGGGCCTTGTGTGCTAGGCAAGCTATTACTGAGCTGTATCGTATTCCCAGCCTACTTCTTATGTTTTGAAGTAGGTCTCACTAAGTTTCCAGGCTGCCCTTGAACTCACTCTGTAGCCCAGGCAGGACTGAAATGTGTAATCTTCCTACTTTAGTCTCTAGAGTAACTGGGATATAGATCTGAACCACCAGGCATGGCTCAAAATTTCTAAAATGAACAAACACACACAAACTATTCAAAAAATTAAGACATGTTTTACTATGTTGTCCAGGTGGTCTCACACTCATGTATTCAAGTAATTTTCCTGCCTCAGCTTCCCAAGTAGCCCAGACTAGCTAGATGTGATGGCTCATGCCTGTAATCCCAAGGATTAAAAGGCTAAAGCAAGAGGATCGCTGGAACTACATAGTGAATTTCAGGCCAGCCTGGGCTACAAAGTGAGACCCTATCTCAAACAAACAAACAAACAAGCAAACAAGAACAAAAAGCACAAGCAGCTGAGGCTGCAGGTACACGCCATTGTGCCTATCTTATAATGGATCAAAACAAACTTTTTATTTAATAAGTTAGTTATTTTGGATTTTTGAGACAGGGTCTCGCACTATGTAGCCCTGGCTGGCCTGGAACTATGTAGACCAGACTAGCCTTTGAACTCAGAGATCTGCCTGCCTCTGCCTCTCATGTGCTAGAATTAAAGGCATATGCCACCATGCCCGGCATAAACTTTATTTTAAAATGTTAGAATTTTCCTTATATTCAAATTATCCATTTATTATGAGAACTATTAATTGGGGTTATACTATCTATTAAGAATATATGTGTGGAGGAGTGTACATGCACATGCATGTGGAGAGCCACAGTTGACTTTAAGTTGTCTTCCTTGATGGATCTCTACTGTATTTATTAAGATAGGATCTCTTGCTGAACCCAGAGCTTTCTAGTTCTGGCTAGTATACTAGCCAGCTTGCCCAGGGGGTGCCCTGTCTCTGTCTCCCAAGTACTGGTATTATAGGAGCTGCCATGCCTGTCCAGCTTTTCTGTGGTTTCTGAAGATCTGAACTCTGGTCCTCACACTCACACAATAAGTGCTTTATCTACAGAGCCATCTCCCAGCCCATGCATAATCTTTGGATCAGCAAGATAGGGCCATTTCTAGGAACTTATCTTACAAAATAAGTAATGTGTCCAAAGGTCGTACACTATAAGAATGTTTGCTATATTGTTATTTATAAGTGTAAAATGTCAGACCAACTGAGAAGTTCAAAAGTAGAGGACTGATTATATAAATTATGGTGCATCTTATAGCAAAATATTACCCAGTCATTTAAATAGAGCTACAAAGTTACAAAAATGTTCCACTTAATGCATGAAAGATGTTATAAAATAAAAATATACTATATGATCTAATTTCCAGAACTCTGGAAGGATATGCACCAAGACTGGTGTGTTTTAATTATCAGCTGGACACCTTCTAGTCACCTGGAAGAGAGTCTCAGTGAAAGATTGTCTAGATCAGGTTGGCCATTGGGCATGTCTGTAAGGGGCTGTCTTGATTCTGTTAATTGATATGGGAAACCTAGTCCACTGTGGGTGGCACCATTCCCTAGGTTTGGTTCCTGAACTGTATTCGGGTGGAGCAAGTGGGCTGAGCCCCCAGTAAGCATGCCTCCTTCCATTTCTCTCTATTCTTGACTATGGTAAGCTCCTATTGCTTTAACATCCCTGTTTTGATGAACTACAACCTGGAATTGTGAACTAAAATAACCCTTTTCTCCCCTAAATTGCCTTTTTAAGGGTATTTTATCACAGCAAAAAAACTGGAGCACTTGGTTATATCTTGGCAGTGAATAACGAGTAATTTAAATGTTTTTCTTTGCTTATCCATAACTCACACATTTCATCTATGAAATAATCTTGAACTCTTTCTGAATATGTGTGTGTGTGTGTGTGTGTATGTGTGTGTATGTGTGTGTGTGTGTGTGTCCCAGTCCATGATGGGGGCAGGCAAGGGGCTGATGTAGAAGGATTAGGAATTCAAGGCTAGGTTAGGCAACTTAGCAAGATATTATGTCAAAATAAAAATTATAAAAAAGAGTTGGGGATGTAGCTTAGTGGTGGGACATTTGCCTAGCATACTGAACCCTGGGTCAAGCCCAGCTCAAAACAAACAAATAAAAAAACTGAAATGAATCTGTCCAGCTATGAAGCAGGACACAGGAGGGAGGCCGCACACTGAACAGCTGAACAGGGGGATCAGTAAGAGGCTACCACTCAACATGAACAGCACACCTTTCCCTGCTAGTCAGTCACAAGGTTGCCTGTGAGCTTCACACCCTAAGCAGGAATTTAGAAGGTTCCCTAGGGAAACTGATAAGCTCAAGAATAAAGCCCTACAAATACTGATATGAGAGAATTCCCTGAAGAACAGCTTGGTCTTTGCTCACTCCATGTATATGACCTCCCATCAGTTTACAAAAATTTATGTATATGTGTGTGTGCATGCTTTTATGTATATGCAATACATGTATCCAGTGCCCTCAGAGGCCAGACAGGGTGTCTGATCCCCTGTAGCTGGAGTTACAGGCAATTATGAGCCACCTGATATGGGTCCTGAGAATTGAATCTAGGTCCTCAACAAGAGTAGCAAGTGCTTTTGACTATTGATCCAACTCTCCAGCCACCCCTCCATCAGCTTTTTAGTATGAGACACAATATACACAGAGTTTCTGAGCACTGAATATGTGAGCAATGTCTCCAGTATGAAAGAGACCCAGACATCAAAAGCAAAGTGGAAGAAATAATGCTGGGCACAGAAGAAAATCTTTTAGTTGCATAATTAGAAGAAAGTTACAAGGATAACAGCACAAGAGCAGAATAGCAGAGAATGCAAAAAAGAAGTATTCAGGGAACAAAACTGAGCTCTGAAAAATAAAAGAACAAGAGATGAAAATTCAACAGAAGGATTAGGAGATAAACAGTAAGGGAATCTCTTGGAAAATACAAGAAAAAAAAAAAATTAAGAGATAGAAAACAGACATCTCCCAAAAGAAGGTTTTTAAAAAAAATTAGGTCAAGCTTCCTCATGAGATCCAACAAATAATGCTCCTAACTTTAATTAGAGATGCTTCTCTCTGCAATGAATGCAGAGATGCAGGCTGCTCACGGTGCTGAGAGTAAGTAATGTGCAGAGGTTGGGCCTAAACAGGGCATTGCTACCACGCCCTCTAAGGCTTATGGAACATCTTGGAAGAGGACATGGAAAGAATGTACGAGCAGGAAGACAGGGAGGAGGGCTGTGAAATGCTATCTTCTGGGCAAGGTGCAACCACTGCTATCAAGAAAGATCACACAGCAGTTGTAGCTGTCTGCACAAGACTGGGCCTGCCAACAGCCAATTGTGGGGCTCACCAGGCCTACACCTCCCTACCTACCCATTATTGGCTACTGATGGATTTTGGGAGAAGGGATAGCCATTGTCTTCAGTATGTACCCACGGAGGAGCTCACCAGGCTCCAATCAATAGCTCCAAACCCATGACCACACAATCAACTCTGGTTAAACTCACTGAGCTCTTAGGGAGGGTGGGGAATAAGGGAGGAAGATAAGAGTGTGTGTGTGGGGGGGGGTGACAGTAATACAAAATGCACTGTATACATGTATGAACTTGTCAAAGAACATATCTAATAAGAGTTACCAAGAAATTAGGTCAACATTACTAATTAGAAGCTATAAAAAAAAGCAAGTGGGTGTGTCAGCACATGCCTGTAATCCTAGCACTCAGGAGGCTGAGGCAGGAAGACTATGGGTGGGTCAAGGTCTGTTCAGGACTCACAGAGAGACCCTGTTTAAAAAAAAGAAGTTGCTAAAAAAAATATTGCAATTCACTAAGTACTAAAGTACACATGCTTCCAAATCAGAGTCCTGCTGAGTGCCGAGTGCACACCGATCCACCTTGAGTCATCGTTATAGGGGTGGAGAGATAAATGTTCAATTCCCAGTACCCACATGGTGGCTAACAACCATCCTTAAGTCCATTTCCAGGGGATCTGACCTCCTCTTCTGGCCTCCATGGATTTTGCACGACATGGGTGCACCTACATATATGCAGACAATACACTCATACACATAAAATAAAAATAAATTTAAAAATTCAGTATCCCATCACTTAAAAAACTTGTCCAAGGCACCAATAATAATAATAAATGGTACAACTAGGAGTCAACTGAGGCAGATTCCCATGTTCTGTGAGTGTGGCTGCAAGCCAGTCCTCTTGCAGACAGCAGCTGGATACAATGACACAGTGCAGTGACAGAACTCCGAAGGGCCAGCTGACTAGGGAAAGGCACATGGAGTTCAATGGGGCTTTAAATGTAGAGCACACAACAGCAAAGAGTTGGTCCTCTCTCCAGCACCCATCTTTTTTCCTTCCAGATTGCCTAGAGGACAGGCACAGTAGCCATGTGGTAGTAGTGGGTCAGGGGAGGGCAGCTAGAACATTAAGAGAAAGCCAATCATCTTTAGCAGGAAGAAGCAGGCTACAAGAAACTGAGGACAAGCCCAGAAGAAGAGCCAGAGATGGCAAAACCCCCAAATTCAGTTCAGATTTCTACCTGAGCCTTGAAACCACATACACACCGGGCACACTGAGAGCAGCTTCAAACCAAAAATGATCTCAGAGCTGATTCGACACCTGCTGCAGGGCAAAGCACTGTTTAAAGTTTGTAGCATGAGTCTGACCAAGCTCCTTGTCTGCTAAAACAAAACATACGAAGCAGAATCCAGACTAC
The DNA here is from genome assembly GCA_035773235.1 of Eospalax fontanierii. Classification (NCBI taxonomy): domain Eukaryota; kingdom Metazoa; phylum Chordata; class Mammalia; order Rodentia; family Spalacidae; genus Eospalax; species Eospalax fontanierii. The sequence continues at coordinate 47,429,515 of CM069536.1, read as the reverse complement.
AATATACTGTCATATTCAGCAGATAATCCCAAGCTACTCAGTACATAAACAGCCAGGAAAATGAGACATGTTGGCTTCAAAATACCCATATGCTGAAATGATCCTGACAGGAAACTTTTGCTTTTGCTTTTTAGAGACAGGGTCTCACTATGTTGCCTAGATGGGGCCTGAATTCCTGGACTCAACGGTGAGCGCTGTACCCTCCCCAGTAGCAGGGCCTACAGGCACATGCCCCTGCACGTAGTTCCCACAGGCCTGTAAAGCAGACGTAATGACCTATTTACCACAGTGAAGTGAAGAAAAGCACACTGGGGATAAATGAAAAGATGGGGTCTTGGCTGAGAAACAGAGCGTTAGAAGGAACCAAACCCAGAGAATGCCCAGTCTCCTCCTCCATATTGCAGCAATCGACTGCTGAGCTCCTCGATGAGACTGGCTTCTGTGACCGCTGCTTTAGTAATGATGGCATGGGAGGTCGGAAGATGATGGAACCACCCTTATAAAAATCCAGATACAGGTTACATTTGCAACTTCGAGATCTTTAACCAAACAGGCTATCAAGCAGGCATGCAAAAAACAAAAAAGACACGTTCAAGACACAAGCCCTCCCAGAGCCCTTTCCTGGGCTCTTTAGGAGTACTATGCTTCATTAAAATGATTTTTTTTTTTTCTCTCAAAAGACAGGGGCTTCAACAAGCAGAGAAATGAAAATTTCACACTGTAAGGAAGCTTCTGGATGCCTGCTGTGCAGCAAGCTGTGAGCAACCTGTCTGTCTAGAACTGAAGCAGGAGGGCAGAGGGCTCCGGGGGGAGGGGGTGACCACACACACACACACACACATACACACACACACACACACACACACACACGCACACAAGAAAACTGATTATCTGAAGTGTTTGACTGTACGAAGAATAATTTTGAAGTACCGTTAGAGAATTTGGAAATTAATTCCTGATATATACATCACAGTATGTATATTAATTCCATGAAAATGAAAGTTATACAAAAAATATGATTGTAGTATATCATCTGTTTTCACTGTGTTATATTTACATGGTAATAAGCACTATTTGATAAAAATAAAACAAATAGCACACATATGTATATACAATGCCTTTTGTCTTTTTATTTTGAGGGTTTTTTTTTTTCTTTTTGGTCTTTTTAAGACAGGGTCTCCCTGTAGCCCCCCAGCTGGCCTGGAACTTGTTGTGTAGACCAGGCTGGACTTGAACTCAGAGAGATCTGCCTGCCTCTGCCTCCTGAGTGCTGGGATTAAAAGCATTCACCACCATGCCTGGCCTTTATTTTGAGTTTTGAGAGAGGGTCTCATGTATTCCAGGCTATAGAGCTGAAGATGATCTTGAACTCCTGATCCAGCGTCTACCAAACGCTGCTGATTATAGGTGTATGCTATTGAGGCCAGCTTGTTTTCTTTTTCTTTTCTGTGGATTTGTTTGTTTGTTGAGATAGGTTCCTACTATGTAGCCCTGAGTGGCCTAAAATTTGATCTATGGACTAGGCTGGACTCTCTTTGAACTGGCCTGCATTTGCCCTCTGCCTCTTGAATGCTGGGATTGTTGTTATGCACCACCACATCTGGGTTCTTTTCTTTTTAAATTATGAAATATTTGATGCACCCGGTACAGAATGTAGCAGGAGAATATGCCCGCATCTGACACCCAGCCTAGATGAAGGCAGCTTAGACTTACATATGCACTCTAGGTCTTTATTGTTTTTAAGAAACAAACTATGACAGGCACAGTTAATGCCCAGAGTGTGTAGACTCCCTCTGACACTGTTCCCTTTGCTTTCTTCCTGGAAGTGGCCGCCATGCTGTCTCTGGGATTCATCTCTCCATGCATGCTTTTATACTCTCTCCATGATTCTTCCCACAGAAATACAAAAGTGTTTGCATGTTTTCTCTAAATGTGCCAATGTGTATGTTTTAACAGTTTTTTAGAACTCAGCACCACCACTTCTTGAGATTTGTCCATGCTGATCCTCATAGCACTGGTTCTCTCATTTCAGTTATTATATAATATTCCAGTGTGACTACACCATAAACTTTTCTACCTCATGTTTATGAACAGTCAACCTGAGCACTGAACCTGCTCCTTGTTCTAGCTGTGGTTATTTGCTTGGTTTGGTCTTGGTTTTTTGGGGAGTGGGGCAGGGGAGTGAGACAATGTCTCCCTGTGTAGTCCAAGGTAGCATGGGACTCACCACCCTCCTCCCTCAGTCTGCTGAGGGCTGGGATTGCAGGCTAAGAATGGCACTACCACACCCAGACCTATTTCCAGCTTTTTGCTTTTATAAACAGGTCCTTATCTTTGTTTCTTTTATGCATGTGGGTGACAGTTTCTGTAGGAGTACAATTACTGGGTCATAAGCAAGGGCTTTGAGCTATTGCCAAATTGCTCTCCAAACTGCTTAAATTAATTTAGACTCCAACCAATACTGTTTACCAAAGTTTTTGGACTTTGCCAATCTAAACTATAATACAACATTAATGAAAGTCTAGAAAAAATTTTCAAGTATATTTGTTTTCATTTGTTTGTTTGTTTGTTTTTTGAGACGGTTTCCCTATAGCCCCAGGGACTTAGAACTCTCCATGTAGACCACACTGGTCTCAGCCTCACAGAGATCCACCTGCTTCTGCCCCCCCCCACCCCACTCCAGTGCTGAGATTAAAGGTATACACCACAAATGGCTAACAAATGTCAAGTGTTTGTGAAGGGCATAATCACATAACTCAGTCATCTTCTGTAATTTTATATTCCCTTACAGGCTTTTTATTTATTTATTTAAAAAATAGTTTATTTATTATTTTTATTTTATGTGTATGAATGTTTTGCCTGCATGTATGTAAGAGCACCATGTGTGTGCAATGCCCATGGAGATCAGAAGAGGACATCAGATACCCTGGAACTGGAGTTACAGACAGTTTTAGCCACCATGTGGGGGATGGAAACCCAACCTAAGTCCTCTGCAAGAGCAGCCAGTGCTCTGAACTGCTGAGCCATCTCTCCAGCCCCATCTTCCAGGCTTTTAAAGTTTTAGTTTTTTGACCACTGGTTGTCTAAGAGGTTAAGAACCACCAGGATTTTTCTCACCTTGATATCCATTCGGCAGTGCCTTCGAAGAGGTCTGGAGTGATAATGTTGGTCAGAGAGGCCACTGAGGTGGCACAGTATGCGCTTCTGGAAAGACAGAAACAGAGGAGAAAAACGTTAGGCTTTAAGAAAGGGCCGAAAAGATGCTCAGTAAGCTTTGCTAGTAAGCAGCAGTCACTTCCTGACTTGCTCTTGGCATAGTCAGTCCTCCTGATTCTCCAACTGAGAGGTGTGACATTCCCTTTGGATAGAATTGCTCACAGCATGACTTCAGGGAAAGAACATGACATTCTACTCTCCCTCCCTCCACATGGTCAGTCCACACCCTAGGAACTGACAGCCACGTCAATTTATGTCAAAACAGATTTAGCTCTTTTTTCAAAGACTTGCATGGTGTCTACCATTTCAGGTATGGGTCAGGCTCTCCTCATTCATTCCCATGTCAGCACTGCTGGAGACAGGATTTTTGTCTCAATTAGGAATGTATGCTTGAGAGGTTAACTGCATTTTCTGTAACAGACACACTCCAAGGCAGGCTATCAAACTCTAATGACTGCTTAGACCACACAAGAGACAGAAATAAACATATCCTTAAGCCTCTAGAGAAAAAAAGCTTTGATTTCAAGCACCTCAGCAATACACACAGAGAAACATATCATTCAATGAAAAAGTAAAACTAGGGCTAGGGATGTGGCCCAGGTGGTAGAGTGTTTGCCTAGCATGCACAAAGTCCTGGGTTTAATCCTGAGCACCATATAACTACGTGTGGTGGTGTTTGCCTGCAATCCCGGCACTCAAGAGGAGGAGGCAGGGGGATCAGAAGTTCAAGGTCACCCCTTGTCTACCTAGCAAATTTGAGGGCAGCCTAGGATACATGAAATCCCATCTCAATTAAAAACTACCACAGGAACATGTCTTTTTTGGGGGGAGGGGAGAGTGCTGGAGGTAATTCTGTGGGTCTAACCCAGGGCTTATTTTTGTATACAAGTCTACTCTCCTACTAAGCTATACTCCCAGCCTCTATTTTAAAAAATAAATAAGATCAAAACAAAATGAATAAATAAATACATCCACTTGATTTGGAATAATTTTTGCCCTTCTATCCTCTCTGCCATAATTTTTCTCAGAACTCATTTTCTTTTGCCTTCTCTCCCTATGTCGTGGAACACATTCGTAGACTCATGTCCCTGTGTCGTGGAACACATTCGTAGACTCATGTCCCTGTGTCGTGGAACACATTCGTAGACAGGGAACACATTCGTAGACTCATGTTCCTATGTCGTGGAACACATTCGTAGACTGCCTTTTCTTCCCCTGTATAGTCTTTTCAAATATCCAGCACGGAAAGACAAAAATTTGTTCTAATTCCATCACAAACCCTTTCTTAAGGGCTCAGGAGGAACATGAAGGGAGGAAAAAGAAGGCCTGACTCTCATCTGATTCACTGTACAGACGTACCTTGAAGCCAGCCCCAATGAGACATTCCACAGAAATCTCTGCAGAAGCCAGGGGCATGATTTCCCCACCAGTATTGTTACCAGCCTGTTCCCACTGGCCAAAAGCACAGCAGAGGCCGAATTTCACCAGCAGTCATCAAGAGCAGACAGGAGTCAAGCATGCCAGGGCCAAATGTTGTCATTTACCATATGTTAACTTTGAAGGCGTGATCTAATTTCCTGCAGGCCTTGAGCCTCTTAAAGGGGCTCAGCAGTATCTTCTGAGGCAGGGAGGTGGCCTGTAATGCAATTTGCCTCTCATCAATGGAAGAACTGACAGGGAATTATTGTGGAATTCCATCCCCTGGCATGACATGGTTGTTGTAGTCCTGAGATCATCTGTAATTACCTGAATGAGACTTTCACAAGTGTCTATTAATATTCTCTTATGTGGAAACCACATTGTCTGGACACAAGAGGGCAGTCACACATATGAATCCACAGCACTTGTGGCAGCATGTACACACACCTGTGCAAAACCCAAGCCAGATGAAAACCAGCATTGACTGGGGACGTAGGCAGGAGGCCCCAGCCCTATCTGAGGACCTATTGGCAATTAATAGCTATGGACACAGGAAGAGTCAATTTTAAGGGTATGACACTTGTTAGGTCGACTGGGCTCCAAGAGATGGACCCACACTCAAGAGCATTCAGGGACCACAAATTAAACTTGATAGGCTTTTAAAAAAAAGAAAAATCATAATAGAAGACATGAAATTGGGGGTGGGGTGGTAGGATTGGGGCGGAGATGGGGGACATGGGACAGGGGAGCACCACTGGACACCTAACACTCCAGCCATTCCTTCCCTTCTGAAACGCCCCTCCTCACTAGCTGCATGTAATCCTGATTCAGTTGCACATCATCTTGGAAGGTGCTAAAGATTATACGGGAAGCAGAAGTAGACTGGGGCTGGAGACTCATGACGAAGCTCTTATGAGTTGTCACCATGCTTCTGTAAGTAACACCAATAAACTCACAGGTTCATCAAGTTGGATCTGGATGAAATTGTTTCTCTGTTCTGTTACTACTTTCTCTACTTAGGGTGAATAGGAGTAGAGTCCCCAGGAAGAGTCATACAACAACTGGTACCTGAACAGGGGACATAATGGAACCAAAGATGAGTTGGGGATGAGCAGCTGCATGGCCCCTGCTATGGATGATAAGACACGCAAGTGAGGCTGAGCTGTTCTAAGGGTAGATCATTCACGTGGCAATTCCAACGTGGCCATCTTTTCCTGTTGGTGTACTACCATGTTGTATTAGTAGATGTGTGTCCACCTGCTACACACGTAAGACATGTGAACTCTCTGCCCAGAGGGAATACCAGAATGATAAAGTCCACAGGGGAAATCCTGGTGGAGCTGTCTTCCTCTATGTGGCATGGGGTGATGTGTCTCCTTGATTAACATAATGGCAACACCCCCAAATGATGATGGAATAAACAATATACTGCAATCCCCCAAACAGCATATATGGGACAGATAGTAAGAAAACCAAGACAGTGGTTGCATGGCCACTGCTATAGCTGATAGGACATGCAGCCAGAGAGGAGCTGGTGGCCCAGAGGGAACGTGCCATGTAAGGAAGGCGTTACAATGGGGAAGAGGCATGTGAAGGTTAAACTCCAAGTAAGTCTTTAATTAGGGCAGGTAAACTGGATAAAGAAGACATGAAGTGGAGGTACTTGCCTGTTTCTTAGGGCTGGAGAAAGGCAAAGGAAAAAGCGTACAAATTAGATCTATGCTAAATCTATAATCCACAAATTTGGAACCCCTGGGAAGAATGAAACACTGAGGAGGAAGAAAATGAGCTAGAAATGACAGTGAGGGACTAGGCATGAGGAAGGCAGGGTGTGAAACCCAGTTCACTGGACCAGATAAGACTGTTCACCAGAGTTAAGATGGAAGTTAATTCAGCTCTGGTATGGCACTGGTATGGACTTCTGTGGCTTTGCTGTCTCCTTGATAGGTCATGATCTTTATGAGGTAGAAGAGTCTCTGGTGGATATGAGTGACTTATACTGGTATGTCAATCAGGTTTGTAAAGTGCTAAGCCAATCAAGAGGATGAGAAAAAGTAAAAGCAAATAAAAACCTATCCAGGTAACTTGAAAACCGTATGTCAAATTTGTGTCCACACAGAGTTGCTAGAGAAAAACTGACAGAAAGCCAAATGCTATGTTTGTGAGCTTCCGGAAGCTTTAACAACAGTTTGCAAAGGGGTGGAAGAAGCGTAGGTGATCCCCAGTGTGGCCAGTGCTCCGAGGGAAAATGTCTTGTGGGGTGGGAACTACCACAGCCACTTCCCTAACACAGTAGTCAAGGTCACCAATAGGTGAGGATCTTGCAAACCAAGTGCTCCATATTGTATTAAGAGCCTACTGGCCCCTACTAATGTGCAGAGAGGTAGTGGGACCAGGAGTCCCTTGGTTCCTGGCAGCTCCGAGGGACAATGAACATCAGTGAGGTGAATATGGAGATAGAACCATGCAAGTGAAAAGCTTGTCTGGGGTGGGCAATTATCCCTGCTCCCATATTCTGTATACATCTTCCCATTACAAGTATACTGGAAACTGTTCGCCTATCCCAGGGCCCTTTCAGCAGCCAGCTGGGCCTAATGGAGAGGTGGTAGCCTTAATGCCATTCTGGAGTCTGCCAATTCCCGGGGGTTGGCTCAAGCAGCAGGTATGGCAAACAATACTGCAACCTTGTTCTCTCCTTGGCTCCAGACTCGGCGAAACATCATGAGCGGGCCATTCCAAGGCCACCAGTGGTGAGGAGATATGCATCTGACCCATGGCAATTTTCCAAGAAGAGAAACTGGATGGCTTGTGGAGAATGATTGTGGATTATAGTGAGCTACTTGAAGGGAGTGCTTCCCATCCACACTGTTACACACAGCAATGCTCTTTTGAGGAAACAACTGATAAAGCAATGAGATCTTTCCAAGATGCATTGGACTTTTTTAAAATTTGTTTTTATTTTATGCATTTGTTTGCCTGCATGTATATATGTGCATTATATGCACACAATGCCTGTAGAGGCTGAAAAAGTGTGTTGGATCCTCCTTAGAGCTGAAGTGACAGATGGTTCTGAGTCACAATGGGGGTGCGGGTAACCAAACCCAGGTCCTCTTCAAGAAAAGCAAGTGCACTTAACCACTGAGCCATTTCTCCAGCTCCACAGTTTTTAAAAATATCCCCTTAACCAATGAATCCTAAGAAGAAATTTTCACTTGCATGGAAAAGCCAGCAGTGGGCATTTGGAGATCCTGTCTACCAAAAGGCTCATTGTGTGGCCGATGTGTTAATATCTAGGTGCTCCATAGATTTGGAAAAGGATATGGAAGAAGAGAAAAAGAGTAGTTAAGGGGTTAAGGGGTTAAAGAGTATCCTGGGGTGGGTGTTCCTCCCTAGGGGCAAGAGAGGCCCCTAAAGTTCCACAATACAAACTATACTGCTATTGTCTGCACACTAGAACCAAAAGGTAAGACCCATTGCTGAAGATATCAAGTGTTCTGGTTGCAGGGCATGGAAGAATAAAGCTGGGACTAACCTAGACACTCACTCCCCATTGGCTAAGTTTTGTAGTACCATAAGACACTATGCAGGCTGCTGGGGGAGTACTGTTACCAACAGTCCTATTTGGCTATGGACCCTGTGTGTTAATGCTGTCAACACACAAGGCAAAATGTGCCTACTGGTGAAATAATGGAGATGGGGAGGAAACAAGGTACAACTTTTCAGGTAGTTTTTTTCTCTCTCCCTGTATCCAACCATCACAGCTCTTCAGTTTGTCTGCTCTCCACTCTCACTACTGTCATTCAAATCCAACTCATTATCTCCCACCTAGTCCTATCAAGACTTTCTGCCTGGTCTCTCTCCTTCCAGCCTGAAACCAGAGGACTTTTACTAAAGTCCTGCAAATAGAGAACCTCTAACAAAGCACAAATCAGATCACACTGCTGCCTACCTAACACCCATCAGAATTTGTTTTCTGGCCTCTGTAAGGGCATTCAGGGCCTCCTCTGTCTGTCCCTCTAGTTCATTGCTCCCACTGCTGTCCTCACGTCCCACATATTTCAGTATTTCTCAACTTCTCATCCTTTGAACATATTCTTGTCTGTCACCTAAACTTTTACAATGCTTGGTCCTTGTCGAGGCCCCACAGAATATTATAGATTATGTAATCTAAGTCAGGAGATCAGGAATCAATAATTTTTGTTTTCAGTACTGGGAATTAAACCCAGGACCTCATGCATATTAGTTAAGTGCTCTAATTCAGAGCTACGTGTCCTTCTTTTTACTTTTTATTTTGAGACAGGGTCTCAAGGTTGCCAGGTTGGCCTTGAATTTATAATCCTCCCAATCAGCCTTTTGAGTAGCTGGGATCATAGGCCTGCGTCACTAGGCACAGCTAATAATGCCTCCTTCCTTAACTTCGACTTGAGGTTTTTGCAGTACCCAGAAGTTATAAACACCAGAATAAGCCATTCCCAGAAACCATGAGGAGTTATGATAGACCTAAAAGATCAAGAGACTACTTTTGCTTAACCAAGCATGGGAATAAACAGGTCTCCAGGTGCCAAACTGTCTCAGGTTACTTAGCTTTTCTTTCCTGAGCATTGGTTGATGCTTCCAGGCAAAGAATAGGTAAAGAAACACCAAGTGAAAAACTACAGAATTTGTGTTCTAGAAACCAGGCAAGAGAAGGAAACTGGATAAAGTCTACCAGGCTTTTATCTTCATCCACTGTATAAATGGCAGAGCAGTTTCAGGAGAGAGGGAGCGGAAGAATATGGCCCAGCACTCTTCAGTGGAACACATCTTATTTATAGAAGTTGTCCAGCATTTGACTAACATTTATGAATAAAAACAGAATAAGACTGGGGACAAATTAGAGACTAATATCTGAAAAGGGCATGTAATAAAATACCACAGGGATCTTGTAACGGTTTGGTTTTTACCTAATCTCACTCTGTTTCCTTTGTTTGTTTGGGGATGAGAGATGGCTCCACCCCTCCTCCTCAGAGACAGGTTTTCCCTATGTAGGCCAGGCCTTGAACTCACTATCCTCCTGCCTCAGCCTCGCGCATGCTAGGCATTATGTGTGCTGCCATGCCCAGCCTCAATAAATTATTAAAAACTAAGCTGCCTTGCAGGACACAGTGCCACTCCTAGTCATATTCTAGCCTACAGACAAGGCAGGCAAGTAAGGAAGTCTCTATACCAGGGTTCACACAGAGCAGACTGCCTGCCAATTCAAGCACCCAGGAAACAAGGGGCTACAAAAGCTGCTCGTGTGATTGCGCCCTCTACTGGAAGGATGAAGAAACATCATCCTTACAGGCCTGATACTGTGGCACTCGATATCAGATGCTAGCAGAAGTCCACTGAAGTTTGGATTCACAAATTCCTCTGTCAGTGCCTGTGTAAGAAACTGTTCAGGACTTCAAAACCGATTTGCATTTCCAGAACACAACTATTTATGCTTTGTAAGAGGCAGATGACCCCTATCTGGTTGGCTTATTTTTCTTTAAATATTAAAAAAAAATTATTATGGTGAATATGATGTGGGTTGGGGTATGTGCTTACTACAGCACACAGTGGAGGTCAGAGGACAAGTGTGTGGAACTGGCTCTTTCCTCCTATCTTTATGTGGGTTCCAAGAATCAAACTCAGGACCTCAGGCTTATACAGAAAATTCCTTTGCCCATTAGCCATCTCACTAGCCTCTGAATGGCCTTTTTGAAGATACCAACCTGTGTGCTAAACATGCCAAGATGTAACAATTATGACAAAAGAGATACAGCATGCCACTGTAGGAAATGGGTAAGAATGCACTATAAGACCTGGTAAAGTGGCACATCTGGAGGCAGAGGCAAAAGAATCTTTATGAGTTCGAGGCTAGCCTGGTCTACACACTGAGTTACAGACTAGCCAGGGCTACCCAGTCTCAACAAAAAGAAAAAAGAACAAAAAGAAAATCCACTATGATAGGAAACATTTTTTCTCCCTTCTTCCATATTGCTTTCATGTCGTTGAAGGGTTCCTAAGGGTCTGATTGTGAATGGAAAAGAAGAGGACAGAAATCAGGTACTGAATTTCCCATCTTCATTTGTGTATGAATTTTTAATATAGATGTGGGATATAAAGCATTACTACAAGTCAAAATGTTTCCGCAAACAAATTGTCAACAGTTCAACTTTATAATAATCATATATAAACTTGTTAAAAGTTTCTGGACTATGCCAGCATTTGAATTCTTTAAAAATAAGTAAAATTTAGGCTGGACTTGGCGATATATGCCTTTAATTCCAGCACTCAGAAGGCAGAGGCAGACAGAACTCTATGAGATCAAGGTCAGCCTGGTCTACATAGCAAGTTCCAGGTCATCTGGGGCTACTTAGGAAGACTCTGTCTCAAAAACAAAACAAAAAAGACAAACAAAAAAGTAAACATTTTATTGACAGAAAAAAGACAATAAACTGCAAGTTTGCACATATTTAGGCAGAATGTCAATAGAATAGGAATAAAAATCCAGTGACCATGAGGGCGAAGAAAAACTTGTGGACTTCTTCCTTTATAAGAAGCCAACACTGGGGCTGGAGCGATGACTCAGCAGTTAAGAGCAGTGGCTGCTCTTGCAGAAGACCTGGGATCAGTTTCCAATACCACATGGCCATTCACAACCATATATAGCTCCAGTTCAAAGAGATCCCCTGATGCCCTCTTCTGCCCTCTGCAAGCATTGCATGACATGGTATACCTACACATATGCAGACAAAATACTTACACATAAAATAAAAATAAATCTTAAAAAAGCAGCAGCAGAACAACACTGCTTTTCCTCAGCGGTGATTATCGATTTCGTTGCTGTACACAGAGACCTAGTCTCATTTTGGTTTGACTTCAGAAATTACAGATAGAAGAAAATCTTTTACTAACAGCCTTTGCATTTGATTATCTATTTTTATATGCAATGTGTTTCATGTTCAACAAATTTTGGTGAATGTTTGTTTTTCTTTCTCTATACTTTCAAACCAATGTTTGAATCAAATGCTTAAGCCAACTTTTGTCATTGTTGTTGTTGTTACTGTTTTTTTGAGACAGGGTCTCATAATGTAGCCGTGACTGACCTTAAACTTGCTATGTAGACCAGACTGGCTTTGAACTTGAAATCTTCCTGCCTCAGCCTCCCAAATGCTTGGATTACATACCTATACTACCTCATATAGCTCTAAAGCTAGAATACGAATCAATACGTATAGAAGCAAACCCAGGCAATAATACTAGACAATAAGATAGCTTTGATATAAAAGCCTTACCCCTCCAAAAATTGTATTTCTCCGACTATATAATATATAATCTAAATGATCCATTGCATTTGAGAAATGAGTATTCAGTAAATTCTTCACAGGCCTCGTAGGTAATCTCCTATAGGTAAGGAAGCTACCTACTAGTGTATTAAATATTCTTCCTCCTCCTTTTTCCTCCTCGTCCTCCTCCTCCTTTCTCATCCTAGTCCCCTTTCCCCTCCCCCTCCCCCTGCTCTTCTTGAGACAGGGTCATGTAACCTAGGATGGCCTCAAATTTACTATGTAGCCAATGAACTTGAACTCCTGACCATCCTGCTTCCACCTCCCAAGTGTGGGATCATAAATGTGCACCACCACACCTAGCCAGATACACTTCTTCACTAAAATACTAAGTTTGAGCCAACAGGTATCAATCAATGAATTCAACTTCACTATACTGCACTCTACTGGCCCATGAGGTACTCTGCACCTTCCAAAGGAACATTCATGTGCCCTGTTGTACAGGTTTCTGTTGTACATTTCTCAGGACTTCACCAAATTCATTCACTAAGTATTTCCCGAGTCCCTCTTACACTTGCTTCTCCAAGAGAAATGAAAGATTATATTACACTATATAATTACCTATATTATGGTAGCCCATTCTACTCAACATATTTTGTATTTTTAAAACCAAAGCATTTTTGTTTCTATCCAATTCATATTTTGACATTTACATAAAAGAAACCAAGAGATAATGCCACCTGAGAACATCTATCTCTTATCCGCCATGACTATGATGGTGCCACAGACATGACATTCACACTCACATCACTCTAGGGGACAAAGTAGCAGCCTGCCCTGTTGTTTCTTAGGCTTAGCAGCTATAAGAACAGGTGAATTCTGGAAGTCATAGATGCAGCTGCCCCACTCACCTCACATCCACCTCGCCTCCAATGTGCATGAGAAAAGAGCCATCAGGTTGCTTCAGTGAGTACAGATACTGAAGAAGCTTCTCTCTGAGAAACAGGGGAGAGGGAGAAGGCAATGGTCAGTGCACTGCACTGACCTTGAGCACTCCTGAGTCTGCACCACTGATGACCAGGGCTTTACCTGTTAATGACGTTGTAGGCTTCCTCAGTGCCAATGATGCACAATGCATTGACAGCCGCGTACGTGGGTGCAAGATGTGGGTACTGCCCAGGGCCCCCTCCAAAACCACCTTCTGGGCTTTGACATAGCTCCAGGAACTGACACACACTAGGGACATGGTCAAAGAGAAAAACAAAGTCAGTATTAATTTCAAAACACCAAGTTCCCCCTGAAGTTCCATGTTTTCTAATCATCTCCCCACCTTCAGATGGAGGAAAAACCTTTCCATTTGTTGACTAAAATCTGCCCCCAAAGGGCAACCCTTTACTCAGCTACCATCAGTTTCATAAGGACTCCCAAGTTTTGTATTTAAGTCTTTTCTTAGAATAAAGTAAAGAACATGAGGCTGGGAGGAAACCTTTCATAGATCTGGGGCTGAGTCTTATGCTTCTTGACCTAACCTTTCTCATGTTTTTCACTTAACTTGTCATCCTGGACCTGTGGCACCCACCTCCTCCTTGCCTCTGAGGACCCCAAAGTCTTCAGATACTGCCTAGAACTCAGGATTCAACTGCCAGTCACTGGGACTAGATACACACCCTAGGCCCGTGAATACACTTTCTTGTTCCCCATCACCTGAGCCCTGGCAGGCTCTTGCTTTCTGTTCCTATCAGCAATAAGACACAAGTTTTGAGTGAAGAAGAGTCCCCTCCATGGCTATGAGGACAGAAGGGCAGAGGGCTTCTCCAACAATCTCACCAACAGAGGCCAACTCTAAAGGGCTGCTGTTGTGGTTTGAATGTGAAATGTTCCCCATAGGTTTGCTTGTTTAAACACTTAGTTCCCAGCCGGTGGTATGATTTGGGAAGGCTGAGAACCTTTAGGAGGTGGAGCCCCGCTGGAGGAAGTGTGTCACTGGGGGAAGCCCTACAATGATTTGGAATTTAGACGTAACTAATTCTCACAAGTCAAGCTAAAAGCATAGCTTGAATCTTATCGATGTTTCCTATTTGTGAGTCAGTTATGTCACCAACTCAGAACAGTGTACATGTGCCTGAGATGTAAGGATGATGAGGCTGAAAACAACAATGATGCTATAAACATCTCCCCACACGTGTTACAAGCAATGGGGGCATAGATTTGATGTCATCTGTCTGTGTCTTTGCGCTGTTGAGACAGTAGGCTCATAAAACCTTTTCCTTGTAAAACTGCTATAAAAGGCTGTGCCTGCCTTTCTGATACATACTTGATCTGGTGTTCACTAAATATGCGAGGGACCCTTTATTCGTGAGTTCAGTTGTGAGAGACAATTTAGAGAAGAATCACAATACATCAGAACAAGATCAGGCCCACTCCTGGTCAAACTACTGTAAGAGTGAAGTTTCTCGTGAATGCAGCACCACCACATGAGGTGCCTCGTGTGAGGAAGCAAGCATCACCATAAGTCCTACTTTGCAGCCTGGTCTGACCTTGAATTCATAGTCCTATCTCAGTCTCCCAAGTACTGGGATTACAGGCATGACCAGCTGCCACAAGTTTGAGGCTAGCCTGGGCTACATAATGTATTTGGGCCAGCCTGGGCTAAAGAGTAAGCCCCTCAAAAACTAAGAAAGAAAAGGAAAAAAAAACAAAAAATAAAAGTCACCTAGTATCCATTTCTTTCCCAGCTCCTAAGATAGTCCTGAATGTAATACTCCTGACCCAGTGGCCTAAAGTCAGGAATGAGTGAGGATCTGAATGTTCTGGACGCCTTGCTACCATGGCTGCATGCCAAGCTCCCTCCGCTGACAAGCTTCATCTGACTGCCATGGGATTGAGAGAGGAAACTGGAGGTGGGGCTTCCCTCGGGTCTCACACTTCCACACAACAGAACACTTTGATCCTGAGGCTGTCCAACTTGCACTTTAAGGAATGGGCAAATTGACCATGTCACTACCAGCTGTCATTAGCAGACTTCTTAGCAACTGTGAAAACCAAAATGTCCACGAGACTTTGATCTATCTGAAGGGGGAGAAAAACTTGGAAACCAAAAATGCACCAACTACTAACAAATGACAAGCAAGACGCTTTGTGCAAACCCTGAGTGACATGCTATGAAAAACAAATTTTCACAAAATGTTAGCCAGGCATGGCGGCAGATGCTTTTAATTCCAGTACTTGGGAGGCAAAGGCAGGCAGATCTCTGAGTTCAAGGCCAGCCTGGGTTACATAGTGAGACCCAGTCTTCAAAAAAAAAAAAAAAACATCTATTTAGATATAACACAGGTATGTGGATTTTATATAGACATGCAGATTGATGGTATTTAATGTTAGCAAGGCTTTTCATTCCCACCTGCATGTCAATTACCAGCAAAGAGGAAAACTCTCTTGTAGATGGAAGGATTTTCAAACCCAAAACATGCACATCAGAATGACTGGAGAAAAAAATACATGGGTATAGGCTTACTGAAACAGAAAAAAGTCTGTGCTGTGGAGCTGGAGAGATGGCTCAGCAGTTAAGAGCACTGGCTGCTCTTCCAGAGTTCATTTCCTGGCACCCACATGGCAGCTAACAACCATGCCTAACTCCAGTTCCAAGGGATCCAACGCCCTCTTCTGACCTCTGAGGGCACTGCACAACACGGGTGCACTTACACATGCAGGCGGTACACTCATACACATAAAATAAAAATAATAAATACATTTTTTTTTAAAAAAGAGTCTGCGTTGTTACCAGATTCCTAGGTGATTTAGATACCCATAAAGTCCGAGTACTACTCACCTTTGCTGCGCAACTGGGTGATGTTTAAAAACCCTAACACCCAAGCCCTAATACCAGTTAGGTCAGAAATACTGGGAGTCGGTCAAGGGGCAACATTTTAACTCCCCACATAACTCCAATGTTCACCCAAGAACCAGTGCTTCTCAAAGTTAAGTGTGCACTGATCACATGGGGATCTTAAATTTAGTTTTAAGAGAGGTTTTCCCTCTGTAGCCCAGGCTGATCTGGAATTCATTATATAGATCAAGTTAGCCTTGAACTCAGAGCAATCTTCCTGCATCCACCTCCTAAGTGCCAGGACTGCAGATGAGAGCCTCCACACCCATCTGATTCTGTACCTCTGACAAGTCCCTGGGGTAACAACACTGCCGGCAGTCTGAGAGCCGCACTATAGATAGCAATGACACATATCTGTGCTGTCCAACAGGCAATCCCAGACACATGAGGCAATTCAAATGAATTCAAATTAAAAATAGCAGAAGCTATGTTTTTATCACAGAAGCAACATTTCAAGTGCTCTGTAGCTATGTTTAGCTAGTGGCTACTATATTGGACCAAACAAATACTCCGCAGAACCTTCTGTTTATTGTAGGAAGTTCTACTATGCACCCCCCTCTGACATTCAACCATTAAACAGAATGTAAAACTTACAAGATGACTGGTCAAGTTCAAGCAAACATATAGATGATTTACTGCTGGTTTACTTTTTAAAATTGTATTTAGTGTTAGTGTGTATGATAGGGAGCCTGAGTGTGCCAAGGTGCTCATGTGAGGTCAGAGGACAACTTTGTGGAGTTGGTCTCTTCTTTCACCTTTACATGGTTTCCAGGGATCAAATTCAAGTCCTCAGGCTTTTGTGGCAAACACCTGTAAGCACTGAGCCATCTCACCAGCCTTACTGTTGGTCTCTTAAGTTTCTTACTTGCACTTTTAGGTAATAGTTGAGAATTAACCTAGAATGGGGACAAAAATGCAACCAATGGGGATGAAGGATTTAAAGGTATGTAAAGCAGCACATAATATAAAAGAAGCAGGAAAACAAATCAGAGGTCAGTATGAATGAAACAAATGACTGGTTTATATGGCAAATTATATACTTAGAGAAGGGGGTGAGGTGATACAAGATGGGAATGGCTATGGACAAGGCAGGAAAGGACCTGGGGTTAGGGGTAACAAAGCATTGTTAAAGATGTCACAAATGCGGCACTCATCAGAACTGTATCTGACCTTAGCCTCCGTTTTCTAACTCAGAGAATTCAGATTATACTTGTAAAAATAGCTAAATATTTTGTAATACACTAAAGGTGAAAAAGGAACAAATATTAAATATTAATACTATAAACATACAATGAGAAAGGTGCCCAGCTAAACACTTCATGTACTCAAAGGGTATTATGTGAACTTTCTAGTAAATAACAAAGTTGAGCTCTTCTGTAGCAAGAATTTAGAGTGGATTTTTTTTTTTTTTTTTTTTTTTTTTAAATTTCAGGGCTGGGGGTTCTGGCTCAGTGATAGAGTATTTTCCCAGCAAGCACAAAGCCCTGGGTTCAATGTCCAGGACCAAAACAAAACCTTCAACACCAGAATAGGTGACCACAGACAGGCTTGAGGCCTACAGTAAATCATAAAAATCACTGTAGTTTTGGAGATTTGAGTAATTATCATTGGACAGAAGGGCTTCAAAGTAGAAGCAAATGTACACTGTGTGAGGGGCAACATCTGCTTCCACCATAATCAGTTGTTCCAAATTTCATACTATAAAACAGCTTCATCTCAACATAATGGAGAGGCATTGCCTAGCTAGGTGAGTCCAACAATGAACAGGTGAGGCCCAGGCAGCATCTCCTGGGTCCAGGAGGCTACCTGCAGTCTTCACCAAGTACACCTTATCCTCAGGAGAGCTGTTGTTTGTTTTAAAGTGGGTTACCCTACCTTAGCACTAATGACATTTGAGGCTGGATAAATCTCTGTTTCAAGGATTATTTTGTGAGGACATTTGGTAATATCTCTGGTCCAAACCCATTAGATGTCCTAACACCTGGCCAAAATAACATTAGCTAGAAAACAGGTGACTAGGTATGGAGTCATCACTGAAAACTATGAATCGCATTTATAGTTAAAATATCATTGTACAGAGTTTATCTATGAAAAGCCCACAATGAAGTACCAAACCCTAGCTTAAACATTCTATTTCACTAAAGCTAGGGGGATATGGAATAACACGAATCTCAACTATGTTTGACCCAGTTACTAAAACCTTAGCCTATCCTTTTATTCGCCTTATGAGGTAGAGTAATAACTAGCTCAATCTGTATTCAACAAACTGATCAAAAGTCCTCAACCGCCCATTCTTCAGTAAGTCATACAGCACTAATAATTGTAGCAGTAATGATTCAATCCCCATGAAGTACAACACTGAGAGTGGCCTATGCGCTCACCTTGCCGTCATTATTCTGCCTTGCTAATGCTAATGATGAACACATCCATAGCTGTACCCTACTTCTAGCTCAAGGCCTTCAAACAATTTCTACCATTAATAGGGGCCTGGTAGATTCTAGCTAGCTTAGCTAATCTAGCATTACCCCCATCAATGAACATAATTGGGGAATTGCTAATTATTTCAGCTTCATTTTTATGATCCAACTTTATTACTATTCTTATAGGATATTATTAATTACAGCACTTTATTCCTTTTATATGCTTATTACTTCCCAACGAGGTAAGTTAACAAATCATATAAAAAAAACCTCTATCTTACACACACAAATCTACTATTATAATCCTTCATATTTTCCCCCTAATCCTCCTATCACTAAACCTCAAATTTATCATACATCCCCCTACTGTTAATATAGTTTATCAAAACTATAGACTGTGAATCCAAAAACAGAAGTTTACAACTTCTTATTTACCAAGAAAGTAAGAAAGAACTGCTAATCCATGTTCCCATATCTAAACACATGGCTTTCTTAGCAATTATATTTTCACTTAAAGGAGGGCAGGCATGGTGGTATAAATCTTTAACCCAAGCACTTGGGAGGCAGAGGTAGGTGAATCTCTGTGAATTTGATGCCAGCCTGATCTAAGAGCAAGTTCCAGGCCAGCTAGGGCTACATATTGAGATATAATAAACAAACAAAGAAAAAAATCAAAACAAGAAAACAAAAAGGTTAACAAAAGAATTTAAAGGAGGGGCTGGAGCTATAGCTCACTTAGTAGAGTGCTTACTGAGCATGCACAAAACCTTGTGTTTGATCCCCAACAGGGCATAAAACTTGGTGTGATGATACATTCCTGTAATCCTAGCATCTGGGAAGAAAAGGAAGAAGGATCAGAAGTTCAGGATCTCCAGTAGCCCAGGTTGGCCTCAAACTCCCTGTAAAGTCAAAGATGACCTTAAATTTCTGATCATCCTGCCTCTACCTCTCCAGTGCTGGGTTTATAAGCAAGTACCATCACCTCCAGTTTATGGAATACTGCGGATTGAACCCAGGCTTCTTGCATGCTAGGCAAACACTCTACCAACTCAGCTACTTCTCAAGCCTAAAAACCCAATTTTAACAATAAACGGTCCCTATGATTTTCATTTATTACAGTAGCTTTTAATAACAAGTATGGGAATCTCATTAACATACTTCCTTCAGTGCCAAAATCATTAAGCAAAGCAAATGTTCAGTTCCAAAATATTTATTTATTTAATGTAGGCACACATATAGATTTATGTGTAATCTCTTACAAGAAGCAATCTGAACTTCTACCTCTGAATTTATTTTTGAAACATCTGAGACCAGCAATAATAGAAGCCAGGCCTTGCTCGCTTTGGTCAGCAGTCATAGAAGTGGAAAACATGATTTTTGTCCACTAGAACGAACCTGGCTTTTAATGTTGCCCAAACAGAAGCACAAGAGAGAACAAAACAGGAAAATAAGAGAAACCTTTCTGTAAGTGTAGGGTGCATGTGTGCTGAATGCAGGTGGGGCTGAGATGAGCAGGGAAATAGTAAAACTCCAGGGCTAAGCTCTCCGCCTCAAGATCACCTTAATATCTGCAGGACGGGAAACACAGTCAACATTTCAAAGCATTCCTTTTACCTTGTACAAAATAAGTGAAAAGGCAATATCCTATTTTTTCAGGCACTCTGAAAGAAAAATCCTCACGTTTGTATGAAAGCCACTAAGATTTCTCTGAATCTCACATGTAAGAGATACTAGGCTCTGTTTATAACAAGTATTACCTGCATCTATTAACTGCTAAGCACAAAACAAAATATAGCATTACTATTGGAAAGTCATAAGTTATTCTCTAAAAGTTCACTAAATTGGGGGCCAGAGAGATAACTCAGAGGGTAAAAGAGCCTGTGGTGTGTCACATCTGTAATCCCAGCACTCCTACGAAGAGAGATGGGAGGTGAACACAGAATCACCTAGGACACAATAACTCAACTTTAAAAGAAAATCAGACTTGGTGGTTTGCTAGCTCAGAGGCCTTCTAAACAGCAGAAACAAGACAGACCATGCTTGAACAAGCTGGAAGGGGAGAACTGACTTCCAAACGTTGGCCTCTGACCTCCACACATGCACCATAGCACAGACATATTCATATGTACATGTGTGCACTCACACAAACATAGCACACACACACTAAATTTTTTAAAAAGTGGGGATGAAGACAGCTAAAAGGAAGAAGATATGCCAAGGAAATAACCAAAGAGGGAAAAAGCTGAATCAAAATAAGAAAATTTAGGATGGACATGGTAGCACATGCCTCTAATCCCAGCACCCAGGAGGCAGAGGCAGGTGGATCTCTGTGAGATCAAGGTTAGCCTAGTCTATACAGCAAGTTCCAGGCCAGCTGGGGCTACAGGGAGGCCCTGTCTCAAAAAGACAAAAAAAATTTACCTAAGCCAAACAAATTTACATCAACTTCTGATTCTGAAGATGATCAAAGTAAAAAGAACAAATGAAAGAACCTTCCAGACTGCTCACAGGAGGAACATGCCTAAAGGCCAACATGAGAAAGAAGTCACAGAGCAGAAACGAAAGCCAAGGAACAAGTGGAAACTGAGCACCAAAAACACATAATCTGCAGCAATGAACACATCTCCTTTTGGACTCAAAGCATCAATCCAGTTACTGAAAGAGAAGCAAGCAGAGCACACGATGAAGACCCTGAGACAGACTCACTGCACCGACTTTCCCCCTCCCCCTCTGAATGAGGAATGTTTCAGATTCTAAATGGAGGACTTCACTATGAATGGCATTATTACTACGTTATGACTGTTAACAGAATTAAGGTATACACAGCATGTTAAGGTTGGCCATCATTCATCATTCCTGTTTTTTCTCTCTCTCTTTTTTTTTTTTTGTCTTTTTGAGACAGGGTCTCCCTGCAGCCCTAGCTACCCTGAGGCTACACAGACCAGGCTGGCCTAGAACTCAGAGATTCCCCCTGCTTCTGTCTTCCGAGTACTGGGATGAAAGAAGTGCACCGCTACGCACAGCTGTTTCGGTTTTATTTTTAACCAAGCTTAAACTGAAGCTTTGTGTTTGAAAGTTACAACAAGCATAGATGAAGATAGGAGTTATATGTGATTTCATTTAGAAACTATGAAAATTCATTTTTTTAGAACCTTGGTGTTAAACTGGAATAGCTACTATATTTTTGAGAACAGGGCTCTTCCCTGACATTCTTTTATTGTTAAATTCTTAGACTCTTGTTTTTTCTTTTCTTTTTCCTAACACTGAGAGATTAAACAGTAGACTTATTAAGTAAAAAATGAAACTGTAACCAAAATTTTAAAATAAAGTTTTAAAAAATTTAGGTTCACTACGTTGGGCTGGAGAGATACGTCAGTAGGTAAGAGCACTTGCTGTTCAAGCATGAAGACCTAAGTTCAAATCTCCAACGCCTATATAAAAAGCCAGGTGTTGCCAAGTATGCCTGTAACCCCAAAGGAGTGAGAAACAGGGACAGGAGAATTTCTGGGGCTGGCTAGCCATTAGCCTGACTATAGGTTCAGAGATCCTATCTCAGAGGAATAAGGTAGAGACTGACAGGATGCTCAGCATCCTCCTCTGACCTCCACATACACACATGGGCATGTGCACATGTATGCACAACACAGACAGAGGCAGTTCATTAAATCAAGTGTGGGGGAATACAGTTCAATGGTAGGATACTTGTCCAGAATGCACAAGGTCCTGATTCAGTTCCTACTAGAAAAACAATAATAAGCTGACTTTAAAGCAAGTCAGTTTGGTGACCTATTCGTGCAATCCCAGCAGTCAGAGATTGAAACAGGAGGATTGCCATGAGTTTGAAGGCAGCCTGGGCTATACAGTGAGTTTAGGGCTACAGAGTGAGATCTGTCTTATAAAAGCAGAAAAATGAAATAAAATAAAGTTCATTAAATCAATGCTCAGAAGAACCATGGATAAAATGCCCTTTATGACAGTTGTGAAACAAACTCATAGCCATTAATTATTAAAGTGGTTCTTGAAATTAGGATAAATCAGTTCTTTTTTTAAAAAAAATGATTTAATTATAAAAAAAATAAAGATTCATTGTAGAAACTTTGGAAAATGCAAATAAGCTTAGAAATGAAAAATTTTAATCACTTTTAATCTCACTCTCCAGAATTAACTACTGTCATGTGTACATGTATCCTTCTGTTGTTAGTTTGTTTGTTTGTTTTTTCTGTGCATATAATCATCAATACTTTTTGTTTGGTTTGGTTTCTTATTTTTGTTGGCAGGAGGGGGGCATGTAGAGAATAATACCCAGGGCCTCAGTCATGCTACACAAGCTCTATATGACTGGAGTGCAGCCTCAGCCCTTTGTTACTTGTTTTTGAGAGAGGTCTTACTTGTGCAGCCTTGGCTGGCCTCAAACTCAGGTCAGATCTCCACCTTGGCCTTCTGAATGCTGGGCTGGTATACACCACAACACCTGGTCTTTATAAAAGTTGAGTCTTTTTGTCTGTTTTCACATCATTTCTCTGTATAAAGACAGTCTCATATGCAAATATACCCCAATATATACAAGTTTAAATGTTGCAGATTTCACTGTATTTGTTATACTGCAATTTACTTAAACTTTAAGTAAATTTCATTTTTTTAATTTTTATTTATTTGCTTTTATTTTTTGTATATGGGTGTTTTGTCTGCATGTATGCAAGTACACTGGTGTCATGCAACGCCCACAGAGGTAAAAAGAGGGTGTCAAATACCCTGGAACTGGAATTACAGATGGCTGTTAGCTGTCGTATGGGTTCATATCCAGGTCCTCTGTAAGAGTGATCAGTACTCTTAATTGCTAAACCATCTTTCCATGCCCTTAAATGAATTTTAAAGCATCTCTTACTATTAATATTATTCACTGTGGAAAGCTCTGTAAAGGGTCCTCTCTTCCTATATGGCTCTCTCCTTTCATCTTATGGGTCCCTGGGACCAATCTCAGGTGGTCAGGCTTGGCCACAGGTACCTTTACCCACTGAGCTATCTCACTGGCATCTCTTTTCCTATCTGATACTGCCACAGAAGCTGCTATGACACTTATTTCCTTAAATAAGCTGCATTGATAAAAGACAAGCTACATACCCTAGAAAAATAGCTGATACCACTAGCTCTTCACTGCTGGAGCCCTGCTCTGCCTCATCTCTGCACTTCACCCAGGTCTGTGTCCTCTTCTCTCAGGCCTCTGTGCATCTCTCAAAACTCCTCCTGACTTTTTATCTTCTCTTATGTGCAACTTTCTAACATCCTGATTGTGTAGGTGTAGGGGAAATCTTCCCCAAACAACACTCAACCCCCAATTGGTATTTCAAAAACACATGAGCCTTTATTTTGACAATTAAATTCCTGTTACTGCAGAAACTGGGTCCAGCTCTAATTCTAGTGTTGGAAGCAATCAGGCTTGTTGCAATGTCCAGATGATAAAAACAATGCCTATTTTCCCTCGGCCTCAGAACACATCTTATGACTCTCAAGGGTTAATGGCCCAATTCTTTATTATCTTCTCCATCCACATTCATCACAAGACAGCCTGCCCAGGAAGGCAAGAATGAGAGTTTATTGTTAAGAGAGAATGAATAAGACAATGTGAGTTCTGTTTTTCTGACCTGACAATGTGACTGAGGCAGGGGCTCTGGGACCGGGAGGGGCTCCAGCAAGCCTCTATGAGTCTTGCCACAGCTGCCACCTCCTGCTCTGGAAAATAAACCTGGCTCAAGAGCCTCAAATCTCACATTCTTCACCCTTAGGAGCACCAGGGAGTAGAGGACTTGCTTGCTCTCAGTGAACCCCTTGGATTCAATTCCTAGCGGTTCTTTCCTATCCCAGGCATCTCTAAGGCTGAAGGCAAGATCAGTTTTTCCTTCCTTAAGATATAAACTGTGATAACTTTCTAAGAATGAGGTCCCACTTCGTGAATGCCACCTGCACATCAGCTTGGGCTGCATCTTCATTGCTTACATGACTAAGAAAACTGAGTCATGGCATGGGTATACCAAGGCTACCCATCCAGTCCTATGGAGAGTTGCCCTGTCCTCCAGGCACTCTACTTCCATAGTGCTATTTAAGAAAAGCAAAAGCATTTTTTCCACTGAGTTGGTACATGGTTTTCTTTTTCTTTTTTGGTCCTTTTGGGACAGGGTCTCCCTGCAGCCCCTGCTGGCCTAGAACTCACTATGAAGACCAGGCTGGCCTTGAACTTAGAGATCTGCCAGCCTCTGCATGGAACTAAAGGCATGCACCACCACGCCCAGCTACAGTACATGGTTTTCTATAGCAGCTCTATAAACAGTACTTTCTAGTGAAATTACATCTCTCTGTCTCTCAGAGTTGAAATTTCTTCTCAAAGATCAGATCCAAGAGCCAAAGAAAAGGTCACAGAAGAAACCAGAACTCTTCTCTCAGGAGTTCAAAGTACTGTTCTACCCACCAGCTTACAACAGGCTTCTTCTGAGTGGAGGAGTTTCAGGAAGTTGTTGGAGGTCAAGAGAAGGGCAAGGGTTTCTTTGTAACTCTTTCTTTCTTTCTTTCTTTTCATTCACAATAAATAAAACAGGAAAAAAACAAAAGGAACCTCAAACTCAATGCAGTTCCAGAAAACACCCCAGGTTCCCCAAAGTCAGACTCACTCTGTAGCCACTATTTGGGGAATAGGTTCATCTAAGAGTTCCAAGCTGTGCAGGATCCAGTAGCAGAGCCATGGGCGGCTGGCATCTAGACACTGTGAAAAGGACAGGGAAAAAACACGGCCTTTATTCAGTCATTCCAAGACACTGCTGACAAGGCTGTGTCTGTCTTATTCCCAAGGACACAGCAAAGGGAGGAGGGCACCCTTGCTTGGACAGCAATCAGTAAATGAAGGATGCTTTGCTTTGTGGCCTTAGCTAGGAGCTGACATGGCAAAAGGACAATAGGAAACAAACCTTAAACTCAACAGGTCCTTCCCTGGAAGGTACCCAAGCAAGGCTAAGTAGAAACTTTTTTTGTTTGTTTTTGCTTTTGGTTTCTTGTTTTTTTGACACAGTGTCTCCCTGTAGCCCCAGGTGGCCTGGAACTCACTATGTAGACCAGGCTGGCCTTGATCTTACAGAGATTTGCCTGCTTCTGCCTCCCAAGTGCTGGGATTAAAGGTGTATACCATCATGCCTGGCCTTAGAGAACTTCTTGTACACATGGAAAGGCTATTTTCCCAATACAGACCCAAGGAGACACATAATCTCCGACACGTATTTCTTGGATTAACTCATTCATAAATTCAGCAGATAACCGTTAAGTATCTGCTGCACTAAGCACTACAGACACTGGGGGGCATGGTAATGAGTGGAAGTTGGCTCAGGATCTTAGGATGCTGGGGATGCAGAATATTAGTGTGGTTATTTTAGAGGTAGAGGCAGTAGACTCCTAAGCACAGATTACCTCATGTCTTTCTGGAATGAGATGAACATAATGTATGCATATGTACATACACTGGACAAGTGTTGTCATGAGCAGAAAGTGGTGAGGACCTGGAGGGAACTAGATGTACCTGGAAGGCAAAGCTTCTAAAGGTGATGTGTGGACTGACATGGATCAAATATGAGTCAAATATGCCTATTGAGCATCCCAGGCTAGGCAGGGCAGGTGGCAGTTGTTACCAGTTTTAATGATTAAAAGTATATGAATGATGGGGTCAAAGAGATGGCTCCATAGTTAAGAGCACTAGTACTCTCCCAGAGGACCCAGGTTCGATTTCCAGCACCCACACAGTGGCTACTAACCATCTATAACTCCAGTTCCAGGGCATCGGAACCCTCTTCTGGCCTCTGTGGGCTTTGCACAACACAGGTACAATTACACATGCATGTAAAACATCCATACATATAAAATATTTAAATTAATTAATTAAAAAGTATATGAATAAGGTCTGGGGAGATGAATTTTTCCAGATGACAATGGTAGTAAATGCCAGAACTGGGGCTTTGGCTGCATTCCAGCTCCTTCTCTCACTGGCTATGTTCCTTTGAGAATGTTACTTAATCTTGTACACCTGTTTGCTTATCAGTAAAAAATAATAATAATAATAATAAGCAATGACCTATCTCCTGAAATAGTTACCAAGGTTAAATGACAGAATACAGGCAAGACACTACTAGCTGTTTCAGGATTGCCTGTGTCGAGGTAGACGGGACTCCATCTACCAATTTGAAAATTGGTAGTCCACAGCAAATCAAGCCCATGGATGTGTTTTGATGGTTAGTTTAACTAGAACTGTTTCCAACATTTAACTGATAAGAGAGACGTAGAAATCTGGGTATCTGCTTCATCTGAAAAAAAACATCTGACAACCTTGGGTCTGTACTCCTAGATGACAGCAACTAGCAGGAACAGGGTAACGTGAGGTCTCCAGCTCACCTCAGTTCCTACTCAGTCCAGTCACTTACTTACGCTGCCTATGTGTGCCACTAGAGCTGGAAAACCCTACCACAGTGATAAAACATAGAACTCTCAAGTAAAAGCAAACTAAAGGTGGAGCTACTCTGTGTGAAGTGGGCAGGGGGCCTTCTCCCAGCACAGCCTTTCTCCCATTGCACTCTGTGGGTCCTCTGGGAACCCCAGGGCTCTTAGAATCATGCTTTAAGATCCACACTGTATTGGTGCCCTCTGAGATTCAGGTTCTCTAACCGGGACAGACACTGGAGCCGCTTACAGGATAAAGATGGCAAGATAACTGATTTGTATCTACTTGTCAAGAAAGTCAGGAGAAAGCATGCTGTGATCCAATGATGAAAGAATTCCCATCACATGGATGGTGTTCCATCAGCTCTAGGGGCCAAAAAAATAGAGACCTTTTTCTGTTCCTTTCAGAAGTAGAGTTCTGGCAGTCTGCTTCCTGTGAGGGCCACATAGTACAAAGGGTGAATATGCAATAAGTGAGAACCAATAGGCTTTTGTGTTCAAACAGGAGCACAGGTGGAAGACACAGCAGTCAGAAAGCTCCTTGGCAATGCTTTTTTACCTCGTAGGCATCTGTCAGTTGTCGAAGGCCTCTTTTCAGATAATGGAAGTGCTTCTCCCTCTGCAAAATGAGCCTGGAAAGACAAAGAGCCTGTAAGCTCTTTCTAATAGCTCATGTTCCACTGCGCGTGTGCACACACACACACACACACACACACACACGCACGCACACGTGCGTGCACATGCATACACGCACAGGCACACACATGCACGCACATTAGGACTTCACCTGCAGTCACTAAGTAGATACCCAGTAACTTTGGTAGCTACAAAGAGTGAATACACAAGGGAAAAGAAGCAGACATCTGAGTTCTCTGGAGTGCCTGGACCCTGCTGAGAGAGACCATCTCCTGGTGGAGGTGACTGTGCTGCACTGGGCACGTGCAGCAATTATTAACAGTCTACCCAGAAAGTTCTTCCGAGACCTGAGAATGGTTTAACTTGTGACTGCCCATGCTGTAAGCAATCTAACTCACAATGCTGCTTTTTCACTGACTTGGATAGCTGCTGTCACGTCAGTCATTTCTTCTGGGACCACTTTTTTTTACCCCTTGGTCATTCATCTATTATTCCTGTCCTGAAATTCCAGACTCCTACGTGTTGACCCACAGCCCTGGACAGACAATGCTTTTGGTATTTCACAGCCTATCACATCCTTAGCACTGAGGTCAAGCAATGCTGGCTTTAGGATGGACTGTGCCTGCCAATGGCCACCTGCGCTGGCAAAGAGAAAGGCAGCACTTTCTGCTTGGTGTTTCAAAAGGAGCCTATGTGGTTATGGAAGGAAGAAGAGGGGGAAATGTCAAGATGGTCGCTGAGCTGCTGACTACTGAAACAAGACGAAGACAGCTAGCTCCTCCCTCTTCCAGGCGGTCAATTCAACAATGGTTTTGTTTCGAGAACTCTCACTGTTCCATGTACAGAATACAGTCATTATTGTAGTCTCTACCTCAAAAAAAAAAAAAGTCTTCTACACAGGACTAGAAATGAGGTAAGTTCAAAATTGGGAGAAACATATAGGCCTCAGAAGGAAAAAACAAACTACTAGTGAGGTTCAAAGGAAAGAATGATCAGGAAAGTGTGTGTGGAAGAGGCAGAATTTAGACAAGCTGCCCTGAGAAGAAGGAGAAAATTCTAATTAAAATTTAAATAGTTATAGGTAATTCAGCAAGATGCCTTAGCAAGTAAAGGCACTTGCCACCAAGACTGATGCTGTGAGCAATCCCTGGATCCCATATGGTGCAAGGAGAGAACCAACTCCCCTAAGTTGTTCTCTGACCTCCACAAGTACATACACAGACAGAAATAATAAATAAAAATGTAATCTTTAAAGATAGCTCCGGGTAGCTAAAGGCTACCATACAGCTACAGAATAATGTATGGGAGAAGGCCTAAATGTGGCAACTAAAGAGAAAAGGCAGCCGAGACCCCTACAGTGGTCTGGGATGCTAGCTGGGGAGTTTTTACTAAATTTACTTGAGAATAGGAAGCCCAAAATGTTTCTGAGCTGAGGGGGAAAAAAAAAAGGCTAGCATCATACTTTAGAAAAAGTACTTACTATGTGCCTACAAACTGAGCTAAGGCCCAGCTCTGCAGTGGCCAGAAATGAGGAGGACGGGTAAGAAGCTGTACAGGGCTGATCAGGTGAACAGTGCTTAGGGACCAAACTACGCTGTGACTCATGACAAGCTGATTCAGGAAAGGACTCTGGATCCATGAGCTATAAGGTTTGCGTTTTGTTTTGTTTTCTAAGACTGAGTATTGTTATGTATCCCATGCTGGCCTCTAACTTGCAATTTTTCTGACTTAGCTTCCCAAGGGCTAGGATTAGAGGAACATGCTACCAATCTCAGCTTGGTAGCCCAGGCTAGCCTTGAAGTAGTGATCTTCCTGCCTCAACTTCTAAATCCTGGGACTACAAATAAGAGCTATCACACCCCACTGTGAAATCTGTTTCCTAACAAATTGTGTCGAGGAGTTAGGGATATAGCAAAGTTGGTAGAGTGCTTGGACAGCATACGCGAAGCTCTGGCTTGATCGCCAGCACCACATACACTAGGTATGGTGGCACATGTAAGCCTAGCACTTGGAAGGTGGAACTAGGAAAGATAAGAAGTTCAAGACCACCCTCAGTTACACAGCTGTCTCAAAAATGTGTGTGTGGTGTGTGCATGTGTGTAAGTGTGTGGTGGTAAGCCAGGCATGGTGGCTCACATCTGTTATAATCCCATCATTCAGAAGGTTAAGGCAGGAGCACAAGTTCAAGGCCAGCCTACATAATAAGACCTTTCTCAGAAAATAAAATCATAATGGTACTAAGAGATGATGGGGTCTTTAAGCATTAAGAGGAATTGTTAATTAAGTCAGTAAGATGGCATTGTTAATTCATTTCTTGAATGAGTAGGTTGTTTTCAAAACTCATCTGTTATAAAGTGAGGCCAACTTCACTCTTTGCCTCCTCTCCAGGCAGTCACTATAGCGAGATATGTGACATATGGCAGATGCTATAGCGAGACTGAAAAGAAAGATGACCAACAACAGAGTGGCCAGTGACCTCTATGAACAACCAGGGCAGTGGTGAGAACAAACTAAGAACAGAAAACAACTGCCAGTGTGGTGTCCCAAGTCTGAAGAGGCAAGTCAAAGCCATCCTCTGCAATATAACAAGGTCAGGCCAGCCTGAGCTACACGAGACCCTGCCAGTCAGCAGACATTTCTAGGCATTTATTTTGCCTAGATACTTTTTTTTTATGGCAGAGGGTCTCACTATGTAGACCAGCGGGACCTCAAGCTTACGATCTCTCTGCCTCCACCTCCGCCTCCCAAGGGCTCATATTACAGGCTTGCGCTACCATACCAGGCTCTCTTGATTACCTTGCTGGGACTCTAGGAGAAACAACAGTGATACAAATGGGAAGGACAGGCAAGGTGAGAAAGCAAGCCAGATAGGGAGGGTAGGGACAGTGGGAAGAAGATTTCTTAAACAGCTTACCATAGATCTAGCCCAGGTTGACGAGGTTGGAAATAAACGCTAGGGTGGTCTGAGGAACCATTTATGAGGGTGGACTACCACTAAGAGAAGGCTGAGAAACCTAAGTCAGGTGAAAGTAGGCATAGAATTTGGACAGTGTCTCACTCTATCATCCAGGCTACCTAGAACTCAAGATCTTCCTGCCTTTGCTTTCCAACTGCTGGGCTTATATGCAGGTACCACAGGCCAGGCTTCAACCTGGGTATTTTACAGAGCTGAGTTACACAACTAAATAAATCCTTTCAAAAGTAGAGAAACTTGAGCTGACAAGATGGCTCAGCAAGTAAGAATACTGGCTTCCAGGCCCAATGACCTGACATGGTAGAAGGAGGGAACTGACTCCGGCAAGCGGTCCTCTGACCTCCATGTACTACAGGCACGCCCCACACACATATGCAGGCACATGTACTATAGGCAAGTCCCCCCCCACATACATACATGCACATGTACTACAGGCACATCCACATACATCCACACAAAATAAATAAAGGTTAAAAAAGTGTTTTTAGGTATAGAAACTCGAGGAAGCCTTTTCCTTGTCTTTTGAGCACTCTTAATGTGACAAGAGGCTTTACAGTCACTAAGAAATCAAAGACCTCAAAGTCACAAAATTTCTGCCCCCAGAAACCAAGAGAAGGGCTTGTTGAAGTAGGAAGAACTATCTGAACCTCACCTGCTCAGAAACTCCGTCACCTCTTCATCTACCCTACGTTTGTCTCTAGAGACAACCTGAGCCAGCCCAAAGATGAGTCCCCTCAACAGCTACCCCCCAAACTGAACATCACCCAGACAGCCAGGTCCAGGAGCCTTGCTGAGAGGGGCTTTCTGAGGTTCTCTGGATTAGTTCTTCTGAAGACAAACCAGTCACAGAGAGAAGAGAGACTGCTTCCAGTGACCATTTCCCCAAAATTTCTTTCATTCTCATCCAATTGTAAGCACATATACATATTGCTAAGTTAAGATGTTTAGTTTCTTTTGGTCAGTCAGAAACTACACTAAAATGCTACTTGCTATGGGCTAAACTGTGTGCTCCCCACCCCAATTCTCAATTCTTGTTGAAATCTTAACTCCTGGTGTGACTGTGCTTAGAAATAAGACCTTTAAGGAAAAAATTTAAGGTTAAATGAGATAATAAGGGTGAGGCCATATCCAATATGGCTTTTCTAAGGGAAGAAGGCTAGGGATGTAGCTCCATG
Source organism: Eospalax fontanierii (assembly GCA_035773235.1). Classification (NCBI taxonomy): domain Eukaryota; kingdom Metazoa; phylum Chordata; class Mammalia; order Rodentia; family Spalacidae; genus Eospalax; species Eospalax fontanierii. Next base: position 47,398,025 of record CM069536.1, on the reverse strand, counting down.
GTAAAGGGCGTGCCCGGTAAGGAGAAGGCCCTGGGTTGATCCCAGCACTGAAGGAAAAGAGAAAGAGAGACAGAGACTGGGGAGGCTGAGCATAGAGAAGAGGCCATGTGAAGACACAGGCCTCCTGCAAGTCCTGGAAACAGCCTCAGGGTAACCAGTCCTGCTGGCATCTTGATCTTGGATTTCCAACCTCTTGAACTGTGAGAAACTAAGTCTGGCTACAGCAGCCCAAGCTGACTCCCCCTTACCATTCCTTTATTCTCAGTGTAGGAAGTTAAAGAAAAGCTAAAGCTTTTCCCTGGAGAGTTCAGCCTCCAAGCCAAGCAGGTGGAGTAGAAGACAGATGCTGGGGTTGGGGGAATGGGAAAATGCAAGGTTCAGAACACAAGTGGATGAGGCAGGTACTCATGTAACAAGCAGAGGAAAATGGGGAGCGAGGACCCATTTGGTCAGACATTGGAAGGGACTTACCCAACACGCACCAAGTGACAACACACGCTGTATTTCTTCTTGGGGTGAGCCCACTCAGCTTCCAGATCCTCCCCCAGTGTCTCCTCTTACCTCCAACCTCACTCCAGCCTCACTGAGCTCTGCTCTTTTCAGTCTCAGGGGTTTGCACATGGTCCCTTTGTCTAGAACATGTCTGCCACTCCTGGAAGTAGCCAAGCTTGCTTATTCTCTGAGTTTCAGCTTAAATGTCACTTCCTGTGAGAAGCTGTCCCAATCTGAGTTACATCTGCTTTGGAGTCTCTCCCAGGCATCTCATGGGTAACTTGTGTCTATGCTCATCTGGGTAAGACCCAACTCCCCCTAGGGGACTGAGAACTAAGTTGAGACAGGACAAGAGACAGACTTGCCCAGGCCTCCTTCCCAAGCCCTGCTGAGCGCTGGCACTTTGGAGACTCTCCAAATACTGGTGCAGATTGAGTAGGGAAAAGGGAAAAACTTCAAGAAACAAGGCAGAGTGAAATGCAAGTGAACACAATTCCCCATACCTGAACCACCACCAAGTGTCCTGTAACTGGCAGTGACAGGGAGGCAGAGTACAATAATGTCAGTAAGAAGGAGACAGCTCCTAACATTTCAGGGTTGACACTACACACAAAAGTGGCAGAAGCCACGGAAGCCAAGCAGGTGCCTAATGAGAACTGCTTCCAGAACACTGGCTTCAGAACTACTGCAACACTTCATCTCCAGAAACAACTTTCAGTTCAAGAACAGTCAGCATCCTCACTGCTGAGAAGCACATAGTCAACAAGTCACTGTTGTCCTAGAGAAAACAATTTTAAAGCTCTCTCTGTGTGTGTGTGTGTGTGTGTGTGTGTGTAGTTTAGACATTTTAAAGATTTAATTTTTTTTTTTATTTTATGAGCATAACTGTTTTGCCTGCATGTATGTATGTGTCCCACATGTGTGCACTGCTTACTGAGGTCAGAAGAGGGCACCAGATACCCTGGAATTGGAGTTACAAATGGCTGCTAGCTGTCACAAGAGTGCTGGGAACCTGGGTCCTCTGTAAAAGCAGCCAGTGTTCTTAACCACTGAGCCATCTCTCCAGCCCCTAGGTTATATATTTTAGGTTTCACAATAAAGCCAATTAAATGAATTTCCTCTAAAGGGGCAGAACAAGAATATCCATGGAGAGGGCTAGGAATGTAATTCACTTAATAGAACAACTGCAGAGTATGTGCTAAGCCCTGAGTTTGATCTATGTGACTAGGAAAAAAAAATGAAGAAGAAAAATGTTGATTTTCATAAGAAAGCAGGAGGTTGTGGGGTTTGGTACACACTCTAATCCCCACACTTGGGAGGTGGAGGAGGGAGTACAAGGTCATCCTCAACTACATACCACTTGGGAAACAAGAGAACTGTTTAAAAAACCAAACCAAACCAAACCAAGTAACCGCCACAACAAAACACTTAAAAACAACAGCAAACAGAAGCAGGATGCTGATAAAAGTATGAAGAATAAAGGATCGGCAAGCCATCAGGTGGCCACCAAGCCTGATGACCTGAATTCAATCCCTAAAACTTACAGGTTAGAAGGAGAGAACTGACTCCACAAGCAGTCCTCTGACCTCCACATATGGGCCATGGAATACACACACACATACATACACACACACACACACACACACACACACAAGTCACAAAACAAACATGTTTTTTTAAAGTATAATTAAACAACTCCCTTAAGTACTGAGGGTATAGCCCCTTGGAAGAGGGTCCTGGGTTCAATCCCCACCATCAAAAATAGAGAAAAACAAAAAAGGAAAAAAAGGGCTCCTTGGTACCAACTACTTCACACCAGAATAAGATTTATACTTCAGAGATTAAGGAGAGGAAAATCTCTCTCCCTCTCTCTCTCTCTCTCTCTCTCTCTCTCTCTCTCTCTCTCTCTCTCTCATCTCTCTATTTCTATATCTCAACAGGGTCTCATATACTCTGATCTTGAACTTTCTGTATAACTGAAGATGACCTTGAAGTCCTGATCCTCTGCCTCCTAAGTGCTGGAATTATATACAAGTACCACCATTCCTGGCAGAAAATTCACTTCTGGGAAAGGGATTAATTGTAGAATACAGCAACATTGGCTTCAGCCTTGAACTTCAGCCAGATCTGCTTTCTGGCTCTGGCTCTGGAAGGCTTAATAATAAATGTCTGCGTCAGCATCACAGGCATCCTGCACTTGTGCATGGTCAGTGGTCCTGACAGTGTGTCACATCTGATCAGCATCATGATCTCAGAAATACAAACAAGCCACGCCATCTAGATTCACTGCTAAACTCTGAGTGTCCTTGTTGGCTACTGCAGACTCTGAAATGTTATTTCTTTCTTTCATTTTTGGCTGCTGCTTGGGTTTTGTTTGGTTTGGTTCTGTGATGCAACTGTGGACCTCATACCTGCTCAATAAATATTCTACCATTTCACTCTACCTTCAGCCTAAGACTTCAGAACTTCTACTACTAAAATGTTAAAAGTGAGATGATAATTTAAAATTCTGATAAGTTTTCAGATTTTCTTTTTTTGGGAAGGGTGTTCGGGGGATCGAATCCAGTCCCTGATACATTCTAGGACCCCAAGTTTATTCTTTTTATTCTTTTTTTAAAATATTTGATTTATTATTTTTACTTTATGTATATTAGTGTACTGTCTGTATGTGTCCAAGTGCACCCATGTTGTGCGATGCCCACAGAAGTCAGACGACAGCATCGAATCCACTGGAACTGGAGTTACAGACGGTTGTTAGACACCACGTGGGTGCTGCTCTGCATGAGCAGGTCCTCTGTGAGAGCAGCCAGGGCTCTTAACTGCCGAGCCATTCTTAACCGCTGAGCCATCTCTCCAGCCCCCAGATATATTCTCTTTTTTTTTATCTTTTTGAGACAAGGTCCCCCTGTAGCCTCAGCTGACCTGGAACTCACTATATAGACTACGCTAGCCTTGAACTCACAGAGATCCACCTGCTTCTACCTCCCGAGTGCTGGGGTTAAAGGCGTGAGCCAGCACGCTTGGCTCAAATTTAGTCTCATATCCTAGAAATTCATTCTATAATGTTGGCTTCAACTTTATATTGATATGCTAATTCATATACCCAGCTATTCGGCCAAAATGTGTAATATCTCTCTCATCAATTTGCATGCTAATTATCATCCTTTAAGATACTCAGTTTCATAAGCAACAGGGATAAAATGAGAAACTATCATATTTCTGAAACAAACCCAGAGCCCTGATATATTCTGTTACCAGAAGTTTCCAAGCCCAAGATGAACACTTGTTTCTACCCACACCTGACCTAAGACCTAAAAATGGAGTGGAGGAATTCTCCTTTATTGCCTCTATCACAGTGACTCAGAGCCCAATCAGGTGAGTCATCTGTGGGTACAACTGTTAACAGCAAAGTCCCCCAGAGCAATCATATCCTTCACTCTCACCAGGTCCTAACACTGCTGGGAAAGCAGGAGCAGGCTTGGGGGGGTGGGGCCTTAGATGCTCTTATGTCTGAGAGCTCATTCTCCTGAGCTGTTGACATATATGGTGCTATTTGCTAATCTCCAGCTGTGCTCATGATAAGAGGAATAATTCACTTTACTGAGTTCTCAGCTTTGTGGCAATGCAGAAGTTTAATGCAGCAGGTTTAGGAAAGGCTTATATAGTTGCTGAAATTTCCCTCCTTGCTTTTCCAGGGAAGAAGGGAGACATTAACCTTTCCACATGTCTTTCCCTATAAGCACATACCTTTTCCAGCTATTTTCTGCAATGAATAATTACAGAGGGTAAACAAAGGCACAAAGGTAATAAGGCTAGAGCCATGTGTAACTTTCCAACAATAAGCACCAACAGACGTAATCAACAACTGTCTTAAGAAGTCAGACTCTGGGATGGAGAGATGGGTTGGTGGTTAAAAGCACTTGCTCTTCCAGAGGATCCAAGTTTAGTTCCCAGCACCCAGAGGCAGCTCACAGCCTTCTGTAACTCTGATTCCAAGGGATCTGACCCCCTCTTCTGGCCTCCACAGGCATCAGGTATGCACATGGTATGCATACATACATACATACAAACACTCATACATATAAAACAAAATCTAAAAAAAGGTTTAAAAAATGACAACCACATAAAATTTGACCAGTCAATTCTGATGGCTGAAAATCTTACATAGGATTATTATGGAGAAACAACTTATGATTGAAAGAGAACACTGATAAAGATTAAATAACCTTATGTAATTCTAGTGTGATATATTACAAAGTCCTAGAGAGAGAGAGAGACAGAGAGAATGAATAAAGGTTCAAATCTTTAAATTTGTATAATTCTTTTTTTTTTGAATTCTTGACCTACAGGACTTAAAAGACTTCAATTTGCTAAGTCCCAAGATAAACAAAAAGTATTGTATCTCTCATTTGAAAATTCATCCATGAAATCTGCTGTGTAATTATCAGCAAAGACCAGGCTGGGAGCAGCTATGAGTAGTTTTCTAGTCAAATGATTTAGGGCTGAGGATCGAGCAGTGATAGAACACTTGCCTAGCCTGTGCAAGGTCCTGAGTTCAATCCCCAGGACTGAATGATAATAATAACAGTAATAATAATAATAATAATAAATACAACCAAGAAATGTATCCTTTGCTATTCCCTGAAATCTATACCTGCTTTTCAGAAGAAGCTTGAGAGCTTGCACCAGAACATTAAAGCAGTAAGCCACAACTAATCAAAACCCTGAATTCCTCCCCCTCTTCAGATCTCAGAGATCAGGCCTCATGCGCATGCTGCCAAGTCAAGTGAACCATCTCTATATAGGGTTCCAACAAAGACAAAGGCCGAATCACAAGAACACTAGTCTGGTAGTCAATGATCTCCAGCTATGGCTTATCAAGGTCTGAGCTTTGGGGTAATGCAGAGCTTCAGTCTAGCTGGTCTAGAGGAAATACTCCTCTAGTTGGTCAGGTAAGGGCAAAGAGGACAGACAACTGGTTCCCTCAAATCCTTCTCATAGCTTACCTTGGTACAAGGTGGTTAAACTTGTAAGAACTGAAGACCTCCTGGATCTTCTCTTCTACTTTGGCCTGGTAAAAAGGCAGGACATGGAAGAGAGAAAACAAATACAGATGAAATTGCTATCAACTTTTTCCTCCAACTGCCACAAATGTCCGGTGACCAGAGTTGTTCAGTGCAGTTCTCTTTAAGTCTAGATTTGGAGGCTCTACAGCATGACTGTCTTACTGATGAGACACAAGATGGGAACTGACTGGGTAGTTTGGGGGCTGGGACCCCAAAAGCAGCAGTTCTGGGAATGTCTTGGGTTCTCCAGCCAAGAATGCCAGAAAGGATCTCTGGCTTTTTATCTCCTCCTAAATGGATACCCCTGCTGGAGGCCACACATAAGGGTGGGACCGAAACTCCAGTCCTTAGAACAGGATCTCCAGATTTGGAAGGTCAGAGTTCCCCAACTTCAGCCATCTTCTACATGATTAGGGTCATCTCTTCAGAGGGGAGAATGTTATCAGGGCTCTGTTGAATCCCATTAAGGGAAAACTATTTCTTCCTGGTGAAAAGAATGGAATCTACCTCTAACTTTGGGTGAAGATCTAACATTTCAAGCTACACAAAACATAAGAACTAATCCAGCTGGGCCTGTCAATCACCTGGTAGAGACCAACCCTCAGGAAAACTGACACCATAAACCGTGCTAAAGAGGTAGGAACAATAATTATCCATTTAACAAGATATTGTACTTTTCCTTCCCCAGATTCTCACTCTGCACAGTTACTTATGAAGCTGCAGTCATGGGGCTCTGCTAAGGTCTTGCTGCTTTTCTGAATTACTCCAAAAGCATAACTTTCCTTTTTCCTTCTTTTTATCTTTTTCTTTTTCTCAGATACTTTCCAAAGCCTGGACATGCTTCCTTGGATAACCTGAGCCTTCTCACTCTTCCTCTGAAGTACCCTCTCTCCCACCCACACTTTTGCTTGTCTGATTTCCATTGCTAACCCCCATGCCTAACTCAAAAGCAGCATTTTTCTTCCTCTTCTCCGTCTTTTTCCTCTGGAGAGCTGCTGAGATTTACAGCTTGCCTGCCCTAGGGTTTCCAATAAAATTGTCCTTGAGCTTTCTTCTGAGTTCATTCTTAAATTCTTCTCTTAATGAGACTAAGAACCCCAAAAGGAGACCCCAATTTCCAGTATATGTGGTTCCCCAGATAGAGCTCCCCAAAATTTCCAGTACTATTAGGAAAGGAGAGAGACCAGGAGAGATTTCCCTGTTTCTAAGAGCATGTTAGTACCACATCAACACAAGTAACCTAATCCATGATGTGCAAACTGTAATAGTGGCTATCCCTTTGCAGGTTGTCCTTTGACTTCCTCTCCTTAACTTCTAAAGAGAAGCCACATCTAATGATTGAGATGTTAGCTGTTAATCTTTCTTTAGATTTACACAACTCAGAGCACTAAGGGACTTTAGATAACATCCAAATGTCTAGTGTCCTTATTTGTTAACTCTGTATCAACTCAGAACTCTAGGGGACCTTAAAGTAGCAGCCAAACACGTATTGTTCTTCCTTATTTTTTAAAGCGTGCAAACTGCTGTGAAGTTTAAGCTAAAGAATATTAATATGTTTGTCCAAAGAATTATAGGAATTAGCCTTAGGAGATCAAGGTAGAGTGTGAGGTACTCGCCAGGAAAAAAAAAAAAAAAAAAAGAAAGAAAGAAAGAAAGAAACAGAGAGACTCATGTTCTCAATGATGAAGATGAAGAAGACCCCACCAAACACATGACCTCCCTTCTTTCCTTTTATAAACCTGATTTCCTTTCTGTCAACACTTGGTTCCTAAGTACTGGCTTTCAAGTGTGAGAACATCTTGGGTCCTGTAACAAAACTAATGATAGTTTGTAAGTTTATCTCCCTGGCACCTGTCATTCAGGGAGCAACTGAAGATAGATACATCTATTGCGTGTATAGCACATCTGAATTTGTTAATCAAAAATATGCCCTAGTGGCAAAGGATTACTTTGAGATGACTATTTTAAGGTATTGCAGATTCAAGAGAAGTATCAGAGAAATTCACACCTATACAGTCTTACTCTATACCAGGAAGAGGAATAAATCACAAGAAAAGTTCCAATCCATGGAAAAGACATCTACTTAAATCTGCCTAACAAACCTTACTTTCTTTTCCATGTTTCCTCCCTGTAACTACCTTCCCTCAATCCTTGTTTGTTTTTAATGAAATATGTTATATAAACAGGTATTCTGAGATCATTTTCCCCCACGTACCTCTCATGTATACATGACATATATGTTAACATAAAATATATTTTCTTTTGTTATAGAGATCCTAGACAAGAACTTAAAGAATAGAGGGAAAACCATTTTTCTTCACCTACTCTTGAAAGACATATTTTCTTTTGTTTTTGTGGTGCTGGGCTTTGCACATGGCAAGCAAGCACTCTACCAGTGAACTATATTCCTAGTCCTAAAAGCTTACTCATTTCTACTTTGTGAAGGTATCTAGGTATTCTGTTAACTGAATCACTCTCAAATACACAATTAGCTCCTGTCAAGGAATCTATTTGTTACTGTCAGTTTGACGATTTTAAATAGAAATAAAAATCATCTAGGAAGTTTACAAGAACATCAATTGCTGAAATATAGGAATTCTGGTTCTGTGTCACATATACATCTCCATAGTCCAAGCTAGCCGTATCTGTCCTTTTAGAGGACCATACCATAATGTGTTCTCCTAGCAGATTTTGGTTTTCATTTATTGGGGTCTATCATTTAAAAAAAAATTTTAAATATATATGAGTGTTTTGTCTGCACATATATAAATGTACCTGTGTCATGCAAAGACTGTGGAAGCCAGAAGAGAGCATCAGATCCCTTGGAACCATTAAATGGGTGCTGGGAACTGAACCCGGGTCCTCTGCAAGAGCAGCCAGTGCTTTTAGCCACTGAGCCATCTCTCCAGTACCCAGATTTTTTTTAATTGTATGTGTGTCCCTGTGTGAGTTTATATGCACCACCTGCATGCAAGTGCCTTTAGAGGTCAGAGGGTGTCAGTTACCCTGGAATTAGAAGTTACAGCAGTTGTACACCACCTGATTTGGATGCTGGGAATCAAATCCAGATCCTCTGCAAGAGTCCTCTGCACTCTTAAATGTTGAGTCATCTCTACAGCCTTTGTCTGTTTGTCTGTCTGTTTGTTGAGCTAGGGTCTCTTATAGCCCAAGCTGGCCTGGAATTCACTATGTTTGTTATTTATTGCTGTTGTTGTTGTTGTTGAGACAGGGTCTCCTTGTAGCCCCAGTTGGCCTAGAAGTCACTACGAATGGAGACCAGGTTGGCCTCAATCTCACAGAGACCCACCTTCCTGTGCTCCCTGAGTGCTGAGATTAAAGGGGGGCACGTCCACACTGGGTCTGGAACTCGCTATGTATATGAGGATGACCTTCAACTCCCACTCCGGCCACTATCTCCCAGGTGCTGGGATTACAAATGTACACCACCACACCCAGCTTCCTCCACACTCTTAATCTTTGTAGTGGGACATGCTCTTCTTGAAATTGTAAAATATATAATGATCCCATTCCTAGGAAATGTTTCCCCTTTTTTCGCAGTGCTGGGGATGGACCCAGAGCTTTGAGCATACAAGGTAAGTGCTTTATCACTGAGCTAGCTGTATGTCCCACTAGCTTCTGAGAAACCTAGCACAATATGTTATCATTCCAGAAACACCCATTGGCTTAGAGCTTCTAGTTCCTTTGACAAATGTGCAAAGTTGTTTGTGATGATGAGGGGGCCAGTGATATGAACCATGTAAAATGGAGTCCATCTAAAACTCGTTTATATTTGATTTTAGGACATGCTTTGGTATTTGTATTTGAGCATGAGTTTGAGAAATGATCTGGTTAAGACTTTATAATAGTGCAAATAGACTTAAATCAGTATCAAACATGACTTGGGAGAAACAGAACCTTGTCCCAGATTCCTCACAATTCTTTTTCCATTCCAAATAAGTCATATGGGACTAATACAAAGCACCCGCATAAATGGAACACAAGACAATATTCCTGTCCTGCCTTCCTTAGATATAAACTGAATGAACAAAGAAAATACATAGAGCACATACCAGCAAAAACATTAAATAAAGATTTGACTATGGTATACTGTCATACACCTGAGTTGACAAATCCTAAAAGAAACAAACACAACTGTAAGGAACATTCACTATCAAACACAAGCCTATTCAAATCCACAGCAATATCTAAATGCTAATGGAGGAGTCCATCTTCTTCCTGGACATCAGTTAAGAACTGCTTCAGCTTCCAGTTGGGCAACATAAGCAGTCAAATACTAAACAAAGAAAATGAAGTTTATTTCTATACAAAAATACTTGACAGAAACATGGAAATATGTCATAACAGTGGAAATACTAAAAATATTCCTGACATAGTGTCATTCTCTTTGGATTTCTTAATCATACCATTTCATTTCAATGCAGTTAGTAGCTAGTTGACTGATACTGATCAATGAATTATGAATTCTAATGAATACTTATTACAGGTCAGTTATTTATAAAAATGAACTATTAATTCATTATGTCTTAAGAACTTGCATATTGGGCTGGAGAGATAATTCAGCAGTTAAGAGTACTTGCTGCTCTTCAGAGGACTCAAATTCAGTTCCCAGCACTCACATAGGGCAGTTCACAATTCCTTGTCCTCAGGTATCCTCAGATACCTACACTCATGTGCACATGTGCAAATAAACACACACACACACACACACACACACATCTATACACACAGGATCCCAACACAGGATCAGATCAAAGGACAAAAGCCTTATTACAGCAAGGAGGGAGAATCAGAATCAGACCACAAAATAGTTAGCCAGAGATGTCTTCAGAGAAAAACTGTTCAGAGACAAGAGGGCAAACTGTCACAGTCAGTCCCCTATACTAGTCCTTTCAAAAGCCATGGAAGCCAAGGTTAGAGAGAAGGGGTTCTTATACATGGTGACATGGCGTAACTGAATGCCTCAAAACTTTGACACCAGAATTCTGCTTCTTAGACTTCTTTCCAGCACAGGAAAATTTCAGGAAGTTTTCACACCAGTACAGGAACAGATGACACAACATCCCAAATCCCACAGGCTTGGAGAATAGACAAAGAAAAAGACTGCAGCAGGGATCTCCTCCCACCTCACCCACAACCTCCCACCCCACCCCTAACCCTCCCCATCCCCCCCACTCCACCTCCTACCCTCAGGAATCAGAAATCCCTTACAGAGGAGAGAGAAGAGCTGAAGTCCCAAAGAAGGAAGGACTTGCCTCCCAGGAAGGGAATTCACACAGCTAAAGGGTTTATCTCACAGCTAAACCAACAAGTACATATTTCCTGTCTTTTATCTTTTCTATAGAATTGTTATATTGCTATATCAAAGACAAGAGAGAATCTAAGGACTTTCCTCTCCCCAATTCTGGCCCAACTATAAATAAATCCACTTTCCTTTACCGATTTGTCTCCTAATTTCTTTTGGAACATACAGAAATTGAGAGCAGGTTTGCAGACCTAAGTGCCCAGTAACAGTATCTTCCTACACCTGGCATCCCCTCCCCAGATGTCTCAAATCACTTTTCCTTTGTTTAGCCTAAAGTGTTACATAAGCTCAAGTTCTAACTACCCCATTGGGTTTCTCCTCACTGGATGCTGACATGTGTATATATGTGACAGACACGTCAATAAGCTTCTAGGTATGACAGCATTAAGAAGAGTAGGCAGAAGGATTGTGAGTTTAAGGCCAGCTTCAGGTGCAGAGCAAGTTCATGGCTAGCCTGGGCTACCTAGTGAGATCAGGTCTAAAAAACAAAGACAATAACAACAACAAAAACCAAATAAATAAATAAACGTATTTTTCTCTTGTTAAGTCTGTCATCTAGTAGTCTAATTTGTAGGGCCCTAGTCAGAGAACCTAACATGAGTAAAGAAAAATTATTTTTCTCTTTCCCTTCACTGGGAGGTCTTTGGAATCTTGTTTCCATTTTCCTCCAGACTTTGCCCAAGAACTTCATCTCTTTGATGATGTTCCTTTGTATCCTCCTGCTGTAATAAAATAAACCATAATCATGAGCTTGACTATATGCTCAGTGCTCTGAGTCCTGAGGGTTAATCACCAAACCTAGATGTGGTCTTGGGGACCTCCAACAATAAGTTGGAGTATAATAAGAAATATAGTTTGTGGGACAGAATTAGGGGAAAAACATAAATAACATATATGCCAGTGATTCCAATACTCAGGAAGCAGAGGAAGAACGATCAAAGCAAGTGCAAGGCCAGCCTGGTCTACATAGCAACTTCTAGGCAAACAGTAAAACCCTGTCTCAAAAAGAAACAAAGTTATTAAAATCTTCAACTTAGGAAATGGACAAATGGTTCAATGGTTAAGAGTGCTACAGAAAAATCAGAGACAAACAGCAGAAGTGAGGTGAGGAGAAGGAGTTAATCCACTAGTGGGACTGACACACAGATCCTTCCATAAAGGAGTTAGCCCCTTGTTCAAGTTTTGGGGGCTTTTATACCCATGTGACAAATGCAAGCAAAGAGCAAATAACACATATGTGGTAATAAGTACTGGTTTACAGGTAACATGACCACAAAGGTTACAAGAATGGGACAGCCTAGGGAAACAAAGACTTCCATCCTGGGTAACCTTCAAGGACAGAGGGGAAGACTCTGTCAGTCTTCCCCATGTCTATCTCTAGTCTCAGAGCTTTTCCTGCTCCAAGTTCTTAATTATCATAATATTGGAAGGTCTTTCAGCAACCATTTGAGGTGTTTTTCTATTTCCATTATAAAAGCATTTGCTATATATCCATGAGAAACTGAGTTCAACACCTACATAACAAGTTGGATGTGGTATCATACATGCCCGTAACCCCAGTGCTATAGGAAACAGAGAGGAAGATCTCTGAGGTTTGCTGACTGCCAGGCTAGACAAAATATGCAAACTTCAGGTTCACGGAGACCTCGTCTCAAAGGAGTAAGCCGATGAGTCATACATACACCCAGTGCCCTGCTCAAGCCTCCACCAGTGCATGGGCAGACACACACCTACACAAACATTGATGCACATACACATCATACTTCTCTCAATTTAGTTACCAGGAAATTGGCCTTGGTATTATGGTCTGAGTTCCTCCATTTTGTATAAGGCCACTAACTTGATGAGCTGTCCCTGACTCTTGCAGGCAGTTTTAGGAAAACTTTAACCACAGGGCTGTTCCAGAAAGAATGAACCACAGAAAAATACCTCCACAGAATCTGAAATGTCTCAGTTAATGTCTTATAGCATTTATAATTGTTTGTTTAATGCACATCTTGCCTAACACTTATCTGGCTTGCTTAATGCTTAACTGGCTTCTGTAGCTACTTGCTTGCCTGTTTCAGGAACAAATTCATCATACCTACTGCAGGACAAATATGTCATGCCTGTGTAATCTTGTATAACCACCTGGTCCATCAGGATGCTTTATAAGCCCTGCTCTCCTCTCACTCAGCACTGTGCTCTCTAGATCCTAGCCCAGAGAGTGCAGTCACTGGCCAGTTAATAAATTTGGCTGATTTGGAACATCTGGAGTCTGAATGGTCTTTTCCAGGGGTCTTAAGAGCTGTAACACTGGAGCAGCAAAGTACATTCCTAGCATGCATGAGACCTTGGGTTTGACTCCCCAGCACTTCAAAAAATAAATAAAAAGAAAAATACTGTGGCACTCAAGGTGATTTATCTGTTTGTTTTTTAAGTTATCTAAATTATGAAGAACTGTGAATACTCCATAGCTCTTCAGCACAGGAATTCTCACACATACACAAGAAAGAGTGGGGAGGGAGGGAAGGAGAGAGGGGACAAGCAACCAAAGAACCAAAGTCAGGTGAGAAACACAGCCAAAGAATCACAAAGAATCACAAGTTCTTAGTAAACTTTAAATAAGAAAGCACTTAAGAAACCCAGTGAGGTGGGGACTGGAGAGATGGCTCAGTGGTTAAGAGTACTGCTCTTGCAGAAGACTGGTGTTCAGTTTCCAGTACCCACAAAGTGGATGACAACCATCTGTAACTCCAGTTCTGGGGATCCAACCCCCTCTTCTGGCCTCCATAGGTTTGCATGTACACAGTGCACTTGCCCTTACATACATGCAAGCAAAATACTAATTCACATAATATTAAAAAATAAATAAATAAAACTTTTAAAGAGAAATTAATGAAAAAATAAAGAGACAATATCTTCACCTTGCTTTCAAATAGGAAAAAATTCTATAGATACATACATGTATGTGCACACATATACATAGATACACACACACATACATATAAAATGTATATCAAAGGAAAAATTGTGTCCTGATTAGATCATCCACTGGATTATCAACACCTCTGCGATTTCACAACTCTGTAGACAGAGAAATAAACTAGCAAACCCATAGTGACGTAAGCAGTGTATAATGAAACACACGACATCATTATCTCTGGACACTGATGGGTTGTGTAACAACAGCTGCTTCTTTGGGAGTCGTCCTTGGCTAAGCTACTTTTGGTTTCCCTTCCTTCTGCCCTTCTAAAAGGTTACCTTCCCTCAATAAGACCTTCACACGGAGTTTGTCCCTCCTTTCCACCTGGTTCTAAATAGAAGGTGCAGCTAAATGACTGACATTGCTAAATAAGATTTCTTTAGCTTTACATCTGGTGACCTTCAGATAACATCAGAATAAGTTAACTGTTCCTCCTTAGTCTTTAGTTCTATGCAACAATTAACAAAATGTGTAAACTGTGGTGAAGTTTCTTTCAGAAAATACAGGTCTACTAAGATATTCTAAAGACCCCACACAAGGTACAACCTTCCTGCCCACCAGCTCCCTGCATATCCCTTCCCTCCCTGTTAAGAGTCCTTTGTGCCCTTGAATTACTAAAGATGGAGATTTGAGGCCCATAACTCCTCTGTTAGAGTAGCAGTAAATGCCCACTAAGAAAAATCTCTTTCTGGTCAAGAGAATACAATCTCTGGCCTGGGTAGAAGTCTAGCATTCCAGAACACCAGGTCAGTCACCTAGATAGGACCCACCTTAAGCCACTGTAAAGAGATAGGTGGAAGCAGGGCATGGTGACATACACCTTTAATCCCAGGACTCAAGACGCAGAGAAAAGGAGGTAGATCTCTGTGAGACCAGCCTGGTCTACATATCAAGTTCCAGGCCAGCTGGGGCTACAAGAGACCCAGGGTCAAAACAAAACAAAAAAAGAGTAGGTAGAATAATTAATCAACACACCTATAACCCAGAAATTTGAGTAAATGAAGTAGGAGGTTCACAAGTCATCCCCTCTCAGCTGGTAAAAGTGCTTTAAGCCTGACAACTTGTTTTACCTCAGAACCCACATAAAAAAGCTGGATAAGGACACATATCAATAATCTCGATAAGAAGCAAAGACAGTAGAACTGTCTGGAATCTCACTGACTTGTTAGCCTGGAGTATACAGCACAGCAGCAGAAACAAGAGACTGCCTCAACAAGGTGGAAGGAGAAATCTGACTCTCAGAAATCAAAATTTGTCCTCTGATCCTATCATATGCATCCTGCACTCACATTACACATCATACATATATATCATACATACAATAATAATAAATTAAAATAATCATTAAAAAATTTTAAAGCCAGGTGTGGTTGCACACACCTTTAGTCCCAGCACTTGGGAGGTAGAGGCAGGAGGAGCCCTGTAAGTTCAAGGCCAGCCTGGTATACATAGCAAGTTCCAGGACAGGTGGGGCTACAGGGAGGCCCTCTCTCAAAAAAGACCAAAAGAAAAAAAATTATTATGAAAAAAAAACACTTAATACCCAGATTTCATTATGACTGTCTTATCTAGGCATAAGAAAAATTTTTAAGAAGTCATTTTAGTTTCTTATAAAACTAAAAATATGCCTGTGTTGGGACTGGAGAGCTGGCTCAGCAATTAAGAGCATTGGTTGCTCTTGCAGAAGACCTGGGTTAGATTACCAGCATCCACATGGCGGCTAACAACCGTCTGTAAATCTAGTTCCAAGGGAATCAGACACCCTCTTCTGACCTCTGTGGGCACTGCACAACACGAGTGCACTTACACACATGCAGACAACACACTTATACACATAAAATAATAAATAAAATATTTTTAAAATAAATTAAAATACATCTGTACTATCATCCAGCAATCCCACCTTTAAGTTTTCACCCAAGAAAATGAAAAAATAAGCCCCAAAAGACAGCAAGTATGTTCACTGAAGCTTTATTCATGACCACCAAAATTTGGAAATGGCTCTTGTCCAGACATAGGAGATCACAGAAATATCATTTAGCAATTCTAAAAGGATAATTATTATTGAGGAATACAGCATAAATGAACCTTACAAACAGGCTGTGTGAAGATGCATTACACAAAAGAATACGTACTGTACTACTCCATCAAGATAAAATTCTAGAAGGGACAAGATGAATTCTTTTTCTTTTAAATCAGACACTGGCTACCTCAGGTTGAGGGACGGGGTGGGAACTGACAAGGAAGAGGCACTAAGGGTGTTTCTGTGGGGTGGCGCTATCCTCTATCTGAATAAAAAGTTTCCTTCACAGGAAGGAACACCTGCCAATACTAAGCAAATGTGAATGTTATTGTCACTAAATGCAGATTTCATTGTGCATAAATTATGCCTTGAAATAAAAAGTACATTAGTACTAAGATATATATCATTAACTACATGCATGTATATGTAGTGAAGTATTTGGGGAGAAGTGTATTGACATCTACAACTTATTTTGAATCATTAAGAAAAGGTGGATGGGGCAAGTTTGGTGGTGCATGCCTTTAATTCCAGCACTCAGGAGGCACATAGGCAGGCAGATCTCTGTGACATCAAGGCCAGCCTGGTCTACATAGTGAGTTCCAGGCTCTGTCTCAAAAAACTAAAAAAAAATGAAAGATGGATAGAAGTCAGGCATGGTGGTACATTCCTATAACTCCACCACACTTAGTCTTTACATGCGTGCTGGGAACTATCTGAAGTCCTTACACTTCTGGGGCAAGCATTTTTACCCACAGAGCCCTCTCCCCAGACCTCTAGAAGTTTTCAGAAGTGATAAATATCGTTAAATCTCAGCTCAAGTATTGCTTCAAACAACACTTTCTTCATTCATTACTTAAATGTTATTACTAAACTATTAACCATATTTTTGACCTCAACTAAAAAGCTAAAATGATTACAAAAAATTCCTTCATATTTAAAAAATAAAACATTTCCCTGAACAAATAACTGAATGTTTTGAGAATATAAGGGACTAGAATGCCACCCTGCAAAAAGACATCCAGAATACAGTTCTCAAAGTGATGCTGTAGTGGGCTCAGCAGTTAAGAGCACTGGCTGCTCTTGAGGACCCAGGTTTGGTTCCCAGCACCGACCTGGTGACCAACAACCATCCATAACTCCAGTTCCAGGGAATCTGAAGCCCTCTTCTGACCTCTGCAGGCACTGTACAATATGGATGCACTTATATACACACAGGCAAAACACTCATATCATAAAAATAAAAAAAAAATCAAAAGAGTTCAAAATTAGACTGTAAGACAACAGAACACACTTAGAATAAAACTGTAAGAGACCAAAATGCATCACTCAGAATAAAACTCTAGAATAGAATCCATCACTCAAAATACAGAGACTTTAGGAGATCAGAACACATCACTCAGAATAAGACTGTAGAAACTTGAATGGATTACTAGGCAGAAGACTATGGCGGACAAGAATACATACCTTGGAATAATACCAAAGGAGACAGAGGAATAAACCTCTTTAGTATGAGGATTATTTTGAGCTGATTATTTTGAGCAACAGCTGAAGAACAACAGAAGAAGGTTTGAAAACAAAGTCCTTCATAAAGGAAATTTATATCTCTAAAGAAAATCTCCATCTCTCTTTCCCTCCTTAGGTTTCCTCCCCTCCCTTCCCCAGCCCCTCATCCCAAGGTAAAAGATAACGCTAGACTCTTTTCTAGGAAAAGGCACAATGTGAATCTGCATGACAAACTTTGCCATCAGTTTCCAAGCTTTTCCAGGTTACCATTACTGACCCCATCTTGTTTTAGTTAAGATGGTATTTAAGCCAGAGCCCTAAGGCCCAGCACCTAAAGCAAGCACATTAGCTATGTTCACAATCCCATGGGGTCCCCCACCTTCAGCTCACCTCATTTCCCAACACACCCAACCCTGCACCCTCCATCTGGGTAAGCCATCATCCTTGCTAATCCCAGTCAAGCCTGAGTCTTCCCTCATCATGGCTTCTCCTACTGAAAAAGCTACTCCCAGTGCCACCTGTTTACAGCCCTAAGGTCCTCAGAAAGTGATTCTGACCCCTCAGCCCACACAGCTGGTTTTTCTACTTCTTGTGCAACACAGTCAAAATTGAACACTCTGTGATTGCTTAAGGCCTAGTCTTCTGTCTATGCCTGTGAAAGAAAAGAATTTTGAAAGCAGGGACCAAGTTTAATATTATTTCATGTTCCCCTCACAGTTGTCTGACTAATGACATCAAGCTGTTTCAAGTGGAGGATGCTTTGCTCTCTGTTCAAGGGTAAATTAATAATAATAATAATAATAATATAATATAGGAGTAGTATGTAAGCAAGTGTTTTTGGCAAACTGCCACCCAAGACTATCGGTATTAACCTGCCAGTTTGAACCAGGGTGTTTCCAGATGGCACAATACTGAAGGTAAGCACTAACAACTCAACCTTGCCTTGCTTTCTAAAGAAAAGACCCCTCCTTGCATGATATCCAAAGTATTTGTGGAGGGATAGAACTTTACATGGACTGTCAAGAAACTGACCACTCTTTCTCACCTGATGACAATCACCCTGAGCTAAACTGATATCATCTCTCATCCCAGACAGTGCAACAGCCTTCTAATCATTCCTTGTCTCTGCCTTCTCAGTCCAACTTTTTTTACTCCTCTGCTCAAAGCCCTCTCGTCACAGACCAATCTGAGCCCTGGCAGGAAATGAGCGGCACAAACGTGGATGAACTGAGAATTTATACAAGAACTATGTAAGTCGGCAGGTGTAAGGAACCCACAGGCAGAGGGCATCAGAAGCTGGGAACTCAGCCATTTGGTGACCCTGAAGGCAGGAAGGGACTGTTGGAGAGGAAGATGGAGTCTCCTAAGAGACACCTGAGAGAACATGTGACCTTAAGCCTGGAGACTACAGGAGGGAGGAAATTTGCTGATCTCATCCTTTGTTCTCTTTCCCACCTCCTAGTAATATTTCATGGTCAAAGCCAGCAGCACTAGGCAAGGGAACCTGTCAGCGCAGGTCTACTTCCTGAGGCAAATCTCCAGAGCACAGTGGAAAAGTCTGTTTGGTAAATGCAAGTTCTCCAGCCAATCTATTTGTCTTTTCAAATACACCAGTCACAGGCCCTGCAGGATTCCGTTCTTATGTCCCATTGTGTGTTTTTTCTGGCCTCTTTACTCACCTGGCATACTCCTACCCAGGTTCTCTACCCAGACTGTTCTCCCTGGTCAACTTGTGACCTGCTTCCTCACACACTTCAGGCCCCGATCAAATGTAACATCTGGAGTCTTCCCTCACTACCACCCCGGCACACGCCTGTCTTCTCAGCAGCAGGTCTCTCTAAGCAATAGCTTCTTTTTCTTTTTCTTTTTTTTTACTTTGTGGTAAAAACAAAGCCAGCTTTGCACATGCTATGCACATGCTAAGAACAGGACATAGCACTGAACTACACTGCCATCTCCAGATATTTTTCCTTTCTTTACCTGACCAACTCCCTGGCCTGTAGCAAAAATTTCCTAAAAACATCAAGTCAGTTTCTTTGTTCACTGGCATGTAAACAGCACTCAAGCATTTCTTGAGTGAAAATGAATGAATGGAACAGGGCTCACAAGAAAGAGCTTCTGCTGATTATTGGTTTGACTCCTGTTATTAAATGATTATTATCTAACAAATGAGGCTTCCCAATAATGATAGGAAGTGAATGACAAGCATTTGTCTTTATTTCCATGACATGAAATTGAGCTGTTAGTGAATGTGGAGGCTTCAGTCAAAGCCCAAAAAAGTAAGTAACAGTATCAATTCATAAACAATTCCTCCTGACAATGTTATTATTTTTGAAGCTGTTATCACCGTTAACCTATCACAGTCTTCTCTGAAGAATGAGTAAGGACTGAATGGTACAGTGTGCAAAGAACACTGAGCACTCTGCTGGGGCCAAATAAAAGGTCACCATGGTGATTATTAAAGCACAGAGGAAGTCATAAAAATGAAACATCATATTATTTTCCTACTCACTGCAACTGTTCATCCTAGACTTTTAAACTAGGAGCTGGGACAATAACATAAAACATAAAATGCTCTACTATCTGAGCCTACATCTGACAGATGTTCTATAGTAACTATCAGGAACTAGCATCCTCTCTTAGGCCCAGCCTTGACCTGCCCCTTTTCAGAACATCTTGTTATCTATTTTTGTATTACTCAGAACACCTACTCAGAATATGAATGCTGATATTTTCCTCACAGGACTAAGCAGGTAGAAACTTTAGCAAACTACTGAAAAAGGCAAAAAGCAGTACACACACACACAAAAAAAAACAAACCAGATCAGAATAACTGATAATGTCTATTCTTTAGGTGTCTCTTTAAACATGAAAGTCTTTGTAAATGGACAGACCAACTCTGATTCTCTTTTCTTCATTAGCATTCTAGCTATACCCTTATCTCCTAAGTAAATTCAGTTAAGTGCAGAAAAGATGGGAACGGACTGTTTAGTCCCACAGAAAAGAAAAAGGCTTGACATGAATCTGCTCAACAGAAACATCACTTTGAAACACTACAAAGATTCTGTAGTTTTTTCACTGATAGATTTCTTTATAACATTTCACAAAGGACTTCTGTGGGACACACTAGTAAGGTTGGAGAGCTAGATTCATTGGATAAGGGTTTTCTTCACTGCCCTAAGACCATGAAGTGTAGCTCATTTAAAATACTTCCTCTGGTACTATGTGTATAACCCTTGTTTTTGTTATAAATTCATATTTAGGGCTGGTTAGATGGCTCAGTGGGTAAAGGCACTTGCTGTTCAAGCCTAACAACTTCATTTTGATCCTTGGAGCTTAAAGAAAGGTGGAAGAGAACTGACTCCACAAACAGTATATATACACACACCCACACCCACACTCAGGTTCTGGTACGTCTTCTGAGCAATGAAAAAAAGGACACAAGGTGCTCTGAAAGGGGCAAGCCAAGGTTGGGGCTGGGAAAAGATAATAAAATTAAAATTGAGGTTGGGCAGGGTAGCACATGCCTTTAATCTCAGTATTCAGGAGGCAAAGAAAGGTAGTTCAAGGCCAGCCTGGTCTACATAGCAAGTTCCAGGCCAGTCAGGGCCACACAGTGAGAACTTGTCTCAAAAAAAAAAAAAAAAAAAAAATTCAAATTAATTTATATTCAGTCATAACTGTAAAATACATACAATCATTATTGCTATTAATTTTGCCTAATAGAAGCTTCCAGTTTCAGGTATGAAAGATGAAGCAGGTCCCTCCAAGGTTAAGTCTGGGTATTGATCTTATTAAGATCGTATTTTAGTAAGCAGCTGGATGCTTATTCGTTAACACTAAAAAGAATCATCCTGACCACTTCTAGTAACAGATGGGTAAACAGCTCTACAACAACGATTCTGGGAAAAATTCCAAATGAAGAATGAGAAGAAAATTAAAGCTATAGTTCACTACTCATTCCTTAAACACTTTTCAAAATGTTATATTCGATGCTACCCTAGGCCTTGGAGAGTAAAAAGCAGTTCAAAATCCATACGTTTAGTTCTTACCAAACTATACTGTCTTCCCCAACCAGGCTCCTAGCCAGGGGCTTTCTTTCTTTGTATGTCCAGCGTTCGATACCAAGGCACTCAAATGATTACCAAAATGCCCATCACAAGGGCAGGCCTCAATCTAACCTAGCAAGTCAGAGACTGCTTGGCACCGCCACAGTCCGCTCGTTCTGTCCCCTAAATGTTCCGAAACTGAGAACATGTGGGGGAAAGAGCACGGTCGGTCCCGGAACCTCCAAACATCCCGGCAGAATGAAGTGGGCTGCCTGGTCCACCCGGGCTGATGTGGGCTCCAGGCACAGAACACGGTTTTCACGCTCTGATGCAGAATGGACACAGGTACTGTCCGGTCCACCAAGCAAAACCCTAACAACGACCATCCCCACGTCTGCCCCACAAACACTCCACTCGAAAGCCTGGGCGCTCAAGCTCTCCCGGGGCGGGGGAGGCCGCGGTGCACTGTGGGAGTCGTAGTTCCTAGGGCAATTTCGCACCCGAATAGGCCTGTGGAGGGACTCCTGATCCCAGAAGGCCACGCGCGGGCGCCTCGCCCAGTCCTGCCACCTCACCTGTTCTATGGACGTGACTGTTTCCACAGAGTCGTCTTGCAACCGCTCCAGCGCGTGCTCTGGCCTCAGACTGTACAGTGGTTCTGACCAGACAGGGGAGGAAGAAGGAGGGCAATAGTAGGTGAAGGAACTCGGAGAAGCCATGATCGGAAGAGCAGCGGCGCTGTATGGGGACTCCGCTTCGTCCAGCAACAACGCGCATTGAAACTCGAGCGGGCTAAGGCGCTACGGAGAGTGGGTAGAGTCAAAAAGATTTTGAACGCGAATTTCTCCTCCCACCTACACATCTTCAGGGAGTGAGTTACTGGGATGCTGCCGCCCCCGATTGGGCAGATGAACTGCTGCAAGAGCTTAGCTTCCCGTAGCGCCAGAAAGAATGCCTGCACGTCTGAATGAATTTCATTTCCTAGAGATGGCGCAGGATGCTTCAGTTCGTTATGAAAATAATTTAAGAAGAAAACTTCGACATTCTGCTTATTCTCACCTCATTGTAACGCAGCAGTTTGCAATTTCGGCTGCTCAAGAGCTCAATCGATGTCACTTGAAAGGCATTTCTGACACCTCTCCTGATTACCTCAATCACGCTATTAATAATAGAATTATCCTGCACCTTTGGGTCCTTGACGGCCTCTTGGGAGAAGCAGAGCTTCTCGGTGAACGAGCAAAACTTACGTCTCAGCACTCAATAATGGAAAGGAAGTGCACAGTAATTTTATCCTACTTCCTTGGAGGTTACAGTGTGGTAGCAGAAACTAAAATGTAGAAGAAATGAGTGTAAATGAAAGTCAACAAATATTTACGGAACACCTACTCCTTGTACTATACTAGGTCCCGGGAATACAAAAGCGACCAAAATTACATGCACCCCTATACTTGGAGTGCATCTGAATTTCATTTTAGAGGAGCAAACAGAATTAAGTGAGTGAACACAAATATTTGAAGACTTACAATTAAGGTATGAAAGAAAATAACTGGGTCTATGAGAGTGAATAAAGAATTAGGGGTCTAATTAGATTGGGTGATTGGCCAGCATTCGTTAGTACATGCCATTTAAGCTAAGACCTAAAGGATGTCAAGCAGCCATCTACAGAAAAATAAAAAAGGAACCTCAAGAAAGAACAGCACGTTTGAGAGAACGTGCCTCAAATACACTTGTCTATGCTTGGGTTAATTCTAATAATCATTGAGTGGGTTTAATCATACATGCCCCATAAAAATATTAAAGTAGTGATTTTAGGAAAACCCTCTGGTTAAGAGCATGGACGGCTCTTGCAGGGGACCCAAGCTCCCAGCACTCACATCACACAGCTCACAACCACCCTTAACTCCAGCTCTATGGGATCCGATGCCCTCTTCTGGTACTCCTGTGCACATATCCCCCCATACACAGAGAGAGACATAATTTAAAGTAAATCTTTAAAAAAAAAAAAAAAAAAAAAAAAAAAAAAAAAAAACCTCTACTGTATTTGGACAACAATAGAAGAGAATCTTTTCTAGGGCCTACAGCAAAAAAAGGGAGGAAGGCACATTGATTAAAAGTGCTTGCACAAGCGTGAGGACCAAGAAGTTCAGATCCCCACAACCCACATACATTCAGAGTGGGTGTGGTGACCTGTCTGTAATTTCAGCCTCAGGAGGCTGAGACAGGGGACTTCCAGAGCAAGCTGGCTAACAGGATGAACTGTATCTTGAATTTTGGGTTTAATTGAGAGACCCTGCCTCAATAAATAAAGTGAAAGAGCAATAAAGCCTGATATCAACCTCTGGCCTCCACATGCACATGCACACATGTATACACACATGAAAATGGAAACGGAGGTGACTGCATCATAGTTACAATACCAAGAGTTTAAATTATTTAGACAAGGATTGTGGAGAAAGATAATAAAAATAATAGATGTCCTAGGTGCTGGCAATGTAGTTCAGTAATAGAGTACATGCTTAGTATATGCAAGGCTGGGTCTGATCTCCAGAAACACACACACACACACACACACACACACAACACATAGGTGTGTTCTAAGATCTAGAAGCTATAAGTCTATGTAGTATTTCGCAATTGGCCATCTCTACGTCCTCAGGTGAATAGAAGTACTCAGATTCCAAGTGTGAGGCTCGGTACCATAAAGCCCTCATGTGGGTAAACACTAGCATACACCCATCTTAGTGCCAGGTTAAGATATGTTACACTAGAATGTTACCAAATCTGGAAATTAGTGGGACTTTTGGGTTAGGACCATGGATAAGAATGCATAATGTGTAATGGTCTTATTACACGTCCCACTGTATTGGTATTTTATTGTCTTTCCTTTAGTTCTGTTTGTGGAGGGGTTGTGTTTTGTGGGGTTTGGGGCTTTTTGCCGGGAAAGTTTGGGTCATATCTACATATCTAAGGATTCAGCCTTTTGTGCAAAAAGTTTCTTTGCTTAGAAACTAGAAACTTAACATCAGTCTGAAAGATGGAGTCATTGAAATACTAGGTGGAGTAATTTTGTAACAAATTGTCGCATCTGCCACAGGCGCACCTAAAGCAATTGAAAATTTTGCTTTTAGAAATATGCCTGTGTTTGTGTGTGTGCACATATCCATGTGTGGTGCTTGGGTTTGAACTTAGGACGTTGCAAATGCTATGCAAGCACTTTACAACTGAGCTAAATCTCAGACCCTGAAATCTAGTCTCCTCTGCAGTGAAATCCAAAGGATGTTAATAGCATCCTGGCAAGAGTCTCCTGCAGGCCAGTGCTGGTTCAGTCAGTGCATGTTTATTGAGCATCAGCTATGTGCCAGGCACTGGACTAAGTTCTTAGGAGATAGTGGTGAACAAGCCAGACAGTCTGCTCCCATGGATCTCATGTGAGAAGAAACAGACATTAACACTAATGCAAAATTGTATCATTACAGTTCCGGAAAATGGCTTCTGGCAGAAAGAAACCCAGAGTGTTGCAAGATTGCATATCGGGTCAGACCTAAGGTAGTCTGGAAGATCTGGAGACTCCTGTGAGAAAAAGAGCTAGGTAACCTTGCAGTGAAGGAATGGGTCGGGCAAGGGAAACTCAGTGACAACCCAAAATCAAAAGAAACCAGCAATGAGCGCATTTAGAGTTTGTACTGTACATAAGCAAGATCATTCTGCTTTGGCTCAGTCACCGCCTGCCAGCCGCCCTTCAGAATTTAATTAAACCACTCGTTTGGGAAGCAGAATGAACATCAATACTGGCGCCCTTGCAGAAAATGATGTGTTTTAAAAGGACCTTCTTATGAACAGTAATAGTAACTCCAGCTTGGACTGCAGGTGGTTTGGATTCATTTTACTGAAATGTCTATTCAGTTTTTTTTCCCTAAATTAAGGTGTGAATCTTATTTCTTTAAAGATATATAAAATGTGGACGGTGCTATTTTGCGCTTGGAAAAGCAAGAAAACAAGAAAAAAGTTAATGGTCTAAATGAACCACTAGAGGTCGCGCAGAATAAGCTTTGAGGGCCCTTTGTAGAGCTGAATTGTTTCTCGTGAAACTATGTAATACTATATACCAGAACATTAGAAAATTAGAAGAGCATCTGTTAGCCCATGAAGTAATTCATTTCCTCCCGCACATTTACCTCGTCGTCTGTGCCCTCCTGCTCCGCGGGCCCCTGGAGTTCCCGGGGATTTCACGGCGGCTCCAGCCCTGCCGTAGGGACAGCCTCTCCCCGCAGTCCTCACGCCCCGCCCAAACACACTCCGATCACAATTCCAAAAAAGCAATTTTTCCCTCTGTTTGATGAAACCTGACACCGCCAAACACACTATGACTCTTCGTGTGAAGGGACGAGTACGCTTGACTCCGGATTCCCCTCCTTCAGTATTCCTATTGCTCAGCTGTTTGGATTGCAGACAGGTGGGTTTGTTTTATTCAAATACCCAATACTGTTTTATTCCTAATTAAAGGTGAACAAATGTCCTTGAAAGAGCTCACCCTAAGGCCTTCGCTTCCTCTCCTTCAACTCTCTGTTGGATGCATTTTGTTCTGGCTTGACATGATTAATGTCAGGCCTCCCTTAAACTTCACATTGCTGACTCCAACCGCATTCTCAAGTCTTCTTAAAAAGTTTTGCACGCTCTCTCTCTCCCTCTCTCTCTCTCTCACACACACACACACACACAGAGAGAGAGAGAGAGAGAGAGAGAGAGAGAGAGAGAGGGAGAGGGAGAGAGAGAGAGAGGGGGGGAACATGGATGCCAGAGGACAACTTTGTGGAGTCAGTTTCTCATTTTATCTTTACATGAGTTCCAGGGATCGACCCCAGATCCTCAGGCTTACATGGCAAAATGCCTTTACCCAGTGTGTCACCTCACTGGCACAAAATTTTCTTTCTTTAGAAACATTTTTTGTTTGTTTTTTACTGAGTTTTATTTAGTGAGTGATTGTGTGTGTGTGTGTGTGTGTGTGTGTGTGTGTGTGTGTGTATTTAGAGGACTACTTGTAGGGACCCTGTTCTCTCCTTCCATCTTGTGAGACTTGAACTCAGATCGTCAAGCTTGGAGGCAAGTGCCTCTACCTGCTGAGCCATCCTGCTGGCCCCAAGACTTTCCTTTGCAGTATCTGACCCTAATTTTCCTCTGATACCCTGACTTTGCTTTCCCTTCTTTTTTGGTTTTTGTTTGTTTGTTTTGTGGTGTGTGTGTGTGTGTGTATGTGTGTGTGTGTGTGTGTGTGTGTTTGGGCTTTGGGGGGTTTTTGTTTCTGTTTTTTGAGACAAAGTCTCACTATATAACCCTGGTTGGCCTGGAACTCATTATATAGATCAGGCTGGCCTCCAACTGCCTCTGCCTCTAAGTGCTGGGATTAAAGGCATACATCACCACACCCAGCCTGATGCCCTGACTTTGGGGTGCCCTGGGATTTAGTGCTTGAGCATCCTCTCCATGTACATTCCCTAGCCTATGACCGTAGTGCTTTAAATACCATCAGTAGGTTGAAAACTCTCTCCTTTGTATCTCTAACTTCAGTCTCATAAACTGCAGCATTTAGATCTCATGCCATTCCATTTCTACTTGAATATCTAATAGGCAACTCAGAACTCACAGATAACAACAGAACTGCTGGCTTCCCTTCCAAACCTATGCACTCAAGTCTCCCCATCTCAGTTAATTAACTCAGTCCTTCCTGGTACTCCAAATACCCTGGAGCCAGTACTGACTCCTTTCATTTTCTTACTGCCCATGAATGCCATTCAGAAAATCTCCAGCATCTGATCTCTGCCCACCTAGTTCACTGCCAGTATCCCAGTCCAAGCCCCCATCATCTATTGCTTGGATTCTTTCTGCTTTTTTTTAAAGACTTATTTTATAGCAAAATAAATTTTTTAAAAATAGAAAAGTCACCCCTTCTCTCAAAGACCTCATCTCAGAGTCAAAGTGGTCCACAGGGCTCCAGCCATCACACTGGCCTCTTCTCTTTGTTCTTTCCTCTTGTTCACTCTGACCCTCTCATCCCCTAATGCCCATGCTGGGCATACACACATGCACACACACACACACACACACACACACAAGCCAGCCCTTCCTGTTGTTCTGTATGGACCTCGGTAGACTCCAGCCCCAGGGCACTTGAACCTGCTGTCCCCTCTCCTTACAATCATTTGCCTTCAGGGTGTGCAAGGCTCACCCTCTTCTTAGTAATCTTTATCTATATTTTAGTCTACATCCACTTTCCTTGAGGCTCCTTGTATAGAACTGAAGTTCTCTCCTCCCTCCAATTATACTTTATTCCATTTACTTGTGTTATTTTATTTGTTTCCATTGTGGTTAATTCAGTCAGACTTCGTATTTTGTGATCTATTTTGTTTCCCATCTCCTCTCACATTACAGCGTACACTGTCTCTATTTTTTTTTAGTTAAAAAAGTCTTTTTATGGAACTGGAGAGATGGCTCAGTGATTAAAAGCACTAGCTGCTCTTACAGAGGACTCAGGCTCGATTCCCAGCACCCACATGGCAGCTAACAACTGTCTATAACTCCAGTTCCAGGGGATCCAACATGCTCTTCTGACTTCTGCAGGCATCACACAACATGGGGGCATTTACATACATGTAGGCAATACACTCACATACAAAAATTTAAAAAAATAAAATATATTTTCTAAAAAGTCTTTTTTGCAGTGCCACGGATTGAACTCAAGACCTCATGCATACTAGGCAAGGGCTCTACCACTAAGCTACCTTCCCAGCCTAGCTAGAACTTTTGAATGATTATGCTAGATTTAGAAATTGTGAAATTCTATTTTCATTCTTATTCCCAGTAGCACACGAATGTAATTTTTTATTATGGTAAATCCAAAACAGGACTGAGAATGAATACTTTGTACAGGCTGTCGGTAATAGGTTATAGGTAACAGTTAATAACATATAGTATTTATTTCATATGGATACATAGTATAATAAAAAATGAAGCTAGCTGGGAATGGTGCTTCACAGTTATAATTCTAGCCCCCAAGACACCATGGAAGAAGGATCTGGAATTTAAGGCCCAGCCTGGACTACACAGCAAGACCTTACCTCAAGATGATGGCAGATTGAAGTCAATTAAATAACATCGTTGACACTGAAGAATTTAAGAAAACTGGGGCACTCAGTGGTGGAGTACTTACCTAGCATATATAAGACCTTGCATTTAATTTCCAGCACCTCAAAACAAATACAAAAAACTTTGGGCAATGATTTTTTTTTTTTTGAACTTCATAGCAATGCCGTGCTGACAGTTTATTCTACAGAGGGTGCCAGTGACTCTAAAGTCTAGCTGTACTTTGGTATCATTAATGACATCTTTAAAAATACAGATTCTCCTCCTGAGTGTGGTAGTGCACACCTTTGATCCCAGCACTCGGGAAGCAGAGGCAGATGGATTGAGGCTAGCCTGGACTATATAGTGAGTTCCAGGCCAACTGTGGATACAGGGAGACCCTGTATCAAAAAGATAAATAAATATCCCCAAAAAAGAGAGTCACACCCCCTCAGAACCTCAGGGAGCACTGCAGAAGGGCAATGAGAAAGAACGTAAGATCAGGAGGAAGGCAGAGAGTGGTGTGGAATGCTGACAGCCCAGGTGTGGCACAGTAGTTGCATTTACCTGCTGAGGACCAAACAATAGCTTAAAATAACTCTGCAACTTACAGAATATCCTGTGGAGACAGCTTGAGTAAGCTAAGAAGAAATAGTTCCTAAAGAGGTTGATTTTTAGACATTGACCACCAGAAACATGCTGACTGCTAGTCTGGAGTGAATCAGTTATGTAATGTAAAGCTGTTAAAAAAAAAGATATGTTGTAAGAGATAAGGCTGAAGAAAAACAACTTGTGACTCTGATCCCCCTCCCCAACTTCCTCTGTAAAGCTTCCATTGTGGTTCAGTGTCTTAAAATTCCTTGGTATAAAAAGATTGTTACTCAATAAAGTTGGCCTGGCTTGATCAGAAAATATTTCAGACTTGCTGGCCGTCTCTCTCCTCTGCCTTCTGTCTCTGTTCTTTTTCAGGTACCTGAGATTCGTGCCCCTAGCTGTTGCCCCGCAGGCCGGGGCACTTACCTACAGAAGACTTCTGCAGGAATGGGCCCCATCAACACCCTGTCATGAATGGGCAGGCTCATGGGATCCCACCCCTCCCTGACGATTTATTTACACAGTTATCTGTTGCTGGGGGAGAGACATTTTTTTTCTGGGTAGTGTAGCCACTACTGAAGGTGCACATCATGCTGTTGTAAACAAACGCCTATTCATATGTCTAAGCAACCTTAATGGAACTCATTAAGTCACACTCATGCAAAAAGACATGAAAGTAGAAGTGACTAGTCCAGAATGGGACAGGGAGGGAGACAAGAGAAGGTAATGGAGTTGAATAAGATTAAAACACATCCTGTACACATAGGAAAATATCTTCATGAAATTCATGATTATACCAATAAAAATATTTAATAGCAGCAATACAGACTGTCCCACACACCAGCCCTGTCTACTGAGTGAGACTCTCTGAGGTGGAGCCCAGGCCCCTGCAACTTTAAGCTCTGGGAGTGATGCTATTGTGACTACTATGGACAGAATTGTTCTTCAAAGCCCTCTTCCCCTTCTGTAGGGAAGAGTAGTGCCTGGGAAGGGACTGCCCTACAGTCTTTTACTGCACTTAGGTAAGTACAACACTGACATGTTGTCCACTGTGTCCAGTCTGGCTCTATATCCTCTCTTGCTCTCTGCCAGTTGGATGCCAATGCCTAGGTCAGCCCTCCGATCAAAAGAACTTCGTGCCTTGTGCTCTAGAAATTTAAAACCTCAATTAACAAAGAACCCTTCCACTGTTTTGCTCCAGTGGACGAATACTTTTTATAGGTTCCAGATTATCTTCTGGATAAATATTGTGTTTCTTTTTTTTCAAGTGTATTGTTTTTGTTTGAGACAGGTCTCACTATGTAACCCTGGCTGGCTTGGAAATTGCTATGTAGACCAGGCTGACCTTGAAACTCACAGAAATCCACCTGCCTTTGCCTTTTGCTTCCTGATATAAAGGTTCGTGCCACCAGGCCTGGCTCAAACCTAACTTAGAAGGTAAAAATTTAGGATGACTGGTACTGCATGGTTGCTGGTTGCAAGTCATGTCTCATAAAGAGAAAGATCTCTTTTCTGAGACATTCCCATTACAAAATCCCCCACATCTAGGCTGCCTGCTAGGAAGCTGTAAGAAACACACCACTGCTTTCATTTCCTGCTGTGAGAGAATGAACTGATTCCTAAAAGCTCTGTGCACAGGAAATTATATCTTATGAGGCTCCTTCTTGTTTGGTCCTTGTCTGGTACCTTGGCTGAATGGTCTATACTCTCCACATTCCTGTTGACATCTCTTTTTGTTTTGGCTTATTTTAATTTTATGTGTCTGAGTGTTTTGTCTGCTTATATATAAGTCACCCATGTTGTGCGGTGTCCACAGAGGCAAGAAGAAGGCATTGGATCTTCTGGAACAAGAATTATGGACGGTTGTTAGCTGCCATGTGGGTGCTGGGAATTGAACCTGGGTCCTCTGCAAGAACAGCCAGTGCTCTTAAACACTGAGTCATCTCTCCAGTCCCTCATATTGCCATCTTAACCTAGGGTCCCTAGTCCTAAAGCCTATTTTCTTTGAGAAAAAGAAAAGACTTCAGGACACTATAAAAAACAAAGCAACAACAAGAGCAGACATTTTTAGAGAATGCTACGCTAATATAACACGGGGAACCAAATCTGCTAGAGGGAAGGATTTTCTGGAATCTAACAATACCTTGTGAGGGTTGAGAAATACTGGAGTGACTGATTCTGTCACTTTGTACATTGTAGTGATGAGAAAGAGCCCAAGCTCACTTTCCCTCTTTTTCAGGCACTGGTTCTGCCTAGTGAAGCCTGTGTCTTCAGCTTTGTAATACATCTGCACCTAAGTAAAACCCTTTAGAGCTGGAGTCAGTGCTAGAACGGTTTGCTACTTGAGAAGCCCTGGGTTTGACCCCAGCACTACAAACAAAGCAAAGCAAACAAAATCAAAATAAACTATGTTTTATTTTAACTTTGTTTATGGTTTCTGTGTTTATAATTTCTGGAGATATGACCTTTCAAAGGGTAATCTGATGTGGCCGGTATCTTTCATATATATATATATATAGATAGATATAGATATAGATATAGATATATATATAGATATAGATAGATAGATAGATAGATAGATATCTAATCAGTGTGTGTCCATGCACACATGTGGAGGTCAGAGGAAGATTGCACAGAGTTTGTTTTTTTCCTGCTATCTTTACATGATCCTGGTGTTTGATCTCAGCAAGTGCTGAGCCATCTCGCCATCCCCCTGACTGGTATCCTTATATGAAGACAAGATTAGGACTTAGACATGTACAGAAGAAAGAGCATCTGAACAGGAAGACAACTATCTACAGAGCAAGGAGAGGCCTAAGGAGAAACCAGCCCTCTGAGCACCTTGGTCTCTGACGTCTCATTTCCAGCATTGGGAGAAAATTAATTTCTGTTGTTTAAGCCATCACTCTGTGGCACTTTGCCATGGCAGCCATAGCAAACTTATACAGCCCTAACTAACACTGGTGACCAGAACACTGAGGATAATGGGAAATGGTTCAGTGAGCCATTTTGGATAAACACAAATTCCCATCAGAATTCTTTCATTGGTTCTGAGCCCTAAGATATCTGCATCTATGGCAACTTGTCTTCTTTTGCCATTTCAGAGTCACTTTTTCCTCATTACAAGCTCAGATCTATAATTCCAGCGCTAGGGAGACTGAGGCAGGATGATTGCTGTGAGCCAGCTCAGGCTACAACATGGTAAGTTCCAGCCCAGTCTGAACTATAGTGTGAGACCCTACCATCCCCCATCCTCCCTGCCCACCCCCCCCAAAACAGAAGAAAACAGAGAAAGATGTAGGAAGACAGCACTGAGCTGAGAGCTGTATGTGGTGGATGGTGACTGTGGGGTGTCTATGCTATTTCTTCTAATTCTGAGATAAGGTAGGAATCCTTCTGCAAAGTGGGCACATCGCTCACAGTCACGCAGGGCTGGACGCACAAGGATGTGTCTGAAAGAGATAATGAGAATGAAGCTAATGAAGAGCCCGTGGACCAGCTGTTGTCTCAGTGGTGGGTGGGCTGCCTACAGAGCATCTCTCCAGCTAGTCTGTGGTTGCTATGGCAGATCCCACAGTGTGCCCTTGGGAGCATGCTCAGTGTGGCTGGGGTGGGGAGAGGGTGAACAGGGAGACTTGTCTTCCTGGTAAGAATCAATATGATTGAATGACTGATTCTAGGAGGTTTCTTGTGAGAGAGGCATTCAACAATCATTCCTGGGATGTCTGTCAACTATAATGAAAGTTGTCCCAGTCAAAGCTGACACTGAGGAAGATGTCAAAGTGTTCCACAGTGTGCCTGGGATAATGGGAAGGTTACACTAAACTTTGCCTACACCGGTCTATGTGATTTTTTTGATAATGTTTTCTCAGCATCTCAGCTTCTCCATCCCGCAATAAATACATACATATATGAGAGAGAGAGAGAGAGAGAGAGAGAGAGAGAGAGAGAGAGAGAGAGAGAGAGAGATTTGATGGCTCTGGAAATGCTTAGCCAGGATGATATTGGATACCTGAAGCTTAAACTTCTAAACCAGCTCTGGTCCAGGGTTGGGAATTTCAGGCTGCCAGGACTGCAGGATCTTACCCACATCTTGCCTTCCCCATACAAACTCACACCTGTGGAACCCTCTGCACACCTGTGGCTGGCTGGGCTGTGCCAGCTCCCCCTATATCTCTAGTTTTTTATTTGAGGCAGGGTCCCACAGCCCATCCCAGGATGACCTTGAACTCACACTATTTCTACGTCATCCTTTCCTTTGTGCCCTGGCTCTTCCCTCCCCCCACCCTCCTCCTCCTCCTTCTTCTCCTTTTCTTCTTCGTTTACTTAGTATGTGTGTGTGTGTGTGTGTGTGTGTGTGTGTGTATGTGTGTTTGTTCACCTATTACCCTGAATGCTTGTCAGAGGGCAACTTGACAGAATTGAAGTAGGTTCTGTCATTCCAGGAGAGATCCAGAATTGGACTCATGCTGTCAGGCCTGGTGCAAGCCCTTTTACTCACATAGCCATCCCACTGGCTGATTTATTTATTTATTATTTATTTATTTATTATTTATTTATTTATATCAGGATCTCACTGTGTTGCTGTGGCTATAACTAGCTATGTAGACAAGATCTCGAACCAACAGTGATGTTCCTGACTGTGCCTTCCAAGTGCTAAGATTACAAGCATGTGTGTGCTACCATGCTCAGCTCAGTGTGTAGTCCAGGATGACCTCAGACTTGAAATTCTCATCCTCTTCAGCATTTATCTATCCATGTACTCCACCAGAGCTGACTTTCTGCATTTTTTATTATTTTATGTGTATGTGAAAATATGTGCTGGTGCTTCTGGAAGGCTGAAGAGGTTGAATCTCCTGGAGCTGGAGTTACAGACAGTTGTGAGCCAGCCAATGTGGGCTCTGGGAACTGAACTCCAATCTTCTATCAGAGCAACAAGAAGTTGTTTTTAAAAAATGATTTATTTATTATTTATTTATGTGTATGAGTGTTATGCCTACATTTGTGAGTGCACCACATGCATGCAATGCTCATGGTGACCAGAAAAGGGCATTAGATTCTCTGGAACTGGAGTTACAGATGGGAGTTAGTTGTTATGTGGGTTCCTTTGCAGGAACAGCCAGTGCCCTTAACTTCTGAGCCATTTCTCCAGTGCACCCCAATCCTAGGTACTTTTTTTTCTATTAAATCAATGTGAGATAATGAATTTGAAGTCATCCCAATATGACGAAATATCTTCAATTTTAAACATTAGTAATAGCATTTTCCCCACTGGAGTCTTTCAGGAAGTTTCGTTCATTTTCCTGTCTTGCTGAGGGAAAGGCATTTTTTTTCCAAAATAAAGTTCCTTCTTGGCCTGAGAAATCTATCTCATCTTGCATCCTCCTTTCTGCTTTCTCTGGCAAGAAGAAGGCCACTGCCCTCCCCGGTAAGGAGGTCTATGGAGCGTGTTAACATCACAGTGCTCAGCAATAGGAAGGCAGGCGCAGTACACAAAGGGCCAGGCAACTTGTGCTTTTTACTCTTTGCACTTGTGAGAGAGGAAAAGTCACAACAAATTAGACTTCAGTGCAGCAAAATGTCCCTAGCCATCATCCAAGGACTATTCTTACAGGTAAGCAGAAGGAAAAACATTACAGAGTGTTTTCTGTTCCTGAGATTTATGTAGTCAAGTATCACGCTAAAGTCCTTTCTGCACATCATCTTTATCTTTCCAACAATCCTGTGGGTTTCCCTAAATATCCTTATTTTGTGATGAGGAAAGTGAGGGCCAATGTTTCACAGCCGTTGAGCAGAGCACCCAGAGGCCTCAGCATGCCCTTGAAGCCCAGTGAAAATCCACTGTACAGAGATGCACCTGTGAATCTTATGGTCTCCCTAGAATCTGTTTCTTTCGTTTTTAGTGTAATCAAAGCAGCTATGGGGTCTAAGATTTTTCCCTCTTTTACATAAATTTAGACACTTGACTTGAAATACAGCTCGGTTCACGGCAAAGGACTATGACTTTCCTCCACTCACTATGGAGAAATATGTTAATGCATTCTCCATCCTATATTCAGCCCGAACACACACACACACACACACACACACACACACACACACACACACACACGTTGTTGATGCTTTTTAAAGTGGACTAGACTTGTGCTCCCCTAATACTAGTTCTTAGGCTCCTATCCGCAATTTTCCGAATCCCAAGGGAGGACTGATTTTCCGCTGACACATTCGGCCGTGGTAAACTGGGTCTCTTAGAGGCCCATTCATTTTTGGGTACTATCTGTGTACTCTTCATCAGCGGTATTTAGTGGTCTGAGAATCCGGCCCAGAAACTTAGGCCCAAAGCAGGCACTTGCCTGAACCTCCTCCAAAGATTTTTGCATTTGCAGGTGTTCACCCTGATGGACTGAAGGTTAGCAAACACTTTTCCTAAAGCACAAGTCACCCAGTGTCGTGGGGAGGCCAGACGGCAATGAGAGAGAATTCCAGTAACGCTCTCGAGTATTCGTGGAGGCGGTGACTTCAAGGACAGCTGGGCATACCAATCCAGACCTTGATGAAGGCCTTCCAACCCGGGGTGAGCGCAGGTGAGGACCTGCCACTGGAAAGCCGGGCCTGGCTGCCTCAGGGCGGGTGCCCAGTGGGGCGGAGTTACGAAGATCAGGCTTCGGGAGGGGTTCGAGGAGAGGCGATGAGACCGGGATGCGGAGCACCGTAGAGGTGCGCTGGGTGGGCACTCATCCCAACTCCGCCGCTTAGGACGCTCCCCTCGGTACCCTGGCCGGCCCGGCACCCCGAGGCCGGGCTCAGGGCTGCTGCCCCGCCCCGGCAGGCCGCGGGGTCCCAGGTGCTCCCCGCCCCCTCCCCGGGCTGCGGCGGCGGCGCGGGGAAGAAGGAAGGGACGGGCCGGGCGGCCGCGGCTTTCCCCTCCCACCGCCCGCCCGCGCGAGCTTCCCGCGCCGCGCTCCCGCCGCAGCCGCGCTTCCCCGTGCCGAGCGAGCGGGCGGGCGGGCGAGGCCAGCGCGGGCCGGCCCGGCTTCCCTCTCCCGCGGCGTCCTGCCGCGATGGCAGAGGCTGAGCGGGGCTGAGCGCGCCGCCGCCCGCAGTCCGCGGCCCCCCTCGAGTCCCTGCCATGGCGAAGCAGTACGATGTGCTCTTCCGGTTGCTGCTGATCGGGGACTCCGGGGTAGGCAAGACCTGCCTGCTGTGCCGTTTCACCGACAACGAGTTCCACTCCTCGCACATCTCCACCATCGGTAAGGGGCGGTGGCCGGGGCGCCCCAGCCTCCCCCTCGGTGGCGCCTTCCGCTGCTTCCCATCCCCAGCCCGAGAGGGATTAGGCAGAGGCGGTGGCGCGGGAGGCCGGGGCGAGGGAATAAACGCAGAGGTGATCGCCCCCAAACGGGGCACTGAGCCTCGGTTTCTGCAGGTGAGGCGGGGGGTTTCCTCTGCTTGCCGTCGGGGGCAAGGGTGGGATTTCTGGCCTCTGTCAGGGGAGGCTTACCATCCACGCTGAGAAGACCCGGCGGGTGTAGGCCAGGGAACCTTGAGCCAGAATCATAGCCAATAGAGAAGTGATATGCCCACAGCCCCAAATGATCAGTTTAGAGACCAGTCACTAACCGGGGTACCCTTAATTCACGGGTGAGCTAAAGTGCAGCCAGGCATTGATCAGAGGACCTGAGTTGCCAGGGCAGTTGTGAAGGTAAAACCAAAAGGTGGGACACCTGGACGAGGGCGGGAATCTCTATTCAGATTGGGGTCACAGTGCGCGAATAAGAGACCGCAGGGGAAGAAGGATGTTTTGAAGGAGGATGAAGGATCAGAAATGCTCTTGCAGACCATGGGGTCAGCAGGTAGGCAGGACCCACTCTAGACCCGTGTCTGATGTGGTGGACTTGGAACCTGTGGTTAAAGGGACAAAGGGCTGGGTGGCCCCCTGGCAAGGCTATGAGGGTCGCTGTTTGGAGAGTAGTTAAGTGACCTCCTCTTTGAGTCTTTCCTTCATGGG
Source organism: Eospalax fontanierii (assembly GCA_035773235.1). Lineage (NCBI taxonomy): Eukaryota > Metazoa > Chordata > Mammalia > Rodentia > Spalacidae > Eospalax > Eospalax fontanierii. The sequence continues at coordinate 47,360,886 of CM069536.1, read as the reverse complement.
CAATGAAGAGCCCTGTCCTCCAGGAGGTCTGACTTGAGGGAATCTCACCTACACCTACGGGTTCCAGAGTTCCTCACTTGTCAGCTCTGTAGTAGCCATCTCGTGACTCCTGGGAGAAGCAACTTGCTGATCACCTGGTAATCCCATTGGAATGCGCTCAAAGCCCTGGTGCCTTTAGGGAGGACTCCAGCTCTCAGCTTCCTCTTAAGGATTCCTTCTCCCTCCTTTTCACTCCTCCCCCAGCACACAGTCCTTGCCAAGAGAGAAGAGGGTGGGGGTAGATGTAGCCAGCAGGAACAGAGCCTTGTGGTTCCGAAGGAGGCATTGTCAGACAAACCTGGAGGTCTTTCTTAGGGATTGCATGGTCCTTAACTATGACTTGAGCATCTGAACTTTAGTGTGTGGTCTATTGGATGGGTCTAATGACGAGACCTAACTCCTGGGGTATCAGATTAAATGAAATAATGTTTGCAAAGCACTTAGCATGGGTGATAATGCTGATTGCTGATACTGTGAGCTCTTAGGGGCTCATTCTTTGCCTCACTCTTCAAGGCACTTAGAGCAGGGAACAAAACTTGTCCATATTTCTCAGTGAAGCTATAAGGCTAGCTCCTAAGAGATCCAGGCACTTGGTTTGAACCACCATTCCAAAGAGATGGGAAGGGGAGAGACACTGAGTCTTGCCCGGGAAAAGGACTGCCTGCCTCTTTGGAGCTTGGGGAAGAGGCAGGTATTGGAGAAAGGCATGGGAGTGAGGCTGGGAGTGGTGAGGAACCAGATGGGATATGGGACAGCTTGCAGATGTGGGGACAAAGGGCAGTAGGTTAGCACTACAGAAACTCTGTGGCTGTTTTTGACATGGGCCTGGTGCCAGGAGCTGCTGAGTCGCCTGCAGAGAGCAGGGGTATGAGAGGAGTGTGCCTGGATTTTGCTTCAAGAGCAGTGGTTTGCACTCTGGAAGTATGACCACATTCCAAGTCCTAGGAGTGACCTGGGCTCTTCCCTTTGAGGTTGCACTTCAGAAGATCTCAGGACTTCTGTTTGGTGTGGGGAGAGTTAGCCTCCCCTAGGAGGTGTATCTTGCCCTCTTCAGCTAGATCTTGGAAACCATGTTTCTGAAGTACTAGAATGGCCCTGCAGAGGCCATGCTTTCCTCAAAAGAGAAGCATTCTTTGCCCCACATGTCTAATCACTAACTCATGGCTTTCTACCTTGTAGCCTCCTTCAGCTACCTTCTTCCTGCTCATAGGTGAATGCTCACGGGCACTTCCTTAGAAAGTCTGGGGTGCACCACTCCAGGAGCAGTGGTAAATCAGCGGGCTGAGTGGTGTGTTTCTCTAGTGACACCTTGCCCTGGCTTTGGTATATTGTCCTAAGGACTGTTTCTGAAGTTCTTTCTCCGTCATTGGAAGACGGTTTGGGTTCCCCTTCCCCACAGTACTTAGGCTCCTTAGGACTTTGGAGTCCATGGAAGAGAAAGAACCCTGCCTGCCTTTCTTCACTCTGGCCTTTTCACATTGGCCCCACTAGGTGGGTTTCTTTCTTTGTTTTGTTTTGAGACAGGGTCTCTCCTAAAGCTGGCCTGGAAGGATTTTTAAAAGATAGTTTGTTATATTTTATTTTTTTTTAATGTGTGTGAGTTTTTGCCTGCATGTGTGTAAGTATACCCATGCATGCAATGACCACAGAAGCCAGAGAGGGTGTTGGATACCCTAGAACTGGAGTTGGTCATCATGTGGGTCTTCTGCAAAAGCAGCCAGTGCTCTTAACTGCTGGTCTATCTCTCCAGTCCCCACTCCACTGGGTTTCTTAAGTGCTTTCTTATTTAAAGCTTACTAAGAGCTTGTGATTCTCACCATCTTTGGCCGTGTTTCTCAGCACTAACTATAATTGAAGGGAAAGAGTTGGATGGTCCAGAGAAGCTTTTTCCTTAGGTAATTTGGAAATTTTCCCAGGGAAGGGGCAGCCAGGAGACAAATCAAAGAGCCAAGGAAATGGGGGCTGCCAGCTCAGATTCATAATTTATCCATTAAGAAAATGTGTGTGTGCCCTGTGTGTAAGGCTTAGGAGATTCCATACTGGGCATTGATCTAGGCATGATCTCTCATTTGTTTTGTTAATAGAGAAAGAGGGTGATTCACCAATTGCTTGTCACCAAGACAAGAGTTCAGGTTCTTGGCTTGTGTTGATGTCATCTAGGATGGTATTCTATAGAAGAGCCTGAGACATTCCATCACAGAGTCAGCTTCATCTTCTTGTCTCTGGCCTGAAGGTGGCCCTGCAGCTAGATCCCCTTCCCATGCAGCTGCGCTCCCAGATGGGGGTTGGTGCAGAAGGGTCAGTCAGTCTTACTGTTCTCTCCCTGCAGTTTCTTGACAAGACTGCTTCATCTGTTAATGTAATCGCGTATTCCTAATGAAGCACGATTCAAGGCATTTTAGTAACACTGCAATCCACCTCACCTTGCCCACAGAAGCCTATAATATACATTAGGAATCGGACAATGGGGAGCTATTGCCAAAATGAAATAACATATCAGAAAGTACTTGGTGGAGCACTCTTCAGATATAAGGGACGGATTATGATTGAACCACTACTCCTAATGAAGGCCTCACAGCCTTATCATGTTAGATGTACCATGAGACAGCCAGCAAGTGGCCATGGGACCAATGAGAGCTGTTGCCACTGGAGGTTAGAGAAGAAGAGAGGCCCCTGTGGATTCCAAAAGGCAGAGAAGGCTGAAGCTGGGCCCTGTGGTGTGGGCTGCCTGTGGGAAGGTTCCTGCAGTGGAAGGGAGCAGATGGAACAACATGAGCACAGATAACAGAGGTGTGAAGTGAGTGGGTGTCTACGGGACTCAGGGCAGTCTAGCTGTGGCACCAGGGATTTTTTTAAGAGAGAGAACATTCTTCTGTTCGTCTCTGTCTCCCAAACTGTAAGTACTTTGAGAGGGAGACCAAATCATTTGCCTCTTTGTTTTCATAGGCCTTGGTGCCAGGCCAGGTATCAACAACACCTGTGAGATAATAAATGTGAGGCCTGGTTGGCAGAAGCCATCAAGGGCTTGGCCAGGGAAGTGGGGCTTGGCCTAGCAATAGGAGAAAGGTGTTTTGTTCTATTTTGAGCAGGGTATTAAAGATCTTAGCTGGAAGAGGAGGTGAAGACTTGAAGGCCCAGTCAGGCTGTGCTGGTACCTGGGCATTGGAAGAAGCTCTTAACTGTCTCCTTTCTATTCCTTCTGGAGGCCGTGCACCAACCTGCACACAGTCGCCTCTGTGATTTGCTTTCTCTCCAGAAATAGGAAGTGCCTCAAACCACTCAACTTGACAACTTCTGAAAAAGTACAGTTTCGTCATGTGACCTGTGCTGTCTGCTCAGGCAGGAGGATGTCCTATGTGGACATCTGTATTAAAGGACCTTCTGCATGGTGGCCGGGTCTAGGATACAATGCTAGCCAAGGAGACTTCCCAGGATTTGGTTTCTGCCCTCACCTGGTCTCTGGACTTTTTGTTTGAAAAGCCTCCCTCAGGCTGCTTTTGCCTTTCCAGTGAGGAAGAGGCTGTGGCCTGTGACTTTCCTGTTGGACTGGTTGAGCTGCCTAAGGCTAGAGGCTGCTTTCTCTTCCTGCTGCCATCATCTACCTTGGAAGTTCAACTGCAACGGGCTCAGACTGCCTAAAGCATGTGCTTCGGGTAACTGTGTGGACAGAAGAATAGAAAGGATCACAGGAACTAGATCTGAGCCTGGACCTGACAGACATTGGGCAGATGCTTGGGCACTGTAATGTCAGGATCTGCAGGTTTCCAGACCGATGAGCTGGGTACAAATACAATGTTGTATTTGTACTAGCAGTATCACTGGGTCTGTGTGTTCCACTGCTTTGTTAGATTTGAGCAGATCTGGGGCAGACTGAGACCCCATCTCCTCCTCCATGGAGAAAGGAAGGGAAGATAAGAAGCAATTAGCAGAATGGAAAAAGCCAGGCAGACAATGTACACACTCTCCATTGCCTCATCAACCCTGTATCCTTCAAATACTCATTTAGCATCTTTATGCTTAGTTCTGCATCTCCAAATAGAAGACAGTAAAAGAATCTTTCTTAATGGTTGCTAGGAAGATTACAGAGGCTAATGGATCCAATGCATGTGGGAGAGCCCTCCATAAAATGCTAGCTGCTGTCACTCATGCTATTCCTAGCTCATCAGAATGCTGTGGAGATGAGTAAAATGTCAATAATGTACTGTGATGTCATCTTGCCCATCATTCTCAGACTCAGTCATTCGGGCACTATTTTGTGTGTGTGATGTGTGTGTGAGAGTACCCGTGCAGGCCAGAAGTCAGCCTTGGGTATCATTCCTCAGGAGCTGTCCACCTTGTTTTTTGAAACAGTCTCTCACTGGAACCTGGGGCTTGCTGATTCATTTAGGTTTGCTAGCTAGGAAGCCCCAGGGAACTAACTGCCTGTCTTCACCTCCCCAGTGTTGGGATTACGGACACGCACTGTCACGCCTGACTTTATTTATATGAGGGTGCTGGGAACTGAACTCCTGTCCTCATGTTTATGTGGCAAGCACTTTACCAACTGAGCTGACTCCCCAGTTCCATTTGGGCACTATTTATTGAACAACTACTATGTGCCAGGTACTGTGCTAAGGTTAGGGATACAGTGATAACAAATGGGCAGAGCTGTATGACATTCCAGGGTACAGATTCTATGATTCATTTCAACTTCTGTTTCACTGCTTCGAGCCCTGGTGTTGCCAGTCTGAGAAGGAAGGGAGTTAGTGTGGAGGTGGAGGAGAGCTGGGTAGCCCAGGAGGACAAAGGCAGCTGGGACCCCTGTCAGGTGTCACCATATCTCAGGCCTCTATTCTTCCACCCCTTCCTGCCTCCTTTTGACACAGGCACAGACCCAGCCTCCCACCCTTTCCCCTAAGACATCATCCTGGAACCATCGTAGCTGAAGCTTTCAAAAGGTTTTGCTCATCTGCACATCTGCACCACAGACATTTGCAGCCTCACCCACAGCCTTGAGCACCCCTCAAAGCAGTGTTCCTGCCTGCCTCCCTGAACTCCCTGGCCTGTTCTTTCCTCCTCCTCCTCCCCCTGCCCAGACAGGTTGGTAATGAGCTTTATAACATCAAAGTCGATATTTGGCCATCACCCTTCCACCCTGATCTTCTCAGAGTGCCTCTTCCTGTAATCTAATATTTGTGCCTATTTCCCTGTAAAACTGTCAGTTTTCTGAACATGTCTCTGACCTCTCCTTGGCTCTTCTGTCCAGTAAGTGAATGCTGTCAAAGAGGTCACAGGACTTCCACCACATCTCCTACTGAGGAAGAAAGGTCTACCTACCTACCCCATTTTAGAACTAAGAAAGCAGAACCCCAACACCCCACTCCAGAGAACTAGTGACTCCTGACTTTCCTTGCAGGTGACCCAGACTTGAACTGTTCCCTTTCAGTTTCTCCAGACTGACTTTGGGCATGCCCTGCATCCCAGAAATCCCTTCCACAGGCTGCCAAGGGGAACCTCTCTTCTGTAAGCCAAAGGACAGGGGATGTGAACATACCCTCCCCAGCATGAGGGTTCTACTTCAAATGCATGTCCCCTAAGGGAAAGTCTGGGGCCTGGGGCTGAGGAATCCTGATGGGGATCTGGGAGGAAGGGATCGCATCTACCTTCAGATTACCACTTTGATGTGGATTTTCTGAGAACCCTGTGACAGAGCACTGTGATCTAGGGAGAGGGCCAGCACTTGGCTTTGAGATGTGGGCCATTCCCTGACTGCTCTTCCTTGATTAAAATGGTCTCTTGGCTGCTCTTTTCTCCTGACATGTACTGACTTTATTCACTCACTCACTTCCTCATTCATTGTTTTTCTTTCATGTATTCAACCTGGTTGAATACTATTTAGTGACCTGCTTTTTGGCCGGCAATAAAAGTTGAAATGAATAAGATGCTGCTTTATCCACTAACTCACAGGGTCATTGGAAGTCAGGCTTCCAAATATCCAGAATATTATACACACAGGGATGGCATAGCCTAATGCTTTGGACTCACAAAAGAGTGAGGAATACCTTCTGGGGTTGGTAAACTTCACAGAGGAAGTGACATTTGAGAGGGCTCTTGAAAGCAAAGACATTTCCTCAAGTGACAGGGTAAAGGAAGGTGCTGGGAAGCGGCTGGATTTGTTATGGTCAAAGCCTGGGTTCTCTCTGTGACACATGCATGTTCCTAAGTGCATGTGTGAGGGTCCCTATGAGATCCAACAACACACAGGGTCTTGGTGCTTTCTTACTTTGTAATAGAGGAAATAATAAAGTTGCCCCTACCCTCTTTTCTTTCTCTCCTGAGAACGGTGAGTTTGTTGCTTCCTCTGGCAGAGCCCTGATCCTTCGGCTCTTCTTATGTTGTATGCCCCTTGACACTAAGGCTCAGATATTGCCTCCTTTCAAAGTCTTCTCTGGGCAGCCAGCTAAAAGTAGATTGCACATTCTTCTCACGCAACTCCATTATCTTACTTTGGCTTCTTAGCTCTCATCACTTCCTGGAACAAGGCACTGACTTATTTTCTTACTGTCTTGTCCACTCCACTAGAATGAATGCTCTCAGAGGACAAGGTTGGGCTCTTTCGCATTGTTCACTTTGTTTAGGAGTGCCTAGCTTGGGTCCTGGCACACAGTAATCATTTAATAACTGTTCATTTGAACAAATGGGTGAATGGACAAATGAATGAATGCCTTTTCCTAGAGGTCTTTCACTCTCCCCTTAGGAAAGTCACAGAGTAGTAATTAATGGGTTCTTGGGGCTCATAGACTACAAGAAGTGCACTATGCCAGGCACATGTGGAACTGTGAGAAGAGGGGAGGGAGACCTCTGCAAAGGGTGAACTGTTTCTAATAACTTTATAGCTCTTTGCTCAAATGCATGTCATAGGAGAAACTCAGGTTCCCACGATCTCCATCTGAGTGGAGTTCTCCGGTGTATATAAGGATGAGGGGTTGGTATTTCAGACTAAGGTCAGTGTTGCTTGTTAAGCAAGGTCACTACCAGGGGTAAGATGACGCCCATCAGCTCAGTCAGGCTGCTGGACAGACCACCCCGGCAACCAAGGTACCCTGGAGTAAGAAGCATTTAGGGCTCAAGCCTGGGACCATACATTCCATCCAGCCTCATGAAGCCCAGTGTTTGACAGGAAGACCTCCAGGGTACCTGAGGACTGATCCTTCAGTACTTCATGTGAAAATAAAAGCCTCCAGAGTGATCACAGTTCCTGTATTAGTTACTTTTCTGTTGCCATGATAAAAAACAAACTAAAAAATGACCAAAAGCAACTTATAGATGAAAACATTTATTTGGGCTTATGGCTCTAGAGAGATAAAGATGCCATCATAGTGGGGAGGGATGGCAGCAAGCATTAGTCATGGCAGCAGGAACAGGAAGCTGAGAGATCACATCTTCACCAGCAAACACAAAGCCAAGAGAGTGAACTGGAAACAGGGTAAGGCAATGAACTCTCAAAGCTGCCCCCAGTGACAGACTTCCTCCAGCAAGGCTCCACCTCCTAAAGATTCCATGACATCACCCGCATCACCAGCTAGGGACCAAGTGTTCAAATACATGAGCCTTTGTGGGACATTTCTCATTCAAACCACCACAGTTCCTTTGTTTCTTTCTTTTGAACTTTTTGACTCAAAATAATTTTTTGATTTATTTTTTTATATTATGTTTTTATAAAACATGAGTGTTTTGCCTGCGTGTGTGTGTGTGTGTGTGTATGTGTGTGTGTGCATCATGTGTTTGCAGTACCCACAAACGCCAGAAGAGGGCATTAGATCCCCCCCACAACCAGAGTTATAGACTGTTAGTAGCTGCCTTGTGGGTGTTGGAAGCTGAATTTGGGTCCTCTACAAGAACACCATTGCTCTTGACCACTGAGCCATCTCTCCAGCCCCAATGTAAAATAATTTTTTAAGTGACTGGTGAGATGGCTCCGTGGGTAAAGGCATCAGCTGCCAAGCCTGATGATTCAAGTTCAGTCCCTACATGGTGGAAGGAGAAAAGGAACTCAGTCATGTCCTCTGGTCTTCACACGCATGACATGGCACATGTGCATACACACATGATAAATAAAAATTTTATTATTTAAATTTATTATTATTGGTGTGTATTTAAAGGTTTCAGGACAGCTTTGTGAAGTCAGTTCTCTCCTCCTACCTTCATGTAGGTTTTGGGGATTGAATTTATGTTGTCAGGCTTGTGCAGCAAGTTCTTTAACCTGCTGAGCCATCTCATTGACCTCCTAGTCCCCTTTTCACTGTTGTTCTTCTGTAGGCAGAGGGAGCTTTGTGCATATGTGTGTGTGTGCATGTATTTGAGTTTTCAAGAAAAACAGTATCATTCTGAAATCTCCAGAATTTCAGATGGTAGGCATCTGAATCAGAACCTTTGATTCCAGTACTCCAGAAGGTAAATACAACCTTGGAGCGAGTTAGAGGTTCAGGATTCTGTCTAGACGAGGGCCCTTTCTTAGATCTCTGCTTCCCGACACATCCAGAGCAAGACAGTGTGATGGTGACTAATGCATTTATTTTGAGAGTCTGTGTGCATCCTTTCCCCAGACAAAAGTCAGTGTGAGGGACAGTGTGCAATTCCACAGAGGAGAAAGTCAGTCAGCATGTGGTCCAGGAAAGAGTGATGTAAGAGTCACCAAACAGAAAGCAGAAGGCTGCAAGTGGCGGGTGGGGACAAAATGCTCCCATCCTTCTCCTTCGCCCAGTTGCGAAGAGGGACAGTTCTGTGCCAGGGTCCTTTGTCTTGAAGCCTCTTTTGAGCTTAGTCTTCGTGCTCTCCTCCTAGGTTACTCCTCCCCGCAGATGCCCCTCAGTTGGGGGTGGGGATGGCATTATCAGTCTTCTGAGAAATTTTTTGCTGAGAAAGAGTTTTGAAATGGCAGTTACTATGGCACCTTGTGTGGTGTGGCACAGCCAGACAGCCACCACCCTAAGGGTCTGCCTTTACCTAAAGCTGCTTTTGGTGTTGCTTAGGGTGACCTGTTTGGAAGTGACTCCTGTCAAAACCTGTAGGAGCTGCATATGTCCAGCACATGCTGGTTTCCTCCCTGGGTGGAGAATGAGGGCATTCATGGGACTGGCACTTGGTAACTGGAGCCAGCACTGCCCCAGAGATTGGGTGTCTGCCTTGGGTTTCAGGTGTATTAAATTGTTCCTTATGTGGAACCTCATTGCTAATGAAAAGGCTCAGGTCATGCTGCTGGTCCTTTGGGCTGTGGTTGATCATGGTGATAACATTTGGCATCCAGAGGCAACCCTGTTTCCACCCAAGCATGTGGCATTGGTTGGCAGGCAAGCTGACACCTGATATTAACCCAAGAGGTGCTGCCTGGAGGGAGGCAGCTGCTCACTGCCTATAAGCAATAGGCCAATTTTGCCAGACTCTGGGGACCCTCCGGCTTTCACAGTGGGTGGTCTCTCCCTTTTTCGCCTTGCCCCTCTGTTCTTCTCTCCCCAGCAGCAACTCTTCTCCGGAGTTCTTTCTGTCCTCAAGGGTGTGATTCTTTGTTTCTGTTCTAGTTTGCTTTCTGTTGCTCTGATAAAACACCTTGACCAAAAGCAGCTTGGGAGGAAAAGGTCTATTTGGCTCACACTTCCAGGTCACAGCCCGTCACTGAAGGGAGTCAGGGCAGAGACCATGGAAGAACACTGCTTGCCAGCTAGCTTACAGACCCACGTTCAGCTGGCTTTTATATACAGCCAGGTCCACCTGCCTAGGGATGGTGCTGCCCACCGTGGGCTGGGCCCCCCGACATCAATCATTAATCAAGACAAGCTCACAGATAGGACCACATGCCAGTCTGATGAAGGGAAATCTTCAGTTGAGGTTCACTCTTCCCAGATGACTCTAGGTTGTGTCAACTTGACAATAAAAACTAACCAGGACAATTTCCAGTCTCATCCCTTCCAAAGGAAGATTGATAAGCTCTTCAGCTAACATTTCATAAAGCCCAATGCCAGATTCTGTTATAAATTTTGGATGTTATCTCAAACTCCTCCCAAAAATCTTGTGACATTGAGTTTAACTACCTCTACTGAACAGGTTAAATGCTGAGGCCTAGATAGGTTAACTGGCATAGCCAAGACCACACAGGTAACTGGTGGTAAAGACAGGACTGGAACCAAGCTCTGATCATCCATTGTATTCTTGCATGTTTTCTAAGGGCTGTCCTTGGAGGCAGAGCACAGTGGGAAGGGGTGCTAGGCCTGGACATGCCCTGCTGCCTTCGTTCCATGCTTTTCTGCTGGACTGGAGAGGTGGAAAGCCCTGGGGAGATTTTAGGAAGCAATGAGCACCAAGCCATCTCTTCTGTCCATTCCTGTGTTCTGCACTAGACCTTGGTACCCAGAGCAGGGCCTTGATTGTTGTTCTAGTGTCTGATGTCACTGCTCTGTGGTCTCGCAATCCCTGGAGGTTGTTGTGGGAGACTCCTACTTGGAGATGGAGGCCATGCAGCCAAGACTTAGGAGAAAGAGAAGAGGAAGACTGCCTAGACCACAGTCACATGGAGAGGGCAGCCTCATCCACAGGTGTCCAGTGTCTAGCACTGTTATATAACTGAGGATTTTCTTGCCAAGGTCTGTGAGGTGTTCAGATGGTGCAAAACATGCCTCTGCTCTTCAGCCACAGGCACCTGTCCCTCCTTACACTCTCTGGAATGAGACTTTATGTCTTGTTATTATGCTTATTCAGAGACAGAGATTTAAAAAGCAAAGTAATTAACATCACTAATAACAACAACAACAAAAACTCTTAAACAAGATATGTTCTCTGACTCTTAGGCTCTTTATATCTAGATAGGGCTAGAAAACAAACAATAGGAAGCCATAAGGACAGGGAACATTGCTTTACAAGTCTTCTTCTAAACCCCATAGTTGAAGCATTGCACATCAGCATGGGGAGCCATTAGGCATCTGTGAATTCTTTGAAAGTCCTGAGGCACTCTTAGTGCCACCGCTATGAAGACACAAGGAACTGAACTTGGAAGCTTAGTTTAGACTGTAGCTCCAACTCACCAGCATGCTTGGTAGACCTCCCTGTTCCTCTATGATCATCTTTTTGTATTCCTCTTCATGTGACCTGGACAGAACATATGTTCATCTGAAGGGATCTAGCTTTTTCCTTCCTTCCTTCCTTCCTTCCTTCCTTCCTTCCTTCCTTCCTTCCTTCCTTCCTTCTTCCTTTCTTCCTTTTTCTTTCTTTTTTTCCTTTCTTTCAAAGACACTACCTAAGAGTTGTATTGCCTAGGCTATTCTTGAATTGCTGGGCTTAAGCAATTCTATGCGGCACACCAAATAAGTGTGTGTCATTTTGCTGGCTTGGAGGGAGCTAGCTTGAAGTTAGTTAGGTAACCTCCCTTGTCCCTGTTGGTTAGGCCATCTTGTGAGTCACCAGAAAACCCACCAATGGTTTGGTCAAGAACTACTTCGCCATATAGAGCAGACTGCACCCAACTCTAATTCCTTGAGCTAAAGCTTTGGCTCACCAGTTTTAGCCAGAAGAGGCATTAGCTGTGGCAGGTATTAAAATGGACACAGTGGGTTTACTGGACATGTTAGCTTGCCAAGTGGGCACTGGGTTGGGAGAGGCCTCATCTGCCTGACTTTCTCCTCCTAGGGCTCCTCAAACTCCATCTGGAACTATGTAGAATGGTTTGTTTCTTCACACTTCTGGACCCCATCTGTAGAATGAGGAACCTGGGCTTATTGCAAGCATTTACTCTCTCAAAGAATGAGGGTTTCTTGAAAGTGTTATAGTGGGTGTCTTAGTGAGGGATGCTATGTAACAAAGTACCTTTGACTACTAGTTTTTTAAAGATGTATTTGTTTTTATTTTATGTGTATGAATGTTTGCCTGTGTATATGTATGTACACTATGTGCATACCTAGATCCCATGAAGACCAGACGATGGTCTCAGATCCCCTGGAACTGGAGTTATAGGCAGTTGTGAGCTACCATGTGGATATTGGGAACCAAACCCAGGTCATCTGCCAGAGCAATCAGTATTCTTAACCACATGCCATCTCTCCAGCCCCTAGCCGGTAACTTATAAACAATAGAGATGTATTATTCAGGGGCCTGGGAAGTCTGATATCAAGATGTGAGCAGATTCAGTGTTTAGAGAGAGCTCTCTGCTACAAAATTAGTACCTCCTAGCTGTGTCCTCCCAGGACACGGGGGGAGAAGAGGGCAGAAAGAAATGAAAAACTCCCCAAAGCCACACCTTTACCATTACTGCACTTCAGTATAGCAGTGAGCTTGTTCTGTGTCTGCCCATTACCTCACTTCTTAGTGTCTCAAACCATGAGAGTAAGTGTGAATGAAGAGGCAATGTGATTCCTCAACCTCAAAGGATTGGAAACCATTGGCTGAGTCAGGATCACCCTGGGTAGGTTTTAAGAGACTGGATTTCCAGTTCTGATGCAGTTGTAAGATGTAGGGATATGAATAAATTGGTCTGTAGGAGCCTCACCTACCTAATTCATCGGGATTATGTAGCTAAGAGATGTTATAAAGATGAGCATTATTATGAGCTTTGAGTGTGATTCTGCTTAGAAATTGGGTGAATGTTGAGATTTTGCATCTCTAAAGCTCCCTCTTGAGGTTCATGTTATTTCCTAACCTAACTAGAGTTGAGGGACTAGACAGTATTGTCTCTTCTCCATCAGGACGCTGTGATTTGTTGTCCTGACTGCTCCAAGCAGCCTTTATTCAGCACAAGGAAGGGAGAAATGGGAACTCTACATTCATTGTTTACACCCCATAACAGATATCTACAGATAAGAAAACTGAAGCTGGGGAGAAATTATGACTTGACCTTAGACATAAAATAAGTGTCCAACTCAGGGCTCAGACCCGGGTCTTCCTGACTCTGGTGCTAACCAATGCTTCTTCCCTACGTTGTGCACTCAGACTTCCCTCCAGCTAACTTCCCACCACCCCTATATAGTGCTGTTAAAAATATGGTTTCTGGGTCTCACTCAGATTATGACTCAGTAGATTCAGACGAGGCAAAGTAGCTGTACTTCTTTTTTTTTAATTTGTTATTTATGTTTTAAGATGGATGCATTAAAATGAAAAAAAAAACTCTCTTGAGTAATTCTAAATTTAGCTGAGGCTCTGCAAAGTGCACTGTGAGAGAGGACTGCCGATGTGGCCTCTCTTGGCACTTCAGGTACAAAGCTTTTGCCCCATTGTAGCTGACAAATTTAAGGATGTGTGGGAATCTCCTGAGAGCTTGTTGAAAAAGACTGCTGGGCCTAATAGGTGGGGGTCTGGCTCTCTAAGTTCGAACCAGGGGCCAACCACTTGCCTTTCTGACGAACATAGAATGATGTTGATATGGCAAGTCCCGGGATCACACTTCTGGTTGTCTGGTTCTCTAAGTCTTTTTTTTTTTTTTAATTATTTTTATTTTACATGTATGAGTGTAGTGCCTGCATGTATGTAAGTACACCCATGTCATGCAATGCCTGCTGAGGACAGAAGAGGGTGCTGGATCCCCTGAACCTGGAGTTAAGGACAGTTGTTAGCCACCATGTGGGTGCTGGGAACCGAATCCTGGTACTCTGGAAGAGCAGGAGGTACTCTTCCAGCCCCTGACTCACTAAGTCTGAAGCAGGGGCCCAGCATTTGCCTTTCTGACAAGTCCAGGATGAATCTTATGCTGCAGGTTCAGGGACATACGCTGGAAACCACTGTCCTAAGAGCTTGCTGGTCACAAGTATGATCATGACTCAGAAGCTTGGTGCAGCTTCTCAGGCTTTATTTCATACCCATTGAATTCAAGCCTGCAGTTTAACACAGTCCCCAAGTAATTTACATGCATCTTAACACTGCCTTTGGACAGCCAGAGTGGAGCAAGCCCTGGGGGTGGAGGTAGATAGAGAACACCTTCTTCCTATGGGAACAAAAGAAGCAATGAAGAGGGGCTTAGTGTTAAGAGGGCGGGCACCCAGAAGGGAGGGCAGCTGAGAGACAAGAATTGGAGAAGAGAGAGGACTCTTCTGCCAGGAAGGAAGAGCTGTGGCGGGTTTTACATGACAGGCCATGGGGAGGCATTCTTCTGAGAGCCAGCATGAGGAGAGGACACAGCGGGATCTTCAGCAGGGGCAGTGGCTTGGGAGTGTGATAGGTGACTATACATCTGATAAACAGCCAGCTAAGCAGCTGGAAAGGCTGAGGTGGGAAAGCATGAGACTAAAAGGGACTCAATCGGGCCAATATTTTGATTGTGCCCTGCAGAGTGGACAAAACCTCCACACAGGAGAGGGAGAGGGCCAGGGTCAGCACAGGATACTGCAGACCAGGGTATTGGCAGGCTGGACACAGTGGATAGTGTATATAGAGACATAGACTAGAAAGACTACACATCATTGGAGATCCTTGAGCTCTATTTTATAAATATATAAATATATAGATACATTTATATATAAATATATGTATTTTATATATAAAGAAAAAAGGTGGGAAAAATCCTTCAGAAGACATATTCTTCATGTATTAATGCATATGAGTCAACCAAATGGAAGCACAGTACTCTCCAGATACAAAACAAATTTGGGGGTCATCAGTAGGTGGTCAATAGGGTCTATGTTGCAGGATACTGCATGTATGGGTGTGGGGTGCTAGGAGCCCCAGAATTTCCCAGCCCTGACTCTAGCCCATGCAGCTACAAAGTGAGGAAAGAAGGAAGCAGGAATCGCGCTCCGCAGTGCCTGTGGAGTTCCAGTCTGCTAGTCGCTTCTGTGCCTCCACCAGCTTTAGTGGCACCTTCTCATGCAAGGAAAAGGTCCTTAACATTGGAAGCTCCTCTCTCAGGGGAGTCCATCCTTCTCAAGTTCCCATGGGGAACCAGGAAATGAAGCATAGTAACTGCTTCTGCTTTAGTTAACTTTTTTCATCGCTGTGACAAAATACCTGACAAAAACAATTCAAGGAAAGAAGAGTTTCTTTTGGCTCACAGTTTGAAGGTACAGTCCATCACTGTGGTGGTTTGAAAGAGAATGTCCCCCATAGGCTCTAAGTTTTTGGACATTTTGGCTCCACTTGGTGATGTTGTTCTGGGAGGTGTTAGAAGGTGTGGCCCTGCTGGAGAAAGCACATCACAGGAGGTGGGCTTAGAGAGTTCTTAAACCCTGCTAGTCACTCTCTGCTTTCTGTACCTGCTTGAAGACATGCTTAGCTTCTGCTCTTACTCTGGTGACCTCACCATGCCTCTCCACCACAATGGACTCTAAGTCCTTTGGAGCCTGGAACTGTAAGCTTAAATAAACTCTTCTATAAATTCTCTTGGTCATGGTGTTTTATTACAGCAACCGAAAAGTAACTAATACATTCGCCATGGGGAAGGCATAGTGGCAGAAGCTTGAGGCAGCTGATCACATCATATCTGCAGTCAGGAAGCGGAGAGAGCTGAACCTTCCTGCCCGAGCCCTTGGAATGTACCACCCACATTTAGGGTGGGTTTTCCCACCTGCGTTAATACAACCTGAAGTCTCCCTTACTGACATGCCTAAAGGTTTGTCTCAGGTGATCTTTGATCCCGTCAGGTTGACAGTATTAATCACGACTGCTCCCGTGCTAACACGTTAACTCTCCTTTCATTCCTCTAAGACAGTGTAAGGGTTGGCATACGACTCTGTCATCAAACAGACCTGGGTTTGAAACTATCACATGCAGTGCCAACTTAGGGCTAGCTACTTGCACCACTGGGCCTTTGTTTCTTTTTGATAACCCCTGTAAAAGAAGGACCATATATCTTTTATGGTGCTCTGTCCATACTAAGAACTGTGCAGGACACATGTACATTTTCATACATGTTTATATATAAAGGAACTAAATCTTATATCTTCCCTCTCTCCTGTGACTTACTTTGTGTAAGGTGCTATTAGTCTTGACCAGACTTATGTGAGGATGAGCTGGGTTTATTATAAGGAAAAGTTCTTGTTCTTCAAAGATGGCACCATACCTTTAAACAAGAACTTCTTGATTACCCTTTATTCCACGTTCTGAGGAGAAGCCGATTTCTTGTAACCGTCCAAGGAGGGAGGAATCTCCCTATTGCCTCCCGCTAGGGCCACGTGGTCCCTCCTCTCCTCTTTTCATCCTCTTCCTGTTTGTCACCCTTTCTCTTTACACAGGGAAGAATGACATTTGGAAAAGTACAGCTCAATAGGTATGAATCAGCCTGGGCAGGCGAAAAATGATTCATGTCTGACCAACTTGATTTAGTTCAGGTCATCCATTCTGAGTCTTTTTCTCCCTTCTAATTAAACGATGATTGCTCTTGATAGTGGGAGGGAAAAGACTGAATTTAATGTCTGTATTTATGGAAGGCTTGGGATAGGAGAGATAAGGGAACATGCTTTCCTACTTCTCAGAGCCCTGGTGTGGGAGGTATTGAAAATGCTGGCACTCTTGGGACCTTCGGAGCTGATTCTGCAGGTGGTTATAGATAGCCTATAACCTCTTGCCTTTCCCCTTCTCCCAAGCTGAAAACTATGGCTCACCATGTCCCCTTGTAACCTGCCTCCAGAGAATACATAGACACTTCAGTTTAATTGATCTACTTAGACCCAGCTCTAGAACCACTGGGCACAGTGCCTGGGCACAGTCGGGAGTAGGGAGAACATGGTGATCGAAGCACCCCTCCTTGCTCCGTGTCTGTCAGCACTTACAGATAAGCCTATTGCTGCTGATGGTGCTGACTTCTCCTTCCTCAGGTGTTTGTGCTCTGAATTGGTTTGCCAAATCCTTGAGTTTCCTGTGACAGTGGCAACTTAGCTCCTCAGGGCCTTGGGCAGAAGAATCTGAGAGCCCTGGACTTCTCGTGCCTTCCCCAGGACATGCCACACCACTGCTTCTTCCTTGAGCATTTGATGGTCCTTCGTGCTTACCTGCTACGTGCCAGGCACTGCACTAGGTCTGATAGCTGCAGGGGAGTGTGCAGGCACATGCCATATCTTATTTGGGTTTCTCAGCAACCCTGAGAGGATTTGTAATGTCCTTACTCTTTACAGCTGAGGAAATGGAAGCTTGGAGAAGCAAGACACTCAGTATTGCTATGACTTACGTGGATACCCCATTCAAATCAGTAGACACCTCCTCTCGGTCAGCTTAGGAGTTAAAGTGATAGAGAAGGTGCCTGCCTCATGTCTCCTCTTCATCCCTTCCGTGTGGTGTTGTGGGCCCTCTTAGAGCCTGTCCTACTACCTGGTGTGCTTCTTTTCTTCAGGTGTTGACTTTAAGATGAAGACCATAGAGGTCGATGGCATCAAAGTGCGGATACAGATTTGGTGAGTTGGGCAGGAAGAGGAGGAGGGAAGCAAAGGAGGAAGAAACGTTTCCTCAGCTCCGTTGTCATTTGTAAAATCTGTAGACTTCATCTGGGATAACTGGATGCCTCTCGGAGGAGCGAGACAAAAATCCCTATCCCTTGTTTGAGTCTTAATCTCAACAAACTATGGGATTGATCAGAAGTTGCCAACAGGGAAGAATTAGAAGAAATTAATAAAATAACTGTTATAGGCTTCTTTTGGAATTAGGACTTATGCTGTTAAGACTGGAAGGATGGAAGCTTCCAGGTTTAAGTCCTGCGATACCGTGGCTGAGGTTGGGGCCATGGGAAGAGTGCTTCAGTACTGTCTGGTATAGTTTCCACCAGTGGCCGCCAGGGGCTGCTGTGGCCCTCTGGTCTAAAGGTCTGGGAGGCCTTGCCTTTGTCATTTATGGAGCTACTTCCCAGTCTCAGCCCAAGGTTCCATGGGCACTGGGGGGCGTGGGAAATCCTCCAATCTGGTCAGCCTGGCTACAGTGGCTGAGTCTAGAGAGCTGTCCCAGGCTCACTTAGGCTTTGGGTTCTGATACAGATACAGTTGTCAGGAGAGGCCCTGCCATTACCAAGAACCAGGCTTCTCACTGAAGTCAGGTGTGTTTGGTTCTTCTTGGAGATCAGAGCACTGCTGGTCTTCACCCTACAGCTCTTCGGTTTTCCTGTGAGGGTACAGGGGCTCCCAGTTCCTGCTGCTTCTTCAACATCCTCCCCCATGGCCCATTCTCCAAGGGACTGACTTTCTATTGCAGGGACACAGCCGGACAGGAGAGATACCAGACCATCACAAAGCAGTACTACCGACGGGCCCAGGTAAGCCAGCATTTCAGAGTTAGGGCTGGGAAACTGCTGCCCCACACTCCCAGCACTGTGTGTTCGAGATGCCTATGTCACTGAACTCTGAAGTAGGGCCTTCGGATGGCCTTCCAGAAAACCTCAGGTCTTCATTAATTATTCATTCCTCAATCATTCCCAGACCATTTACTGTATGGGTTCCTCACTCTCACATCCAACTTCTACCCTCCACCCTGGGCCAAAGACCCATGTCAGAGCATGTGAGCCTTCCTATCTAATAGCTCAGTGATGGGCCTACAAATGGCAGCTGTGGAAATCTGAAGAAGGAAACATGTCTGGATGAGGGGGTCCTCACTGTAGGCAAGGGAAGGGAGAATGGGCCCAACATATAAGGTCTTCCTTTCTAGTCCTAGTACTGTACATTCTTTCTATATGCATTTTTTTCTCTCTCAGGGAATATTTTTAGTGTACGACATTAGCAGTGAACGCTCTTACCAGCACATCATGAAGTGGGTCAGTGATGTGGATGAGGTAGGATCCTCACTGAGGGGTGGATGGGGAAAGGATGTCTTAGGGAAAGACAGGACAAGGGCTAGATGAGCAGGGCTGAAGCACTAAGGGTTGGCCAATGGATTTTGCCTTCCACAGCCCTGTATGCAAACCTCTGGGTTGTGTGGGAAAGCTGGTGCTTCTGTCACTCATGCTCTGTGTCCTGCCAGGGTCCAGGGCGGTGTCTTCCCCAGAAACATATTCATTCCTAAACTGCCCTATGAGCAGCTTCCTTCCTGAGACTTCAGGACCAGGTGTAATTGCAAGTCTGGCCTTCTAGACCTGCAGAGTCATTTCAACCCCCTTGGGTCCCCAGTCCCTCATTGGTCAAATAAAGGCTCAACTAAGTCTAGTGTCCTTTGCAGCTCAGACACCATCAGTATTAGCCAGTATCTTCTACCCTAAGCTGTCCCTGTGACACTCTTGGGGTCAGCCATGGTATGGTTGTCCCCCCAACACTCCATTCCAAGATTCACAGTGGAAGCTTCCAGCTCACACAGTACTTAACCCTTTATATGTTGGTTTTTCCTATCCATGCATACCCATGACAAATATTTCTAAATTATACACAGTAAAAGATTTAACAATATTAATAATACAATAGTAAAATTATAATGCACTATAAACTACTTAAGGATTGTTTATTTCTAGAATTTTGCATTTAATATCTTTAGATGATGGTTAACTGCAGGTCATAGAAAAAGCAGAATACAAACCACAGGTGGTAGTTGTGGGGCTGCTGTACTTTGTGAGCCTGAGACCTATGCCCAGTCAGCACACTCTGTCCCTAGGGTTCTTAAACTTGGTGATAGTTTAGAAGTCAGTGAAGACTGTACGGGGGAGGTGGGAAGTGAAGGGCAGCACTCACTTGCAGATTTGTCTTTCTTTTGTCCCCAGTATGCACCAGAAGGAGTCCAGAAGATCCTCATAGGGAATAAGGCCGATGAAGAACAGAAACGGCAGGTGGGACGAGAACAAGGGCAGCAGGTAAGAGGAGTTCATTCTTCGGGTCTTCTGTGGTACATCAAGGGCCTGTTCTGAGAGGACAGACCCAGGAGTGTGCTCACCATCATCATGTCCTCTCCCACATCCCACAGCTTCCTCAAGCATTGAGGAGTTGACGTCCTTGAGAGTTTTCTCTCTGCTCCTCAGGACAATGATCAGGGGCCCTTATAGGAAAAAAAATACCTCTTAGGCAGCAACTCTAGCAGGTCAAGCCCCTTAAGCAGGATTATCCTCTGTTCAAAATACCATCTCTGTGCTAGTGACAAGGAAGAACTTCGAGCTGCCCACATCTTGTTTAACAGCTCTGTGTATAGCTGTTGTTTTACAGTCAGGGATGGGCTCTCCCACTTCGCCTCCTTCCGTACCTCAACTTACCAACTCCTTATGCTTGGAAGGAGGTAGAAAGGAAAGTGAGAGAAGGAAGGTGGCCAGTTGGAGAAGCCATGGGTCAGAGGGGGTCAGGGATGGTGTTGAATGAATATCCAAGCATGCAGAGAGACCTTATTCCCAGGGAAAAGAAAGACTGATATTCTGAGATGAGTCATCTGCTCACTCTGTGAGCCTCAAGAGTTTTTCTATTTCTCTACAACCAATAGCATTCCATTAGTCCTTAAAATAAAATGGATTTTTCGGTATAAAAAATAATACATGACCATTGAAAACTGTGAATGTAAAGGAAAATTCTACCAAAATGGCAGTTTTTATTGAGCACTATGTATGTGGCACTGTGTAAGTGCTCTTAGCCATGTGACCCCATTTAATCAGTCCACAACCTGGATAACAGACACTATCATTCCCCTTTAATAGAGGATGAAGATGGGACTTAGCGAGAGCATTAATAGTAATTTGTTCAGAGTCTTACAACTGTTGGTATTCTAGTCTGGGTCTGCTGGACCCAAAACCCATGTTTCTTTTTTATATGCTACATTTTAGTGTTTGTGTTCTGATGTAGTGTGATGTGTGGCGGTGTGTGCGTGTGTGTAAGTGGTATGTGTGGTGTGTGTGGTGGATGTGGCATGTGTGTGTGTGTAAATGGTATGTGTGGTGTGTGGTGTGGTGTATGTGGTATATGTAGGTGATGTGTGTTGTGTGCTGTGTGTGTGTGGTGTGTGTGTATGTGTGCGTGTGCACGCTGGAACTCTGGATGAATGGGGTGTATTGGTGGACATGTTGTCCTGTTCTCTGCCAGCCTATGTCATAGAAAGAATGCATAGTTTCCTGAGAAGCGATGCATCCCAAGTCACTGTCTCAACAGCATGGTCTGTGAGTGCCATGGCAGAAGCATGTGCCAAGTGGTGTGGGCACCTCCCTCCTCTCACTGACTCTCTTTCAGAAATGTCCTTGTCTTGCAGCTGGCTAAGGAGTATGGCATGGATTTCTATGAAACAAGTGCCTGCACCAACCTCAACATTAAAGAGGTGAGGTCTCTGGCTGAGCCTAGCAGAGTGGGGTAGTGAGAAGAGATGGCAGACAGCTGCTAAGAAAAGATGGGAGGCCCCTCCCCTTCAGGCAGTTGAAGGATTGCCAGAGGCAGAGAAGGGGACATTAGACTCACTTGTGCCCCTTGGCTTCCCAGTCCTTCACTCGTCTGACCGAGCTGGTGCTGCAGGCCCACAGGAAAGAGCTGGATGGTCTCCGGACACATGCGAGCAATGAGTCGGCACTGGCAGAAACTGAGGAGGAGGAAGGCAAACCCGAGGGCCCAGCAAACTCTGCAAAGACGTGCTGGTGCTGAAGGTCCTGTGTGGGGAACCTCCACGCAACCCCCTTCCCTCAGGAGGCATGTGGGAGCAGGGGAGCCTGGGCTTAGCCCACCGCTGTCCTCTCATTTGATGACCCTGTTGAAAGTCAGTAGCTGCTCCTCCCCCGCCCGGCCTTGTGAGCAGCTCTGCTGTGGTCTCTGAGCAGCCTCTCCCCAGCCCCTCTACCCTGGAGTGGCATCCTTCAGCCTGTTTTCCAGCCATGGGCCTGCTGAGACCCCAGAATGTACTGCAATCACCATCTCACCACCCCTAAGCTCCTGGGACAGTGGCCACGGCTGGAGCCAAGACCACCTGAAGACTCCTTTCTCAGTGCATCGCGTCTCCTCCCTGCTTCTTCACTTGCCACTTCCTCCAGCCCTTCCCTCCAGCGTGTTTAGTATCCGAGCCTCCCCTCCCCCTTTGCCTGTGTGTCTTGCGAGCGGCTGCTGGCACAGCTCCTTCTTTTCTTCCTAACTCTGTCTAAGGGAATGGACCCAGGTTCTGCCCCAGGGAGGATGACCCACCCTGCTCTGGGGTGGGCCAAAGACTAAGGGTGCTTGCTCCTCCTCCCTACCCCATCGCCCCTTGTGCCATGGGCCTGCCTCCCCGATGACCTTGGAAAGTGGAACGCTGAAGTAGGAAGAAAACACCACGGGGTGGTCCTCAATCCGGGCTGGCCTATCTCTGCCTTTTCCTTTGGCTTTGTTTGGCTGTCTGCATGCCTCTGAGGGGAGCTGAGCTCAGAGGCAGGCACTTTAGAGGAGGGATGGCAGGGATAAAAAGGTCACCTGCATCGTCTACCTCCCTCGCAGCACCTCTCCACCTGGGCTCCTGCATTTAAAGATGGGTATCAAGGCCCGAGGGCACCGCAGGGCAAGGAGAGCACTGGGGTCAGTGACGCTGCACAGCCAACTATGAACTCTAGGAGGTGTGAGCCGAGGTGAAGGACTAGCACCTACATGGCAGGGTCAGAGGTCCCTCAGAACCAGAGTCGGTGTGGTGGCAGCAGGGCCTCGGGGAGGTTCTTGTAGTGTAAGAAGAGCATTCACTCAGACTCCTGGGCAGGGGTGAAAAGTGCTGACTACAGTACTCTTCTTTCACTGAACCCAGAGGTCAGCAGCTAAGTTTTCCTGGGTTCTAGAGTTTGTGGGCAACAAGCCTTAAAGGCATGGGCAGGGAAAGGGCATGGTAGAAGGGCCGGACGCGCTGTCCTCTTCTGCCCTCAGAACACAGGACTCCTCTTGCCCCCTTGCTCCTTTGTAAGCCTATGGGTTTGCTGACTGCCCTGTAGATACGAGGGGAGGGAAAGGACACCCTCTCCTAGAGGTCTATGCTCAGGAAGTTTCTCTAACCACATGGTCTAAGAGTAGTTTGAAGGAAGTCCCTTCAAGAAGAAACAAGTCTACCACAGCCCTGCTAGGGCTCCTCCTCACATTCCTGAGATGGGAGAAGCCCAGGTAAGAGGGTAGTTGGAAGCTGCACTGCATGGCTGGATTGGGCTGGAGCCAAAGAAAAGGAAGAACTGGGCACTGACTTAGCATTCATTAACCAAGGACCCAGATCCAGGGCACAAACACATGAAGATAAAGAGCCCCACATCCTTAGTCCTCCAAGAAAGAGGAGTGGGTTTAAAATGACCAGGCATTTCTTCCTGACTTGCTAAATCAGAAAACAGCCAGAAAGAGAGAATGCCTGGGACTTTGGAAAGGAAAACAGGTTCGTACTGTGGAGGGCAAAGGAGGGCAGGACATAGTAGTTCATTGTTCACTCGAGAGAAATGAGAGAGCTGGCTCCAGGAGAGAAGCATGACTGGCTGAAGTGGCTTCTTTGAGGACTCAGTCCTGGGTATCAAGACCTTGGTAGCATCACACTGGGAATGGGCAGACGGTCACGCCTGCCCTCAGCTAGGTTCTGAGAGTTCATTTATATTGGGCATTGACCCTAATCAGTGGGTGAGGGTTATTGATGTCCCTGAAGGTGAGGCAGAGTGCTACTGTCTTATTCTGCTTGCCCCTCAGGAAAGAAGGACTCTCTTTACTACCCTAATGATTCTAGAGGGGGAAACACAGGGTTAGGATCCAGTGAACTCTGCACAAGGGCCACAGCTTTGAACAGGTATGGCAGCAGAAGATGGCTAGGGTTTTGGAGTACACCTGCACTCACTAGGTTCTACAGTCTGCCTCTTATCCTGAACACCAATCCAGGAGGTGGCCTGGGCTGTGATTAGGCCTAGACTGTTCCACAGGCTCTCTTGGCCTGTCTTCTCATTACCACCTCTGCCCTTTTCTTGAGGCTCAGCTCACCCCTGGCACGTCACCTGCTCCTGAGCCCAACCATCTCCCTGTGATGGGTGAACTTTGTGTACTATGTCTTGGGTCCATTATATGAATTGTGAGCAGGGTTCATCTATTTTAAACACAGATGTTTACAAAATAAAGAATCTTTCAAACCATAGGTGTATCTGCCTATATGAATCTCTGGGAGGAGGTGTCATTAGGATCGTGGTGGTGACATGGAGACAGAGAGTGAATACTGATAGAAGAGGCCCCAGATCCTAAAGCAGTAACAGAATGACAGTGGAAATGGTGAGCTCTGTCTTCTGTTTTGTGTCTTCCCCAGTGCCACCTTCAGGAGAACCCAAAGCAAATCCCCAACTGCTCTGCGTGGCCTTACATCTCAGGAATAGAATTAGCACAGTCATGGGGGGATGCGGAATATCAGAGGGCTCTTTAAAGCAAAATGGCTGTCATCTGTTCTGGAAAGATTAGGAAAAGATTTTCCTGAAGGTGTGAGAAGGATTGAGCAATGTTTCAGATTTGTCATTGGATACCCCACAGGAATGGAGACAGATGGGAACTCAGGAAGGCCAGGCATTTAGAATACGGAGTTAATGGTGGTAGACAATGGGAGTGTGGATGCACAGGAGGAAGTGAAACAACAGAGCAATGGGAGTCCTAAGTTCTTAACCACACTTTACAGAACACGTGTGAGCCTTTACTCCTCAGATCCTCAGGGTCACTGAGAGACGAAGCAAGGTTATCTGTATCCATGTTCAACAGATAAGGAGCTTTAAAGATTTCTATCAGGGCCCCATGTAAGTGTCAGAATTTACTAAAAACCACTGTCTTAGGATTTCTAGATGCTAAGCTTTGGCGATTCTATTTGGAAAAATCTCTGTAAGTAATTCTCTTTTGCAATCAGAACTGAGAACCACCCACCTAGGCTTTTCTGCCTAAGACAGTTGCTTCCAGAACAATCACTGCTGCAGAAAAATCATAAGAAACACATTTGTTAGTACATGCTCAAAGTTATAAGTTTCTGGAAAGGGGGGCCACATGAGGTAAAGTTGGAAACAGATATTTTAGGAATATTTCATCAGTTTTATTCAGCTGTGAGAGGTAAGGAACCCAGGAACACGCCTGAGGGCCCTAGGTTTTCCTAGAGAAAAGGAAGTATCACACTCCTCACTCAGGACTCGTGGCCTGCCTGAAGGGGGCATGCAAAGGATCACCAAACAGGAGGCAGCCCTGGAAGACCGGGGCGCTGGGAGAAGCTCTAGAGCAGCAGATAAACCTGGCAGGTTAGCATTAAGGTCTCATGTCAGTGCCACTCTGACTGGGTAGCTTGGTAGTGACATTTTCTGGTTACATTTTGGGCAGAGAACTTACTCTACTTTCTATTTCCTGCCTCCATTTGTGGCACCAAAAGTCTCCATTCCCAGATAATGGAAACTTGCTTTTAGGGGCTGTCAGCTACGACTATGGTTCCCACATACTTTAATGACCATAGAACAAGCTACAGGCAGAAGGGCTGGCACTCCCTGACAAGTAGTTCCTCCACCTCCCAACAAATCAATTCTCCAGACCAGCTGCGCCCAGCCTAGCTGACTCTTTGTTCAAGGAGACAGTTCCCAACAGATATTTACCAGTGAAAACACCCTCTGGGCAACAAATTGCTTTCTTACTGAAATTTCACTCGAAAATCCCAAAGTCAAGGTAAGAATGATTGTTCATTTTACTGAGGAAGAAATGAGCATTTCTTAAGTTACTTGTTTAGTTGGCCAATGTTTGGGTAAATGAAGGGGCACTGAGGTCTTTTCAGCTGCTGTGGGCTTCCAGGAGTGGGCAGGACCAAAGATGTCTCACAATACATAATGGCTGGCTGTGAAGACATTTTGGTGGCCTACCTGGGTCTGGAACCACAGCAGCTTTGCCTTCCTGCACATTTCTGTGTGGGGAGATAGTCACACAAGCCCCCTCTTGAAAGTCTTGGGACCAACGTTTTGTTTGAGAGGGAGATAGTTAAAAGTCATCCACCCTGAATTTAGCCATCTGTTCTGAGACTCCTCCTCACCACTCTCCCGGGAATGACTCCATCCTCAGGACTGGTGGGAGTGGGGAATGGAGGTGGAGGTTATTATGTAGGACATGGCACAGTGCAGGGACAGAGACCAAAGTGTTCCTCAGGACAGGGAATGCCACTCACCGAAAGACTTTCTAAAACAAACACTACATCACCTCTTTGCCTTGCACACGCTGGGGCACTGAAAGTCATGCTTCTAGAAAATGACACTTTCCTCCTAAGGGTCCCATTGACTCTGTTTGTAGAAAGCAATAGCCAAAAAAGGAAAGCATAAAAAGTAGTACATATACTTCAGCATCATCTGGATCAGATGGACACCAGCCCCAAGTCTCTTAATTTTTCAGACTTTAGCACATCTGACCCCTCACAATTCAGAGACTGGCACTCAATACACACATTAAAAACTGTGCCAAGTAAAAACAAGTTGCTGGGG
The DNA here is from genome assembly GCA_035773235.1 of Eospalax fontanierii. Classification (NCBI taxonomy): domain Eukaryota; kingdom Metazoa; phylum Chordata; class Mammalia; order Rodentia; family Spalacidae; genus Eospalax; species Eospalax fontanierii. Next base: position 47,334,590 of record CM069536.1, on the reverse strand, counting down.
CAAGTAGGAGTCAGTCTTGCACGCCCCCCTTCCTTTTTTCCTCCCCATCTGACCTTCAGGGCTCTGGTTTCCAGCAAGGAGTGAATTATTCATGTCCACTCATAGATATCAAATTGGCTCTTTCCAGGTTGCCAGCAGGGTGGGACAGGAGGTGGCTTTGTTCCTGTAAGTAGGAGGAGCCACCTCTTTGTTCAGAGAGCACATATAGGTGAGTGCCAGTTTTTGCTAGGTCATGCTGAGACCGCTCAAAGGCTCCTGTGAGATCCTTGCTGTCTTTCCTGGCTCCTCCTTCTCCCATCCCTTCCTTAGAGCCTTAGGTGGACTCGCACACCTGGGCAGGGCTCGCTCTGCACTTCACCATGGCTTACATTGCCAAGTCTTTCTACGATCTCAATGCCATCAGCCTGGATGGGGAGAAGGTAGATTTCAACGCCTTTCGAGGCAGGGCAGTGCTGATTGAGAATGTGGCCTCACTCTGAGGAACCACCACCCGGGACTTCAACCAGCTCAACGAGCTGCAGTGTCGATTTCCCAGACGTCTGGTGGTTCTCGGCTTCCCTTGCAACCAATTTGGACACCAGGTGAGGGGTTCCTCGGGTTGTACCCAAAGGTTGATGGGGCTGGAGGAGTAGGATAAAGAAGGGCGGGAATGACTGTGTTGCAGCATCTGGAACTGAGGGGGCATGTGCTCAGTCTAGGTCTAGGTGCAGATGAAGTTCCAAAGGGAAGTAGGCATATTTTGAGATTAAAGATTGAGGAGGTGAGTCTCTTATGACTGTCTTCCCAGAATATTCTATGGTGGCTTGTACCAGGTCTGTTTTTCTCTCCACTGCATCCAAAAGTATTCCTTAACTATTTGTTGAATGGATGAGTGGAGAAAATAGAAGCTTAAGAATCAAACCATGTCTGGTGAGATGCACAGAGGAAGAACGAAGGATCGTTGTCTGGGAGGAGCAGGTGGAAAATGATTCTCTCCTGCATTCAGAAGTTGTCAGGATGCAGATTGCTGAGTGGGCCAGGACAGGAATGGCACAGGGGAAAGAAAACCAGGGAAAAGGTTCTGAGCTAAAGCATTCATACCTCAGTACAGCGGGTGAGGTGGAGAGGTTCAGGAGTCCTTGAGGATAGCAGCTTAGGAATAAAGGAGTAATCACATATTCACAATCTTTGCCCTCGAGTACTTAATTGCTTAATGTCCTCCCAAACCCCATTCTAGAGCAGACACCTTCTCTCCTTGGTCACTACATGGTTCTATTTGGTATACATTCCTTGTAGTCTCTAACGTGCTTTGTCTTTCTGGCATCTGAAACTAGACTTCCTTGATCGGGTCTTTCTTCTCCAAAGTGTCCTATTTGCATTTTAGTTCTTGGACCAGGCAGGATGAAAGCTGGTTATGCTATTCCCCTGGATCTCACTTTCAGTCTTGAGGAGTAGGACTTCACAAAGGCTGGCTTCAATGCACACAGAACTCCCCAGCAGGGAGGCACAACCACACAACCAGGCCAAAGGAAAGGAAAATGGTGGTTGGAGGTGTGTATGGATGGGCGAATGGGCAGGTGAACAGGTAGAAGGGAAGGTTCTATGCAGTATAAACCTAGCCTCCTCTCCTCTTCTTCTCTTCCTGGACTCAAGGCTCTTTAAGGCTCCAAACATATACTGTTAGCTGTTCAGGGTGGTTTAAGGTCAGAAATAACTGCTCAAAAGTACTAGATCTTTAATTACATTCTCTTTAAAATATTTTTTTGTGTATGAGTGTACTGTCTGCATGAATGTAAATGCACCTGTGTTGGGTAATGTCTAGGTTAGATCCCCTAGAACTGGAGTTATAGACAGTCATTATCCCCGTTTGGGTGCTAGAAACCAAACCTGGATCCTTTGCCAGTACTCTTAACCACTGAGCCATCTCTCCAGCCCCAAAATAAATATTTTAAAAAGCCCAAATCATGGCTGGCAGAGAGCAGGGCAAAGGAAATGGAGAAGAAACGTGCATGCAAAGGAATGGATGTTGGGGAGTGTTGAGGAAGAAAGACCTGCAGTGGTGAGTCCTTGGTTCCTCTTCCCTTTCTCATGTTCCTTGGTTTTTCTCCTCCAGGAGAACTGTCAGAATGAGGAGATCCTGAACAGCCTCAAGCATGTTCGCCCTGGAGGTGGATACCAGCCCACCTTCACTCTTACCCAAAAGTGTGAAGTCAATGGGCAGAACGAACATCCTGTTTTCGCCTACCTGAAGGACAAGCTTCCCTACCCTTATGATGACCCATTCTCCCTCATGAACGATCCCAAGCTCATCACATGGAGTCCAGTGCGCCGTTCAGATGTGGCCTGGAACTTTGAGAAGTTCCTCGTAGGGCCAGAAGGGGAGCCCTTCCGACGCTACAGCCGCACCTTCCATACGATCAACATTGAGCCTGACATTAAGCGCCTTCTCAAAGTTGCCATATAGATGTGAGCTGCTCAGCTTATGGATCTCTCACTCCTTCCAGTCCCTAAGTGCTCTTCCTGAGGATTCAGAAGCACTGCTGGGCCCAAGCCTGCCTTTAACACCATACCCTTCATAGAACCTTGCCTTTCCTGCCTGTTCCTTTTCCTCTCTCAGTCCTCTAATTCTACTTGAGGTTCTAAGACTGGTGTAGGCTCTGGGCCTTCACAGAATGATGGCATCTTCCTAAACCCTTATGGATGATGTCTGAGAAGTGTGAAGGGCCTGGGGCCAGCCTGCTGTCTGAGTCCAATAAAGGGCAGGTGTGGAAAAGGTTTGAATCTTTGTGTCTTTTGAAACATTTAAATCATTTTAGTGCGTGTGTGTGTGTGTGTGGTGTGTGTGTGTGTGTACTCATGTACATGAGGTCAGACAGGAGGAGCTGATTCTCTCCTTCCACTGTGGGTTCCAGGTATCGAACCTAGGTCCTCAGTCTCACACAGAAAGTGCTTTTAACCACTGAGCCATCTTTCTAGCTCTGCATTTTTTCTTGACAGGGTGGAGAGGAAGAATTGCGGTGGGACAGAGAGGCTGGTAGCACACAAAGGTTTGGTAGAGATCAAGGGGTTACCCATCACTGTTGGAAAGCAGAATATACTCAAGGTCAGCAGTGACAGATGGAAGTTGCAGGAAATGTGAACTTACCATTTTATGGCTCTTTTCCAGAACAGGAAAAAAGGAAGTAATGAAATGAAGTAAAAGATAGTAGGCCCCTCGGCTAAGCATACTGAGAGGCTGTTAGAAGATTATAATCAGGAAGACATCCCATTATTGTGAGTACTGGGCTAGTTATACATTAACTATACCTTGAGAAATCCATGAAGACAACTTAGTCACCTTTTATTGATAGCAGGGACATAGAAACACTATAATTACCAGGAACACAAAGGACACTTTACTCTTCCTGATTACTTCATTAAATTTTTTAAAATTACATTTATCATTGAGTTTGTATGTGTATGTATGGACGTGTGTGTGTGTGTGTGTGTGTGTGCACTGTGGCAAGTAGAGGTCAGAGGACAACTTGGAGATGTTGGTTCTCTCCACCATGTGGGTTCTGAGGATTAAACTCAGGTCATCAGGCTTGGGGGAAGGGTCTTTAACTCGCTGAACCATCTCTGTCTTTTTTTAGAATAAAAGTTCACAACCTACTTTGTTCTTTTCAAGCTCATTTACTCACAAGTTCAGGAACAAGGCAAGCAAGAAGCATGAATGACTGGGTTCATTTCTTTTTTCATAAAGGTGCGGATGCAAGAGGACAAACACAGGCATGATTGCATTAATTTCCTCCATGGGTGGGGAGGGGATAGATCGTTCCTTTACAGAGTCAGAGTTAATTTCTCCACTATTTTGTTTAAAATTTACGAGTATTTGTGTTGCCTGCATGTAAGTAAAGTACATACCCATGAGTGTAAAGTCTGAGGAAGTCCGAGAAGGGTGTTGGAATCTCTGGAACTGGAGTTAAGGGTGGTTGTTAGTCACCATATGGGTTCTGGGAATCAAACCAGAGTTATGCGGAAGAGCAGCCAGTGCTCTTAACTGCTGAACCATCCCCTAGCCCCTGTTTTTATTGTTTTGTGTTTTTCAAGATAGTGTCTATGTAGTCATGGTTGGTCTGGAGCTCTATGCAGATTAGGCTGGCCTTGAACTCAGAGAGTTACACCTGCCTGTCTCCTCAGTGCTAGGATTAAAGGTATGTGCCACTATGCCTGACTGAGTCAGTTTATAATGACTGGTGCTTACTGTGACAACAGCTGTGCCAGGTGGCTTTGTAAGAACATCGTCCCAGACTAGAGGAGCCTCCAGTACAAGCACAATCAAACGTATCAACCAAGGCCAGGTTCTATAGTATTCTGGAGAAGATACCCACGGAGAGGCCCCAAACTGATCACTCTGCTTCACCAGCCTCAACCTGGAGTCTTCTCATTATATTTCCCTCTTTGGCCACTAGGTGGAACTTCCCTTCTCTGAAGCCCTCAAGGGACAGTTCTCTAAATCAAATATATTGCTCCAGGATGCCAATACTGATGATGTGTTTTCTTTTTTTCTTTAATCTGCTCCTCATAACCATTTCCCAAGCACTTGTATCACTTGAGAAGCAAATATGGAAAACAGGTTAATGACCCCATCATCTGACCTTCAAGTGAGCTCTGTCATTGATGGCACTTTATTTCAAAGGGTATTTTATTTCAAAAGAGAGTTATATGGGAATCCCCTGGCATCCTTCCTTGGGACCTTTGCTAAATTAAGGCTGCCCTCAGCTTGACTCTTGAAAACTCAGCCTTTTAGATTTCTTATCTGAAAGCCAACAGCTGGGGTATAAATTCTTTTGAGGGAAGACTATGCACTAATTTTAGAGCAGTAGCAACAGGGACAAAGTCCTTTGAGGTGAAATGAAAATAGGGCACTGGTGTTGGATCCTACAATGATTTGTTCGTCATCTTGATGGTGCTTGCTGGTGCATCTGATACAGAGTCAGGTACCCCAGATGTCCAACTATCTTGGATGCTGGCATTACACCACTGGCAACCTAGGGCTTGATGTGCTAGCTGGAGCTTTCTCATGTGAGCTGAATGAATAATCTAGGAATTCCAGAGGAATGGGAATTTCAGCTAAATGATTTTGTAGAAAGTCAGAAGGGGCAATAATGCTATAAACAGGGCTCCTCACCTGGGCAGGGGTAATGTATTTTCTCAGAGAGGACCTGCCCAGTTTTTCACAGGAGACAGAGAGGCAGGATGTCAGGAACCTCTGGTCTTACTAAATCTTTCATTATGTTGATTAATGAATTGTAAAGATTCCTTTCTCCTATTCTTCATCTCACTTGTCTCCCTTTTCAGCAGCAGCTTATGGTCATCAACAGGCAACAAAATCTTTTAATCAAATTTCTCCAGGGACACTCAGAACTAGGAAGAAGTCTCATTAACAAGCTCTGGCAGAAGTGCTAAGCTAATGTTACTCAATTTAGAGGAACGACAGAAAATCACTTCTCTGAAAGCTCTTACAAAAATAAGCTTGGAAGAAGTGATCTAGGGGACCAAGATATGCAGGCTGAAACTGATGATATCTTTATAACTATGTTCTACAGCTGCATCTGAGGCTAAGAAACGCTGAGTCAAATTCTAGAACTTCCTTGTAAACACCATCACAACTATAAAGTAACAGGTATTGAATATTAACTGTTTATATATTACATTAAATGCTTTGAATATATTAGGTTATTTATTTTCACATGGACCCCATGAGGAATTATCTCTATTTAAAGAGAAGGCAGTTGGGCAAGACATCCAGGAAATAGCAGAGTTCAAAGGTGAAGCAAGGTCAGTCTGATTCTAAACACCTACTCTTGCCATAAGACACAGCATCCTAGCTCAGGTTTTCCCTCATAAAGACCATCAGAGCTGCCTGCAAGGAGTACTACTGCACAACTTCAAAATACTATCATTTGCATGATAGTATTTGAGGTTAAACTTCTATAAAGGAGGCATGACTGTTTCCATTGTTCCACTGAAGAGACTGAAGTGTGGGCGGGTGAACTGACCTCCACACTGTCTTACCATCAGCAAGTGGCAAAGCTAATTCTAGATTGTGCTCTCTTGATTTTTTTCTTTTAAAAAATATTTTATTTGTTATTTTTATTTTATGCATAGAAGTGTATTGCCTGCAGGCAGGTAGGTGCACCCATGTGTACAACGCTCGAGGAGGTCAGAAGAGGGTGTTGGATCCCCTGGAACTGGAGTTATAGATGGTTGTTAGCAGCCATGTGGGTGCTGGGGACTGAACCCAGACCTCTGCAAGAGCAGCCAGTGTTCTTAACTGATGAACCATTTCTCCAAACCCCTCTCTTGATTTTCTTTACACCCAACCATACAGTATCTCAAAATATGGACTTGTAAGCTGGGCACAGCAGTACACACCTTTAATTAAAGTACTTGAGATGCAGAGGCAGGTGGACCTCTGTGAGTTCAAGGCCAGCATGATCTGTATACAAAGTTCCAGGCCAACCAGGGCTACATAGTAAGACTTTGTCTCAAAAATAAATAATAAAATAATATTTTTAAAATTTAAAGAACCAATTATGGGGGTTAGAAAATGCTCAGCAGTTAAGAACATGCTGCTCTTCCAGAGGACCCTAATTTAGTTACCAGCACATACATTTGGCAGCTCACAACTGCCTATAACTAGTTCCATGGGATCTGACACACCCTTCTGGCCTCAAACTCTTCTAGTCTCCATGGGGACCCAGACATATGTGGTATACACACAAATACACACACACACATACACACACACACACACACACACAAATAAAAAATAAGTCTTTAAAAATAAAAAAGCCCATTAGCAGCCTCTTGATTCGGACATCATAAGGTGAATGAAGATAATGTAATATCAGGATCAGAGGACATTTCTACTGACTCCCACAGATGATTTCCTTTCCTTCTTATAATATAAGGAAGGGATGTAAAGACTAATAAATTTACCTAGTTCCCCTTCATTTCAGAAGAAAAAGAAACCAGTGGAACTCAATTCAAGAGATCTTTACTCTATTAGACCCACAGAATTCCCAAAGCTGATAAAAGTATCACATAACAAAGCACTAGGTTGGTTGAATAATAATGAAACAAATAGGATCTTATGCTTTACATTTTTGGACTCTATATCCCCAAAAAATAGACTATTTTACAATATTCTAGAGCAGATGAGGTATGAGCAGAGGCATGTACGATTATAGTGTTCAGCTTCAAATGACTGAGTTAGAAGCATCAGCAAACTCCAAGAAGGGACAACTCAGAGGCTATAATAGGCTTGCTGCTGCTATTTAAAGAAATGAAGCATTTTCTCTGCTTTTTGGATTCATTTCACCAGTTTCCTCAGGAGGTCAGATACAGATTTGCAGCAAAACAGAAAACATTGTCCAGGAATAAACCAACTGCTCCCTATGAAGTAGCTGACTTAACTTTCTGATAACATTATTTTTACCTGACCTCCCTGGATTCCATAGAGTACTGTCACTGATACTCTGAACCAATCCCCTCCTAACCTTGGCAAACTTTTCTACCTCATGTTTACCCAAAACCACCTCTGGAGGGACTCACTGCAGTAGTTGAGTGGCCTTGAACAGGTTATTTTGTGTCTTAGCTTTTTTGGTTTAAAAACTATAGTAACAATGGTATCTATCTCACGGTAGTGTTAAATAAGTGCTTTAAATGCCACAGCACATGGCAAGTACTCAATAAACCCCTGGTTATTATTAATATTGCTAGAATACAAAAAAGCTTTTCCCTGGTATCAACACTGTACACATTGTTCACTTTTTTCATATGCCTTAGAACAGACTTGCTAAATCTCTTAGATGATGAAATAGTTTTATTTCTAATGCCTTTTCCCTTAGGTTTTGGTTTTGGACTAAGACGTGAAGGCACATATTATATCTAATACCTGTAGGCTTTGTACTACATGTTCTGCTTAATAGCCATACTGCTACCAAATGGCAGAGGGGCCTTAATGCCAGTTTATAACTGCCAAGCCAGTGCTCTTCCAGTCATGCACAAACTATGTTCTAAGAGTTCTTTGGAGCAAATGAAATTATTTTATTCACTTACATTAATTAAACTTCATCCTTTTCTCAGAGTTCTCTGGGTTCTACCATGTCTTTTTCTGGTATAGGCTCCCAGTTAGGACATTACATTTAGTCATCACACCCTCTTAGCTTTCTTGGCTATTAACAATTTCTCAGAGTTTCCTTGTTTTTGATGACCTTGGCAGTTTTAAGAGCTGTTTGCTGGGTGTGGTAGCACAAGCCTTTAATCTCAGCATTCTAGAGACAGAGGTAGGAAGATCTCTTCAAGTTCCAGTCCAGTCTAATCTACATAGTGAGTTCCAGGCTAGCTGGGGCTACAGGGAGACCTGTCTGAAAACAACAAGAGATTCTGTATTCTGTAAAATTTCCCTCAATTTACATTTGTGTCTGTATTCCTCAGGATAAGAAACATTATGGCTTGTTGGGAGGAAAACCAGAGATCTTCACAACACAGCATATCAAGCTGATATGAAGGCAGCTTACTAATAATATTAATCTTGATCACCTGTTTGTCCATTTTCTCTATCATAAAGTTACTCTTTGTTTTGAGACCCCCTGGCTGGCCTCGAACTCTCTATGTAGAACAGGCTGGCCTCAAACTCAGAGATATCTGTCTGTCTCTGCCTCTCAAGTGCTCTTTATTCTGCTTTCCCACATTTTACTGTTTGAAAGAAAGTCCCACAGCCTACACTGACAAAGTAGGGCTAGCTACAGAAATTATGAGGAAATTTTCTCCATGGGAAATCCATCCATTCATCCATCTATCCATCCATCCTTCCTCTCCTCTCCTGTTATACTTTTATCCCTCTCTCTTATTCATTCATTCATTCATTCATCCATCTGATCACTGATAGCTGCAGAGACTCATAAATATTTATTAAACACTCTGGGTTATAATTCAATACCACTTCATTTACTTCAAATTACTCCAGCTGTGTTTACTTAGAGCTCCTTCAGTTAGCTACTCTAACAGCCCTTAATTACTAAGGTTTAAAAAAAAAAAGACCAAGCATGGTAGTGCATGCCTTTAATCCCAGTACTTGGAAGGTAAAGAGAGGCAGCTCTCTGTGAGTTCCAGGCCAGTCTGGTCTACATAGTGAGTTGCAGGACAGCCAGGGTTGCACAGTGAAATCCTGTCTCAAAAAAAGAAAAAAGAAAAAAAATTTTTTTAAAAAGCATTTCATTTTTTTGTGGCACACAATGCTCCAGATTCATCATGTAGAATTCTTGCACTATTCTAGCAGCCATTTTTGCAAAGGAGTCCTGGGTTCCTTTGAAAGAAAAACAAGATCTAGGTGCTGATTATGCATACATTCTAGTTATTTTCTGCCTAAATAACTACTAGCAAAGATGTCTCACTCTGGCTGCACTAATGTGTGCAGGGACTTTAGCAGAAGAGCTCAACTCTAGGAGGCAACATTATTCCAAATTACTTTTTTTTTCTCAAAGAATATTTAAGTCTAAGCAGGAAAGAAAACATACAAAGAACTTTCATTATCAGACAAACCATTAGACTTGCTCTATTGTAAACCAACCCAAGATAGTTAGAGCAGAACTGCAGGAGTCTCAGAATAACAGAGTCATTTGTCGGGGGTCATCAGGGAGAATACTGATAGTATCTTCGGCTTTGCCACATAATAGACACAGCATGGTATATTCCTAGAACAAGACAAAGTGCAAAATTACCTTAAGAGACAGGCAGAAAGATGCTTTATAAATGACTGTTCAGTAAAGCTCTTTTCTACAAATTGTCATTGATGTTCTTTCTGTACATAAGATTAATTTCTTCAACATTTATTAGCAATGTTTTAGGTTTATTCTGCACACCCCTGGAGCCTTTTGATTATATAGACTCAACACATGCTGATGTTCTTATTTATTACATATATAAGATGTCACTTTGAAAATGCATGGCAATTTCTTAAGAAAGCATACCGAATGAATTTGGCATTTCTACTTAAAATAATGATGAAATCTGCACTGAGGCTGTATGTAGTTCAGTTGGTAAAGTGCTTGCCTAGCATGCATGAGGCCCTGAGTTCAAGCCCCAGCACTGCACACACAGGGCACAGTGGTTCTGTAAAACCAGAACTCAGGAGGCAGAGACAGGAAAGGTAAGAATTCAAGGTCAGTCTGGGCTACCTTTGTCTCAAAAAATGAATAAGGGCCAGTGAAATGGCTTAGCAGGTAAAGGAACTTGCCAGACAAGCTTGGCTACCTGAATTTGATTCCATAAATCCAGTGTGTAAAGAAAAAACAAACTCCCAAGGATTGTTCTCTGACCTCCACATATGTTCCACGGTACCCATGCGCATCACACACATACACACACACACACACACACCACACAAATAAATAAAACAAACCATTTTAAAAAATAAAAGTAAGGAAGCATTTGAGTGAGAATCTCTAAGGACCAATCCCTGGTCTTAGAGCCCCTCCTTTCAGGATATTTAACAACATGCAACTGGAGGGGAAAACAGACAAATTCTCAAACTGAAAAGGCTATCTTAACCATCCCTAGGAAAATAAATAATTATGATAAATCTACCAGCATGCCATGCCTCATACTCAAATAGTGAATTGTCTGGGATTTCATCTATTTAAGGTACTTAAGGAGTTCTATGTGTGTTATGCTTAACAAATGTCTAGACTCATGACAGAAGGGACTTTAAGTAAAACTCCTTAAGGCAAAATTCTGTTCTTACAGCTTTCGCTAACGTATTTCTTTGGACAGTCACTAGAGAGGACCACAGAGCTAAACAGCAACAGCAGCACAAAGACTCAAAAGAAGACAGGTGCCTTTCTATTTCTACTGTTGAGTTCAGGAGGGGAAAATAATAGTGACAACATAAAGATTGCTTCTTAAAGACTAACTATTAAATAACTAGTTTTGAGAGCTGGGGTCAAACCCTGGGCTGTGTGTGCTAGGCAGGCATTATACCATTGAGCTATACTCCTGACCCCCACAATTTTAAGGTCTTCTCTAAACACTCAGTAGAAGTCCACAGAGGCTAAATTAAAGCTTAGAGAACAAATGCAACTCATGGGCTTAAAATACAATAAAAATCTACTGTTTCCAAGTTCTTTTATTGCTTGAACTCACCAGACATTACTACTAAGGTGGCAACTTCTCACAGGAAATGAAGTAAAAAGTAGCAAAATGTGGTCACCTGTAATCCTGTACTTTTTAACTGAGGCTGAGGCAGGGGGCTCATCAGCTGGAGGTCAGCCTGGGCTACATAGCAAGAACCTGTTTTTACACACACACACACACACACACACACACACAAAATGACAGATTAAAAAGCAGCAATGTGTGGTGCTACACAAACAGCTGAGTTTCTGAGTTAGAGCTATAGCTCAGTTGCTAGAGTGCTTCCCTTTCAAGAATGAGGTTTTAGACTCGATCCCCAGGATTTCCCAACAAAACCAACCAAACGAAATGGCAACAAAATAAAAGTGTTTGTTTAATTTTGAAAAAGCTGTGTTTTCAATCAACCTAGCCTTTGTCATGTTTATAGTCAATGCTTAAATGTGCCACATACACTAGCAAAACACGGAAGAAGGCAAAGACAAATGTGGCCTTTGTAAAACTCACAATGTAACTTGGGAAAAACAAAAAACAACCCCAACTCATGATATAACCTGGTGAGATTATTAAATCAGTGAGATTGGTTATACTTGTGATCTTTAATTTACAGGCAGCCTGGAATTTAAATTTCATCGTCTAAGTCAAGATTTGGAATTTAAAAGCAGTTTCCAATGGAACCAATGCTTTATATACATGGCAGTTAGATTCCTAAGAAGATGCCCAAGTCTTTTAAGTGTGTACTTTATGAATGCCATGGAATCTAACTGTATATTACAGTGCTTCTGTGGGAAAGCATGCCTAGAATTCTAACTTGAGATGCCAAGAACACAATTTCCTTGCTGCCAGGAATATGGTAGGATTATGACACATTTTAACAAAACTGGCCAAGTAAAAGAATTACAGCTCTCTTTCATCATAGGGATCCTCAAAGGTTCTGCCTGGGCAGAGCTAAGCAGGGGATCTGGAGAAATGGTAGAGTGGCTGGAGTCTCCTGAGTGTAAGACCAGATACTCTGTTCACTCAGAGGATTCCTCAGCTCTTTCCCCTGACTTCTGATCCTGTGTCCTCTCTCCTGAACCACTGAGGAACGAAAAGCAGCCTTCCAGCTTCCTGGAGTTTCCTGAGATAAACACACCGTTCATCTAAGTGCTTTTGGTCAGGGGATTTTTTAAAATAAAGGATGTCTATAATGATTTATATTTTCTGTTGAACTGTGGTACATAATTCTCTCTTTACCTTCCTTATAGTCTTGCCATTAGAAAATCTTACTTTTTCCAATACTACTACTATTGGTTGTTTTAAAAACAGAATTCTTATCTTTCAGAAATTAAATAGCTATAGAGATAGTTATATGTTAGGGTTACTAATAGTGGGATGGAAGTTAGCTGTATGTGTACATATGCATGCAAACTCCCTACATGAGTGAGAATAAAGATTTCAGATCAGAGACCAATGATCAGGAGGGTCAGGGTAAAACAGGAAAGGAAATTAGAGAAAAGATGAAGGAGAATCAAAAAATAATTCTACAAGAAAGGAAAATCAGTCAAGTAGAACAGACTTCAAGAGAAGAAATGCTCAAGAAGACAACAGTTAACAAAAGCAGATCTAGAAGAGATACTGAGAGTTCAAAACAGGCAAAAATTACAGGACTTGGGTAGATTATAGGAGATTGATGGATGAGCAGTTTTAATCAGGTGAAAACAAAAACCATTTTGCCAGCTGTTACGAGATAAGGAAAGGGGTTAAGGGCATGTTTCAAGTTGAGCACCATGGTGGTGCAAGTTCACAATGTCAGCCCTGGGGACGAAGGCAGGAGAGCTTCTAGTGCTGCACAAGGAACAGAAAGCAGAAAAGGGGAAGACTGAAGGAAAGATGCAAAAGTTAGTAAACAGATGTTTCCAGAATGGACCACAGAAGTAGAATGAAATGAAGGAGTTTAAATTTATTTTTAACAAATAAGGAACTAAGAATGCTTCATATAATTTTTAAAGATGTTATTTTTCTTAATTATGTGTATATTGTATGTGTCTGTGTGTGGTTTTGTGCATGTGAGTGCAATGCCCACAGAGGCCAGAAGATGGAACTGGATTTCCCTAATATAAATTTATAATGCTAAAAATATTCTGGGAAGGGACAATGGCATGATTCCTCAGAAAATGAGGCAGGGTAGCTTTCTAGAGAGAGGAAGAGAGGCTCACACTGGCTGAGCGCTACACATGTCAGGAAGACCTGGGGAAGTAAGAGAAAGAGGAGCTGGGCCAGACCAGGGAGAGGCCAGGAACCCAGAGCTTGAGCATTACACTGTGGCAACAGCGAGAGGCCAATGAGGCGGTCTAAAGTACCTTTAAAAAGAGCGCTGGCAGCAGAGTGCAGCATGCGGACTGAGAGCAGATACTAGTAAAAGACTGGAGGTACAGAGCAGCTAAGAGGTTTTTTTCAGTAAGTCTGGCAATTACCTAGGCATTATGGCTACAAGCCATCTTGCCCAGAGTAAGTTCTAGAACTGTTTTAAAGTGGCTGCATTTTGCCAGAAGGGAAAATGAGCTAGACTTTGGTCTCATGGAAGTGATTTACAATGGTTCTCTTAGGGCATAAACAGACAATCTCAATATCCATTCAGGGACCTTAAAGAGCTCACATGCACTTATGGAGAAGAGCTGTAAGTACTCCTTTCCTCCTGTAAAAGACAGAGCTGTTTTGTTAAACCCATGAGGTGCTCCTTCCCCTATTTGATCACTATCATTCTGAGATTTTGATTTTGTCATAAATCATAAATTTTTTAAGGTATACATTTTGATTATTAAAGAGTTATAGTCAAGATATTACTTAAATTAACTACAACCTTTCAGACCAGACCCTGACATGAGACTAAGTTCTTTCTTCCATGTTAAAATATGAATGAATGATAGGTGCTATATAAGTTTATGACTCTACTGTGGCAGATTATCTTTTATTTTCTTAATTATACAAATTTAAAGGACTTTAAAAAATTCTGTTAACTATTAGAGGCTCTAACATAATATTCAAATATTATATATGTATATGAAGCTCACACAAAGTAAGTAACTTAGTCTGAACGTTTTAAAACAGATGCTGTGAGAAGACCTTGTTTCTAGTCTGTCAAGGGCTCCCCTTGCTGTCCAGCTTTTCTTCCTGACCATTAGACCTGTGACTCTTCAGTAAGATCAGGCCTGCATTAGAGGCCGTAGGGTCCTTCACATGCTCTCATGCCTTCATGGAAAGGAGTCCTTAAATCTCTTACTCTCTGGTGGTTCTGTTTTTTTTCATTCAACCCTGATACAGTCATCTTGAAGTTTAGCTCAAGAGGTTAAAAAAGAAAGTCTTAATATACTTGAGACTAGTTACTCAACTCCACATGCTAGTTAGGGAAAACAAAAATAACCTTCTTGGGGCTGAAGAGATGGTTCAATGGTTAAGAGCATAAGCTGCTCTTCCAGGGGACCTGGGTTTGATTCCCAGTACCCACGTGGTCATTCACAAACATCCATAACTCCAGTTCCAGAGGATCTAACATCCTCTTGTGGCCTCCACAGACACCAGGCATGCACAGGGGACACACACACACACACCCACACACACGCGTGCACGCGCAAGAACATCATAAATAAAAATAAACCTTAAAAAAAGTTAACTTCCTTATCAAGATTTTCAGACCTACCACACTTAAATTAAGCCAATAACTATGCAATTCCTATAGTGGTTGAGAAAAGGTACCATGATAGTAGTCAGAAGCCATTATGGGTTCTTTATGAATAAAATGACATGGCTGAAGTACCATTTGTAAAGTACATATTCTGATTTGTGAGTCTTGTGAGGTTGCACAGATCCATCTGCACTTCCCAACTTGCAAAAGTAAAAGGCAGGGGCGATCTCCTCTAATAGCTGATAGTCACTGTACGAGGACTAGGTGTGGTGGCCCATGCCTTTAATCCCAGCACTCAGAGGGGGAAGAGCAGAGGCGGGTGGTCCTTTGTGAGGTCAAAGTCAGCCTGGTCTACATAGGGAGATCCAGGCCATCTAGGGCTACAGGGAGACCCTTTCTCAAACCTCCCTGCCTCCCCAAAACCCAAATAAACAAAATTTATGTAGAGTCTCAAGAGTACTTTTATTCTTTATTCCCTCCTTAATAACATCTCTCTCTCTCTCTCTCTCAATTTACCTGAAATTCATCCATGATACTGAATGTATACTCATGTCTGGCTACTACATGATGACAATTCTTACACAGATCTGCCAAAATAAACAGAAATTTATGTAATTAAGTCTTGGAAAACTTCTTAAAAATGACATTTCTCAGTATATAATGCTTAAAAAGAACCTTAAGTTTATCATACTTACATAGTAGATATCCCATTACAATATTTGCCCTAATAAGAAACCCAAGGGGCTGGAGAGATGGTTTAGTGAATAAGAGTAGCATGCTGGATCTGAGTTCAGTTCCCAGTTCTTGCTTTGAGCAGCTCACAACCTTCTATAAGACCAGCTTTACAGGGATCCAATGTCTCTGGTCTCTGCAGCAATGACATTCACATGCACATACCCATATACAAGGACACATATATACATACAACTTTTTTAAGAAGAAAAGAAAATAACAAATTCAGTATCTGTCACACAACAACACCTCATAATTAGGGTCTGAACTCAAAGGTTCAGTGTGCACATACTGATTCCTAATGAAAGTTCTCTAAGGTAATCAATAAACAAATACTTAGGTTTTGTTTGTTTTTGTAGCACTAGAGGTTAGACCTAAGGCTCTGCATACACTAGGTGGATTCTTTACTACTGAGCTATATCTCTAGCCCTCTTGTCACTTTTTGAGACAGGGTCTCACTAAGTTGCCCAGGCTGGATTTGAACTCACTCTGTAACCCAAGCATGTCTTAAACTATCAACTTCCCAAGTAGCTGGGACAGGGCTAGCAAGATAGCCCAGGAGGTAAAAGCAGCTTGCTACCAGGTACCTGGGACAACAGGCCTATGCTACCAGGTCCATCACTGAAGTGTGATTTTTAAACTAATTGAACCTGTCTCTCTTATTCTCTGGAATGACAGTAAATGTGCAACTATAACCAATCATAAACAGAAATCAATAGTGGACATTAAAGTGTTTAATGGTAGCAAAGGAATCTACTACAAACAAGGTAATAATAACAAACTGTGATTACTATGTGCCAGATAGTCTTTTAAATACTTTAAACCTATTTACTTAAACTTCTCATACTCAATGAGATATACACCATCACTGCCACTTTTCAGAAATAAGGAAACTTTGTGCACACTGTGGTTAAGTAAATAGGATGACTACTGAGGCTCAGAGGCAGAATTCTAACCTAAGCAGTCTGGCTCTAGAATGCTAACTCTTAACCACTACGTCCTACTATCTGGGACAAATACACCCTGAAGTGAACATATGCTTTAAAAGGAAAGGGAAGATCCTTTTGGAACATTTTTCAGTTGTCTGAGTCTACTCTTGGTGTTTTTCATACTTGTCTTTCAAAATATTATCTGCATACTTATTCCTCAGAAATATTCAGAATATATCCAAGAACCAGGAAACAAACAAAAACGAGGAGGTGTGAGCAGTTTACATATTTGTCACAATGTCTGGGTGCTGATGTACATAGATCTGTACTTTACCCACAGAAATTAGCACCAATCCCAGTATTCATTGACTTTTACTACACATTTATTTTCCTGGTATTGAGGACAGGAAAGGATAATAGTTATAAAAGCAAACAAAAGAAACAATGACTGTGAGATGAGAGACCTAAAAGAGTACAAAAGCAGAACAAAACCAAAAACATCAAAGCATCCCGGGTCATTAAGTATAGGGGCAAAGAGAGCCCTAAAGTAACTCTAGTTTGCTTAATCCACCCCTTCCTTGCCCTCACTATGTGGATAAGGTTGGCCTTGTACTTCTGAGAGTCCTTCCTCAACTGCCTGAGTGCAGGATTGCAGCTAGTCCTAAATACTTTAGTGCTTATGGGAGGAAATCACCATATTAAAATATAGTAAGAAATAAGAGCTCACATAGACGACTCCAAAGTTAAAAAAATAAAAATCTCTGACTATAAGATCTCCCTTCTGTAATCCCAGTACTTGAGAAGCTGCAGAACATCTGCCACGAGTTCCTGCCAGCCTGGGCTACAGCATGAATTCTAGGCTAGCCTGAACTACAGGGTGAGCTCTTGTCTCAAACAACAAAAACTAACAGAAAAGTCTCTATCTTGTTTAAGGTAATATAGTCTTTACAACTGGCTGGCTATGAAGATACACATGTAAAGTCTCAAAGTTGAGGAGACAGAGACAGGAGAGTCATGAGTTCAAGGCCAGCCTGGGCAAGTAAGACCCTGTCTCATAAGTAAACAAAAGAGCCCAGTGTGGTGGTGTATGCCTTTAATCCCAGCACTCAGGAGGCACAGGCAGGTGGATCTCTGTGCTAATCTTAAGGCCAGCCTGGTCTATAAAGCCAGTTATAGGTCAGCTGGGGCTACAGGGAGACCCTGTCTCAAAAACAAACCAACAAAAAAACAAAGAGGAAGCAAACAAACAAAAACCCAAAAGAAGTCCCTGAAAAATAATTTAATAAAAAAATTCTGACACACTTCTGTTATCTGCAAAAGTTCTTCATGCACAAGGTCTGAGGAGGTGAAGGAGGTGCCAACTATATTTCCTCTTACAAACTTAGCAGGAACTACGTGTTGTTATTGAATATATTGAAAGAGGTCTCGGAATACCTGTATAGCATATCACCTTCTGAAAGCTGATACCTGATAACAGACCTGCACTAAAAGCAAACAACGAAAACCAAAGTCTACTTACGATCATAGGTAACTATTTCTTCTCCATCTTCTTCTTTCAGGGATTTGTTTGTGATCAGCATAAAATCTCGCTTATTGCACACCGCACAACCAGTAAAGTTCAGCAAGAATGATCCATTCTCCAGACAGGTGTTACCCTACAATATAAAGAAATAGGAATTTAACTTTCCTACATTTTAAAATCTTTGGTGAAAATGATTAATAGACTTAAAATCTCTTCGGAAAAAAAAAATCATGGCCAGAAAGTAATTTTTGAAGTTACCAGCTTTCCTAAAGAATTGCTATTCATGACAACTATACTTGAAGCACATATTAAGCTCATAAATCTTGAAACATGTTATTAAAAGTAGATTTTTTTGGATGGACATGGTGGTGCATGCCTGTAATCACAGTACTTTGCGAGGTTGAGGGTAAGTTAGAGGCCAGCCTGGGCTACCTACATAGCAAGTACTAGGTTAGACAGGGCAATATAACAAGACCCTATCTCAAAAACCAAAAACAAAACACACAACTAATACCCACAAGAAAAAAAAAAAAAAGGCACAGTGCTGAACCTCACTAAGTACAATCTATTACTTTTTTCTCTTAGATTTGAGTTTCCTGTTTTCTAAGATACATTTGCTTTCCCCAAAGATTTTTCTCCTGCTTTCTTCTACAAGTTTTGTAGTTTTAATATTACGGTTTAATATATGATCTATTTTGAAATACTTTGGTATGAGGTAAGAATTAAAGTTCCATGTGGATGTCAATTGTACTAGCTGCTGAAAGACCATCGTTTTTCTACTGAATTACAGTTGGGCCTTTGTAGAAAAATCAAATGACCATATGCATATGACCAGAGTCTACTCTGACTCTTGGATCTCTGACTTAGATATCAATGTTTGCATTTATACCACATTCTAAAGCTTTGTAGAATGTCTTTAACTCAGGTAGCTTATGTACCACAACCTAGCTTTTACAGGCTCCTCTCATTTCCATAAACATTTCAGAATCAACTTACAAACTTGTACCAAGCAAAGCCTACTGAGGTTTGAACTGATCCGAACCCCAAGAAATTAAGGAAATCAAAGCAATATTTAAAACATTTAAATACCAATTTCAAATAAACAGAACTCTAAGCTGGATTGCATCTATAAATACAGCTGCTTTCACAAGTAGCCTTACCTCTGAAACCTGACCTTATAAGCGAAAAGAATGCAATCTCTACTGAAACGCTGAGAAAAGAGAAGTTCTGTGAGTCCTTTGTGTGGTAAGTGAACAAACACCTGAGGAGACAAGTTGCGAGTAGAGTGTGTAAGAAACTGGTGTGACTTTCCACAAGGGCCCTGCTAACCTCACCAGTGCAGCGTAGCTTTTAGCAGCTCTTCCCCATTTAGGGAGGTAACACACATACTACTATTCAAGGAAGCTTTGAAGGCGCCTATAATGAGAGGAAAATAAGAACGCAACCCAGATCAATTCCCAAACAATAGAAACTACAAACATTTCAAGAAAGGAAGACTGGGCATGATGGCACAACTGCAAACCCAGCAGTCAGGAAGCAGGGGCAAGGGAATCACAGGTTTTGAGTCAGCCTGGGCTACACAACAAGAAGTTATCTAAAAAAAAAAACCTAAAATAAAAAACGAGGAAGAGGAGGAGAGGAGTTTACCAAACACAGCAAGCACTCTACCACTGAGCAAAATCCCCAGCCCTGGAGTGGACATGTTAAATACACTCAGAAAATGTGATTTAGGGCCAGCAAGACGGCTCAGTGGGTAAAGCGCTTGCTGCCAAGTCTGATGATCTGAGTTCAGTTTCTGGGCTCTACATGGTAGAAGGGGAGAAGCATCTCGTGAAAACTGTCCTCTGATCTGCACACATGAACCTTGGCATGCAAACCATGTGCGTGGGGCGCGCGCGCTCACACACACACAAATAAATGGACAAAATCTAAAGACTTGTATGCAAGCATGTGAGAAAAAATGGCTGAAGACTATGATGATAATTAGCTTGACAGTAGAGTTTCTTTAAAATTCGAGAAATTTGAAATTATTTTGATAAAGACAATTTTTCTGGAAAACTATTGTTATTTTGGATCATAAAAGTTAATGTAGATATAACTATGATGTTTGTGTAAGTTAAGTCAATGTGTGTGTTTTATCAGGGAATGTTTAAAATTAAAAATGGAGGACTAATGGGGCTGTTGATGTAGCTCAATTAGAACGGTGCTTCCATGAAGTCCTGGGTCCAATTTCCAACATAAATCCCAATGTACACCAGTAATCCACTAATCTCCGGAGGTAGGAGGATCAGAAGTTCAAGGTCATCCCTGGCTATATATAGTGAGTTTGAGGCTGGCCTGAGATATATGAGACCCTATCTCAAAAACAGGGGTGGGGGGATGATGGAAAGAGAGGCTGGGGACATGACTCAGTGGCAGAGACTGCTGAGCATTAAGCCCTGGTGCAATTCCCAGCACTGGTTTCATTTTGTTGGTTTTCTCTATTGGTTTTCTATTCTGTTTCATTAATTTCTACTCTAATATTTACTTTCTCCCTTCTGCTTGCTTTAAGTTTCATTTGCTCGTGTTTTCCACTGGAATGTTAGCATGCCAATTCCAGACTATTCTCTTTTTATTTATTTAAAATATTTTATTATTTTTATTTTATGTGTATGAGTGCAATGCCTGTATGTATGAAAGTGCTCCCATGCCATGCAATGCCTGCAGAAGTCAGAAGAAAGTGTTGGATCCTCTGGAAATGCATTTACGAACAGTTGTTAGCTACCATGTAGGTGCTGGGAATCGAACCTGGGTCCTCCGTAAGAGCAGCTAGTGCTCTTAACCACTGGGCCACCACTCCAGCCCCAGATTGTTCTCTTGTAATATAGGCATTTACAACCATAAGTCTTTAAAGTTCAGAATACCATATTAAAACATCCAGTCATATTCAACTGCTTTAGTAGCTTCATATCCAACCCAGAACTTATTAAAATTTCATTTAATTCTAAGTATTAAACAATTTGAGTACATGATCTTGGGTAGCTAAGCTTTAAGTGAGGCATATAAACATGTAACTTTAAATTTATACGTCCCTAATTCACACTGATTTTCCCACGTGATTAAATTAATGGCTTATTTTTGCAGTGCCCCTCACTACTGCAAAGTTTAGTGTTGAGATGAAATATATGAAAACAAGTTTCATTTCACATGTAGTTGAAAAATATATTATTATAATTTTGGCCTGTTTATAGTTATTTTAGAAAATGTAATATAGTTTTAGTTTCAAATGGTTTCCTGGGTGCTTTTCTGAAAAAGAGTTTACTGGTTCATAATTAAGAAAATTTGGGTTTAGAGCCAGTGAAATGGTTTAGCAAGTAAAAGTACTTGCTATATAAGCCTGATGAAGTAAGTTCAATACCCAAGTTCACCAGGGAAGGATAGAGGTTGTGGGAATAACTTTTACAAATATGGACATGCTCTGGATAACCTTACAACCAAAAAGTCAATCTTATGTTCTGAGATCATTTAATACTATCTCAGCTTGCTTATAATGTAAACAAGTTCACTAGGCCTTGGGTTCCTCCTATAAACACACAGCTTTAATCTCTCATGACCCTTCCTTGCCCCAGAACAGTATGTGTGCTGTAAGCAGTAGATATTTGCTAAAAGCAAGGAGATTATTCTATCTGTGTTGTAAACGGTAACACCTGTTTGTGCCTGTATATGCTGTTCTAGGTCAGAAGAGGTCCAAAAGGGCAAATTTCTTTATAAGACAAGGGTATACTTTTACTTCCTCAGAGTAAAAGAGGAAGTTTTGTTTGACAGCACAGTCAAAACCTGGGAGAAATCTGAAGGAATGGGTTCTCAACGTAGTTCAGGTCCCCTCTTGGCTTTCATGGATAAGAAGAGTCAGGCTGTTTATATTTAGGCACTATGGTAATGTGACGCTGCATGCTGCCACAAGAAGTCATTTCTAAAAGTTGTCCTCTAACTAGCTAAACTTACACACACTTACACACATGCAGGCAATATGCTCAACCACATAAAATTGTTGTGTGTGCATACCCACACTCACACACATATCACACACAATTAAGATTTTAAAATTTTATGTGGATGAATATATTGCCTGCATGTGTGTAAGTACACCTGTGTTGTGCCATACCTGTGGAGGTCAGAAGAAAGAATTGGATTCCCCTGGAACTGGAGTTACAGGCAGTTGTTAGCATCCATGTGGGTGCTGGGACTCGAACCCAGGTCCTCTGTAAGAGCATCCAGTACTCTTAACTGCTCACCCATCTTTCCAGTCCTAACAATTTAAACTTTTTAAATTGGGTTCAGAGAACTAGCATAGTTTATTTTCAAGTAGATTCATGTTTGAATTCAAGTTTTCAGTGTAACATTACAAGCAAGTAGGCAAAAACCCTGACAGGAATTCAGTACTGTGTAGTTTTGAGTCTGTAAAAAATATCTATCACAAAATGCCAGATATAATATTACTTATTCTGTATGTATTTGCTTCCCAATAAGCCACAGTCTCTATTAGTGGGCCATAGGTATCACTACCATCTTATTATGCAGTTCTTCGGTAAGTTTTGACAAAGTGGCTTCTACTCTTACTGTCCTTAAAAATATGCCATGGCACACATGTGCACAAACATAATTTTAAAAATGCCAATTAACAAACGGAATTAATGATAAGATTCTATTACATTTTTATTTCTTTAGTTCATGTGCATTCATGTGTTATGTGTATGTATGTATGCTGTGACAAACACATGGAGGTCAGAGTCGGTTCTCTTCTTCCACCATGTGAGTCCCGAGGATTGGTGGCAGGTGCCTTCACTTGCTGAACCACCTCTCTGGTCCAATGATGGGATTCTAAATGACCACTTGGTTTCTAGTGAACAAATTCTCCACCCCGTGTCTGAAGTTGTGCTAGAAAGTTCCTTAACATTTACTAACACTAGTTATTTCTAAATCTGTCTTTTTAAATTCAAAAGAGAGGTTTAATTCTTATCATGACAGCCCTTTAGTTATTTTAGAACGGAACAAGAGCAGGGGAAAGTACTTCAGAGAGGCATTTTCTTTGCTTTCCGGTCACCTCAGTCCTTTACTCCTTTTCTTTAGACTATTAAAAATTTAATTCCTCAGTTAATTTATTCTTTGGGTCTTTTGGTTTTGGTTTGGCTTTTGGTACTGGGGACTGAATCTAGGACATCATGGTAGGTAAGTGCTCTACAAATGAGCTATATTCCCAGCCTGAAGTTCAGTCTTTGGTTCTCTGCAGAGAATGAATTCTTTCCATTTTGACACATTTATGTGACTGACTCTGCTATCTGAATCTTATATCCAAACAATATTATATCTTCACTCTATTTCTCAGATATTACCTTCACAACCCCAAATGAAGCATGATGAGAACAATCTGACCACTGTCCCTCCAATTTTGGTTCCTCCCACACACATTAAGTAATATAATGAGAATGCCAACTTCCCAGATGCCCAGGATGAAAACACTAAGATCACCATAGCTTTCCCTCCTTCACGTCTTTCCTACATTAACTGGTTGAGTCCTGTTTATTCTCCCTCTGCAATCAGACCTCCATTACCTCATGCCCACAATGCTGTCATGCTGGGGGTTTTCCTTTTACACTCCCAGCCGGCTCCATCACCCCAACCTACAGTCACGACTCAATCTCCTAATAACAGATTTCAGAATCTAGCCCTATTCAAAATTATTTTGATGGTTATTCACAGCCTATTTGTAAAATTTAAATCTTTTTTTTAATTTTTAAATTTCATTTTTATTTTATGTGCATGAGTATTTTGCCTGCATGTATGTAAGTGCACCTGTGTGATGCAATGCTTGCAGAAACCAAGCCAGAAGAGGGTGTTCGATTTATGGGCAGCTGTTAGCCACTGTGTGGGTGCTGAGAATTGAATCTTAGTCTTCTGCAAGAGCAGCCAGTGCTCTTAACTGCTGTCATCTCAGTCCTTTACTCCTTTTCTTTAGACTATTAGCTATCTCTACTGCCCCCAAATCTGAAATTCTTAATATGACTTTTAAGTCTTTCAACTGGGTCCACGGTTATGAATTCAGCATAGACCCCTGAGTATCCTCATGCACAGCCTTTCGATCCTCACAGTTTATCTTTCTTTTATTACATTTACTCATTTTATGTGGAGGGGGAACACACATGTACATGTGGAAGTCATAGGACAACTTGCAGGAGCTAGTTTTCTCCTTCCTCCATGTGGATTCTGGGGACTGAACTCAGGTTTGACAGCAAGTCCCTTTTACCTGCTGAGCCATCCTACCATCGAGTCTGGGTCTCATGATCTATACTGTCATTTTCCTGACATTATATTATACTGAATAAAGTCATCTTGTTATTTCTGAAAAAAGGAATTAACACCTTCTCTCTCTCCTCTCTCTCTCTCTGAGAAGGTCTTCCTAGTCCCAGCTGGCCTGGAACTCACTAGGTAGACTAGGCTGGCCCTGACTGCACAGAATGCTGCCTCCAAGTGCTGGGATTAAAGGTGTGTGCCACCACACCTGGCATTAAACCTACTCTCTCTTTTCTTTTTTTTTTTTTTTATAAATGGTTTTAATTTATTTAAGATTTTTTAAAAAATTTCATTGTATGAGTATATTACCTGCATGTATGTAAGTGCACCCATGTCATGCAATATTCACGGAGGTCAGAAGAGGGCATCTGATCCCTTGAAACTGGAATTACAGATGGCTGTTAGCTGTTGTATGGATGCTGGGAAATCAAACCCAAGTCCTCTGCAAAAGCAGCCAATGCTCTTAACCACTTAGCCATCTCTCCAGCCCCTAAATCTACTCTCTTAAAAACCTCCACTGAAAACTGTTCCCTCATGGCCCACAATGTACAACGTTCATTGTTATGAATCATTAAAACCATTTTCTAAATTTAAAAAAGCATGAAATAGAACACAACACAGAAAAATAATATAAGAAGCATAAACATATGGAATAATTATAAACAACTGTAGAATTATCAGCCAAGTGAAGAAACATTCCTTGGAACCCAGAAGCCTTCCTCTCCCATGACCCTCGTTGATCACACCCTAACTGTTCAACAGCAGTCAGTATCAAGACTATGGTGATTTCAAGTGGTGGAACTGCATGCGAGACTGGTGGAGCCTGGTGGCTGGTGGCCTGGTCAGGAGTGATAATGGAGGCTTTGTCTGAGCAGAGGCAGCCTCTGGGGCTAGTGGCAATGAAGTGGTGACCACAGGCAAGAGGATGGGGTCTGAAGAGAAGGGCGCTGGAGTAAAGCTGGAACCACGAGAAGTGGAGTGTAGGAGCCTTTGTGAAAGGGCTAAGACTGCAATATCAGCGCTGTCTGTCCAAAGCAACTTGGACAGTAGATGATTTGCTGTGTGTGGAATGTGCCCTAGTATTTCAATATTGCAATAATAATTCTTCAGTGTTCACATAACTATTGCTCTCTGTGTATAATAAAATTTTTGTCCTAAAATAAATTCAATGCCCAACTTGTATGGCAGTCACGGAGCCAGACTTAAGAAACAGTCACCTTTTGGATGAACTAGTAAAAAGCATGAGTCTGGCAGGAACTCACCTCTTGCAGTCTGCTTAGAGTCTCCACCTTTATCTCCTGTGTCTTCCACCTCAAAGAAAATTGTCAAAGTACACATTGCCAGAGCCATTGGCCATCCTATCAAACAGGGGAGCAAGTTAATAGACAAATTCTTAATTAGAGAAGCTGAAGATTGTTGTCAGAGTTATTGAAAAAAGAAAATGACAGCAAATCCAGACCTCAAAAAGAATAAGCGCTTCTACTGAGACTCAAGAGACAAGTTTTATAGGGAAGATGGCACTTGATGCCTCACATTAGTGGTTCTGTGACACCAGACGGTAGAGTGGCTTGTTCTGTTTGCAGGGTTAGCATTCCAGAAAATAACATTAGTAAGCATCCAGACAGCTGCTTGTCATGTGAAGAGAAGATGGAAAGCCTCCGAAATGCTGTTCACAAAAGGAAGCCGCTGCCTAAAACTGTGTATAACTTGCTCTCTGATCGCTATGTAAAAAAATGCTAAAACAGTGTGGATTATCTATTTAAGGAATAAATAGCAGCTTATTAAAAGGCAACAAAAACTTATTCACATGTACAATGCCCAATGCGATGCTTTGCTCAACAGTCCAAGAAACTGAAGACATGGAGAAGACCAGGATGTGCATTGAAGCAAGTGAACTCAAAGTGCCAATGGTTTTCACAAAGGACCAGAGAGGGAAACAGATGAAATTCACAGTAAATACTATTTTAAAAAATCAGAATAAATTTCAGCTTTGGTGGATCAGGCCATAAAACAATACAAAAACCAGTGGACTGACAAAAACAAAAGTAATGAAAAAAGATGAACGTACAGAAAAGCTATGTGGCTGGATGTGGTGGCATACACCTTTAATATCAACACTCGGGAGGCAGAGGCAGGTAGATCGCTGTGAGT
Organism: Eospalax fontanierii; assembly: GCA_035773235.1. Classification (NCBI taxonomy): domain Eukaryota; kingdom Metazoa; phylum Chordata; class Mammalia; order Rodentia; family Spalacidae; genus Eospalax; species Eospalax fontanierii. Next base: position 47,308,105 of record CM069536.1, on the reverse strand, counting down.
TCAAGGCCAGGTTGGTCTACATGGTGAGTTCCCAGCCAGCTGGCTACAGGAAGATCCTGTCTCAAAAAGATGAGAGAGAAAGAGAGAGAGGGAGAGAGACTGACTATCTGTATACCTGGTTCCCATTCTAACATGGTAAGAATCATAAGAGATCTTCTGGAAGAAGAGAAAGCCTGGGAAATGGCACATAAAAATGATACAGACAGAGAAATAAGCCCCCATCAGAGTCACCCCACCAGAACAGCTGAACATGCTGACACGGAACCAAGAAACAAGAGGAACAGGAATCAGTGTGGGCCTCTGCCAACTTTTTTATACAGTAACCAGAATATGGTACTATTCACTGCCATATACAGTTCACATTGAGCAATGCCCAAGGGGAGATATTTAACTCTAAAAGGAATAGCTAACTTATTTTCATTCTTCTCTCCTTTCTGGGAAAAAAGAAGTTACGAAATATGTCTTTTTGGTCAGCTGCTTCCTGACTCTCCCACATTTCTCCCTAAAACCAGATTCACCAGCTTTGCATAGTAGGGAAATCATTTAGCAAAAGCATTTGCTTTGGTTTGATTTCTATTTTCGAATGTTTTAAAGTCATTTTTCATTTTTTTCCCATTGGGGAACCAATTCAGAAACAGGTTCTTTTCATTCTCTTATTATAACAAGCGGCTCAGAGCATGTATATTTGTTATGGCTCAGTACCTGATGCCAAGCCCTAGCAGTTACTGGTGGTTGTTGCCCAAGTATAATATATTTGTTTGTTAGACCCTCTCATATTTTAGACACAGAATAGGTTTATAATTTAAAGTCACAAAGTCAGTATTGTAATTTAAAGTAACAGTCACAATAACTTTGAAACATTCTGAAATTATTTCTGTTAGTGCCTTTCCACTGGGGTTAGTCATATCTCTAACACTTCAAATCCCAACTATTACACAAAAAAATATTAAAGAAATGGATTTATCAATGAAAAAAAAGAAAGACTTTATGGTAACCACTTACTTTTCTTTAGTTTTCCCACCCGGGAACTTCTTAAATACTATAGTTTGTCTGTTTTTAAATTGCACCAACACTGTGAGACTAAAGCCAGGTTTAGTTGTACAGAATTATAGCTATTTTCACTGCTCTAATTCAGGGTTTCTTAACCTCAGTACTATATTAATACAGGGGGCACACAATCCTTTGTTTCTGTGGTTGTCTTGTGTACTGCAGCAGCACAGCTAGCCTCTAGATGTCATTATGACAAGCAAAAATGTCTCCAGCTATTGCCGAATGCCCCCTGGGAGGCAAAAATCACTCCTGGTTGAAAACCACTGCTTGAATAAACTCACTTCCACTCCTCATTCTACGACAGTCCGTTTTGTGAACATGAACTACTTTTCTCGTCAACCACTACAAATAATGTGCTTAGGAAACATTCTATACAAATTTTCCAGGAGTATACAAACTTGCATTTTTCTAGAATAAGGACTTCTGTGTCACTTCGGTGTGTACCTCTGGATTCAATAATGAGTGCTAAACTTTTCTTTACCAAAGTGATTTACCATATAAAAACTCATGTTATGTAACAATTTCAAGACTTTAAGCATAACTCAAAATATTAAGAGGAGCTATAGAGATGCCCCACCCCACCTCTAATCTTGCTATTTGCCCTCAGTTTCTTTCTCTTCTACCTTAATCACAACCATCCTTCAAGTCTCAACTGAAATCCACCTTTTTCGGAGGGACAACATTGCTGTTCTGTTTTCTACCAGTCTTCCCTTTCACTAAGTTTAAGCAGTATTCACGGACTGTCCTACATATCGTGTCAATTATACACTCCTCCAAACTGCAAGTTAAGCGGCTCAGATGCTGCCTTACTGGTTACTCCTTAGGGCCTGGCAAAATAATCTAGCTATACACATAAATATTCGGTAAATATTCCCTGAATGAATGAGAAAAGCCACGCCTCCAAACCTAAGCCTGAGAAGTACAAAAGCTTCAAAGAAAATTAAAGGTTGGGTATACAGTTCATTTGGCAGAGTGCTTGCCTGGCACGTGTTAGGCTCTGGGTTCAATCCTCAGTACTGTAAGGGTAAGGTAAGAAAAAGAGAAAGGGGAAAGGAAGGGGAAGAAAAGAAAAGAGGAGAGAGGACGGAAGATAAAATACGAACTTGGTTTTGGTTCTCAAACTTGGGTAAGTTACGCTTCCTCTCATTAGTTTCGTCATCTTCAAAAGCGGGTTAGGACAAGAGGTTCTGGCTTAATCGGTGAGGAGCTTGCCTAGCTACCAAGGTCCAGGCCCTGGGTTAGATCCCTAGCAATGCACAAACCAGACGCGGAGGCGCACCCCTGTAATTCCAGCACTCCAGGGGTGAGTCGGGAGGACCAGGAGTTAAAGACCATCCTCAGCTACACAGTGAGTTGGAGGCCAGCCTGAGCTACATGAGAGCCTATCTCAAGCAGTGAATTTTAACAGATGGCCTGAAAGGAACCCACAGCGCTAGAATTAGCCAAGAAAATGAACTTCAAATTGAGGGGGGCGGGGAGGGGGGACTGAGGGGTGCCGTCAGCCTGGGTGGTGGAGGAAATGAGGTTTCTCCGGTTGTCCACAGCAACACACAGGAACAGGAAGGACCGCTGATGTCAGCCCCAGGGCGGGGACCCCGGTGACCTGTGTCCCTGGAGTAGACGTGGGGGCAGTCGGCCCGCTGGCCTGGCAAGGAAGGCCGACCACAGGCAGACGCTGCGGGAGGCTCCTGCCGCACAACGCTCACCCGATTGGGATATTCCTTCTCCACACAGTCCCCGCACATCCCGACGCGGTTTGCAGAGACCGTCCGTCCGCAGGTCCGGAAAGACGAAGCCTCGCGAGAACGGAGACTCGGTTTGCCGCATGCGCCCCAGTACTCGAAGCTGCGCGTTCTGCTGGCAAAGGGCCCCGAAGTCTCCGCCCCTTGCCGACTGCTGTTTGGCAGGACGCTCGGCCGTGTCTCCAGCCAGGGCGGACAAGGGGTTAGGCGCAAAATTTTTTGTACATTGGAAAAAAATCCGAGACTGGACGATGGTCTAATGGGCGTCTTCCTGAACTTTGACCAAGAGGCAAATCACAGTACATAAAAAAGGGATGTTTCTCATGCCTCCTTTTCCAGATTAAAAAAACCTGAAATAATAGTACCCTTTTCTGCTATATTAAGAGATCACACCTAGGCGGGCGAGCAAACAGTGTTTGGGAAGAGGCACTTGGAACACTGAAGAGACTCTCATAAAAACAGTTTCAATGGAACATAAAGGGACGGGGGAAAAGTTTCTGTGTCTCTTGTATCACAGAAGCAGCTCAGTGGCTTGCAAGCACTGTGTAAATAATAGGCCAGCCCAGTTATGCAGGCATCCTTTTGATTTCAAAATGCTGTATTGAAAGCCTCTGATTATTCACAATAGTATAATCAATCTTAATGCAAATCGTTAAAGTCTCTGTTTCTGATCAACTTGTCTTCATCACACCCAGCTACTCCCGTGGAGATTTTTACTGGGGACACCGGCATTCTCCTTGAATCCTGCTATACAGCTGTCTAATCAGTGGGAAAAGATTGAGGAACAGCTTAGACCCTGGGATTCAGATCCTCTAAAAAGGATATGAATAAGAATTTCAAAAGAAGTCAGTTTAATGGGGTTATCTGATATGGAAACCGTCCCCACTGAGGGCATTGAAATGAGAATTTTAGTAGCTTAACTTCTGTTAAGGATCTTTGATAACTATTGAAAATGACAGGTGTATTAAGAAACACTGCAAACTACTGCCATTGGCATTTACTTTATTCTTGGAATAATTACAATGAGCCATATAATATATATTATATGTATATATATTATATATAAAATGAAGCATGTATGACACTTCAAACCTTTCAGATTATCCCCATTTTAGTTTCTAATTTGATGAAATTACAAAACCTATAAGATATGAAAGAAAAATATGTCTTCCCTTTTTCAGATGAAGAATGAAGAAAAGAAATGATTAAAAGTTTTGCCTGTGGTAAGAGAGCCACTCAGTAGTCATCGGGGACAAGCACTCTGCCCCTATTCTCTGCTCAGTCCCTTCCTAGTACAGTTGCCACTAGTCACAAGGCTTATAAGTACTTTATTTACTTAGAGACTGAGTCTCACTGCATATTCCTCACTGGCATGGAACTCACCATATCATTCATGCTGACCTCAGATTCCTCTTGATCTTTGCCTTCTGAGTGGTACAGAGGTGTGCCACCAAGCCAGGCTATAAAGCACTTTCTGAGTGGCAAATTTGAACTGTGATATACTATATATACATATATATAATATATATATATATATTAGGTTTAGAAAACTTGATATGCAAAAATAATGTAAATATCTCAGTGATATTCACATGATTATGCATTGAAATATTTTTCATATATGGTTTAAATAAAATGTATTATTAAAGTTAATTTCACCTTTTAAGATGTGGCTACTAGAAATTTGAAATTATATGTGTAGCTCATTCTGTTCTATTGGACAAGCCTAGTCAATGCAATTCTCTTTATCCACCTTTAAAATCTTTGTTTTTGAAGTCTAATGATAACTTTTAAAAACATTTTGTGTTATTTTTATTTTATGTGTATGAGTGTATATGTATGTAAGTGCACCTGTGTCATACAATGCCTGCAGAGGTCAGAAGAGGGCCTCAGATCCCCTGGAACTGGAGTTACAGACGGTTGTTAGCCACCATGTGGGTGCTAGGATTCAAACTCAGGTCCTCTGCAAGAACAACCAGTGCTCTCAAGTACCGAGCCTTCTCTCCAGCCCCCCTAATGACAACTTTTAATTTTATTAACCATAATATCTCTTTTACTCAAATCTATAGATATTTATTGAATATGTTTGAGGCCCTTTCCTGACCTCCAAATCCGTATAAAACAGTCAAAGAGATGCACAGGTATCTGTAATTAATTGCTGGCAGATTGTTGTGCAGGAAGACAAAATGAAAGACTACACTGAAGTGAGGAATTAGGAGAGAATTTGGACCTTGAAGAATGTATATGTTTTCAAGAAGCAGAGATTATAGAGATGTAGCTCAGTTGGTAGAGCACTTGCTTACCTAAAACCACATAATTTGGATGTGGTGTCACACACATGTAATCCCAGCACTGAGGAAGCAGAGGCAGGAAGAGCAGAAGTTCAAGGTCATCCTCCCATATCGAGAGTTTGAGGACCACCTTGGCTGAATGAAACCCTGTCTCAAAACAACACTGATTAGGTATTTCAGGGAGACTGTGAGAGGGTGTTAGGATTTTATTTGGCAGGTGGCAGAGAGACGGTGAATGCTGGAGCAAAGGAGTGATGCCAGAGTTGTGGGTGAGGATTATTTCAGCAGTTTTTTTATTGGGACCAGAACTGGGAGAAGCTGGAGATGCAAAAGATAGACACTAACAGGAACCACTAGAGGGAGATGTACAACTTTCTATGTCTGCACAAAGAGAGACCATAACACACACACACACACATACACATACAAACACACACACACACACACACACACACACAACCCAAAAGATAAAAATTACGTTGTAGTCACAGATATCAAAAAAACATATCCTTTGGCATAAGTAGATTTCATGTTCTGGGGTGTGGAGGACAATCTACATATTTACTGGGAACTTATTACAGTCCCAGAATGATATTATAGCTTTTAAAAATGATAATGTGGAAAAAAAATCATCTTACAGTTATAGAAGATAAAGAGCTAAGGGCCATTCACCTAAGGTCCTCCGTTTAAATTAACATTCAGGAAGGTGAGGCAGGAGGCTAAAGGTGGGGAGGTGGATGGGCCGAGAGACTCAGTGTGATTGCAGTGATGGGGATGTAAATGTGTCTGAGGGTGGCAGGTAGAAGGAAGGCAAACAAAGGCTACCACGCAGGGGTAGTGCCTGAACAAACGAACAGGTAGTGTTGTAAATGGGAAAATAACTAAAAAATGTTCTTTCTTTTTATACATCGTTATACAATATAGTTTGCAGAAGCCATCGTTTCTGTCTTATAATGGGATTTTCTCTGAGATACCACCTTACCTATATTAATATTTTAAAATATGATGTCAGTGTTGCATGTCAAATATATGAACAGGTTTACCTGTTTATGCATGAGACCGTCTTTTGATAAATGGAATCAATTTTAGAAAAATCTGAATGTTAAAATGGCCCAAATTTTCTGGCTCAATTGCTTAAGCCTGGGGAAGGATTAAAGTTTTCTCTAAAGAGTACAATTTGAATATCCTTTTACATTTTATTTTATTTTGGTTTTCTGAGAAAGCATTTCATTCTGTGGCTCAGGCTGGTCTGGAACCAACCTAGCTGACTTCAAACTCATACTGATCTTCTTGCCTCAGCCTCGCAAGTGCTGTGATTACAGGTGTGTACTACCAACCCTGGATCTGATTTTTAATTTTAATTAAAAAAAAACTTAATTTATTTATGGTTTTATGAGGCAGGGTCTCTCTGTAGCCCCAGCTGACCTGTAACTCTATAGAGACCAGGCTGACCTCTAGCTCACAAACATTCACTTACTTCCACCTCCCAAGTGCTGAGATTAAAGCAATGCATCAACATGCCTGGCTAAGATTTTATATTCATTTTTAATTATGGATGTGGGTGTGTCACATGAGTCTAGGTGCTCCCAGGGGCCAGAGGCATCAGATTCACCAGGAGCTGGAGATTCACCAGGAGCTGGTGGTTATGAGCTGTTATGGGGCCAAGACCCCTGGGAAGGACCACTCAGACTCCAGATGTTCCAAATCAGCTGAATTTTATTAGCTGGCCAGCAACAGAACTCTCTGGGTTGGGATTTAGAGACCACAGCGCTGACTTAGAGGAGAACAAAGTTTATAAAGGCAAAAACTGCATCCTGGTGGACCAGGTGGTTATACTAGGTTACACAGGCATGACATATTTATTTCTGAAGTAGGCATGACATGTTTGTTCCTGCAGCAGACAAGCAAGCGGTTACAGGAGCCAGTTAAGCATTAAGCATGCAGTTACAAAAGCTATAAGACATTAACTGAGATCCTCTGGATTTGCGGGGGAGGGGGGGTACTTTTCTGTGGTTAATTCTTCCTGAAAAACCGTGTGGTCAAACTTTTCCTGGAACTGTCTGTTAGAGCTAGGGATAGCTCATCAAGGCCAGCCTTACACAAAGAGCAACTCAGGCCATCACAGCACTGCCCAGCTTGCTGGGAATTGAATTCTGGTCCTCGGGAAGAGCAGCAAGAAGTACTCTGAAATGCTGAATCATCTCTTCAGCCCCTGTTTTTATTTTTTAACAGGAAAAAGAAGACAAAATTGATCACATGCCTAAGGCATAGGAGTATTAGACTCCTAAATCTTTTAACGCCATCTTTCTATTTCCTTTCTTTTTTCTTTTTATATGGCTCAAAGCCAAGAGGCTGAAGGATGCAGTGCAGATCATATTTGCCCTTCTGTCCTTTGTTTAAAGGGTTAAGGAAGTGCCCCTAAGGCTTCCTGGTAACACTGTTAGGCCAATTTCTAGGAGAAGAGAAGGAAGTGTGCCTGCCAGTTCAGTGCAGGTGTCTCTGTTCTTTCCATTGTCTCGAGGAAACAGTCTGGGGTTGTCTTTAGCCGGTATCACCTTGCTGGGGTGAATGAATTAACAGCAAGTCTAGGTTAAGCATCAAACCCAGGTGAGCCTGGCTGAGAACAAGTACACTGGAGCTCCCAAAAACTCACAGCCTTCAGCTGGGGATGTCACTCAGTGGTACAGTAGACTGCAAGGTATGAATTTGATCTCTATCACCCACAACAGCTAAGGTTAGGTTAAAAACCAAAATAGGTTTGTTTCCTTTAGTCCAGTGGCTGGGTTGAGAGGCTGCATTGGGCTACTTCCCCTTATGAGCTTCAGTCTTTCAAATACATACACTTCAAAGACTTTGTCCCTACTCCCCTTTGATTCCATTTTCTTCAGCTCTCTTCACATTCTTTTCAAATACAGTGATCATTTCATGTAAAAATTTCATGACAGACATCAGCATCTCTAATGTAGTAGCCTTGGAGGACATAGTCTCTTTCAAATCTGGCATGAATTGGAATGAATTTAATCATAAAAATGCAACTGGGTTTTAGATGTGGTTTTATTTTATCCTGGGCTCTTCTCTCCTCCCTCTGCAAAGTGTGCCCCAAGGCCAAAGTAGCACTCACAGGAGACTTTTCTTCCTACTGTTTGTGTTGACTCTGAGGGGGTCTGTATTGACTCTGAGATAGAAGTTTAGAATTCTTAGAGAACACGGGCATATGAGGAGGGGGCAGGTGGGAGGAGTGTGATCTTCCCAGAGAAGGACCAGCAGGTGGAAGGTTTCTTCCAAAGTGACTCAGGCACAAATTCAGAAGAATCAAGAAACTAGGGCAGTGTGAGAAACAGTAGGGTTGACTTCAAATGGAGAAAAGGTGCATAGAAGCTATCAGAAATATTTGGGAAATAATATGATTTAGAATTAAAAATTTAAATTCCAGTCCTAATTATATCTGTTTGTTTGTTTGTTTGAGATGGGGTCACACTACGTAACCCTTGCTGGCCTGGCACTCACTAAGACCAGCCTGGCCGTGAGATCTGCCTGCCTCTGCCTCCGGATTGCTGGGATTTAAAAGAAAAGGTGTGCATCGCCACACCTGGCCCTAACTGCATGTAAGTAATAAGAGAACTATAGACAAGTTGCTTATTAACTGAGCTTCATCTGTAAAACCAGTATAGTAATAAATATACCTCCCTCCTGGTCTTGTTTTATAAAGAGATTCACAAATGTTTTGGATATATGAACATCTACATATGACCCATGAATGTTAAAAATAACTTTGGCCTTATGTTTGAGGAGTTGAAAAAGGAGGCTAGTGAATTAGAAAAGGAATTAGTAATGGCACAAGCTACTGGAAATGGGACTCTATATCTGACTGACGTGGATAGGACTGTGTATCTGCATGACTTTGTGCAGGTGGATTGTGAGAGCGAGCATGCTGAGTGGAAACTGTAAGAATATACCGGGGAAGAAAGTCACTGGAGATACATAGCAGCTAGCTCCTGCAGGACATGGCCTACGATAGTTACCTCAAAGTCAGAAAGGCAGGGACCCTTCTTTGCAAGAGCTACTTTGGGTTCAGAGCTAACCACAGACTCCCAACTCTGCTTCTGGGTCCTTCAACCCCTTTCTCTCTACAAAATTCTCTTTGTGAATTAGAGAAAGTACACGGCAAGCTTTGTGAGCACTGAGACGTATTACTGGGAGACTATGGTAGTGCCAACAATATAACAGTCATTATAAACCCCACTGTGCCACTACTTTTAGAATCCCATGCTCCCTATTTCCTAAGGATAAAGGTCAAATTCCTTACTACAAATTCAAAGGCTGTTAATTTTTTATGTATTGTTTTTATTTCATGTGTGAGTATATTGCCTGCATGTATGTGAGTGCACCCATGTCGTACCATACCCGTGGAGTCAGAAGAAGGTGTCAGATCCCACTGGAACTGGAGTTGTGGATGGTTGTTTGTCGCCATGAGGGTGCTGGGAATTGAATACAGGTCTTCTGCAAGAGCAGCAGGTGACCTTAACCGATGCATCATCTCTCCAGCCCCAGCCAGTCCATCTGCTGCTTTCTACCGCTCCTCTTCCTATCCTTTGTCATCACACATTTTCATTTTGTAGTTTAGCAGTCTTAACCACACGAAATCCTTATGTGTTCTTTCTAGCTTTCTGTGCACCCGTCTCTCTACGTATAACCCCTTTGCAGTCTCCCAGTCATGGCTCAAGCATCACCTTTTCATGAAGATGAGGTGTTAGCATCCTCTTCTGAGTATCTACAATGACACTTGGCTTTCTCTTCTATTATAGCATCCTAGTTACCACTTAAATTGATCTCCCTGAGAACAGTTTCTTATCATTATGTCTGACACATACTGAGTGCTCAGTAACTATGGTCTTTTATTGTTTACAAAAGTCAAACACGGTTTCACACATTCCACCATCTTGCCCCAAATTTCACGGCCCAAGTAGCCATCATTCTACATGTCTCATTTAGACTTCACTCTGTTCATTATAGGTCCTTGTTTTCAAAAGGGCTTAACATTTCAGGAGGAAAAAAAAAATTTAGGGCTTTTTGGTTAAAAAATTTTTTGAGAGGCTGAGAGATACCTCAGTGGGTAAACATGCTAGATGTACAAAGTCTGACCTAAGTTCAAATCCTCCAGGAGCTGAAAGTCCAGATCTGGTGGCATACATCTATAATCCCAGCACTCCTACAGTGAGATGGGAGGCAGAGACAGGAGAATGAGGTGAAGCTTAGGTCAGTTAGGCTGGAGTGCATGGTAAAGCAGCAGAAACAAGAGACGACCCTGCCTCAGCAAGGGGTTGACTGACCCTGAAAGTTGTTTCTGCCCCCAGAAACTTAATACTTTTTTTTTAACTTGAAATGAATGTTTTTGCTTATAATCACAGCACTTGGGAAGCTGAGGCAAGAGGATTACTACAAGGTGGAGGCCAGTCTGAGTTACATAGTGAATTCCAGGCCAACCTGGGCTACACAATGAGACTCTATCTCTTTAAAAAAAAAAAAAATCAAACAACCAAAGAATAAAAGTTCAGTAAATCACCAAGAATTTATTGCTATCATGTCTTCATACCTGTTCCCACCTGAAGGAAGATTCTGCCTAAGGCAAAGGTACCCTAATGTCAAGTGATGTAATGCCTCATTGTGCTCTAGGAAGTGGTCTATAAACCTAGAGTTCAGTTTGTTGCCCCGTTCTTGGAAGTATATCAATACCTCCCGACTTCAGTTAATTGCTTGTACTACTCCGTATTTCTTTTTTTTAATTTATTATTTTTATTTTTTATGTGTATGAGTGTATTATCTGCATGTAGGTAGGTGGCCCCCGTGTTATGCAAATGCCCTTAAAGGTTGGAAGAGGCTGTCAGATGCCCTGGAACTGAAGTTACAGATGGTTGTTAGCCACTATGTGGGTGCTAGGAATTGAACCCGGGTCCTCTGCAAGAGCAGCCAGTGCTCTTAACCACTGAGCCATCTCTTCAGCCCCTGCTCTGTATGTCTTGATCCATAATGGTGTTATGGTTTGAAGAGTGTTTTCTCCAATGGCTCATAAGTTAAAAGTGTGGCAAGATCCTTAAGAAATGGAAACTAGGAGAAGTTAGGTCATTGGATCATCAACTTTGGAAGAGATTAATATAGTTCCCATGGACCCTGATAGCACAGTGTTATAAAAGAGTGAGCCTGGCCCCAAATCTCTTTTGCTTCCTGTCTTACCATCATTTTTCCCTCTTGCATGCTCTCCCACAGTAATTGCATCGACTGTGTTTTGATGTGACCAGAAGGCCTACCTCAGAGATGAACAGGTATCATAGCCCTGTGATTGGATCTCCAAATTGTGAGCCAAATAAATCTTTCATTTAGAATACTCAGTCTTGGTTATTTTGTTATAGCAACAGAAAACAAACTAAGAAAAATAGTTTGTTGCCTTGAGTTGAAAGAGGCAACATGACTCTTTTATCCGTGTAGATCTTTATCTTGTTTTTTAAATATTTTATTTAATATAATTAATTACCATGATGCATATAACCTGCCCCATTCCCCCCTCTCCAGTTCATCCTCTACCCCTTCCCCACTTTTCCTTTCCAATTTAGAGGTGGCTTTTTAGTTCTCCCTTACCAATCAGTTACTATTTAAGATATATGCATCAGATCCTTTCATTTCAAAAACAAAGCTGTATTCAAAATGTAATATACTTGAAAGAAATAATACAATAATATTAAAATTCAGGAATTCAATTCATGTAATCAATATTTGGGGTACCTGTTCCATATCTGCCTTCAAGAGACTCACATTCGAAGAAAGAGGGAGAAAAACCAGTGATAATGATACGCTATAGTGTCTGTTCCTTGATGTACTCCTAGGGCCCACGGAAAGGTCCGGCATCTTATCCTGGGAAAGTGTGGAAACTTGAGAGGGCCCAGGCTCAGCAAATATTTTCCAGAGGAGTTGATGCATCAGTAGACTCTCTAAAATCAGATAGCTGTTAGGGGATGTTAGGCAGAATTTTTCCTCAGTTGGAGGAACACATATGCAGAAGGAGCATGTGACAACAGGTTCAGAAGGGGTACATAAGACCTCTAGTACAAATCTAACACCAAGTACTTTCATGGTGAGAATAAAGTTTTGGTCCTTCAATCAGAGATGACTTCAAAAATACATTTAGCTCATTCCTGCTAGAAATTATCGAGTGATGAATTTTAAAATTGATCTGGATTCTTCCTACTATTATTTATATCACATTTTCACCAACACGTTTGTGTGAGGATGTGTGTGTGTGTGTGTGTGTGTGTGTGTGTGCACGTTCACATATGAGTGCATATCCCAGCCCTCCCATCACTTATTGATTGTGAAGTACTGGGTGCTTAAGATTGACCTCTGCTTAATCCTAGACCAGGGCATAGTTCAAAGCAGGCAAATGGCTCCCAACAACTGGGCAAGGTGATTAGGTGATTAGCTTCTCGGTGCCCTTTTCCTCATTTGTAAAAGGGGAATACTCCACCTTCACTGAGTTGCTGTGAAAATGACAAGACAGAATCCTTGTAGCACAGGGCCTGATACATCTGTTAAGTAATCCAGGCTCGGGGGCAGAGGCAGGCAGATCTCTGGGAGTCTCAGGCCAGCCAGGAGCTACATAGTGAGACACTGTTGGCGGAGAGCTCTGATGAAATTATTGAAGATACTCCTGAACCTAAGACCAGTGTTTCTCATCTTGCTTTCCACCAAAGGACATAAATATACTGGAAGAAAGACTGGAGGTGAAGGGACGGCTCCAACAAAATTACAAGCAGAAAGAAAGGAACTAGAGCTACAAGGAAAAGGGACAGCGAGTAGACAAAGGACTGAAGTACGTTTTGGAGACACATCGGCCACTATAGTTGCCTATCCCAGCTTCAATTTTCCAAGGCAGATGATTGTTTGAATTTAAAACAACCAGAGGAAGGGCTTGAGAATTCCAAGAGGTCTTTTATTTTATAATCCTCAAAAAATCCAAGTATAAAAAGGCTCTAAGGGGAATAAAGCCCTCTGGGATGGGGTGTGATGAGGCCATCTTTTTTTAGAGAGCTCTTTATCAAACCCTGGAGACTACCTAGAACAAGATTTTCAAAGCCTTTTCCACTCACAACCCCCTTTCACCCAAAAAAGTCTTACATGACTCCAGGTATACAAGTATATAAATTAGTTAAACGAATCAAATATTTACTGATAATAAATCAACTTTAAAACAATTCTTTGGTATACATATAATTTTATCATCCATTAAAGACTAAAGCAAATTTACATACTAATGAGATGAATGTGTTCATTTATTTTACATAAGGAATTAAATCTTGGATGAATATTTGGTACTGCAGGATGCAGATGCTTCCAACATTTTTCAAAGTTGTTCAATATTTTGATTTGGTAATCATCAAGACTGAGAATACCACTTCACATAAATACATGGTACAAAATGGCAGAAGGATGTTTAAAGCCATCTAAGAAATTGTTAGAAATTCTGACCTAATCCCAAGCTAAATTTCATTTAATAATTTTTGTGAAACTCAAATCAGCAACTCAAGCAACAATTTTTATCATTATTTTCATTTTGATTGTTAGGCAAAGTTTCAAGCTAGCCTTGAACTCCCAATGTAGCCAAGAAGAACCCTGAACTTGGGATCCTCCTGCCTCCACCTCCTAAGCGCTGGAATTATAGGGGTGCCCTACCACTCCCCATTTTTGCATTCTAGGCAAGCACTCTGCCACCTGAGCTACAACCTCAACCCTCAGATTTTTAAAAATCAAACATTTTGACTATAATACAATTGAATGACATATTAATTTGATACTTCCCTTCTGAGAAATAACGGTAGAAAATATTTAAAGTCTTATTTCCTGTAGTTAAACCACTATGTTTTGATGAGAGCAGAGTATTTTGTATAGGCTGTGAAAACACCGCAGTTGATAACACAGAATAGTCTGAGCTGAGCTGGGTAGTGTTCATGCAAAATGCGCTCACTGTGTACTGAGAACCAAGATCACCGTGAAGTTACATGGCATAACACCAGTAAGCACAGCAAGAAACGCTTCCAATTCATTACACATTTGATTCTGAGTTAATATTTGGTCATCGTGTGTTCAGAAGTGTTTTGTTGTTGCCAAACTGTTCATGGTTCCCACACTCATTCATATGGGGACACACCCCACAGATTATGAAACTGGAATTTAGAGACTATCGTAAAAGATTCTTGTATTTGCTGAGACAGCTGGTGTATGAGGAACTATTACAAAGAAATAAAATGTTAAATCCAATGTTTACAGATGAAATCTCTTTGGGAAACAGAGTTTAGAGCAGTGGAAAGCAAACAACCTCATGTCATCCTGAGTAAAAGCAGAAGACTGCTGCATATGCTACTTAGTCATCTGCTGGTGAGGAGCACTTTTAGGAAGGCCTAAGCTGTAGGTAGTTTGAAGAAAATGACTTTCCTTCTATGAGTTTTCAATCTTGGCTTACCTCCTGTTTGATTTTGTGCGATACTCTTTTCATTGTTTTGTTAAGTGCTTACTCTGACTTGATATCCCTCTCCACATCTTTCATTTTCCGGTTTGTAGTCTAGTTTATTTTCAGAGCTTAAGCTGTACTGTCCACTATCTTTTTCTGTTCTTAGATCTTCTTCCTTTTCCTCCTTTACTTACTGGTAGTTTAGCAAGAATAGTACTGAGCAAGGACCAGATGTTGGTTAATTAAACAAAATAAACCAGCAAATAAAAACTCCCTAATATTTGGTTTGGGGTTAGTTAGCGACATTAGTGGCATTTTCTTTATTTTTGAAAAATTTTGAAAGATTTTACATTTATTATTCATGTGTGTGCATGTGTCCACATGAGTGTAGAAATACGAGTGTGTGCAGGTGCCTTCAGAAGCCAGAAGAGGGTGTCTGATCCTTTGGAGCTGCAGTTATAGGTGTTTGTGAGCCATTTGACATGGGTGCTGGGATCTGAACTCTGGTCCTCGTGATAGAGCAGTAGCCACTCTTAACTGCTGAGTTATCTCTCTAGCTCCTTTATTTTTTTTCGGACATGTTATTTTGTTGTTTTTTTAAATATTGTACTTTAAAAATTTTGTGTGTATGGATATATTGACTGCATGTATATAAGTGCACCCATGTCATGCAATGCCCACAGAGGTCAGAAGAGGGCAATTTTTTTCTGTTAGCTTTTTACTGCTGTGACAAAATACCTGAGATTATCAACTTAAGTGAGACAAGATATATTTTGGCTCATGGTTTCAGGAGCGTCAGTCCATGGGCAGCTCATTCTGTTATGTTTAGATCCACAGCAATGCAAAAGCATCATGGCAAAGGGAAGGCAAAACCACTCCACTCATAGCATCTGGGAAGGAGGAGAGAAGAGAGAGGGAGAGAGAGAGAGAGAGAGAGAGAGAGAGAGAGAGAGAGAGAGAGAGAGAGAGAGAGAGAAGAAGGAGGAGGAGGAGGAGGAGGAGGAGAAGGAGGAGGAGGAGGAGGAGGAGGAGAAGAGATGAGATCAAGGATAAGATATACCCTTTAAGGACATGCCCCTCAAGATCCAATGACCTCTTAACAGCAACACTAGCAGAGTGATAAGCCTTCGATGAGCATTTTGTAGGGACACTTCATATTCAAGCCATAACAAGTAGGAAGGAATACAGCTTACCAAGTTCATAGACGAGAAAGCCCATGGGTAGAAAGAAAACAGGGCAATGGGGAGTCAAGAGGACCAAAGGAAAATAAAGCTTCAAATTCAAGAGGTTGGCCTACAGAGCCAGATTGGGAAGAGGTCAAGGAGGACAGAGACTGAGAAATCATAATTTTTGCCCGCTAGGATGGCATTGGGGTATTTGGGGGATGTAGTTATCATAGTTCTATACTGGATGTTCTAGTTTGCTTTCAATTGCTATGATAAAACACTCTGACCAATACCAACTTGGGGAGGAAAGGGTTTATTTGGCTCACATATCCCAGGTTATAGTTCATCATTGAGGGGCCCAAGGTGGGAACTCAGGGCAGGAACCTGGAGGCAGGAATTGAAGCATAGGCCAAGGAAAAACACCGCTTACTTGCTTGGTTCCCTGGCCTATGCTCAACCTGCTTTCTTATACAATACAGAACAACCTGCCCAGGGGCACAGCCCACAGTGGTCTGGACTCTCCCACATCACTCAACAATCAAGAAAATACCACCACAGACATGGCCACAGGCCAGTCCAATGGAGGCAACTCCCTAATTGAGGCTCCCTCAACCCAGGTTGGTCAAGTTGACATCTAAAGCTATCCAGTACAGTAGGCTCCATGTTACAAGGGCTAAGTATATAGTAAGCCAAGGGAGATAATGAATTTTGATCTTAAGAGAAATTTGACAGTAAAGGGAAAGAGATTGGATGAAAATTCACAGAACAGAAAAGACGAAGGAAGGAATATTTTTAAGAATGTGATAAAGAATTTATGTTCTGTGTTAAACTGTCGATAGCAATGTATAGACTTAGAATAAATTCCAAGTTTTCAATCTGCTCACAGTACCTTTCTTCCTCAGAGTTCCAAGCAAGAAGCTTACTACATTGAGAGAAGAGGAAAATATATAGAGAAAAGAATTGATAAGCAATCAGTGAGGGGCTGGACAGATGGCTCAGTGGTTAAGAGCACTGGCTACTCTTGCAGAGGACCTGGGCTTGATTCCCAGCACCCACATGAGGGCTAACATCTGCCTGTAACTCCAGTTCCAGGGAATTCAATACCCTTTTCTGACTTCCATGGACATTACATGACACGGGTATACTTATGCACACCCAGGCAATACACTTACACACATAAAATAAAAATAATAAATAAAATATTTTTAAAAGATCAACAGGTAGATTCAACAGTTTCCTTTCATGTAGCTAAACCATATGTATTCATAATTTGCACATTTAGATTGGAAGAAACCCTCAAAATACAGAGAAGTAGGGCTGGGGATGTAGCTCAGTCGTAAAGCACTTGCCTGGCATGCACGAAGCCTTAGCTTCTCAGTAGCAGTGAAATAATTAAATAAGGGACTGGCAAGATGGCTCAGCAGTTAAGAGCATTAGCTGCTCTTGGAGAGGACCTAGGTTTGAATCCCAGCACCCACATGGTAACTAACAGTTATCCATAATTCCATTTCCAGGGGATTCAACACCCTCTTCTGTCCTCCACTAGCATGCATGACACAGGTGCACTTACACACATAACACTCATACACATAAAATAAATGAATAAATGAAAATTATAAATAAACAAACACATAAGTACATAAACACGGAGGCATGTGTTTGGTTGTCTTTCTGTTGTTACTGTTGTGTGTTTGCTTTTATGTGTTTTGGTGCAAGTTTTTTAAAGTTTTCAATCCGCTCCCTACTTGAAAAGACTTCAAGGCCAGACTAGTGGTCTGTGACTGTAGTCCTAAAGCTCAGAAGGTGGAGTTTGAAGGATCACAAGTTTGAGATGAGTCTGGGCTACATAGAAATTCAAGGCCAGCCTGAGCTACCTAGTGAGTCCCTGTCTCAAAATATGAAGGGGCTGGGGATGTGGCTTGGATGTAGAGTGCTTTAGGCCATGGCTTCAATTTCTAGAAGAGAGAGAGAGAGAAAGAGAGAGAGAGAGAGCCTTTAGTAGCCTATAAATTCCTCAGCCCCGCATCCACCCTGCTTCCTGCATTCCTACCATCATCCTAGTTCAGGTCCCAGTTACCTCTTCCCTTGTCTGCTGAAACAGCCCATCTCCTGTCATTCACACCGTCTGACACACCCTTCCAGACCCCATCTTCTAATGCACAGTTCTGAGCCTGTCTGTGCATTGCCTAAAAGCCTTCAGTAGATTCCTTTTGTTAACGGAATTAGGTAGAGGTTCTTTACCTGTTGTTGTTTTTTTAAAGCCAGCCACAATATGGTTTTCATTCATCTTCTCTGTCTTAACTTCTCTGTCTTATACTCTAACTGATCTATGGGCACGGAAGAGAGGAGTGCTTGCTTATCCTCCTTGGAGTAACCATGTGGAATTTTCTTACAAACCGAGTTGATTCCCACAGGAAGGAGAGGCAAGATGCTGATCATCTTCCATTTCTGTTTGTAACTTTTCTATGAAGATGTTTGCCAGAGTGTATTCAGTTAAGAATAAAACAGTTCAAATATCGTATCTGCTTCAGGGTACAGTGCTAGGCCAGGCACATTGGGCCATTCAATAAAGTTTTTGAATTCCTATATTGAAAAGAGCTAGGGGCTGCCTTTGCTCAGCAGCTCTCAACATGTCCTTACCTCTTCCTACTAAAATGTATTTTTTTCTTTTTCTATTTTCATGTGTATGCATGTTTGGGGGGAGGGTTTCCTGGGGGGAGGTCTCTCAATCAAACCCAGAACTTGCAGATATGGCTAGTCTCACCAGCCACCTTATTCTGGTGACCTCTGGGAGTTCCCCTGTCTCTGTCTTTGGAGGCTGTGGAATCACTGGCAGATTGCCATGACCCTCAGATATTTATATGTCTTTTAGGGATCTGAACTCTGGTCCTCAAGCTTGATAAGCACTTTAATCACCGAGGCATCTCCCAACTCCAATCTTTTTATTTTTAATGTAGTATCAGTGTGTCCTTTACATGGCTATAAGAATACTGTGTATTAAAGCCCAGAATGGTGGCACATTCCTATAAGCCAGCACTTAAGAAGCTGAGAAGGGGGATTTTTTGAATTCAAAATGAACTTGGGCTATATAGCAAGATAAAATTAAAAAAAAAACACCATTATCTATCTATTGCATTATAAATTCTAAAAACAGGAACTTTTCATCATTTAACCTAGTTTATTGACTGCTCAATTCACATATATATGTGTAGTTATGCTTTTAATTTTCATACATGTTTTACAATTTTGATAAGTAATCTGCAGGTTATTTTTATCAATCAAGGACTTCTAAGTACTAAAACTGTATAACTACACATACAGTTCTATATTTCTGTGTAACCATCCAATTTTCTCTCGAGAGAGGTTCTCTGGGGGGAAGGTTTTCTAGGGGGAGGGTTTGGGGGGGGAGGGTTCCTAGCTTTCATCAGATACTTCTAGTGTCTGTAAAAGAATAGCAGTCATTCATTCTTCATTTTCTGAGCCTGATTCTCATAGCCCAAGCTAGCCTTGAACTCAGCAATCCTGTCTCATCCTCCGTAGTGATGCGGTTACACTCTGTGCTGCTACACCTGCGGTTCTTAGGCATCAGAAAGCAGATCTGTAGAAGTGCTTGTCCTTACTGGTTATTTAGAAAGAAATATTTGGAAGTCTTGGTAATTGTACCAGAACAGAATCAACTGCAGACAGAATCATTCAGGATAAACAATCCCTAATGCCGCTTCTAAGCTCTCCTCCTTCCCCACTCATCCTGAATCTTGCCTTTTGCTGGACAGAAGAATGGCATCATACAACGGCAAGAAGGGTATATGAAGGCCTTACCATCTGCCCCTTACATCCTCTTCTCTTCTCATCCATCTGGATGGAGCCTCTAGTGAATGCACAGAAGGCCTCTATCTGGATGCTCGGCATTCAGATTCCTAAATGAACTTTCTTTCTCATGCAACACTTCTAGTGGATAGTACATTACGAGTTAGAATAATAGGAAGAATAAAGTTTCTTCCAATAGGACCAGTCTCAGACTCTGGATCCGTTAACTTTGCTTGGTGAACTTGAGAAAAAGGGAAGTAAACTTCTGGCTTATTGTCAGAAACCTACTTTTTTTGGTTAATTTTCTATAAAAGCTCTTTTCCTCTCTTGCTGATTATTACTGATTTTCTGTATCTTTCTCTTTTCTCTTATTCTCTTTGGAGTTCGGTCCTCCCTAGTGACTTAATTTAGTTAATGTTCTAATTAGTGCATCTTCTACTCTAGCAGATTTTCTGAGCTTTTACATCAGTGCTTTTTCCATATGATAAACTCCATTAACAAGTCTCTAAATGTTCAAGAGAAAGGAAGCAGTTATTTAATGCAATGGATACTACCTCATCTGCCCCATCTTTTGGTCCAACTTTCTTGGCTAGCTTAGCGCCTCCTCAGCAGATCATTCATCAGCAGAGACTCGGGGATGGGCTATGGCACTAAGGCTGATGACCGAATAGACTCATCTTCTACAAGGTGCTGTCATGTCACCACTGTAAATAAAAGAGTTTTATATCAAGGAAAACTTCCTTTAGAAAGAAATGTTAATGCCAAATTCTTAGTAGTGATTTGACTTCCTGATATTCTCCTCTTTTCTTCAAATCTCCAAAATTTACCCAGACGTGATTAGGCATATAGTTATAATCTGTGATATGGAATAA
Source organism: Eospalax fontanierii (assembly GCA_035773235.1). Lineage (NCBI taxonomy): Eukaryota > Metazoa > Chordata > Mammalia > Rodentia > Spalacidae > Eospalax > Eospalax fontanierii. The sequence continues at coordinate 47,287,681 of CM069536.1, read as the reverse complement.
TTTTTAAAAACTTAGTGAATCATGATAGACTATTGCATCTGACATTTTAAGCAGTGGTTTAAAAAATGTCTATATTTTTCCTTTTTTTTTTAAAGGCCACCAAGTCTAATTTGTGTTTCTCAAATGCTCTTGTGTGTGGGTTCATTCTTTGGAATCTGGTCAACTTACCAGGTGTCACACCCTTGAGGAAAACTGAATTTCCCTTTTCCAACAGCTGTCTGGGACTTCTGCCCACCTCCCCCATCCATGAACAATGGTTCTTAACCTTGACTGCACATTGGAACCAAGTGGAGGGCTTCTAAATAAAACTCGATATCTGGGAGATTCTGATTTAATTGGTGTGAAGTTCAGCACAGGCCGCGGGCATTTTTAATAGCTAGTAGCTACAAGTGAGGTTGAGGACAAGCACTCAGTCAACAGAACCAACAGTCAGCTTCAGTGAGCAGTGTCATAATACTGTCAGAAGACAGTAGAGGGCAGAGTTGACTTAAATTTATATAGAGATAAATTGTCATTGATTGGCAATACTAACTAGATAATAATCTTAATTTTGTACTTTATGTTTACCTTTCAACACAAAGCTTTCATTTATGACTAAAGTCAAGTCACTTTTTGTATATTAGAATTTACTGGAAAACTTCTTGGTGGTAGCCTATGAATAGGGTCATTATATATTATACAAACCAGCACACGTTTGAGCGTTGAAAGTAACACTTACAGATTGCACCAGTATAGCAGGCACGAACTAGGACTGTCTTGGGCAATCACGGATATGTGGTTACTGTACCATGGCTTGGTTAACTAAAACTAGATTATATGAAAGCAACTATATCTTTGGGTTGATTATTAAAATCTCCAGGTTTTTTTTTTTTTCTGATACAGGGTTTTCCTGCAGTCTCAAATAGCCTGGAACTCAGTATATAGACCAGGCTGGCCTTCGTCTCTTAGAGATCTGCCTGACTCTGCCTCCTCAGTGCTGGGATTAAAGGTATATACAACCAAGCCCAGTTCCAGTATTATTTTTATGTATGCCCATCTATTGCCATTCACATCACCCAGACATCATGAGCAGTGGAAAAGAGACAGGACAGGTTTGTAAGTGTCGGGCATTATACAACTGACCTGAGAAGAGAAGACTTGTTCAGGATTTTCCTCTTGTCAATAAGATATAAGAATTTCCTTAAAAATCCTTTCAGAGAGAGAGCAGAGCATGACATATAAACAATGAATTAGTAACAATAAAATGATATAGGCTATCTTTGGCTTATAGGGACTTTTATTTTCCACCATGATCCAATGCTCAGTACACAGATGAGCTAACTACCTGAATTGCTCTGAGTATGACTCTTAGAAAATTTCCTTGAGAGTATAATTCCTTTCCTTAGTGCTCTCTCTGCTCCTGTATGGTTATCCTACATAGCATTAACCCCGACATTCAGTGAAGATATTTAATTTGAATATGGAAGGCTTGATACAATTGTTAAACAGCAAACACCAAGGGATTAATCATTTCAGTTGACCACAGAAGTATCCCTCTGTGTGCATCAGAAGTTTAGCCACAGACCTTCCATTCCACACAGAGCGTAGAATTCCTTCTACAGTGTGTTGCAGCCACATACCACAGCTTTTGAATAACAACTACAATACTGGCTGTATTTAACTTATGGCCCCCTCATAGGATGTGTGTGTATGTGTGTGTGTGTGTGTGTGTGTGTGTGTGTGTGTGTGTGTATGCAAGTTTCCTTCAGTTTTTAATTTGGGTGAAAGTTCTTCCACCTTTTTCTGTGTTGAAAGCTTATTGTTACTCTCTTACTGACTTCTTACATCTAGATTTCAGACTGATTTAATTTACCTACCCTCTGGTAATTAGTTCTGCATTTTCACACTTACTGAAGTGATAAGTATAATTATCAAGACTGATTAGAGCAGAGTATAGTGGTCCACATATGTCTATAATCTCAGCACTTGGGAATTAGAAACAGGAGGTTTCAGAGTTCAAGCTCAACTTCAGTTGCCTAGTGAGTTTGAGGCCAGCCTGAGCTATCTGAGACTCTGTCTCAAAAAACCAAACCAAATCAAGCAAACAAGCAAAAAACAAACAGATGATTAGGAAACACAAATAATTAAAGCATGGTAGTAAAGAAAACAAAATTATAAGGACCAATCCTATCTTAACATGTTTAGGACTGTTTCATTCCATAGGCTCAGACTGGATTGTAGGACCAGTCTGATAGCTAGACAGCTCTTCCCATTGTGCAAAGGATGGACTGGTGTGGAATGTGCATGGGTCAGGCTGCTCCATTTCACATACTGTTGATGGTAATGCCAGCTGAGAAAAACAGATGTGCTGTGCAAGCTTTATGTAACAAAAGTTCTTTACCTTTGTAACACACAATTATTATCTGAGTTACTGATGAGAGCATGCAGACACCATTTTCCTGGGTTTGCTGCTATTTTGTTCCTGCCTGGCTGTCTACCAAAACTTATTCGTATAATAAAGGGACCTAATATCTTTACTTAGTTTTTACTGTTTTACCCACCCACACTGAAAATATCTGTTTATGAAAATATTCTAAATTTATAAAACACTCAAACATCAAAGAAGAAAAGAAAGAAATAAGAATTACTCTTAGTCTGCCTCATAGAAATAACTCAAGAATTTTAAGAGTATTCTTAATGTAAAGTTACCTTCTTAGTAAAATATAAATTATTTGGAAGCTTTAAGTTTTTTTCTTTAAGATTTTATTTTTGTTTTGTGTGTGTGCATGCGTGTGTTTGTGAACTTTTGGATACCGGTGCTGAGATCCAAACTCTGGTCCTCATGATTGAACAGCAGGTGCTCTTAACCTCCGAGCCATCTCTTTAGTTCCTGTTTGGAGCCTTTAAAAAATTCAATAATGTATCATGACATTTTCCTTTTTCAGTAATTATAAAACTATATTCTCACTTAAATTAGTGTGTATATATACATGTATACACACCATAACTAGTTTTAAAAGGGAAACTGCAGACCAAATAAATTTAGTAGAGTTCATTTGGGCAAAACAAAACAAAACTGACCCACAAGTCAGACAACTCTACTAATCAGAGATGTTCTGAGAATTCTAGCCAATGCCATCAGCAGTATTTATAGGAAAATGGAACTGAGGTATAGAAAACAACCTACTGGCCAGTAGTCAATCGGCCAGTCAACTGCTTACAGTTTAACTTTAACTAATTCATTGACTATAAGGCTTCCTGCAACCAGCCAAAGCTCATTTGCTGTGATTCAACTCTACATTGGTTGGGATGTTGGGCTCAGTGCAGGTATCTACTACAAGATTATGGCCTACCACAGATTTTATTTAACATCTTTTTAACCAATTTTATCTTAATTTTTTAAATTCCATTTTGATGAACACTGATATTAAGTGCATTTTTCATTACTATCAACCTTACTGTGATAAATATGTCATATTTCCTTAGTATAGGTGTAACACATCCAAAGCTCCACAGAGCTGGGAGGTTCCTGGGAGCCTATCTAGTTCCAGGTCATTTTGCAGATGAGAAAGTGAGGCACAGAGAGACTAAGGGGAAGTAGCGCCTCTGACTGTCCACCTAGTGGTCTTTCCAGCCTCCTCCAGCATTAACTATTTAAAAAAGCTGCAAGTGACACTGACTTTTCTTTCTTATTCCTATGCAAAGAGTTGTACCTTCGAAGTCAAATCCTTCCCAAGGCCACTTGCAGTTGAAGGTTTTTATTTTAGTTACAGAATACGGTGTTTCTGTAGCCTTTGGGAGATTTAACAAGCACCTGAACTCATATGGGGGTATTTATGTACTTGTTTATTTCTGACAGAAGTTGATGGGGATGGGGAAGAGTTAAAGAAGGCAGGGCAGTGGTTAGGTTCAGTGGTGGACTATCAATATCAACATCAATATCATCAATGTCTACAGCTTTCAGTTGTTTTCTCTGACAGGTTCAGAACTAGAAGCCAAATTAAACCCATTTTGATGATGTTGATGGAACAAGCAGCACAGACTTGTCACCGTGTGCATGCGCAGCATAGTTGGGGCTAAATTATTTTTATTTCTCATTATTTTTTATTTTATGAGTATGAGTGTATTGCCTGCATGTGTGTAAGTGTACCCGTACTGTGTAATGCTCCTGGAGGAGGTCAGAAGAGGGCATCGGATCCCCTGGAACTAGAGTTATGGACAGTTGTTAGCCACCATGTGGGTGCTGGGAATAGAAGCCGGGTCCTCTGCAAGAGCAGTCAGTGCTCTTAAGTGATGAGCTGTCTGTCCAGCCCCCTGGGGCTAAATTCTTGAATGAACTATTAACTTAAAGTATGAGACTCTAATATGAATCCTCTGCCTTAAGTATCATGAGAATTTGTTCATTTATAAATCAAAACCACATGCTGTAACTCATATTTGTAACTGGAAGCTGAGACAGGAAGATCGCTGTGAGTTCCAGCATAGCCTGGGCTAGAGAGTGAGACCCTATTCAAAAAATATGTGAGATACTGTTTCCTGAATAAACAATTCCAATGAGCGAGAGGGATTTGGAGTTCTTTGTGATCTTTGGACAATTATTTAAATTCTGAGTTTTTGGTTTCTTTATCTAACAATAGGAATAGTAGAAGTAATTTACTTCGTGAAATCAAATAAAAATCATGATAAAACATTTGGCAGAAGAAAATAGTCCTTTAAAAATAGAATTTGCCAAATAAAATGAAAAAGCCAGGGTTTCTAGTAAGAACTGGTTGCATTCTGTATGTATTCTATAAAATACATCATGTTTAAAATAAATCATAGTTTCTTATAGACTTTAACATACTGAAGAAAGAGGCTGGAGAGATGGTTCAGCAGTTAGGAGCAAGCACTACTGTTGCAGAGGACCTGAGTTTGTTCCCAGCCCCCACATCAGGTGGCTCACAACTGCCAGTAATTCTGCTGGTCCCTTCACTCACATTGCATATAGCCACCCTGCACTCTCTCGCGCGCACACGCACACACACTCACATAATTAAAAATAATACATACTAAAATAAAAACAATGAAGAAATATTCAAACAGAAGTTGGGCAGTTGTAGAAATATCCACAGAATAAAGTAAAATTAATTTGCAGAGGTAATGGACCTTTTTATTGCAGTATCTTTCCAAACTTTATTGAAGTCTTCCCAAAGGTCTTGGTTGATATTATGAAAAAAAATACTGTGAATTTAGGAACTGCTCACTCTTAAACAAAACAATTAATGAGGCCATTTATGTTGGCAACAATTATCACATAAACAGAAAATTGTTTAATTGGCTGAATTGTTAGAATGAATTGTTTTTCTTTATTAACAAACTCAATTTTTAAATTATAAATTCTCTCCTTGATCTGAGTTCTTCTCTGATAGATACTTTTTAAAAATATGTACTTATTTTTAGTGTTTGCCTGCATGTATGTGTATGCACTGTGTGAATGCCTGGTGACTAAAGAGACCAGAAGAGGGTTTCAAGGCCCCTGGAACTGCAGGTATAGGCAGTTGTGAGCTACCATGTTGGTACTGAGAAACAAACCTGGGCCCTCTGCAAGAGCAACAAGCACTCCTAACCACTGAACCATCTCTCCAGTCCACTTTGTCTGATAAATATTAATAAAGGAAGAAAATAAAATTGTTGGAATTAGTTAATTAATTAATTAGGCTCCTGATTATCCACATACAGACTGTCCACTCTAAAATATTCAAGATAGTTAATGTCAAAACATTAACTCATTCCTTATAATGCATTCTGACTCGTGTTTCTGTGTTCTTAATCTTGTGTGTTCAAGATCTGGGCATACTGGAGCATGGGGATTGGAACAGGGTCATCTCTGAGGATTAGGTCTGAAGATAGTAGAGAAGAAAGAAACAAAAGTCATCTGAACCATCACTATTTGCTCTACCTTGCCATCCACGAGACAGGTGAAGAGGAGATACTCCTGGCCCATGGGTGAGCCTGTGGTAGCTATGAGTATAAGCCCACCTAACTCTTTCTCTCACTCACCCAGACAGTAAGTTAGGTATGGATGTGCCGAGGTGGTTGAGGAGCAGGTAAAATTCAGACACAAATATTGTCAATTGTATCTCAAGGTATGTGAATTCATTTTGACAACCTTACTCAAAGACAAATAGGAACAGAAACCTCCTGGGAAAAGATCACAAATAGTTTGTATTTAAGCCAGACAAAAATGGTTTTTAAGGGCCGGAGAGATGGCTCAGTGATTAAGAGCACCTGACCCAGGTTTGGTTCCCAGAACCCCATATGGTGGCTCACAGTGTCTGTAACTCCAGTTCCAGAGAGCCTGAAGGCCTTCATCTGGCCTCCACAGGCACTGTATGCACGTGAGGCATTTACATCCATGTAGGCAAAACACTCCTACATATAAATTAAAAATAAAACAAAATAAAATGACTTTTAATTACTTTCCTGGTTGTTTTCCAAGACTGCAATCTCTTTTAGTTCCTTGCTTTGTTCATTTATTCATTCTTCAAGTCTTGAATGAGTTTCTCTTATGTGTCAGGTACCATGCTAAGTGCTTAAAACTATATCCCAAAGGTAATGGGAAGCCACAGGATGATTTAAAGTAACCAAGTGGCATGATCTGATTTCCTCTTTAGAGAGCAGAATTTGGCCGCTATGCGGAAGAACTGAAGGAACATGAAACTGAAGAACGGGCGTGCAATTAGGAGATGGCAGGCACAGAGGAATTTTGTTTGCGGCATCTGAATGCAAAAACGTGGTCACTAGCTCTCAGCCCCTCTTTGTTCTAAATGCTGTGCTTTTTGAATTAGCCTTACTGCTCCTTTGTCTCTGCAAGTTGAGGTAACTCCAGACTTGGGATGGAAAAATTCAGATTAATTTGCTGAAATGTATCTCAGTTAAAGAGTATTAAAGAAAAAGTCAATGTGTACTAACTCTAGGCACCATTCTGATATTTTCTGTGCATTACAAAATAGTTGTGGCTTTTTGATATGTGTTTTTTGGTTTATTCTTACAATGATGGGGATGGAACCCAGGACCTAGTATATGCTGATATCATGAGATCTTCCTTCACTGTTGTTACTAAGGATTTGAATTGACTAGGTTTGACTTGATATTGATGTTTTTAAATATTTCTCTAATATCTGTGTTCATACTTAATTCAAAGTAGTTTGATTTAAATGGCTTTGATTCTGTGATTCAGTAAAAATAATGTGTATGCATGTGTGTGTGTGTATGTGTGTGTGTGTGAGGGTGTGTGTATGCACACATGTGCACATGTGTGTAGCTGGAGCTTGTGGAGGCCAAAGGTTGATATCAGAGGTCTTCCTCAATTGCTTCTCCATCTTATTTTTTAATTTTTTTTCTATTAAAAATTTTATTTTATGTGTATATTATGTGTACTGTGTGAGTGTATGTCATGTGCGGGTAGGTGCCCAAGGAGGCCAGAGGAGGGTGTGGGATCTCCTTGGAGCTGGAGTGCAGAGTTACCTGATGTGGGTGCTAGGAGCCGACCTGGGATCCTCTAGGAGAGTCAGGAGTGTTCTTAACCCCTGAGCCATCTCTCCAGCTTCCTCCACCTTATTTTTTGAGACAGAGTCTTTCATGGAACCTAAAACTTTCTGATTCTGCTAGGGTGGCTGTCCTGTGAGCCCCTGGAATCTGCCTGTCTATGTCCCCCTGCCCAGCACTGATATACCCAGACTTTACATGGGTGATGGTGATCTGAACTCAAGTTTTCATGTATTGCCTGCACATATCTAAGTGTACCTATGGTATGCAATGCCCAGAGAGGTCAGAAGAGGGTGTCAGGTCCCCTGAAACTGGAGTTAGAATGACTGTTAGCCACCATGTGGGTGCTGGGAAGTAAACCTTGGTCCTCTGCTAGAGCAGCCAGTGCTCTTAACCACTGAGTCATCTCTCCAGTCCCCGTTTTACCCTTTTCAAAAGTGTTCCAGTACTTTTAAATTCCGATGTTCTTTTTGTATTTTTTAAAAGTGAAATTTAGGGTAAAAATGAAGTTAAATGTGTATGTTGAACTCACTGTCTCCACCCAACTTTACCTATTTTCCTTATTGTCTCTACTTCCTATCAAAGGATACATTGTGAAAATCAAATCTCATTGTGAAAATGTCAGGGAATGCCTGAGCATGATGGTGCATGCCTATAATACCAGCACTCAGAAGGCTGAGTAGAAGGATTGCTGGGGCAACCTAGGCTACATAATAAGTTTGAAGCCAGCCTAGACCACACTGACGAGAGAGAAAGAGAGAGAGAGAGAGAGAGAGAGAGAGAGAGAGAGAGAGAGAGAGAATATGAATATACTGGAAGTCTCCTCATAAGTTAGATGTCTCCAGTGTCCGAACTTATATTCTCTTGCCTTCTCGTACTGATTTCACCTAGAGCTAGGCAAATAGTTCCCAGAAGGTTTCCTCTCACTCCCGGCTGACATCTGCTGTCATATCAAATGCACACCTTCTCTCCTGGTCCCAGAACTCTTCCAAAGCTGCAGATTAACCAGGGAAGCTTTCTGAGAAGCTCAGAAGTACAAGGTGTCAACATGGACAAGGACACTGGCAGAGACAATCCCTTGATCAATAAAGATGAGAGCCCATCTTCTCGTGCACGTAGCTAATTCTCAAAGGCACTCTAGAATCTTTCTGAGAAGGTCTCTGAAGACTTAGCTGTGTGCTGTTCTCAACAGTGACCTGGTTATTGGAGCCGTCTATCAGCATTCCCTTCTTTCCTTCTTGACTCCCCCCAGTTTCCCATTCCTGCTCTCTGCCCCTTATTGGACATTGCCCCTTCCCTCTGTGCCTCTGAACTTCCTCTCTCCCTCGATTCTGATTTATCATTTCACTGTAACTCTATTAGCTGTAAAGCATTTGGGGATGCTGTCAGGATAACAGGATCTGCAGCAAATGAGGTTGTATTGAATTATTTAGCTTTCAGCTTAAGTGGAGATAAGTAAAGCAGCTGAGCTGGTCTGTAAAAATCTTGGGGTAATGCTCCCTGCTTTGGAGCTTCTATCACATTTATTTTTCCTTGTGGTTGAAAATTATAAATTTTAAAGCTTCAAAGAAAAATATGTGTGCAACTGTTCAATGCCACAAACCTATAGCTAAGGAATTATCTGTTTCCTGTACTATATAATTATGTAGTTGCAGAGCTCCCATTCTAGAGAATCATGAATTTATTTAATAAGTTTATTCACACAAGGGTTTTCAAAATGTAAATACATAATTTCATCCTTTCCAAAAGAGATCAAGGATTTCTACTTGTGATATGGATCAGTCCTAGCTTTTGAAGTTGGCCTGCTTTGCTTGCCAGATTTTGATTCTTAAAAAGACACGTTTCTAACTCAGTAATAAGCAAAACAAATTCTTTGTGTGATGAGGGATACTGGGCCTTGTATGTTAGGCCTGCGCCACTCTGAGGAGTTCCATCCCCAGGCCCTACAAATGGATTCTTAGATGTCATTGGCAAAAGGGGAGGGGAGGGACTCAATTTTAACCCTGGGGAACAGCCATGGCTATTGTGTCATAATTGGCCCGTGATAAGGACCCAGACAAGAGGAGTGGAGCGTTTTGTGGCTTTGTAATACCTGTAGAGTTTGCCCCATTTAACATTTCTTACTTTCGAAATACCCACTTTCAACTAGTGTGACTGCTTTTGTGTACATTCAGTACATAAACTAAGCTTGAACATCTGGCATTTAAACACCCTTTTCCTGAAGAATCCTGGAAAACTGCATAATTATACACTCAAGCAAATATCTCAAGAGTAAGGCCGTTTCCCTTGTAAGAATTCCATGTAGCAGGAGTCAAAGTTAAAACTTCCCTCTGCACCCACGCTCTTCTTAATCCAGCAACCATCTCCATTACTCCACACCTGCGATCACCTGGTTGATGACTGGCCAGAGATCATCTCAGACCCAGCAGGTGGAGAAAAAGAGAGGAATGGCACAGCAAGGCGCACAGCAAACCTTACAGTGCAATGACCTTGTATTGTTAAAAAGTCAAGCAAACAGACTGCCTTGCAAGCCGCCCATGTTCTTCTGGGTCACTCTTCTGAGTCACTCAGAGATGCTTTACCGTTCCTCCTTGACGCTCTTTTTCTAGTGCCTCCTCTGGCCCACTGTACCCTACCCCAGCGAAGCTTGTAGTTAGAAAGCCGGGTCTCACCTGAAGACCCAGGCCCACCCGGAGGTGGAGGTGGGCGGGTGTGCATGCTTGCCTGTTGATTACGGTCCCTGCACTGTGCCAGCGTCCTGCGACTGCAGGCTGCACGCCGCCCAGCATTGCCTGTTCTCCGGGACAACACTACGGTAGCAGGCAGGCTGGGGGCGGGGGCCTCGGGCCCAGTGCCCACCCCCTGCGCTCCCAGCGTCTGCTCTTACCACCAGCCCGGAGCACCGGCCCGGAGGCACGCTTTCTAACATAACCAGCCCCCGGGAAAAACCTGTCCTTCCAACCGGCCTCAAGAGGGGCTCAGGAGACTGGATGCCCTCCTTGCCCACCCTGCGGGCTAAACGTGTCTTTTAACGTATTTTAAAAACCCGATCGTAGGCAGCGGGGACGCAGGGCGGGAAAGGCTGGCTGGGCTCATTTCGGCCCCAGGCTCCGCGCTCTGGGCGCACGAATTAGGCCCGAGCTGCAAGCGGAGCCCACTCCCGCAGCCAGGGGCTCCGGGTGGCGCGGGAGCTGCGACAGGGAGGGCCGGAGGGGGCACCCGGAGTCCGGCGGCGGAGGCTGGGCAGGTGCCCCGGAGCGCGCCGGCTGATTGGCAGGTGCAGGAGTGGGTGGGGAAGGCGGGCCTGGCGCTGCGGGAGGCTGCGGCCCCGCCTCCCCGCCCCCGCCGCGGGACTATCTGGTCCCGGCAGCAGCGATGTCCCCCGGCAGGAATGTCCCTCCTCAGATAATGTTATTTATATCTCTGGGCGGGTCCGCGGCTCGGCAGCACCAGGCGCCCGGCGGCCGCTGTGCCAGGAGCCCCGCGCTGCCCTCCTCCCCCTGCGCCGCCGCCCCCGGGCTCGCGGTGGCCGCCGCTTCTGCCCCAGCGCAGGTGAGTCCCGAGAGGGCGGGCGGCGGGAGGGAGCCGGGCCCGGGCGCGCGGCGGGAGCGCGGGCACCGATGGCCCCAGGGGGCCGATGACGCGAGGCCGGGTGGGTGCCTGGCCCCGGGGGCAGAGCAGCGGCGGGAGGGTGCGCAGCCCAGGAGGCCCCGGCGGCTGCGGCAGGCGTCACCCTGGGACCCACGCGAGCTTCGGAGGCGTTGGGTTAGCCAGGCGCCAGCTTAGGACGGTCGGCTCTTGAGTGTCACCCGGGGCGCTGGAGCAAGGTTGGGATGTGTATGTTCCTGGTCGCCTCCCCCAGGACTCTCGCCTGGGAGCGTAGGGGATCCTGCTATCGCCTGTCTGACTCCCTGCGCTGCTCCCGGTGCCTCCCACTACTGGACTTCTCAACCCTCGGGCGGTCAAATCCTTCTGGAACTTGGCTTGTGCACTCCCCAGCCTCCCAGTACCCTGGCAGGGAGGGACAGTTCAGGTCAGTGGAGAGGGGCCAGGCCTCTGGATGCTGTGCAGGACTGGCAGAGTGGCCCAGTGTAGACCGAGAGAGGAAAGATCCAAGTGTCCCAGAACTATACTTCAAGGACCCCCACCCTTCTCTGAGTTCTTATTCCCCAGGTGTCAACTGTCCACTCTAATCCTTTGTGCCAGTTCCAACAACTTGGCCCCGAGATGTAACAGAAAGTGGAAGCAGTAAAAGCTTTAACACAATCCTCAAGACCTACCGATTTTCCCAGACTTCCCAAAGGGGAAATAGCTTCGGGGCTTGAGTACAGTTTCCCGTGACAGCGAGCCTTAGGTAGGGCCCTGAGTTATAGCCTATTAATATCCAAACCACTGTTTTCAGTGAGCAATTAGAGGTGCCAGGAGTTAATAACACCCTTAACTCGTTGAAGGAAAATGCAAAGAAGTCACTGTTTGAGGTGCATCCGGCGGGGTGGGGTGGAAGAATGTAGTGACAGCCTGCTTTACTGAGAACTTCAGTGTGGGGAGGATAGGCTGTCACCTCGAGGTAGGAGGCAGCCATGCAAATCCGTGCTTGTAGCAGTCATGATGTATATAGTTCTGTTTCCAAGGAAGGTGATTCAGAGAGCTCCTGAATGAGAGGCGTCTACAGAGCAAAAATTTCAGGGACATTTAGACTGCCTCTCCTTAGCTTCACAGATGTTCAGAATTTTACTCTAGAATTCCATCCCTGTTGTCACCCCCCCCCCACCACCACCACCGGACAAGTCATTTCCTATTTGGAAATCAGACTGCTATGCTTTTGCAGTAAGTCCTGGAATCCAGAATGTTATGGGAGATCCTTAGAAGTGCTGTGCACCAAATGCCCAGCACCCCAGAGGTCTGGGGACTAGCTAGCAAAGGGAATATTAAACTTAGAATAGAGGAGAAACCACCAGCCTTGAAGTGAAAACTCCAAACGTGGGTCATCTATACAAAGCTTTATCACATCCCATGCTACAGTAAAGCTCAAATGAGAGGGCATGGACCTTTTAGCTGTTGTTCCTAGCTTTATCAGTGGCCCAGTGGTAGTGGCTGGGGATGAGCCAGTCCTGTTAATCTGGAGTTCTCAGAAGACACAGAGTCTACTCATGGAATTGAAAGCACCCCAAAACTCCCAAACATCCAGGCTTGGTGGTGTAGCACAGGCGTATCAAGTTTTCCTGAGTGACTTGCCCAGCTGGGATACCACCTTTTGCTCTGGTCATCACTTCTTCCAAGTGTTTTGAAGGTGTCCTGCAGTGGAGCACCTGTTGGATTGTTAGCTTCTGGGTGAAGGCATGACAGGAGCAAGCCCCCACCTGGAATCATATTTGGCAAAATAAACACGACTATTTTAGGCAAACTAAGTGTGAGTGAAAGTTTTGAACTTGAGTCAGTTTGTCACAGGTCTGGAAAACAGTAGGTTTTTGACAAATAAAAATAATAATAGCTTTTAGCCCATCTTGTATGCATTGCTTGGCTTGAGCCTCAGTAAATCTATGTCGAGTGAATGAGAGAATGAATGAATGATCACAGATTTCTTTATGTTGTTCTACTTAATTGTCAGCTCTGTGAGGTAGCTCATATTATCAGCATTTTAAAAGTGCAGAAATAGGGCTGTGAGATGGCTCAGGGGTAAAAGTGCTTGCTGTGTAGAACTGGTGATGGACTTCATAAAGTTGTCCTCTAACCTCCACAAACTCAAGTGGGTACACACACACACACACACACACACACACACACACACACACAAAGGATAATTTTTTAAATGAGGAAATAGGTTCAGGGAATTAAATAACTGGCTCACATCACACTCTGATGAGAGATGAGTCTGAGATTCAAGCTCAGCCTCTTCTGTATTTTTAAGATTTGTAGACACTCAGCAGGGGATGTAGAGGAATCAGGTGGGAAAATTTGTTTGTAGCATTGATTCCTGAAACTTCAGAATCTTTGCTGTCTTGGACCTCAAATCATAATTTTGCTTATATCAGAGAAGCTTAAAATATTACCTAAAGGCAGTATGGGGCATTTTATTTATTCAAAAGTTTTTAGCCTGGCCTATTATTTTCAGGTCATTGTTTCAAGGACAGAATTATAATTCTGGCAGTAGTCAAAACATGGATTTTTTTTTTTTTAAGAAAAAAACAAAACAGATTTTTCCTTTTAGTCCTGGAAGTGGTCAGAAGGGCTTGATGATGCATAGGGACAGTGTGATAGGACAGAGTATGACTATAAAAAATTCATGAGGCAAACAGGATTGGAGTTGGAAGGGACCTTGGAGGTCACTGAGTCCAGCCTCTGTCTGTGTGATCACTTGCTTAAAAGTAAGACAGCTCTAGTCACCTCATCATCTATGTGGCTTCCTTACTTCTTTGTAAAAAATATTTTATTTATTATTTTTACTTTATGTGTATAGTGTATTGCCTCCATGTGTGTAAGTGTACTCAGGCTGTGCAATGCCCAGGAGGTCAGAAGAGAGCATTAGATTCCCTGGAACTGTAATTATGGATGGTTGTTAAGGCACCATATGGGTGCTGGGACTCGAACCCAAGTCCTCTGCAAGAGCACCCAGTGCTCCTAACCACTGAGCCATCTCCCCAGCCCACTACTTTACTTGACATTCTAACACATTTCTTTCCTGTATCTCTTTCTCTCCAAAGGCAAATAATGTTTGTTTCCTGAAGTTCAGCCTATTAAAACAACTGAGGTTTTCTTTCCTTTTGGGGAGATTGGGAGAGGACATATTTTATTTTACTTGTTTATTTTTAAATATTTTATTATTTTTATTTTACGTGTATGAATGTATTACCTGCATGTATGTAAGTGTACCCATATGGTGCAATACCCATGGAGGTCAGAAGAGGGCAGAGGATTCCCTGGATCTGGATTCCCTGGAACAGTTGTTAACCACCCTTGTGGGTGCTGGGAATCAAACCTGGGTCCTCTACAAAAGTTAAAAGTCCTCTTAACGACTGAACCATCTCTCCAGCCCTGAGAGGACATATTTTAATACCCCATACTTTCAACTTAGTGAAAATTTTTAAAAACATAACAGGTAAAAGAGAACATGTTTGTGATCATTAAATACTAACGTGTCCTTTAATCTCTCCATTGCATGTTAACTCTACGCACGTATGCATTATCACACAAAAGATAAGCATACTCTAATCCACAGACAGTACAAGCCTCCAGACAGATAATTACCTAGCATTTTGGGGTGAGAGTGGTTTGGAAAAACTATTGGAACTGTCAGATACTTGTTTTAATTTAAACCTAATCACTAAATTGCTCTTGAAGAGTATTGTACTCTGCTCAAGACTTGAAAAGGCAGAAAACATGATGGGTAGGAAGTTTGAAGTAATATCAAATACATTTGTTCGTTATCTGTAATGCTTTTTATCACCTCTGACTTTAGATTAACATTTATCAGTTGAGTTGGGAGGAGCAGGAATGAAAATAACTGCGCTGTGTGGGCTGATGAAAAATTTGATTAGTGATGGTGCCTAGCAAGGAAGGTCCATGGATTCTGAACCCTGAAGCCGTACAGAGAGGATGAACCAAACATATAGGACAGAGGATATTTGCAAAGAGGTATTTTATCTTTAGAGTGGTTTGTGTTGACTCATTGGGTCTCTATGGACAGATTTGTTGTTGTTGTTATTCTATTATAGAGAAGAAATCTGGGTGGAAAAGTACATGTGCTGGTCTGTACACTAGAACCACCAGCCTGTGTTTGCCGGGGTTATCAGACATGTCCCTGTCTTCTGACAACCCCAGGAGGTAAAGGTCTCCTGACTTGGAAGGTGGAGATGGAGATGAACTGGGAGTGTGGGAGGCAGTCAGGAGAATTCCCTGTCAGATCTGGTTCCTTTCACTGAATGGCCAACTTCCATTGGTAAATATTTAGAAAATGTCATAGCCTCTTTCCTTTGGTTGCTGTGCTTATTTCTTAATTCACGGTCAAGCAGTCTGAGGTCTTCCATTTTCAACCAGCCTTAGCTGAGCATCAGATCACCAGGGGGTCATCAGCCTTGTGGCTAACAGAGGTCAAAGGCTGAACCGCAGTCACAGACAGAATACTTGTCCTTGGAGAATTGTTTGGCTAGCTCATGACATTTGTGGCCCACCCCTCATTTTGCTCTTTCCTTCTGGTTGCAGGAACTATTACAAAGCTGTCTCCTCCCTACCTCAGTAAGGTCTTCTCTTGCTTTGCCATAAAGTTTTATTTCCATTTTATCTGAGCAGACCTGGCTGGAGGTATAATTAAAGGGCAATTAAAACTCAGACATATATCATGTTAGCATTGGGGGCAAAAGCAGGCCTCCTTTCTTTGATCTGAATGCTACAAATTTAGCAAATGATTAGGAACAAGGCTAGAAAAAAGAGACTTCACATTGAACTGGGCTAGGATCCTGCAGGATATTTATGAAAAGAGAAACAGGGCACCTTGATAGTCAAAGAACAATAATTGGTTTGAATTATAGTCAATTCAGAAGTTTCTACTATTGTGGAAGAAGCAGAAACTTGGATAATCTTAAAAAAATGAATAAGTTGAAAATCATTTCTATTTGTATCAGACTTAAATATGGGCGTGTCTCATGTGAGAATTCATAGCACTTTAAATAAAACTGAGCTACATCTAAAAAATTTATGAGGCTCGTAAAGTGGTCTGGAACCTCATTCCGCCCCTATGCTCAGTTCTTGTCTGTTTCTAGAAGACTCTTAGGAGTGGTGAATTAGCATTACCTTCCAGCTTTACCTTCCTCGGGAATATAAAAGTAAGAAAAGGTCTTTCACAGCACTGGCTCTGAGCCATAAGTCATAGAGACTTAGCAGGAGAGGCCCAAGAAAGCAATCGAGATGTATTCAGAAAGAGCCAGTAGGGCATCTACAACGTGCCTTACACTGGTGTGTGATTAGGACACAAAGAGGGATCAGGGGAGGCCCACTGACTACTGGGGAGGTAGATCTGCAAATAAGCAGTGATTGGATAACATGCTTGAAAGAAATGATGTTCTCAGAGAAGCCATGCAGGAAAATCTGACTCAACGTTGGAGCATTCTAGAAGACTCTTGGAAGGCATCAAGGGTTTTCCTGGCCTAATGGAAGAAGGGGAGCTGTGTAGGGCATGGTACAGGGTCTAAGTATGGGCAGCAGAGCATAACTGCATTCAAGAATGGGGAGCTCCATGTGGCTGGAGTGTGGCCACACAGTGAAGATGCTGAAATCAGTGCATGTTGTTTTTAAGTGGAGATGTGTATGTCAGGGGGCACCTGACCAGATCCTTGTTTAGATAAAGGTCCCCTGCAGTGGAAAAAGAATGTGGGTTAGAGTTGGGGACAAGGTGGACTTATCCTAGTTCAAGGCAGTGATCCCTCAGACAGTGTACCCCCGCTTCAGTTTTCAGGATGGCTTTGTTGCCCCTTCATTTTACCTCATGATGACCACATGGAGAGAAGATCTCATTGTATCCCCTTTACAGCTGGCAAGCTAACTTAGAAAGGTAGACTGGTCCCAGACAGTAGTTGACACCGATCTCCTAGTTCCATAGCTGGAGCCTTTCTAGATCTCCTTCATGGGAGAACCGAATGTTCTGGACCAGTGATTGCTTTCTTCCTCCAGCAGAACTTTCTATCTTTTATTGGTTTTAGAGAAACGAGAGGGAAGCTGGTGGCAGTATTTACACTCTAAGATAGCCATAAAACCTCAAAAATGGCCTGTGGAGTGTACATTAATGATGCTGAAAAGCACGAATTAATGGCTTCCCAGCAACATCCCATAGGTTAACAATGGGTTTCTGTGCTTGTCCATTGGTATTTTGACTTTCTCAGTCCCTTACCCCAAGTTTATTGAAAGCGTCATTATACTTCTTCCTCACTTTGGACTTCAAAAATATCTTCCCCCCTCCACCCAAGATGTCAGCTGCTTTTGGTTTGCACTTCCTTCAGTCTCCAACAAATATGTATGGTGTTCTCATTTATTTACCATATTCTACAACAGTGAACATGGAAAAAAAGTCCAACACCGTGAGCACATGTCCTCCTTGGGAGAAACAAGTTCTAAATAACACCAACAAACAGCAGATGGGCAGTTAATAATATCAGGAGTTAGAAAGAAATTTTAAGCAAATAAGACATGGTGCTGTGAGGCGAGGTGGGATAATCAGTAAAGGTTTTGAGGAGGTTTCATCTCAGCAGAGACCCAAGTGAAATGAGAGAGGAGATCCTGGGGTGTCTGGAATGGAGATCCAGGTTCTAATTTGAGTCCAAGTGAGATAAGCTGCTAGGTATTGTGAATAGGAAAGTGATCTGTTCAGGCCTGTGTTTAAAGAAGACCTCTCAGGCACCCTAAGGGATGATTGTGGAGGGTGAGGGTGGAAGCAGGGCTCAAGGAAAATGACCGAAGTCCGGGTGAGAGATGATGCATCAGGGTGATGGAGATGGTGAAACGCAGCTGGAGTCCGAGTCTATTTGGAAGGCAGAGTTGATGGGATTTGGATACAGAGGATAAGAGGAAAAAGAACAAGTCAAGGATGACTCAATTGTTTTTGGCCTGAACAAATGGAAAAATAAAAAGGCCACTTACTGAGATGGTGATATGTTTCATCACATGTACTCTGGTCTATTATTTTTATTTCTGTTTTCATTGAGGAGTTGACTTTTCATTTAAGCATACCAAAAAAGAGAGATGATTTATCGTGAATGGTTCACGCTTCTGTTTGCTTTGAAGTCGAGCCTTGGACTATTTCTTTTAGCTCATTCTCACATTTCCACTCTGTGATAGAGATGAAGATAGGATTGGGACAAGACTGAAATACATGTCACTGGAAGATTAGGAACATTTTGGATTTTCTGGTTAAAGCTCAAACATTGTTGTTGCTTTCTGGTTTTCATCTAAAGAAAGCTTTTAAAATGTATAAAATGAATTCATGTCCTTATTTAAAATGTATATCTTCTTTATAAGCTTTTACAATGAAAAGCAAAAGTCTTTGGCTATCTTCAGTCTTACTGTTAAGAAACTGCTCCTGTCAACAACTTTCTGAATATTCTTTTTTTTAAATGTTGTATTTATTATTTTTATTTTATGTGTATTGAGTGTATTGCCTGCATGTGTGTAAGTGCACCCATGTCATGCAGGGCCTGCAGAGGTCAGAAAAGGACCCTGGATTCCCCTGGAACTAGTATTACAGATGGTTGTTAGCTGCCATGTTGGTGCTGGGAATTGAACCTGAATCCTCTATGAGAGCAGCCAGTGCGCCTCACCACTGAGCTATCTCTCCAGCTCTCTAACACCTCCCTTGTATTTTTAAGAAAAGTCCCATGTGCATCTATGTAGTGGCCTGGCATATTTTAAAGTGATAGTTTTAACGTAACAATAATCTATGTTTGGCTTCAATTTCTCGTATGACTTGGGAGGCTTTGTCACTTAGCAACTCTGACATATTCCTCGGTGGCCTGGAGTCCAGCTTTCTGTCCACGAAAGGTCTCTCTCTCCAAGAGTGGAAATCCAAACTCATCAAGTCGACAGTAAGAGTCCTTGTACTTGGCTGCAGCCTGATTTTCTACTCTCATCTCTTACCCCTTCCCATCTCAGACCCTTTACTGGAAGCTCCTTTTGTCTGCTTCTGCGTTCTAAGTCCTAAACATTTCTCCCAGGTTTGAAGTAGTTTCTATCAGGACCCAAGTTCAAGGCTAGACAGCCTTCCTAGCACATCCCATCCTACATGCTTGCTGCATTTTCCACATATTTTGAAGGGTCAATTACATGATTAGAATATAATTGTAGACTTCTTTTAAAAATTTTTAAAAATTGAATATTTGTTATTTTTATAACAATATAACTTAATGGTATTTAGAGCCCCTCCTGTCTGCACTCCTCGTACTGCCCTGCCTGGTTTAGTGTATGCTGTTGTGTCTATAATAAGGCCTGTAGAGTCTAATTTGTGTCCCCAAATGTCCTTCAGTGTGGGTCCAGTCGTTGGAACTTGGTTAACCTACCAAGAGTCACATCCTTGAAAGAGACTGACTCTCTCCCTCCCAGCAGCAGCCATTGGTTGCCAATACCTCCTTAGCTAGAGTTGAGGTTTCTTATCCACTTCCCCATGTCTATGCTGGGATTTTGAGTGTTTTAAGGTTGCATGAAAGTGATGTATGCTGTGAACTCACAAGCATTGCTGTGAGTTCATAGGAGTAACTGACTAGCTGTCTGGAAAACTTTGTTTCCTTGTGGTCATCCACCTCCTCCAGCTCTTGCAATGTTTTCACCCCCCCTTCCACAATGATTCTTGAGCCTTGGGAGACAGAAGTTTGATATAGGTGCGCTATTCAGTGATAAGTGTCCTACAGCCTCTTGTTTTCTGCACATTGGTCAGTTGTAGGATTCTGTGTTGCAGGTTTCTATGTCATCTGTGCAGACTTATTACTTATTACAAGATTACTTTTTAATCTTGCTCAATCAGAAAATATGCTTTTAATTTTTATTTATTTATTTTGGTTTTGTCTCATGTTTTATTTTTAATTAATTTTATATGCATACGTATACCTGTAGATGTGAACATGTCGCGCCATGTGTGTAGAGGTTGGAGGACTTGTAGGAGTGAATTTTCTCCTTCCACAATGTGGGTCCTGGGGATTGAATTCAGGTTGTCAGGTCTGACAGTGTCTTTACCCCTGAGCTATCTCACTAACCTTTATTTTTTTTTTTTGGCTGGGTCTTGCTATGTAGCCCAGGTTGGTCTTGAACTTGGAACCCTTCTGCCTCAGCTTCTTCAGTGCTGGAATTTCAGGTATGCCCCACTCTGTCTGGCTGACAATAAGCTCTTAAGGGAAGGACTAATATGTGGAGTGCAGTCCTGGGTCCTAATAAAGCTTTGACTGGTGTGTTTGTAAATATAAGTTCAATTAGTAACTTTAAAAAATATTTATTTTACTTTACCTTAAACTTTTGTAATTGACTTAAGGTTTATACTTACTAGAAACTTTTTGTTTGTGGTTTTGACACAGGATGTCATTATGTAAGCCCAGGGTGGCCTCCAACTCCTGCCTTTGTTTCCCTTGTGCTGGGATTATAGTCATGTGAAATGATATCCAACTGCTTATTAGTAATTTTTGGTAGTTGATGCTGATACACAGGGAATACATTAACTAAATATTGTTAGGTGATAACTACCCACAAAACTGCTTCCTTAGTAAGTTATAAAGGTGTTCTTTCCCAAGGAATGGTAACTGGATGCTGCTCTTTTAAATAAAGGAGAACTGACATGCCTGGGCTCATGTTCTCAGTGCTCTTCTGATGGCATTGCATCTAGTGGTGGTAGCCAGGGATTGAACCCACAGCCTTCTCCTTGCTAGGAAGAATGTTCTACCTCTCAGCCAAACCTCCAAGGCTGACATTGTATCTCCTTGTCAGGAACAAAGTTTTTTTTTCATTTGCCCCTAAATGATGAAGAATAGTTATTTCATAGGCATGGCAACCATTAAAATGAATGAATGAATCACTTTTCTCTAAATTGTGATAAATATGCCTAACATAAAATGTGTCATGGACACAATTTTTAAGTATACAGTTCAGCGGCAAAATTACAATCACATTGCTCTCTAGTCGTCACCATCATCCATCTCCAGAACTTTTCACATCTTCCAAAATTCAAACACTTTATCCATTAAATCCTAGCTTCCACCCTTTGCCTATTATAAACAGTGCTCCTCTGAATAGGATCTCACTATTAGAATGCAAATATCTCTTCAAGATCCTCCTTTTGCTTTTGGATATATCCCTAGACACAAAATTGGTGGATCATTGCATATTCTATTTTTAATGTTTTAAGGAACCCATCCAGCAATTTTAATACTTCCTTTCCACATTTAACATTTCCAAAGGGAAGAGCAAATATGTATTAATGTCCTTGCCTTTGGGGCCACATTGAGCCTAAATATTATTTGAGATCACTAGTTCCCGAATGTGTCCATAGACTAGTTTGCCTATTTTTAGACTATAGAATCTTAGAGGACAGGTGGATGTTTAGCTTGCTTTGTAGATCATGTCGCCCAAACTCAGGTGGGGAAGGTGTAAATATTATAGGAGGATATATCTCAGCCAAAAAGTCTCCTTGAGCTGGTTGCTGAGTGGCTGGACTGCTTCCAGCTCCTTTTTCTTGCTGTGTGCCCTTGGGCAAAGAGCTTCCTCTTTCTCTGACAGTTTTTCCCCGTCTAAGGTGTATGTGTGTGTCACCTTAATACTTATTATTATCCTCAAAATTTTCCTTGCAGATTCCCTTATAGCTTTAAAGTTGCCTCGTTCTGGTTGCCTGGCCTGGCAGCCCCTTCTTTCTCTAAGTCTCAGGATGGCACTGGGTGTTTCTTCCTTATTTTCAGGCTATTTTCTCATTCCTTTACTACAGGATCAATCATTTGCCTTGTAATTGTCATCTTGCATTCTACGCTATTTGGCTACGCTTCTTGGGATGAATAATTGGGTTTTCTTCTTCTTCTTCTTCTTTTTTCTCATTAAAAAAAAATATTCCCAGCACCTAAAGTCATGCTTGGCACACAGAGGGAGTGGATCAAAAATATTTATTGACTAAAGAATGAATGTTTGAAATTTGGTGCCTGGCTTAATGTATATTTTAACTTGGAAGTGAGTTTAAAGTAAAAATAAGTCAATATTTATTGAAAACTTATGAGCTTGACTCTATGCTAAAAGCTTTCATGTGTATTTATAATATCCTATCCATATTACTAGTATCTTAATCCACAGATTAAAAATATCAGGCATGGAGAGGTTAACTTACCCAGCTCCACCTAGTAAGGTTCAAACCAGAGTTGAACTCACATGTATTTATTCTGGGGTGCTTGTTTTGAACGCCCGTGCCTGCCCATGCTTGGGTGGAGGTTAACATTACATGGCTCTTAATTCCAAGAGTTTCTTTTCTTTTCTTTGAAATCATGCATTTTTAAGAGTCTGAAATTGGAGAGGTAATTAATTATATACCCTTATACGTTGCTTTATATTTGCAATGATTTAACCTAATAGGCTTGAATCCCCTTATTAGCTTTTAATAAATAATTAATGTTCTGAGGCCTACTTCCGACATGGTTCTTTGACATCTGAGGATAGAGATGCTAATTAGTATTGCACAATATACCCAGAGTCATAAGGCAGCTGTACTAAAATTGCTGTAAAAAAGTTTGAATTAGTGTTCGGTGCAATGGACTCCCAGACTTCACCATAACATACAAGCACGCTCACTTTGAAGCCTGGTCTTCTTGCTTTGGCCTCCGGGACTTGAGTTCTCCTTTCCCTCTCCTATTTTGCTTGTTACTGATTCATAATTTTGTGTGTGTGTGCCTTCCTTTCTGCCAGTTTTCAATTGCTGTGGTTGCGAATGCATGTAAATCCTGCTTTCTAGCCTCAGTCTCCTTCCTCAGTTCCACATGTGTCTCACAGCCTTTTCCTGGCTGTCATCATTTGCTTAAAATGCCTGGCTCTCCCTGCTGCAGTGGGACCTCTCAGCTTCAGTCCCAAGCCTGTCCTTCTGTTAATTGCTTCCTGTTATCACATCCCCCCAAGTAAGAACCTCAGCGGCATTTTGTGTGGTATCCGTATGGTGGCCGACTCCTGTGCATTTTCTTCTAAAAATTCCAAAATAATTCTTCTCTTGAATTTTCCACAGTCACTATTTTTATGTTATGTTTGAATAATTGGCTTTCAGTCTTTACCTTTATAACCCATCCCATACCCTGACCTTAAGAGTTATTTTTAAAAATAGAAGTCTGACCAAGTCATTTTACTGTTTTAAAATTCTTTGGTTCCCCATGCTCCCAAATAAAGTTTAAAGGGGAAAGGCTCAGAGGTGGCTCAGTGGCGCAGTTTACTTACCTAGCATGTGGGAGGCCCTGGGTTCAACCTCAATGAAGAAAAAAAATTTAAGCAGGCCAACAGAGACCTTTAGAGTCTCTTGTGACAACCTTCCCAGATCCCTCTTCACCTTTCACCTACCTTGAATGCTGTGACTTGCTCAACTCGAGACACATTCTCAGGCCTCTGTGACTTTGTTTCTTCTACTGCCAGTTCTGCCTGCAATGTCTTTCTGCGTTTCCCTCAGCCACAGACACTTAGGTATTATGTACCTGAAGACCCCAATCAAATATAACTTCTCTGTGAAATTTTCCAGGAACCTTTTTCTCTCTTCCTGAACCTGGGGAAACACACAATCCTTCCTCTGTCAGTTTTTTTTACACTGGTTGGTCAACTTCTGCTAGGTTGACTTCCTTGATAAAGGGACAGTGTCTTGTTCCCGTGGGGGACCTGGTCCCCAAGTCAGTTTCTGGTTCATGGGTGATATTCTAGAAATGCTGATTGTATTGGGCACTAGAGGAGACTTCAGGAATATCCAACACTGTGCTAAACCAAAACTGATGCAAACAGAACTTTCTGAAGAAGGTTTAATGGAAGATCCTCGCTGTTAACGGGTAGGCCAAGGGCTAAGATGGAATGCTTCGGACCTGAGTTGGGGCTCTTCCCACCCTTCTATTCTCCAGCTGATTTTCACCTATTGGAAGAAAAAGAAACAGCTGATTTTAACTGACATCATCAGAATATGTCTATTGCTAGAAAAATGTATTCATCTGACACCCAGTCCTCCTACTTCATTTTTCAGTAACTCTTAGAATGTGGCCATGAAAGGCTCTTTGATGGATGCTGCAGATGCACACATACAGGGTTTATTCTATATGGGTAAAGACTTAAAAAATATTCAGCCCCCACCTCCAACATTCCTGTAAAGAGATTTTGTTTTCTGGATCCATGTAACTTGTTTACTTGTTATCCTTGCACACACACATCGTAGCGGAAAGTACTTTGTAAAATATTATCATACGTTTTGGTTGGTTGGGTCTGCTCTCATGTCTGCCTTACCCGTATGAAAAAGTGAGCTTCATCAGTGGCTGGACTCACTAGCATTCTGCTTGCTCAGGCCTTTGAGTGTGTTTTGTTTCTTTCAACAAAACTCTTTGTCATGGACACACTCCCACTGCAATCCAACCACTCTCTTCTCTTGCCCTGTTCTATGTCTAGTGATTGATAGAAGCTGGTGTTTGACTGCCAGAGGCAGTGATTGGAACTGGGAGGCCTTTATAAATATATGTGGGGTGTGAGATGAACTGATAAACAGAAGGCCCTCAAAAGCCTTGGAAAGATGGTCTGAGGAGAAAAGAAGGCAGAGGACAAAGTCAGGCCTTGTGATGGACACTTGAGGGCAGAAAGGTAAAGGAAGGAACTCAGACAAGATAACTGAATGGAATCTCAGTGAATTCGGAGGTACATAATGAGGTCAGTGATAAACAGACAGCGGCCAGCAAACTTGATCCAGAGGTGACAGAGTGAACTAAATTAATAGCAGCTTCTAGAAGATCTAAGAACCCATGAACACCAGTGATCATCCTGTCTCAAGAGTACTGAGTGCCAAGGCAGAGGTCACCAGCAGGCTGGCTACTAGTTAGTGACCTGGTTGTATGCCTTTGACTGAGTAGGGCTTTCCACGTTTAGAGATGGTTTACTTCCAGCCATGGAAGTCTCTCTTTTTCTCCTTTAAATTCTAGGTACCTGCATGTAGAGTCAGTAGAACCAGTTCAGCCTTTCTTTGCAAGGTGGATGTGTGCATTCTGTAAGTGCTGTCTGCAAATCAGCCCAGACATTCAACTTAGAGTCTAAGGAAGAGGGTCCTTCACTATGTGAAGTTTTGAAGATAAAGGTGTTCACAGGTATAGGGAGTAAGATACCATTCTAGAATCAAAGCCAGGGGCTCTGGGAGAGGAAATGAGTGTCCTCCAAGACAGAAACCCATTCCTATCAGCCCAAACCAGGTCGTTTGCATTGCGAAGCTGGGTGAAGTCACTTTGCCCAGGAGACTGGAAAAACACTCAGCTGGTCCAGTCCAGCCGAGCTCTTCTTACCAGGCTGCCGGCTGAGCTCAGGGGAGTGCATAGTAGAGCCGTTAACACGGTTGTGTGCCCTCAATGTAGCAATTCCACTGGCAGCCTCTCCTCAGCTGCTCTCACTGCTTCTGACCCAGAAAACACTCAGAAAATGACTGCAGTGAAGCACTCGTCTTCAAGGTGAAGCTGAGTCCAGGTGGGGGAAGGATGCACAGTTGCTCCCAAGGGTTGGATACTTCCTGACAGTGCTGGGAGCAGGCTCTGTTTATGCCGTGACCCAGAGGAAGCCACTTTCTGTCCCACCCCATTTCCACCAGCCAAGAGTGCCTTCTGCTTGTTTTGCATAAGCCTTGCGCCTCCTCTGCAGAAGAGGCACAGAATGAATTGGGAGCTAAAAACTCCTGGCAGTCATAAGTCTTTGCAAACAGCAGAGTCTAGTGAGCAGTGCATTTGGTTGGCAAGTGATCGTTTCAGGCTACACTTGGTTTCTCTGTCTATAAAACAGTAGGGATGCTTTCTTGTTGAATTGCAAAAGGGCGCTAGATGAAGTAATGAACTCGGGTATACATTTTCCTCTTTTAAAACCTATTGTTTAAGGCATCTGAACTCCTAAGAGGAAGATATTCTGTGGATAAAATGTATTCAAAGCACCTTGCAGACATCATTTAATAACCTCAGAACCATCCCTAGAGAGCATCTGATTTTTTTTTTTTAACCAACAGGGAGACCCACAGAAAGGAGGTGATTTGCCTGAAGTTGCAAAGAACATAGTCATGGACGCTAAGTGGAACCTGGGTCTCCCAATACATGGCCCAGACCTATACCCCCTCCTCATTTTCTCTCTTTCTCCTTATCCTTCTTTGTTGTTTAACATTTTAGCTTTTATTTGGGCGTGGGGGATGTTGTACATATGCTATTAATGCTTGTGTGGAGGTCAGAGGACATACAAACTGAGGGAGTCAGCTCCCCACTGTGTGGGCTCCAGGAATCAAACTCAGGTCATCAGGCCCGGTGGCAAGCGCCTTTACCCAATGAGCCATTTCTCCAGCTCTGTCTTTACAATTAAAAAACAAACAAACAAACAAAAAGAAAACCTCTAGTTTTTAGGAATAATGACATGAGCATATACCCGATATGGTACAGAAAAATATGAACAGCACTCTTAAACATTTTACTTGATATAACCACTATTAACAGTTTCTTGTATTTCTTTTCTAGGTATGTGCTCAGATCTGTATTTGTTTAGGTGTATGTGTCTGTGTGTGTGCATATATACACATGTATATACATACTTATTTTTAACGGTTGCATAGGACCATAGAAGCTGAGTCCTGTATTCAAGATACTGTAGTAAGAAACTCCCCTTTTACATGAATCCAGGAAGGATACTTCTGACAAGATACATGGCCCAAATGGTCTGAAAAATCAGACTCTGCTTGTGTTTCTACTGTTGACTCCTGACTCATGTGTCTGGGGCCCGCTGGGGGCTTCGAGTGCCTTCACTCCTTAGTTCTCAAGACATTCGGTAAATGAGATATTATAATTTCCATTTTACTAAGGGAGAGGTTGAGGCTAGTCAAGCCACGTTTACTTGAGGTCACATAACCATTTGAATGCTAGACCCCTGATATGAAAAAGCAAAGCATTAGCTGGGTACAGTGGTACACGCCTTTAACCAAGCATTCAGGAGGCAGAGGCAGGTGGATCTCTGTGAGTTCAAGTTGGGGCTTGGACAACCCTGTCTCAGACAAAAACAACAACAATAACAACAACAAAAACATTTTATTTTAAAAATCTAGTTCTAGTAACTTATTGTGAGCACAGCAATGATACAGGGGCGAGGGGCTGAGTAGAACAGAGACCAAAAAGATGCTGGGAGGTGGGGGGAAAGGACTAAGCTCCTCTTCCAGGTCTGTTATCATCTGTTACTCACTAGGTTGTATGGGAAAGGTATAGGTGATTGAGGCACATTCTCTGCTCTTGAGAGGCTTGTGGTTTCACAAGTGGGATGACACCAGTCAGAAAATGGCACATAGTACACAGCCAGACAAGTTACTGTGGTCGGACTGCAGAATGTGCCAGGGTCTCTAGGAGGCCAAGATTGGTTTGGGCTAAGGACCCAGGAGAGAAAGACTTCACTAAAGAGCAGTCATCTGCAACGGCCTAAGAAACAAGTAGGAAAACTGGCATCTAAAGGGCAAATGGACTGTGGTAAGCCTGGGACTTTGGCAAAGCGTAAGTGGGAAGATGTAATGGTCCAAAGATATGTTAAGGCTAAATTGTAGCAGTCATCGATGTGGAGATTGGCTGTAAGAGAGCTTGTCAATCCTCGGGGTACCATCAGAGTTTAAATTTTTTCCTTCTTTCTTTCTTTTTATCTTATGTTTTTGTTTTGCCTGCATGTATGTAAGTGCACCTGTGTCATATAATGCTTCCAGAGGCCAAAAGAGATGATTGGATCCCCTGCAACTTGAGTTATGGATGGTTGTTAGCCACCATGTGAGTGCTAGGAACAGATCCTGGGTCCTCTGCAAAAGCAGTCTGTGTTCTTAACCACTCCCTATCCCCGTCCCCCAGCAGGATTTTTTTGATAGGGTCTCCCTAGTCCCAGCCCACCTGGAAGTACCAGGGTGGCCTCGATCTCACAGAGATCTGTCTGCCTCTGCCTCCAGAGGGCCAAGATTAAAGGCATGCACCCTGCATTCCCCCAGCAGAATTTTTGAGAACTTGCTTAGAGATTTTTAGCTGGTCCAAAAGAGGGTCCTCCTTTATAAAGAAAAGTCATCCTCTTTGACCCAGAGTGCCATTTGAGGAGGGACGCACTCTAGGTAGTCAAATCAGCTGAACCAACCCCAGCAGTTAATGGAGTGGCAGACCTCAGTCGTCACCTCCATATCCAGCATCAGAAGTTTTGAACAGGGGTGCGTTGTGTAGTAGGATGCCCTGCAGACATATAATAAGGACTCCAGAGGCTTAAACTGAGGCATTAGGGATGGCACAAAGGAGGTGAACATGAGAGCTTCTGAGAATCCAGTGCCTTGACTTTCTGTAGGAAGTAGGTCCCACTGTCAGTCTGTATAGGACCAAGGCATTACAAGTTACCAGCAGAGTTTGCCATCCAAAAATATTTGAAAAAGCTGGGTATAGTGATACATACCCATAAGCCCAGCACTCAGGAGATATAGGTCAGAGAATCAGGGATTCAAAGCAACCGGGGCTACATGAGTCTTAGTTTTAAAAACACATATACATTTTTTTGTAATATATTTTCAATTTTTTCTCAATTTTAATTCTATAATATTCTTTTTTTTTTTTTACCTTCAAGACAGTTTTTTTTTTTAATCAAATATTAAAAGAAACTTTGCAGGTGCAGGACCATTTCAGAAGGGGATGAGAGGAAGTCATTAGCCTTGAAAGAAACTTGAACTTGTAGGTTCATAGTGCCAGTAATGAAGTAATGGGAGAGCACTGAATGGTGAGTCTTCTAGCTCAGGTATCTAAGAGGTTGTTGTTGCTAATTTCTGAAAGATTCAAGCTTAAAAAGAGATAATATGTCTGGGGCAGGACAGTACAGAGGAAATACAAGAAAGAATTCAGTACTGACATGTTAGGTGGGAAGTTGCAGCATTTTGTTCTGTGGAGCTGCTATAGTAAGCTTGAGCCCAGAAGAGGGTAGGGCTAAGGAGTGTCAACTGAACAGTCTCCTGTTAGCACAGAGGGTAGGACCCTGTGGGAAGCACACAGAGACCTTAGTTTGGGGTAATGCCTACACTTAGCATGGTATCAGTTGAGGCAGAAGAACTGGTAAATGTGATTGTGCTAGAAGAACATGGTGAATAAGAAAAACCAGGCGAGTCCAAAGCCATGGAAATCCAGCTTCAGGAACTGGAGCCTCATGAAAGTGAAGGCCTGCCCCAAAAGGGGATAAGAGGAGGCCATTATCCTTGAAGGAGGCTTGAGTGACCCTCAAGAAGGCAGTGGAGTATCAAAACTCAATTATCAGGAATTACAAGAGTAAAGCTATAGTGATTTCCAACTGCTTTTCTGAGAACTTGATGCAAGAAGATGATCTGAAACAGATTAAGGGACACTTTGTATACAGAGAACAGGAAAGAGAGAATAGCCTGTGAGAAATCAGTGGAGATGAAAATGTAGCTAGGGAACGGAGAATGGGTTCGCAGGTGATGGAGGGCTTTAGGAAGTTGTAAAACATCAAGGGGTGC
This sequence comes from Eospalax fontanierii, assembly GCA_035773235.1. NCBI lineage: Eukaryota > Metazoa > Chordata > Mammalia > Rodentia > Spalacidae > Eospalax > Eospalax fontanierii. The sequence continues at coordinate 47,257,977 of CM069536.1, read as the reverse complement.
GGAAGCCAGTCAGCTCTACTGTAAATGGACAGTGGGATTTCGGGAACGATCTAAGCCCTTCCTACCACATTGCAAATAGCACAGCAGCATCATGGGACAGGTACCACAGTAGGTGGCACACAATGACATGTAACACTTATGTGAGGCTGTGGGTTGAGTACATGCACTGAAGGGCAGGGACTTTTTGCTCCCTGCTTGTTCCTTATGGCTAGAGGGTGTATTTGTCAACAGACCGATGGGCTCAGTGCACCTGTTCTCCGCATCCTTGGGAAGACTTCATCCTTTTTCTTTTTTAGGATTCTAGTGTGAAACATATGACATGAAAAAGAAGGTAATGTGTAAATTTGAAAGCACACTTATAAAGTGAACCATCTTCCCAAACACACATCTGAACCTGCTTTGGTGCCCTCCCTCCTTTACCAGGATCCTGTTTCTCCTGAAAATGTGGACATGTAAGTTTTTACTGAGACTCTTCCTGAGCCTCTCAGTGTCCTGTAAGCATAATGAATATATGATGATCGTGTAGGGGAAACAAAGGGGCTCATTCAATGAGTTGGTGAAAGATGAGTCTCCTGGTTGATGGTGATAAGAGAGGATTCTGTTTCCTGAAGGCTCTCTGGGTGTGAATGCACTTTCTTTGCTTGGTTCATGTCACTGGGGGATTTCCTTCTTGCCTAATGAACAGGAGGGTGCTCTGCTAAAAAGCCCAGCTGCTGCGTCCCAAATTTTATTCTAGGGGAGGGCAGAAGCCCAAGTATCAGTCTATATTTGATGTAATGCTCCTACTTTCTAGGCATTGAAAGTACTATATTTGTGGGAAATATTGATTAAGTTTGAGACTATTTTTATCGTTTTTCTCGTGAATATAAGGTAGGAGTCACCTTTTTACTGATGACTTTTGGAGGAATAAGTAATTTTTTTCTTTTTCTTTTTGACACTTAATCCAATACAAAGTTTTGCTAATTAAAATATTGTGGAAATATGGGCCATAAAACTGGAAGCTACTCATCATCTCTTTCCTTACTCTATTGACTAGAATTCGATACCTATTCCTCTATTATTGGACATATATTTATAAAGTGATTGCTATTAACTTTTACAGAAAACACTTTCATACTACATACCTTTAAAAATATTTTACTTATCAGTACATAAAGATCACCTTTCTACCTATATGTAATTATAGATTTACTTTACATAAAATTGTTCTGCCTAGTATGGTGGTGCCTTTAATTCCAGCACTCAGAAGGGAGAGCCAATCAAATCTCTGTGAGATCAAGGCCAACTTGGTCTACATAGTAAGTACCTGGCCAAGCTGGCACTGCTGGGGGACCCTGTCTCCAAAAAACAAACAGAAACCCCCAAATCATTCCATTGTATAGAAGAACCATAGTTCATTTAACCAATGCCTAAGTTAGATTATTATTTTCATTCCATTTTGTTTTGGTTTTGGTCTAACAAGTTTTAAAAGCAAGTTTTAAATGCATAGGGTTGGATGTGGTCTGCCTTAGCTAAAAGGACCAATAAGAGTTTTACTGAGGAAGGAGAAGGCTGATCTATATGACTCCTCCATTCTCTCCCTACTGACAAGTTGGAGAGGATCATTCCAGGGGTCGGGGGGAGTCCCTGCCTCTTCTCCCAGGCAGGAATGAGTCACCAACCTTTTCTTATGGAGCATGCTTAGATCAAATGATCCCTTCCTCCCTTCTTCCCTCACTGACTTGATGTCCCCTTTTAGCCTCTTTTCTAGCTTTCTCCTCATTTCCTAATCACCTGTGGGTGTCTGGATTCAGCTCATCTTCCCAGCCCCAGCAGGGCCTCCTGCTGCCCCGACTTTGATCTCATTTTTATCTCTGCTCATATTTCTTAATTTCTGTAGATGGTGCCCTTGTTAGAAGCTGCTGGCTTCCCCTGCAGTCTCCTCTGTAAAATATATTAAACCCAGAGCTTCCTTACGTCATCTGCCCTGCCTACCCTTTAAAAGATTTAAGTAAAAGTCAAGCTTAACCCAGCTGCCCCAGCAGCCTCTTTGCCCGATGTCACCTGGTATTCCCCTTCGCCTCTGTCTACTGTACACCGAGCAGTAAATTTCCATTCCTCGCGAGGCGACTTCATTTCTAGTAGAAGCTCCTCCAGTGGGGCATGGCAGAGAAAGTACATGCTTTGGCGACATTCTTTCCTGGCTTTGAATCCAGGTTCTAACACTCAGTAGCTGAGTGGCCAGAGCAGGTAATTTAATCTTTTCAAACTTCGTTTTCTTCCTTGGTAAGATGGGGAATAGCAGTGCCCTTCTTGCAAACAGGTTTGTGGTATGGTATGGATAAAAATGTGTGTCAGACACCTAGCACAGTGAACTGAAATGCTAGCTGCTGTTGTCATCGTAGCCTGGCTTCTCGTTAGCAAATTTGTTAGTGATTAACTGATCACCTGTGTTATAAGAGCTCAAAGAACCACTGGGCGTGGGGGGGCACCTTTTTAATCACAGCACTTGGGAGGCAGAGGGAAGTGGATCTCTGCAAGATCGAGGCCAGCCTGGTCTACACAGTGAGTTCCAGGCCAGCTGGGGTGACAGCTGGCCTCAAACTTACTTTGTAACTGAAAATGACCTTGAACTTCTGATCCTCCTGCCTCTACCTCCCAAGTTCTGGCATTACAGGTGTGCTCCATCAAACCTTTGTGAAGCGCTGGGAAGCGACTCTGCATACTAGGCAAGCACTCTACCACTGAACTACATCCCCAACGCAGATACCTGCTTTTGAGCAGACCCATGGCATTGGAGGTATCTCCCCCTGCTCCTTCTTCAGTGATGGTAATTGAACCAGAGAGCTTATTCATGCTAGGCGAATAAGTGTCCTACCACCGAGCTACACCCCTGGCTACTGGTGGTTTTCCTGAAACCCTCTACAGGTGGGCATTCTGTAAAATTGTGGAATAGATCATTGCTCTGCATGGAAAATACGTTCTGCCCAGAGCTATTGGTAACCTCAAGACATATGGTTTGCAAAGTCTGCTCTTGCTAATCTGTAGAAGGCAGGTTGAGTAATATGATCCCTTCCTTTGTAAATGGAAGAAGACTTTGTGAGTCCTTGAAATGATTGCCCAGAGGATCCCGAAGTTATTGGCAATTCTGATTTTCCCTTCAGAATCTTGGAGCTCCTCCTTCCTTGCTGAGTGTGGCTGGGCTTCTTGGGCAGCATTGTGCTTTGGGCTCAGAGATAGATGCTGTGGAAGGTTGGAGTTCTGATGTTAGGGAAGGAACTTGGTGGTGGGCTCCTCCCTCCCTGTGGCGAGATGTTCCCTCTCAGGTGGCAGGCAGGAAGGACTGTTAGTCTGACCTTGTAGACCTTGTAATGTGAGTGTCAGGAAGCTCCTTTCCCAGGGCGTGAACTGCCCACAGAAACAACAGCAGTCCTGTGTGCTCCTGCCTGGAGGCGCCTGGAGAGTCAGCCTGCTGGGTTTTACCCAGTTTTCTTGTTAAGCCAGTGAAGCTACAGAATCTAGCATTACCACGTTGCTTTCTTTTTTGAAACCTTCATTTCTTTTTCTTAACTGCTTTTCCTTTCATTTCTTTTCTCCCCTGAACCAGGCAAGGAGGCTCCAAGGCCAGCTGGGCTGTGTGTGTCCTTGCCATCTGCCAGGCCTCCCTCTGCAGGCTGGAGCCTGGGCTGTGGCCAGTGCTCCTGCAGCTCTGTTGTGTATCTCAGCCTGTAAGCCTCTCAGTGCCCTGAGCAGGTGTCCTATAGGAGGGCCTGGCACCCTGAGGCCAGCCTCCGCTGCAGCCCTTCAAGAGGCACTGGGGGACTCCAGCAGGTTCCTCTGCATCAGGGAGAAGGAACTTGTGTCTTCTTCCCCTGTGGATGCTCCGACACATATTTTGCTCCCTGTTTTCTTTCTTTGTTACATATTTGGTTTTCATGTGGTTTGTGATTCCCCAATGGCTGTCAGAATTATATGAGGAATCCAAATCTGGAGACCACTTAGAAGAGTTTTCTCATTTCTTTCCAGTCAATTATGTTGTGCTAAAACTCAGGAGACTATGATGTTTGGGACCTTGTGAGAGAAATATTTATTGAATACAGTTCATCACCCTATTCTCAACTCCCCAAGCCATAAAGAATACTGGTTACTGGGGCTGGGGACATAGCATAGTTGGGAGAGTGCTTGCCTGGTGTGCCTGAGGCCATGGGTTTGATCCCTAGCACTGAAGTGCATGCACACATACACACACACACACACACACACGCATATGCATGTCCATGCTTGCATGCATAATCACTTATTAGTATGTTTTTTTCATATTTTGCAAGGAATAGCATTTAGAGTATATTTCTCTCAGTGAGGGGCCTGCACTCCTTGAATCCTTTTTCTTTTTCTTCTCACAGACATCCTGTTGACTGTCTTCTGTCTGATTTTCCTTTTCCTTCTCCCTCTCTTTTTGTTTTTCTAAGCTTTTGCTGCCCATTGCTCTGATACGTCCCTCTTCGAAGCAGTCCTCTGCTGCATGGGAAGCCCTGCAGTACTCCATTACTCCTTAATGGAGTGCTGCCCCTCCCTTCTCCAGAGCCACCTGGTTCCAGGTGTCCCTGCTGTCATCTGACCAGAGGTGGTTGTAAAAGGTGCCTAATTTCTGGAGAGTTGGCATAAATTGATTGCAGGTGCCCCAAGAATGATCTCTTCCTAAAGAGGTGATCCTGGAGCCAGCACCACCTGAGGGGCATCAGTAGCCTGCTCAGCCAGCACTGTGCACACAGGTCCATTGGCAGTAGAGTTACTGGGGTGACATAGCACTACTATTTTATTTATCCGGAAATAATACCAAATTTCCTCCCTTAATGAAGGGCAAGACCTTGAGCTAGAGCAGAGTCCAGCTCCCCGCATCCTGGGGATTCTCTGGGAAATTTGAGGAGCTATCCTCTTAGCCACGTGGTTCTCAATTGGTTCTTGTAGAATTAACAAGAAAGGGACAGTGTTGTGGTGCGTGCCTTTAATCCCAGCACTTGGGAGGCAGAGGTAGGCAGATCTGTGTAAGACACAGGCCAGCCTGATCTACATAGTGAGTTCTAGGCCAGCTGAGGCTACAAGGAGACCCTGTCTCAGGAAACCAACCACCACCACCACCAACAACAACAACAAAAAACAACCCAAACCAACCAACCAAACAAGGGAGTTCAGAGTTGTACCCTCTGGAGAGAGAGCACCATCTCCAGCAGAGACTATACAGATATGAAATGGTTTTGCCCAGAAGTTATATTTTCCTAAGTATCCACTATGTGAGAGTCTAGGGTAGTAGACATAGAAGCCATCTGGACTCTTTAGGGCTGATATACAGAATCTGAATCTTCGCTCATTTCCTCTGTCTTGTTTTTCTCCAGCCTGTAGACAAGGTCAAGTTTTTTTCCACTGAATGAAACTATCCCTTGACTGTGTCGCTGTCTAGACATCCCCAAAGCTCCACACTTCCTACCATCAAACATTTTGAAGGAATGGGCTATGTATATTATTTTACAGTCACTTGAGTCACTGAGCTTCTGTCCCCACAATTCTGCTAAAGTTACTCCTACTGTGGCCCCTAGTTGGGAATAAAGTTCTCTGGGACATTACTATTTCAATTTCTTTCCCAAAATTTCCTAATGAGGTCCTCTACTGACTTGATTTGTTCATCTGTGAGTTCTTTGGCATAGCCTGAGGGGTTCGCAGGGCCCAATCTCAGCTTCCATTCTGGGCATCCTGTACCTCTTGTGGGTGATATTGCCTATTTTGGGTGTTATTGATGCTACCAATTTAGTCCAGATGAATCCCAATATCTCTAGTGTCTAGTCTTTTCTTCAGGCTCCAAGGCTTGGGTAGCCAGCTCAGGCCAGGCATTTCTACCAAGACATCCCCAATGATGTACAAGACTCATACTTGCACATGTTCTTGCCTCATTCTTTGTCCAATTCTTACTGGTCCTGCAAGTATCCATTTAAAGGCCACTTGCCCAGGGACACCTCCTCTCCCCAGGCTAGGTGAGGTTTCTCTGTTAGCATTCTCTTAATAGTAATTCATTGACTATCTCCCTCACTAGTCTGAAAACACCATCAAATCAAAGAGCTTTTGTATTTGCTTCACTGTTGTATCCCAGCACCTAAGACCACAGCCCCACAACACCACAGCCCCACCAATACCACAGCCCACCAACACCACAGCCCCACAACACCACAGCCCCAACACCACAGCCCGCCAACACCACAGCCCCAACACCACAGCCCCAACACCACAGCTCCACCAACACCATAGCTCCCACAGACCCATTAGGTTCATCATTTCCTCCTTGTCCTATAATCAACACACTAGTTGATAGAACCACTTAGTCACCCAAGGTGGAAAAGTCATTCTTCCCTCTTCCCTTCCTTTGCTTGCCATTTCCAGTTACTTATCAATATCCTAAACAATTTTGTAAGCAACACTCACCATCTTAGCTGCCAAGGCCCAAGTTCATGCCTTTGTCATCTCAGCTCAGCGACCACACTGACAGACTAATTATTTTCTCTGTCTATACTCTGTCCCTGAACCTTTTAAATCTCCCTCTCTCCCTCCCTCTCCCTCTCCCTTCTCTCCCTCTCCCCCTCCCCATCTCCCTCCCCTCTCTCTTCCTCTTGCCAAAGGGATCTTTCCAGAAAGCAAACCTGCCCATGCTGCCCACTTAGAGCCCTCCATTGGCTCCTGTAATAAGTTCCTTAGCGTGCCCTCTGAGAACACACTAGGGTGAACCTTTGTCTGTCTCTCTGGCCTCCTGACTTTCCCCTCACCAAGCTGCTGGCAACTTCCTTAACTCAGGCTGTTCCTTCTTCCCTTCTGCGGTTCCTGTTGCTTTGGCTTTCCTCTTCTTTGGAATATCCTTTTCTTCTATGTCTGCCTCTTCTCTTCCTCCTTTCCTTCCTTCCTTTTCTTTTTTTTTGGGGGGGGTGCTGGAATTACAGATGTGTGCCACCATGCCAGGTTTACATGGTGCCACTATCAAACCTCTGGGCCTTGTGCATACTGGGCAGGCATTCTGCCAACTAAACTACACCCCCATTCCCTACTCTTCCTTCTTAAAGACTCAACTCTGATCTCCACCTGCCAACCCTTGTAGAAGACCTTTTGCATATGTCTGCTGTGCTACCACAGACTCTGTGTATTTCTCTGTTCTTGTCTGACCACATGATATTCAAGATTGTTCTCTTCTTACAACTGTCTCAAATACACAAATGTAAGCTGATGAGAACAGGGTCAAGGTGTTTATTTATTTATTTATATTTTATGTGTATGAGTGTTTTGCCTGCACATTAGTGAGTGCACCATGGGTATGTAAAGCCTGCAGAAGCCACAAGAGGATGTGTGTTAGAACCCTTGGAACTGGAGTTAAGTTATTAGCCACTTTGTGGGTGCTGGGAATTGAATTTGGGTTCTTTGGAAGAACAGACAATGCTCTTAACTGATGAGCCATCTCTCAAGCCCCGAAGGACAAGGTTTTAACAAAACATTTTTTGTTGGTGAGGGACAGTACCTGGGGATCAAAGGGAACTAAGTTTAATCATCTTTGAAAGCCTCATGCCTAGCAAAAGTCCTGACACATAGCCATTCTAAAGGATGAATGGATGAATGAACCTCAGTCAATGGGATTGAGGTAAGGATTTATGCATAACTACTACTGATATTAGTGGGTATTTGTTCCATTCTTTCTGGGTGTTGGGCTTTATTCTAGGAATTTACATATGTGAAATCGTTTGCTTGTTTGTTTGTGTTTGCTTTTGTTTTTTGAGGCAGGGTCTCTCTGTAGCCCCAGCTGGCCTAGAACTCCATATGTAGACCAGGCTGGGCTCAGTCTCACAGAGATATCTGCCTCCTGAGTGTTGGGATTAAAGGTGTACCACCATGCTCAACTTACGTATATGAAATCTTTTATCTTTTTAACAATTACACAAAGTGGGTAATCTTAATATTTTCATTTCAGAGATGAAGAAACCAAATCACAAAGAGGTTAAATGACTTTGTCCAAGATTATGTAGCTTATAAGTAAAGGACTGTGATTTGAACCCCGCAGTCTGTTCCTGAACCCTGGCTCTTGGTCTGTACATGCTCTTCCCATGACTAAAGATAACATATGTATGAACTTATATATAATATTAATAATATGTTACAATATAGTAATATATATTATTATGCATGGAACTTACTTATTCGTGTTCATGCCTCTGATTGGAGTCTCTGCTGTTGGAGAGTCAAAATCCAAAGTGGCTATCAAAGCGAACAATAGATCTCTCTGGACATTTCTTGACCTGGAAAACTGTCACGTTCACAAAGAATATGACAGAAACAAGAACCAGATTGGAGTCAGCTTAGTACTTCTATCTCTAATGTCACAAAGACCTTATTTAATGATCTGGCCCTTGAAATGTCTCATCCTGTTGAATCAGGATGAGAATCTGCCAAACTGGCTGTCATCTTGGTACCTCAAAAATAATTTGTTGGAAGGAAAAAGAAAGAGGAAGAGAACAGAAAGCATTACTGAATCATCAGGGACAGGGACCACTGAGAAGGAGCTAGGTGAAGTAGAACCAGCTTCCAGTTGCAGCTCTTCACGATGTTGAGACAGGAACATACTAGAGTCCAGGAGTTCACGGCCAGGTGGTGCAACATAGTGACTCTATCAGAGAGAGAAAGAGAAAGAGAGAGAGAGAACCCAAAAGGAAGACAGTGGTCACTAAAAAAAAAAACTTTTATTGCGCAGTCTTTATACTGACAGGGATTCTAATGAATAGGAGGTCTAGCGAGATGGCTCAGCCGGTGAGTGCACTTGCTGCATAAGCCTGGCGACCTGAGTTTGGTCCCTGGGGTCCATGTACATATGGAAGGAGAGACCCCGGGCTCCGGAAAGCTGTCCTCTGACTCCCACACGCACGCTGCAGCATGCATGCTCAGCCACCCGCATCACGCACCCACACACGATAATAATGTAGAGTTTTAAAAGTAAAAAATGGGAAGAAAAATTTAAAGTGCTGGAATTCTACCATTTGGCTTCTTCCAAAGAACTAGAATGTTCATTTGGGCAGGAGGGTAGAGGTCTCGTGCTTTAGCCCAGACCATGGTCACGGCATAAGTCTTGATTGTGAAAGAAGCTCAGGTTTGTGAGGGATCTGGGGAAAGAGGGCATGAAACTTAAAGGTGTTTGCCGATGCTTCTGTACTGACATAATGGGATGGACGTTCCTGAAGGAAAAGATGGGATTTTTTAAAACTCTGAGTTAGATCAACTAGTTCTAAGATCACATTAGAGATTTCTTAGGTGGGATTCTAAGGCAGCATCCACAGGTGTGAGGAGGGAGGAGGTGCCAGAGTGGTCTTGTCCCGCCTCTGCTTCGGATGCCAAGCATCCACCTTCCTGATGTGTTCCCATGGTGCCAAACCATGTCACCAGTCACAGAATGTCTGACCCTCTGTAGGCAGAGGGTCCAGCAAACTTCCCTGTGAAGGGCTAGATGGTGCAGACCTCAGATGGGCTTTGTCATACATTCTTGTCTGTTGTATAGTCGTTTAAAAACCTGAACTCACGCGCCATACAAAAACAGGCTGGAGACTGTCACTGGGTGACTCTAAGTTAAAGTCTTCGTTCCAGCTCTACCACATGCAAACTGAGAGATCCAGAGTCCCCGGTTTATGCTATGCTTTGTCTTGAAATACTACGACACATGAGAAATAGCACGAGAAAAGTTGCTACTCAGGATGGGAACTCTCAGGCTACAGCTCCATGGGTCCAGTCTGGAGCCCATGAACTTCTCGCTATGCTTGAGGTGAACACAGCCACCCCTCTAGACATCTTGTTTACAGTGAATACAAAGGTGAATTTGGGGTAGTGAAAATAGAAAATATTCTTACTTTATTTCAAGGATGACTTCACTGTGGCTATTAAACAACTAGCCCTTATTTACCTTCCCATGTTTCCTATTTTAAAATGTATATATATTTTTAATGTCAAGGGGTTAGTTATGATGGCTCAGCTGGTAAAGGCACTTGTTGCCAAGCCTGACAACCTAAATTTGATCCCTTGGATCTACATGGTAGAAAGAAAGAATAGACTCCTACATGTCCTCTGACTGCCATGCGTGCATTGTAGCATGGGTATATCCTGCCCAAACAAATAAACAAAATAAATAAAACATAATAAAAAGCAAAATGTTGGAACTCCTCTTAAGCCATTAATTAAGTCCAAAACTACTTTGATGGATCATAAGTTGTAAATGACTCATGTTGGTAGGTAGGTGCATGCTAGGCTAGTTTCACTTGTGAAGGTGCCTTGGAATTTTCTAATTCCATAATTGTAATATGCATAATAATTGATAGCAATATTGGTGAAAATTAAATACTGGAAAGGAATTACTGTGTCTTAGTCTCAGCTACTCATTTAAGCCAAGTGATATAACAGCAATGTTGAAAATGGTACCAGCCAGGAGAGGAGCAGTGAGGTCATCCTCTCAGAACATCTGGCAGCTCCCTACACAGGCTGAAGTCTCATTAGGGAGCTCCTGTTAGAGAGAAATGAGCGGAATTAGAAGTCAGTGTTAAGAAGAGTAGTGTGAACGAATGTGTTCCTTTGTAATGGGACCCATAATAAAAATCTACAGGGATTTGCATCATGATACTGAGAGGACAACTGTATGCTTATCAGCAGATTTCTACCTTTATTGAAGGTAAAATAGAAGGACTCATCCTTTGTTTTTTTAGGTTTAAATGGCAAGGAAAAAGTGAAAGCTAAATATAAAAGTTATAAATGTGAGGACTGTAAGTCCCCTAGATTGTCAAAGGCAAGCATGGACTCCTATTCTCAGAATATATTTTAAAATGACCTTGGATGATTGATCAGTGTAAATATCAGGTTATATATGAGACAGAGGAGAGCACTTCAGAATGATCACCTGGCTTGGGCTGGGCTGTGGCTTGTGGAGAGAGCAGAGGTGAGGGTGCCCAGCTTGTCTCCCTGCAGAGACAGCATCGTGGGGACCGTGGGCATGGAGAAAACAGGGCATGCTTCTTTCTGTGCTGGCTCCCTCTGCAGTGGGAGGGGTGCTCTGTTAGGCATGAACTCTGCAGTGAGTTTCAAGTGGTTTATTTAGAATCTGTCCGGAAAAGGAAGGAAATATAACAGGTCAGCATTTCCCACCAGCTGGCTTGGTGTCTCATGGTGATAAATGCTCTCATCTTAGAGCTTTCTTGTGTTCTGCTAGCTGGTTGAGCTTAGGAGTTCGGTAGTTCATCCCAGGCTCGAGATTTCCACATCAGGATGGATGTTCTGAGACACAGCCAGTGTGGCTTGAGAAGAGTTGTGGCCAGCCTCAAGAGAGTGCCTGAAAGACAGAGGAATAGGCTTTTCTCTTCTTATCATTAGGGTCCTTTTACCCTGAGACTCCAAACTGTCCTTGGAAGATGCTTGTCGCAGATACACACTGCCTGTTCATCATCATGTGGATAGAACATGTTCTCATGTGGCTAGGATTTTGGTCTTTGATTATTTTAGGAAGGAGGACCAGCAGCCCAATTATGTTTTCATCTCCGGCCTGTTCCATTCCTGTTTCCTACTGAAACTCCATCTTAATTTTCTGGGGCTTTGAGATTTAGATGCCGGAGCAAAAACTGACCAGGCTTCATGCCGCCAAACTTAAGAAGAATGGCAGAAATCACGCCCCGAAGTGACTGTATACAAAAACAAGGGGCTTTTGTAACTGTTGAGAAATATGAAACCAACCCTGCCTGGTGGTGTACACCTTTAATTCCAGCACTTGGGAATTAAAGTTCTAGGATAGCCTGGGCTGCATATCTAGACACTATCTTAAAACAAATACAGATGCTTATCAAAGACACCAAAACTAAAAAGAAAAATAAAATAAGAGGCTGGACACATACAGGTGGGTGATTGGCTCCTTGTAGCTCAGCTGCAAACCAGTCTCTACCTTGACATCCGTGTGGCTGTGGTGGGCACTCTGATGTCCCCACTTGCCTCAGTTTAACTGCAGACCAGACTGGAATCTGCTGGTTGAACTGACTTCTTTCTGCTGTCAACATCCAAGAATCTGAAGGATCATGAGACCAAGGCTAGCTCTGACCTATGTTTAGACCTAGTTTAAACAAGTCATGGGTGTAGCCCACATAGTACCTGAATAGACTCCGTTATATCCTCTCCTGTCATTGTCTTTTTGTAATGAGATTATGAGTTCATGAGGGCAGGGATACTGGCTAGCTTTGCCCACAGTAGTCAACGTGAGCCTCACAGGTGCTCAATAAATATTAAGTGAACTGATCAACTGCCACAACACAGGTGCACACATTCATCTGTTTTGTGCTTTTCATCCACTTACAAATACAGACAACCTGTTTTCAGCTTTCCTTGCAGGAGCCTGGGTCCGCCTCTCCCTGACCCAGCCTGGGATTTACGCTACTGTGTGTTGTCTGCCAAGCATGCTCTGCAAAGTATGACGTCCCCTTAGTTTTGTACATAGAGCCCACATGCTGCATGCCCCAGTTTTGACAGTTTTTCTAAACCCCCTGCCTCTTCCACCCCTGATGTTTGCTGACCCTTTCAAAGGGTGACTGGAGAATGAGGTCCACTCTCCTCTCAACTTCTGCGGCAGGGTGTTTAATTACTGTGTAGTCTTTGTTCGGTGGTTGAGATCAGGCTTCTCTGTGTAGGGAGAAGGGAATTCCAGTCATCTTGGTGCATTATAATCAAGTTACTTACCACAAGTCAGGAGTAACAGTTCTCTGCTTTCATTCTGATCACAGGTGATACAGGGACGTAGCATCTAATGTTTCACTGGGCTCTTTAGGCTGTGCTTTATGATGGTGGTTTTCAATCTTTCAATGACTAGGAAGGCATTACACGTCTTATCTTTTTTCCTCGGTCTACTTCCTTTATGCATGAACTGCAAAATGGGTTTAAAAAAATATTGTCTCTAATGTCTGAGCGTGAAATATAGTTGATAAATAATTTGTACAATTAGTAATTTAAATGATAATTTTAGAAAGACACGAAAACAAAGAGAAGAGATGATCCTGTGGCAAGCTCTTCATTTCACAGTGTCAGAAATATATGGGAACTTTTAAGCCTTAAAAAAATACTGTTTTATGTTGTCAAAGATGACCGCAGCTGGGCAAGCTGAGTGATCCTGCTGTCTCCCAATTCTCGTGTCACAAAAGGGCTGTAGGACGCTTTTGGTTTCCTCTCTAGACTCCTACAGTTTGGTAAAACTTAACATTTGAACATTCAGCATGGTGCTTAGAAGATATTTATGGAATGAGTTGATCATCCTTCCTAGCTTAGTGAGCTTTGTTTTCATTTCCCAGTCGATGGGCTTAAGGAGACTGGCAGGTATTTTAGTGCAAGGGCTTTGATGATAGCTTGGGAGTAGGTTTGCAGTTTCCATATTCACAGAGCCATTTGTGCCGCGCTGTCGACATCTGCTCCATATCTCCAAGCTCTGTGTGTGTGTTCGTAAAGTATGTACCAATGGGCAGACACAGAATTATCAATCTTTTGGCGGGCTAAACAGCTACTTCTGTTCAAAGGCACAAACTAGTTCAGTGGATATTTCCTGATAAGAATGTCCACATGCAGTGGGTGTAGCAACCTGTGTGGGGCACAAAGAGATAAGCAAGAGGAGCAGGCCAGTTCTGCCACACTTAGATAATGGAGAGGGCTTAGGAGGATCCTAGCACACGTGACAGTCTCAGCCTGAGCTAGTTAGGAATTACATTGGATCTTTCAGCTCCCAGTGTTTTGCTTGTTTTCCATGACTCTCTGACTCTTTAACAGGTGACTTGTGGTGTGAGAGCAACAGTTCAAGGGCACAGACTCTGGATCTTATTTCTCTTGGGCTAGTGACACGAAGCACCCAGGCCTTTTAGGAATAACAGCTTCCTCTCCATTTCTTAAGTACCATCCTGTAGTCACAAAAGGAACAGGAATTGGACATTTGTCCAAACACAGAGATCAGGCAGAACCCCTGGAGTATTATTTGGATGTATTTTAGAAGCATTTGGTTATTTTTTTATAGAAATGGGGGGGGGCAGGGAAGGAGAACAGTAAATCTCACTTTTACACATAGGAGGCATTTCTAGGAGGCACTCACTTATTTTTTTATATTGCTTTTCTGTTAAAGCCCTTCTAAGTGTTAATATGAATTACTAGAATGTTAACAAAATTTAAATAATCATTAGAGCCAATTGATCCCAAAGATATCCTGTGAAACCAATAGCAGGAAGGTGGAGATTGTTTCTAACCCTTTACTTCCTGTGTGTGTTTCCTGTGGCCTTGGGCAAACTTGTTAGCTTCTGTAAGCTTCAGTTTCTACATATATAAAATAGAGCAACTGAAAATCATTCATAGGGGATAGGGATGTGGCTCAGTTGGCAGAGTACTTGCCTAGCCCTGGGTATGATCCCCTGTGCCACATAAACCAGATGTGGCAGCGCATACCTATAATCCCAGCACTTGATAGGTAGAGGCAGGAGGATTCAAAGTTTAAGGTCATCCTTAGCTACAGGAGTTTGAGGCTAGCCTGGGCTACATGAGGCCCTATCTCCAAAATAATACAAAACAAAAGACTCACTCATAGGAGTACACCAACAATGAAAGAGATAGTATATTAGGCACTTGGTGTAGTTTCCCCCATGTACTAAATATGACTTAATGCTTTCAGTAATGGTATTCAATAAATGTCTATTGTTAGAGACACAGATTCCTGTTGTGTGCTAGAACCTGAGCCCTTCGTGTAAATGTGGATAATTTGTAATTGAGGTATTCAGTGATTAGCATTCAAGGATAAATATAAAGTCAGAGTGGATTTTCCAGCTGGTCATGTTTATGCCATGACTCTGGCCAAGCAGTTCTTGGAAAGAAAGATCATCCCTTGCTGTTCATCATGTGAATTCTCTCCTAAGCTGGGAGGCACCATTCTGAGGATGAATAGACTCTGCTCTTGGAGCTCAATAGCATCCTTTTTTGTTGGGGTTTCTTAAAGGCTTGGCATACACCATTTTTATTTATTTGTTTGTTTGTTTATTTCATTTTATGTGTATGAGTGTTATATGCCTGCAGATGTGTAAGTGCTCCCGTGTCATACAGTACCTTCGGAGGGCAGACAAGGGCATTGGATCACCTGGAACTGGAGTTACGAAAAGTTGTTAACCACCATTTCAGTGCTGAGATTTGAACCCAGGTCTTCTGCAAGAACAGCCAGCGCTCTTAACTGTTGAGTCATCTCTCCAGCTCCAGCATGCGTCACTTTTATAATTAAAAACAATCTACTAAAATATATTAGTTTGGCAGAAAGGAGATACATCAAATTAACAGTGGTCCTGCCTAAACATAGGCTAAACACAGCTCTGTCCTGGAAGGGAACCTGGGGGCAAATACAGGCTGCCAGTGGAGTTCCACGAAAGAGAGAAATGTTTGTGGGGTTTTTGGTTGTTGTTTCGTTTAGCTTGGGTTTAAAAAAAGTTGAGACAAGACCTCAGTATGTAGCCCAGGCTAACCTCCTACTCAAGATTTTCCTACCTGAACTCTAAAATTATGAAATCATAGGTAAGAACAGGGAAGTTTTAAGTGGAGCTGACTCCAGGGAGACTAATGATGGTTTCTCTAGGCCTGTCAGCCTGTTGGGAGGTGTGCTGCTGAGGCAAACCAGCGTTCTCCTCAGGAAACCCTTTCTTCCCTGAGAACCCAGCTCTTCAGGTGGGCTTTGTCTGAAGGCAGCCATCAGGGCAAGTCTGAAATCCAAATTAACTCTAACAGAATGTCACAGCCAGGCCTTTTTCTAGCATCAGACACTGAGCATTGTAATGGAAATCGGGAGCTGTGACAGGCTGTGACCAAGCAGAAATGACAACTTAAAGAAGTTAAAGCTTCATTGTGAAGAATTGTGGCAAACATTTTGGCATTGTCTTATTTTGTTTTCCTCTAGTGAACTAAAAATATCTGTTTTCTTATGTTGGAGAGATAACAAGGGGTGATGTGACAATCTTGAGGACCTTGAGGGCTAGTTGCGGTGCCTCAGTTCCCTCCCCAGTATCTCTCTTAGAGAAGACGAACATCTCCTCATATCTGGTTTTAGGACCATAAAACCCTTGTATAGATGGCCTGTTTAACAGAAATCTGGCATCCAACCTTTAGGGGTTCTACCCAGATACCCAGACAGGGCAAAGTGGCCCCTACCTGTTTAGGTGCCATGTGAACATTAGATAAGATGCTTCTGATGATTTTAAAGAAACTGAAAAGCTCCACTTCCATATGTCCTCTCTTTTAAATGCCAAGAGCAAAGAAAAAAGAAAGAACATTTACTAGCATATACCTGGAAAACCGAGGCACAAAGAGAGGCTAGCACTTTAGTCTGAGTCAAAGCAGTGTTAGTAGCCTACACCTATTAAGGGCCTCTTCTGTGAGCCAGGCATCTAGGCACTCCATCGTGGACTTTAACACATTATCTTATTCGATTCAGGCAGCAGTACTGGATGATGATGACTATTATTAACTCTATAGATGAAGAAATGGAGGCTTACAGAGTTTAAGTAGCCTAAGGCCACACAGCTAGTAAGTGACTATGCCCAGAGTTATTCCTAGGCAGCCTACCTCTAAATGTGCCTAATACCACAAAATCTGGTTCATATCATTAGAGCAGATTACCGTAGTCTACTGTTTCTGGCACTAAATCCCCTTCATGTACCCTCTGGCAGTTTCTGGAAATGGGCTCAAGCCCTTTCTGAATGGAGAAACATTATTACTAAGTGTTAGGGGACACTGAGGCATAGCAGGTGTTTTAGAATTCCTTGTAGGCTATTTTAGTAGGGAATATTCATTTCTCCACGTTTTCCAAATGACCTCCCCTGGCTTATGTGTCCAGCACACTGGCCATACTCACCCACCTCCAGGAACAGGCAGCCCTCTGCAGTCTTGCAGCCATTACTGCTATTTGAAATCAGGCCACTTTTTCTGTTGTTGTTGTTGTTGTTTTTGGTCTTTTTGAGTCAGGGTCTGCCTGTATCCCCAGTTAGCCTGGAACTCACCAGGTAGACTAGGCTGACCTCGAACTCACAGAGATCCACCTGACTCTATCCCAAATGCTGGGATTAAAGGTGTGCCTTCCAAAATCAGACCACTTTAAGAGAGGAATGTGGTCTTGGCTACTTTGCAAGCAGTTCAGCTGGACTGTGAGGCTTGTGAGGCTTGAGGTCCTAACCTGAAGTTCAGCAAGGAACTTCTAGGGAGCCCGTTTACAGTACTCAGAATTAAGGGTAGCCTTGTTCCGGCTGTTTCCAGATGATAAAAATTTGCCGCGTTCTTTAACAGATACAAGGAAGGTGTTATCGAACTATGACACCTTGGAAAACCTTCTGCTGGAAGCCCTCTTGGAGTGCCATACACTGGGGTTCCCTCCTTCAAACAGGCAGATGTGTGCTGTGTTAAAGGAAGACCCTAAAAACAGAGGTGGGGACTTTGGATGGGAGTTGGGGAAATGGCTAAAGACATTTCTCCTGTGCCTCTACTTCTCGTCTGTCCCAGGAATGTTCTTCACCTTGCTGACTGTGAAAGTTTGGGGATAAAAGTACCTGGAGACCTTTACAAGACATGATGGTCCAGTGCAAGCTATAGATCTGCTGTATTTGTGTTCTGAAATCCTAGGATGGATTAGCTGTGACCCTAAGGGGCCTTTTGGGCTTCCCAGTGAAGATCAGCTTTCTTTCCTGTTGCCTTTCTGGGTGTTCTTGCTGCCTGGTGTTGAGCTGGATGTGGAAGAATTCGTCTCAGATGATTTTAAAACTGTTTATAACTTCTCTGCTCCTTTGATCTCCACATTCCTTCCTGCGGCGGACTGGGGTTAGTCTAGGCCAACAGGGCAGTGACCACAGTGGATAACAGCAGAGGCTCCGAGCCAGACTGCCTGGGTTTGAATCCTGCTCTGTTACTCACAGGCTGACTGGAACTAGTTGCTGACTCCTTTTAAGCCTCCATTTCCTGACCTGTCAAATGGGGAAATGTAGAAATGGCTCAGGGCTATTCTGAGGTTTACGCTCTATGTGTTTACAAAACCTCATGCACAGTGCAAGGTAAATTGCTAATAAATATTTGATAATAACAGCATCAGAGCAGAACCTGGCTCCCTGTTAGCCTGATGAAAATACTAGGCCAGAAAGAAGAGAGACAATGTTTCCAGCTCTGCCAATGAGGGATGTTTGATGTTTTCAGTCATTTGCCTGAGTGTAACTCCCCAGGGACAAGGATAGACCACACCTATATAACACCCATTCAGACAATAGTTGATATTCGTCATGGTACTGTTGCATATAATTTTTGTTAGCAGTGGGCAAAAAAAGATGGATGTCCCAGATCTATGGTTTCTTTATCAGGGGAGGACTGCCCCGTCACTGCTCCCACCGCATTCAGCCAGCATTGGGCATGCAGACAGGCTCCGGAAGCAAGGAACTCAGTATCTGTGACTTAGTGTGTGTACAGCAGTGATACAAAGGATTGTGAGGGCTACGGCTCAGCCAGGTGAGCCCTGGGAACCAGGACTCTCCTCAGGTCGCAAGGAGGTTCATTTGAGGAACTAGTCCCTCCAAAGAGTGAATGCAGCTTTCTAAATTGGCACAGCACAGCCTGGGGTTGCATCAAGGTAAGCAAGGTTGCATTCCAGACAGTCAGTATCACTCTTATGATCTTCAGGAGGCTTTTGAGGCTTTTGTATTTATACAAGATGCTTTGAAACATTTAAACCGTAAATCTTAACAAATTCCAGAAAAATCTCCACTCTGGTCTCAGGAGATGGCTCAGTCTGTACAGTGCTTGCTGCCCAAGGATGAGGACCGGAGTTCAGTCCCCAACACCACATAAAAGCCAGGAGTGCCTACAATACCTGAGCGGATGAGAGGACCCCAGAGCTAGCAGGCCAGCCACTCTAACAGAATTAGTGAGTTCCAAGTTCAGGAAGAGACCCTGTCTCAAAAAATGAGGTAGGTCATCAGGGAAGTGGGATGATTCAACAGGTGAAAGCATTTGTTACTCATGGTAGAAGGAGAGAAACAACTCCCAAAGTTAAGTTGTCCTCTGACCTACACACACACAGACACACACACACACACACACACACACACACACACACACACACACACCACATACACATGTATCACCACCAGCAGCCACAAAACCTGCACTCTGTTGGCCTTCACTTTCATATGCAAGAAAGACTCAAATAAGTACAGTAGGCTTATAGGGCACTCACAGTGGCCAAACAGATGGGGAGCAGCTGATTCACATGGAGGATTCCAGGATGGAAGTGGTCCTTGTATGCTGTGTATCTTATGCTCAAGGTAGTTGTACTATGGGACAGAGAGATGAACCAAGCTTTGTCTGAAGTCTTGAGTTCAGACATTGACTCCACCACCCCAAGACTTGGGCAGAGAATTTGATTTCCAGCTCTAGGTTTGTTTAACTTCGCTGAGGTTAATAATACATTTCTCACATGTCTTGTCAGAAGGATTGAAGAGAAACGTCATGAGAAAACTTTCTGATAAATACCATTTGCATTGAACAATCAAATTTATCACTGTTCTCAGCTGTTCCTTCTACAAAGACATCTCTAATTTCTCTAGCTCTAAATATTCTTTCCTGCTTCTGAAATCCCATGTCATATTATTTATTGCCTCTTTTGACGCTTCCATAATTCTTTCTTATTCTGTCATTATTTATAATATAGTTTGGACAACATGAGGGCAGAATGCAATTCAGATTTATTTATTTACGTGTATGTGTATATGCACATGCATGGGGCGGGGCGTGGTGAGGGTGCTTGTAGAGGCCAGATGAGGGCACTGGATTCCCTGGAACTTGAGTTACAGACAGTTGTGAGACACCCACAGTATCTGTGGTGCTGGGATCTAAACTCCTGTCCTCTGCAAGAGCAGCAAGCACTCTTAACTGCTGAGTCCTCTCTCCAGCCCCCAGAATTCTTGACTCTACATATTTACATTTTGGTACCTTGCTCAAGAAAACTCTCTCATTCCTTAAAAATAAATTGTAATAATTGTTCTAAGTTATTGTTGTTGGAGTAGTTATTAACAGTGGCTCTTCATGAACCAGGTGTGGTGGTGCATGCCTTTAATCTCCACACTGGAGGCAGAGATAGGTAAATCTCTGTGAGATCAAAGCCAACCTGGTCTACATAGTGAGTTCTAGGCTACCCGGGACTACAGGGAGACCCTGTCTCAAAAAGACCCCCAAAAAGTTTAACCCCTTCCCGCCGCCACCCTTCTCACCACCAACAACAAAAACAATGGGCCTGTAGGTAGTAGGCAGTCCATAAATTTTTTCAGTCTTTTTTATGTTTATTTCTCTCATGCTGATTTGTTTCCAGCCTCTTGCCCCAGCTCTAATTCCTGACCACCACTGATTTGTCCCTATAATTTTGCCTTTTCCAAAATGTCATATAATATGTAGCCTTCTGAGGCTAGCCTTTTTTACTTAGTATAATACATTCTGTGACTCATTCATTTTGTGTATATATCAATCTCTGTTTTTTTAATCACTGAATAATATTCTATTTTGTGGATGTACCGATTGGCTTAGACAATCTTCAGTTGATAAGCATTTGGGTTGTTTCCAAATTTTAGTTGATATAATCACTGTAAATATTTTCGTAGAAGTTTTGTGTGAACATAAGTTTTCTTTGCTCTTGGGTAAATGCCTAGGAGTGAGATTGCTGGGTCACGTGGTAAATGCATGTTTAGTTTCTGTCATACTGTTTTCCAAAGCTGTACTATTTTGATTCTCCATAAGCAATGTGTGGGTGTTCCGGTTTCTTTGCATCCTGATCAGTACTCAGTATGGTCAAAGAGTTTTGTTTTGTTTTGTTTTAAAGCAATTGCAATAGGTCTATACTGGTATTGTGGCTTTAATTTGCATTTCCATGATGACAAATTAAATTGAACATCTTTTCATGTGCTTTTTTTGCTATGCACATATCTTTTTTGGTGATGTGCCTGTGGAAATCTTTTGCTCTTTTTTAATTGAAGTTTTGTTTATATATATACATATATATATATGTATATATATAAGTTTTGAGTTCTTTATATATTCTGGATGTAAGTTCTTTATCAGATGCATGCTTTGCAAATGTTTATTCCTAGACTACTGCTTGTATTTCCATTTTCTTGGAAGTGTCTCTTTTTTTTTCAGTCCTTTTGAGTCAGGGTCTCCCTGTAGCCCTAACTGGCCTGGAATTCATTATGTAGACCAGGCTGGCCTTGATCTCATAGAGATCCTCCTGCCTTTACCTCTTGAGAGCTGAGATTAAAGGCATGTACCACACTCCAGCTTTGTTACTTTCTTTCTTTAACCTTCCTATAGCACTTTTAAAATCAGCTTGTTGATTTCTACCAAAAAAGTCCTGTCAGGATTTCCCCTGGCATTGTGGTGAGTTTATAGAGCAGATTTTGGAGACTTGACAGCTTCACAGCATTGACTCTTCTAATCCCTAACCATGGTATATCTTTCTACGTATTGACATCTTTGATTTATTTCATCGATGTTTTATAGTTTTCACTTTGTAGCTCTTACACATATTTTTGTTTCTTTATAGATAAGTATGTAATAGATTTGGGGATGCTATTGTTCATAAATATTTATTGAATTCATGAATACACAGAGCAAACTTATGAGTGCTTGTCATGATTATATAATCAAATGCAAGATGCTACAGTAGGCTTGGAAGATTTATCAACTCTCTTGGTTACAGTAGGTCAGCAGTGAAGCTAAGAGGCCTGATATAACCCAGGAGGCAGGAGCTCTAGGCTTCATTCTGGCACTTTCCCAGCCAAATTCTTTAAATGTAGACAACTCTTTCTCTCTAATCAGAATCTCCCTCTGTGATGGCTAATCTTGATTGTCAACTTGGTGGAATTTAGAATCACCATGGAAACAAATCTCCAGGCGTGTCTGTGAAAGACTGTCTAGATAATGTTACTTGAAGTGGGAAGAAAGACCCACTCTAAAATGTGGCTCGTACCATTCCATGGGTCCAGGCTGAATAAAAAGGAGATAGTGAACTAAGCACAAGTATTCATCTGTCTCTGCTTCCTGACTGCGGATACAATGTGACCAGCTGTCTCAAGCTCCTGCTGACAGGACTTCCCTATCACAATAGAATGTATACTCAAATTTTGAGCCAAAATAGACCCTTTCTTCCTTATCACAGCAATGGGAAAAGTAACTAACTCAGCATTCTGGCACAAAGTTGTTTTGAGAAGTTTATATCTTTCAGCGACCCACAAAATAGATCTGGCTTTTTCGGTGGCTAGCACAGATAACTGCTTTCCTTGCATGATTTGAAGGTGTTGAGTAGCCTCTCTGACCAACCATTTCTCACCCATTGACTCCATTAGATTCCAAACCAGCTTGAGTCTTTTGAGTAAGGTATTCACTGTATTTCAGAAAGTTTTATTCAGATATGTTCTATTGGGCTGGACGTACTAGTGCACATTTTAAATCCCAGCACTCAGGAGGCAGGTAGATCTCTGTGAGATCAAGGTCAGTCCTACATAGTGCATTCCAGGCCAGATGGGGCTATAGGGAGACCCTGTCAAACAAACCAAAACAAAAAACCCAATGATCCAATCAAATAAACAGATGTACTCCATTGAGAGAATGTAGATACTTGCAGCTATCCCATGTAATTATTGTGTGCACATTGAACACTTACACTCTGCAAAAATATACTTTGGTGCCTCCAAAGTAAAAATGGAACACTTCTTTTTGCGAAGCTTAGGATGACAGGGAATTGGGTTAGCAGTATCAGTTTTTCTTGAAAGAGGGCAGGCCAATAGGCCTTGGGAAGGAGTAGCTTGGGTGGTTCACCTGAGTGGTGGAGCCTGACATTAAGGCCGTTTAGAAGAACATCGGTACATGAAGAAAGGGTGAAAGGGACGAGGGTCCCAGAAAGGACAATGGAATAATGACAATAAACTCCACATCCTGTATTCTTTCCTTTTTTCCATGAAAGCATGTTGATCAAATTCACAAACTTAAGGTATACAAGACAGGTGCAAAAATAAATCCTCTTTTGCAACCCAGAATCATTGTTTAATATGAGTGTTGATATATACAAGAAGGAATATATCAAGACAGCTCAAAGTGATGGTGTTGAGAGAAAGGATGGTATAGGAATGAGGTCCACCTCTGGCAGCCAGCCTCCGGGCTGAGGTTTGCCAACTCCCAAGAGGCTGAATGTGTATGATGGACCACGTGAGGAGCCTTATCACACAAGATGAATATTTACCTGACCATGGGTCTTCTATACTGATCTCAAAATTCTGAGCTCAGGACTTGGCAAGTAAGAAAGAAAATAATTGGAGAGCCAAGATGGCAGCACAGCCAGAGCCACGTTGGTGATGGAGACTCTCGGTACAAGGACTTAAAATATGACTCTGGACCATTTTATTCAGAATCTTGATGATTCTATATTGATCTCAAAATTCTGAACTCAAGACTTGGAAAGTAAGAGATAAAATAAGCGAGAGACAAGATGGCAGAGTGGCACTGGCCTGGCCACCCATGTGCATTGAGGTCAGGCCAGCCTGCCGCCCACATGCCCTAGTGGCATCCATGGTCAGCTGGCCATCACCACCCAGTGGTTTTCAGAACCTAGCTTCCGTCCTCTACACCATTAGGAATCTGAGAAGTCCACAGATTTCAGAAAATAAATTAGAGGATACCAGTGTAAAACTGTTGTGTGAAGTTGTGAGGCTTCCCAGCTGCCTCTGAGAGAATCTTGGATTGGAGGCCTGTGAGCTGATTGCTACCTGCTGTGAGGACCCAGCTTCTGCTTTTAGCCAGAGTAAAACCCTGTGGGGAATCAACCTAAATATGGGTGGTACCACTTTCTGATGCTGGGTACTACATAGAAAGGAAAAGGCTAACTGAGCTCCAGCATTCATCTCTTTCTGTTTCCTGACTGAGGATGTAATGTGACCAGCTGCCTCAAGCTCCTGCCGCCATGACTTCCCCACCATGATGGACCGCATCCTCAAACTGTGAGCCAAAATAACCCTTTGTCAGGATATTTTATCATAGCAACAGCAAAGTAACTAAGACATATTCCCAGCCCTAGGCTTTGCTTCACGGTCCGAAAAGAATTCAGTATCATTCCTGAGAACCGTGGACTGCAGTGTGACTATGAGCTGATAACTGGGGTTTCCCCATCAGTAGTGTCCAGGAAGCAGCTGAACAGCCAAGTTGCCGAGTGCAGATCTGGGATATTATGCATAGCAGAGCTACTGCCAGGCCTGAAGAACTTGCAGTGTCCTCTTTTGGGGACTGGAGTTTGCCCCTTGCAGGCACCTTCCCAAATGTCCCCAGACACCAGCCCCATGGATTCAGGCTCAGTGCCCTGGCCAGGGATGGGAAAATCCCCTGGCCAGTACCCATTCCCTCAGAAGTCCTTGTGGTCCCAAGCTACTGTTAAAAGATGAGATTTAATCTAATTATTATAAAAGCTCCGGCATGAATGAATAAATTGGCACCTATAACTTATATATTATTTAAACGCTAGTCTTTTTAAATAGCTCCTTTTGTTTGTGTGGTGGAGATGTCAGGCTTGAAATTCCATGACTGGCATTTTTGTGGCACAAGGAAGGAGATGTGAAAGACAGGAAGAGTCCCTGTGAGAGGCTGCTGCTCTTCTTGGTCCTGTGAATGAGGATGTCTGGCGGGGACTGAGAGAGGCTTCAAGATGTGCAGAGATTCATAGGGGCATGGACCCCAACGCCGCTGCCCCCGCTTCTACCACAGTCTAGCATAGAAGTGGTGCTGGGAATGTGTGGTTGAGACCCCAGGAGCAAGAGAGACCACATCCAGATATTGACGGTGAAGCTTCAGCATGACTTCCACATAGCACGTTTCCAGCTCGCTGGTCTCTCGAACTTCTGACTAGAATGTCTTCTGCAGAAGTCACACGTGTCCTCTTGAGTTGAAGCCTTTCTCCGTCCCATCCATTTGTTCAGCAGGTGGCTTATGGGCCATTTGGGGTGCCTGGCACTCCTTGGGGCTAGTCCATATGGCTGTTGGTCACATTTAAGGTCTCCGTTTCCACATCGTCTGCATCTGGCATTCTCTAGCTTGCTAAGATTCGCCTTCGCCTTGTTTTAACCCACATTTCTCAGTTCTGCGAGGCTTGAAAGTCTCTTGTCAGTGTTTTAGCCTCTCAGGTTTCCTCCTCTGTCAATCACTTATTTCCTTGACAACTGTATCAAGAAGTTTGGTTCTGAGAGGGAGGAGGCAGAGGATGGCAAGTTTTAAGATGGGAAAGACATGTTAAGATGAAGGTGAGAGGGAGCGAAAGCTAGACATTCTTCCCGGGATTGGAGGGAGGGGCAGTAGGAAGCGCTGGTGTGGATCCAGCCTCACCTGGGCATGGCAGCTGAGGTCAGGAGGAGAGAATGAGACTGGGGAGGAAAGTAGGTGCCTAGGCCACCACCAGTCTCCTTGAGCCATCTTGACTGTCCCCTTCTCTTGGACTCAGAAGCAGTAGAGAATCCATGGAGTTGGTAAGGACGGAAAGGTAACCTGACTCCAATTTTGAGACAGTGTTCTTTATGATATTTCTCAATGTGGACATTTGTCCACATTCCATTTTAAAGTGCCAGGGGAGAGGAGAGAGGGCTGAATCTCAGCATATGGGTTTTGACACATATAAAGTAGAGACACGGGACACAATGAGCAGGGTCAGCACAAGGGCGAGGATGAGCTCAGCCCTTGGACGCTGCAGCTTCCTATTAGATGGCGATGCTGGAAGCTTACAGAGGAGGGTTGTCCTTCTCAGGGCTGGCTCGAAAGGCCTGAGCATGGGAAGAGATGGAGCACCTCACAAAGAAATGGTGAGGGCTTGATGCTTGTGAAAGCCTAAGACCATAAAGGAACGGTGAGTGAAAGATGCTTTGCAGATTCATAACAACTGGCCTTACTGATAACAGATATTAAATGAGTAGTTTGAGGTAACTGGAATAAGTGCATGGAGCAAGGACTGTGGTAGGAGAGCGGTTAAAGAGGCTCCAGATAAGATTAGGTCTCTAGAAGGAAGACAATATTTATTGAGCACCTACTGTGTTCTGAGTGCAGCATGAGCTCTGAGACACAATAATGAGTAAGACAGACAGGGCTACAGCCTACAAGGAACCAATAGGGCAGGCAAGGGAGGAAGTAAGCCGACAGATATGTAAGTGCAGTTATGATATACAGAATGACACTAAGAGTGACAAAGATGCCTACCTTAGATAGGGTACCCAGGAGGACTTCCACAAGGAAGATCTGATAGCCAGAGCCCTGAGAGATGGGAAGAGCCAGACATGCAAGGATTCTCCGAGACATGCCCAGGGCAGAGGCACGGCATGCACAAGAGCTGAGGGAGACATAGCAAGTCTGAAGAGCTGAAAGAAGGCATGGACGTTGCATGTAGTGAGGAGATGAGCACAGAAAGGGAGGCAGAAGCCAGACCATGCCAAATGTTAGGCCATTGTAAGGGCTGGCGTAAGGAGGGTATTCTACGCTCCACTTGTATAGCTTTATATATGACCGCTTAGTTCTCCCCTTACTGGTGGCTTCACTTTTCATGGTTTCCATAACCAACAGTTACTACAGTCTGAAAATACTAAGTGGGAATCTTCAAAAGAACATTTGTAAGCTTTCCACTGCGTACTATTCTGAATAGTGTGATGAAGACTTGCACCTCCTGCTCTATCCTCTCTTGTATATGAATCATTCCTTGTGTGGCATATCCGCAGGGTATACACTACCCTCCACCCCATCACTCACCTAGTATCCTCTTCTATTGTCACGTTGACATCTATAGTGTTGTAGTGTTAATATTTAAGTAACTCTTATCTAATGGGGTAGGGATGCTGGCAATTTTATTATACTTTATAGTTATGTTACTTTATTCTGTTCTCAGTTGTGTTGGTCTACTATGCTCAATTTATAAACTTTGTTGTAGGTATGTATGTATAGAGAAAAATACTCATGTATATAGAGTTCAGTACTAACTGAAGTTTTAAGCATCTGTTTGAGGATCTAGAACTAAATCTCTCATAGATAAGGGTAGACTACTATATTTTATAAATCTAATTTTTCATGAAGTGTACACTAAAAACATTATTTATTTTTGTTTTATGTATATGAGTGTTTTGCCTGCATAATATAAGTGTACCTGTGCACACCATGCCCAAGGAGGCCAGAAGAGGGTATCAGATTCCCCTGGGACTAGAGTTACAGATACTTGTTAGCCACTATGTGGATGGTGGGAACTGAACCTGAGTCCTCTGTAAGAGCACTAGCAGCCAGTGCTCTTACCCACTGAGCCATCTCTCCAGCCCCATTGAAAGTACATTGTATTCAAAAATATTTTTTGTTGTTTTTTGAGACAGAGTCTCACTCTGTAATCCAGGTTGACCAGAAACTTACTATGGCCTTGAGCTCATGGTGATCCTTCTGCCTCAGCTTCCTAAATGTTCAGTTTACAAGCATGACCCACCATCCCTAGCTTCAAGAGTCTTATAAGAATTTTTATGTCTGTGTAAAGTAGAGAGGAGTATTCCAGACCTCCACAAATGTCTTACCCAAGTCAGTTGTTACCCAAGTCAATTGTTAGGGATTTTACTTTGTTTTATTTGCTTCCTGCTTTCTTTCTTTTTAAAAGTGTTTTATTTATTTTTACTTTATGAACGAGTATAATGCCTGCATGTATATAAGTGTACCCATGTCATGCAATGCCTGAGGAGGTCAGAAGAGGACACCTGATCTCCTGGAACTGGAGTTACAAACAGTTGTTAGCCACCATATGAATGCTAGCAATTGAACCTGGGTCCTCTGCAAGAGTAGCCAGTGCTCTTAACTGCTGAACCATCTCTCCAGCCCCTGGCTTCCTACTTTCTTGAAACACATTAAGCATTAAGCAAATCCTGGACATCAAATCATGTCCACCACTGCATTCTTCAGCATCACTAAACTACACAGTGCATTTATTTTTCTTACACATCATAGTGCCATTATCACACCTAACACAATCGACTATAATTCCACCCAAAATCAGATCTAGAGTTCAGATAGCCTTGATTGCTTTAAAATATGTTTTAATAGTTGTTTTGTGAGTTAAAATCCAAACAAGGGGGCATGGAGAGATGACTCAGTGGTTAAGAGCACTGACTACTCTTACAGAGGACCCGGGTTTGATGGTTATCAATGACTCCATTTCCAAGGGATCCAGTGCTCTCTTCTGACCTCTGCTGGCATTGCGCTACACAGGTGCATTTACATACATGCAGCAATGCACTCATACACATAAAATTCAAATAATTTAAAAATAATAAATAAAATGTTTTTTAAAAGATCCAAAGTACACATTGTATTTGCTTATTACATCTTCTAAGTTTCTTTTGATCTACAGTCCCCACTCCCTGCTCTTTTTCTGACCTTATTTAAATGACACGAACTTCAAGAAACTGAGTCAGTTGTCTGCAGACTGCCCCACATTCTAGGTTTGTCTCTTTGTTTCCTTGTCTCTTGATTTTCAATAATATCTAAAAGTTGAAAGTCGGCTGTAAAGACTAGATTTACGGAGGTTCACCAGTTTTGGCAACAATATCACATGTCATAATGTCCATCATGTTGCAACATATCAAGAGGCACATGATGTCTAGTTTCATTCTTGATAAAACTAAGATTCCTTTAATTTTTATCTTTTCTGAATCAAGTATTTAACTAGAAATAGTCAATTATTTGAAATTAATTACCTCGCCATACTCTAGACAGTTTCCAATGTTGAGACCTCACTATAATATTGGGACTTTGCTACCTCCTGCAGTTTCCATCAGAAAAGAGAGATGGCATAGTGGGTTTGGAGGAAAAAGTCCTCATAAAAGAAGAGAGCGCAGGCATTTACCTTTTCAATTCAATTGCTATTTATTCCAAGGAAAGAAACCAGTGTTAATCTTGGGGGAAAAGTGGGTTGGGGGAGGTAAGAAGATGTAGGACTGGATAGTAACAGTTTCCTGTAAATGTAGCTATTGAGCCTGAAAATACAAAGAGAGGGAACTCTTTGAAGACTATGCGCTGGTTGGGACCTGAAGTATTTGGGATTTTTTTTTATCTTCTGAATTTTGAATATTTGTGTATACCTAATAAGATATCTTGGGGAGAAGGCCCAAATCTACACATGAAGTTCATATATGTCACATATGTATCTTACATATATAGCCTTAGGTAATTTTTTAGTGAGACTGAGTTTGGGTTGTGACCTGTCACATAAAGTCAGATGTGTTTCTACTTGTGATATATCAGTGCTCCAAAAGTTTCGGATTTTGGAGTTTTTCAGATTAGGGTGCTCAACCTGTACATAAGCACGTTATCTCTCTGTACATAAGCGCATTGTCTCTCTTCTCTCCTTTAACTGTCTGTAGTGGACATTTGCTTCTGAGTAGGATGTGAGGTGCTGATGGATGCTTGTTCTTGAGAGCCAGTCCTTGTATCAGAGCCCTGCAACACCTGTTCCCCACCAAATCCCTGTAAGGACCGGCAGAGCCTGCTTCCCACTCCTTTCCAGCAACTGCAGCCTCCCCAGAGCCAGTACAGAGTAGCTGTCTTCATGATGAAGGTGGGCAAGTTGTGACATGTGTGCCTGCGGCCCCTGCCTACTGACAGAAACCTGCAGCAGCATGCTCTGGGAAAGGCCACATTAAGTGAGAATAGCCAAGAATGGCCTCTATATCTCAAAAGTGTGGGGATCCTTGATGCTGGCTACCACAGATAGAAATCTTGGGGGCTCTGAGAACTCCAAGCCCTCCCCTATCACTGTGGCCAGGCTGGGTTGAAATGGGAATTTCAGAGTGTGGAAAAACAGAATGTGCTCTGGGAAGGAGAAGTGACTTGTCCAGCCATAGCTGGTGGTTTCCACCTGCTGGAAAACCCAGTCACTGCTGCCCAGTGGTCAGTCCTGGAAGCTGTGTGCTCCATCTTAGCCCTGTTGAGACTGAGCTACAATATCTAGATAGTTATGTTGATAGGCAATGGAGATGCCACAGGTTGATTTAAAATACGAGTCTAATGGCATCTCATTGGTGCTCATTCTGTACCAAAACAAAATGTGTATTTATATATCTGACTGTCCGCTAAGGTGTCTGTGAAGATGCAACACAATTATGATCAGAGGGAGTAAAAGAGCATGTAACCCCAGTGGTGATATATTGGCAGAAAAGTTACCAAGGATTTAATCTCCTGACCTGGGTTGCCATAATACCAAATAAGTTAAAAGCAGGTTTCGGGTAGCATAAGCAATAGAACAAACTAGAAAACATGAGAGTAAACCTTATAGCTAGACAAACCAAACCTCAAGTGTACCTAATCCTATCACCCCTGTCTGGGTGACTACATTTGTCTCCACCTCGGCCCCACTGAGGAAGAATGGCATCACTTTATGTGGCCCCATTTCCCAGTCTGTTGCTTCTCATCTTTGAGGACCTGGGGGAAGAGGAGAGAGTGCTGGTTCCTGTTGGGAGCCTGGGGCCCTGGAAAGGTTTAGCACTTCTGCTGGACACATGGGAGAAACTATCATAAGGAACTGCTGGGTGGGGAGGGGTTGGAGAGATGGCTCAGTGATTAAGAGCACTGGCTGCTCTTCAGAGGACCTGGGTTCAATTCCCAGCACCCACATGGCAGCTAACAGCTTTCTGTAACTCCAGTTCCAGAGGATTCAATGCCCTCTTCTGACCTCTGAGGGCATTGCACCACATGACAAAGCTAACCACATACATGCAGGCAATACATTCATACACATAATATAAAAATAATAAATAAAATATTTTTGAAATTAAAGAAAACTACAGCTCAGACCGGCGGGAAGAGAGGGACACTGGCACTTCCTCAAGTCCTCCCTGGTGCAGGGAGGCTGGAATTCCGGGGCATGGCACATGAGGCCTGACACTCACTTTAGAGGCAGAAGGGTTCCCACCTATGTGTGAAATGACACCGTGCATTTTATTTTCTGAGTAAGTGCAATTTATTTTCTGAGTAAGTGCATTCCTTCAGCAACTGAGCACTCCTTGCTCTGTGCCTTCGGGTGGGCTTTTCAGTTCTGAGCTGTGTATGGGAAAATCTCTAAGGATTGTCCTGCCAATATCCCCTGGAGACAAGGGTTAGCAGCCTATAGGTGAGAGTAGCTCTGGTGATGGGAACTGCCTAGCTAGCTAGAATCAGATCAATGGCTAGGACGGGCAGACTGCCCTGGGCACAGAGTCACATGGACCAGGAAAGACACACTTACACTTTGACAAGCGGTTTTGGCTTGAGAAAGAACTTTGGAGAAAGCTTTAGGGCGAACTGGGAAGTGAACTGCACCTGCACCTATGACCTGTTTTTCCTGAATTTGCTGAGAGGATTGTGAGATCCAAGTTTAGTTCTAGACTTGTGGTGCTTTCTGATTCACGGAGGGCCCCTCTGGATGCACAGATGACTTGCCTTGAAAATATGACCACGTCATCTCATTTCCAACTTCCCCTCAGGAACGCCATTTCCTCATTTGGTTAGGCACAGCCCTGTTCATGGGACCTCAACATACATTTTTCCCTTTATCACAGTGGTTTCTTTATAGTCAAGCCTCTGGAGGGCCATAGTGACAATAATGGAAAGAGGTCTGGGTGACACTGAGAAAGCACTGGGTTGAATTTAGTTTCAGGCACATTGTCGGTGGGGAGTGGTTCTTTCCGGAATACGTAATGTTCTGGTTTTCCTATGTTCTTTCTGTCTCTCGTATCTGATTCTCTGAGAATGCCCTTACCTGAGCATGTGGGCCCGCTGCAGCACTCCTTGACTCTGATGAATGCCATCTGGGCGGGGACTGGGGCCGGTGGGAGAAGGAATAAACCTCAGTTTCATTTCTGAATCTCCTTTCAGTGGCATCTGTCTCCAGGGATCTGGCCCTTTCACAAACAAATAAGCAAACAAACAAACCAGCAAACCAACCAGACTCATGTATTCAGATACACATGTGTTTTTACGCATTCCTGGCAGAGCCACTGCCTGCTTGCGCCTTCTGTGAGCCGCGGTCTCAGAAAGGGTGGCGTTTTTAAGCAGGATGAATTGCTGTCGAGTCTCTGCTCTCCTGCACCCGGGGCCATCAATCTTGCCTTGAACGCTGGTTCTGCTGGTCTGCCCGCTCAGGCTCATCTTTCTGGGGCAGACTTATTTACGGAGCCACAGCTAAGGTAATCTCACTCCCCAGCCCCACAGCCTGGGCCTCTCTGCAGCCACTCTTAAAAATAGCCCAGGATGTAGAGAAGGGAGCCAGGGTCTGGTTACCTCCGGTGCTCAGGGGCTGATCCTACTAGGCCTCCCGTGTCTGGCAGCTTGGCCCTTCTCAGAGGCTGATGGACAGGGCTTGTGGCCCTGCAGGAAGTGGTCAGCCTGGCAGCCCCTCTCTGACTCAGATCTCTGGCCAGTGGTCATTCCCCTTGAGGGAGGGGGAAGGCATGGAGTAGAAAATCCTTCCCAGCTATCTTTGCCCAGACCATCGAACGGGAAATCTCGGCTGTGCAAGAAGGTTGTCCATCTATGGAGGAGGACAGACTGTTCAAACGGACAGGAGTGGCTTCAGGCACAGGCCTGGCATGGTGGGGACATTGTGTTCAGGGCAATAACTGACTTCCCCATCTTGCAAGTTTGCTTCCCTTGAGTGGCAAATACCTTTGCTCAGCCCAGGCAGCTGCAGTATACTGGCAGTCCCCAGGGGCTGGTCTCTCTCTCTCTCTCTCTCTCTCTCTCTCTCTCCTTTCTGTATGTGTCCCTAAGACCAATCCATGGTGATAACCAGGCTACAGTTTGGTCTTTGGTCTAAGTAGTAATTACCTTGATGACCTTGAGGAGGCCTCATGCAGTATTGAGAGCCCCCCCATCCCCGCCGCCACTTGCAATTAGAACAGATAATGCTGGCTCCTGTCTAACCTCAAAGGGATGTGGTGGAATTGATTTATCAGATTGGGGGACAGAGTCTGAAGTTATTCTAAGTCTGAAAAACAAGTTCTGGAGCACTGTAGTCATGCTCAAAGTGGTGAGCATGCTTTGTTTCTCCTGCCTGCGTGTGCCTCCTTGGGAGTGTGTCAGTATGTCAGATGTGAACCTGTGTGTGTTAGGGTGTGTGAGAAGATGATGTTCAGCAGCTGACACTCCACTTGCCTGCCACCTTGCCTCCAAGACCCCTCCCCTGACTTTTGCTATCTTGAATACGAAGGCTCTGAGTCCCCTGTTCTGCCTTACAGACCTGAACTTGGCATCCCATAAGTTTCAGCAAGATGCCTGAATGTCAGGTACAAATGAGGGAAGCTAGACAGTTTTCTAAAGGCTGGTGCATTCGTGACTCGGCTAGCCCTCTGGCCTCCCTTCTCCCTTCTCCCCCTAGCCCTCCCCCTCTGTTACTCTTCAGTTTCCCCAGTTTTGCTCTGCTTTCTCTCACCTTCAGAATGTTGCCTCTGTTCTTTATTCCTTTGGTTTGGACTCTTGTCCTTTTCCACCTGTCCCTCCATGAGCTCCTCCAAGCTTCCTTGGAAAGCATTTAGCAATCACCTTCAGCTTCCTTTTCTTTGGCACCCAGCCCCTAACATACCCCATTCTCTCCCTGTCATGGCACACAGTGTACCTTGCTATAATTGCTCATTTAATTGTTTGTTGTCCTTGCCAGAGTATTAGTTCCATAAGGACGTGGCCCTTCTTGTCCTACTCATTATTGGCTGCCTTCTCACTGGTGCTGAGTGCATATTTGAGTTAACTGTGAATGGATAAATAAATAAATACATAAATACATAAATAGGCAAGCAAAAATAAGTAGCAGATTAGTGAGTACTCTTGATACCTGTGCTTATGGCACAGATACCTGACCCAGGACTCCATTGTCCCTGAGATGCCCTCACCACCCACCTTAGCACTTGCTACTAATGTCTGGATGGGACAACAAGCACCTCTGGGCTGCTTGGACTGGCTTGGGATTCAACAGGAGACCTTATACCAGCACCTGGTCACTTTTTAAAGAAGACAAAAAGCAAAGTCAGTCTTCCAGATATTGTCTACTGGTAAAGAACTCGGGGCTCCTGAGCAATGTCAATGGGAAAGGACTTCCCACCCCCAGCCCAGGTGGCTGCCCAGAGCTGGTGTCTGAATGGCAGCTTGATGTTTACCCCCACCCCACCCCCAATTCCTATTTAAGTCAGACTCAGCCAGCTTTCAGCTGCTCCCCTTTCTGCCTGTCCTTGTCTCCACCACAAGGCCTGCTTCTGATCTCAGTCCCCCAGCGGTGGATGCTCTTCCCAGCTTGCCCCCCCGCCAGCCCCCAGCCTCTGACTCACAGTAGCACTGTCCCTCTCGCTCCTCTCTAGAGCAGCGCAGTGGGTTTAAAGGAAATTGGCTCGACTGATGTCTCCACCTGCTGGCCATCCTGACCCTTGCAGCATGCAGCTCTCGGCTCTGTCCCCCTCGCCATTGCTGCTGTTACTGTTTCTCCTGCAGCAATATTTTATAACACAGGACCCTGGAACCCTGTAGAAGAAGCATGCCCTGGCAGATAGCACAGGGCATGCTTCCCACTGGGACTGACTTCTGTTGGATGCTCCCAGTAAGTTTCCCCTGAGAAAAAGAGCAAGGGACTGGGAAGCTAACCCTCTGGCTGTTTTGTTGTTCCCTAGGGACTTTTCCATGAAGACTGAGACAGGCACAGCTGCTAAGAGCCTGCTGACATGACATCGGCCACTGAGTTTGAAAACGTAAGCAACCAGCCACCATACAGCCGGATCAATGCCCGCTGGGATGCCCCAGACGACGAGCTGGATAATGACAACAGCTCAGCCAGGCTCTTTGAGAGGTCCCGGATCAAGGCCTTGGCAGGTACTGCTTGGGGCCATGGGGGTCAGAATTGCTCACAATCCCCAGCAGGTCCATGCCCCTCCTCACTATGGTGAGATCTGTGTGTGTTGTGTGCGCATGGCATGGCAGCGATGGAGAAGCCTTTGCCCCGTTCAGGGAGCACTCTTTGCCCAGGAAACACTGTCTCCAGCATCCCCCACTTCCTCCTGCGTGCTGTGTGAAGCCAGGAAGTGCTGGAGTTGGTGGCAGGTGGGTTCTGCCCTGTCTCTGTCCAGAATGACATGGGCTCAAAGTCAGAAGTGGGAGGAAAGTCTGGGTGAAGGAGTGTCTGAGGGGCTGCCCATGCACAGATGTATCCTGTGTGCTTAGTGTCCTGCTGCACCTGGAGAAAGGAACTGACATCAGTGTCTCTGTGGTTCCAAAAGAGAGGATGAAATTGAGAACAGATAGCAGCCTCTCCACTGCCTCTGGAGGAGGATTTTCTGTGTAGAACTTCTCATCCTTGAACTGGAATTAGATTTGTGCTTAGCAGGCTCATACTGAATAAGGGAAGGGTGGGTTAACCTCTCTAGCAGAAATGACTTCTTCCTCTGTTGGCTGAGATTTGGTTTTGAGATTTTTTCCCTCCCTTACCAAGTGTTTTTATTGTCTCCCAATAAGGAAATTTTGAGCTATAGGGTGTGTGGTTGTGGGGTGTGTGTGTGCGTGTGTGTGTGTGCGTGTGTGTGTGTGTGTGTGTGCGTGATGCTAGCCTCATCTGACTGGCCCTCAGCCCCATCGCTGATGGCTTGCACCTTACAAGAAAAGCTTAACTTCTCTGTAGGTGCTTTCTGGAGTGACTCTGTGGCTGTCTCTGGCAGTTCTACTTGAAATCTACAATGACCTTTGCCCTCCTGCCCTCTCTTCACTCCATTCCCAGATACCTTGGTCCCTGGACGACCTGGAGGCGTGAGCCGGGCCCTTGTTCCCTCAGAAATGGCTTCTCATTCTATGAAGTGAATGTGGTTCCTCGTCTTGCTTGACATGACAGGACGTGACCATCTCCCTTTGCACACTGAGCTTTGCGGGAAACTTTCTTCTTCTCCTTCTCACTTTCTCTAGTGCCACTGAATCTCTTTTGTTTCCCTTGGGGTGTGTAGTAGCAGTGAACCCTTCTTTTTCCTTAAATAGCTTTAACCTCTTCACATAATCCAGCCAAGTTGAAACATTTGGCTTTGTCAAGCTGGATTCACCTTCTGTCCCCATGGCGGCTGTGTTTAGCTTCAGTGACCCTGATGAGAAGGGCACCATGTTCCATAAGGTTTGCTGAAGGATGAACTTGTATGCAGATTCTTGGATTTATTTCACAGATTCCATATGTATGTATTTTCCATAACAGATTCCATACACACATGGAATCCGAGGTAAATTCCAGTTAATAATTGTCTATTGGACTCCTACTGGGTTTAGAGCCAGTCCCCCGGCCAGACATGGAAGGGGAGTGGGGAACCAAAGAGATGAATTCAATATAGCATCTGTCTCCAAGGACTTTATAATCTATTAGGGGAAAATGAACTGTGCTCACAATTAATTAGCATATAGAATTAGAGAAGAACTATGGGGAAGGTACATAAATTAAATAGCAATGAGAGAGCAAAGGAGGAGTTACACAGAGATCAGACTGGTTCCCGGAGGCAGCAGCCATTGAGCTGGGGGCTGGAGGATGCGTGTGGCTGGGACAAGCAGAAGGGCTCAGGATATCTCCAGTTGGCAGTCAAGTTCACAAGCTGTGTGGGAAACTGGTAGAAGCAAGTTAAAGAGGCGAGCAGAAGAGGGCATCCATCACACAGGAGACTTTACAGTAGGTCCTGGTTGATCTGGAGACAGCCTTCCCTAACCTTGACTGTGCTTGGTTGAACCTGTTCATCACCCAGAGCATCTTACCTTCCAAGAGATGGGAACGTCCATGTAGGGAGGAGACACTGCACCTCCCAGAGTATAGAATCCCATGCCAAACCTTAATGCTTCAGAAATTTGGTTACCAAATAAACATGTAAGTTTGGGATCCTTTCAGTTTTTCTATGAATAACCTAAGCAGTTTGCTGGCTTTCTTCTGAGAGATGACATGGAGTGACCTCTGTTAGAAGCTAAGGCTTTGGGGAGGTCCACATGGATGGACCCTTTCTGCTAAATGGGCACATCAGAGAAAGGGAGCATACCAGATTTCCAGTTTTAACACATTTTCTTCTGTCTTTGGAGTTGTCTTCACACTGTAGGAGGGGCCACCCTTTCCAGTAGGTCCTTGATCCCTTCATGTCGGTATGGTCTACCGTCAGTCCTCTTGGAAGAATAATAGGACCAGCAGGTATTCAACCCTGTGCTTCTTATATACTGGTGGAATCTGCTTTGTAGGTAAATGTGGAAAGGGAGGGATACTGGGCTCGCATTTTCTTTCTGCTACTGAAGGTCTAGGGTGAAGAGGAAAATATCGTAAGATCCAGATTCAAATCCTGATTCTCTCTCTACTGCCATTGCTATGGGGGGCACTGGCTCAATTTTCAGTTCTATAAAGCGGGTTGTGAATATCAGGTAAGCTGAAGTTTAAGAACATTTAAAAGCAATAATAAAATACTAATGAAAGTTAGATATCATTATTCCTAAGAAAGCTTTCTACAAATAATTTCAACCTTCTATGTCCAAGATTGTCAGCCCAGTTACCTTGGCCTGTTCCAGAACCTGCTTCATCCTCCTTAAACACCCCTCCTCCCTTGACACATGCACACATACTTTGGGAAAACTGAAATTGGAAGAAATAGCCAGGGACTACAGAAATTGGTCGAAGGCGTGGGCTTGAAGTACTTGATTCCTTTCGCTGCCCCCAGGCAAGATCTCTCTCCATAAGGTCATCCTACCCAGTACCTCAGCTGTGCCTCCACTGTCCATCTGGGTAACATGGGATCCCCAAAAAACCAGTGATGATGTCCTCCCATCCTCCTCTGAGCAAGGTAGCTTCCCTAAGGTGCTTCTGTACTTAGTGACCTGTGGTTAGAAGACCCCTATCTTTTCTGCCTCTTGAATTCACTTCCTGTCTGTCTTTTGTATCTTCACTGGCTATTCCTCCCTAGGCCTAGCTAAGCAAACCATTTGATTACCCCACCCTCAGATGTAAAAGCCTGAGCTCCCTCTGGAATGAATGACTTTTGATTCATTCAAAAGTGAAGGGACAGATGGGGAAGAAAGCTTTGACCTTGGCAATGCCAAGGGGAAGGCTGGGGTCAGGCAGTAATAGCTCCCTTAAGTCTTTGATCAGACTTTGACCTCTTAATGGGAGTCTCTGTCTGGCAACACTTGCCAGGGCTAAATGATGGGCAGCCCCAAGGCTTCCTCCTAAACCCAGCTTTGGTGACTGGCTCTGGGGGAGTGCACGCCTCCCTTTAGGGCCTGCTTTAAGGATTAGAGAAATGGGATCAGCTGAAAGTCTAATGTTCCAGCCTTCATGTTTGATTCAAAGGGCTCCCAGGGTCTCCTAGAGTGACCCCGACTCCCCGTCAGTCAGAGCCTGTTTCCTCTCCTTTGCCCTTTGATTGGGGGGGGGAGGGACACTCATAAACATATGTGGCTGCCTACATGGATGATGAAGTGCTGTAGGCTTCAAAGGATTACTCTACCAGCCAGAATGCTGCCCTCTGTCCTCTCACTCACCTCCCTGCCTGCCCATACGCCCCTCCCTGCACTTAGTTATGTACCCCGTTGAGAATACCCGGTGGGTAAATGTGGTCCAGGTGGGAGAGGAGGGCCTGGGAGATGCAACAGAGAGACTTCCACAAAGAGAACCCTGTGGAGTGTCTCCTGCCTTCGCCCTCTTCCCCTTCCTTCTTCCTACTCTCCTGCCTTATAGGCACGCAGCTTGGCATCCTGCAACCCATGTGCTGCCTGCTGCGTGATTTACGGCTCTTTCATGCACACAGAAGCATCTGAAAGGTTGCAGCATGGAGAGCAGTCCAGAGCCTCCCGGAGGAGGCTTTGAGGAAAAGAAGCCGGCATGTCTGTCTCTGCTCTGCCCAGTGGAGCAGTTACTAAGGGAGAAACTAGATAGAGCCCCTCCCTCTAAAACGAAGAGCATAGCATCGTGCAGCCTGCTCCACTCTGCCTTTAAGCTGGGAATTCAGGATGCTTCTAAAGGGAGATGAGCTTCCTTTCTGTGTTTTCTTTGTAGTCTTCTTCCTATGGAAGTCAGACTAGGCCAAGTGGTAAGAGAGAATGGGGACAATTCAAAGACTGTGACAGCCAGCGACACTACAGGCTGCACCCCTCTGCTCTGAAGCACATAGTTGCTGACCCACAGTGCCAAGCCCTGAGGTTAAGTGCTGTGATTAGCAAGTACTCATTAGAACCTCAAGATGGTCTCCCTCAGAGCCTGCTGCTCCTCAATCACTCTCCGTGGCTGCCCCGGGGCTCCTTAAAGAAGGAGGCACGGGCTCCTCCTGACCTTGATAGCCAAAGGTCCTCAGAGGCTCCTAAAGAGATGTTGAAGACTTTTCACCTAAGGCTATTGTCCCACCTGTACCAGGACCTGTTGCACCCAGTGACCCAGAAAGAGCTTTGTGTCCAGAGGATGACCGACTTCCCTCAGGGAGTAGGATTTTACCACAGTGGGTGGGCAGCTATCGCTTCTTGGCAGCCTGTGGATAGACTCAGGATCATCCACTGCCACCAAGAAATCAACTCTTCTGACCATAGCATATCCCTAGCTACCTATGAGCAGAGAGATGGTGAAATTATAATGAGATAGCTCAATTTTTGTTCTCAGGCTTCAGAACATAAAATGGAGTTTTATTTAGAGACTATATGTTGGGAAAAAATATTGTTCAGATAAATATCTATATAATCCTCAACAGTCATTTTAATGTACGATCAGGGGAAGAAAAATAATCAGACCACCAACTTCTTGGAGGTGGGCAGTTGTGAAATTGAACTCTGCCCCTAACCCAGGCAGGCCATCTATGGAGATGAACCTGCCTGTTAGCTATGCAGAAAACCCATAAGAGAGGTTGACATGCCAACTAAACTATAGGTGTCTGTGCACTTTCTCCCATTGTCCCCTCTCCCTTTGTGTGTGTGTGTGTGTGTGTGTGTGTGTGTGTGTGTGTGTGTACATGTGATGTATGTATATGAAGGTAAGCAGACATCAGAGATCAACCTTAGGTGTCTTTCTTCAGTTGCTGTTCACCTTGTTTTTTGAGGCAGGGCCACTCATTTGGCCTAGAACTCACCAGTTAGGCTAGGCTAACTGGCTAATAAGTCCCCAAGGAGCGACCTTGCCAGTGTTAGAATTACAAGTACATGCCACCATGCCGGACTTTTTTACTTGGGTTCTGGGGATCAAAGTCAGGTCCTCACGTTTGCATGGAAAGCACTTTATGGACTGAGCCATCTCCCAGCCCCCCTCTCATCTCTTGATGAAAGCTGTTCATCCTTTCTGAGACTCTTTGTAGAACCAGGCTGTTCCCCTGCTGCAGATAAGTTCTATCTGTCATTGTAAAGATACTTTATCAAATATTTATACATGAGGTTAATAATAAGATTCAGTTCCCTCCCTGAGCCAAGCAGTTTGAGTGAGCCATGTTAATAGCCTCCTCCATCTTTGGGACATTCCTATGGGTCATCAGCTTCATTCTCAAGGGCAAGCTCTGACACCAGGCCTAGGAGCAGCCGTCTGCCACTCCCAGTTTCCCGTGGGTTCTCTTGCATGCTGCCTGGCTGCGTGGTGCCAAGGTTGTTGTTTTCAGAGCATCTGTTCATTTTGTTCATTTTTTTCCCCCCTTTTTAGCATGTCACCAAGAGTGAATGCTACGAAGGCTCCTGGCAACTGAGTCTCTGGGAGCATTTTACTTCCCAACACTTTGGTTTCCAGATGCTGGGAAACTGGATCAGCCAGGGATTCTCACCTTACAGTCCCACGAGGGAGAATCAGACCAATCATCATACACACCTGTCTATACACAGAGCTGTTCGTAGTGTCAAATTCTCATGAATGCTATGAAGAGTTTCTGGAAGCTCTATGAATGTACAAAATCAGCCATCCCTTATAACTCACCCATCAAACTCAGGACAGTAGCTGTGGCCTTCAGTAGAGGGATGGAGGGCCAGCGCTGCCCCCAGCCCATCAGAGTACTTTTAGCAGGGAAATAGCATGGGCTCGAGGTGGCTGCTCTGACTTCATGGGACAGCAGATATAGGGAGGCCACGCAGACGTTCAGGAAGGGAAGACGGCCCTTGAGCCAGCAGAGCCACTGTAGGGGTGTGAGCAGGGTGGAGTGGCTCATCTCTGAAACAGCATCCTTCTGTCCTGTTGCTGCAGTCAGTGCCCTTGGGCTACCTACTTTTTCACTCCTTGGGCCTCTGTTTCATCACTTGACCTCTAGCAGATTGACCTAGATGATGCCCCACACCCTTCCAGCTCCATCTGCCTGAGAAGCCACCTATGGGGCAGCACAGACAAAGAGCCACTTTATCTGCCCCGGTGGGCTTTTTGGTCCTGGCTTGGGGAAAGGCCACATCGGTAAGTGTTCAAAATTTTTTTGTCTGTGCTGAGGTTGTGTCCCAGACAGTCCTGACTTCTGCAGCCTGACACCCTGGTGGGTCCCTGCAGCACGCTAATGACATCAAGCTGGCGCTTGTGTAGCCGCTTTGTGCTCCACATGCTTCATCTAGGTTGTTTCTGTGACCCTTGAGAAGTGGCTAAGCTGATCTGTGCCCATGCCCCTATCCAGGCAGGACTGGAGGCTCGGAACTCCACGTATTCCTGTGCTGTTTGGGTGACAGTCCTAAGACCCCTGAACTCTACATGAGCTCTTGTTTCATCCCATTCCAGGCCCCCCTTCCTCTTTTTCTTTCTACCACCTATGTCTTGATCAAAACCTTGAACTCACTACTGTCTTTCATCCTCTAGATACTGTCACTTGCCAGGGCCAACCAATCCCTGTTCTGTAGGGTTTCCCAGATCAGCCTCTGTTATTTTACTTTCACACTTAACATGTCACCTCAAGCAGAGAGGTATCTGTAGGTATCTATGAGCTAGTTTTCCTGTTCAGGTCACTGGGGTCCAGTCCCATTTAGGTGACCACTCAAGGCAGTTAGAACCATTGTCCTTTGACACATTTCTAGGCAAACCCTTCTTTATCTGAGAACTGCCAAGCTCTTTTTTAGCTGGACTTTCAAGTTCAAATTGCCAAGACAGTTCTTCAACTTTTTTGCTCTAGGTAAATTAATTGCTTCCCATTCCACCCCGAAGACATACATACATGTGCACACATGCACATACAAGCGCATTTGCTGGCTGCAGCCCAGGGAGCCCTAAACAAGGTCCCCCATTTTCCCCTGCCATTCTAAAGTCATTACCATCTTCAAACCTCAGATCAAACTAGCTGCCTTAAATATATAAATATTTTGATTTAGACTGGTTTGTGATAAGCTAGTTTCTTTTGCAGTGATAAAAATTCTATTTTATTAAAAGCAACAGAGTGATTACTTACATTTTTTAAGCATTTTCTTAATTAGAATATATTTTAGCATAGAAAAAATTGAAAATAAAGAACTAGAGGCATTGTTGATGTCTCACATAGATATTTCAATGCCTATAGACATATAACTATATATGTGTAAGTATTAAAGTGTTGCCTATAATATAATTTCAGAACCTTTTGGCTGAATACGCTATATTGGTTCACATTAGTAACTATGCAGATTATCACTTTAATGGCTCTCCAGTCTTCCTTTACATTAATTCACCCCAAAGTAGTTATTTTTTATGTGTTTTATTCTTACATTTTGCATTTTTAGGTTTGTAGTAGTATCCTAAAGCTCTGTCTTGGAATCATCCCTAGCTAGACTATACAGCTTTAGGGGGCAGGGGAACTGTCTTCTAGCCATTCACAATGAGTGAGTTAACTGAAAAAGAAACCCCTCCCCAAACTAGTTAAACAGGAAGAGAAGAATCCATGCCACCAGCACACTTATGATGTGTCCCTGAGGGTCTACCTCTGTGTTCCACTTTATAATGAATTGGCCTCTGTGTCACTGAGGCTTGTCACAAGTTCATAGGAGTTGAAGAATGACTCACTAAGCTCTTGACTTCCGGGCATGAATTGGAGAGAAAGCCTGAGTTGGGAATCTGCAGTGTGTTTACCACAGAATCATTGTTTTCAGGCCTGGTTCAACCTCCTGCTCCACGGCTTCTCACATGCATTTTCTCCTTTCTGGTTGACTAGTTTTGTCCAAAGCATCGGGGTCTGAGCTGGTTAAAATGCAGACTTCCTCAAGAATGCTACCTTTTTAATTTTTATCATTTGTTCCTTGGGGTTTGTTAATTTTATATCCTATTCTTTATGACATCTTGTTTCATCTTGTGAAAAGTAATATATGCTTATTGCAAAAATTGTCTTTTTCTGTTTTATTATTTTTTTTCTTCTGTGATTACAAAAGCCATATAGCCACATAGTCAAGGAATTTCATAGGAGGTCATGGGAGGAATAAAAAGATGGGGCCAAAAACAGTAGCTTAAATTTCCAAAGAGAAGATATGTCAACTGTTAGTTACCATTTTGCTGAAGAGCAGGTTCTTTTTTTTTTTTTTTTTTTTTTAAATTTTATGAGTAGGTGTGAATGCCTGCATGTATGTCTGTGTACCACGTGCGTGCCTGGTGCCCCAAGATACCCAAAGAGTATATCAGATCCCCTGGAACTGAAGTTACAGGCAGTTGTGGGTCACCTGATGTAGGTGCTGGGAAATGAACCCAGTTTTGCAAGAGCAGCAAATGCTCTTAACCGCTGAGCCATCGCTCTAGCCCCAAGGTTTTTATTTTTAAAACTGCTCCAATGGTAACTTTTGATGACAAAACTC
Source organism: Eospalax fontanierii (assembly GCA_035773235.1). Classification (NCBI taxonomy): domain Eukaryota; kingdom Metazoa; phylum Chordata; class Mammalia; order Rodentia; family Spalacidae; genus Eospalax; species Eospalax fontanierii. Next base: position 47,214,150 of record CM069536.1, on the reverse strand, counting down.
TCAAATGAGTGAAACAGGTACCAGAGTGGGTGAAATCTTGACTGTTTGCCAAGAAGTGGAGGAGGGTTGTTGAAGGAGAAGCCGATAGAAAGCCTAGGGATGGGGAAAGGTTTTGATCCCAGGAAGATAGTAAGGCTGTAAAATCCCTAAAGGGCCTTTAGGAGAGGCTGTGTGATGGCCAGGGAGGTGGGTGCACCTGCTGCCTTTGAACCACAGACCTCCGTCCCCTTTCTCATCCTCTAAGAACGCATGGCAGTGTGGAGAGCCTCCTGCCTCCTTAAACCCTCCACCTCCATTATTCACTCTCTCGCAGCCTCAAGTGATTAAAGATGCTTGTGATTTTTACCTATCGGAAAAAAGCCCATGGTAAGGAAACGAGGCGATAGAAAGAAAAACCAGAAGACAGAAGCATTAAATTCATATTGATTTCTATTTTGAAAAAGTAATATATATCTAGGAGATAAAGCTCAAAAACTATAAAAGGACAAATAATATGTTTTACTCACACACGAGCTCTTCTCCTATAATGCCTATTAACCATTTTTTATGTATCTTTCCAGGAGTATTTTATGTACATCTAAACAAATGGTCTGAATTTATTTTTCCTCACTTTGTTTTTTTTTAACTCACACCCAGTTTTATGCTTTTCATCTAATGTATCTTGGAGGTGTTTTATATCAATGCAGAAAAGCCAACAGATTCTTTGTAGAGTCATACAGCACCCCATCGTGTGAACATAGAATCAAATTTAACCAGTCCTCTAATCATGGATGCTTAGGCTATTGCTAATCTTTATTCAAAAAAAAAAATACAACTAAGCCTGTACATATAATATTTTGTAAATGTCCAAGTTTGCCTTTAGCATAAATTCCTAGAAATGGAATTACTAGGGAAATGGATGGGCATTGATGATTCTGATGGTTCTTGCCAAATTGCCTCCCATAGAGATTGTTCCACTTAAACCCTCTCCAGCAATGCGCGCACTGTGTTCCCTATAGTCTTGCCAATACCACATTTTGTCAGACTTTCGATCTTGTTTATCTGGTAAGTGAAACATTAGAGTCTTCATGTACTGTCAGTTTATCTTTTACTTTTAGTATGAGAAACCCAAAACATTCAAAAACGAGAGGCAAAGGGAAAATGTGTCACCATCCCTATTTAGCAATTATTAGTATATTTGTCTGTCTGTTTGAGGGATTGAAGTATTTTTACATAAATTAAAGACCGTTGGAATAGTCTCCCCTGCTTACCCTAGTCTGTCTCTGGAAAGCAAGAATATGTCCCACTTAAACATAACACCAATCTCACACCTAATACAACTCACAGTGAGTGCCTAATTATCGAAAACCCACCTGGTAATAAGCACATTCTTCCAGTTGTCTTACAAATGTCTTTTGTGATTAGTTTGTTCAGACTAATTAAGGCCATTCGTCTTTGTGTGTACTTGTGTGTGATTTTCATTTGTACTTCTATGAGCAGCTTGGACAACTTACTGTATTTAAAAGACTTTCATCATTCTTTTCTGTTAACTCTTTGTTCAAATTGTTAATCTTTTTCCTTTTTAATTGTAGGCAGTCATGTTAATCAGGTTCTGTTACTGTAACAAGTATTTGAGTTAGTTTAAAAAGAGAAAAGGTTTATTTTTGAGTCTACAGTCTATAGGCCCACTATGTTGGGCTTTGGCCAGGCAGTGTATCAGTGTACCAGGCAAGAAGAGCAGAGCTTCTTACTTCATGGTCAAGACATAGGTATACCCTGAGAGAACAGGAAGAACAGGAAGGAGGGTAGACCACGAGGCCCTATGACCCCCTTTGATGACATGTCCCAATGGCCTGAAGACCTTTTGCTAGACTCTACTCTTAGAGTTCCATCATCTTCCAGTACAACCAAGCTGGGGAGCAGGCCAAGCCTTTAATAACATGGACATTTGAGAAGCATTCCCGTTCCCAACTGGGACAGTATTTTCCACATATTGAGTAAATTAACCTCTGTGATGCCCTTGACAAATGTTCTTCCTCATTAGTTTGTCGTTGCTTATATGGTCATTTATCCCTCACTCAAAATTTTTTAATACAGTTGAACTTTCAATCTTTTATTTTCTGGCTTTTGGCTTTTGTGTCATACTGGCCCTACATTAACATTATGTTAAACAACCATTCTACCATGATTGATTGTGGTATTTTTTTATAATTTCATTCTATACATTTCAGATTTTGAGTCAAGTAAAATTCTTCCTGGAATATGAAGTATGAATTTAACTCACCTTGGTCTGCATGGTTGTCTAGTTTGACGAAAGCACTTACCGAATAACCCTTCTTTCTCCATCGTATTTGAAATGTACTTTTATCAGATATTACACACTTACATACTTGGGGACTATTTCTGTGTCATTGGCATGACCACCTTTCATATGCTAATACAGTTTTATTATAAAGTTACACTTGAAGTTTTCGTGATACCAAGTTTTCTTATTCAGTAACTCCATGTGCCTTTTCATCTGCTTACTTTGTCTTTTGTGTGCCTTTGGGAGTCTTTTAAAGTTTTCTCTGTGTAGACTTTGCATACTTTTTTTAAGGTGTAACTTGAAACAGTTTGTCTTTCTATTATCATTAGAGGTCTTGCAAATTAAAATTTCTGAAATGACCCTGTCATACTTTCCTGATTCCTTTGTTTCTTGCATGAAATTTAAACTTTAAAAACTTTTCTTCCCTTCCCTGTTTCTGACCTGCTCTCACCTGTCTTCACTCTGGTCTTCTTGTCTGTTGGGAGTTGAATCCAGGCCTTTTCTTTCTTTCCTTCTTTTGTTTTTCTGTTTAGGGGAAGGTGTTGAGACAGAGTCTCTCTGTAGCCCCACTGGCTGGCCTGGATCTCACAGAGATCTGCCTGCCTCTGCTTCCTGAGTGCTGGGATTAAAGGTGTGTGCCATCACACCTGGCTTGAAACCAGAGCTTTGAAGTCTACATTTCTAGGCCTCTCTTTCCAGAGATTTCTTTTACTTAAAGCCCATTTCCACATGTTCTTCCCTCCCCTGACTACTCAGGAGTCTACGAACAACCTTCACCTTTCACCCCTGCCTGCGTAGGCTCATCCCATCTCCGTCCTTCCCTCCCCTGCCCTCTGCCTAGCCAAAGCACTTTCCTTCATGAAGACACTTTGACAACTCCAGTTATACATGACTTCTCTCCTCTTTGCCCCCATGAGCATCTATTGTAGGTGTTGCTTATCTGGTGCTTAATCCAGGATTACCTTGTGCAGTGTTTGTGTGGTTAAAATGCACTACCATTTATTTCTTGCATGGTTTCAAAATTAACCGTTATTGAGTTTGTATCTGGTTTCCTGAACTAGATCCTTACTCAGGGAGTGTGAGTCTTGTCTGGCTTATACTCCAACAGCCTTTTGGCTATAGTGATCCAGGTGGAACGATGAACATGTTCTGGGTGTTCCATGAACACATCTGCTTGTCAGTGGGTGGATATTTGAGGGTTTCAGTGCCATTTGACTTCAAGCTAAATTTTTGAAGGATATTGTAAGAGAGAGATCACCCATCACAACACCGGACAGTGATTCTGGGTCAGAACTGATAAATGAAGATTAATTTTCTGGGATGTCTCTTAATATCTAAGGGAATGAGGGTGGCCCCAGCTCGGGAGAGGGAAAAGAAGAGGAGCAGAAAGGAATGGAGAGGACCTGCTTCAGTGCTGTCAGAGGGGTGAGCCCATCCATGCTAACCCACCCATTCCTGCATGGGCAAGTTTAGGGCTCTGGAAATAAGTCTTGGCTCCTGGCAGGGCCTTGCTAAAGCTGCCTTCGCACTGTGGTTGGGATGGCAGGAGGCCTGGGTCCCCTGGGAACAGCAGTGACTGACAACACAGTCCCCTCCCTTCCTGCCCATACAGCCAGGATTCCCAGCCCATCTGGCTCTGGCCTCTACTGCACTCAGGCAGCTACTGAGGAGAGTCTCCGCCATGCGGGAGGGAATGTGCCAAGCATGACCATGTGCAGCAGCCAAGTGAACAACTAATGGAAATTAATTCCCGCCCCTGGGCCCCTTGCTTTTCTTTTGATCATCATTAGCCTCTCGGAATCTTCCCCATGTCTCAACACTGCAGTGGTTCATGGTGCTAGGAATTCTGGGTAATCCCCACACACATACAAGTTAAGGCAGCCAGGAGGCTGCTTGCAGGGCATCAAACCTGCAGCTCCCGCATCATTTTTGTATTGAAAACTAAGGAGGTCTCAGGGTGCACTGATGTTTGTGCCAGCCCAGAAGCCTAGAGTTGAATTCTGTGTCCCTAATTAGAAGCATGTCCTTTACCCTTTGCCAGGCACAAATAAACAGGTCTTAGTACCCCTGTTGTGAAAATTTGAATTCTTATGGGCAGAAAAATTAGGAAGCAAAAGTAAATAAATAAATAAAGACTTTGGCTTTTGGAGACACTCATTCTATTGGGGCTAAAACTTGTGATCCCTTAGTAAGAGATTTCACATCTGACTGAAAGTGTAAGCAACTCAAAGAACAGATCTAGGAAAAGTCCTGGGGGACTGTAGCTGGCTATGCTGAATTCCAACATGCTCCAGAATAAATAGGATTGCCTTTTGCCCAGCAGCATATCATCAAAACTTGACTTCCGTTTTTGCTAAAGCAGCTCTTGAAATCATATAAACATTTTAATTTAATTTAATTGATAGGTATGTTGGGAGTTTCCCCCATGAAACTTTGTCCAGAGGCCCAGAGGGAACAAATGCCACTTAAATTTAACATTTATTTAAAACTAGTACAGTCTTCTTCCTCTTCTTGGAAATTTTATTTAAGTAGCAACCATAGAATTGTTTGTATGAGACTTAAACACCCATCTCATTTTTCACAGATTCTGTCTGCCTCAGGATAGGGACCCTCTGTCTTGTCCTTGAATTCCCCACCTCCACCTGGCACCAGGCATCAGATGATGGTTGCACAGTAAACATTTGCCGAATGAATGAACAGACGAATAAAGAGGCTGCAATCGCCATGAAGTAGGAAGGAATTTGATGCTGGGAGCCTCAGGAGCTGCCAGCATTCTACCCTGAGGGCAGCACTGGCTGAGCTCCTCTGTCGTTGTTAAGTCTCTGATATTTAATAATTTAAAAAGCCAACCTCCCTCCATTTGGGCTCAGTTGGGCACATATCTAGCTTCTTCTTAGTGCTGGCATTCCTTCCTGGCTGGGACACTGTCTGCCCTGCCTATGACCCACCTACCCACACTCTGCCCAGGGATCCTGCAGGCCCCCAGGCTCAGGCACACTGCCAGGTCATCTCCTACCCTGAATCTTCAAACACAAGTGCCCTAGAGCCGATCACAACACACTGTTCACAAAATTAAACAATGTCCTCGGCTGCCTTCTCTCTTCTCCCCTGCGGTTCCTATGCTATTTCCTTTTCATTCTTGCTACTCTTCTGCATGTATTTCTCTCTGCTGTTCTTTCCCAACTATCTTTGTCTGTCCAGTCTCTGGCTTCTTTCAAGCACTAGCCTGGATGACTCACTGGCATCTACTCACACAGAGGGTCCAGTAAGTGCTCATCTAAACTGCTACAATATGGGCCAGGGGTTTGGTTGACTGATTTAGCATGGAGGTGCCTTGTTACCATCTCATGGCTGAAGATCAAGAACCCTTGTGCGCCATTCTAGAGGTGAGAAATATAACTGTGTGGTGGGCAGCCCCTGGCCCAAGCCTTCATTCCCTTTAACCTCAAGTGAATCAGAGCTCTTCATATCTCAGCTCTTCCCTCTGACTTGCCATTTTCTACATAGCAGGAACTCCTCGAAAGCATACAGTGTGTCATAAGGCCTAGCATAGACCTGCCACATAACAGGAAATGAATAAATGTTTCACCAGTCACCCACAGTACAGCTAGAGAATGCCTATTATGGGTCAGGCTTTAGGGCCTGAGGATGGAGAGGTGAATGAAGCCAGGACCCATGAATCCATGCTCTTTCAAGAAAGGCATATCTTCAGCTAACCGTTGACAGTGAGAGTGTGGGAATCACACCACACTGAGGAGCCCACCCCAAACAGAAAGTCAGAAAAAGCTCCCCTGAGAGGTCCATTTACCCTGATTTTTAAAGGATGAGTAGGAATTAGGTGAAGGGGATGTGGAAGAATGCCAAGAGACATTCTAGGCAGAGGAGCTGTTGGTTAAATGAATGGAGGGAGGGAAAGAGAAAGGGAAGGAAACGGGGATGGATGGATGGATGGATGGATGGATGGATGGATGGATGGAGGATGGTTGGATGGATGGAGCGCTCATTGAAATCTGAATTTGATGGCACAATAGGACAGGATATTCTTTCTGGCCGCAGGAAACAACTGGCTGAATCAGGGTGTCTTGCTACAGTATGTGAGGGTGGGGTGGTCTCTTCATTGCCTTAGTTCTCATGGTGTGTGGGTCCCATGTTGCCAGGGTTGGCCATGCGCCCAGGAATGGGAGGGAAGCTGGAATGAATGTAGCAGCTTTCTCTGATGGGAAAGAATGACTCTGGAATGAAGGTGTAAAATCCTTCAAGCCCATGTTGCATCAGCCCTCCCAATCCTGGACTGCACACCCAAGGCTCTTCTCTCCACCCAGATGAGCGGGAAGTTGTTCAGAAGAAGACCTTCACGAAATGGGTGAACTCCCACCTGGCTCGAGTATCCTGCCGAATCAGCGATCTCTACAAGGACCTACGGGATGGGCGCATGCTCATCAAGCTGCTGGAGGTGCTCTCAGGAGAGATGCTGGTAAGGCCCTTGTCTGTGCCAGGCCCCTCCTAGCCCATGGCTGGAGCCACCGACCCCACTTTAGGAGGCCTTTGCAGGAGCGCTTAACATACCAGGGTTTCTCCTTATTTTTTTTGGCAAGGTTCTAGTACTTACAATGTCCAGGGTCCATGTAGCCAACTGGGTTCTCCGACCTCTTCCCAAAATTGCTTTTCCTTCTGAACACTCTCACCCCATCATGCTCCTTCCAGAAGCCAAGTGGAGCTTTGTCATTCTCACTGGGATCTAAGCATCTAGAGCTGGTCTGCACAGGCCTGCTACACCCCACACACACACGTTCTTGGGCACATGTGTGCGCATGCACACACATACACATACACAGGTGCACACACACATACGCACAATATAGTTAGCATTAACGATGATCCCCTTGGGTTCTAGCTGGGACCATTAACAGGAGGGAGGAAGTTTGGTCAGGATAGAGCCATTGTCAATCTTCAGTCTAAAAGTCATTCTTACTACTGACCAGCACTAAGTAGTTCTCAGACCTTCACCTGGTACACAGCAGGTGCTCAGTTAGCTATCTGTTGTGTTAATGAGTTTAAATGGCATTCAGTGCCCACTTAGAAGGCTATGTCAGATCCATAAAGGGCTCTCATGCACTCTAGTTATAGTGCTCTGAGTGCTTGGGACAGGGACCTTCTTGAACTTTGCTAAAAGGAAGGGATTGAAAAGTGTCAGGAGTGACTATGGAATGTGGAGTTTGGTCAGGAGGGTAGAGGGTGGGGTTGGTGACATCAACTAATACAGGCTGCAGCCACCTCTGATGTGACTGTGCAGTCCCTCCATGCCCACGAGGCCACTGCTGTCCCTTAGCCAAGGCCCACCAAGGGGAAGATGCGAATCCACTGCCTGGAGAACGTAGACAAGGCCCTGCAGTTCCTCAAGGAACAGCGTGTACACCTAGAGAATATGGGCTCCCATGACATCGTTGATGGCAACCACCGCCTGGTCCTGGGCCTCATCTGGACCATCATCCTTCGCTTCCAGGTGGGTCCTACAGGTAGAGAAGATTGAGGAGGTCTCACATAGCTGACCAGGAACTGGGAACCTAATAAAACTGTGACTACTGTGTGTTCATGGACATCCTGGGAGGATAGAAATCCATCCTGTGGGACAGCAATCCCTGGAAGGAGAGCCCACATTCTATGCCATCTTGAAGTGCTAAAGCTCGGGACAGATGCCCAGCTGTGGTCCTCTGAGGGAGAAGCAAGAGTCCATTAGTGTCTGTGATACAATCTGTTGGAAGACCTGATTTTGTCCCTTCCCCCTTCATGTGTAGCTTCTTGATGTTTGAAATTTTTTGATTCAGAAATTGCAAAGATAGTACAGAAGATCTCCCTTTGTACTTTTAAAAACTAGAATCTTTTAATTATCCTGAAATTCAAGGTCTACGTTATTTAAAAGGAAATTTTTAAAGGGTAATGGAATGTCAATAGGACCTTGTACCTTCTGGCTCAAAGATAGGAAGAGCCTACAGAGTCAAGAAGGAAGATGAAAATCTACAGTCCACACACTAAAATCCTCAATGGGCTACAGTGAGTGCCTGACCGTAACCCCACGAATAGATGAGATTAAACAATAATCGCAGATTCGAGAAGGACAAAAAAGCAAGAGACGTTGCGTGTGACTTTTCCTGTCACTGTGCCAAAAACACCTGACAGGGACAACTCAGTGGAAGAAGAATTTATTGTGTCAGAGTTTGGGAGGTTCAGTCCATCATCACAAGGCAGGACCTAGAGGAGCAGTTCATATCACGCTCAATATCATGTTGTTCTCCCACCCTGTGAGGTTTGGGACCATCAGAGGAAGGTATCAGGGCATCTAGTCAGTTCTCAAATTCCTGTTAGAGTTATCTGATTAAAGCTGCCTCCTCTGACGCGGGGTGCCGTCCATGTGCCATTCTGGTTGACCGAGGCAGAGAAGTAGGCAACAGGGGCCCAAGGTCTTAGGGCGTGGTGCTGCAAGGCTGAGTGCTCCAGTGAAAAGGAGGAAAGAAATGAGGAGGCCTCCCAGGGAAGGCAGGAAGGCATAGAGCTGGACCCAAAGTTGCGTCATCTCTAACTTGTTCTGCCATCCTCAGATTCAGGACATTGTTGTCCAGACTCAGGAAGGTCGTGAGACACGCTCGGCCAAGGATGCGCTGCTCTTGTGGTGCCAGATGAAGACGGCAGGGTGTGTATGCCCTGGAACCCCAACATTACCATGTGCCCCATCGGCCACATTTTCCCCTAGGGGCTGCCATTGCCAAGGGACACTAGGTATCAGGCTCCCGGAACTATAGCAGTGTGCAATGGATACAGGTCTGTCCTAACATGCCTCTTCAAGGCCTGGAACTCAAGATTCCTTTTCAGAGTTGTGGAGCGTGTTGAGCGATGGGCCACAGGTTGTGGGCACATCTTTGTGTGGCTTAGCTATGCTCCCTTGTGTTGAAACAGCTTGAGAAGGGACAGGTTCAGTCCGTTCCTGGCATACTGGCCCTCAGCTGGGACACTTGTTTGGGACACAGAAGGATCTATTTCTTAGTCTTAATGTTTCTCTTGGATGCAGCTACCCCCATGTCAATGTCACCAACTTCACCTCCAGCTGGAAGGATGGCCTGGCCTTCAATGCCCTGATACATAAACACCGGTAAGGGGAGCCTGGGTGCTGACGGGGTGGTCTGGATCTTACATTTAATCGAAGGCCAGAGGAATGCATTGTCTCCTCTTTTCAGCCCCGGTCTTCCCTTAAATTCCAGTCACACTGTGGCCCACTTCCTCACAAGCTGGTGCTCACAGCTTTCCCTTCTCTTGCTCCTGTGTTTCTTTGTCCTTGCCTTTCCAACTCTCTTCATCTGTCTAGAGTCCTCGCTTCATGCTGGGACTGTCCTGTAGGTGAGGCTGCCGTGGCCACTCTGTTTTAACACTTCACTATTGTTCCCAGGCCTGATCTCATTGATTTTGATAAGCTGAAGGATTCTAATGCCAGGCATAACCTAGAACATGCATTTGATGTGGCTGAACGTCAGCTGGGCATCATCCCTCTCCTTGATCCTGAAGGTGAGCCTCACCCATTTTACTGTTCTGGGCGGGGAGCTGGGCTGATAAGGCTCCCAGGACTGGTCCAGGTGCCTGGCAAACTTTGGGCACAGAGAGCAGATGGGGCCTGGCCAGGGCTCTGTTCTGCTCCTCAGTAACAAGTGGATTCTCAGTAGGTCCCTGACCTATGTGGAGGTTCCTTAACATCTTAGACTTCCCTTCTTTCTGCTTTTGTAATTTGTGTTCCTAACACAGATTTAATCACTGTCTAAAATTGAAAGCCTCTACTCAGTTCTTTTTTCTTCTTCTCTAAATCGCTATGTAATTAAGGCTGGCCTTGAACTCCTGATCCTCCTGCCTCTGCCACCATACCTAACTACTCCATTTCCTTTCCTGTTTGAAGTCATTTGGCACCTGTGGTTGATGCAGGAAGTGGGGGTTAAGCCCTTGAAACGTGACTCCAGTTTTGGTGCTCAGAATGTACCTTCTGCTGCTTACAGATGTCTTCACGGAAAACCCTGATGAGAAATCCATCATCACCTATGTGGTGGCATTTTACCACTACTTCTCCAAGATGAAGGTGCTGGCAGTGGAGGGCAAGCGTGTTGGCAAGGTACTGAGCTGTTTGTCAGGACAGTACCTCTCTTTTTCTGTTTGCCAGCTCCAGGCCTTGAGTGAAAGCCCCCTGTCCATCCTAAAAACTGTGTCTGAGCCCCCAGCTGCAGTGTGAGGTACAGAATGGCTGCTCCCCACTTTCTCAAAAGTCCCCTGGAAAAGTCTTGAGATGGTTCCAAAGCAGGTCCCTGTCTTTCCTGACAGGCTACAGCCCTCAGCTCTGAGCCTGAGTCCTGTGTCTCCCAAGCATTCCTCAGGAAGCACTGCAGGCTCTCATTTAGTTTGTTTATTGTGGCTTCAGAGCTCTTTGGTTCCCATAATATACCAGTAACACATACCTCTTGGCAGAGCACCCTGATGGGTCTTTAGCTCCTCAAGGATGGAGACAGGTCTCCATCCATCTCTGTGTGCCTGTTGTTTAGAAAACACTGCATGGCTTCTCTTGATTCTAATGAACAGTTTAAAATAAATGAAACCCCGTCCCCACTAGGGAATGGTATCCTGGCTCAGCAAGTTTGCTAATCTGCAGGATTAAAGGGGGGAGCAGTTAGTCCCAAACCCCAGCAGAGTCAGTGAAAGGGAAGGACTTCACCTGTTTCTCATCCACTACTTCTTTAGCAACATTGGGTCTCAGGACAAGCTGGGGTCTCAGAGAGTGAGAGATGGGAGCTCCATTCTAGGTCACCTTGATGGTTGACCTCATTGGTGACATTGTTGGTGGCGTTACTCGTCTGATGAGACTGAATAATAAGGTGATTCCTTAGGTCATCGACCATGCCATTGAGACTGAGAAGATGATTGAAAAGTACAGTGGGCTAGCCTCAGACCTGCTCACCTGGATCGAGCAGACCATTAGTGTCCTGAACAGCCGCAAGTTTGCCAACTCGTTGAGTGGTGTCCAGCAGCAGCTACAGGCCTTCAGCACATACCGTACTGTGGAGAAGCCACCCAGGTAAGATCCTGGCACTGAGAAGGGTGCTCAGTCCTCAGGGGCTGAAAAAAACAGCTGCTCTAAGGTAGAGCTGGGAGCTGGGTCTCTTGAGGTGCATTTGTGTGGCACATCCTTGAAGTTCCAGAGCAGCATGTGTTACTGGCTTCATGCCCCGTGGGCTCCACACTTCCATGTCACCAGCTTCTAGGAAATAGGCACTGATGAGTAACTGTCTCTCACAGACAAAAAAAAGTGCTTTCCTAGGCCCTCGAGGCAGAGAAGGAGGCTGTCTCAGGCTTCTGCGTCTCTTTGGAGAGCCATTGCTGGACAGCTCCTCCTAGAGCGTCTGTTCCCTGAGCCAAGTTTGTTTTTAGATAATGACATCTGTGTTCTCAGCCTCTGAGCACCCTGTATGGGGCCTTGCGGTCATCAGACATATCTATCTTTGTCTCTCCCATATGTAACTGCTCATCAGCAAAGCACTGAGCCTGCTTCCTAGGAGCTCTATACCACCTATCACATGTGTACAGGTAGCCATGTATACATACATTCATACAATGAACACAAGCACATAAGCATATAGCCACATGCACAAGTGTGCAAACACAGTTATACACGCATGCATACAAGTATAGACATATTCACAACCATGCAGTACATGTATATGAACATATGCACATATACGTGTGAGTGCACATACAAGTATTCAGGCACACACATGTACACACATGTATGCTTGCATTTGCAAGTAGATACACACATAAGCATGCACACATATACAAATCCGGAATTCCAGGTTGTCTGCTATGATCTTGCCCACCTCTCTTGAAAAGGGGCTTCTGGTCATTGACGATTGCCTCTATTTGGTCTCCTCTCATCTTACACTCGTCATTCAAGAAATGAGTAGAAAGGTGAGACTAGATTTCACTAAGTCTAGGATGTTCATAAACCCATATCTGGTTTCTGGCCTGACACTAACCCACTTTTAAAGTCCTAAATTCGATACTGGTAACACCAGGCCTGGTACACAACGGTGTTACCTCTTGTCTGTACTCACCGTTCTTCAGGACCAGGTTTCCTAAGCACTTCTGCACACTGAGGTATGTTAGGCCAGGCTGGGAGCTGATTCTGCCGTGTTCAGGGCTCATAAGTGGGTAGACTCTTGGTGACTGAAGACATGTGAAAGTGCACAGTTACTCGGAGCTTGTCTCCTGCACTCACAGTCCCTCAGAACCCAACCCTTCCTGACCCTGTGGACAAACGTGGCCTAGAGCACTTGGGAGATCCAGCTTACGGATCCTGGATACTGAGGTAAAAGTGGCTTTCAGTGCAGTCTGGTCTGGTCTGTACAATGCTGCTCCTAAGGTTAATTGACTTTTAAAAATGGTCTGAAAAGCCTTTGTTTTCAGAACAGTGAAAGGTTTCTTTGTGTGGATTGATAGAACTTGGTACTTACAGTTTCCAGAATACGCCAGTTAGCTAATCCCTATGGAAGCAAATGAATGCTCTGATAGCCGCTATGCTTTCTCTGATTTGAGTTGTAAGAATGTAGACCCCATCAGATCTCTTCCAGTGAGAGTGGTAGATGTTAATGATACTCATTGCCTCTGCCCTTTCTTCTTTGTCTTTTAAGGAAAATATGCTTTACTATCCAAGATCTAGAGCACGAGGGGTTCCATGCAGTGGGGATCTTAATGCCAGCACCTGTGTTCCCCCACAGGTTTCAGGAGAAGGGGAATCTGGAAGTCCTGCTCTTCACCATCCAGTCCCGGATGAGAGCCAACAATCAGAAAGTGTACACACCTCATGATGGGAAACTAGTGTCTGACATCAACCGGGTATCGTGGTGGTTTCCGTTACCCATCTGAGGTCCTGATGAAGACGTGGGGAGTGGTCACTGGGCAAAGCTAAACCAAGCCACTTCATTTGCATTAATTACATGATGGCAATTTGGGAAAGTCATCTGAATGTGTCTATATGAGAGCAGACCCCACTCACCATCCATGTTTCAGCCTGTTCAGACACCCACAGTCGTCCTTTGGAGCCAGTTTTGTGGTCTGTCCTCTATAGAACCTTGAGTTTGTCTTTGAGTCTGGAATATTAATTACTTATGACAGAAGGGAAATGCCTTGTGATGTTTCAGAGGTTTGGAGATTTACACCATCTGGAAGCTCTAATAGAATGGAGGTGGTTACTCAGTCAACAAGGATTTGCTGAGTACCACAGAGGTAGAAACCGTTATATTAAGCCTGAGTCTGAGGCAGGCTTGCGGGAAGAGGACTTGGGAAGTCTTTAACCCTTTGGGTCTGGCCTGGACAAAAAATCAAAGTACTGTTCCTGAACTTTAATCTGCCCACCTCACCCTGGAGCCGCAGACTCTGCCTTGATTCCTGCAGTCACCCAGTGTCAGGTGAAAGAGAGGGAACCCTAAGCCTACACATTTTTTCCTGTTCCCCAAGAATTCTCCTCTACCCTGTGCAGGCCTGGGAGAGCCTGGAGGAAGCAGAATACCAGAGGGAACTGGCCCTGAGGAGCGAACTCATTCGGCAGGAGAAATTGGAACAGCTGGCACGGCGCTTTGACCGAAAGGCTGCCATGAGAGAGACATGGCTCAATGAAAACCAGCGCCTTGTGACTCAGGTAAGGGATTGGGGAGCACACCTCAGCAGGAGAAGGGAGGTGCTTTAGACCGCCCAGCTTCCAACAGAACTTTCAGGTCTCAGCAGCAGCCGGAAAAGACCCTCCTCAGCCTTGCAACTCAATGTCCTGTGACTTGTTGTACATCTGAGGAAGAATACTTGGGATTTGTTCATTCCCATTCTCTCTATCATCATCTATCTCTCTATCTCTCTCTCCTCTATCTATTTCTATCTATCTATCTCCTCTTCCCTTCTCATTGGAGGTCAAACCCTGGGCCTTGTAGCCTGCTAGACAAATGCTCCATCACGGAGTTATACTCCCAGCCCGTATTAAGTCTCCTTTTAAGAAAAGAGCCTCGTATAAGTCTGGCCCCCCAAATTATCTTCTGTTGTTTGTACCATCAAGAAAATCGGGAGTCAGAATTGACATTAAGCTACTCTTCTCTGGGAACTGTTGAATCAGAGTGTACCTGTCTGTGTTAGCCTTGGTCTCTGACCCCCAGGCTTGGGACATTTAACCAGCTAACTATGAACCCCAGGGCTGATTCTGCATCAGAGCATCTGTGCCCTCCCACCTGGAGCTTAGAATCAAATTAAATTTTGTCTGGAAGGGGGATAGTGAGTGTTCTCAGAGCACTGGAGGGTGTATGTGTGCCCCAGATAGTGTGGGGGTTAGCCATCTGTTTGCAACTGTGTAGCATCCCAGTGCAAGCATCTCCAGATATGGACAGGTCCCTCTCAAGGCAGGGTGGGAAATACCAGAAGGCCACAAGAGGACTCTGCTTGTAGTCAACACATAGCCTCACTATCATGTGAGGTGTAGTAAATGAAATGGGCTTTTAGAGGTACTTGTGAGACATTCGGAGACTTGGCTTTGAGAGGTAGCAGTATTAACTCCTTTGTGGGAATGAGCTTTTCATGTGGCTACTGAGGAGACCTGCTGCCTCTGAACCCAGGGAACTGAGTTGTTGTTTCTTTGTCCTTGCGGGGCAGGATAACTTTGGGTATGACCTGGCAGCTGTGGAGGCTGCCAAGAAGAAGCATGAAGCCATTGAGACTGACACAGCTGCCTATGAGGAGCGGGTGAAGGCCCTGGAGGACCTGGCCCAGGAGCTGGAGAGGGAGAATTACCATGACCAGAAGCGCATCATGGCCCGGAAGGACAACATCCTCCGCTTGTGGAGTTACCTGCAGGAGCTGCTGCGGTCCCGGCGCCAGAGGCTCGAGGCCACCCTGGCACTGCAGAAGCTCTTCCAGGACATGCTGCACAGCATTGACTGGATGGACGAGATCAAGGTGGGCCCTGGAACTGTTCACCCCCATGCTCCACTCTGCAGCCAGCATGTGCTTCCTTAGACTTCTGCCCTCCAGTCATGTCCTTAAGTCACAATGGAGAAAGTACAAAAATGTCACCAGCACATGTTCACAGTATCACTAATAACCAAGAAATCTTGGGTTTGTGGCTGCAAAAGCACCAGCCTACAAGACTTAGAAGAGGACAGACATTAATCAGGAGCCTAAGAAATTGGGATTAGAATCCAGACCTCCCTGCATAGGGGGAACAAGAGTTCTTACATCAAGATACACGTGAATTGACTTGTACTTTGTAAAATTTCACATGCCTGGAGCCCAAACCTTGACAGATGCTATAGATGAATATGGAGCTTGAGATTCTGTAGGATGTCCCATGGAAGATTCCAGCGGGCGCCCCCAGTAGGAGATCCTGCCATGTTAACATCTTCTGTCCCAAGCAGTAGGCATTATCCTCCGGCACCCAGCTTCCCCTGGCTCAGATGTATGTACACACCCTTTTCTTCACTCGTCCTTGTTCCCTTTACCTTGTCATTCACCAGGCTCACATCTTGTCTGCTGAGTTTGGGAAGCACTTGCTAGAGGTTGAAGATTTGCTACAGAAGCACAAACTGATGGAGGCCGACATCGCCATCCAAGGGGACAAAGTAAAGGCCATCACCGCAGCCACCCTGCAGTTCGCTGAGGGGAAAGGTGAGGCCACTGGCGTCTCCTCTGTTGAGGCCTCTGATGCTAGATATCCATCCTCTGGCCTTCAAAAAATCTGGAACCATGTTTAGAATTCTGATTCTTTAACCAGGCACTGGGGTGCAGTGTGTGAGGGGTACAGTACCCTCCAGAGAGCAGGCTGCTGCTTCAGCGGCACACAACCAGAAAGGTGTTCATAAGCACCATAACACATCATCTATCATCTTCTCTGCTAGTTCAAGTTGGGTCTGAGACTGTTTATGTTTCTAGCTCCTGTTCTTAAAGAAGAGAGTTCGTTGCCTCCTTGAAATTTATGTCTGAGCTTTCTAAAATCTTGCGTTGCATTATAGATTTTTACTCACTCAACTTTTAATCTCCCTTATTACTAAAGTTTGGTGGGAACATATTATAAGGAATCTAGCCTGTCCTCTGAGTAACTAAGAATCCTTGCATTCAGTCCCTAAGGACCCTGAAGTGCTGGAGAGAGTTCAATGATAGGGTGTTTGTCTATCACACACAAAGCCTTGGATTCAATCCTCGAGGTCCTTAGAGATGGAAAGCTTCGAGAATGTGTGACTCTGATCTGACAACTGAACTGAAATCTTCCCGTAAATGAAACCCTTCCCTTTCTTTGTCATCCTCCTCTAGGGTACCAGCCTTGTGACCCCCAGGTCATCCAGGACCGTGTCAATCACCTGGAGCAGTGCTTTGCCGAGCTGAGCAACATGGCAGCTGGGCGTAAGGCTCAGCTGGAGCAGTCCAAGCGGCTCTGGAAGTTCTTCTGGGAGATGGATGAGGCTGAGAGCTGGATCAAGGAAAAGGAGCAGATCTACTCCTCCCTGGACTATGGGAAGGACCTGACCAGTGTGCTTATCTTACAGCGTAAGCACAAGGCCTTTGAGGACGAGCTCCGTGGGCTGGATGCCCACCTCGAGCAGATCTTCCAGGAGGCTGAGAGCATGGTTGCTCGCAAGCAGTTTGGACACCCACAGATAGAGACCCGTGTTAAGGAGGTGTCAGCCCAATGGGACCAGCTGAAAGAGCTGGCTGCCTTTCGCAAGAAGAACCTCCAGGATGCAGAGAACTTTTTCCAGTTCCAAGGTGATGCAGATGACCTGAAGGCTTGGCTGCAAGATGCCCACAAGCTGCTTTCAGGTGAAGATGTGGGACAGGATGAAGGCGCCACGCGGGCGCTGGGGAAAAAGCATAAGGACTTCCTAGAGGAGCTGGAGGAGAGTCGAGGGGTGATGGAACACCTGGAACACCAGGCTCAGGACTTCCCCCAGGAGTTCCGAGACTCTCCAGATGTAACTAATCGGCTGCAGGCCCTCCGGGAGCTCTACCAGCAGGTGATGGCCCAAGCAGACTTGCGTGGACAGAGGCTGCAGGATGCCCTGGATCTGTACACAGTGTTTGGGGAGTCAGATGCTTGTGAGCTGTGGATGAGTGAGAAGGAGAAGTGGCTGGACCAGATGGATATCCCAGACACCCTGGAAGACCTAGAAGTCGTGCAGCACAGGTCAGAGAGGCTCAGCCTTTGTTCACCTCCCCACCCAAGGGCTGAGTGCCACCTCCCACCTTTAGACCAGCAGGTCTGTCAGAGAGCATGGGATGTCCTTTGTTACAAAGTCTGAGCATCAGGAAGTATAAATTCTCTTCTGGCACCAGGGTCTTGGGTACTTCACCTACTGGAGCCTTAGGTTCCTCAAACAAAGGGGCTTTTCTTTATTCAGTTACTGCTTGGCTACAGCAGTCTTTGCTCAGATAAATTCTATGTTGAACCCCTGTGGAACCCAGAAGAACAAATGGGGGCACTCTAGATATAGGGGCTGAGAGACTGGGACTCTGTCAGCTACAGCTCTCTATGTCCGTCTCTAAGCCTGAGACATCTAAGAGGCCACAGAGACGTTTATAAACCACGGGCTTCAGAGACCATTCTCACTTTGAAGGTATTCTGATTCCATCAGCATTGGATGAGGGTTGGAGGGCATGTCCATGCTGTGGAGAGTAGTGCTAAGGCTATGGCTAGAGAGGTGCTCAGACTATGAATGTGGGCAGGTGCTCAGGACCTGCAGCAGCTCAGCAATTCAAGGAGCAAGGAGCAAGGGGAGTAGTGCTAAAGTCCTACACTGATGCTGAAGGGAACTGGGCTCTTGTCCAGAACTGGCCTTCACTATCATAAAGAAGTGTCCCCAGAAGCTGTCCCTTCCCCCTCCCAGAAATGGAGCACCTGGTTGCGGGAGGGAGGCTTTAGGTCAACATATCAGAGCAGTGGATTCGGGATAGAACAGTGCATTGGGGTGACCGAGTCCCCTGCTGATCCTCATCCTGTAACCCCTTTATAGCCTTCTCTGCTTCACATTTCTCTGCAAGCCACAAGCCTATATAGTAAGGAACCATCTGTTTTCTAACTCGGTCCAGAAATACCGAGCCATAAAATTGGACCCATTGGACCAAAAAATAGGGTGTGCCAGCATATCTGCCTCACCCAGACAAAATGTTCAGCGTGGTAGTAAAAGAAAACAAGAGCAGCCTCCCTCCTCCCCCCGGAGACCGTCTCCTACCACTCACCGCTCCTCATTTTCTCTGTCCACATCAGGTTCGACATCCTGGACCAGGAGATGAAGACGTTGATGGCTCAGATTGATGGCGTGAATCTCGCTGCCAACAACCTGGTAGAGAGTGGCCATCCACGCAGTGGGGAAGTGAAGCAGTACCAGGATCGCCTGAACAAGAGGTGGGGAGGGGGCAAGGCTGGGGGCTGGGGAATTTCCTCCCAGCACCTGACACACACCTGGAGCTAAAATGTCAGGCCATCTGCCATGCTCCAGCATATTTGTATCCACAATGCTCCTGTCTTTCTCTGCCAGTCTTTTTCCTAGTATTGGGGTTATAACAGCAAGGAGGAGAATCTATGCTGTGAGCAGCAGAGAGGAGAGATGTGTTTGTGGATCTTTGAATGCTGTGTCTGAGGAGGAGGGAGAATGTCCACGCTCCTGGGATGAAGGGGCCGTTCTGAGTGTGCAGGTAGTTAGGACAGACCATGTGGCCCTCATGCAGATTTCTCCAGACATTCCTGGACATGGGAAATTGCTTCCTGAGCGCTCTTAAGTACTCTCCATAAAGGAATGTTCCTGCCTTTGCCAAAATACAGCATAGATAATAAGACTGGCCTGAGTGAAGAAGAGCATTAGCAAGGAGCTTTGAGCAAGCTTCACGGTTGGAACAAAAAGCAGGCCCCGAGGAGCATTTAGAGAAGGGCTGCTTTCAGAGCAGGGCGTAATTGCTCATTAGCTCCTGGAGGATCTTTGAGGACAGAGCAAATGCCTGCATGCCTGCTTTTACACGGGGTCCTGCATGCACAGTGCCACATGGTCACTCCCTCTTCAGTATCCTAGTCCCTTCTGCATCTTGTGCCTATGCCTTGCTGTGCCTGAGGCAGTTCAGGAGGTTGATTTAGGAAATATTCCACTGTAAAGTAATGGACTGGTGCTATAGAGAGTCTGTTGAGGGCCTGTTGGGAATCAGGAGTGAATGGGATGGATGCTCTGGAGCTACAAGGATGGGGCCTGCAAGTTGGGAGATTCCTTCGTAAGTCTGATGTTTATATAGAGAAGTTGCCTCTTCACTAGGCTTATGTGTTTGTGAGTGTGTGTGTGTGTGTGTGTGTGTGTGTGTGTGTGTGTGTACCAAAGGTAGAGAGAGTTGTGGAGCTGCTGCTTCTTAAGTGAAGAAATGAGTTTAAACCAGAGAAACTTCCAGGCAGGAAGAACTTGCCAGCTATGCAATGAGTTACAGTCATGGAATGCTGACTTTTACAAACCTAAAACCATATCCCACCTCAACTGGAAAACATCAAGATGGTTACATTCTTAGATTAGAGATCTGAGGTGTGGAGTGGGAGGATGGTTCCCATTAAGTCTTAAGAGTTGAGAGAGGCCTGAGAATTCATCCAGTCTACCAAAGAAAGGGTGTCTGCTTCCTCATCATGCAGAACACCACATTTGGGGCCACACCTTTTAGTTAGAATGCTTGGACTCAGGTTGAATGGCAGAAATCTGTCTCCTCAGAATTTTCCATGTTGGTTCTGGCTCTGCTCCTCAGAGATAGCAAGACTTGCCTGGTTTACCTGGCGTTCATTCTGCACCCCAGCCCAGTGCCACATCCCTGCCTCTCATCAGTGTGCTGCATATTCCAAATCCTGGTCATCTTTTAGTCCAGTCCGGGTTCATCTTCCCTGTTTTCCAGAAGGAAAATAGTCCTTCCCTCCGTTGTACTGGTTTTAAGCTTTGCGTCCTACCTTGTGTGTACAGTTACAGTTGTGAATTGCTTAATACTAGGATTGCCTTATTGAAATTCAGTTTTGTCACCATGTGAACATCATAGAGTGTACTTACATAACTTCAGAGGCATAGCCTCCTACACCTCTGAGCTATATGGTAGATATGTGTGATAGAGTCTGCTGCTTCAGGCCATGGTAAACAAAGCAGCATGAGCTGAGGCTGGAGATGCAGTTTAGTGGTATAGCATGCTTAGCATACACAAGGCTCTGGATTCAATCCCCAGTATCGCCATCAAAAATTCAACTAATGATGTATTTCAGGTCTAGGCCTCTTGTAGGAGTGTTTCACTGTCAATTTCTGATGCACTTGGAAAAAGCCTTCAGCTCTCTTTTCCTCAATTTCCTAGTCTCAGAACAATATCTACCTGCCGGGCATGTGATTTCCAGAGTATAGGAGGAGAGCAGAGAAATCCTCAGGCTTTTCTCTCTGCTGGTCTTGGATGTGTTCTGACACCTCCATCTTCCCTCTGCAGATCTGTCTTTCAGACTGGACTTGGTACTATGGACTACCTTGGGAATGTCCATACTACACTTGGTCCCATGCATCTGCCTGATCCTTCCTCTTCTATCTCCTCAGTGCCAGGCTACAAAGATGAATGACTTTCTCGCGGTCCCGTCCTAAACAGCTCACTGCAGTGGAGGCACTAGAGGACCTCCTGACACTGGCCATCATCTCACCTCACTTTGTACAGCTTCCGGTCCTCTCTGCCTTACGTGTTTCACGCACACAGTCCTTTATCCTGTAGCTATTTGGGGAGCATGTTTTTTTCATTTTATTTTTGTGTTTTGGAGACAGGGTCACTACATAGCACAAGCCAGCCTTGAACTGTGATCCTTCTACTTCTGCCTCCTGAGGACTGGGATTACATGTATATCACCATGCCCAGCTGTGAACTTGTATTAATTTTTCTCTAAATCACATACCCCATGGGAGAAGATATTTTAACTATATTTTATTTGGTTTTGTGTATTTCATATAATAGAAAACTTAAGCAAATTTAGACCCCCATCCCACATCCTTCCCCCGTAAACGCCCCGAACCAGATTTCATGCATTCTGTGATATATGGTAAGTCCTATCTGGTCCAGCATCTGTACCCAGATGTTCTTTGGAGCAAGTTCATTCACTGGAGTCTAGTCAGCCTATCTAGAGATCTTAAAGAAGATCTACTCTCCCTCAACCAGCAGTCATCAGTTGCCGATAGTTCCCAGGCTAGGGCTGGGCCTCTGGCCCATTTCTCTTGTTCTATGCGGGGTCTTTGTCTGGTTGAGTCGGCATGGGTCTTGTGCATGCCGTCACCATTGTTGCAAGTTCATCTGAGCAAGTTCTCAGTGGCCTGAAAGCCTTTCCTTATGTTCATGCACCAACCCTGCCTCTTACAATCTTTCTGACCCCCTCTTCCACAGTGGTCCCAAGCCTCAAGTGAGTGAGGTTTAATAAAGGAGTTCTGTCCAGGGCTTCTGTAGTTTTGTCTGTATTCTCCCAAAGTCTAATACAATGCCTTATTCTCTTGTAAGCATTCAAAAGAAATGGGTTCAATGAGGTAACAAGCATTTGGCTTACTCTCGTGTGCTGACATATTCTAATGACGCACACAGTAAGCCTGGACAGTAGGGAGGTGTCTCTGGTGGTCTGGCCTGACTGATGGGCAAGTCTTCTAAAGGGGCATGTTGTATGCTTCAGTCCCCAGGACCCAGAGACATTTGTCTATTTCCCTGTTCCACTTGTACTTGCCCATTTTCACTATAATCGCAGCTGAAGTCTTCCTCTCCTCTCCTCTCCTCTCCTCTCCTCTCCTCTCCTCTCCTCTCCTCTCCTCTCCTCTCCTCTCCTCTCCTCTCCTCTCCTCTCCTCTCCTCTCCTCTCCTCTCCTCTCCTCTCCTCTCCTCCCCTCTCCTCTCCTCCCCTCCCCTCCCCTCCCCTCTCTTCTCCTCTCCTCTCCTCTCCTCTCCTCTCCTCTCCTCTCCTCTCCTCTCCTCTTCTCTTCTCTTCTCTTCTTGTCTCTTCTCTTCTTCTTCCCCAGGCCTCTTTATTTTTTCAGGCCCTCGGGCACTCTGAATGTGACCATGATCATTTCCAAAGTTCCTCTAGGGAAGCTGGAGACAGTCCTGAAGCATTCTTAAAGTTCATGTGAGCTTTCTAGCTATTTCTGACATCTCTAAAACTCTAGGGAAATTGTATACAGGTCCTCTTTGACCTATCATAGAGCTACAACCTGATAAGCCCATTGTAAGTTGCCGCTATTATAAGTAGGAAACGCTTTGAGGGGCTGAGATAGCTCTGTGGGTAAGAGAGCTTGCTGTACAAGCAAGAATACCAGAGTTCAAATTCCTGACACCCATATAAAAGCCAGGCATGGCTGAGTGTGCCTGTAAGCCCAGTATTGGGGAGGCAGGTCCGTGAAGCTCACTGGCTGGCCAGCCAACCTAACCAAAACAGTGAGTTGCAGGTTTAGGGAGAGACTCTGTCTCAGAAAAAAAAAAAAAAAAAACTGAGGACTGGCAGGGAAAGATACCTGACATCCTCCTGTGGCTTCTGCATGTGCACACAGGGGCACAGGGACCCAAACACATATATGCACAGATACAACGTAACACACACACACACACACACACACACACATACACACACACGTATTTATGGCTAGGCATTGTGGCACTAGTTCTAGGTAATCTGGAGACTAAAGCAGGAGGATTGTTGAGACGTCAGCACAGCAAGACCTGGTAAGACAGAGACAGAGACAGAAACTATACACCAGCCTTCCATATATCTTAGCAGCACAACTCTGTGTAAAGTGTTGATGGTTTACCCTGTGAACATGTGGCTGATTGGAAGCTGCAGTCCACTACCACTGTCCAGCACCACCATGATATCATACCAGATACTGCTCACCAGGAATAGGTCAAAACTCATAGCACAGTTCTTACTAAATGTATACTGCTTTTGCAACATAAAAAAGTCTAACATCACTGCGTGTTGTGGCATACGCCTTTAATCCCAGCACTTCGGAGGCAGAGGCAGGCAGATCTCTTTGAGTTCAAGGCTAGCCTGATCTACATAGCAAGTTCCAGGACAGCTGGGGAGACACTGCCTCAAAAAAGACAAAAAAAAAGTCTAACCTTTGTAAATCCAAAACTGTTCATATTTACCTATAGTACAACTTAAGAAAAAAAAATTTTGAGACAGCATCTTACTATGTAGTCTTAACAAGTCTTGAACTCATAGAGATCCCACCTGCCTCTGCCTCCTGAGCGATGGTATTAAAGGCATGTGCCAACATGCCCCACGTCTAGCTTTGCCCATTGCTAGACTTACATTACTGCTTGCTTCCTGATGGTCAGAAGATCTGGTAACTGGTTAGACAAAGCTTGAGTAAAACTGAACAAATTAATTTTGTTTGCCCGCAGTTGGTAGATAATCCTTTTTCTTTTGGTATCTAACACAAGATCTATGTGGAGAATTAAGGATTGAGATTTCTCCATTTCCCTTTGGCCTTCATCTCCCTCTGACAGGTGGCAGGGCTTCCTGGCGGTGGTGTCAGAGCGGAGAGAGGCAGTGGACTCAGCCCTCCGAGTAAACAACTACTGCGTGGACTGTGAGGAGACCAGCAAGTGGATCATAGACAAGACGAAGGTTGTGGAGTCTACAAAGGACCTGGGGCAGGACCTAGCAGGTGTCATTGCCATCCAGCGGAAGCTGTCAGGGCTGGAGCGTGATGTGTTTGCCATCCGGGACCGTGTGGGTGCCCTGGAACGTGAGTCACAGCAGTTGATGGAGTCACACCCTGAGCAGAAGGAGGACATTGGCCAGCGACAAGCAGATGTCGAAAAGCTGTGGAAGGGCCTACAAGACGCCCTGCAGGATCAGGAGCTCTCCTTGGGTGAAGCCAGCAAGCTCCAGGCCTTCCTGCAGGATCTGGATGACTTCCAGGCCTGGCTATCCATGGCCCAAAAGGCTGTGGCCTCTGAAGACATGCCTGAGTCACTCCCAGAGGCTGAGCAGCTCCTGCAGCAGCATGCAGCCATTAAGGAGGAGATTGATGGGCACCAAGACAACTATCACAAGGTCAAGGCCTCTGGGGAGAAGGTGATCGAAGGCCAGAAAGACCCAGAGTACCAACTTCTGGGCCAGCGACTTGAGGGTCTCGACGCTGGCTGGGATGCTCTGCGTCGGATGTGGGAGAGCCGAGGCCATTCCCTCACCCAGTGCTTGGGCTTCCAGGAATTCCAGAAAGATGCCAAGCAGGCTGAAGCCATCCTCAGCAACCAGGTAGGGAGGCACGCAGAGCTGAGACATGGGAATTTCTAGGAAGCCTCACTAGGGGTGAGCCCATGGATGAACTTTAAGGCTCCATGACCAATTTATACCCTTTTTTTTTTTTTTTTACTCTATAGTCATTAATTAAAGGAAATCTTCTGTGTTCCTCATTATGTTTTCTAGTCCTGTGTCCCAAACTGTCTTGTTCTTGGGTGAGCCAGAGGCTAGAGAAGGGAATCTTTCCCTTTGTGACGGCCCTTCCATGTAGACACTGGAGATGGAACCCCCTGGGTGGGCTTGAGGGGCAGGGCCAGGGAAGTAGAGTTCCCCCTTGCACAGCTCCAGGGGTGCCACTCACACTTAACCTGAGGCGTTGTGTGTGGTGCTCCTGCTTAGCAGGTGCCTCCAGCTTCCCCAACTCACCCTCATGCCTTGTCTGGAAACTTGCTTTAACAGGAATACACTCTGGCTCATTTAGAACCACCAGACTCCCTAGCAGCTGCAGAGGCTGGGATCCGGAAGTTTGAGGATTTCTTAGTTTCTATGGAAAATAACAGAGATAAGGTCTTGAGTCCTGTGGATTCTGGAAACAAGCTGGTGGCTGAGGGAAACCTGTACTCAGACAAGATCAAAGAGAAGGTGCAGCTGATTGAAGACAGGTACTTCCTGCCTCTTAGGATCATGGACCCCTGTGCCACACTGGGACTGGGCATGCCAGGAAAGGACCCCAGGCTTGCCACTGTTATGACTGGCTTTGACTTCCCCTCCAGGCACAAGAAGAACAATGAGAAGGCCCAGGACGCTACAGTTCTCCTAAAAGACAACCTAGAGCTACAGAACTTCCTCCAGAACTGCAAGGAGGTGAGGCTGGCACTTTCCAGATTTCTGTCTAGAGCCACGTGCTCAGAGGTGGGAGGTCATAGGAATCCTGTCTTACCGAGACTGAGTGAGGAACTTGGGGTCCATGGTTCTTTTCTACCCTCAACCCCCAAATCTGAAACCATCCTTTGTTTGCCAGATCTAAGACAAGGTGTCTCAAAGAAGCATATAAGAACATTCTGTGTTCGAATCACCTAAGGCCTAAACAAGGCTTGCTGCAAGCGTGTGGGATCTGTGTATTCATCCACACAGAACCATATATAGGGCTCTTGCCCAGTGCCCTGCTGTTGCTGCCTTGAAATTCATAATGTATTTGAGCATCTTCATTTTGTCCTCGGCCTTGGAAATTGTGAAGCAAGTCTTGACCCTAGTTAAAACAGACTCTGGGGTCCCCAGGAAAGATGAATAAGAACCTTAAGGAGAGTCTGTTGACAGGACTTCCCACATGCAATGGGGCTTTCTCTGACTGTTTCCCTCTCTTGTCTTAGTGTGTCCTCTAAGCCCATATGACTTTGTTTCCATGTGCCTCTGCCCTTGGCATAAGCTGGGCTTCGCATGATGGCAGAACACCTTGGAACTATTGGACACACACACCCCATTAATTATAGGAGCTGCCCTTAACCTCTTCCTCATCCAACATCTTCTTGTTGTTTATTATTTATCACCCCACTGCCAGAGAAAGAATTTATCCATCCACTTATCTACTAAAAAAAATAAATATACTTAGTTCCCACAATATCCCAGGCCCTGTCCTTGGTCCTGGAACTATGGAGAAAAGATTAAACTCTCCCTTGTCTCACACCACACACACTTGAGTGAGAAAGAGATGCCCATGCCCACATCCCCTTCTCCTCCTTCCATAGTCAGGGATGGGCAGCAGATCCTGCTCTGCCAGAGAGGCACGTGCAGAAACCATCAGGCTCACTCTTCCTGCCTACAGCTCACTCTCTGGATCAATGACAAGCTGCTGACATCTCCAGACGTCTCCTATGATGAAGCACGAAACCTTCACAATAAATGGATGAAGCATCAGGCGTTTATAGCAGAACTGACTTCCCAGCAAGGGTGGCTTGAGAACATTGATGCTGTAAGTAGAGGAGTGGATGTAGGCAGCTCAGACCAGATATACCCTTAGACACAGACCCTGTCCTGAAGCTTCCTGGACATTATAGAACTTGGTGGTGAAGAAAAGAACAAAACCCCTCCTCCAAACAGTAGTGAGACCTTTAGCGCTCCTGCTGTGACCAGTCTTTCTAAATCTGGTCAGAACAGTTAGGGTTTTAGCATCGAGCAGCGTGGTGGCAGCCATTTCTGTTTGCCTTCCAGCACTGTGCTGCCTGTCGTTTGGATGGGTAAAACCACGAGGAAGCAATCAATGAGAACCCTCCTAGATGGAACTACAGGACCCCTCTGTAGTAGGCTTGCCCAGTGGCACAAGTCAAAGTGAGGCAGGTGTTAGATCCGGGAATCATGCCCCTTTGCTCTCTCTACTTTGGCTCTGGGAAGAAGTAGGCCCAGTGTCCAGGGGAAGCCATGCTGTGTGGTGGTTAAGGGCACCGCCTCTGAAACCAGGCTGACTCATTCGCCTCCCCTCTGAGATGAGAGTAGCAGTAGCTCTTACCAAGAGACATGAATACTACATACTTAAAAACAAAGCACCTAGGGTAGTGCTGAGTAGTTGTAAGGCCCTTAATAAATATTGGCTACTGTTAGTTGTGTATATTACTAGACCCAAAACCCAAACATTGATACAGGGGACAACTAGGCAGTAACCAACCAAAAGACATCACCTGACATTAGTGCACAACTTCCGGAACTCACAGGGAAATTCCTGTGCTGTGAATCTTACTTATTTACTCATCTGTTTATTCTTTTAGACAGTCTTCCAGTATAGTCTAGGCTGGTCTCAAACTCATTGTCTTCCTTCTTAAGCCTCCCAAGTACTGGGATTATAGGCATGTACCACCTCACTTAGCTTCTGAATTTCTGTTTTATTTTAGGGTTTTTTTTATACTGGGGGTTAAATCTAAGGTCTTACTCTTGCTTGCAAAAGCACTCTATCACTGAACTATATCCCCTACTCCTTTTTTGAAAAATTTTGAGACAGGATCTCACTAAGTTGCTAAGATTGACCTTGAGCTCATTTTGTAGCTCAAGCAAGCCTTCAACTCACTATCTCCCTACCTAGCCTCCTGAATGCTAGGATTATAGGCCTGTGCCACCAGACATGGCACCTGGATGAATCTTAAATCTCTATTTTTATTTTTTTAGCACCAGCTCCTTGCACTGTGGTCTCTCTGAGTTATTTGCCAAACACTGCTTTCTATGCCCTGCCTGTCCCTGTAGATGACTTTAGAGGTTCCGATCTGCTTTGGTGGAGCCTCACATAAGTTCTGTGCCAATTCTTGGCCTTACTGACCTCCCCTCAGGTATTCCCTTGCAACTACCTGGAGGAGGGGTGCTTCAGAGGCCGCTGAAGCAGAGTGCGAAGCCTCCTTCTTCCCCCACAGGAAGGAAGGCAGTTGATGGCAGAGAAGCCCCAGTTCAAGGACGTGGTGTCAGAGAGGCTGGAAGCCCTGCTCAAGCTCTGGGATGAGCTACAGACCACCACCAAGGAGAAGACCGAACAGCTCTCAGCGGCCCGGAGTTCTGACCTGCGCTTGCAGACCCATGCTGATCTCAATAAATGGATTGGTGCCATGGAAGACCAGCTGCGATCAGATGACCTGGGCAAGGATCTGACCACTGTCAACCGGATGTTGGCTAAGTTGAAGGCATGTGAGCAGGTTGTAGACTCAGAGTGTTGGAGTAGAAGGGAACCTTAGGGAGCCAACCTGGAACATTAAAGTAAGCAAATCTTCTGTTCCTTTTAGCTGGACTTGCTTGTATTATGCAAAAATACCTCCCGATTCAGAATCCATCTCCTACCCTTTTGCAATGGATAGGACAGGAATCCAATAAGGGAATGCATGAACAATATAAGAGGGAAGGCTGGGGGAGGCACCCAAGGAAGCTTCTTACAGGAGGCTGAACTTTCAATGGACCTTAAAAGATGGGTGGAAGATGGATGGGTGGGTAGATGGATGGATGGCCCTGTCCAGGTGTCAAGGCCAGTGATAATGTTCTTCTCTTGTGTCTCAGCGAGTAGAGGATCAAGTGAACCTTCGGAAGGAGGAGCTGGAGGAGCTTTTTGCCCAGGCCCCCTCACTGGGAGTAGAGGCTGGAGCCACAGACATGAGCATTGAAAAGCGATTCCTGGACCTCCTGGAACCCCTGGGGAGGAGGAAGAAACAGCTGGAATTATCCAAAGCCAAGCTGCAGATCAGCCGGGACTTAGAGGATGAGACGGTGCGTGGGCTATAGCCTCTCCACTCCCCAGGGCTGAGCCACCAGCTGCCATGGGGTAGCTGGCTGCTGTCCAGAGCAATCTTGGTAGCAGATGACTGGTCATCTCACTCCTGACCTTATATGGTTGCTGTGGTGATTGAATTAAATAGGAAAGCAGAGAAGGTGCTTGTCAAACGGTAACTTACTAGTCACTTCGTAGTATTGACGGAGATGAGCTTGGACTTTGGGGTTAGGCAGGCTTTGGGTCCAAGATCTCACTGTGGGAGCAGGAACATGTTATCTAGAACCTTAGTCCAAAATATCAAAACATATCTGTAAAATGGGGGTAAAACCCTGAGTGAGCATTGGGAGGAACCAGGCAATACCCTTCTTTGGGGTACTCAGGACAGGGTGGCTGTCTATGATTGCCATTATCTATCCCCCTGCCTTCTTGTCTCTGTAGCTCTGGGTGGAAGAGAGACTGCCACTGGCCCAGTCAGCTGATTATGGCGCTAATCTGCAAACAGTACAGCTGTTCATGAAGAAAAACCAGGTGAGTCTCACGTCACCAGTACATCTGCCCCTGCCTGCTCCTGCCTGGCCCCACGGGTTCTGGCCTAGCCCCAATCTGCAGTAGGCCCATGACAGCAGATTATTGCTCCTGATGGTTGCTTTGGGGTCCCTTAATGACACTTGAGTTTCACTGTGGAAATGCCTTTGGTAACAACAGGGAGAATTCTGGGAGGATCACAGAGAAGGGAGGCATCATGCTACTTGGGGACTTGGGGCCATTCAGACTCCACCATGCTCAAGTGAGCGCAGGATCCCAGTGGCCCTGGCTTGGGGTCAGTATACGGTATACTCTAGCCTATAATCAGTGGCTTCCTAAGAGGATGACAATAGCTACTGGTTCTGCCTCACCCCCAACACTGCCTTGCCGTCTTCCAGGGCTAAGCTTGGCACATGCACTATCCTCAGGGTACATAGACACCATTTCTCTGGACATGTGATGATACTTATGGGCCCAACCCCATTAGAAAGCCACTGAATTTGGACTCTGAGCCCCCGACGCAAGCATCCGTTGATCCGCTCTCCCTTAGGACAGATTAAGCACTTCTGGCTGGAATCCTGAATACAAGCAGATGCCAAACACTTTCTCTGTCAGAGCTGCAGAGGGAACTTCAATCCTAAGGAAGTCAGCTGTGTGGGGTCACCGTGGCTTCATGCCTGACCAGTGGCTGGCCTCCAGCCCTTCTCTAGAATCAAGATTCTAAGAGTAAAATATAATGACACTCCAGCAGGGTAGGTGCCTTGTGCATATTGCTATTTGTGTATGTTTTAAATGCTGGAAGTTGGCGTTCTGCCCACATACGCTGTCCTTGCCCCTGCCTCCTAGATGATTTTAAAGGCTTTGACGAAATTGTCAAGAGGGAACAGGTGTAAAGAGTCCAAGAATTCACATATAAGCAGCAACTAGTCTGAGGCTCTAGGACCCAGACACGGGTTCATATATGAGGACCTCCTAAAGAAAATGGTAATCCAGTTACCAAAGGCTCAGAAAGGAAATAATACAGAGTTCATCAAAGATCTGAGAAAAGAAATGGAGAAAAATAAAAGCTAAAACTCTCCACAGGGGGAAGCCATCAGCTTGTTCTTTCTACCTAGAGCAGAAACTGCTAAAATAAGATGACAATTGGCCATTTTAAGGTTGTTTTCCTTTTCTCCAGCATGGAAACCTAAGAGATCAAGATCAAGCCAAGATCAAGGCTTGGCTGAGGATGCAGCTCAGTTAGCAGAGCACTTGCCTAGTGTGCACAAAGCCCTGGGCCTGATCCTAAGCACCATATACACTGGGAATGTGGTACATATCTTTAACTCTAGCATCTGAGAGGTTGAGGCAGAAGGATCATGAGTTCAGGGTTAACCTCAAATACATTGTCAATTCAAGGCTAGTCTGGGGCTACATGAGATCTGTCTCAAAAAAAAAAAAATTCTTTTTTAAGAGGGAAGAGATGGCTTAGCATAAGACTGTTGGCTGCTCTTCCAGAGGTCCTGAGTTCCGTTCCCAGCACACACATCAGGCAGCTCACAACTGTAGCTCCAATTCCCAGGACTCCAATACCCTTTTCTGGCCTCTGTGGGTACTGACACATAAGTGCCATACATATAAACACACACACACACACACACACACACACACACATAGAATCGGGTAGAGCTGTATTCTACTCTCAGCTTTGCCTTCACTGCCCTGAACCAGCTTTCCAGAGCTTGCCTCAGAAGACCACCTGTGTATTATAGAAAGCTGCATGTGATGTGCTTAGCATCCTGCCACAAGTGGCAATAAGCCATCATTTGCTCTGCTCTGGCAGAAGGGAGTGGGAGGAGCCTACCCTTCAGATGGGAAGGCTCTGCCTCTGAGTCCTTCCTCTGGTCACAGACCCTGCAGAATGAGATCCTAGGCCATGCACCACGGGTGGAGGATGTGCTACAGCGAGGGCAACAGCTGGTGAGAGCAGCTGAGATCGACTGCCAAGACATCGAGGAGCGCGTGGGGCACCTGCAGGGCTCGTGGGACACACTTCGGGAGGCAGCAGCCGGACGGCTACAGCGCCTTCGGGACGCCCACGAGGCGCAGCAATACTACCTGGATGCGGGCGAGGCAGAAGCCTGGATCAGCGAACAGGAGCTCTATGTGTTCTCTGATGAGCCCCCCAAGGTCTGCTGGGGCGGGGGCTGCCAGTCTGGGTGCTGAGGTGGGTAGGCAGAACTGGGGTGGGCAAGTAGTTGGGGGTCCTGGAAGTCCAAGTGTGTGAAGAGTAAGAATAAGGTAAAGGTGTATAGGGAGCTCTTCTGCGATGCCCCCTCAGAGCAGCCCACCGCTTAAGAACATCTCTACAGGGGCCCCGCTCACCACCTGACATGTTCTACCCAATCGCTCTCCACGTTGTGACTGTGCCGTGGGATGGGGTGACAAGGGATGTGAGGAAGTCTCTCAAGGCTTCAATGACCTAAAAAGTTTTCATGGGGACAGAATTTTGGTGGTGGACGCAGAAGGAAAAGCAGATAAGGCTCTTGGAAGTTGAGAGAGGAAGGTGGGAACAGACCTGTGGGAATCAGAGGACCGGGAAGGGAAAGTATGTGACTCTCCTGTCCACTGTGCCCCGTCCAGAGCTGGGAAAGAAGGGAGTGCTATGGGAAAGGCCATGGCGCTACCATCTGCTGCCTCCTAGGATGAAGAGGGCGCCATCGTGATGCTCAAGCGGCACCTGCGGCAGCAGCGCACTGTGGAGGAGTACGGGCGGAACATCAAGCAGCTGGCCAGCAGAGCCCAGAGCCTGCTGTCTGCAGGACACCCTGAGGGGTATGTGTGCCTCCTGAGCTGGTGGGGCAGACTGTGGGCATCAGGCCAGGAGCCTTCAGGTCTCAGGAGGAGAAAATAGGACCAGTTTCCCCAGAACTAGAAGTTTCTAGACAATTGGTTGTCTCTATTCCATGGCTTTGTGTAAGAAAGTCATACAAAGTGAGCCACCAGGGGCTGGGTTTGCATAAAGATCCAAGGATCGGTAGCACACTACCCCTTACTCCCCCGTGAATTGAGAGCTCTGGGCTTTTGAAGAGTTAGACTGTGCTAGGATACTTTTTTTTTTTTTTTTTTTTTTTTTTTTAACCATAATGGCTCAAAAAGTACTTCAGGATCTCACAGAAAAATTCTTGTGGAAAAGCTACTCGAGTTGTCTGGACTCTGTAGAAATGGGCGCCTACCAGCCAGACTTCACAGGCTGCCCCAGCCATGGCCCTGTCCTCCAGCAACTTTTAGGATACCAACCACTGTGTTTCCATGGCAGCCACTCCACATATTTCCCACAGAGTTTCAAGGAGTGAGCCTCTGGTTCTGTCACTTCCTGAAGAACTAACTGGAGTCACTACTGCTGGAGCCCCACTCAGATCTCTGCCCAAATAGCCTCCTAGGAAGGATAGTGGAGAAGTTCACCCTTTGCACCTGAATCTGTGACTTCCCGGAGAGAGGGCCGCTGTGAGAGGTGCCAGGCCAGGCTGAACTCCAGCACATATCCTACTGGCCCTAGAGGCATCATGGCCTACGGGGGCATTCTTTTTTCTCTCCAGTTCTTCCAGAAAAGCCTCTGCTATTCCTGGGAGTCCGGGGAGGAGTAGGTTACTTCTTCTGAGCCAGCCACTCTAGGTTCTTCTTGGTTTGCTGTGCTGAGGATGGCACCTATGATTACACATGCTAGGCAAGCCCTCTAGCACTGAGCTACCCCCAGTTCACGCTCTGAGTCTTGATCACCGTGTTCAAGGGATTCCTTGGTTTGAATCCCAGGGAACAGATCATCAGACTTCAGGGGCAAGTGGATAAGCAGTATGCAGGCTTGAAGGACATGGCTGAAGAACGCAGGCGGAAGCTGGAGAACATGTACCACCTGTTCCAGCTGAAGAGAGAGGCTGACGACTTGGAGCAGTGGATTACAGAAAAAGAGATGGTGGCTTCATCCCAGGAAATGGGCCAAGATTTTGATCATGTGACTGTGAGTAGCCACAGCTCCCAACTTCTTTGCCTTCCTCTAATTCAGTAGGCACAGGCTACCATCACCCCAGACTCACAGGACACCCCTGTCCGTTGTGAGAAACTGCACAGAGATACAGTCACACCAGTGGAGGGTGAATGGAAGACTCGGTCTTGCCTGGGCAAGGTGTGAGAGTCAGCTCCAGGTGGGAACGTGACACCTACCTGCCTCTACACCAAGCTAACCACATTCTATCTACCCTGTGCCCAGATGCTCCGTGACAAGTTCCGAGACTTTGCCCGGGAGACTGGGGCAATTGGACAGGAGCGGGTGGACAATGTGAATGCCATCATCGAGCGGCTCATCGACGCGGGCCACAGCGAGGCCGCCACTATCGCTGAGTGGAAGGACGGGCTGAACGACATGTGGGCGGATCTGCTGGAGCTCATTGACACCCGCATGCAGCTGCTGGCCGCCTCCTACGACCTGCACCGCTACTTCTACACGGGCGCGGAGATCCTGGGTCTCATAGATGAGAAGCACCGGGAGCTGCCGGAGGACGTGGGGCTGGACGCCAGCACGGCCGAGTCCTTCCACCGGGTCCACACTGCCTTCGAGCGAGAGCTCCACCTGCTGGGTGTGCAGGTACTCTTCAGCCCTTCTTACCCACAGGTGCCTCAACCGTCTT
The DNA here is from genome assembly GCA_035773235.1 of Eospalax fontanierii. Lineage (NCBI taxonomy): Eukaryota > Metazoa > Chordata > Mammalia > Rodentia > Spalacidae > Eospalax > Eospalax fontanierii. Next base: position 47,180,131 of record CM069536.1, on the reverse strand, counting down.
CCCCACCCACCAGATTCCTACTGGGGAAACCTCTGGAATGCGATGAGTACTGGATTTCTCTTCCTTAGGCACTCAGCAGCTCAGGACAGAACTATTCATATATTTATAGCTTCAGAAGTCATTCTTTGGGCAGGGTTTAGGGAAAGAGCCCAAGGTAGGCTGGGTCCCTGGTTCACCCAGAAGTGCATTTTAGGGGTTTGTTTTCCAGCTGAAGATGAAGCTTGGTATATGGTTATTATGTCTAATGGTGTCAGAGCTACAGAGATGGGTGTAGCTTCGTTGAGGTTTTAGGAGTGAAATTGTGTTGGATTGGCCCCAGTCAAGGGATTCCGGGGCAGTCCCTTCCTTGGAGAGGCAATGGATATACAGTTCTGGCCCTAACGGCTCCCCTGGCTAGTGGGAGGAACTTGGGCCACCTGCTTAGGTTCCCTGTGCCGTGGTTTCCTCATCACAGAAACAAGGATATAACAGTACCTCTATCATGGGTTGCTGTAGAGATGAAGAGAGTCAGGGGCTGGAGAGATGGCTCAGAGGTTAAGAGCACTAGATGCTCTTGCAGAAGACCTGTGGTCGGTTTTCAGCATCCACATGGCAGCTAACAACTGTAACTCCAGTTCCAGGGGATCCAGTGCCCTCTTCTGCCCTCCGTGAACATTGTACACACGTCATTCACTTACATGCAGAGAAGACACACACATAAAATAAATTTTAAAGTAATTTTAAAGATGACAGTTAAATTTCAAGAACAGTGCCTGGTCCATATTTACTCTCATTATTGTGTTCCTGAGGAGGTTAATGGGTTTTGAGTCCTTCCCACTCCCAAATCCTGGACCAAAGTCCAGCAGGTGCCCTGGGGAGGTAGAGGCACCAGAATAGACTGTCTCCTGCAGCCACCTTCCAGCATTGCCCTGGGGAAGAGCTAGAAGAAGACAGATGCCCTTCTGCTCCCACGCCTGAGACGCTTCTGCCTAGGGAACAATGTCTGGGTTTCCCTGATGACAGGTGCAGCAGTTCCAAGACGTGGCCACCCGCCTGCAGACTGCTTACGCTGGGGAGAAGGCAGATGCCATCCAGAGCAAGGAGCAGGAGGTGTCTGCAGCCTGGCAGGCACTTCTCGATGCCTGTGCTGGGCGCCGGGCCCAGCTGGTGGACACCGCAGACAAGTTCCGCTTCTTCAGCATGGTCCGTGACCTCCTCTCCTGGATGGAGAGCATCATTCGACAAATTGAAACCCAGGAGAGGCCCAGGTGAGGGGGCATCCTGGAGGAGCTCCAGTCTGTGCCAGAAGAGCCAGGGCTCCTCCCAGAGGGACAGTTTTAGACTACCAGGTGCATGAAAATCCCTGAGGGGCACCGGAGATCCTAGCTGGGTCTAGGTAGAAACAGAGTGGTTCTCCTTCTACTGGGAACACTGACCGTTTCAAAATAAAGGGAGAAAGACACCTGTCATTTAGATTCTCCAAGGAGGACAGCGACCACTATGGTCAATGAAAGAAAGTGATTCACATATCCAGAACTGGGCAGGTTCAAGACTGTTCTTTCCCAACACTGGGATGTTGGAGTCACTCCCCCAAAACTCAGTATAAATTGACTGTCCATGAGACGCAGGGTCAGGTTCATGGGCAGTAAGAGGCCAGCAGGGCTGGAATTCTACCCAATTCATGTCTGTTTAGCAAGTGTTGGCCACCCAGCTCTGTCCTTGTCCCCCATGGTGCCTGTCTCAAAGGCCATACGTTCATCTTTATCATATTTATTGAGATCTAATTCACATGTTATCCTCCACCTATTTAAAGTGTACCATCCAGGGATGGAGAGATGACTCAGCAGTTAAGACCACTGGTTCCCTTGCAGCGGACCCAAGTTTGGTTCCCAGCACCCATATCAAGCAGCCCACAAATGTTTGTAACTCCAGCTACAGGGGATCCAACTGGCCTCCATGAGCACCCACACACATTCATGCATACACACACAGACACAAACACCAAAATAAAAACAAATCTTTAAAAGAGTGTATCATCCAATAGTGTTTCTATATTCCCGCTTATACCATCATCTCCACAGTCGAAGTTAGTAGATTTCATCACCCCCATACGTTCCCCACTCATAGTCACACACCACTCTCCCCACCCCTGGCCTCTGAGGCACCTGCTTCTCTATTTTCTGTCTCTGTAGATTAGCCTATTCTATATGTTTTGGGTAAGTGGAATCACATAGTATGTTGTCTTCTGTGACTGTCTCCTCCCTCAGTCTGTTTCCAAGGTTCATCTATGCAGCATGAGTCAGTACTTTATTCTTTTTCTTTGGCAAATCATATTCCCAGGCTTCCTTGGAGTCCCTGTACCCCTTGCCTGGCTGCTAGCTGACCAATGAAGACAGTAAAGAGTCAGTGTTCCTGTTGGAGTTGGGCCGGCAGAAGAATTCCTGCCTGGCCAAAGAGGAGTGGGGCCAGACTTCCTGAGGCAGGTCTAAGTGGCCCAGTTCCTTCTCCCAAACTGCCTTTCTTCCCTGGTCCCCAGGGATGTCTCCTCGGTGGAACTGCTCTTGAAGTATCACCAGGGCATTAAGGCAGAGATCAACACTCGAGCCAAGAACTTCAGCACCTGCCTGGAGCTTGGGGAATCCCTGTTGCAACGGCAACACCAGGCCTCAGAAGAGGTGAGCCCCACCATGTCCTTGTCCCCATACTTTCTAGATAAGTAGCTTCAGAGGGAGAAGGGAGGAGAAGATTCTTCTAAGGAGCTGGGCTGTCTACAGGCCAGAAATATGAGCCACACCAAGCTCATTCCCTGCCTTGAGGAGCTGGGTGCTCATTAAAGGAGAGAAGGCCCAGACCTCTGATTCCCACATGTGTATACATTTTGGAGTTGAAAACCCTACTTCACAGGTGAGACACCTATAAGCACCTCAGAAAGGCAAAATAATGTGCCCAAGGTCACATACTGGCAAGTAGCAGGACTAAGACTTGAATCCAGAACTATATAGCCAAGCTTGCTCTTGGCATCCGTCTATGACTGCCTCGGACAGAGGAGAGAGACACCAAAGCCTTGGCTTCTCCCTTTCCTCCCCACAGATCCGGGAGAAATTGCAGCAACTGATGTCCAGGAGGAGAGAGATGGATGACAAGTGGGAGGCCCGCTCTGACAGGCTCCACATGCGTAAGTATAGCTTGAGGACTAGGGAACCTGAGGGCAGGGCCTTGGAGACCCCCACTGGAGTTAAGGGATGCCAGAACCATACTAGAAGAGACTCCACAGTACTACTCATCAGCAAAGCCCTAGGCCAAGGACAGGCAGAGGACCTGTGCAGACACCCTGCCCACCCTCCTCAGTCACTCCTGCCCTGACCTTACCTAGGTTGATGTCTATGCTTAGCTATGCTGGGAGGAGACAGGGCAAGCTCTAGTGTCTCCTGGTTGTTTGGCCTCCTGGTTGGTTGGTCTGTGGAGCATCAGGAGCTCTGTTCAATAATGGTTGTTGGCTGAGAAGAGAGGGAGGAAAACTGAACCTCTTGAATAAGCTATGAGCTTACCCAAGGCTCCATGGCTGCTTGCCTTTGAGTGTGTGAAACAGACAAGGGGAGAATTCAAGGCAGAGGACTGCTCCCGAAAGAGAGGCATCTAAACCACAATGGAGTTGTTTCCAACTACTGTTTTAAAAATATGACTATTGCCATGCATGTTGATGAACACCTGTAATCCTGGTACTTAAGAGATATAGGCGGGAAGATTGAGAATTTGAAACCAGCCTGGGCTGTATACTGAGAACTGTCTCAAAAGCCAAAGGTTATGGATGAAGCTCAGTGGTGGAGCATTTACTTAGCATGCACAGGTCCTGGGTTTGATCCCCAGTACCACAAAAATAAAATATACATATATGTAAAATTTTACATATATCTGAGAAAAATTATATATAATGTAAAACTATTGATGGAGATGGGGTGGGATCCCAGTGTGGGGATACAGTGGCCTTAGGCAAGAGCTCACCACTGAGCAAGGTGTCCATGTGTTTGAGGGGCACCTCAACCTCCTGTTTGACTGCTCTTCCTGCATGTATTTGCTGAGCCCCCCCAACCCCCACCCCTACAGCAGTGGACCACCAAATGCTAACAGGTCCCTGGGCCTTGTGGGTGGGTTTGTGGCTTGTTCTCATGGCAGTGCTGGAGGTGTGCCAGTTCTCAAGGGACGCCTCTGTGGCCGAGGCATGGCTGATTGCCCAGGAGCCCTATCTGGCTAGCCGGGACTTTGGACACACGGTGGACAGCGTGGAGAAGCTCATCAAGAGGCATGAGGCTTTTGAGAAGTCCACAGCCAGCTGGGCGGAACGCTTTGCTGCCCTAGAGAAGCCCACCACGGTGAGCTGAGGTTGTTTGGGGGGCTGGAAGGGCAACAGCTGTCCCTTTAGGTGGGGTGGCCCAAGGTACAACTCTCTGCCAGTGGTCAGATACCTAGACTAGTGTAAGAGGGTTGACAGGTGAGATAAAGTATGATGTGTGAACACCAAACACAAAAACTGTGACTGGCATACAAACATCAGGGCACGTTAGGGTACAGGGTCATGCTTAGAGGGACCATCTGAGAATGCAGCTCCCCTTTGTGACTACTCTGACGCTCTACCTTTTCTTCATCAGCTTGAGCTTAAAGAACGCCAGACTCCAGAGAGACCCACAGAGGAGTCTGAGTGAGTATTCACCCTGTGTCTGTATGTACAAGAAGCCAAGCATGCTGTAAAGGGAGTGGCTAGGGAGAAGGTAGAAGCTATTGATCAGAAACTGTATCTGAATAAGATACCTTCGACCTCTCCTGGGCACCTTGTCAGCATAACCCAGAATGTGTAGAGCTTGAGATTCTGTCCTGCCAGGCATAGTGGCCTAAAGTCCAGCCCAGGAAGGAAAGGGTGGCCACCAGTGGCTGCTGCTGAATCAAGTTCTCCCTTGGGAACCCCTGGATATGGTTCCTAGGCTGTCTCACATGCAACATATTCATTTCGGAAGTACCTAAGATGGGTACTTTGCCCATCAAGCCTCGGGGCAGTAGAGACAGGAGATGCCCTGTGCATGCTCTGAGCTCCTGGTGGATGGAGAGCCAGAGGACTCTGGGCCTCGGAGGGAGGCACCTGTCACTAAAGAAAGACTGTGTTGTGCCTTCCTTAGGCATCAAGAGGAGGAAGGCGAGACAGCTGGCGAGGCTCCCCAGGTCCACCGTGCAGCCACTGAGAGAACGTCCCCGGTCAGTTTCATGTCCCGCTTGTCTAGTTCCTGGGAGTCATTGCTGCCAGAGCCTGCTCACCCCTTCTAGTTCAGTTGGGACAGAAAGAAGGCGAGGACAGGGTGGGCAGCCTGCTCCTCACCCTCGTCCTACCTCATACCCTCTAGAAGCCTTCAGATAAGTCTACTTTTATACTTAGGTTTTCTCAATTCTTAGTATTTCCCCTCCTCCCTTCAACCCAGAAACCAGCCCACCAACATGACTCTACTAGTTTGGATTTATCCAGTCTAATAAATGTTATTAGTAAATATACCAGCATCAGCACAGGTAACACTTTACACAGAGATGATTCATTTTTGTACACAGTACCTTTTCCCATCTTCCTTCTAACCCCATTTTCAGCTCAGGGCCCCATCCATCCATACTCCCAAATTCATGCGTGTACATGTGCACACACACACACACACACACACACACACACACACACACGAGCCAGTAAACTGTTTCATCCTGCCTGTATCATCCACAGGTATTTCTCTGCAGCAAAGTGGGGCTACCCACCCTTCTAGCAGATTCCTTCTTCCTATTCAGAATCCTTCCCTCCTTTCTACTGATTTGACTATGGGTCGTGGAGTTTGGAGATGGAGTTGGTTCTAAGGCAAGAACAGACTTGGGATATAGTAGGTGTAAAGGAGAACTCCAGGGCTCTCAGTACTGGGGAACATCTCCCAATTAGTAGAAAAAGAGGGGGAGCCAAAGTCCTGGCTCAGAGGCCCAGAAGAGAGTGGCTGCCAGTGTCCAGGATATATTGCTTTAGGACCTTTCTGGAGTGGGTCCTTTTGGACCTTGCGGGCCTGTGCAGAGAGCCTGGATAGCTTGGACCAGGTTGGGGAAATGCTCTGGGGAGCAGCTGACTGGGAAGAAAGCAGGAACTCTGCATGCTGTCTGCACCATGCATGGACCCCTACAGCATGTAGCTCTGGGTATCACAGGATCAGCAGATCCTTCACGCACGCGCTCTCCCATGCCCCTATGAACGTGTTTGAGCTGAGTGATGAGGACTTAGAAAATAAGTATGCTTGGTGGAAATTTCTGCTGCCCTAGCCACCCCCCGAAAAATGCATATACCTTCCTGTGCAAAATCCTTGCTAAACTCAAATTTTAGCACACACAGATACACACCACCACTCCGTTCCTTTAGTTTCCTTCTCTGAACTGTACCAGCCCATCATGCTCAGCAGAGGGCACTGCTGGGCTCTGCTGGAAGACCTACTGCAGAAGATCCCACTCAGGTTCCTACCATCCTCCACCTCGTCTCCTGCTCACCCCACCTCCCACCCCTGTCTGTGGTTGATCGCCCTCCAGCTCCCTCTGCCCAGCACCAGCACCCTGTCTCCCCCGACCCTACCCCGTCGGAGGGAGCACGAGCTCCAGGGCCTGATATGGACTGTTGCACTTGGGCTGGAGCTGCCCCCGCCTCCCGCCTCCACCTGCGCTTCTGCCCCGCATCCCTGTGTGTCTGCATGCCATGGTGTCCCCGGTGTGTGGGCTTCATGATCACCTGAGCATCTCTACCATTGTTTGTCACGTACATTTGTGCAAGTGTAACTACATGTGCATCAGAGCCGCCTCCATCCAACACCTGAATATCATTGGGTTGGGGGAATAAAATTTGCTTAAATCTGAGTGTTTCTCTGGGGGAGGAGTGAGTCCCCACCTGAGACCCTTGCTGGGGAATCAGCCACTCACCAGATGGGAAAACCAGCCCATGCCTGTACCAGAAAGAAACCAGATGGTTAATCAAATGAACACCAGGCCCAGGGCCTCCTGGAAACACACTTCTTGCTGCTAATACTTTTTGAACCTTTAAGATGCAGTGGGAGGGCCTAACTCCAAGTCATCTTCGATCTGAGAAAGAGGAGGCTGGAGCCCACGCAGGCAAAGAAAGCCCAATCCAACCTTGGGGAGTTCCTCCCAAGCTCCCTGCAGCCCTATTTAGGCCCCCTTACAGAACCCCTGGCCCATCTCAGGAAGGTTCAGTTGTCTGCTGCTCCTTCTTGGGACAGGCCTGGGGTACCGTGGCTCTCCTGCTGGTCCTGTCTGTGTAGTCTGGTGTCGGTCCTGTAGGATAAATAAATGCCCCATTGCTTCGTGTAAAACCTGTACTAATGCATGTTATGTTGCTTCCTGCTGGGGTTATTGATGGGAGTAGACCAGGTAACCTTGTCCTGTCTGGATGGTATGTCCCACAGGACAGCACCCTGTGGGCCCCAACCCAGTCCTCTTCCCATGTATGTGCATGCACATGTGTGTACATGCAATGACTGAGCTGCCAACCCATCACTGTGCAACGCCAACACTGTTCTACGCCTCTGCACGTTAAGGCATTTTCTGGTAAAAAAAAACAAAACAAAACAAAACAAAAAACCAGTCCCTTCCCACAGGTAAGTGTGAGGCCAAGCCAAAGACACAAGGACTCACAAGAAACGAAACTACTGGAATGAAATGGAAATGTCTGGGGTCTGGTCTTTGATTCCGTTGGAACTTTCTGTGTGGTTTTAGAGCACTCCCCTTGCCCCAGGCTCTTGCCTTATAAAGGTCTCTGTGGGATTACAGAGTCTACATTCCTGTGTGTCAGCAATGCAGCCATTCAAGGGAGGGTGGGGGAAGACAGTTTTCCAGTTTTCATCCTATCTGCTCTTAGCTCTAAGGCACCCTGGTGGCTTGTCAGTCACCTACCAGCTACCCTGAGGCCAGGATGGAGATGAGATCAAAGGCCAGAGTATGTGGAATGTTTGGGGAAATATGCCACTGCCAGAAATGGAAACATAAGGGGGCCTGGTCGCTTTTCCTCTGTGGCTTTGCCAGAGTTTAATGTATGAGGGCATTCTGGCCAGGGGCACCCTAACCCTAACCCTAACCCTAACCCTAACCTAACACCTTCTGCCTTACAAACATCCCCTTCTCTTGGGAAAGGCTATGTGTCTCTCATCTTCAAAGTTTTGCCGCCTCAGGCCCCCCAGTGCAGTGCTTGTGAGGATGTTTTCTCCTTGGAGAAAGGGAAGTGGTGGAAGAGGCTCCCATGGTGTTGAAGTGGATACAAGTCACCCCAGGCTCAAGACCTCTGGACCTCTTTCTGTGCTGTTCCTGGCCTTGTGGTGGGAGGCTGGGGCTACCAGAAGCACTCACCTGCAGGCCTGCTGTGATGACATAACACTCCTCCAGGGGCTAGGTGCTTCTAGGGGCAATGATCACATATAGTCTTCCTTTGTTTGGGACCAACATACCATACCTGTCCCCAAACCACCAGGCTAGACCCAGGGTGCAGTACAGGGGTCCTTGAGATTCAAGGCTGTTCCACAGCTCAGCAGCACGGGCGCCATTCAGAGCCTTTAGCAGTCTGTTAGGAAAGAATCTTACTCAAGGGCAGCCCACAGATAACACTTTTAAATGTGGTCTTCCAAGGCTGGCTACAGAGCCAGCTTCCCTGGACACTGGGACTGAGCATCTTGGTAGGACTGATGTTGTGATCTGGATCTCTCTGTCCTTGCCTCTTCCATCCTTGGTCTCAGAGGTTTGTGTGGCTTTGGGGAAATAGCCAGCACGTGTGAATGAAAGGAGCAGTGCCCCAGAGACTATGTGGGCACTGAGGTTGGAGTCCATGGCCTCCTTTCAGGTAAGGCCTTGCTGGCTCCAGCCACTGCTGCCCCTGGAGCAACTCTACCCAGCAGGAACCTCCCAGCCACCCAGAGCTTTAATCAGCAGCCAGCAGCCAGGCACTGACGTCAGTGGATGGATGCTGTGGGTGTGGAACAGCAGCTGTGTTTCTTCTTGCCTGAACAAGCTTTCCCAGCCCTCTCCCTTCCCCTGTACAACACAGCGACTCTTTCAGACATTTTGCAGTGAATGCAAATCCTATTTGTTCGCAATGAGCAGGCTCAGCCTGGAACAAACGTCAGCTTTCCCCGAGACCGAGGCGTGTTTCTGTCTCTCCAGGATGCCTGAGTCAGCGTGGCAAGGGTGTGTCTGCCTGCAGTCTGGCTCCCTGCCCTAGCTCCCTGGAGAAACCTACTCTCCCTCTGGACATTTGCCCACAGCTGGGTGTGCCCAGCTCTCTTTTTGCTATGCCAGATGCCAGCACCTGGCCCTTCTGCTGCAGAAACTCTTCTTAAATTTCTCCTTTCAGGTTGTGTGTCACAGAATCCCAGATACTGGTGGTCTCATGATGAGACTCAGTTTACATTTGGAGGTACCTTGGAAATGGATGGGAAACTGGCAACTTGACCATTGGATGGCTGACCTGAACAGAATTGGTATCTTCTGGCTCTTTAGTTTATGCTTGGCTCCAGGTCACTGAGAGATTCAGCAGCCACCAACTCTTCCAAAGTCACCACACAGGTGATAGGCCTGGAGACCACTCCTGAAGAGGTCCCACTTTCCTCTGGTGGCAATGGACCAGTTTTCCTCCCCCTGTCCAAGAGGAGCTTGCAAACCACCTTCCCACTCCCTCTCATCTTTTTATCCAGTGGTCTGTACTGCATTCTGTCATCTTGTCCAAGGTCTCCAGTTACCATCTCAGATAGACAGTTGGTCCTTGGAGACTAGTATTGAGTCACTTAGCATCCCAACCTCTCTTCCTCTTAGAGCCCCCACCATCTCCCAGCCTCCCATCCACGGGGCTGCTCACTGTCTGGCCCAGCCTCACCTTGGCTTTCCCGCCCCATAGTCTTTCCTCCTGATCAGCACAGCCTTTACTTCCTCCTTTGGGATGTCTGTCTCTATCCACCCTAAGTCTCTATCCCTTCATCTCTGGCTGCTTTCAACTCAGCAAATTCAGCTGATTCTTTTTCTTCTCTTGCAAACAGCTGTCTTCAAATAGCCTTTGCAACCTGGCTAGACAGCCTTTCTCCCTCAGAGCCCAGGAGCCAAGACATCAGACATTGCAGAGGATAAACATTCTAGACTGGCAGAGTGGCTAGCTCTGTTGATCCTGCTCATCTGGTACTGTTTGGTTGCCTAAGGTGTCTAGCTATGGGTCTTATGTGACAATCCCTTCCCGTTCCTTCCAGTGTAGCCCTGATGTGATCACCCTACCTCAGTGAATTAGCCACATGTCTTGCATAAGCTGAGCCCATCTCATTTAGACTAAGAACCCCCCGGGTGGTGCTTTCTTCAGGAGTGATGGTGTTACACACACGCATACCAACAGGACTGAGTAGAAAGATCATTGTGAAACCAGACAGACCTGCATCTTCCACCTTCTGTTGGTGGATATGTGGCTGTAGGCAGGTACCTATTTCCCCTAAATACCCCTTTACTCATCTGTGAAACAGGAGTAGCAAACACGACCTGCCTTGCAGAGGCTTCCAGCTTGCAAGAGAGAATGCAAGAGAAGCACCTGGTGCTTAGCATGCTTCATTTAAGTCCATCACTTGTTCTCCATTCCCACCTCAGCCTTTCATCTCTTAAAAGCATCATCCTCTATACAGATTATAGCATTATCAAGACCCACACCAACTTGACTGGAGCCCTCCATCCTTGAGAGCCCATCTAGCATTCTCTGGACTCATGTTACAGAACTCATAACATGGCTAAGGTTGAACGATCTCTTTTGTGATGTGCATCTTTGCGCCCTGGTTCTCACCAGCATTCCCTTTAGAGAGAACACTCTGTCACCAGTGTCCCTTTCCTTGTGAGTACAGCTTAGTTCCTTCAGAACTTGGAGAAGACCCTGTGATCCTGAGCCAGATTATTTTGGCCTGTGGAGTTATCCGTCTGAGTGCAGTCCCATGCGCCACCTCCTGGTGGATCCTGGAAGTAAACCTTCAATGTCTCAGTCCCCAGAAGAAATTTCTCCTCTAAAGCTCACCTGCCTTTCCGGCTCTTGAACATCTTCTGCGGAGGAGATTCCCATTCACTGCCTGCTTCCCCCACCCAGACCAGTTTCCTAGTAAGACAGTACCCAAAAACCAAGTTTATGTGATTTGCTTGACTTTGCAAGGCTCTGCCAAGACTCCACTAAGACTCTGAGGTGCCCCTGCTTCCCATCAAGAGCCCGGAACCTCTCCCTGTTTGACTTCAACTCCATGAGGTCCTGCAAGACTCTCTTGAATATGTACTTTCTTCCCATGTTATCCTGCAATCAGCAACCAACACCACCTTTCCCTGCCTTTCTCAGTAGTATTTGCTCCACACACCTCCCCATGAAACACTTCTTGTCTGTTCAGATCAGAGACACAGGCTCCACTGAAGGCTCATGGGCCCACACCAGCTATTTGCCTTCATGCTGTCATTCCCGCTTAGGATCCAGATCCCTTTGCTATGCTGCAGCCTGACACCTAGAATTTCCTCCAAATACAACATTCTCTTTCAGGGTGTCCCCAGCTCCTCTGAGTTATGGCCTGTGCTGGACACCCCTCAGTGATGTAGTTTCTTAATGTCCAACAGCAGCAGCCACATACCCCCTGGCTGAAGACATAGAGGTCAGCAAGGGGCTCAGATCATCTCCTCCATCCAGTACTTGTTGGAAGAACCTACTTGTCCCTAGAACTGCATGTCAGCTGAATGTGAAGCCAGCTCTGGGCCCTAGCCATTCTTCTTCTCCTGGTACTTTCTACTGTCAGGCACAACGGATCTCCACCTCAGTGCTTCCAGGCAGAGTAGAAGAACTGAGACCTCTTCCCTAGTTTATTTACCCTTGGGACCTAGGTAAGGTTGGTCCTTCTACCCTCACCATCTGCAAGCTGTACCTTAGATGGAGTTCTTGATGCGTCCAGACTAGAAAGAGGCAGAAACTTTCAGCAACACTGCAAGCCCAATACTCGCTTGCTAGCAGGTTTGGAGCTGGACTGAGGCAGCCCAGGGTAGCTACCTTGGTTCCTTGACCATCTTCATACCTAGTCCTAGACCATGGTCCTATGTTGCCTTCTTTTCAGATCTGAAAGGCCTATGTAGGCAGCGAAGCAAAACTATGGCCTCATAGCCCAGCCTCTACTTTTAACCTGCTTCATAACACCAGACAGTCCCTGGGCTCTCTGGAACCCAGTCTTGCCATCTGTAATGGGATCCGGTGAGGCAATGGACCCTAAGGCCTCTTCTCGGCTCCAGAACTGGCAGTGTCTCCGTGCCTCCGCTTGGCTTCATCCATGTCTACCCCCTCATCGGCCACCTCCTGCCTTCTCCTGTGGGAACCTGCTTCCCTAATAAGGCCTTCATTGCTGCTTCTACCTACATCATCCTGCTACAGGTAGGGCTACAAATCTAAGGCCCCAGGAGAAATTTCTTGTCTCTTAGGAGTTGCTGAATAAAGATCCACACCATGCTGATAATGCTTCAGGTACACCATATGCAGGATTGACTTGCCTCCTTCCCCGCTGTCTTTTGAACTTTCCCCTGCAGATCAGAGCCCCAGAAGTTATTTTCTAAACTCTGGCTTTGCTTCATAAATGAATCTGACTATTGGGCTATGTCTAGGTATAATCATCCCCAGAACTGAAATCTGAATTTTCAGAACTTCCCACTAAGGAGCACTGTTGACCTCTGTCTTGTCTAGTGACTTCTGCATTACCTTCTAAAGCACCTTCCTCTCATGCTCCTCTTCAAGTTTTATGAACCTCAGGCTGTGTCTGAGCTGCCCTGAAGGCCTTTACCTGTTCACCTGTCTGGAGTCTCCGAATGCGCCAGTTGAAAACTGCAGAGGAAGGAGTAGATGGACAGACCTTGCCTGTCAGTGGCAGAAGAGTCACTAAGAAGTCCTGAGCATCCCATATTCTAGATCAAAGGGCATTTGAGATGGTCACAATGAGCACTGGGCATTGGCCAAATTGCTCAGCAGAGCTGGGGGGGGGGGTGGGTGAGGAGGGCAGCATTTTTGGTCACTGTCTCACTCCAAAAGGCTTCATTCAAATCACCCAAATGGATTCAGGTTCCAACCCATTAGGGGACAGGAAGGGTTAGTGACTTGATGGGTTCTCTCCTCAGAGACTTCAGTCCAGGCCCATGTGACCTAACACCTGAGTTTTAGGTCATGGAGAGAATGTATGCACAATGGGAAAGGTTCAACGCGGAAGGGGTGGGCCGTTCTAGAGGGCCTTCTCCCTCCCCCCTCCTCCTCTCTCCTTCAGAAGTCGATCCCTCTCCCTTGGGAGCGAAGGAGAAGAATCCCCAGCCCTCCTCTTCTCCTGCACCCACCTTCCTTCTAGTCCATCTTTCTCATTTGTGTCTCTCTCTCGGGGCCAGGATAGAAGAGAGGCCTGCCAGTCAAACCTCTCCATCCTGACCCTCATTCTCGGCCCCTCCTACTCAGGCCTTGGCCTCTGGGGGAGTGGGGGGTGGCTGGAGGAGAGAGGCAGAATACACTGACAACCTCTCCACAAAAGCAATCCCAGAGAAGAAATCTTCACATATACTGGAAACTTTCACGTTCCAAAGCCAACCCATAACTCAGCCATGTAACCTCAGAACACAACTAGCCACAGCCTAGGCTTGTCCCTGCCCAGGGTGCAGCAAGAAGCAGCAGAGATGGTGGGAGTCCACCCTGGCTGAACCCATTCAGGCAGTTCCTGGAAGGATGAGAAAAGGGCGGAAGTAAAAGCACAGGAAGTAAATGCAGATTCGGAAGCCCCCACAAAGCCAGTCCCACAAGGACAGAAGCCGGGACCCGGGCAAAGCGGGGACCGGGGCAAATGCAGCTGTGAAGGGCTGGTGGCTTCTCCCAGTACCTGATACAGTATCTTCTCTAAGACCGCAGGACAGGGGCTAGAAGCTTCGTGCTTACCTCTAGGAGTAGCATTGTGCCCACACCTGGTCCCCTAGACAGTGCCCCCTCACCTGGGGGATAAGCAGGCCCAGCTGGGCTGGAGATTGGAGCTGAGAGGTGGCATGGAAAGGCTTCCCTGATCCAAAGCAGAAGGTTGGCTGCATTGGAGCCACAAATGGACTCTAGAACAAGGCTTACAGTCCCGGCTCTGTCCCTCCTGCTCTTCCTCCCTGGAGGGTGATCCAGACCAGGCTTCAGAGCCTCCAGAGTCTCAGGGCCAATGCTGGCTCATGGCAGACACTCTTAAGATACAAATTCTGCAGAGTGTAGAAAAGATGGTGGCTTGACTTCACCCTCAAGGGAGTCTGATGGTCTGAGTTTTGATCCCATTTCTGGGGCACTCTGTTTCTTTGTTAGAAAGATAGCTCAGTGGTTAAGAGACTGGATGCTCTTGCAGAGGACCCAGATTGGCTCAGAGTTGGTGGCTCTCGATCATCTGCAATACCAGTTCTAGGGGATCTGATGCCCTCTTCCGTCCTCCACAGGCATCAGGCATACACATGGTATACATACATACATGCAGGCAAACATACACATAAAATAAAAAAATTTTTAAAGCACATGAAAAGCAAACCAAAAAACTAAGACTTGCCCAATTCTAGATCTCATGCACCTAATTATTTTGTATACCTATTAGCTGTGTGCTGTCCAGAAAGTCATTTAATGTCTGAGCATTGTTTTTCTCATTATACATAGAAAATGTGAGGTCGGTGGCTTGCAAATGCTTCCATCAAATGCTTCATCCAGCCTACCTCTGCTTTGAATAAAATCTTACCAGGACGCCTACTTACAACCTAATCCTTGAGCCATCCTAATCTGATGGAATTCATTCACAAACAGCTTTACCAGTCTTCCCATCACTTTCTTTGAACTTGCCCCAGGGCATCTTCCCTTGGTATTCCACAGTGCTACCTCAGGCAGAGCCCAGTCGTCTGCAGCTGTTAAAAATACAGTTTGTTTCAGATTAAAGCTTCAGTGCTCACACCTGCTACCCTTGACCTCAGGTTGGGCCCCATGAAGAGAACATGGCCTGCTCTTTTCCAGTGTTCTTTGGGACCTCACAGTCAGTTGCTGGGACAGGAAAGTCATTGTAGATCCCAGAGCAATCCCTTTATTTCTTGGGTGACTCTGGTTCTCCTGGGCTACATGTCCATGGCCTTGGCTCTTCAGGCATCCCACCTCATCCCGAGGTCTCCAGCAGTCAGGCCATGATGCTGCGCTAACTCTGCAGCCTGGGTGAGACTGCCTTCCTTTGTGTTCATCTAGCACCTAGAAGATCCTCCACTAATCTTGCCTCACCTGGAAACTGAGGGCCAGCTGCCTCTGCAGTCTGCTGCCTCGGCACAAGAGCAGGGCAGTCAGGCCCTGCATGAGTACATGTCCAGCTAGGGAATGGAAGGTCCAGCTCTTCTCATGGGTCCCTAATACCTACGCACCAACAGTTGCTTTCCTTTCTTGACTTGGGATAGAGGGGCCCCACAGGGAGGTAAAGCCCACAGCGTTTCTTTCAAGACAATGATGCTATGCAACCAGTACTAAGAACTCCTACCATCCAACAAATTCCTACCAAGTGATGGGAGGGACCTGTCAAAGCCAGTGCTGGAAGCCCTGTCTAACAAGTTCCCATTGTACAGGAGGGGGGCCCATCAGAGCTAACACAGGCCTAGCTGGTTTACTTTAAAAGATGAGTGGAGACTTAGGGCTTCAGTCACAATCTGAAGGTAACGGAAGAGTGTCCACTCAACTCCCTCATCCAGGAGGCTTCCAGTGTGTCCTAGCAGCAGACTTTTTTGCAGACAAAGTATTACCAAAGCTCCAAGATAGGACCTGGAACAGTCATGAGTCAGAGCTTGGCCCCGGCCTTAGAACAAGCCCTGGATGTGATAACCAGGCCCTTGCAGATACTTCTAACAACCTTTTGTTCTATGTTAGATGGAGATGGGGTTACCCACTAGGAGGTTAGGGGAGATGGAGCCAGAGTCGCAGGCAGAGGTCAGGGAAACAAGTAGGTCCCCATGACAGGCTGTAAGAGAGCAAGAGTGGGCCCAGCAGCTTACGGCAGAAGAGCAGCAGGCTCAGGTGGAGAATGTCAGGACAGGCTGTCTCTGGCCTGAGCCCCCATGAAAGCATGCTCCTCTCCTATGCCCCCGAGCAGGGGGAAGAAAGGAGACCGTGGCCCCAGGATCTGAAGCCACCGCCCCTGCTGGGACAGCACAAGGACAAGCAGGAGGAAAAATCCGGTGGGGATGAGAGGCCTTCCACAGAGCCCCTCTTTAAGGTCCTGGACACGCCCCTGAGTGAGGGTGATGAACCCACGACGCTGCCAGCCCAGAGGGACCTCGGGCACAGTGTGCAGATGGAGGGATACCTGGGCCGAAAGCATGACCTGGAGGGGCCCAACAAGAAGGCCTCTAACAGGTGTGTGGGGGAAGGACCACTGGGGAGGCCAAACGGCTCCTGGAGTCACTTCACAAGCTTTGGTACCATAGGTGAATGATGGGGAGAACTATCCTGTTACTTGACATGATAGAAAAAAAGCCTATCTTCATTTATCCCATGGCTGCCTACAAAGCTACCCAACTCTTCTAAGTCAGGATCATTATTTGTAAAGTGGAGATGCTGACAATAGCAGGCCTTTCAGTACGGATGCTGTGTCTGGCCCTTGGTGAGCACTAGTCAGTTATTACAGGGGTAAGTAACAGGGAGGAAGTCTTGGTGCTAACAACATAGCTTTGCCCAAAACCCACTTTTACCCATCTGGAACTCACTTTCCTTGACTGTAAAATGGAAGATGATTAGGGAACATAACCTAGATGCCTTCTGGAGGTCCCTTCTGATTCTATTGCAAAGACCGAGTCCTTTCATACCCCTGAGCCAGCCATGCTCTTGGGATTGACTGATCTAGGATTGCCCCTGCCTGGGGACCCTGAGTCCTCATCCTTTTAGCAGCAGCCTAGGACCCCACAGTGATGGGATAGCATCAAGAGGTAGAGACTCAACGAAGTTATTTCAAATGCCCAAAAGGAATGATCATTTGGAGATTCAGCTATCCCGAAGAGGTTCATTGTTTAAGTGTAGGGTCCACTGGGAAAAGAGAAACTCACAGTTATCGGGCATCTAATGTGTGTGTTCTTGTAGTACTGGTCAGATCTTTATACCCACCTAGAATATTGAAGTTTCCATTTCCAAATGGGAAATAGTGCCTCAGAGAGGGGAAACCATCTGTTCAAGGCAGGACTATATCAAGTACTTTGATCCCTGCCACTGCCTTACTGCAGGACCTCTGAGCTGCAAATCAGAAGCCTGGACTTTATAAAAAGGGCTCTACAGTCACTTTGCATGAACCAAGTTATCTCTTTAGCCTGAGAGTACTTCCTCCCTGTGTGTCCTCCTAGCCCTCCACCTGCCTGCCTTTAAAAGAGGGAGAGCAGGAGTGACGAGCAAGAAAAGTGTAATGCTTCTTTGCTCTTTACAGTAAAAGAGAAGCAACAAGCTTCCCACCTGCCAGTGAAGGAACTTGGGCAAGCCCACAGTGAACATAACCTACATGCTTGATGTTCTCCAGACACACCAATGAAGACGAGCCCACACTTGTAGAAGTCTTTTTGTTTTTTTTTAGGTTTTTGGGTTTTGTTATTCTTCAATGGTAGGACAGAGCCAAGTATGGTAGCACATGCCTCTAGTCTCAACTTCGAGGCCAGTCTAAGCTATATAGAGGGATCCTGGCTCAGGAAACAAAATCAAACAAAACAACAGTATACTGAGCATATAATATCAAAGTGAAAACAATCACCAAAACAAGAGTTTGCTCAGTTCTTCACTTTGATGTATCAAATATGCAAAGAACTTAGAAACACTTTGAAGAGTTAAACTTACACAATGGTCTTAGACTTGATAATTCTACTTCTAGAAACATATCCCAAGACATGCTCAGAATTACATAATTTGCCTGGTATGTGCAAAACCGTGAGTTCAGTGCCCAGCACTGCAAAACTGAAATAACCCAAATAGTGGTTTGGATAAAGCTCTTGACTAGGGCAATTGTCTAGCATGTTCAAAGTTCTATCTCCAATATCTAAAAAGGGAAGGGGTGGGGCTAGAGAGATGTCTCAGTGGTTAAGAGTACTGGCTGCTCTTGCAGAAGACCCAGGTTCAAATCCCAGCACCTACATGGCAGCTAACAGTCATCTGTAACTCCAAGTCTAAGGAATCCAATGTTCTCTTCTGGCCTCTGCAGGCATTGCACTACACGGGCATATTTACATACATGTCGAAAATATACTCTTATATATAAAATAAAATTTTTTAATTAATAAAAAGGGAAGAGGTGAGTGTGTGTAGAGATTTCAGTGATTAAGAGCATGTACTGCTCTTGCAGAGGACACAAGTTCAGTTCTTAGCACTCACATCAGGTAGCTTACAACCACATGTGATCCAGCTCCAGGGGATCCAATGCCCTCTTCTGTCCTTCATGGACACCTGCGTACATGTGCACGTAACCACACTCAAAGAAACATACACATAATTAAAAAGAAAATGTATCTTTAAAAAAAGAACTAGAATTATAAGCAAAAATTTTGCATAGGAATGTTCAGGACTGGGGATGAGGGAGTAGATCAGTGGTAGAGCACTTCTCTGGCGTGCCTGAAATCCTGGGTTGACTCTCCAGTACTACCCCCCAAAAAGAAAGCAAATACCCATCTGTGACAAAGGAATAGCTCTCAGTAAATATAGTTTCTCAGATTAAAAAAAAATGATCATTACATTACTGTTAAATTGTAGATAAATTTTCCACTATTATAAAACCCACCAATAAAAGTATATGCATGAAGAGCTTTGCAAAATTATTTTCAAGTAATACTGAGGACATGGAGAAATATTCATAGTGTAGCCGTCTACTTAAAAGCAGAATATAAAATTGAATATACAAAGCCTGACAGGTAGCTCAGTGACAGAACATATGTAGGATCTGGGGTTCAAACCCTAGCATGAGCTCATGTACACAAACACTGAATATACAATATAATCCAATTTTAGTTATTTATGCAAATAGAAAACATGTGAACAGAAAAAAAGACTAGGACATACATAAAATATGAACAATATTTAACTTTTGGTAGTAAAATTACATGCAAATAGCTTTTACTCTCCCCTCTTTTCTAAATGACAAAATTTGTTACTATTTGTTAGGGTAAAAATGATGCAATTAAAACCAACATTAAAGCTATAGGAACTGATTGGTAGAGATGCTCTATCAGGACAGTAGGTGACTTGCCTGTCCACATTGTTGCAGGTCCTGGAACAACCTGTACTGTGTGTTGAGGAACAGCCAGCTGACCTTCTACAAGGATGCTAAGAACCTGGCCCTGGGGGTGCCCTACCACGGGGAGGAGCCTCTGGCTCTGAGACATGCCATCTGTGAGATTGCTGCCAACTACAAGAAAAAGAAGCATGTTTTTAAGTTGAGGTGAGCTTTTCTGCCCAGTGCCCCCTGCCTGCTGCAGAAGTCCTTTGAAGCCTTATGCTGATGGTTTGATTGGGCACGCCCACTGTAGGAGACCAGCTTCTGGACAGTTTTTCAAATCAAAGAGACTCATAGTAGACTTTTAGGTCTCTCAGGTGTTCTGCTGCTCTGTAGGGCCTAGATATTAGGCTGTGGGGTCATTAGCCAGCTCTCTGCCCAGGACTCCAGGGATGGCACTGTGACACAAAAACCTTTGTCTCCCTAGGTTGAGTAATGGGAGTGAGTGGTTGTTCCACGGCAAAGATGAGGTAAGTGCTCGTGGCCTAGCTCAGGTGTGGCTAACAATGGGGTGGGTGGAGACCTGACACTTGACCTCAAGACCCTTACAGAATGGGCAGTCACAGGAACACACCATAGCTGCATGGCCCGGGAGGCCCGTGTCCTCCTGGACTCCCTGATGCTCCTGCCTTACAGGAGGAGATGCTGTCCTGGCTGCAGGGCATGAGTACCGCCATCAACGAGTCGCAGAGCATCCGTGTCAAGGCCCAGAGCCTGCCCCTAGCTTCCCTTACTGGTCCTGATGCCAGCCTCGGCAAGAAGGACAAGGAGAAGAGATTCAGCTTCTTCCCCAAAAAGAAGTAGCAGCTGGCAGCCCCTAGGGCTGGGGCTGGCCAGGCAGCACGGCAGTGTGCATCGGGACAAGCAAGGACCAGGAGCCTGTGGCTTTGACCTCCGCAGCGGCCAGTCCTCCTTCTGCCTGCCACCTGCTGCCCGCAGCCTGCCTGCTCGAGTTGCTGGGACAGCCCCAGGGCCCCACACTGCACTGCAATAGCTGCCTTGCCTGCCAGGCCTCCTTGCCGCCCGCCAGCAGTCCTCCGCACCCCTATCCTCCAAGCAGCCAGCTGGGCTCCAGGGACGAGACTCAATCTCCTCTGGGGCTAGAAACGGTTCTGTAGGGCGCACACCCTCCTCTTCCTGTCCCCATAAAAGCCGGGAAATCTGGTGGAGTTCCTCTGATGCTGCCCACTCCTACCACAAGTTTCACTTCGGGTCACTGCCCAAAGTCACAGCCAGTGGAAGGAAAAGGGACACTGGCAATGACTGACCTGCCCCTCAGGGGAAGAGAAAGGGCCTTCCGAGCTCCAGCTCTGTGCAAGGGGCTGGTGGCGCACCAAGGGAGCAGTAAAAGATGCTGAGCCTTGGGTACCACCAGCTCCTTCCCATTGGGCTTCCTTAGAACTGGGACTCCGTCCTCAGGGCTGGTGTGTCCCTTCTTTCCTTCTCATACCGGAAAGAGCACCATTTGGTGTGTCCTAACTAAAGGAGTCTCCTGCCCTCCCTCCCCACGGCACATTTTGCCCCTCCTAGCACTGGAACAGTGGCGAGGATTAGCAGCCCTTACACTATTCCTGTGGAAACCCTGGCTAGAGCTTAGGGCTCAGGCCTCTGCTGAAGAAGGGACAGGTGCCAATACTGCTTAGCCTCTGCCTCTATGCTGTGGCCCTCCTTTCCCACTCCCAGTTGCAGCCAAACCAGCAATATATGGCCAGTTGCTGGCACCAGATACAAGCCGAACACCCCGGGCTCTGAGTAAAGCATCCCAAAGTCAAATGCCCACTGTAGCCTGTCTGCAGCTGGTACTATCCGGGCCACTGGCTGGACACAGAGCTGTTTATCACGTTAAGGTGGCATATGCAGTCAGGTGACAGAATTACCTCTGGAACACAGGGTTGAATGCTGGGGCCAGTGTCAAAGGTGTGGCCTCTCCTGATTGGCTTCTGTAGGCCTGGCCTTAGAGTCCAGGGGTCACATGGTACAGAAATCACCAAACATCTACCACCCTCTCTCCAAGCACTAAAAGGCACTCTGTGGCCTCTGCCCTCAAGGAGTGCCTTCCCAGGCTTATTAAGGAGAGGGACCACTGGTCTGCAAGGAATTTCTCTGCTACTCAACCGAAAACAATACAGCTGCAGCCCAGCCCAGCAACTGGGGTCAGATCCAAAAGAAGGTCAAGTTGAGGGCAGTAATCCTTTTTCCCCTAGGAGATGGTTAGCATCCCTTGGGCCCACAGCCAGTTTCTCCTGCCTTCAGTGGAGGTAGGGGCGAAACAGGTAAGACTTCAGGGGAGGCATCCAGTTACAAAGCCTTCCCAGAATCTTTCAGTGCCGACCAGGGAGGGTACAGCTCAGAGAGCAGTTACACCCTGTGACTCTAACATGAGTATGAAGCCAACTCTAGTAGACAAGAGCCACAAGAGGGAAGTTACGCAGTGGGGCCTGATTTCCTCACCTCTGCAGCCTATCCTTACTTGGCTTTCATGTGTAGGACTCTGTAGCCCTTTGCTTTTGCAGGGAACCAAAGCAGGTACCATTAACCAGCCTCTTTTTACAGCAGAGAAACCAAGGTAGGAGGCAGAGGCATCTGTACTCACCTGGTGGTTTTAAAAAAAAAAAAGGTGTTGGTGTACTGAAGGATATGCCCATCTCTCTGGGACAGGCAGTGAGTTCCTTACCGAAGGCATTAGGTAGCAAGTAGCTCCCTCAGTTTCCCTGGTCTAGTATTTGGGGGACCAAGGGATGAGGGTCCACCCTTCCCTTTCACATGTACCCAAGTAGCACCTGAAGTGAGGGATTTCTAGCAAGTTAACTTCCTAGAGCCAAGAAAGGGCTCCAAAGAAGAACTAGGATTTAACTACCCCAGGTCCCAGGATTGGGCAAGGGCAGCCAGCTTCACATGACCCACCATCACAGTCAGATCCCTGTACATCTCACCCACGTCACCCAGGCCCCACGACGCTCAACTAACTGGACTGACTCTCCAGGTGGCTGGCTTTGGAGAACCCTGTGTGTGTGCTCCTGGGCTATGCTCTCCTGGTGCCCTGGCGAGGCTGATTTTTCTCCTGACATTTTCTACTTTACAGTCTCTTCCTTGACAGTTACTCCCAAACTGGGATGACACAGCTCCAGTCCACACCAGCATAACAGGCTTCCTCCCCAGGGCAGTTAGAGGAAGCTTTCTGGGCATGGTCAGGTGGTTCTCCTTCCCTTTCCGTTGCCTTCGTCCCGACCTTTAGCTGACTGGCTGAGGAGGAATTCAGGGTCCTGGGACCCTCCCACCCTACCTCCACTGGCACTGACAGGAGGCCTGTGTAGGCTCGGTTCCCTCCATCCCCCGTTCCTCCTTCCTATGAGAGGACAACAGTTCCCCTAGGCTGGTCCTGGATCCCCACCTCCACCTTAGCGGGAAGAGGCAGAGATCCAGAGGAGGAAGAAGTCATCAGGACACATGGCTTGGTCCCTTGGACAAGCAACTCAGGGAGGATACTAGAGGAGGTGGCTGCTGAGGAATGTAACCCTGTTGGGCACAGATCATGCCATCTGGGGCTGGCCCTGGGGCCAGCTGGGCCTTGTCCTCCACCTGCTCAAATGTGCTTCCACCAACCAGAGGAAACCCATTTACTAGTTTTTCTAATAAATCAATAATGCTCTACTTCTGTTTCAGTTTCTTATTTAACTAGCCTTGCTTCCCTTTGAACTGGACTCCAGTGGGCAGGCACCATGAAGACAGGGACAGCCAGACTCTTGTCTCTGGCAGTTGGATGGGGTCCAGGCCCTAGACCCCACCTGAGAGTCTAAGAGTTTGCCCCTTTGTGAATTCAATCAACTGGAGGGCAAAGACATTTCTAAGCAAGCATCCATCTAGGCCATTAACCATGGAGCTCAAGAGCTTGATTCCCAACCTCTGTCATGGCACCTATCTCCAGGGGGCAGTTATACGTGGCCTAGGTGGGACATGGGTATTGCCATGTTTCAGAGGCCCCATGGGCGATTCTAATCGGTGCCATTTAAAGAAGCTACTCCAGTCTAAGGTTCCCAGGCACACTTGGATGAGGTGAGGGTCACCTGGAAGAATGCAGCTACAAGTGCCCAGGCTTCACCCCGGAAGTCGTCAGCGGGATTGAGAAGCAGTGACTCACCCAGCCTTCCATCTGTAGATAAGAAAAGTGCAGGAGCTGGGTGACCCAGATAGCTGGCAGCAAGACTGGGACAAGACTCTGAGTCACCTAGCCAGGGCATTTGTGGCTGCTACTAGGTGTCATATCCTGGGAATGGCCTGTTCAGAACCAGCTGTTCTCTTCTAATGACAACTACGTAAGTGACCACAGAAAGCTCAGAGCAGCTGATAGGTCATAGGCTAGTGCTGCCCTCTTCTGTTTCTGCCCAAAAGACCACCACACACCCCTAATCTTCCCTGATCTTAGGGGACTAGCTGGACCCATATTTGGGTTAAGTCTATCCTCCCTAGGTTGGAAGTCTCACAGGCCTTGCACCTGTAGGCACACTTCTTGAGGGACCAACCCCTCTACCACCAAGGCTCTTTTATGATCCCAATCAGAACAAACCAGGCAAAACCAGACAGGGCCTCCATGGAGAAAAGAAAAAAAAAAAAAAAAAAAAAAAAAAGAAGCGAGGCATTCCTGGCCCTTTGGAGCCAGATTCTTGTGAATGCTGTGAAAACAAACAGGATCCACCCCAGCAAAACGTGTTTGTACTTCTCCCATAATATAGCGAACCACTTTAGGATATTTCCAGGCAGATTTAGAATCCTTGCCTCTCTGGGAGATGGAGAAGGAGAGATGAGTAAAAGACATCGGATGCTGGAAACTCCTGCTTATCTGAAGTGTTCCATTTGCCGCTTAGAAGCTCCAATTTGCTCCAATGGATAAGCACCCATTAGAATCCCCCATGGAGCCTTTGAAAACTGGCAGTGCCCATGTCCCAAACCATAGCTCCAAAGGTTACAGTTTTGGCCTTCAGGACCCCCCACTCCAGACACAACACCAGGCTCTGTGGGTGGACAGAGCAGTACATGGAAGCGGAAAGGTAGAGAACAAGTTCCCATGTGACTCTGCATCTCACCTGACCAGGGAGCACACAGATGATTTCTGCTTCCTGTGCCCAGACATCGAATGAGCGTGGAGGGAGCATCCCATGTCCCTGACCCATGAACAACCCTCCCCACCCAGTGGGCAGTAAGGAGGCCACACACAGGTTGGTTGGTCAGCAGTGGTTATTGCACCATTGGCAAATAATGAAATGTATACACATTAGCGACAACCACAAAGCCAGCAAGACAACCTTCCGGAGTACCTGAACTAAGTCCATTACATTCTTCACAGGAAGACGCACACTCACTCACACACACATACCACATGATGGAAAGCAATAAATTATTGGCCTCATTTCTGCCTGGGATCTAAGAAAAGACAGTTAAAGAGCAAAGCCTGCCCAGGCTGTTCCCTGGGTCCTCGTCCAGGCAGTGGCCAGCCAGTGCTGAAAGCCTGGACAGTGCTTGCTCTCCCTGGGCAGAGGAGCTTAAATAAAATATCTGGCTTCTTATCACATAAGTATTTACAAAGAAAGTGGCTCATCTGGGTCTGAGGAAAAGTTGTCACAGGCCCAGGGGTCGGGGTGGGGCATAGGCAGCCGGTGAGTCCACATGTGCTCTCCAAAGCACCCTTCCAAGAGAGTGAAGGAACAGCCTTAAGTGAGACCTCAGGTCAGGCTCGTGTGAGCCTAGCCCGACCCTGGGGAAGCATGCCAGGCTCCTCCCTACCTCACTGTGGCTCTCCCCTCCTGAACGAGTCAGTCAACCCATGGAGTTCAAGGCCTGGAATTTCTCCCTCAGATTTCTCACTCTGCCCTGCTTGCTTGTGTCTGCTGGGTCCCTGGGACCTTCTTCCTTGGGCCGGTATTCTGAAGACTCCTGGAAATCTTGGTCCTGTCCCAACAAGGCTTCTGGTGAGCTTGGTCTCTGCCTGTTGCCCTCATCCAGCCCCAGAGCGGCGCTAGGATGGGGCCCCTTCTCCATGACAATCACCCGCTGGTTGTTCTCCAGGGTGAGGTCTGCAGTGATATATAGGGCTTCGCCTCCTTTCAGCCCGTTTTGGGGCAGAGACCCAGCAGGTGGAGGCTGGGAAGCCTCCCCACCAGTCTGGCCACTCTTGGTGTTCAGGCTGCAGCAGCGCACCCCCCTGCCAGACACAGGAGGCTCCACTATGTTCTCAGGCAAGGAGTGGCTCCGGTTAACTGGCAGGCCACGAGGCCATTTGCCCTCTGCCCGGGCAGCCTTGTCATGAGAGGTATACTTAGAGCAGAGCTCCCGGACATCAGGCCAGTTGAAGGTCTCAGTGTCAAAGGGACTGAGGGGACTCCGAGTGGAGGGCCGGGACCCAGGTGAGGTGGTTCTTGGGCTGATAGCAGAAGGGCTGAAGGAGAAGCGGCGTGGTGAGGTCTCCGCAGCAGAGCAGGGCTTGCTAGGACTATGTTCCTGGGCCATCAGTTGCTCATAGCTGAGGAGGGATAGCACAGGCTTTCTCCTACCTGTGAAGAGAACAAACTACCTCAACCACTGTGAAGATGGAACCAGGAAGGGAGAGCTAGGAATTTAGCTACTTGTGGGGACTGTGGTGTGACAAAAGAGAGATCCCATTTGCAATCTGCTGCCTTTTTATCAAAGGCAATGAAGAAACAGTGAGGAGTCAGAGGAAGCCATCAAAGACCCTGTTCTCATCTTGGTAAGGATCTGGCCATGTTCCTCAAGCTCCCAGTACTCAGCAGAAATCGCCGAGGGGCAGAGCACTGGGGCTTCAACTAGGAGTGTAGGCCTGGCCTCGGTACGAAAGAGGCTGCCGGGATTCACCCTAAACCGTGTGGTGCTTAGGGTCCAGCCCCCTCATGGCATGGCCTCTTTGACTTCCCTAAGGAACGCTGGGCTCTAATAGGCTTTTCCATCCCTACACCTCTACTCCCATCATACCTTTGCCCCCTGATAGTTCTCCAGCCTCTTCCTGCAGGTAGGGGATGGTGGGACTGGGCTCGTCCCTCTCAGGAGCTGCCTTTTCCCACTGCAGAGATGGTCTAGCTGACACTGACTTGATGTTCTTAATTCGGAGGCTGTACTGGCGGGCCAGCTGGTAGACCTTGTTCTTGACACGTTCACTCACATGACTATCCATTACATGGGAGAGCTGCACAATGCGGGGGTGCAGTGGGGTGACCAGCTCCCCCTGGGCACCACTGCTCAGCTCCTTCACCAGCTCTTTCAGTTCCCGGGCCAAGTGGGCTGGGCTGGGCTGCTCAGTGGGTGAGGCACTTTCCGGGGAGGCAACGGCTGACTCCTCCGTAATGGCCCCCAGCTCATGCTCCTCTAGGATGAAGAGCGGCTCTTGCAGCTCAAAGCCATTGGCTTGCCCCTGGCCTGGACCTGTCTGTGGACTCCCCTCAGAAGACTCCATTCTTTCCCACATCTTCACAACTTCTGAAGATGGGCGGAACTCAGCATCTGTGACAGGAGCTGGGTCTCCTGTGCCTGACTGGCTAGGCCCTGGGAGGTCAAACAGGGCCCATGAGGCTGGCCGCGAGCCCCCTTGTCTCTTACACCCCAGTGGAACTGCTGGCTCTAGATCTGGCCTGGGAAGGCTGTTGAACCTGGACACAGAGCTGCGCACCAGTCCTTTGGGGATGTAGGAGAGACTTTCCCGGCGCCTGATGCTGAAGCCAACATCGTGATGCTCTGCATTTTCGTAATAGCTCTTAATTTTGTCCAGCAGTAGCCGGTCTCGAGTGGAGAGCGCTGACGCCTTCTTGTAGGAAGATCTGTCGGGTTCCGAGGAGCAGCCTGCATTTGCAGATTCTGCCCCATTGACAGAAGGGACGTTGTCCGTGGACACGCCTACACTGACAAATACTTCTGGGTTGGGTGGAGAGTTGAGGGAGTCCGCGGTACTGCCCCACCGGGCCAGGCCCTTCTCGCTGCCCTCCAGACTGAGCACACTGCTGCTTCGGCTGACCAGCCGTGGCGTGCCCAGGCCACTGGACTTGCCATCCTCCATTGCCAGGCTGCTTCGCCGAGAGAAGCTGCTGACAAACCGCTCAGCAATGACACTGGCCTGGTCCAGCACAGAGGGTGGCAGGAGGCTCTCGGGTTCCTGGGCGGCTCCCATTTCCTCTTCCTCTTCACTGCTCAGGGCCTTAAGGTCCTCAGTACACTCAGCTACCATGAAGTCCACCATGTCAACAGGGTGGTCCACTCCAAGAAGCCCCTGGGGGGCGTCAAGCTGTGTTTCCAGGACTCCTGGAGATTCTAGGTCTGAAGGCATCTCCTCAGTTCTGGGACCTTCCAAGACCTGCTCAGTCCCAGGCTCAGGATCTGTCTCAACCTGGAACATAACAGAGAACTCATATAAGACCTGGGGGACAGGAAGATTATGTAACTCCTCTGATACCAGGGAGAGAGCCTGAAGATTAGGACAAAAGTAATCAGAATGAACATGACTCAAATGTAAGACAATAGGTCCTTGAAGAAAGGACGTCACTGTGCCCTTTAATGACTCTGTGGCTGGATGTTAGGCCCATATCCTCACACCCAAGGAAAATACTAGGAATGAGGAAAGATGGTGATATTTCTTAGTGGCAGCCTGCCTGGGAACTACCGGAACAAACAACACAGCCAGACACTGGCCCACACTCTCACAGGTACCCCACATAGACAAGACACTGAGACTCCACTGCCTGATGTCAAGGCAGCTTGGGGTTCTGGGGCTCAAACCCAGGCCTGAGCAACATAAAAGGACATCCCAACCTCCCCAAGTGACTAGGGATTCCATGGGGCCAGGGGCCAGAGTGTAATCCAATCACACGCTATACCATTGTCAGAGGTGAGGACAGGGAAAGCAGGCTGGCTCAGTTGGTAAAGGTGCTTGCTTGATCTGAGTTTGATCCCCAGATCCCACATGAGGAAAGAACTGATTCCCAGAAGTTGTCCTCTCACCTCCACACATGCATACCTGCACTTACATATATATAACCAACACACACACACACACACACACACACAGAGTAAAAGGCTGGAGAGATGGCTCAGTAGTTAAGAGCACTGGAGGCTCTTGCAGAAGTCCCAGGTTTGAATCCTAGCACCCACAAAGCAGCTAACAACTGTCTATAACTCCCAGATTCCAGAGGATCTGACACCCTCTTCTGTCCTCCACGGGCACTGCATGACATGGGTGCACTTACATACATGCAGGCATAATACTCATACACATAAAAAAAGTTTAAAAAAGAATAAAATAAAATTTTAAGGCAAGGATTCCTCTTCTTGCCAGTCAGCCTGCCTTAGCACCTGTGGGCCCAGCCTCACTCCATATGCCCAACAGATGGGCAAGGAAGGAAGCAAACTGAAGAAATCCCTCTTGACCAGCTGGTAATCTGAACCATAAACGGAATAGCACGGGCAGTTTTCCAGAGCTGTCTTTTGGGAGAAGGTGAGTGCAAGTGCTAAATTTGGAGGCATCAGACCTGACCCCACTCATCCTAGCCCATAATATGCAGAGCAGAACTCATGACCTAGACCTGTCCTGGCTTTCTGAGCACCTGATATGCATCCAGTCCAAATCAGGATGGGTTGGGAGAGTAAAAACCATCTACATTTTGAAGGCTTTGTATAAAGAAAGCATAGAATGTATCAATAACTTTAATTTCAATCTGCTAGACTAAATAATATGCTCCTAAAATTAATGCTACCACTTTTCTTTTGAGACAGGGTCTCATATAGCCCAAGCTGGCCTTAAAACTCCATATCCTCTAGCCTTCATCTCCTAGGTGCTAGGTTATGAGCATGTGCCACCACATCCAGCTTCTTTAGACTTTTTAAAAATTATTTAAAATTTTGTGTGTATGCACATGCACGTGTGTGTATCTGCAGTGTGGAGATGTGCATTTGAATGCAGGTGCCTATAAAAACCAAAAGTGAAAGACTTCCAGGAGCTCGAGTTACAGGCAGCTGTGAGCTACCCAATATGGGTCCTGGGCACTGAACCCAAGTCCTCTGCAAGAGTAGTAAGTACTGAGCCATCTCTCTAGCCCCAGGCCCAGGTTCTTTTTAATTTCTTAACATAGTTACTAGAAAATTTACTGGGCCAGCGGCATAATGGATAACACATCTAACTATAAATCGGAAGATTCTAGAAAACTGAAGTTACAATTAGGCCCACCATTGCCATGGTCTGAATTGCTTGCTGATGGTGTCAGAAAATTTATGTTAGAACCTGACACCCACTGTGATAGCATTAACAATTTGGGAAGTGATTACATCATAAGGACTCCATACTCTTACCTCATAAAAGAGGCTAAAGGGAGCTTCCTTGTCACCCTGCTGTGAGGACACAGCAAGAAGCCGAATGAAGCAGAGAAGACAGCACTCATCTGCTATCGAACCTGCTGGCAGTGCCTTGATCTTGGACTGGCCAGTCTCACCATTATGAGCAGTGCATTTCCATTGTTAACAAGCACTTGGGCTAAGATATGCTGTTATAGCAGCCTAAGTGGATTTCTGTAGTTCTGTCCAGGGTCACCTAGTTCTCAGCCCTGCCTTGGTAGATGCTCAGCTGGTATCTAGCTCATATTCTTCTTATAACTTTGAAAATCAAAGGAGTTAGCTCCACACACTCCTCCGAAGCTGCCCAGTGTTCAGTCTGACATGACACTCAGCCTTTCCAGGCCTCTCTTTCTCTGGAGTTGTTATGGGAAACAGAAAGAAAAATCAAGAGGTACTCAATTGGATATATACATGCTACCCTTTTGCCCAAGTAGTTGCAGGCATGTTTTAAACATCTAGCATGCTGTTCAGGGGATGCCTGGTATCTTATACTGGCAGCCTGTCTAAGGGGCCTAAGGGAAGAATACCTTTGTTTAATTCATAGAAAGGGATTGTCTGTTCACAAATCTCGCACTCCTTAGCCTGGAAGGGACAAGAGTCCCAGGGGTGGGGAGTCCCTGTTCCATGTGCCCAAGCGGACAGTCTGTGCCTAAAAGACTTGCCCATTGACCTAGAGACCTGGGCTCCATGTACCCTTAGCTCTTTGCATCCCACCTTCTAGTCACTCACCTCTGGCAGGGAGGAGATGGACTCAAAGCTCATTCGCTTCTCCACACTGGTTGGAGACCGGTTGCTGGGCCTTCTGCAGCTCTTAGAGCCTTCAGACTCCCTGTGCCCCTTCCCCTACAGCAATCATAAGTCAGTTGTCAACTCCAGGGCACATGGGGGCTGGTTCCGTTTATACCCAACAGAGGCAGTGCCTCCCACCCTCTGAAGGGTCTAGGCTGTACTGAGAGCCAGCTCTGAGCCCAAGCCATTCCCAAAACAATCTGAACCAGCAGGCCCAGGACCACAGAAATCCTTACCAGGTGTGTTATGCAGCTTCAGAAAAGCCCAGCCCACCTTCCCTTCCAGGCCCAGTAGAGGTACCCTTCCCATTTAATGGGTACTGGCTTTCCCCTCCCCATCCCTGTTAGTCCCGCTCAGTGGGTAGCACGCTTGTGGGTACCCAGTCCTGGAACACAGCATGCCAGGGACTCACCAGGGCGTGACAGTGAGTGAGTTAAGAAGTGCTTATTACAGGAGGAAAGGGTAGGGTGGGAGGGCACAGGAGGGGACTTTCAGAAGGTCATGCACATGCTACAAAACATGCAAGGAAGAGGGGAGATCAAAGAGACACCTCACCATAGCACCCCGGGAGAAAAGTAAAGCGTTGGCCCGATAGTGCCAGCAGTGGAGGGCGGCCAGCAGGGAGCTGGCAAAGTCAGCTACCTGCTCCACCACCGCCAGACCCTCCTCCTCCTCCTCCTCCTCCTCCTCCTCCGAACCCGGGGGCTCCGGCCCCGGCACCTTCTCACTGCCTTCACTCTCCGCCAGATCTTCCAGAGAGACTGGAAAGGTCTGCTGCTGCTGGTCCTCCTCCTCCACTACCTCCTCTTCCTCCTCCTCCTCCTCCTCCTCCTCCTCCTCCTCCTCGAGCTCCTCCCTGGCAGCCCCCTCGGCCTCTGGCTGTGGGCCCCGTGCACAGGGAGGCTGCCCAAAGTCCAAAAGGGCTCCAGCGCTGCCTGCATGCTGTTGGAAGCACAAGAACCCCTCATGAACTGCCTGTGGGCAACCGCTCCGCCTCCTGCAGGTGGCTGGAGATGGCTTCATACAAAAAAAAAAAAGTTACTCTAAGACATCCAATTCTGGCCTCCTCTGGGGTCTAGGGTAGAGGTGAGGCATTCTGTACTGGGAAGACTGGGACCCGACTGGGAACGAAGTCCTCCAAAGAACCTGGTATCCCCCAAGGGGCGGGAAATAAGAGAGGATGCAGGCCAAGCAGGCTACTCCAGGGTGCGGCTACAAAGAGAGTCCGGAAGGATCCGTGGGCGCTGATCTAAGCAGTGTCTCGCACCCTTACTCCAGCCAGACCCTCTCCCCTGGCCTCTAAGCCCCCCGCTCTTACCTTCATTCCTGCTGCTCTGGCTGGACATCACCACAGGGTTGAGGTACATGAGGAAAGAGAAGAGACGTTGCAATAAACAGAAGAAAGAGTCTCCAGAGCTTCTGGAGGCCTCCTAGGGGCTCCCATGCGGCCTAAAGCCCTCAGCCAGTCCTGGCTTTCAAAGAAAAGACAGTTCAGAAGCTTGGCACAGAGCAGTACAGGTCTGTGCAAGTTCCTGGGCTCCTGCTACAACAGGGACAAGTAAAAGCAGAAAGGGGACAGGCCCTCTGCAGACAGCCGGGGTGAGGCTCTCTTCAGGGGGGACTCAAGTTGAGTTCCCTTTAGCTTATTCTCCACAGCTCCCTATCAGGTTGCTACCTGTTTTCACTCTTCTGCCCCACCTAGGGATCCCTGGGAATGGCTGCCTGCTCTTTTCACACACTTACCTTTCTCGTTCAGTTGCCTGAGCAAGTGTCTGGTTGGCTCTGAGAAAACAAAAGAGCAGAGTCAGCCCAGGCCAGGAAACAGCTGCACCTGGCCAGAGGCCCAAGCTCACAGTACTGCCAGCCCATCACCAATTCAAAGTTCACTCTAGCTGGCCCCGGCAATCCTGGGCCTCAGAGAGGCTTCCTCCACAATGTCACTGAGCCCCCAGCATGAGCCTGAATAACCCAGGTTTCTTTGCAGCCCACAGCGCACTACCTAATACTGCATTACCATGCCAGCCAGGACCTTGATTCTGGAGCCATTTCAAAAGCACGGGCCCCATGCTGCCCCCTTCAGACCCACTAGCCATGTCTCCACCTCAAGCCCCTCTATCTCCCTTTCAAAGAGCACATCAGCACAATAGCTATGCCCCACGCCAAGCCCCTCATAGCATGCGGGCTGGAAAGCAGGGGCCGCACCCGACTTTCTACGGCCCTTAAGGCTTGGCATCTCGAATCCTTGCTGCCTGCTGGGGAGTGTTGTCCTGCCGGACAGGGTGTAACCAGGCTCTGGGAACAGGATACAAAACACAACTATTAGACTGATAGCTTTATCACTTTGTGTCCCAGCTCTCCTGGGGACAGACCTAAGGCAGGAGGGAAAGGAAAAGAGGACCCTGTCTCAAAGAGACCTCTACAGAGCCCTCAGCCCATCCATCCCCTGCTAAACTAAAGTGAGAGGCTTAGGGCTTCCTGTGATTATCTATAAACTTGGAGACTCAGGAAAAACTAACATGGTTTCTTAGCTTACATTCAGCAGAACATATTGAAGAATGTCTTTTTATTTTTCTTGAGACAAACACAGTAAGTACATTATCTATATCCATATGAGCAAATTTCTAATTGCTTGCTTGTTTTGTTTTTCTGTTTTTTTTTTTTTTTTTTTTGAAACAGGACTTCAAATAGCCCAGGCTAGCCTCAAATTTGATATCTACCCAAGGATAACCTTCATTTCTGATCCTCCTGCCTCTACTTCTTGGGTGCTAGGATCACAAAAATGCATTATCATGCCTGGTTTGCATGTGCCGGGGACTGAACCCAGGGCTTCATATATATGCTAGAGAAGCTCTAAGTTATATCCCCAGCCTCCTAACTGCTTTTTGTTGCTGTTGCTGTTTTTTGTGTATGTGCTCATGTGTGTATATGAACATGCCTGTGTATGTATATGGAGACCAGAGCTCAATGTTTGGTGTCTTCCTCAATTGCTTATTTTTTGAGATAGGATCTCTCTTTCAACCTGGAGCTCACCAATTCCTCTAGAAAGCTCCAGAGATCCTTCAGTCTTCATCTCTAGGGAATTGGAAGCACAGCTCACATGAAGCTGTGTCTGGATTTTTATGTGGGGGCTGAATACAGGTCCTTGTGCTTATGTTGCAAGCACTTTACCAACCAAGCCATCTCCTCAAGCACCCCTAATTGCTTTTAAAGTTAGAAATAGAGGCTGCAAGATGGCTTCAGGATAGGCGCTTGCTGCCAAGCCTGATGACCTGCATTTGCTCTCCAGAACACACATGGTGGAAGGAGAAAACTGACTCCTGCAAGTTGTCTCTGATGTCTACACAAACACCAGGGCACACACACAACCACACACATACACAACTAAAGGAATGTGATAAAAAAGTAAAAATAAATTAAAATTTTTAATGTAATAAAGAAAGAAGTAAAAAATGTTCTGTTCTTTCAAATGAAAACTTATAATCAAGAATAAAAATAGTGGAACTGGGGAGATACCTCAGAGGTTAAGAGCACTGGCTGCTCTGGAAGAAGACACAGGTTTGGTTCCCAGCACTCACACGGAGGATAACAATGGTCTATAGGTTCTAGGGAACCTAATGTCCTCTCGTGGCCTCTGCAAGTTTATACACATGGGTGCACTTACATACATGTAGGCAAAACACTTATACACATAAAACTAAATAAATGTTTAAAGAATAAAAATAGTTTAATAGCAATAAAATCCTATTTATCATGTAGTGAACTTGTCTGCCTGACTCTGCTATCTAGGAGGAGGAATCAAAGACTGTAAGGCCCAGTCTGGGCACTAAGCTCTCGAATGTGGTCTGAGCCCTTCCTCTCGGGGGCCCCACGGTCTGCTTTTATACACAGTCCCTGTAAATTCCACCAGCTGATCGCTACCACATGGAAGAAAAGAACACTACAGGAAACACGCTAAGAAGACAGACACTTCTCAGTGTTATGGAAGAAATGTCCTCACCAACACACACCTCAAATGCAGGCCATCTCCATGGCAACCCACAGTACCAGTACCACATCTGGTAGCTCAAATACAAGCAGAGGTGCTGCAGCACCAGCTCCAGAAAAAGAAAAGCTCAACTATAGCCGGTATCCTCTTTTAGAAGGTGATGAAGCGTGCGTCAGAAAAATGTCTGTTTTGTACGAGTTAGAACTAAACTAACAAATCTTTAAAAACCCAACTCTCTGCCACAAAGAAATTTCAGCTCTACAAAATGGCTCATTTCCTGACTGCTTCTGGATAACTAAACTGTCTTAGAGGGGGAGGGGGAACAGTTTTATTGAGCTATAATTCACATACCATACAATTCACTCATGTAAAGTATACAATTCAATGGTTTCAACTATATTCACAGAGCTGTGCCTCAGAGCTAAAATATGTATGTTTTTCTTTTTGTAGGGGCTTTTTTTTGGTCTTTTGTGGTACTAGGGTATTGAACATGCTAGCCAAATGTTCTGCCACTGAGCTACAACTTTAGCATTCACAGAAAGTTCTGGTGCTGATATTATGACAGACCATAATTGTTACCATCATTAATGTCCTAGCTAACACTGTCAACCTGACACAGCCTCGCCTGAAATAATAGTTTTAATTGAATAACTCTTTATCAGGCTGGTCTGTGAGCATGTCTGTGAGGGACTGTCTTGATTGTTAATTGATGTAGGAGGGCCCCAGTCCACTGTGGGTGGTACTATTCCCTAGGCAGGTGGTCCTGGGCCATATAAGGGAGCGAACTGAGCATGAGTCTTGGTGAGTCAGCTAGCAAGCAGCAGCATCCATGATTCCTGCTGTACTTCTTGACTGTGAGGTAA
The DNA here is from genome assembly GCA_035773235.1 of Eospalax fontanierii. Taxonomy (NCBI): domain Eukaryota; kingdom Metazoa; phylum Chordata; class Mammalia; order Rodentia; family Spalacidae; genus Eospalax; species Eospalax fontanierii. The sequence goes on along the minus strand of CM069536.1, from coordinate 47,144,792 downwards.
GTTCCTTGGACATAGGTAACATGTAGAATAACAAACAGGTCTGCCTTGAATTCCTGCCTTGACTTCCCTCAATGATGAACTGTGATCTCCAACTATAAGCCAAATAAATCCTTTTAGTATTTTTTCACAGCAACAGAAAAGAAACTAGAGCACAGTCATTATCACCTGAATGCTTCTGAGTGACAGTCTTCTAAGCTACTGCAAGGAAGGGGGAATTAGAAGGAAAGAGAGAATTAAAGAAAAGAAGAGAAATAGAAATGGCCAGAGACCAATAAAGCATCACTCTATTCAGGATTTTTAATAATAAAATTTATATAACCAAACCAAGTTTTCCCAAGAAAGAGCCACCTGGAATACGAAACATCGCAAAAAATTTTAAACTTTCCAAAGACCACCTGGCTCCACCTTCTAGAAGGTAAAAGCCCAAGCATCAATCATAAGTGTTCAAGGGGCCTGTAGGTGGTGGCCAATCAAGACCCAACACACTTGCAGAGCTAACCAAGGCAATGTTCTCAATCTAAACTCTTATGTTTGCTTGTTTTGTTTTATTTTGTTTTGTTTTGAGACAGGGTTTCCCTGTAGCCCCAGTTGGCCTGGAACTTGCTAGGTAGACCAGGCTGGTCATGATCTCACTCTGCTGGGATTAAAAGTATGCCCTACTACACCTCGCTCAATCTAAAATCTTTTGCTCCAGGCTATTGTAGCATGGGTCTCACTCCCAGACCCCACCTCACCTTAACCCAGATCTGTTGCTGAGCCTTGGACTAAATAGTAAGTCAGTGAAAAGTGTGGCAAAAAAATAAAATAAAACCAAACACAGAAAACAGCCCTCACCCATCACTGCACACCTAAGAATAAATCAAGGTTTTCTCCGTCTAAACAGACGATTCATTCCAATAAATCCCAGAGCACATTAGCAAGTCTAGTCATGGAAGAAAACCCAGGAAAGGAAAATGGAATGACCCAAAGTAAATATTTCCTGTCTGGATTTGGTGCCACTTGGTCTAAGTTATTTTCCTCCCATCCAGCTAGGCTCTGTCATCCCAGAACTGAGATGGGGACTACCCATAATGCCCAAGTGCTACTCCTGGCTGAGCTGCAAAGGAAGATTTAAATGGAAAGGATGCTAATAAGACATGCCAAGCTCTGAAAGAACAAATATCCCAGGCCTTTGAACAGGAGGACTGCCCAACCCTGGTGGGCAGCAGGCCCAGGGGTAGCTGGTTGGAGGCACAGGAGGAGATGATCCACAGATGTCCATCAACCCACCCTGAATTTCTGGAGAGTAGTGGTAGTAGCCTCCTATGTTGCTGCAGAAGATCCCCAGCCTGGGCCAGGGGTCCTATGAAAAGGGCTCTTGTCCACACAACCCTTCCCTTACCAGATTGCCGGCGTCCTTGGCGCACATGGGTAGACACCTCGTCCTGGGAGGACCACGCCTTCTTCAGCCTCTCTGGGCTACAGCGATACCGACTGGGGTCTGTAGCCAGGAGAGAGACAACCAAGTTTTCGAGAGACAACAAAGATTTCAAGAGACAACCAAGTTTTCGGATTCCTATTGGCCTATCTAGATGCTGTTCATACTGGGCCACACACCTTCCACCCACACCAGCTCTAGGTGGTCTTGGATGCCTCTGGAGGTCACTCCATCTTTCATCTTCTTACAACTGAGGGCTTCAGGCACTGGGAGTCCTGCCCTTCCACAGGACTGTGTCCCTAGTTATATATAACTGACTCCCAGTCCTTAACAGAAAGAGCCTGCTCCAAGAAAAATGCCAGCCAAGGTTTGCCTGAGCTATTACCTGACCTAGCAATGTACATAACTAGGGACCATGCAAGCAGAAGAGGAGGACTTACAGTAAGAATCCATTTCCAAGATGGCTTCTTTGGCCTAGGAAGGAAAGAAACCCACATGGTAACCACTTTGCTATCTGTTGTGCCTCGCCTGTCCAACAGGGGCCTCCCCCAGTGCCATGCTGAGGCCTGTGTATCCACTGTGCCAACACTCCGGTCCAGCAGAGCCAGGAGGAAGCGCACCAGCGTGCTCTCAGGAGCCGCTCAGGAGTCGTGCTTTTCCTGAACCCCTTTTGGGAATATCCTAGGAGCCAACCTTCTGGGGGATGGTGGCATGGTGGTTCTCCAGGATGAGCCTCTTGATGTGGTGCGTCCAGCTCCGTTTCTCTTCCACTGTCTTGGCCTGGGAGGGCCCAAGGGAAAGGAACCAGGATTGTTATTTCAAGTCAAAACTGCCTAGCATACCCAGAACTTCTGCCAGGGGAAAGAGGGGATAGAGGCTATGCTGGGGCCCCCATGGTGGAAAGGTGCCCGGGATAATGCCCACTTTACAGATGGAAACACCGGGGTCTGGTGGAGAACCCAGGCCGTATGTAGTTGTGCTTGGAAGTCTTAGTCCCCAGCCCCTCAGCCCAGTCACCCTCACCTGGATGCTGTACTGCTGTTTGCTGTGCTTGTAGTGGGTGACGGTGAAGCACAGAGAGTCTCTGGTGCTTTCAATCAGCATCAGCGAGGAGCACTGGAGACAGAAAAGAGGTCAGTTAAACAGAAGGGGACCCCAGCCTTGAGGCGGTCTTAGCACGAGGGCACTGGTGTCCAGTGAAGCAGGAAGGAGGCAGAGGAGCCAGGGCCTCTGGCAAAGGCAAGGAAGCAGAAGAGACAGGACAGCCTGGTTACCGGAATGTGACCCTTGTAGACAAAGTGATCGCCCCGCTTCTTGGTGATGAGCAGTATCTTGTCAAAGAGGAAGAAAGTCCTCTCATTGCGTACTCGGTGTACACGAAAGGTGGCCTCCAGGACCAGCTCTCCATAAGTGGTGAGGTCTGGTCCCTTCCAGTTGATGAGCAGTGACTGAATCTCCTGCAGCGAAAACCCCCGACCCCCAGGGTCAAGTCTCACAGTCCCTAGGAAGTTCGTAAAAACTTCATCCCAAAGGCTCCCCCAGAAACTACCCCTCCACTCAGCCCAGTAAGGAGGCCATATTCCCTCTCTCAAGCCCTGACAGAGCACCTGCAGCCTAACTGCATGCTCATGTCTCCTCTTCATGTCATTGATGTACCAGGCCACACAAGTCATGGTGTCAATGGCGTCTTCAACCACCTCAAAGCCATCCTCTTCTTCGTCGAAATGTTTGGCAATTTCCTAGGTAGAAGGTAGGACTCTGAGCAAAGCTAACTCCAAGGCCCTCCCCCAGGTCCCTGTCCTATGGAGGCACCCCAGGTTACCTGGAGCAGCAGGTGGTACTTAAGGATGCGTTGGACCGGCTTCAGCAGGTAGGAGCCCAGAGGCAGGGAGTGCTGCAGGAGCTCCTGCCTGTCTCGGAAGAACTTGGCCTGCTGCTTGTCTCTCATACACTCGGTCAGGGTGGCTACAGAGCTGGGAGGGGAAGAAGTGGGTGTTGTCACCACCTGCGGAGGGCCTGATTATGAGCCCCAGATCCCAAATGGTCCAGCTGCCCCTCTCTACCCGGGGGTACTCACTTGGGGTAGTTGTTGCAATACTGAGTGTAGATATCAAACTCTTGGCTCTAAGAAAAAGACCAAAAAATGGTGATTTCAGGGAGTTTCTCATTTGACTAGAAAACACAGGGACAAAAGATAGGTTCCTGACCTCCGAGCATACTCCATCCCCCACCACCGCCCCCAGTACGTGCAAAGCCACTTTTGTATTTGCATCTCATCCACCTGATAGTTCTTGGCTCCACCCCAAAACATCCCTCCATTCAAGGCAGGGCACCTGGACCTTCCCCTGGACAGAGATCTCCAGGACTCAGGGGTCCTTTTATGTTGGGTTTTCCTGGTCCTTTCAGTTCTCAGAAGACAGGCCAAGGAGCAAGGACCCAGCCCCTCATACCCTTTCCACGAAGCAGTTGGCCACAGCCACAGGGTCACTATTGCAGCTGTCCAGGTCTCTGAGAAGCTGGCTGGGTGAGGGGAGAGAGGCCGTTAGACCCCAACCTCTGCAGCCTCCTCTGCAGTGACATGCCCCCTGCCCACCTCCTCAGACACAGATCAGAGCCTGGCCTGGTGTCACGCCAGGAGTCAGGGTTTCCACCCTCTGAGTGAGCCCTGCCCCAGGCAGCCATCACAGAAAGTATCCAGCACACCACAAAAACAGGGAGCAAGGGAGCCAGGGAGACCCACATGCAACAAGCAGCAGAGGTCAAGGGGACACAAGTACCCACCTTGGGAGAGGACACAGCTCCTCTGTGGCAGGAGTCAAACACACAGAAGCAGAGATTAAAGGAGGAAAAAGGAGAGGGGACTAACAGAGAGCCCCTAGATGGGCGGGTACAGAAACTGAGAGACAGTGAGCCCAAGCACCCTGCTCTTAGATAGAGCACTTTCAAACAACAGAAACAGAACTCCTCTGCCTCATCCATCTGTCCCCGAGTTTGCCCACACCTTCCTGTCCTGCCTGCACCCCGCCCTCCTGACTACATACTGCCCAGACTATAGGAGAAGACTGGGGGAAGGGTCTTCCTGTCCTGCCAACACTGCTCCCCAAACTCCCTCCCGATGGTACCCTCATCTAAATGTCTGCGTTTCATAGCAGCAGACTCAATTTTCACAGAGCTTCCTGGCCCCGAGGAAGGTCCTCACCAGGCCTTAGTTTTGCCTGGTTTGTGTAATCCACTAACAGGTCAGATCTCCAGGGAGTCCTCACTTGTTTTGAGATCAGTGAAAAGGAAGAGAAGAAACTACAAGATGTGCACGATGAGAAAGAAAAAGGAACCGCCCACAGAAAGGGCACCAGTCTGGATAGCAGAGGGCTCCAAGCCAGTGCTGGATCAGCCTGGACCCAGCAAGCATGAGACTTCAAATTATCTATCTCCAGAAAGCACACCAGACCCACTGCTGCCTGCCCTCTTCCCGCAGAGAACCAAATGCCCTTGTGCAGGGGTGGAATTCCACTCCCCATCTCTGCAATCGGGTCTCAGGTCCCAGGTCTATGGGTCACAGTCCTTGTGACCACAGACATCCAAGGATCCTTCCTAGGCTGCGAGGTATGCCTCAGGGCTGCCACACATACCTGTTCAGTGCATAGATGCTCTCTATATTCCCAAAGAGGGCACTGACTTGCTCTGGCTTCAGGAGGCCAGGGGTGTCGATGATCTTTAAGAGGTAGTCCTGCATGGAGAGAGGTGTGAGGACCCTGCCCTTCCTGGCTGGATCACCCACCTACCCAAGTCACACCTTCATTCCATATTGCACTTTATAGCTATGACACAATTTCACAGTCAGCACCCGCTGTGCTGGGCTGGAGAGTGTTATCCTCAAATTCACATCTACTTGGCATGTGACCTTATTAAGAAACGGGGTCTCTGCAGATGTCATTAGTTAAGGCTCTCTAGATGACACCACTGCATATTAAGAGGCTGTAAGTCTAAGAGCTGGTGTCCTTCTAAGAGAAAAGAACCCAGAGACAAAGCAGGTGAGGAGACGACACTTGGACAATGCAGCCTCTGGCCACACATCAAAGAACATTAGAGAGAACTAGCTAGGTAATCCCAGGACTTGGGAGGCAGAGCCAGGAGAACTGCCATGAACTAAAGGCCGGTCAAGGCTATATAAAAAATCCTGTCTCAGACAACTAAATCAAGGGGCTGGTAAGATGGCTCAGCAGTTAAAGGTACTTGCCATACAAGCTTGGAGACCTGAATTTAATTCCCAGAACCATGTAAAGGTAGATGGTGAGAACTGATTCCACAAAGTTGTCCTCTGACCTCTACATACACGCTATCGCACATGGTAAACACACACGTACACACACCAATAAATTTTTTAAAAATCAAAACAAAAACAATAAACTTGAAAGGGAATTCACCTGTTGCTTTTGAACCACTAGCTCTGTGGCAATTTGCAGCACAGCCCTAACAGACATACACCAGCCTCTCCATCAGGCAGCCACACATCACCTTTTCCCATGTGTCCTACAGTGTGAAACACTTCACTCCTACCAGTCCTGTGCAAAAATGGAAACCTGGATGTGCCTGCAGAGCACGGTGGTCCTCCCCATCAGGCCGAAATCCTCCCTTTGCTATCACAGTGCCCACTCCCCCCGGCACCTGCAGGAAGATCTATCACCCAAGCAATGGATGTGGCTCAGTGTCATAGGATGCTTGAGAAATCAACAGCCTCGACGAGGCAAGTCCCCAAGGCTTCCACATGACCTCATGGGAGGCAGACAAACTGAGACAGATGTGCCAGGAGAACTTTCCATTACTGGAGGCCCACATCCCCAGCCCTTTGGAGAGATGGGCGGCCCCTCCCAGACTCAGCATTCACCTCCACGATGCTTCGCAGGTCCTGCACATACATGCGCTCTGTTTCCACAATCTCCCGAACCACCCGGCCCAGGTAGCTGAGCTTGTGGTGAGCAGGGCCTGTCCCTGCACGGCTGTTGAACGGGGAGAGGGGTCCCTTCATGTTCAGCCAGCTGCTGGAGTTATTGTTGCTGTTGGGGACATGCCGGACACGGGGGGAGCCTGCCCCATTCTGGGTTGAAGCCTCAGAGCCAGTGGGCTCCTCCATGGCACTGCGGCTGTCACGGGAGGAGCCCGATGAAGAAGTAGTGGATGTCAGGCTCGGTGGCCTCTCCTGGCTGCCATCTTGGTGGAGGGCGATAGAGACGGGCATCCTAGCATTGCTGCCTGGGACAATCACCTCAGGGAGATTCTGGAACAAAACAGACAGATGACCAGTCAACCTCTGAGTCTTGGTAGAATCAGAAAATGGAAGTGAGGTTGCCAGGCACAGGGAGAAAGCAGAATGGGAAGTTACTGCTAGTAAAGTACAGTGTTCAGCTTTAGAAGATGCAAATGGCTCTGGGGACAGATGGTGTGGTGACAACATGAATGCACTTAATCTTACTGAATTACATTTACAAAGAAGATGGTAAGTTTTTGTATATTTTACCACAATTTACAAGGGACAGCAAAACGGCTCAGAAGGTAAAATGCTTGCCCCTAAGCCTGACAACCTCAGCTCCATCCCCAGCACCTACATGGTGGAAAGAAAGAACCAACTCCTACAAGTTATCCTCTGAACTTCACACATAGTACCCCCTGCAACAGAGGTAATAATAATAATAATAATAATAATAATAATAAAACCTAAATGCTGGGCAAGACTATTATCTCAGAGTAGGAATTTGATTGGCAAGGATACTAAAGTAACATTTCTTCTGGGTCCCAGCAGCATCGCCTCCACCTTTCCCAGGGTGGAGATAGGCAGTTCACACCTGGAGACCAGGAGACAAGGGCTCAGAGGAGGCTCCAGAAGAGCAGAGCAGGGTGCCTCCTTAGGAACTCAAAACCCAGTCCTAAAGGCTAGGGAGGTAGCTCAGTTGATAGAGCGCTTGCCTAGCACCACAAGTCTCTTGATTCGATTCTCAGTATAAAAAAACCAGACAACCAGTGAACACCTATAATCCTAGCATTCGGGAAGTGGAGTCAGAACAGAAGTTCAAAGTCCTCCTCAGCTATACAGTGAGTTCCAGGCCGGCCTGGGTTTCATGAGACCCTGTTTAAGAGGCAAACAAGTCCTGCCATTTGGGCAAAGTGCTTGGCCTTTCAGGGCTTCACCTATAAAATAAGGATGGATCTAGCCTGCCCTGGACCTTCTAGTTTGCTCCTCCGTTGTGATAAAATACTGATCGAAACCAACTTGGGAAGAAAGGGTTTATATCATCTTCTAGCATGCAGTCAGTCCATCATTGAGGGAAGCCAGGGCAGGAGCCTGGAGGCAGGAACTGAAGCAGAGACCATGGAGGACCGCTGCTTACTGGCTTGCTTCCCCTGGCTTGTTCAGTTACCTTTCCGATAGAGCCCAGGCCCACCTGCCCAGGGACGGTACTGCCCACAGTCGGCTGGGTCCACGTACATTAATCAGTAATTAAAGATACCTCCAGACATGGCTAAGGCCAATCCGATGGTGGAAATTCCTCAATCTAAGTTCTCTCTTCCCAGGAGTCTCTAGTTTGTGTCAAACCGACAAAAAGTAACCAGCACAGTCCTTAAGGTGAAGTAACCTCCTGCCTGCCTCCTAAGCATGGTGCATGGCACAGAGCAGATGCTCTGCAAACCATAGTGATAATGGTAGCTGTCAAAAATGCATCCCAAGAACCCGTGCATCAGGGCCTGCAGTGGGGTTACTGCACAGTGATGGGCAAAGACCTAGCTCTTTCTAAAATTAATTAATCAGCTAGGTGTGGTAGAACATGCCTTTAATCCCAGCACTTGGGAGGCAGAGGCAGGCAGAGCTCCGTGAGTTCGAGGCCAGTCTGACGTACATAACGAGTTCCAGGCCAGCTGGGGCTATTATCTCAAAAAAAAAAAAAAGACAAAAAAATTTAATGTATTAATGTTTGTGTATGTGTGTATGTATGTATGTTTTTGGAGGTGGGAAGGGGGACTGCGCACATGCCACAGCATGTATGTAGAGGTCACAAGATAATTGCGGGGTTTGGTTCTCTCTACCATGTGGATCCCAGGGATTGAACTCAGGTCATCAGACTTGGCAGCAAGCACATTTACCCACTGAACCATCTCACCTGCCAAGAGTTAGCTCTTACAGTGTTATGACAACACACAGTCAGTAGCTAATATTTTCCTTAGGACTGCAAAATCTCAGGGCACCAGAGTGACTTCACCATCCACCTCAAGCTTTCTGGATACTGGGAGAAAAGAGAAGGGAATGGCAAAACTGAGCTAACTTTACTCCCTTCAGCCCTAAGTACCTGGTGTAGGCGGGCCACTGACTCAGCCACACCAGGAATTTCCCCAGGGATGAGCCATGCTTGAGTCTCTGAAAACTCTTCTTAGCACAGCTGGACAGCCCAGCATAGAAAGCAGGAAACAGCACCCAGGGGAGGTAAACACAGCCTCAGGTGGACTTTATTCCCTGAGCAGATGGTGCCACTCGTAAGCAGGACCATCTGGAGCATTGAGTGCGTGGTGGCCACAACCCACTTAAGGGAAAGGCAAGATACTTCACGTCTACCCATGGGGCCAGAGCTCACGAGCACTGCTTTCCAGAATGCTCCCTTGATTAAGATCCTGAGCACCTGCCTCACCTCTACGGCCCCCAAGTCTTTGAATCCCAATCATCGCATGATTCAGAAGCTAATAGACCAGATCCTGCCAACAAGCAGGGGCTTGCGTTATACTGAGAAGACCTAGAAAGTGCCCGCACACACTGCAGTAACCCTGGAACCCACCCCCTGATTTTTTGTGCCTCTGTCCTTACCTGGAAGCCAGAGCCTCTGGACTCTGGCTTTTGCAAATATTTTCTCTCTACTTGGGCATTATTTCCTCCATGACTGCTCTGCGTAAAGCTCAACATCCAGGGCTCAGACCAGAAGTTACCTCCCGCCCTAGGAACTTTCCCATCTACACCAAACCTGGAGAGCCTCAGGCTTTCTCTTCTATAGCATCACTGTGACACTGGTTAGACTGAGACCCTCTGTCCTGGGCTGTAAGTTACTTAAGGAGAGGGGTTGTTAGGACCAATTTGGCAAGTGAGTAGTCAAGGTAAACAACTGATGTTTTAACATTTTTGTTTTTCCTTTATGAGACAGCGTCTCATGTATCCTAGGCTGGCCTCCAACTCCCAAGGATAATTTTGATCTCATCCTCCTGCCTCTATTCCCTAAGTGCTGGGATTACTGGCATGTGCTGCCATACCTGGTTTATGTGGTGCTGGAGATCAACCCCAGGGCTTCATGAATGTAGACAAGCACTCTAGCAACTGCATTTCTGGCTTTTATTAAGCTAGAAATCTAGCATATTCATACCCACTTATGGTTCCACACTGACCCAGTCAGGCTCCTGAGGGGAACAACACTTTGTCCAGCTCTGTGCCTCAGCCGAAAGGATCAGCTCCAAGGTGCTCTGTATGATTCTAATCATGCGACAGATAAGGGCACAGCTGTGGGGCTGGCACTGATGTCCGCCTCTGCCTGTGATGCAGGAAGCAAACCTTGGAAGAGAACACCGGGGAAAGGAACGCTGCTGGTGGTGTGGGCATCCTCCTTCCTCCACAGAGTGCTCTTTATGAATCGGCTGCACTTCTCTGCAGAGCAAGACGCCAAGCAACATCGTGCAGTTCCAGCAAAGTGACAAGGGCCCAGGCTCCACCTTGCTCTTGACCTCTACCTCCATCAGTCCCTGCTGGGACAATGGGGCAATGACTTATGGCCTAGGACCTTTCCCAGATTAGTCCTGGGGTCAGGTCAGCTCCTGTGGGGAGACTGAATGGAAAAGACCAAGTCCTAAATAGATTTCACATCCAGACAGGTCATAGTGTTAGAGCAAAGGAGCCATCAAAGCCCTACTCCAGGCCCACAAATCAGAGAATTTGTCTCTAAAGGGTACCTTCCGAGGGTCGCTCTTTAAGGACCCCATGTCGACATAAATATACTCTGAGGCCAGAAACTAACCCGTTACCCTTTCTATTTGGAGAAATTTTCTCTAGTTGAACGCAGCTCCCCTGTTGAAAGCACAGCCCCTGCCTTAATCCCCTGGGACTGAAAGAAGGCAACATGGACACTGGCTCAAATGATCTAAGTGTTGTACTCATGATAAGTCACATCCTAACAACTCTATACAGTGGGCACTATTGTGAGCCATTTTACAGATATAGAACTGAGGCCACAGAAGTAGTCATTATAGAGTTGAGCCGGACTCAGGCACTTGGGCTCCAGACCTTATGTTCTCCTGGTCACTACCTCCTTAAAAGGATCTCCTGGTTATTACCTCTCCCAAAGAACTTCCTGATCACTTCCTCCCTAATGGACCTTACACCAGTCATGGCCGTTAAGCAAAGAATTAGTCACAACTCTGACTGAACACAAGGTATAGGACAGAGAAGACTTGAAAGACTGGGGCCTACAACACAACAATCCATAGAACTGCAAAGGCTATTTCTGGACCTGCCGCCATGTGGCTTCCGACCGCTCACTCTTCCATTGGAGCAACATGGTCAGATGCCAAGTTAAGGAATCATAGACCACAGAGAAGCAGTAGAGAGAAAAGGTCTTTAGGATCAGACCATAAATTTCTCAGGTGACAAAAGAACACCTATAGTGACCCGGGGACCTGGCCACAATCAGAATTTTTCCCCTGGGCAGGAGGATCTAGAGGCCAAGAAAGGGGGAGTCAAAGAACCACAGTGGACTGAGCAGATACATCCCACTCCATTTAGGAGTGTCCTGGCCAGAGGCTCCTCTGAGCCACTGCTATGTGTACGGTCCAGACTCCAAGAGCAAGTGCTGCCCACATGCTCCCTGGGTAGACCTGCCTCTCCTTCCCACCTGTGGAGCATCGCCTATAGCTTGAGATTCACCCCAAACCACAGGAAATGTGTGGTTCCTCAAACTCATCTTGTAAGACACTGCTGGAGAAGGAGGGGATGAAACCAAGAGTGGCCAATATTCAAGCCCATGCTCACCTCTCCCACCACACCCAGATCTCCAGGTTCCCTAAGGATCCATCTTTCAACAGGAATCAACTCAGTTATCAATCCATAAATCAGCCTTCTACAAACCCGAATCTTAAGTCCTACAGTGTGAAGTCCTCTTTGAGAAGTTACCCCCAAAGAATCCGGGGGCAGGAAAAATCCTCCATACCTTCCTTCTCCCTTCCTTTCTTTCTCTAAATGTAAGTGTAATCTGCTCCTTTCTTCCACCCACACCTGTCCAGAACACATGGCCCCACCTTTCCCAAGGCAAAAAGGCAGGCAGGTTGCAGCAGGCCCTTTTGGATCCCCAGCCTTGGACAGGAGCCAAGACCCACATCCTTCCCCTCCCAACTGCCTCTGCACTGTGCCCTCAATCTGACCCAACAGAGAGAAAGAAAAGAGGAAAAAAAAGAAGATACCCTCAGAGCCCCAGACATTCTGTGTTCTGTCCTCAGATTTCACATGGCTGAGGTAAAATCAAGACTCCACTCTTCCCCTCAGAAAGGATCCCCCCCACAGAAGAACCTACCTGGAACCTTCTGGAATTCTTGTCGCTGGTCCTGGGGAGCCCCCAAGAATCAGCTATGCTCCCTCTGGCTGTCCTCAGGTCAGTGTGCACAGAAGGTAGAAGACGCAAAGAGCAGGCTTGGGGCAAACCTTTCTCTGACAGGTGGAGAGGTTGGAGACTCCCTGAAACATTCTAATTCCAAGAGGCTGACGTCATCATTTCACCTAAGCCCTTCACTCCACACCCAGCCGAGAGTGGAAGCCCCACAACACCACACCTCTTCAGGGCCAGGTAAACAGGAGGGGTTTCCCCTAACGGTAGCTGATCTAAAGTCTGTACCCCACCGTGGGTCATCCAGGACCTGCACAGGCCAGTCGGTCCCTGAGGATGACGACAGTGCAGCCTCTCTATTGGCCTTCTCTAGCCTCTCGTCCCAATGTTCTCAAAATCAGGGCAGCCAAAGGACCTTTGAACTTCCCCAGAGCAATCCCAACTCCGCTTTCAGAGCCTCCCCAGAGAGGGCGTCAGAAGGAAGCAACCCAGAGCAGCCACAACTTTTCCATTCAGATAGGGTGGGGAGCAATGTGAACTTCCTCAGAGATCTCCTGCCAGATCCTATGCTCTCGCTGCTGCTGGGCACACACTTCACGCCACACTGCCACCCCATCAACTGTCGCCAGAAGTCCAGCTTTTGCTCGTCTGTTCACAAAACTCTTTCGCACCCCACTCGCACAGGCACCTTGGATGTGCTCAAGGGAAGGGAGGACTCCTAGGAAGTCTTGACTTTTTGCTCACTGGCCTGCTCAATGCTTCCTGAAGATTCAGGCCCTAGGGAGCCACTGTGTTCAATGTGAGCAATGTGTTCTAGGGAGGCTGTGTGAACAGTGTGACCGGGATTTCTGGGCCACTCAAATCCAGCCCAGCTGGCTCAGATTTATTTTCCCACCACCAAAGAGCAGCAGGGCCTTTGGCTAGGTCCAAGGTAGGAGGGCCACAGCCAGCAGTCAAGAAGGAAAGGAGCTGTCTGTGGTTGCCATGTCAGTGGAGCCCTCCCACCTGAATTCCAGAGGAAGTCTGGGCCTCCTGACTGAGGTCCAGAAAACATCTTCACTTGGCCTTGGAAAGGAAGGAAAGCCCCTGGCACCTCGTTTCAGAGGGAGGTGCTCTGCTTTTTACTGCTCCCTCCTCCCACAACCCCAGCACATGCTCATTCATCATGGTTGTTCTCAGGCCTGGGCCAGGTCTCCAGACCCTCTCCCTGCCAAATCACTGCCTTCAGAATCTCCTCAGCCATTTCCAATCCCTCCCAATGTACACTCTTATTGTTGACCAAATAATGTCTCCCCACCAAAGATATCTACATCCCAATCTTTGGAACCTAAGGCACCTTGTCCGACAAACAGAACTCGACAATGTGATCAAATAAAGGATTTAGGGGAGGGGAGATTATCTTGGATTATCTGGATGAGCCCAATATAATCATATAAGGGACCCAGCAGAAGCCAGTGAGACAGAGGTCTATGGGATGACAAAGACTGCGACACACAGAATGAGATTGGAAGATGGTGTGGTGCTGCCTTTAGTGATGGAGGAAGGAGGTCACAAGCCACAAGGATGGGCAGTTTCTGGAAGCCATAAAGAGAAGGGAAAAAATTCTGCTCTGGAAACCTTAGAAGGAACAGACAGCCCCATGGACCCAGAATAAACTCTGACCTCCCTAACTTTAAGACTGTGTGCATGTTACAGTAGCAGTAGGAAACTGTACTTTTTTCCACTCTAATGACCTTCGGTATCACTTAACACATTGGTCCATGGGGTTCATATGTGCAGGCTGGGGCTTCTCACCACACAGGGCAAGACACAGTAGATGCTCAATAAATGCCTGCTGGAATGACTGTGAGATCATATCTGGAACACCTCTTACCACTCCCACAGTCAGGAGAAAGGTAAACAATGGCTGAGGTAAAGACCAAAGCTAGTTCCTCCTAGACCCGTGAGTATGCACATTAGTCACTGCCAGCAAGTTTCTAATGAGCCAAGAAGCACCCAGGATCAGTGACTGATCATTCACCCCAGTCATACTTGGCTCCAAATAAGGGACCCTGCCATACCACATTCTAAGTGATCAGTCACAAACGACTGGAAGAAAGTGGAAAGTAACCAAGTCTAGACATGGGGCTGTAATGATAAGGTTTCCTATAAATATCCCAAGAAAAGCAGTCTACCAAGAAGTTTCACATAAACTTCACATAAACTTTCACATAAACATAAAATACGAGCACAATCACTGTTGATTATAAATTGCTTTTGCTCACAGCTGGGATAATTCACATGGAGAGAAAGATGCAGGCATCCAGAAAATGAAGCAAAGTCCGAAAAAATGGTTCTAGTGGAAATTACAAACCTGCCTAAGGTTCCCAGAGGCCACCACCTCTTTCATCTCTAGGTTTAAAGGGGTCACGGGGGTCTGAGGATGCAGCTCAGTGCTAACCTCACATGTATGGGACCCTGGGTTCAACCCCCAGTATTTAACACACACACACACACACACACACACACACACACACACACACACACACACACACACACACTGCTACTTACTAGCAGTCTTCAAGGTCAGAGCCCTAAACCCAAGCCCTGCAAATTACCCACATTACTGGCCTGATCCTAATTTAGTGAGCTGCTTGTTTTCAGGCCTGCAGATAGAGGGGAAACTGCAAAAAGGAGAAAGGAAACTACAAGGAATTCAAAGCATAAGAGAATCTCAAAAGCGGGGCTCGATTAGGTCCTGCTGAGTTCTCAGCAGAGAAAATGCAACAGAGGTTAAAATGCACTAAACTCACACCACAAGCTTTGGAAACAGACAGACCTGGTTTGAATTCGAACTCCTTGACTTTCCCCAGCTGTAGCAGCCCTCCTTGGGCAAGTCACAAACTCACTAAGCTTCAAGTTCTACATCAGCAAAATGGTCAGCCTTGCCAACTATGTCCAGCACTGGGGTGACAGAAATCCTCTACTCATCCCACACATGGTGAGCCACTGAGAACGTGGGGTCGCTATACTGACTTAATGGCATGTAAATCTCTCACTTGTTCCATAGGCACCGGGACAAAAGATTTTTCTGATTTAGACTTAATGTTTTTTTTTTTTTTTACCCATATTGAAAATTAATAATAAAGGTACAGAGCTGGCGAGATGGCTCAGCAAGTAAAGGCGCTTGCCACCAGCCCTGATGATCTGAAACCCATATGGCAGAAAGAGAGAACCAACTCCTTCAAATTGTCCTCTGACCTCCATGCACATGCTTTGACATACGCACACGTGCGCGCATGCACACGCACATACACACACATAAAATAAATAAATGTAAAAAAAATAAAAAATACAAGTTAAACTTGATTAAACCTGCTTGTCCTAACCCCTTCCTGCTAACCCTGTGTTTATCAATCCTCTAGGGTCCCAACACACTTCAGACTATGATCTTATCTTACAAGAGCAGTTCAGCTGATACCCATACCAGCAAATGAACCATGAGGAAGTCGGAGCCTGGCTGCTCTCACAGGCAGGGCACATGCCTCAGCATTCAACAGGCAGTTTGAACTGCTAGAAGCCAGAGAAAACAGAGGGGCCGGAGCCATGCGGGACCACAAGACTGAGCAGAAACATAGTCAAGGCATGCGGGGAGTACAAGAAAGTAACCAACAAAAGCCGTCTCTGGCACTGCCTTGGGTTCTAGGTCCAGCTTCAGATGGATCTCTGAAAGAGCCAGGGCATAAGACGAAACAGCAAGGAACTGGGAAGAGACCCAATGTCCACATATTTCCTAAGTCACAGGGAATGTCAAGCAGGGAAAAGCAGGAGCCCCGGATCTGTTCTTAACACACTGGCTGCACCTCAACACCTATTCTCTCATTTGGAGATAACAGTAGTGCCCATCCTAAGTTGTGAGCTTCAGAATTCATTCATTCAACAACTATTTATTCAACACCCACTTTGCACAGACACTGTGGCAGCCTTATAACAACAACAAATCACACATAGAGATGCCGCTCACAGAGTTCCTTCTATTAGGAGAAACAAGTACATCAATAACAAAGGGAAGAATGGCAGCCTGGGCTGGGGATGGCTCAGTGATGGAGTGTTTGCCGGCCACGCTCCAGGCCCTGGGTTTGAGCCTTGGTATATAATAGGGACAGAACAAAATAGAAATCCAGAGAGTGGTGTCATGAGCCTTAGGAGAGCTCCAGACTGCCTCCAGTTTAGGAATTTAAGACTTCGGAGCATGACGCTAGGCCCTAGGGACACTAAAATGAATGACACACCACCTGTCTTTGAGGAATTTGAACTCTAGAAGGAAAAAAGGCACGTGTACCAATTATCTACAGAACAATGCCTCCAGTGCTAGCACCACAGAGTACGAATAAACAAGTGATGCTAACAGAGGTGCAAGTGCACCTGGGAGCAGCAAGCTTTGTTTGCAGGGAGGTGACAGTTTGACTAAGTCACAAATGATGAGTAAGCCAGGTGAAGAAGAGATTCTAGGGCATCAGGAAAGCCAGAGTCCAGAAGGCTCTGGATCCTGTGCATCTGGAGCAAGAGGCTGAGTAGCAGGGAAGGTGAAGGGCCGCCTGGAGGGCACTGAATGGCTTTGTGGGAAAGGGCAGATCCAGGGCAGGTACAGCTTCCATGAGATAAAGCACAAAGATGTGCGCTAAAAAGGGACCAATCAAGATACCTACCAGTGTCGAGGGAGCCAAGCGGTGTGTGAGAATGTAGGGGCCAGGCTCAAGACCTGCTCACTGTCATAGAGGATTTGGAGGCAAGAGAGGCCAGGGAATCACTGACTAGAAAAGAATGATGCCTACTGCAACTCACAGGCAGAAGGAAGACATGTGGCCTGAGATAAAGGTGACATAAAATGATGCATAAATTAAGAAGCCTCAGAAAAGTAAGAATGAGGGATGTAGCTCAGTTAGCAGTGTCTGTCTGGCAGGAAGCCTTGGGCTTCATCTCTCACACCACTAAAACCAGAGGTGGAGGCAGGAGGCTCTTTGGAAGTTCTAGGTCATCCTCAGCTACAAAGGGAGTCTGAGGCCAGTCAACCTAGCCTATTTGAGACCCTGCTTCAAAGGAAAAAGGAAGGAAGGGAGGGAGGAAAGAAAGAATGAAATAGGAAGAGACCATGGAGATTCCAGCTCTTAGATGGAGGAGAATCTCCCTCCGGGATTAGAGGCCCATGGCTCTCATCTGGGCTATATGCATTTTAACACTGGGAGGTTTTGTTTTTTTTTTTCCTTGCCCAATTCTTACTTCCTTTCCCACACTTGTCAGAACTGGGGATGAAGCTCCCAGCAGGGTGGTATCTCCCCCAACCTTGGCTCCCTTCCCAAGTTCAAACATGAGCCCCAGACACAGAAACAAATATACACACAAGCAACTCCTAGACTGCTGTAGTTAGTTAAACCACCCTGTCCTCCTCAGGCCTCTTCTTCATAACCCACCCACTTCCTTTGCCAAGGCTTCGGGGGGAGCGGGAACACAACTCTGGGGCCTGGCCCAAATAAGTTAGGGGACTGGATTTTCCAAGGCAGAGGTTATGGACTGACTCAGAGACAAGTGATCTAGGGCTTCATACACTTCCCTACCATGAATGGCTGAGGAGCCCAGAAGAGCCCTCTACCCACAGCACCTGCTCCCATCCCCCAGCCCTCCACATCCTGGCTGAGAGGCCTCAGTCAGGGAGGCCCAAGAAACTCATCCAACCAGTTCCCCGTGGAGGAGAGGCACTTTCTCTCCCAATTAAGAACACACAAAGACCAGAATTTGGAAAGGTGAGGCAGCTGTCGCCAAACTCCAGAGTCTACAAAGTACACGCGTGAAGAGACACAGCTCCGGCAGCAGAATCTACTCCATGAAGGGGAAGGCCTTCTTTCAGGGTTGAAAGAAATAGTGAAGTCAGAACAAGGATCTGCCCATGGCTGCCTGCACCTGCTGCCCAGAGCTACAGAAATGGTAGGTGCTGGCCCTGCCCAGTCTAGTACCCATTAGAGTGGCCAGGACCCTCTTTTCACCTCTCCTCACCAATGATGCCACTTGATTCTATCCAAAACAACCACCCTCCCCTGTGGATTCTGGGACAGGAAGCTTCAGGAAGTGAGAGATTAACTCTGCTTCCCCCAGTGTGTTATGGGTGTGGTAGAACCCTCTAAGATCTTCTCTAACCATCTCACTGTGATTGTTCAATAGAAGACCCGCTGAAATCCCCATGCAAAGCACCTGCAGTCACTTCCAAAAGGAACATAGGATTTCCTGCCTGTTTCCCAGCCACATGGCCAAACCTGTTGGATGCAGCCAGAGCAAGGTAAAAAGAAGTTGCTTTCCTATACCTGAACCAGGTTTGGCCCTCTGTTTCTGAACCCCCTAGGGAGACCTTGCCTTGTACCCAAAACCTGTGGCTACCCAAGTTCCTAGGTTGCCAGGTAAGGCTTGGAAGCCCAGGGTTCACAGAGTCCCAGCTGTACCCCACTCACACCCCCTAGCCTGGCCCCGGCCGGTACCTTACCGCTTTCCTCAAAAGGGCTCCCATCCCCACACAGAGAGGAGCACCGGGAAGGTGGCCAGACACTGGGGAGCTGCATTCTCTCCAGAAAACCGGCAGCCCAGCAGTTAATAGGCTTGGCGGGCAAGCAGCAAACTGCTACCAGCAGCCTCTGGAATTAAAGTGCCCGCTGCCTCCTGCAAAACCTCTTCAATAAATGTCCTATTCAGAACTAGTTCCGCGTGTGGGTCACACTTCTGCATTTCTCTCATTCCTGATTGCTAGGGGGCCCACCATGGAAATGCAACTTCCCACAACTCTTAGCAAGTTCCCAGTGGCTAAGGACCCAGGCCACAGGCCCAGGAGGTGAGTGCCATACAGCTGAGGGCCACAAATATCTCCAGAGATTAAGCACAGGGGATACTAAGTGCAGGAAGTCAAATACTGAAGACTGGAATAAAGACAGATCATTCACCAGTATAACAATACTCCATTTATACAACACCTCCCCCATCCAGGCCCTCAAAGCCTGGGGTGTTAACCCTTCAGTCCTCATAACAGCTTGGTAGAGAGTGGGACAGCTGGACATCAGGTATTATGCCCCGTTTTGCAGATCTGGAAAACTGAGGTGTAAGTTGTTCCCCAGATGCCAGACTAAATCCTAGCTAACGTTTTAGGAGGGTATACCGGGCTCTGTTCGGACATGTGGTCTCACAACATTGCCCCATGTAGCTAGGGAAGTGGAAAGCCAGGGTTTGCTGGAATCCAGAGTTCCTGTGCAATTCACAAGAGCAAAATTACCCCAAAGGGTCCAGGAGAAAGAGCCAGAGAGGACTTCTGAGAGGCCATCCCTCAGGAGAGTGTCCTAAGGCACTGTTGCTCCCTTTACAAGTTAACACTGCGGTAGACAAGTTCTCACACCGTAGGGCAACTACAGAATGAGGCCAAAAAAAGGCACCTGGGAATTCATAACTCACCTGTAGATGCTTCTAGAAACCACCAGTGAGACCAACAGAAGACAGCTGAAGGCATACACAGGTGCCTCTTCCAGTCACACATTGGGGGGCGGGGGGAGGATCTGCGCACAACCTTCAGTGAGAGGCAAGACTCCTCAACAGTTTCTGTGAATGTTCCGTCAGTTACCTAATTGTAACCTCAGAAACATGAAGTCTAGGCCCTTCCAGGGTTTTGTGTCCTGAGTGTTGTCCAGCTTCCCACACTGCTACCAATGACCACAGTAGCAGAAGGAAATGCCAGGAGGCCCATGGGGATGCGGGCGGGTGAAGTGGAGGAGAAATGGTTTGTTTGTTATGTATGTAAGTGTTTTGCCTGCATGTATGTAAGTATGCTTGTGCATGCAATGCCCATGGAGGCCAGAAGAGGACATCGGATCCCCTGGAAGTGGTGTTACAGACGGTTGTTAGCTGCCACGTGGGTACTGGGAACTGAACACGAGTCCTCTACAAGAGCAGCAAATGCTCTGAGCCAACTCTCCAGCCCAAGAGATGATATTTTGGGTGATGAGGAGAAAAAGGCATCCCAGATTAAGGCACAGATACAAGCCTGGGAACAGAAACACCTACTCCTGCTGCCTGGCCACACCCAGCCAAGCTAGTGCTACAGAAGCAAGGCTGAAATAACATCCTGTGTGAAGAGAGGAGCTACTGCTCAGTGGCAGAGTGCCCATCTGGCATGTGCAAGGTCCAGGCTCCAATCCTCTCAGTAATGGGGGAAAGAAAGAGGATCGCTCACACTCACTCATATTTGATGACAGTATATATACATCATATGCCAGGTACTGGGGACATAGCAACAAGAGAGAGGATGCTTGTTCTCACAGAACTTACAGAGGGGAAGATGGCCACAAACAGTACACAAATCAGTGTATTCAAGATAGTGACATGAAGAAGAACGAAGAGGAAAAACAGTGTGACCGGGATGGGAAGCTTGTTACGTAGGTAGAAGAGGGTGTCTCTGAGGTAACTGTTGAGTACAAGTACAGGAAGCGACCAGGCAGGCAAAGCCTTCCAGTCTTTCCTTTACCCACCTCAACCATCCACTCACTCACAAGAAAAGCCTAGACCTAGTTATCCACAGTCATTGATATGTACCATTATCTTGCCTTTAAACCTCCCTGTCTCTGTAACAGATGAAGAGGGAGCTCAATATAAAAATTACAAGGAGCTGGCAAGACAGCTACCAAGCCTGAGCCCTGAGTTTCATCCCCCAGACCCACATGGTGGAAGGAAAGAGCTGACTCCTGCAATTTGTCTTCTGACCTCCGCATGCAGGCCACGACATGTGCGTACACACACAATAAATAAATGTAAAAAACTAATAAATAAAAAATAAACATTACAAATCACATGAGAAAGCAAACCTTAACAAGAGTCAGAAGTAACATGCATTCAAGAGCTAAAAGTAAAATCTGAAAAAGACTTTAAAACAATGATTATTTTAAATGACTTTTTACTTTTATTTTATTTATTTATTTATTTATTTTGGTCTTTTTGAGACAGGGTCTCTCTGTAGCCACAACAGTCCTGGAACTCACTATGTAGACTGGCTTGACCCCAGTCTCACAGAGATCCACCTGCCTCTGCCCCCTGAGTGCTAGGATTAAAGGTATGTACCACCATGCTCAGAAAAAAAAAATTATTATTATTTATATATATGAGAGTTTTGCCTACATGTATTTAAGTGCACCCATGTTGTACAATGCCTGCAGAGGATACTGGATCTCCTGGAACTGGAGTTACAGTTGAGTATTAGCTGCCATGTAAGTGCTCTGACCCTCTGCAAGAGCAGCCAGTGCTCTTAACAACTTTTCTTTTCTGTGTATGAGTGTATCGCCTGCATATGTGTAAATGCATCCTTGTTGTGCAATGCCCACAGAAGTCAGAAGAAGGCGTCGGATCCCCTGGAACTGGAATTATGGATGGTAGACAGCCACCACCATGTAATCGAGCACTCAGTGCTCTTAACTGCTGAGCCATCTCTCCAGCACCTTAACTGCTGACTTTAAAAAAAAAAAATTAAGGCAGGTATGGTGGCAAACACTCCAGAAGCAGAGGCACATGGATCTTTGAGAGTTCAAGGCCAGCCTGGTTTACATAATGAATGTGAAGCCAGGCAAAGCTACATCAAGAAACCCTATTTAAAAAAAAAAAAAGATGTAATATATTATAATTTAGAACCAAAGCTAAGTTAAATAGAAAATTAAACACAGCTAAGGACAGAATTAATGAAATAGAAAGGTTCAAAAAAGATTAAAAAAAATGCATCATTCTAAATCCAGTTCAAACATGTAAGGTAGAAAAATGGTCTACTTTAAGAGACTTAGAGATCTACAAACACACAGAATAAAAATAAGTATTTTTTTAAAAATAGAAGAATGAAAGAATAAAATTATGAAAGAAATTAATGAATTCATATACATATGAATGTACTCAGTACTCAGATCAAAAGCACATTTCTAAATTTAAAAGAAATCCACATTAAGCTGGACCTGGTGGTGTGAATATTTTATCCCAGCACTCAAGAGGCAGAAGCAGACAGATCTCTGTGAATCTGAGGCTAGCCTGGTCTACATAGCAAGTTCCAGGTCAGCCAGCCCATATAGTAAGAGACCCTGTCTCAAAAAAGAGAATATCTCATTTATAATTATAGCGCACAATAAAAACAGTAATGTATTTAACAAAAGAAATATAGGGCCAAAGACGGCTCAGTGAATAAAGGCACTTGCTGCCAAGCCTGACAATCTGAGTTCAATCCATGGAACCCACGTGGTAGAAGAGATAAAACCGCAAGTTGTCTTCCGACCTCCAAACATGTGCCAGGACACAAGCATACTCAATTCCCCACCATACACACAAATAAATAAATAAATGTTAACCAAAAAAAGGGGGGGGTACAAAAGTACAAGACTCATACACTGCTAGAAACCATAATACACTGTTGAAAGAAATTAAAAATCATTAAATGAACAAAGTCATTCACATTTTATCCATATTGAACACTTATCATTAAAGATGGCAATTTTTTCCCATTTTTTATTAAGACAGGGTCTCTCTGTAGCCCCAGCTGGCCTAGAACTTGCTATGTAGACCAAGAACTCTCACAGAGATCCACCTGCCTCTGCCTCCCAAATGCTAGGGTTAAAGGTGTGCACTACCATGCCCTGACAGCAATTCTAATTTTATTTATTGTTTTTTTTTTATGCGTATAAATGTACTACCTGCATGTATGTAAGTGCACCCGTGTCATGCAATGCCTGCAGAAGTCAGAAGAGGACATCAGCATTCCTGGAAATAAAGTTACAGATGATTACTAGCCACCATGTGGGTGCTGGGAATCGAATCCCAGTCCTCTGCAAGAACAGCCAGTGCTCTTAATCACTGAGCCATCTTTCCAGCCTGGCGACTCTTTTTTTCTGGCAATTCTTGACAAAGTCATCTACATACTTAGTACCCTCTCTATCAAAATCCCAGCTGGCTTTTTGCAGAAACAAGCTAATCATAAATCTGTATGAAAAGGCAAGAGATAAAGATTAGCCAAAACAATCTTAAAATTGGACAACTCACACTCCCCAATTCCAAAAGCTACCACAAAGCAGTTACCAAGACTGTGCTGTGCTAACCAAAGAACAAACAGGATTAAAAGAACAGAACTTAGAGTGCAGAAATAAAACCTCACATTTATAGTCAACTGACTTCCAACAAAAGGGCCAAGATAACTCAGGAAGAAAAGAATAGGCTTCCATAAGTAGGATAACTGGACATAGTCACATGAAAAAGGATGAACTTGAACATCCATCTCATACCATGCACAAAAGCCCAAAGGGATCCTAGACCTAAATGTAAATACTTAAACTATAATTACAGAAGATAGGATTAATTTGTGCGAATTTAGGTGAATAATAGTTTATTAGGTACAATACAAAAAACACACCAGATTGTGGTGATGCAGACCACAATACTCAGGAGGCTGAAGTAGAAGGGTTGCCATGAGCTTGAAGCACCCTGGGCTACAGAGTGAGACTCTGTTCCAAAAACAAAGAAGAAAGGCTGGAGAAATGGCTCTGTGGTTAAGAGTTCTGGCTACTCCTGCAGAGGACCTGGGTTCAGTTCCCACACCCACATGGCAGCTAACAGCCATGCGGTTCCAATGGTTTGACACCCTCTTCTGGCCTCTGTGGGCAATGCATGTACATAGTGCAAATACAGACATGCAGGCAAAACATTCATATACATAAAATAAAAAGAAATTAAAAAAAAAAAAGAATAAAAGAACAAGGGGCTGAAGAGATGGCTCAGCAGTTAAGAGTACTGCCTGCTCTTGCAGAGAACCCAGGTTCAATTCCCAGCACCCACATGGCAGCTAACAGCCATCTGTAACTCCATTTCCAGGAGAGCTAATGTTCTCTTCTGACCTCCATGGACACCACACGACACAGATGCACTTACCTACATGCAGGCAATACACATACATACATAGAATAAAAATAATAAGTATTTTTTTTAAATAAAAGAATGAAAGAAGAATAAAAGAAAAAAGAAAGTAAGCTGGAGAGATGGCTCAGAGGGTAAGGAAGTTTGTTGCCAAATCTGACAACCTGAATTCAATCCTCAAGACCCACTTCGTGGAAGGAGAGAACTGACTCCCACAGCTGTCCTCTGAACTCTCTATTTGGGCTATGGCTTGCACGCCCGCATGCACACGCACACACAATGTAAAATTTTAAATTAATTTTTTAAAGTAAAAAGACAAACCACAGAATGAAATATCTGTAAGTCATATATTTGACAATGGACTTTCACTCAGAATATTGAAAGAACACCTAAAACTCAACAGTAATAATAGTCCAAATTAAAAATAGACTAAGGATCTGGATAAAAATTTCTCTGAAAGATATAGAAATGGCCAGTCAGCAAACAAAGAGACACTCAGCACCACTATTCATTAAGGAAATGTAAAACCCAAAGCCGTAAGCAATTCTATATCATCCTCACTAGAATAGCTACAATGAAAAGGATGGTGATGAAGGTTTGATGAAAGGAGGATGCTTGTATGTTATGCTGTGCTTTGAAAGTGAAACATCCGCACAGGCTCCTGTGCTACAATAGGGGTTGCTAGAGATTTTGGTTGATGGGGCCTTGATTAGAGGAGTAGGTCACTGGGAGTATATCTTTGAGGGGTGTCTTATCCTTGGCCCCTTCCTGTTCCCTCTCTCTGCTTCTTGGCCATCTTCAGGTGAGCAGCTAATGCTCTACCTCAGCCTTCTGCCATGACACTCTGCCTCACACAGACCCAAAGCAATGAAGCTAGACACCCATGGGCTCAACCAAAAGAAATCTTTACTTCTTTGAAACAGTTTCTCCTGGATATTTGTCACGGGAATGGGAAAGCTAACTAGCACAGTTAGTGGAAATTATGGCAGTGCAGCTTGCATGGAACAGTTCAGCAGTTCCCCCCAAAATTACATGTAGGCCTTGGGAAACAGTTCAGTGGGTTAAGTGCTTGTCACACAAGCATGAAGACCTGAGTTCTGTGTTCCCAGCTCTACTACAGCAAAATGGGAAGCAGAGACAGGAGAATCCCCAGAAGCTCGCAGGCCAGCTAGTTTGGCATACACAGCAGCAAACAAGAGACTGTCAAGGCAGCCAGGCAAGACAGAAGGCAAGGACTAACACCTAAGGCTGTTCTCTGAATTCCATGCACATACTGTGGTATATGTGCACCCACATTCACACATACCCACATGTATATACATGTACACACTGCACATCATACACACACACAAAGTTCTAAAGAAAAGAAACCCAGAGTTACCATATGATCCAGTAATCCTTCCCTTAGGCAAAACATATGTCCACACCAAAATGTTTATAAATTCATAATCTAACGTTCACAGCAGCATTACTCATTGCTATTTGTTTGTTTGTTTCAAACACAGGGCCTTGCACATCTAATCAAGTACTTTACCACTGACCAAAGCCCCATCCTATAGCAATATTCACAGTAGCTAAAAAGTTGAAACTGAAATGTCCATCAGCTCATGAACATGGTAGCAAAATGTACAGGCATACCTGTACAATGAGATATTATTCCAATAAAAAATGAATTACTTTCTACAACATGGTACGTTCTATAAAGCACTGATAGACTGAAAACACTGGTCCAAGTGAAAGAAGCCTGCCACAGGACACACAACATTTCAGTTATATGAAATGTCTAGAATATGTTACTCTGGAGAAACAGGAAATACATCAGGGTTGCCCAGGGCTGGGGAGTGGTAAAAACCAGATAACTGCTAATGGGTACAGGAGTTCTCTTGAGGGTAATAAAATATTATAAAATTAGATAGCAGTGCTGGTTGTACAACTCTATGATTATAATAAAAACCTGTGAATTTTAATGTATATGAAATATATCACAACAAAACTATGAAGAATAAAAGGAAAATATTAAAGACAAACCAGTAGAAAAAGTATAGTCCATTCAATAACCAATGGGGGAAAATGACTACTGTTCTAGAAAAGAAAAGTTTTAAAAAAAATGGGGTGTTGGGGCTGGAGAGATGGCTCAATGGTTAAGAGCACTGGTTGTTCTTGCAGATAACCCATGTTCAATTCCCAGCACTCACATGGTGGCTAACAGCTGCCTGTAACTCCAGTACCAGGGGATCTGACAGTCTCTTCTGACCTCCGTGGTCCATTACAGGACACAGGTGCACTTACATACATGCAGACAATACACTCATCTACATGAAATAAAAATAATAAATATTAAAAAAAAAATTTGAGTGTTGCTACATGTTTTTAATCCCAGCACTTGAAAGGCAGAGACAAGTTCCAGGCCAGCCAGGGCTACATATTGAGACCTTACCTCAAAAATAAATAAATAAGGGGCTAGAGAGATGGCTCAGTGGTTAAGAGCACTGGCTGCTCTTGCGGAGAACCTGGGTTTGATTCCCAGCATCCATATGGAGGTTAACAACCATCTGCAACTCCAATTCCAGGGATCCAACTCCCTCTTCTGACCTCCACAGGCATTGCATGACACGACATGGATGCATTTACATACATGCAGGCAATACATTCATATACATAAAACAAAAATAATAAATACTTTGAAAAGTAAATTAATAAATAAAATCAGTTCCATCTACTAAAGTCAACCATGCTACACATACAAGATTCTTAGAGTGTTTTGTGATTGTGACTGGGCCCTGCCCCAAGATACTTTAATTCTGTTCATGGGCTCCAAAGTCAGGCTTAGCATCAGTACATTTGTTAAAGCTCTTCAGGAGGCCTTCATGTGCCGCTGGAGGTTGAAAACCAATAACCAGATACATTCCAGGTAAAAAACATTACCTATTCTGGGTTTTTTTTTCTTTTTAATTTTATTTTTTTAGACAGAGTCTCACTCTGTACCTCTGGCTGGACTGGAACTTGCTATGTTCCAGAATAGGCTGGCCTCAAACTCAGAGATCTGCTTGCCACTGCCTCCAATGTTTCTGATATTTAAAGTGTGGTGAGATGGCCCAGTAGGTAAAGGCTCTTGTCACATAAGCCTGGCAACTTGACTTCAATCCCTAGAACCCATGGAAAAAGTGGAAGGAGAGAATCAACTCCATAAAATTGTCTTCTGGCTTCCAAACACACACCATGGCATGTACACACCCCTCCACACATATATATTATGCGCACACACACACAATAATAATAAAATTTTAAAGGTATTTTTTAATACAGATAGCAAAAACAGAATAGTAAATGACTGATTGCTTAGGAGACACAGAAGCACTCATTCCTACCTATAACCTAAACATTAGTTTTTAAATACCATTTCATATCCTCCAGATTAGAAGAGACAATCCAAATATTAGTGAAACGGGAGCTCTTATATCTCTAGTAAGGGCATATAGGTGACAGACCCCTTGAGGAATCTTGAGAAGCTTACCTTAGAACCTACCAATTCTAGAGAAGGCTGGAATGAGGGCATTATCCACGGAGAGAACACAGAAATAAGCCACACAACCGTCAACAAGGGAACTGTGATATAAACACCCGGTAGAGAGCACAGAGCTACAAAATGAGTCACGTACATGTAAATATATCAACATAGAGAATTCTGAAAAACTGGATTAAAAAAAAAATACAAGTTCAACACGTGAAAAAAAAGTCTATAGATGTGTGAAAAAATTACTATAAATTACTTATAAATAACATTGGAATGTGTAAAAAAGTTGATAGCAATGATAAAAACACTATATTCAGGGGGTGTTACTTCTGGAAAGAGTAAAAAGAATAAAGGAAGAAAACAAAGTTTCCATCACGTGTAATATTTTATTTCTATAACCAATGAGTGGACTAAGTATGAAAAGAGCATTTGCTGGTCTGGGTGGTGGGAGCAGGGACAAGCAGCATCTAAGCCTGCACAGCTCAGCATCTCCAGCAGGGCCCAGGACCAAACAAAGAAGCAAACTCCTGATGGGGCTGTGAGATTGCAGCTCCTCCCTGTCATTTTCTAGCCGCAGAAAGTGCTGGAAGGTACTTAAGATGCATGAAATGCACTCTCATTTTGACTGAAGGAAGCACCCTTTAGAACAGCTGGCGATCCGTCTGGGTGGAACTGAATTAGAACTGAATTAGGACTGCACCCGGCACCTCTACTGTACCCCAAACCCAGGGAAACTGAGCCCCAAGAGGACAAGAACTGTCCAAAACACCACACTTCCAAGACAGTGCTATATATATAAAACACTCTGGGAGGGCTGGAGAGACAGGGCAGTTCAGACTCACGACCAAAACACTCGGAAACAGAGCTAAGAGCACATGCTCTGGAATCATTAGGAAGTTCAAATCCTGAGATGGGGGTGTAGCTGAAATGGAAAGCATGCACCTGATTCCCTCCCCAGTACCACCAAATAAGGGGGAGGCTAGGGGGGAAAAATACAGAAAAGTTCAAACTTCATCCTTGCAAAGAGCTAGCACAGTGATGCGGCAAATTACCAGAACTTGTGAAGCCCAGGTTGTCTCATAAATCCTTGAGGGGGTATTTGTGAGACTGTGGTCTAATTACCAACATTTCTTAAAATTTCAGTCAACCTGACTAGGAATCTTATTTATTTATCTATCTATTTATATTTTATGTGTATGAGTGTTTTGCCTGCATGTAAGTGCACCATGTGCATGCAATGCCCACAGAAGCCAGAAGAGGGCATCAGATCCCCTGATATGGAATTATGGATGGTATAATAGCTGCCATGTGGGTGCTGGGAATCCAACTTGGGTCCTCTACAAGAGCAGCCACTGCTCTTAATCACTGAGCCATCTCTCCAGCCCCTGACTGGGAATCTTTTTAAAAATATGTTTTATACTTCCTTACCTCCCCAAACCAAATCAAGGGAGCATAATTTAGCCTTCTCTTGATGATAAGGTCACAGTTACCAGCAAAGCATCCATTATCACACTGATGGTTCCAGATGCAGAAGGTGTGTCAAGCATTCCCAGCAAACAAATGCCCCAGGGTACTTCTGTTAGGACTGGCTTTCCCCAAGGTTTCTGTCTCAGCCTGCTCTCAGGTCCAACACCTTGCCCTGTGGTCCTTTTTCCTCTCTATTCCGGCTTCTTCACTCTCCTTCACTTGCTCCTGCCTATCTGCAGTGGTCTCAGAAATAAGATGACACAGGTCATGGGAAGATGTTAAATGGTCTGAGGATGCTGGTGTGAATTTCATAGGTATCTCAACCCCTGATTGACGCAGATATAAATTGCCAGGATGGCTGCTAAGTAGCTGAGAGTAGAGTGCTGTCATGGGATATTATGGGACACATATTCAAAGCTATAAGCAAACCCTGCTGCACAATTCCGGCCCAATTTGCATGGCAGTGAACTCTGCTGCAGGCCTAGGAAAATGGGTCCCAGTGACTCCTGGTTCCCATGCACTTCGCAGGACACGAGAATACAAGCTACTTGCCCCTCTGCCAAGGCAGACTAAACTCAGAATCTTATATCCTGATCATTTTCAGACAACAGATCATTTGTAAACCAGGCATGGCAGCTCACACCTGTAATTCCAGGAGTTGGAGGCTGAGGCAGGAAGATTGTGAATTCAAGGCCAGCCTGGATACAGGGTAAAACCCTATCTCAAAGAATCACAAACAAAAATGAACACTGGTCAAGAGCATGAAAATGTCTTCAGTTCCTAAGTTTATCACACAGTAGCATGTTGCTAATTTTACAAGAATTTATTGTAATTCTGCTGTACAATAGGCACTGGAGATGTAGCAATGATCTGCAGAGACAGAGACTGCCAAAGTACTAGTTCTCTTTTCCATCAACAAATATTTGTCATCTGTTGCTCAAGAGTCTCTGGTTTGGAGCTAGAGAGATGGATCAGCAGTTAAGAGCACTGACTACTCTTGCAGAGAACCCAGGCTTGATCACCCAACACCTGCATAGTGGTTAACAACCATCTGTAACTCCAGTTCCAGGGGAATCTGACACCCTTTACTCACCTGACCTCTGTGGGCATTGCACAACATGGGTGTACTTGCATACATGCAGGCAATATATCCATACACATAAAAGTAAAATAATAAATATCTTTTTTAAAGAGTCTCTGGTTTACACATACACATACACACACACACACACACACACATACATGAAGTCTTCACAACTTTAGGAGTAAAAGTTATAAGCTTTAAAACAAACAAAGGAAGCATTGTGGTACATACCTATAATCCCAGGACTTGGGAGAGGCTAAGTTCAAAGCCTAGGACACACAGACAGTTTCAGGTCAGCCTGGCTATATAGCAGCATCCTGTCTCAAAAAGGGGCGGGGGGGGGGGCGGGGGGAGTGGCTGGAGAGGTAGTTCAGCAATTAAGAGCACTGGCTGCTCTTTCAAAGGATCCAAGTTCAAAATTCCCAGCACTCACATGGTAGCTAACAACCAGGGATCTGATACCCTCTTCTGGCCTTCAACAGTATTACATGTACATGGTGCACTTACATACATGCAGACAAAACATTCATACACACACAAATAATTTCTTTTTTAATTTAAATAGTTGAAGGGAGATGGAGTTGTAACTCAGCTGGCAGGTGCTTGTCTAGCATGTGTGAAGCCCAGGGTTCAATCCCTGGCACTGCATGAAACAGCTGTGGTTGCACACACCTATAAATGTAGGTAGAGGAAAGAGGATCGGAAGCTCAAGGTCATCAGCTACATTTGGCATTCCAGGTTAGCCTGGGATACCTGAGAGTCTATCTAAAAAGACAAAAAAAAAAAGAAGAGCAAGAGAGAGTTCTTAAGAGGACCCAGTGCATGCATGCAAAGGTAGCAAAGGATATCTTCTTGGGGTTCCGTCACTATGGTAAAACAAAAACAGATCTCAGGTCGGTAAGATGGCTCCGTGGGTAAAGACACCTATTACCAAGTCTAATGACCTGAGTTCAATCCCTGGGACTCTCACATGGTGGAAGGGAATAGGAATGCCTTTAAATCCAGCACTGGGGAGGTAGAGGCAGGCGATTCTCTGTGAGTTCAAGGCTAGCCTGGTCTACATAGAGAGTTCCAGGACAGGGATTCAGGGAGACCCTGTCTCAAAGACAATGAAAAAAAAAAAAGTACATGATAGGAAGAGCAAAACAACTCCCACAGGCTGGAAAATAAAAACAGATTTACTTCATACTTCTTAAGTCCCTGTCTCCCATCTTAATTCAAACTTCAGCAAAAATCAGAACAATCCCCAAGGCCCTCACTGCTGTTTCTCAAAAGGCTATATGAACCCTGGCACCTTCTAAAATCTTATTCCATTTAGCTGTTCAGCTCCTGAGTCTGTTCAGCATGAAATCAGTCCTTCCAATCCTTGAGCTTGAAGGTCCAGAGCTGTCAAAGTCCTGGCCCCTTTAATTTACATTCCCAGATAGCAACAGCCTACCCTTCTCTAGTGCTGGAAAGATGAGACCACCAAGCCTAAGTCCTTCTCAGATGGACGCTAGCAGCGGTCCATCATGCCCTACAAATCACACTCTGTATAGTACCATAGGAGAATGGGGATGAGTGAACTTCCTGCTCTGAGAGTGTCTAATCAAACGAAGCCAGGAGAGCTGAACATGGTAACACACTTGTAATTCTAGCACTGGTGGGGGAGGGGGGCAGAGACAGGAGGATCACTCCAAGTTTGAAATCAAAATAGCTAGAGCTACAAATTGAGACCCTATTTCAAAGGGGGCTAAAAAAAAAGCCAACGAAGGCCAGATCCAGTTAGCAAAGCAGCCTGGTTCTCCAGACAGCGGGTATCAAAGAAGCAGCCAGAATCTCCAGACTGGTCTCCTGACAATTCACAGGCTGGCTCAATGTTCTTCCTCCTGAGTTTAGGATACCCAAAGTCACAAACATGCTTAGGGTTATGCAGGGCCCTCTTTCTAACTTCCTCTGAGGTCCAATTATATCTGCATTTACATCAGCTGACAGTTTCCAAAAGTTCCTTCATCACAGGGCAGGCATGGCTGCCCTGCCTGTGCAAGTGTGTGCCTGCAGCTACCTTGGGGGAGTGGTCTGGCTGATGACCACTTCCCTGGGCCTGGCCCTCTCTACAGCCCATCCTTCACTTCCTGAGCCAGGGCAGGGCTCCCAGGAAACCGCTGGCCACAAACTTTGACAACAGCATTTCAGATTACACCCCTAGAAAGAGGCTGGTCGGGAGAGGGGAGAGACTCATCAGGGTGGAGACAGTTTGGATCTGCACAGGCCTGACTCGGAGCTCTCACTGTGCCTGTCATTCCCATAGTCCAGCCAGATACAATTCTGAAAGCTGGGAAGATTTTTTTGAGCCCAGAAAAAGGAGGCCAGCCTTCAAGATGACTCGGTGGGTAAAAGCACTTGCCACCAAACCTGACACCTGTGTTTGATCCCTAGGATCCCTAGAAAGAGAACACTGGATCCCACAAGTTGTCCTCTGACCTTCATGTGCACACTGACATGCACATATACACACATGTACAAATAAATATTTTAAAACTTTTTAAACTGATTTTGGTCTCTGGAGATTCCTTATCAAAAGTCTTTGCAGGATGCCTCAGAGCCTTTCTCAGAACCTTCTTGTCACCTTTGCAGACTCTCCTGCAACAGCCCATCCACCATGTACCCCCTTCCCTTCCTTGCCTGAGCCCCTGTTCTTGACACCCCAGCATAACTTATCTACACTGAGCTGAAGATGGAAGAGGTGTGGACAGCCTTCACAGCTCTGAGGCCACATGAAGAGGCCAGGAACAAAGATGTGATTCATCTGCTGGCTAGAAGCAGGGGGAAATCCAGAGCAAGGCAGGTCAAACCTGCCTTAAAGTCACCATCTCTATCTGAGGGGCAAGGGCCAGTACACATCTGAGTCCTGCATCCTCAACCAGAACATAAAATAGGATAGGATGGAAAGGCTCGCCAGGAGAAGGACTCACTCGGGTTTGCGATCTTCCTTCCCTTCGAAGTCCCTGCTCCGACCCAATACTTACAATGAACAGCTTTTCATCCGGAGTCCTAACACTGGCAGAAATACACCCTGCTACTCCTGCAGAATCCAACTGGAGAAATAACCTATTGTATAGCTCTACAGGGCTATTCATTCTCACAGTGCCACTTGTGGTAGGCACAATAACTAACCACTTTACAGGTGAGAAACAGGCTCAGAGGAGTCTAGCTCCAAGTCAACAGATTAGCCGCAGGGCTAGGAAACTATCAAGCAAAGCCTGAATCCAGGCCTGCCCAACTCCAAAACCTGTTCCAAAATATCCCATCAAGATGGTGAACTGGGTTTCAAGGAACGGACACCAAGAACTCAAGAAAACTATCTCCTCTGTCCCTTCAGCTCAAGAATCTCTTCCTTAGGGAAACATTCCTTGCTTCCTCATCCAAACTACTAAGGTGCTCTCGATTTCAATTATTTATCTTGTTTCCCGTCGGCTTCCCCCACAAGAAGTCAGCTCACCCAGGTCAATGATTACTAAAAACCATACTCATAGGGGGCGGTGGAAGGCCCTAAGGTGAGCCTAACAGGCCTGCCAGGACCACTGGGGACTCCAGAAAAAATCATTTCTAGCTGCCTAAGGTCCAGCCTGAGGGCTTCTAAAAGCTGGGGAGGAAAGGTAGTGAGCAGGGCGGGCTGCAACCCTGAAACAAAGGCCTGTGGATACGCAGCTGGCCAGAGAGGCAGGCCAAGGCAATGGCCTGGGCCAAGGGGGCAGCCTGGGATGGCTGGGCTGAAGTCAGCTCTCAGTGCAGCTGCAAAGGCAGCACCTCCCATCACCACAGTCCCCTCTACCCCAACACAATAGAGAATATCTTCCCAGTTAACCCTCCAGGGCAGGGCCAGTCATGGCCGTGGCAACCTCCCAGCTTGAGCCAGAGCCTGTGCAAGGCTGTAGGAGTGGAGTGGGAGTACCGGGCAGGCTCTGCATCTGGAAGCCAGACCTGCCCTCTCCAGTTCTGGTCATCTCCCAGGCCATGGCCTTTGGCCTGTTCTGGTATAAACACAGTGACCCTGAGATAGCAGTGAGTTCGGTAAGGCCAGTGTTTACTCTGGAGCTAACATATTACCAGACAGAAAGTGAACTGTCACTGCTGGTTCCAGTCATCCAGCATCTCCTGTGGTACACATGGGGCATATCCAGTAAACGCTAAAGCCCCTTGCAACACTGCATATCTTTTCTTTTCTAAGAGTTTATGGACCACTTCTCACACTGGCAACTTCTTTTGATCCATACCATGGCCCCTATAAAGGAAAACCAAGCACTCTGTATGGAAACTGAGCCAGAAAACTGAATTGGGAAGAGGGGGTGTCAGGACCTAGCTGGGGGCAAGTCATGTTGGAAAAGGCCAGGATTAGACCTCTACTTGTCAAACCGAGATCCAGACTAAAAATCACCTCACCTCTCTGGACTCTACTGTCTTCATTTGTTAAATGGAACAGGCTCACTGGAGTAGCCTTCCAGCCCCTGACATTATCAATCTTCGATGCTATGCAGTAGGTAAGACCAGAGCTAAACCTCAGGCAAAAATCCACAGCTAGACTCTCAGTCCAGTGTTCCTGCCATTCTCCCCACCGACCCACTTCTAATAAAAGACAATAGAAAACTCCCCCAAAAAGCTCTAAAACAGACCACTCCCTCAACAGCCCAGCCTTGGCCTAGGGCAGGAGTGGGGAGGTTTCTTCATTCCTGGCTCCCAGCACCATCCAGGAGAGTCCAGGAAGGGAGGCCCAGCAGAGACAGCAGGCATGTTAATAGTACATACGCAAAGGGGAGACGGACCCAGGCAGCCAATGGTGAGCCCAGAACCACAAAGGAGGAATAACATGAGTAGTTCACCTTCTGATGTTTAGTCCCTAGGTTTTCTTTTCGGGGTGGCTGGGCTTCGGTGGCTCAGGAGTCCACTCCCAGTCTAGCAAAGGAGGAACTGGAAAGGAACTCCCCAGAAGTCCAGGCACAGCAGGAAACCTCTTCTCTCTCTCTAGGCTGTCATTACTCTCCCCGCTAATTATTTCTTGAGCAAGTACCATGTGATTGCAACGCATGCAGTGGTACGGTTGGGAAGACTGGGAACCCCAAGAATAGGATTCCCTATAAAGAGCTGTGGTGCTGCTGGTTGCTGGAGGCCCTCAGAGTACCCGAATAGCCTCTACATCGACCAAGTTTATTGAGTCACCGAGAATGAAA
This sequence comes from Eospalax fontanierii, assembly GCA_035773235.1. NCBI lineage: Eukaryota > Metazoa > Chordata > Mammalia > Rodentia > Spalacidae > Eospalax > Eospalax fontanierii. The sequence continues at coordinate 47,109,550 of CM069536.1, read as the reverse complement.
CTCTTACCCAGTTTTTAGCGCCTCCCCACAAAGCCGCATCTCTCCCTCCTCCAACCAGTACATTTCTGGTTCCGTTTTTTCTTTGTTTTCAAAAGTGGCTCCAGAATAAAAGAGGCTACGTAAACGGTATCTTCAACAACTCTAGCTTGGACGCCTTATCTAGCAAATAACCAAACTAGAAGGGGTGGACGAGACTGTTAGGGCAGCCAGAGAGCGGCTCTAGGTTTTCAGTTCCTCCACTCTCGGTTTCTGGCACTCACTCTAATCCCGCCTGGACAGGCAGCTGGGGTTCCCGAGAGCAAGCACTGTGTGGCACCAACCCGGAACCGGCTGAGTGCCTGCGTGTTTCTGGGTTCGTAGGGCCAGAGACTAGTGGTCCCCGCGGCGCCGCGGCAAGGACCAGCCCCCAGACGCCTGCGCCCGCGACGGGAGCGGGTGGCGCAGCTCTAAGGGCTTCCCGGATTTCAAACGGAGCCTCTGCGAAGCCACCTCCAGAATTCGCTCCTTTGATTTCCGGGATGGGGACAAAAAGTCTCCCCTGACGACCTTCCCGTGCTCTGACCATCCGCCGGGTGGGTCCGCCGCGGCCCCGAGCCCTTCCCCGGCGGCCCAGGACCTCATCCCACGCAGAGCTAGCAGCGCGCCCGCAGCGCAGAGCCCCCGCGCGCCTCTAGGTACTGCCACACCGACAAAGAGCAAGGGGCGAGGGCGAACCGGGGACACTCACCGAGCGGTGGCCGCCCCGCCGGCTCGCGACTCGCAGGGCGAGCGGAGCTGCCCAGGTGGCGCCGCGACGCGGGCGCGAGTTTGAAAGTCGCTCTCGGAAGGGGCACGGCCGGCTGCAGCTCCCGCCCCCCGCCCCCCGCCTGCAGTCGCCGCGGCCGCCCGCTGCGATGCGAGACCCGGGGGACCCCTTTTCCGCGCGTGGCTCCCCGGCGCCCGGCAGGAAGTCGCAACCAGCGGAGCCCGGGCTGCGGCGGGAGGGACGGAGCGGGAGGGGCGGACCAGGAATGTTCCCGGTGGGAGGAGACTGGCGCTCCAGGCTGCGATCCTGCAATTGGCGGCTCTGCGGGGGCCCGGGGAAGCCTAGCGCCGCGAGCTGGGTGCTGGGACCCGGGCTGGAGGCTGCGGCGGCGTGGCTAATGATTAACGCCCGCCGTGTGGGTCGCCTCCCTTGCCACCTAGAGCTCTACCGTCCCAAGACACACACCGAGAGTTAAACCTCGAGTCACCGACCTATTATCATGCCGAGACGGTGGCAAATCACCCCGACTGTGTTGGGACTGGTGGACGCGAGTCAGCCACCCCGGCTTTCCCAGTCTTGATGGAGCTAGAGGTCCTGGTCCTATGGGAACTGGTCAGCTCAGCCGCTGAGTCAGAAAGGCATGTCTCGAATTCCTCACTGAAACTAGGTCTCAGTGACCCTTTACGGTTGTAAAATCCTACCTTCTGAAAAGACAGACGGGAAAGCGATAAAGCTCATAACTTGGGGCGGGGGAGGGGCGCCCCACGCGGACTGTGAGTGGGAAAGACAAGTTTGAGGGACTTACTTGTGCAACAGGACCCAGTTTGTGTGTGATCTTGAACGCAGAGGGCAAGCACCGGGAAATTGGGGAGTAAGGGCTGAAGGTGGGTCAGGGACATTACATACAGAGCATTTGGGTTTTGTGTTTGTTTGTTTGTTGAAATGGGATCTCAGTGTCCTTAAAGTTAGGATCCTCCTAAGTCTCCAGTGTTGGTATTACAGTCGTGCACCACCAAGCCCGGTTTATTGCGGTTGTTTTTATTTGTTTTTCAATGTATCTTGAAACAGGGCCACCCTCTGTTGCCCAGGCTATACTCGAAATCGAGACAATCCTCCTAGAGCTTCCATAGTGCTAGTGCAGAAATGGGCCACTGACATTGTGAAAAGCTTATAGAACCCTCCAAAAGCAAAAATGCTACAGCTCCAGGAAAGAGCAGACTCCTAGAGAATTACAGGGAGGGGCGGGGTGCGAGAGGAAATGGCTTTCAGGTGACTTTGAAACAGGATCCTGGGCAAGGGTAGAGAGACGTCAACCTGGCGTCCTTGCTCCAGACTGCGGGAGGCTCCTCGGGTCCTGAAAGCTGGGCCCACATTCCTTAGGGAGGAGGGTTTGTTCTAGGCCGGCAGTCGCAGGCTTGCAGACTACACAGGTGTGAGCCGAGATTGCCGGAGGGGCGTCGGAGATAAAACTTCCGCCTGGGTGGCATGGAAAAAATGGGAAGCCCCAGAACTTCCGGTTTTCCCCTTTCCCGGGTTTCTGCTTTCTTCCCAGATCACTGGAATCTTTCCAGTTTGAATCTACTTACCTCAAACTCCAGCTTCCAAGGACTCCCTCTGTTTGTGAAGCATGCTGCACTTTATAAAAACTAAAAAGTAGAAGTACCATTATGTCCATTTGCCAGAAAGACTACTGAAGCTCTGAGGGCAGAGCAGTTTGGCCAAGTCACATTGTCAGCCAATGCACAGTCTGACCAGAGCCTGATGGGTCCAACACTGGAGTGTTTTCTGTGTTAGCCATTACTATAAGAATTCATTAAGAACAATTGCGGTTACAGAAGGAGAAACTGAGGCAAAGGCATACGAGCTGGTGAGTGGTAGAACTGGGAGTCAAAACAGAGAACTCTACTTTTAACCACCACCTTCTCTCCTTTCTTCCCGACACTTGTTATAGTCAATCCAGTACTTGATTATAATGTCTCACATTGCTTCTAATTGTTTTAATTTATATGCCTATTTCCTGAAAAGATTGCAATCTCGGTATGGAAAACTCATGGAGGAAGCATTCAATAAGACTAAGCTGAAGCCAGATGAAATAGCCCAGGGTTTATGAGGAATCCTAGCTTAACACCCCAGAGAATCTGAATTGATGTCTGGGTTAGGGTCTCCACCTGCAACCCCTTCACAGCTTGAGCCTCCACCTTCCTACCCATCCTTGCTTCAGCGGCCTCACCCTGCTATTAAATCATTTATTATTATAATAATACCTTGAGTCTCAGTAATGCCTTTAATCTAAGATCTCAAAGTCTACTAACAAATACAAATTAATTCATCTTCACGACACCTCACTGGGATGGGGGAATGGAGATGTTCTCCCTATTTTATGGGTGAGAAAATCAAAACAACTAGAGTCAAGATGACTCACCAGAGAAATCAGTGCAGGGTTTCTCTCGCCTCTTCCCCCCTCCTTCCTGACCCTTGCTGTCAACACTTGCATGAAAATTTTAAATCCCAGAGACAAAGGCCATTGAGTTTTCACAATAAAGGACATCTCCAAACTGTCGTTTCAGCTGCTCTATTGTGGTAGGCCTCAGGAGGGAGAAGGGATGTAAACACAGAGAAGATCTCCAGGGGCTCAGTTCCCTGGCTCTGAAGAGCTTTGTGACTTGCTGCAATAGAGGAATGCATCACCGAACATGGAAGAAATCCTCCCCAAAGGGGAACCACAAAACCCTACTATACCCTGAAATCTCAGTGCCTTCCCTGAAGCGTTCAAGTTGGATTTTGGTAATGTTTCCTCAAAGTGTGAGAGAGTGCTTGCTTAGCTTGTACAAGGCCCTGAGTTTGGTCCCTCTAACACCATAGAAAACAAACAAGAAGTGAATCCCATACAACAAAAGAAAAAGGGGGAAAAAAACCCCACATCAAACTTTTATGTATTAAAGAACATCAAAAAAAGTATAAGTTAATTGCCAGTCACCCAGCTCCTCAGGACCACATAGTCAGTTTCAGCCTGGGCTATAGAATGAAAACTTGTCTCAAAAAAGAAAGATAATGAAAATGAAAAGATAACCCAAAGAATGGGAGAAACATTTTGCAATGATATCTCTCATAAGGGACTATTGTAGCTCATAAAGAATCCCTACAACTCAATAAAAAGACAACCCAGTTTTAAAATGGGCTGAATAAGCTCTGAATAGACATTTCCTCCAAAGAAGCTCTATAAATTGGCCAATAAACAGGTGTCAACAGATTTAGCTAAGGAAATTAAAATAAAAACACAACGAAACACTACTTCACATCACCAGGGTACCTGTAATCAAAAGCACAGAGCAATAAGTGTTGGTGAGAATGAGGAGACACTACATTGCTGACTAAATAGAACACCTTCTTTGGACAACAATCTGGCCATTCCTCAAAGGTTAAACATAATACATTTGCTTTATGACCCTCAACTCCAGTCCTAAGTATGTCCTTAGGAGGAATGAAAACGCCTGTCCACACACAACTATGTACACAAATATTCATAGCATTATTTAGAACAGTAGAAACAACCCAAATACCCATCAACTGATGACTGGGTAAACAAAATGTGATGTGGAATACAACGGAATATTTATTCAGCCATAAAAGGGAAAGAATTCTCAATGCGTGAATGAACTTGAAAACATCATGCTAAGTGAAAGGAGCCAATCACAAAGGACCGAATATGGCATAATTCTATTTCTGTGAACTGTCCAGAATAAGCAAATGTGTACAGGCACAAAGTGGATTAGTGATTGCCTAGGGCTAGGGTAGAGTTGGGGGAGGTTAGGCCCATTGAAAGCTGTTTCAGGTACAGACACAATCTTCTAAGATATTGTGACAATTGCAAAAGTGAATATACCTGTTGAATTGGGGATTTGGTTTGTGCTGGGATTGTACCCATACTAAACGTATATTTCCTTACTGAGCTGCATGTTAGTCTGAATTGTACATTTTAAATTACAACTTAACTACACTGTTCAGGTTGAATTTTTGGTGAGGGAGGATTCTTTGGCTTTGTGTTGAGGGGGCTGAACCTAGAACCTCACACACAAAGCAGATGCTCTACCCACCGAACTATATTCCCAACCCTTTGTTTGGTTTTTCTTTTTGAGATAGGGTTTTACTAACTTGCCTAGGCCTCCCTTGAGCTTGCTTTCTAGCTCAGGCAAGGCTTGAACTTGAGATCCTCTTGCCATAATTTCCCAAGTAGCTGAGGCCCAACTCCAAACTGCTCTGGAATTCCTAGGCTAAAAACTGTACATTTTAAATAGGTAAATTGTATGGTATGTGGGTCTGAGGCCAGCCTGGGCTTGAGAGAGAGAGAAAAAGAGCAAAAGATCCTGTCTCTTAAAAAACTATCTATCAGCATCTTAACATGCTCACGGCCTCCAGCCACCAAACTCTATGCTACATTTCAGCAGACCAACCTAAATGAAGTTCGAGAATCACTGTAATACAATGCCTTAGAACACTCAGTGATTCAGAACCTGATGGCCTCAGGCTTCCCAAAACTCTGAGAGGACCTTGGTCTCTGAGCAAAAAGAGGTCCCTTTCTTGAAGTTTCTTATTAATAGCTTCTGGACTTGGTGTAAAAAAAAAAGTGACATCAGAAAGGGGAAGAGGCTGTGGGGGAAGGGCGAGGGTGACTTCTCTCCTTCCCTGTGTTCAGCCACTGGCAGCTCTGGAGGAAATGAGCTGTTGTTTGAGTTGTGTCTGCAGCAGAGGCATTTGCCAATCACTTGTGGTTTTTCAAGACTCGGGAGCCCTGTATGAACCATTTCTGGAGATCACTTATGTTCACCTTCCTTATCAGTAGATAAAGAGGCGTAGTCAGCACTTAACAACACCTGAGACCTGGAGTTGGCACCCACACATCAGCCTTTGAGGCTCTGAGTGCTGTATACCCAGCTTGTTGTTTGTTCTCTGACTTCTGGCTGCATCTCTGTGTATAGACATGCTTTACCTGCTCCATGTCAAAGTGAAAGACTGGGATCGCTATAGACCTACTGGATGAAATGGTATTTCAGAAGGCTGAAAAGATGGTTCAGTAGTTAAGAGCACTGGTTGTTCTCATACCAGGTTCAAATCCCAGCAATCCACATAGTGGCTAACAACCATCCTTAACTCCAGTTCCAGGAGATCTGACACCCACTTCTGTACTCTTTGGGTACTGCATGATATGGGTGCACTTACACACATGCAGACAATACACACATACACATAAAATAAAAATTAAGCCGGGCATGGTGGTACAAGCCTTTAATCCCAGCGCTTGGGAGGCAGAAGTAGGTAGATCTCCATGAGTTCAAGGCCAGCCTGGTCTATATAGCGAGTACCAAGCCAGCTGGGGCTACAGAGAGACATTGTCTCAAAAGAATAATAATAATAAATAATTTTTTAATTAAAAAGAAAAATAAATGGTATTTTGATTTGTTTGGGGCTTCTGGATCCTTCTTGACCCTGGGTTTTTCAAGTCTAGGGTTCACAAGTATCCCTGGGAAGTTTCTGACTCAGGACTGATACAGACCCTGGGAATCTGCATTCTTTTTGGGGGGCTTTTTGTTTGTTGTTTTACGATTACTTTTATTATTATGTGTATTTGTGTTGTATGTATGTGCATGCGTGTGTGTGTGTGTGTGTGTGTGTGTGTCTATAAAGTTATGTGCATGTGAGTTGCAGGTGCCCAAGGAGGCCAGAGGTGTCAGATTTCCCTTAGAAATGTGGTCACAGGTGGTTGTGAGTTGTCCAGTATGGGTGCTAGAAACTAAACTCTAGTCCTCTGCAAGAGCAGGAAGCACTCTTAACCACTAAGCCATCTCTTCAACCCTTTTTTTGTTGTTTTGTTGGTATTTGAGATAGTCTTATGTAGCCAAGGCTGCCCCTGAGCCCCTGATCCTTTTGCATCTGCCTCCTGAGTGCTGGGATTATTGGCATGTAACACCCCATTTTATTTACTTATTTAGTGTGTATGTGAGTGTGTGTGTGTGTGTGTGTCTGTGTGTGTGTATGCATGCCTGTGCACATCTGTGTTATTTTTCTGTCGCTGTGATAAAATGCCATTACCAAAGGCAACTTATGATAAAAAGAGTTTATTTTGGCTTATGGTTCCAGAGAGGGAGTCCGTAATAGCAGGGAGACATGGCAGCAGGCAGCCAGAGCAGGAACTGAGAGCACACATCATTGGTGGCAAACATGAAACAACACATTTCCTCTAGCAAGGCCACACTTCTGAAAGATTTTATGACTTCCCAAATAATACCACCAATTGAAGACAAACTGTTCAACTACATAAGCCTATAGGGGACATTTCTCATTCAAACCACCACATTCTGCTTCCTGGTCCCCAGAGGCTTATGGTCATATCATAAGGTAAAATGCATTTAGTATAGCTTTAAAGGTCCCCCATAGTCTCTAACACTCTCCACACTGTTCAAAAGGCCAAAGTCTCTTTTAAGACTCAAGACAATCTCTTAATATAAGACCCTCTAAAATCAAAAGGCAAATTACATACTACCAACATACAATTTCACAGAATATACATTCTCATTCCAAAAGACAGTAAGTGGGTCATAGTAAGGAATACTGGACTGAAACAAGACCAAAAACCAGAGGGCAAACATCAAATCCTCTACCACTAGCTCTGATGTCTGGGACTTTAGTTCCAATGGGCTTAATTGGCTCTGTCCCTCCAGCTTTATTGCTTGCAACATAATCTCTCTCAGGTTGGTTCTACTCTTTGTATTCAGGTCTCTTTGGGAGATGTCTCATGGCTCTGGCATCTCCAACATCTTGGGGTCTCCACTGCAACCCAGGCTTCCCCTTCACAGTTTCACACAATGGCCTCCCAGGCCTCCATGCAGGGTTAAGGTTTAGCAGCTGAGTTCAACCACCTTAGCAGCAGTTTTTGTATGTCGAAGCAATGGCTTTTTAGGAGCAGAAAACCCCTCTGGCTAGCTTTTAAAAGTTGGGAGCTTAGCTGGGTGGAGTCTTGCCCTGAGGGAATTCTTCCTATTGGCCCAGCACAGAACAGGAGGCCTTTCCTTAATGGCCCTAACCTGCACAATTATAACTTCTTCCAGCACAAGCCTTGGCTACATTAAGCTTCCCAGTGTTCTCTTTCTCTCCAAACTGCATTCTATATTTATCTCTGCCTTATTTCTCTTGTATATTGTAGACCCGGATAAGAAATATCAATAATAAGTAAGCACAAATTCAATCTTGAGATTTCCTCTGCCATTACTTAAAAAAAAAAAATGTGTATGAGTGTATTGTCTGTCTGTCTGTATGTAAATGCACTCGTGTCATGCAGTGCCCACAGAGGTCAGAAGAGAGTGTCAGGTCCCCTGAAACTGGAGTTACCACATGGGTGCTGGGAATCCAACCCAAGTCCTCCACAAGAACAGTCAGTGCTCTTTAACTGCTGAGTCATCTCTCCAGTCCCATCTTTTTTTTTTTTTTTTTTTTTTTGACACAAGGTCTTACTGTGTAGTCTGACTAACCTAGAACTCTATGGAGGCCAGGCTGGCATCAAACTCATAGAGATCCACCTGCCTCTCTATTGGGACTAAAGGTATGTGTCACCACACCCAAGTAGCCCGTATTTTTTAACTTAGCCTCAGGCAAGGTCTTAGGACACCGGCTGAAGGTAGATTCTTTGCCAAAATATGACAAGAATGGCCTCTAGCCCAGTTTCTGTTTAAGTGTTCCTTCCCTCTGAAACATCATGAGCCAGAACTTTACAGTCCACATTTTTCTCAGCACTACTTTCTTCCAGGCTCCTACTAGAATATCCTGCTGATCTCTGTTTATAGCATTCAACTGCTTTTCTAGTCCAGAGTTCCAAAGTCTTCCTCATTTCTCCAAAAAAAGCAGCATGGTCAGGTTCTTTACAGCAACAGCCTACTCGGGTACCACCCTGCACACCCTCTCTACCAAGTGCCGTAGCACAAAGGTGGAGATCAGAGGACAGCCTTTAGGAGTCAGTTCTCTCCTTCCACCATGTGGGGCTCAGGGATTAAACTCAGGTCCTCAGGCTTGGCAGCAATCACCTTTACTCACTGATCCATTTCACAGTCCTGGAATCTGCATTCTTAATAGATAGGTGATATAGCTGCAAGAGAGAGATATCCTCCACAAAGCCTTTTCCCCTCCACATTTTTCTCCCTCCCTAAAAGTACAGAATACTCAAGAAAAACTCTACAATCTTTTCATGCTCTGAACATTGCTTGTGAGTCTTTCTGACTTTGGAGTAAATTTGGTTATTGCATTTAATCAGATGGAAGAGTTCCACCTTGATTCATGTGAAGTGCTTACTCTTTTAACACTTTGGTGACCAGTAGGGCAGGGCACATCTTCCAAGGATTGTACCGTAAACCTCTGAAAACAAACTGATGAGACCTTAATTGGTAGGTAATTGCCCAGTTGCTTGCAGATGGAGGCAGTTCTCCCTGACTGGAATTGTGGTTGTTGATGTTTTCCTCATCCTCTAGGGCTTTTGAGAACCTCTGGTTTCTGTCTTCCCTGAAAGGACAGGGCAGCTGAGCTTGTGAGCACAGGTGTCCCATTCTACATACCCTCCCCTCGCTTTCTGTACCAGACCATACATGAAACACAGATTGGTTATAACCACAGTAGAGTAACTGTGAATCTCCAGCTCACAGAGGTTCCTAAGTCACCAGCAGCTCCTCCAGGAAAATGAGGAATTAATACAGGAGTAGATGGTGCAGCTGTGTTCTTCCACCTGTGCAGGGACAGGACCCACAGGCCGATCCCATCCCATTCTTGGCTCCCTCCTCAGTTCTTCATTCTGTACTTTACGGAATCATCCTGCCTTTGTTACTCTCTGTCCTTCTGTTTCCTTCTCATTCTTAGAAAATTACCAGGATCTCTTCTGGTCTTGAAAATTTTGGACTCTACTGTATTTAAATAAAATGAAAAGGGGGCTGGAGAGATAGCTCAGTGGTTAAGAGCATGAACTCTCTTCAAGAGGACCAGAATTCAATTCCTAACACCCATGTCAGGTGACTCACAACCACCTATAATTCCAGTTCCAATGGGATTCAACACCTCTGATCTCCACAGCCATCTGAAGACATATGTACATACTCACACAGAGACACAGCCACATAATTATAAACAATAAAAATAAATCTTAAAAAAAAAAAACAGTTCCAAGGGGTCCAATGCCCTCATCCGACTTCTATGGCCATTGCATGACAACAATGCACTTACATGCATGCAAGCCATACACTCATACACATAAAATAAAAATGATAAATAAAATATTTCTAAGAAAAACATCCTAGGGCTGAGGATGTAGCTCCGTTGGCAGAGTGCTTGCCAAGCACGCAAGAAGCTCTGTGTTTAATCCCCAGCAACAAACCAGGCACTCAGGAGGTGGAGGCAGGAGAGATGGGGCAGGAAGATCAGAAGCTCAAGATCATCCTTGGCTAAAACTGAGTCTGAGATCATCCTGAGACCGGGTCTCAGAAATAAATAAATAGCTGGGCATGGAGGGTGCTGCGTGCCCAGCACTCTAGAGACAGGAGCAGGCAGATCGCTATGAGACTGGTCTACCATAGTGAGTCCCAGACCAGCTGGGGCTACAGGGCCGGGAGGTCCTGTCTCAAAAACAAAACTAAACCAACTAAACTAAATAAAGAAGAGATAATGTGGCGAATATGGAGGCTCCATATCATATGGTCCTTACTAGCAGGGCCAAGACACAAGCCCAGGCCTCTCTGCAGCCTAAAGCTGTACTCTTAGCTACCAGAACAGCCTGCTGTCAAGCAGTTAGCTACTAGACCAGAACAGAGGAAAGGGAGCAACTTCGACAAATTAAACCCCAGAAAAGAAATACCTTACTCTGCTCTGCAGGATCAGTGGGGTTTGAATTACCCTAAAACAACTCGGGAAGACTTCCACCCCCAACAGTGAGTAACAAACTTGTTTTAGGGATTGGTAAATGAGTGACAGAAAGAGAAAGAAGAATGTATTCACGGTCATAAAGATCAGAAGAGAGAAGAAAAAAGCAAAAGTCCCTAAACAAGTAAACAAGCCTGCGGGTCTCAAGTTAACTGGCTATAAAAGGTGACGACGCAGGGCTGTGCCTGGCAACCAGAGGCTTTTAAGCCCTAATAACAGCTCTGCCACCTAGAAGCCCTGCTGCTAGAGAACATTCTGTCCTTCCCTGCTGGGGAGCTAACCTGAGATTTATCAAGTGCCATGGAATGGAGCTGGCTTCCTGCTGGGCTCACAGACTCCTGAAGACCCCTAAAATTGTCTCCAGACCCTTCCTCAGTCGCAGCCTCTCTAAAACTCTTCTCTTTGGAGGCTCTTGCTGTTCCCTCCCACCTTAATGCTAATTCCCACCTCCCTGTGGCCCAGTTGAAAGGCACCTTCTCATTTGGGGTGGGGGTGGGAGGTGCAGTCTCTCTGGAAGCCTGGTGGGTCGATATGCACAGATGTTATTTGTTTTGGTTTGGTTTTGCTTTTTAAGGTATGAAAATTGAATCCACAGCCTCATACAGGCAAATGTGCTGCCTCTGAGCTTGATCCTCAGCCTCTTATTTCATTGGGCTGGCCCTGAATTTGGGATCCTCATGCCTCAGCTTCTTGAATAGCTGGGATTCTAGGCTTGTGACATTATACCCCTGCTAACTCTTCTTAAGCAATCCATTTAATCTCTCTGTAACTATGTTTGAAATAAGAAAACGTTGGTAAGGTGCTTAGCACAGTTCCTAGTTCATAGAACTAGCTAGTAATGTTATTTTTTAATTTCAGATTCCAAGTGTTTGGTTTCCAAACCCCACCTCCTCATCCCAGTTTCTCTATTGTGACATCAAATCAGAGAATCTTATAGCCAGAAGAGGTCTAGAAGTCCCCTAATATGTTTTTCCTCTATGTAATACACACACACACACACACACACACACACACACACACACACACATACCTTCAAGAATTAAATAATATGTCAAGAAAGTACTTGGCACTTGTCTGGGCTTTAGTAAATGCTTCATAAATGGGTAGAGCTGGCATCTTATTGTTTGTGTTGACCTGAAGGGAATAAGAGATAGTATATTCTAAGCCAAATATGAATGACCATGGCAGGTCCAGGAACATGGGGATTCAGGCTACTCTTAATGACGTATGTCATTGTGAATGTGGTCATATGAGATTTTTGAAAAATATTTTCATTTTACTTTATGTGTATGAGTGTATTACCTATATGTATGTAAGTACACCCAGAAGAGGACATCAGATCCCCTGGAACTGGAGTTACGTACACTTATTAGTTGTCATGTGGATGCTGGGAAGGGAACCAGGACCTCTGCAAGAGCAGCCAGTGCTCTTAACTGCTGAGCCATCACTCCAGCTCCCCATATGAGCTTCTATAGACACAGAACAAAAGATAATCATAAATCAACACATTTAGTAAATGCATTGGTGGCAACATCAGGTCATTAGGTGATATAACAGGAAGATCTGTCTAGAGGCTTCAGATGGTGTCTGCTGTCATTCTTAGCTTTTGAGTTTGATGTTTTATCTGATAGTCAAAAGGATGTTGGTAAGATACAAGGTGGATGATAAATGACTATTACGGGGACTAAAGATAGCCTAAGATAATTTTGGAGCTTGATCTGAAGCAGTCTGACCCTCTACAATCATGAATCTTCAGAATCTTCAACATAGATGTGGCTTTCTATCTTGGGAAATATTAGTTCATATTTATTTATCTAAAAAGGTATTTATCCATCCATCCATACATACATACATACATGTATACATCCATACATCAATCCATTGTGTATTCAGTAATCACTTATTTGGTGTCCTGGTTGCTGGGACTTAGTATTACTAAGAGAGGGCACTTAGTTTAAGACACAGCATTGCTCCAAGGTTTAAAAAAAAAAAAAAAAAGTGTGACCAAATCAGATATTAAGCTCCAAAACAAACAGAAAAGATTTGAAGGTCTATATTTTCTAAACAGTATTTTCTGTGTGACTATTTATTATTATACGTGAAGGGAAGAAAGAGATCCCCTCTCAGTTTAACAGTGACACAGAAGGCACATATTTGATGTTTTGCCTTTCAAAGAACAAGGTATGTGTTTATTGCAAAGATCTCATCACTCAAAAAGCTTTTAAATTGTTTTTAATAGCTTGAATGTTGTCAATTCTGGACATTTTTAGGTTGGGTAAGATGTTTGGGAAATAGTTGAATACTAGTCAGACTCATTCATGCTTGGTGGGAAAAGTCATGCTGAGAAATTCATTCTAAATGAAATACAATGAGGCCACAGGGCAGGGTGTGATTTCGCTGCAGCCTTGATTCTGCACACACAATACATGCACGTGTACTTTACATATCCTCATACCATGCCAAGCTCATGAAAAATGCCTGCAAGTCCTCAGCTTTGTCTATTATATGCTATGATGTGCAGTGCTTTTACTGTACGTACAAAATTTTCTGCTCTCATAGGAATGTAATAATTTAATTATGGAAAACAAAGACTTTTACTGTTTTCTTACCTTTATTCTTCAGCATATGTCTTTGGGTTGGAATATGTTAAAATGTTTGCTGTGAAAAAAAATTGCTGTTTGAGCCAAGTGCGGTGACACATGTTAGTCCTAGTACTTGGGAGGCAGAGGCAGGCAGATCTCTATGAGTTTGAAGTCAGCCTGATCTATATAGCAAGTTCCAGGCTAGCTAGGGAGAGACTCTGTCAAAGAAAAGGGGGTGGGAGCTGGAGAGATAGCTCAGTGGTTAAGAGCAATGTTAGCTGTTCTTGTGGATTCCCAGCATCTACAAGGCAGCTGACAGCTATCTATAACTCCCGTTCCAGGGGGATCCAACACCCTCTTCTGATCTCTGTGGGCACTGCAAGGCATGGGTGCACTTACACACATGCAGGCCATCTGCTCATACACGAAAAAAAATAAATAAAATATTTTTTAAAGGGAGGAGCATATCCATCTCATTAGTATATAATTGATTGATTTCATCTTTAATAAATGTTAAAAACTATACATATACCAAAGACTTGTTTTTAAATACATTTCTTTATGGTTTATTATCAGTAAATGATTTGCATGGCTATTTTATATTCCCATATACCTAGGGTCTTATAAAAATTTCTCAGGTAAAAAGGGGTCACAAAGTAGAAAAATGGTATGAAGCCCTGATCCAGAGCAGTTCAATGGATCCAGGACAAGGAGGGACAGAGCAGCTAGGACACCAATTTCTCCAACATGGGGGAGTCAAGCACTCCTTATCTTCCTGTTCCTTCCCGTCCTCCCATCCTCACTCTCTGATATGAAAAGTCCATTAGGAAGGGACCAGATAGCTTTTACACAGGAATGCAGTGCATTGTCATCTATCTTGTCTCTCATCCAAAGAGATCTACACAGACTTGACTCCAGTTGCTCTCACACTGTGACATTCCAGATGTTTTCTACCTGTTCTCAAGTTTTCTAATCCTCCAATGTTCATTGAGGTGTGTTATGTGCCAGGCACATACTGCTCTTCTGTCAGAGACACAGAAACATTTATTGCACCTTCTCTCTCACGTTGACTCTATGGATTTTACTATGAATAGCAAAATTTTTAAAGTGCCATTCTAGACAAGAGAAGCAGATCATTGAAACCAGATGGCAGAAAGTAGCAAACTCACTGCTGAAGTGGTCAGGGATGCCTTTGGAGGCAGAGCCCTCTAACTAGAGTCTTCACAGTGGAGGTGGGGGGGGATTTAGGAAGCTGAAGATGACAATATCGGGAAGGCAAACCTGTGGTCAAGATTGGTCTCTGGGGCACTGGAGGGATGGCTCAGCAGTTAAGAACATTTGCTACTTTTGCAGAAGACCTGGGTTTGGTTCCCAGGACCAATATGGCAATTCACAACCTCCTGTAACTCCAGTTCCGGGGGATTCAATGCCATCTTCTGGCCTCTGTAGACACTAAACACATGTGATATATGTATGTACATATATGCAGGCACTCAAACAAACACACAAAATAAAAATAAAATAAAACCTTGAGAGATGGCTCAGCAGTTACAAGCACTTGCTCTTGAAAAGACCTAGGTTCAGTTCCCAGCACCCACATGGAGGCTAACAACAGTCCATAACTCCAATTCCAGGGCATCTGACACCCTGTTCCAGCCTCTGAGGGCAGTATACTCAGGGGCGCCCTTATGTACATAACAGGCAAAACATTTATATACTTTAAAAAAATTTTTTTTAAAAAGATTGATCTCCGGTTCTTATGTTTCGCTGGTCATTCCTTACAAGTTTTTTTGACAAGGACTTGAACTTGATCTCTAAGCAAAAGAATTTCCTCTCCCAGCAGCACCAAGTCTTGTGACCTGATGACTATATGAAAATTTGTTTACAAGTCACAGAGATTCAACCAAAACTATTCAAAGTAGAAGTGATTTATTGTGTGTTCCTGAAAAGTCTAAATGTGGTTGCATAGACCTGGAGACAATTCATGTCAAGAACTCTGAGACTGTGGCAGGACTCTTGTCTACACATATTTCTATTCTACTGAGATCCACTGTTGAAGTCTGCTCCAGTTGAGGGGAAAGGAAGACAGCTCTTGTTAGGTCTATACTCATCCCACTGAGCTTAGTAACTCCAGCAGGAAGTCGAGAAGTTTCTGGTTTCTCTCCTTAGACCCTTCTTGGGATCCTGCACAAAACAGTTATGGTAGTTAACACTGACTGTCACCTTGACAGGATCTCAGCTCACCTAGGAGACAGACTTCTGGCCTTATTTGTGAGGGCATTTCTATACTGAGTTAGCTGAGGTGAGAAGACCCACCCTAGTTGTGAATGGTACCATCCCATGGGCTTAGATCCTGTATTGAATAAGAAAGAGAAGGCTTGGTGGCACATGCCTTTATTCTCAATACTTGGAAGGCAGAGACAGGCAGATCTCTGTGAGATCAAGGCTAGCCTGGTCTACATAGCAAGTTTCAGGCCAGCTGAAAGTGCCTTTAGACCCAGCACTTGGGAGAACAGCTTGGTCTATATAGTGAATTTGAGGTCAGCCAGGGCTACAAAGTGAAACTCTGATCAAGAGAGAGAGAGACAGACAAATAGACAGAGACAGAGATAAAGACAGAGGGCAAGTAGAACACTGTCTTTCATTTCTCTCTGCTTCTTGACTGCAGAGGTTATATGCCCACTACCTTAAGCTCCTGCTGTCATGATTCTCCCACTGAGATGGACTGTATCCTCAAGCTGTAAGCCTTTCCTTACCTTGTTTTGTCAGGTATTTTTGTTGCAGTAATAAGAAAAGTAACTAATACAACAGGTAAAATAGTTTCATTGATGGTATTCCAAAGTAGTCTGTCATTGGGAGTCTCTGCTGGTTTATTCTGGAACCTGAACCCATTACAGACCTTGCAGATAGACATTGGTCTCTGCTTCCTCCCCACTCCAGTGGCCAAGCTCTTTTCTCAGGGAATCATTAAATTGCCGTGAGAGCCTATGTACCCATCTTGGGCCACTGCAGAAGGGTTGGCCCCTGGACTAGCATCTAAGGAGATGTGATGTCAGGACAGGGGTCAGATGAGAAAAGCAGGTTAGGCTGGCAGACCTTCATACCTAGCAGAATCCATTGAATGGATTTGGTGATCAGCCAATGAATGGAGCAGAATCTTTGCCACCAGCCAGAACTCACTTAGAGAATTTGCGACACGTGTGGACTGTGGATATCACATTCAGGAAGAGCAAAGTTTCAGTCTTAGTGCTACCCAGGGTTCATGTTCAGTGACAACTAAATTCTGCTTTTGAGTTCTCAATGGACAGCGAGCTCTAGGTTGCTGACTGAAGAGGATAGCGGCTTGTGAACATTTTAGCTCAGAATTACAGAGAGAAAAATGGAGAGGTTCCTGACAGCAATGGCCTGTAGAACTTTCTAGAGTAATAGGAGTGGTCTGTATCTTCAATGTCTATTACAGTAGCCACTGTCCACATGTGGGTATTGAAAAGTTAAAACATGGTTAGTGTGCTAGGCTTCCTCACATGTGCTTGTAATCTCGGGACTTGAGAAGCAGAGCAGGAGG
Organism: Eospalax fontanierii; assembly: GCA_035773235.1. Classification (NCBI taxonomy): domain Eukaryota; kingdom Metazoa; phylum Chordata; class Mammalia; order Rodentia; family Spalacidae; genus Eospalax; species Eospalax fontanierii. The sequence goes on along the minus strand of CM069536.1, from coordinate 47,092,710 downwards.
ATCTCCAATGAGTTTGAGGTGAGCCTTATCTACAAAGTAAGCTCAAGACCAGAAACAAAAACAACACCTGAAATCCCAGATCAAGGTCAGGTGTTTCTCTCTCGGAGTTCCTCCCACTTGGGAGTTTTGTTCTCACTTTTCTTTAATAAATCTGCTTAAAAGAGGGGATAGGGTGCAGTGAGATGGTTCAGTGGATAAAGGGACTTGTCACCAAGCCTGACAACCCAAGTTTGATCCCTGAAACCCATATGATTGAAGGAAAAAAGTGACTCCTCCAAGTTGTCCTCTCACCTCCACCCATATCATGGCATAAGCCCCAACCTGCAAATAAGTAAATGTAAAAAGATTAAGAAAAAAATAAGGCCCAGGAGACAGCTCAGTAGGTAAAAGTGCTTGGTGTACAGGCCTGACCATCGACCTGAATTTAGTCCCTGGAACCCACATGAAAAGTCGAATGTACAGTGCACAGTACAGTGACAGAAACAAGAGAGATTCTGCTTCCAAACAAGATGGAAGGAGAGAACCGACCCCTGAGATGTTGTCTCTGACCTCCTCATGTATGTGGTGGCACACTTGTGCCCACACTCACATACACACTTGAAAAAATAAATAAATTGGATGTATGATTAGTACAACTAAGGAACTGAAGCTTCATTTTATTTAGTTCAAATTAACAGTTATACCGACATGGCTTCCGTAGCCATGTACAGCTAGAGCCTGTGTATTAGACACTAAGCTAAGCCTTGGACAGCATCTTTTCTCCAGGGCTTGAAAGGAAAAAAGGTAGGATAAATGGAAACACAACATCCTCACTGGTAGTCAATGGAAGGAAACACAGACGGCATAGAATGGGAAATGAGGAAGAGCCCGGTGTCAACCTCCTTCCTAGACACAGATACCAGATGCTGAACTCTGGCAACTGTCACCAGGCTCTGAGAGCCATTGCCTATGAAAAGGACTTTACCAAAAGTCATCTGAGGCTACCAGGTGGCCATAAAGCCACTATCCAAGTGAGGAAGGAAATAACTTCCACACCTCGAATAGCCCCATGGGGAACCCCACACACCATGATTTTGGAGACCTCACATCCCACACTCTTCCCTCACTACGGAAAGTTTTTCATTCGGTACTGGAGGCCCTCAAGTCACATGCCCATTAATAGTCAAATCCCTGCAGGATGTCAGTTTCACATGTGTTGACTACATGCTTTCCAGGTCATCAGAGGAAAAGTGGATCTTATATAATTTCCTGTGCAAGAACAAACTGTCACCTCACACAGTGGGAAACGATCCAAGCCCCATAGCAGGAGGCTCCACCCACAACTTCTAGCCCAGAGAGGGATCTTCTCTGTCCCCACAGTCAGGGATGAAATATCTGGCTCCCGGCAATTCAGGAGAGAAACTTGAATTATGCCTGAAAATAAACACCGAGGAATGGGTGAACTAAAGCTTCCAGGCCAACTATCCCAAGGCATCTGTCAGGCTTTGACTGGCCCAGAGTAACTAGCTGTCATGAGAGTGTAGGTAGGAGCCTGGGGTCACAATCTGTGAACTGTGAACCAGTCCATTGTCAGGCTTATGAGGTTCCTCATACAGGAATAAAAAAGAACATTTTAAATTAAAATTTAAACTAAAGAAAGAGAAGAAGAACTTGTGGGAGAGGAAGTAAAATTATTATCCCAATGAATCCCTGTAATCCCAGATGCTCCATGCTACCAGAAGCCAGTCTAGGGTTAGTCTGGGGAGGACTGAGGGAAGCCTACAGTGAGAAACACTGCAGATGCCCATGGATCGCAAAGAGCACTGTGTGCCAGGCTGATGCCAATCTGGCTCTTTTCCATGCACCTTCTATGTTACCCCATGATTCACATATCAAGCTTCCTAAAGCTTCCAGGCCAACTATCCCAAGGCATCCGTCAGGCTTTGACTGGCCCAGAGTAACTGGCTGTCATGAGGGTGTAGGTAGGAGCCTGGGGTCACAATCTGTGAACTGTGAACCAGTCCATTGTCAGGCTTATGAGGTTCCTCATACAGGTCCTAAGTTCTGATCATAATTGCTGCATCTTTTGGGAGTGCTTTTTTCTGTTGCTGCTTTTTTGTAACAGCATAACATTTAACTTTTTGACTTATGCCTTCTGAATGCTAGGATCACATGTATAAGCTACCACATCTGGCTTAGGGTGGTATTTTTTTTTTAAGATTTATTTATTTGTGTGTGTTTGTATGAGAGTATGTGTGCAAGAACAGAGACCAGAAGAGGGTCCTGGGGGTCCTTCTCTATCACTCTCTACCTATTCCTGAGCATATGGCTTGTCTTTACCTAATTAGGCTGAAAGCCAGGAAGTCCCAGGAATCCTCCAGTCTCCTCCCCTCTTAGACTTGGGGCTACAGGTGTCTACAAAATGTCCAGCATTATGTGGGTGCTGGGAGCCCAGCTCCAGTACATGCTAACCACTGAGTTATTTCTCCAGTCTAGCTCTGATTTAATTGAGACAGGGTCTCTCTGTAGCCCTGGCCAGTTTGGAACTCACTAAGGAGGCCAGGCTGGCTTTACTCTCACAGAGGCAGTCTGACTGCCACTGCCTGTCCAGTTCTAGGTTTAAAGGCATGTGCCACCTCTCCCAGCCTACTTTTTTTTTTGTTTTTGTTTTTTTAAGATATGGTCTCCCTGTAGTCCCAGCTGGTCTGGAACTCTCTTTGAAGACCAAGCTGGTCTTGAACTCACAGAGATGCTCCTGCCTCTGCCTCCCAAGTACTGGGATTAAAGACATGCATCTCCGTGCCGGACTACTTTTTTTTTTTTTTTTTTTAAAGCAGGGACTCAAGTAGCCTAAGTAGCTTCAAACTCCTTAAGTACCTGAGAATGACCTTGAACTTCTGATTGTACTGGCAAGTACTGGGATTATAGGCATATGCTTCCACACTGGGTTTTCTATAGTTCTGGGGATGGAACACGGAACTTCCTGCATGCTAGAAAAGCACTCTACAGTTAAGAAAGTTATATTTCCAGTCCCTGAGAGTCCGTTTAGAAAAGCAAATTGAGTTCGCACACCCACATGCAGTGCAGCATTATTCACAACAGTCCAGAGGAGGAAACAATCCAAACATCTATAGCTGTACAAGCTATGGAAGATCAGTTCTAGCAAAAGGAAGAAAATCCTGTGATGAGATCCCCTGGATGAACTTTGGGGACCTCATGCCAAGTGAAATAAGCCATTCACAAAAGACAGACTGTATTCTTACTGTATAAGATATGGAAAGTCATTGAACTCATAGGAACAGAAAGCTCAGTAGAGGCTTCCTGGAGTTATGCAGGGAGGGAAATTAATACTCAATGAGTTCAGAGTTTTAGACCATAAAAAACTTTAGAACTCTGTATATCAATGTGAATATAGTTAACACTATGAGCTGGATGCCTAAAAAATGGTTAAAATGATGGCGGCTGGGGAGATGACTCAGCAATTAAGAGCACAGGCAACGCTTGCACAGGATCCAGGTTGGTCTCCAGCACACACATGACAGCTAACAACCATCCAGTTCCAGGGGATCCAATGCCTTCGTCTGGACTCCTTGGGCATTGCATGCACATGGTGCACTTAATTATATAATAACATTCAGGCAAAACATTCATATACCTAAAATAACTAATAAATCAAAAAGATTTTAAATGGTTAAAATGATAAACTATATTATTTTCATCACAATTTCAAAATATCAAATGAAAACAGAGATTTCTACATTCTTATGAAAAATATAGAAAATTGATAATGTATGTTTTATGAAAGCAAGAAATGCTTATAATTTAAACATTATATAGGAATTAAAAAGATTAGTGGCAGGACGTTCCTTGGTCCGGCTCTCTTTCCCACAGACAGCCAGGGTTCCAGTTCTCTTTCCCATTCATTCTCTGGTTTTCGACGCATATTGCCCTATCATTACAAAATTTGCTGCTAAATAATTATTTACCAGCCAGATACCTAAGACTCTCTCTACAAAAGATGAAGATTCATACCTAGCTTCCAACTTTCTCACTAATCTCTCATTTTTATTACCTCTATTTTGTCTGTGTTATGCTTTGACAGTTCCATCTGTGTATATATTTTTATTATTTTGCCCTGCGCCATCGTCCCTCCTGCCCTTCCTTTTTCCTCTGAGCCCCTTTTTCTGCCTACTGTGTCACCCTCCTACTTTCATGTCTCTGTGTGTCTATCTATGTGTACAACCTACTGAGTTTAGTTAGGGTTGTTTGCATGAGCGTGGGTGGGAAGGGATGTTTGTTTGTTTGAGATAGGGTCTCCTGCAGCCCAGGCTGACTTTGAGCTTCTGATCCTCTTGCTTTTACCTTCCTGTGCTTGGATCCTAGGTATGTGCTGTCAGGACTAGTTTGTGTGGTTCTGAAGCTGGAACCCAGGGCTCTGTGCATGTTAGGCAAGCACTCTACCACCTGAGCTACAGCCGCATCCTCCATTCTCTTCTTTTAAATCATTACACTTTTCAGTCATTCAATCAGTCATCATTGCAAATATACAGTGTGCTGATACTACTCTTGAAAATGATTGGATTCGTTTTCAGTGGTTGCCTTGCTTCCAAAACGAGGGCATTTCCCTCTGCCTCCCAAGTTCTGGGATTACAAGCAAGTACCACCAAGCCTGAATTCTGTATTACCTTGGATCAAACCCCAGATTTCATACATGTTAAGCAAAAACTCTACGGACTGAGGTAAATCCCCAACCCCTCCACTCTTAACTTCTGTCAGTTAGCTCTACATTTATATTATTACAGTTGATAGCATTTAATTGAATCTCTTATTTTTTTAATTTTTATTTTATGTGTATGAGTGTTTTGCCTGCATGTATGTAGGTGTATCGTGTGTATGCAATGCCAGCAGAGGCCAGAAGCAGGTGTCAGATCCCCTGGAACTGTAGTTCAGGACAGGTTTTAGCCATGATGTGGGTGCTAGGAACTGAACTGAGGTCCTCTGAAAGAGGACTGTGCCACCTGTCCAGACCTCAGTCCATCTTATTTTGCAATAGATGGGTTTTTAGAAATTGAAAGCACTATGTTTATCCAAGTTTGAGTTTTCAGTGCTGTTCCCTCTCTATGGATTCAGGGCCACAACAGACCTGTCCTTTCATCAGGTGCGGGAAACAACTGGCTTTGTAAGTAGTTGATGAAGACAAGGGGCAAATGTTTAACTTACACAGATTCCTCACAGCGAAAACAGCAATAAAATCAGGCCTGAGATTAGAGACAATACTTCCTAAACAAGACAGTACGCTGTGATCCACCCAAATAGAACCTTCCTATCTCTCAGGCCTCACTAATTAGCCATTCCTTCCTTTGCTGTTAAGCAAAGACCTCAACAGGTATTCCTGGGAGGGCCACCTTCTTTATCAGATGGCTGCCTTCCTGTGTGTCAGGAAGAGTGAGCCTGCCCAGAAGCACAGAGCATCAAGAGCACCAGGCAGGTGGGGGCACCATGGACAGAAAGGGCAGCCAGCTCTTCGCTACTTCCCAGTGCTGGGAAAGGCAGTGGGTGGCGACCGCGCTTCCTCATTTCTTGCTCCTCCACCCACCATGACAACAGCTTTCACGGCTTGCCGAGACTGACGTCGGTCAGCAGTGGCGAAGCCTGACGTGCCACTGTGTTTCCAGGCGTGCCGTGGATGGCAACATCGCCCTGCGGGCCTCCAGCTGCCCAGGGCAGGTGAGGGAGAAGTGGGAGGTCAAAAGGAAACCAGGGAAGACCACCCTGAGAAAGTCAAGGAGTTTGCTGTCTTCTGCTTCAGAATTCTGGGGTTGGCCTGAACTCGTGAATATCCTTTCTGTCCTTGCTTTCCCGTCACTGCCCGTATCACATGCGATGCTTGGCTTTGTGTCCTTCTGTAGCACATGGCTGTAGGCTTCCTGAGGGCAGTGCCTGCCTGTCAGTGTTTACCGTGGCCTCCTTCCCCGCACTGCACACGGCAGGTCCTATGTGTCTGGCAGCCTTTGCTACTAAATGAAGCACCAGGCAGATGCTCCTTGGTTTGTAAATGCCTCTCTCTTCAGCAGGTCTGGAGCCCTGGCCTGTCCATCCCAATAACCTTAGCTCGTCGAATCCAACTGAACTGCAAGAAGCCAGGGAACAATTGTCTTTTCAGCCAAACCAAGGGTTTTGGGTTGGTTTGGAGCCCGAGGACACACTAATACCTTCCAGTATATTAGCAACACCCACTAGATTTCTGGCCACTTGAGGTTGTAGAGGTTGAAGAAGACTTAGGAAAAGGAAGGCTTTCAGTGTCTGTTACCAGATGGTAGAATCTTGAGGCAGGGAAACCATAGCAATAAAATCAAGACACACATTATGAACAAACCTAGTCTGTCTCCTTTGTTGCTACTTTAATTCTAGCTAGTCCCCTCAAACCAAAGACAGTTAGCACTAACCAGAAGGCCCCGGGCTGCCGGTGTAGCGAGGACAGCAACTGGCTTTTATCAGTTTTCTGAGGGGGACAAAATTTGGTAATTGCCATGAGTCATAGACCTGGTTTCAAAAGAACTTTTTGTATACAAACATCTTGACCTTGGACTTGGTGGGTTAATGAGCTTTGACTTATCCTAGGAACAGTTGGATCCCTCCTGTGGCTGGAGGTAGTGCTTTACTAAAGGACTTCTTAAAAAAATATGTATGAGTATATTGCCTGCGTGTATGGAAGTATACCCATGCATGTCATGCAGGGCCCACAGAGGGCAGAAGAGGACGTGGGATGCCCTGGAACTAGAGTTATAGACCGTTGTTAGCCTCCATGTGTGTGCTGGTAATGGAACCCAGGTCCTCTGCAAGAGTAGTCAGTGCTCTTAAGCACCGAGCCATCTCTCCAGCCATCTTACTAAAAGACTTTTAGTGCTTGAGTCAGAAACTATGGCTCCTGTCCTATTGTCCGTGTGTCATGTCTGCATAAACGTTGCGGCCTCCTGGTTTGGTTTGTGTCTTATGATAAGGCAGAGGGACTGTAGGTGTTTGAGCTGCCAATAAAGATCAAGTACACAAATCAGCTTCAATGGACAATAAGCAACCCTGCTTGTAGTCTTGGACCAAATATTTCTCACATGATCAACAGAGCCACCACTAGTCTGACTCAAAGCTGAGGAAGTAAAAGAACAGACGCAGTTCAAAGGCAGAGGTGTCAAGTCTTTAATCATCTACTAGGTGTCTATAGGTTCTAGTAAAAAGTCTGTTTTTAGCAAAAGCAACCTTCAACTCTCTGTAGAGAAACCTAGACAATTATCATAACACACATCAGATGATCCTCTGCTTTGAAACCACTAGATTATTAAAACTGTATTCCTTAGCCTTGGAACCTCCACAATTCATCATTTTTAGGTCAACTAAGTGCAAATGCTAGGGAGCTCACTTAGATTGCCTTTGTGATTTTGGTAACATTTTGAGCCCTAGTAGTTTTGGTTTCATTTAGTCATAAGTGGCTCCTACTTTGTAAACACTCTGACTTTGTGACCTAATGTTGGTATTTTATGACAACAGTTGTTCAGAGGAAAGAAAGATGGAGACGTATGTAATGCTTTTAACAGGTAACATGTTGAGGGCCCAGAGTTTGCCTTGTCTCCAACCTATTTCAGTGTCCATTTTGTAATACTTACAGTATCAATGGGCAAATTCACACTTAAAAGGAACAATATTTGTAAAGAATTTTCACTTTTTTTGAAATAGCAAGCAATTCAAACCAGCCTACACGAGCCATCTATTGAAAACGGATTAAATAAATGATATACTTTCATATAATGGAATTCAGTGTGGCCATAACATAATGAGCAAGCACTTCGGTACTGCTCATATGGATCATTCTCCAGGATTCATGGTTAGGTGGGAAAAGTAAGGCACAGGACACTTTGTAGAGTACATAATCATTTATGGGACGAGAGAAGACTCATGCATATACATGCAGTCACTGTGTATATGAAAATATTTCCTATTACAAATATAAGAATCTGGGCCAGAGAGGTGGCTCAGTGGGTAAAGGTACTTGCTGCCAAGTCTGAGATTCTGAGTTTGAGCTCATGGACCCACAGGGTAGAAGGAGAGAACCCATTCCTCTAAGTTGTCTTCTCTGATCTCCAGACAGGTGCCATTGTACATATGCATCTATACACATACATTACATTACATCTATACATTAAAATAAGTGTGTGCATATTTTAATTTAATATTTAAATTTAATTTAATATTATTTTAAATAACAATAATGAATACAAGAATTTTAGCTGGGTGTAAGGGCCTATAATCCTAGCACTGGAAGGGTTGAGACTGAACTGGGATACATAGTGAGAGCCTCCATGTATTAAATATGAGTAGGTTGAACACATGTTACTAAATAAAGCACATGTATGAGTGTGTGAACATGTGTAACTATATTGTAAGTACGACCATATTAAAATGCAATTATGAGTCTCTGCATTAACTGTCACCCAGTGCAAAGAGATGCTCCTTGATGGAGTTACATCCTGATAAACCATCATAAGTTGAAAATATTATAAGTTGAAAATCATTTAGCACCCTAGTCTATTGAACATCACAGTAACCAGCATAGCAGATGGTAGAGCACTGACTGCTTCCCCTGTAGTCCTGGTTGCCTGGGAGCTGTAGCTCACTGCCACTACCCAATTTCATAAGAGAGGGTGTGGTACTACACGCCACTAATTCGGGAAAAGATCACACTTCTTTTTTTATTATTATTATTTGACCATTTCATACAAGTATACACTGTATTTTGGTCATCCTCCTCCCCTCCTACTTCTGCTGAACCAATAAGGTCTTTCTTCGCAATAAGGCCTCTTCCTACTTTCATGTCTTTCATTGTCTTATAACCCACTGAGTTTAATAGGGCTGCTTGCATTAGCATGGTGGGGAGGCTATTTACTTGAGCAAGAATAACTTGCTGATGGCTACAACACCAGAGAAAGTTACTCCCTGTATGCCAGTAACCATTAATTGCCAATAACTCCTCAGGGAAGGGTGGGGTCTCATGAGTCCCTCCACTGTCTGTGAATGTTAAAAGACTTGATATTATTATGAAGGTAACCACAGCTGCTGTGAGTTTGTGAGCGCAATGGCCCGCCACGTCCAGAACAAGACAGCATTTCACAGCACTCTTCCCCGTTCTCCAGCTCTTACATTCTTTCTGCCCTCTCTTCCTTGATGTTCCCTGAGCCTTCAAGAGGGCAATTATATTTCAGCGTTAAAACAGTTCTCTAACATATGCAGGGCTCCGGGTTCCAAACCCAGTACTGAAACGAAGCAAAACAAAACAACCAACCAAACAACGAATGTCTATAAAGCACACATGAGCAGAGGAATCCAGCCTCATGAATCAAGCACTGCGTGTGTGCCCTGAGACCCAGGAGGTCTTCCCTAAAAGAACTCAAACACTGTGGTGAGGAGAAGCTGTGATAGAAAGTTGGAAGGGAACTCCAACTTTGTTGGTCATAGAGAGAAGGCTGGGCTGATCTAGGGTAGAACTAAGCCCAGGTACCTGGAGAGAAGGCCAGAAGCTCTGAGAAGCTTGAAGAACACCCCTGTGCCTGGAGTTGCTCAGTACTGGTAACCCTCAGACACATGCTCAGGAAGCAACCTTCCCATCCCCAGGTGAAGCATCGCTTGACTCCAGACCAGACAAGCAAGGCATTGTTAGGTGAAGCCAGCTGGAATAGACCGTGCAGGTTAAGTGGGGTAGAGCTGGATGGACGAGTTCACACTGTGCACACAGAGAGGTACACATATCAAAGTGCCAGCAAACTACCTGGGCACAGGTTGGGGACAGATTCTCTCTCACATCCTCAGAAGGAATCATTTGTGTCTTATTTTGGTTACTGAACTGCCATTCAGGACTATGAGACAGTAAACATCATTGCTCTAAGCATCCAAATGGAGTCTAGGAGAGCGGAAGAGACATTACAACACCATGGTGAAAAAACGTGTGAATTGGACTTGGGCTCCACCATTTGGCCTTACTGCAGTGGGCAGGCCCTCCAGCTCCAGACCCCTGATTTTCAGCATATCTCAGTGCAAGCAGAGCTGTGGGGCTGTTGTGAGCAGTCGGCTGGGTTCTAGCATGTGCTAAGGGCTTAGTAGTCATGCCAATGCCATTGTTGTTATTAAGAACACAGCTTTGACAGACCCTGTTTTTAGGGTCTTTATAAAAATTCCTGATAGCAAAATTACCTCCAGCTTGCAGAGTCCAAACAGGAGATGACAGGAGCGGAAAAGAGAAGAGAAAGGCCGTGCTGGGGAGGGACCACAGGGGAGAGCCCACTGTGCTGGGCAGCATGCGTCCTTCCCCAGGTAACATGAACACTAGCTTCCGAAAAGACTGAAGAGGGCCTGGAGAGGTGACTGAGAGAGCTAGCTGCTCTTCCAGAGGACCTACGTTCAGTTCCCAGCACCCATGTCAGGGGTCACATCTGCCTGTAACTCCAGCTTCAGGAGATCTAACGCCCTCTTCTGGCCTCAGAGGGCACCCAAACAAATACGACATTCACACACACAGACAAACACATACACATAAATAAATATAAATAAATAAATAAATAAATAAATAAAAAGTAAATATTGGGACTGGAAAAATAGCTCAGTGGTTAAGAACGCTGGCTATTCTTGCACAGGATGTGGGTTTGATTCCCAGCACACACATGGTGGCTAACAACCATCTGTAACTCCAGTTCTAGGGAATGTGACGCTCTCCTCTAACCTCTGTGGGCATCACATGACACGGGTGCTCTTGCACACATGCAGGCAATCCCAATCCACTTACACACATTAAAAAAAAAAAATCTTTACAAAACAAAAAGGCAGAAGAGAATGAGATGTGGCCCAGGGAGAAGGGCCTACTAATGGGGATGAGGAGACAAGTCTGAGGTAGGAAGTAAGACAGGGAACCTAAAGGCAGGAACACTGAGGCCTTAAGGTACCATGCCCCTTCCCTGTTTAGCCTCTAGCCATGGTTGCTCGCTAGGGAGGCACCTCTTGGGGGATGTGCAGACCATAAACATCTCAGCCAATGCAGCCAGAGTCACCAGACCTGTAATAATGCGCCTTTCTGCCCTGGTGGAGAGAGAGTGCATTGTGTGAGTCAGCTGTGTCCTTAGACTTGTGTAGTTTGCCTCTCAGAAAGGCCTGATTGTCTTGGGCAACCTCCACAGCCTGGGGCTTCCGTGCAGTACATCACAGCAAACTCACAGCAGGCAAAGAGACAGCCGCCAGTAGGGGTCAAGGGCCCTGTGAGACTCTGACCTCAGCTGCCTTGAGGAGCCATTATAGGAAAGAGAGCAGGCTGAGGCAGATGTTTGGGGATAAACTAAATAGTCAGGGCTGTACAACCATTTCTAATGCCATGGAGAGGCTCACAAACCCACATCCAGATCAGCCATCAGGAAACTCATGGTTAAGAGTGGAGATATGGTGTCCGCATGCCAGTGTTAAAATAACCACCCCCCACACACACACAGTCCCAGGCAGTTACTAGTGATGATTTAGGGCAGAACTGCATAGTTTAAGTCAGACAGATAAGGCATAGTTTCCCTCAAAGTGAAGATAGAGAAGTATGAAGATTGGGTAAGTTGATGTCGGGTACTCTGGTATCTGGCTCCACATGAGTACCGAGAAGCCAAACATTTAGTAGGCACTTGGTACCCAGGTGTTACTGAATAGAGTTAGCCTGTGCCCTACTTTCTTGACTTCTATGCAAGATGTCAGTTTTAGGAGGCTTAGAAAGATACTTCTACTTTATAGAAGTATCTTTTCTCTAGCAGATAAAGGTATTTGGTACACTGTCTAAAATCACTTCAGCCAAATGACCTTGTTCAGTTTCCTCCTAGGGATGGTGCCCAGTCACCTCCCTGCTGCAAATCATCAAAGAGTAGGTCATGAAGTATACACAAGGAGCCTCCTTCTCCTGCCTCTTCTTGGCCTCCATGTGAATTCACATCCTGTGTTCTGCCTAAGCCCTGGCCTGGCCCAGTTCTCTGGAGATTATCTTTCCTCCACCTCATGTCTAGGCATCTACAAGAGCCAACACCCTCATCCCAATCAGCAACCAAGTAAGTTTCCAAAAGCTCTGGGAAGCCAGGCTCAGTCTCTCCTGCCTATGGCTCAGGACCCTGAAGGAATCGGGAGGGAATGTGCCTGCTGGGCCCCTGCCCAGTTCTGAATGAGGCTGGGCCAAGGGCCTCTCCTTATCCCTCCCCCACAGACACACAGGGCTTTATAGTCAGATTATGCCATGGAAACTATGCGCTTGGCCTGCCCTGTTCACATGGCCTTGGAAGAAAAAATAACAGCGCCTTCTCTCTCTGCCAAGACCCACAGTCCTACAGGCCCTAGCTATCAAGGCAGGCCTCTTATGTGAAACAGGTCCCTGTGAAAATCTCAGGAGGACTTGTCTGAGCGATGCCTCAAGTCCCCACCCTTCTCCAGACCCCCAGACATCTGCCTCCATCTCCTCAGAGATTGTAGGGCTGGGGCACCAGGAGGATGCTGCCTTATATGGCAGTTTCCTTCCAAGAGCAGTTGCACCTCCCTCTCTGTTCTCTCTCTGGTCCTGGGAGTCCCACTGTGATCCTCCTCTAGTCATTCCGGTCCCCATGCGGTGGAGTCAGCAAAGTGATAGGCCATGGTCAGTGGAACCCACCACCACTGCCTTCTAGACGTGTTGTCTTATGCGATGGCCACTAGTTACCATTTACATGTAATATTAAGAAAACTTTTAAAATTAGAAATTCAGTTCCAGGGGATGAAGAGATGGATTAGTAGTTAAGAGTACTTACTGCTCTTCAGAGGACGCAGGTGTGGTTCCTAATACCCACAAAGCAGCTAGCAATCCATCCTTAACTCTGGTTCCAGGGGATTCTATGCCCTGTTCCAGCCTCCTCGGGTATCAGGCACATGTCCTGTACTTACATACATGCAGGCAAAATATTCATACACATAAATTTTTTTAAAAATTCAGTTGCTGCTGAACACAATGGTACATTCCTATAAACTGAGCAAATGGAGCATGCTTAGAATTCCAGGTGCTCAGGAGGCTGAGGAGGGAGGCTCACTTGAAGGAATGAGTTCAACTCCAGCGAGGGCAGCGTAAATAAATACAATAGCCAATTCATTTCCTCAGGGTCACTAGCCAAATGTCAAGTGACTCAACTGTCACCTAAAGTTAATGACTACTGTACTGGACACCACAGAACTAGAACATCTCCAACAACCTAGAATGTTCTGTAGGGTAGCATTGCTCTGGACCAAGACCCAGAATTCCCTGCAAGAGGCACCTAGTTCACAAGACTCCTTGATGGAGTCTTATCTGGGTCTGTCCTCACAGAGCCAAACCCCACCACTAAGTGACATGTTCCTAGATCTCAGGGTGGCAGATGGGGGCTTTGGATGGATCTGAGACTTATGACCTAGAACCCATGGGAACCCTCAAGGTTCAGAACACTTTGGGGACACATGGAGGGAAGATGTGTACGCTTCCTCTGTTGTCTCTGTCGAAGTCCATGGATGCCCAAACTACGATTCAATCCTAGCTTTCTGGGATATTTTGAAGGAATGCTTTCCAAGTATTGAAGAGAGAACACATTTTCTTCATCATTCCACTATTAAATTATTCATTCATTCATTTATTTGAGACAAGGTCTTACCTGTAGCCCAGGTAAGCTTACTATATAGACTTGGATGCTTTTGAACATACGACCATCTTCCCAATTAGAGATTACAAGTGTGATCTTTCACACTTGGCTCAAATTTCCAAAAAAAATTTATTGCATATATATTTGTGTGTGTGTGTGTGTGTGTGTGTGTGTGTGTGTGTATGTGTGTGTGTGAGAGAGAGAGAGATCATATGCCACAATGCTTAGAGGACAACCAGCAGGAATCAGTTCTCTCCTTCCACCATGTGGTACCTAGGAATTTAACTCAGGTTCTTAAGTTTGGTGCAAGCATCTCCACCCACTAAGCCACCGGCCCCAAACTTTCCAAAAAGCATTTTTTGGTCTTTTTGAGACAGGGTCTCCCCATAGCCCCAGCTGCCCTGGAACTCACTATGTAGAACAGGTTGGCCTCAGTCTCACAGAGATCCACCTGCCTCTGCCTCCTGAGTGCTGGGATGACCCGTGTACAACACCATACCCAGACACAACTTTCAAATGTTCAACAATTTTTTGAGATGTAATTTATACACCATCTAGTTCACCCTACTTAAAGTATATTATCAGTGGTTTTTAGTAATCACAGAGTTCCATGACTTCACCACAGAGAATTCAATAACGTTTTCATCACCTCCTGAATACCTCTCATGCCCCTTAAGTCACCCTCTAACTGTTGGACTTTAATATAGAGGCAGACAGCAGATGGCCTGCATTGGCCAGCAAGCATGAACATGAGTCTGTCTCCCTCTTCTCTCTGTGGTCAGTTCCCCGAGACCAGGTGAGATACTGTGTCCTCGCCCTGCCCACACTGTGGGTACACAGTGAATGCCCCTTAATATTGCTGTCTTTGATGCCTCAGGCTTTCCTGCCGATATGAGAGAAAACAGGCTAATTCTGGGCAGAATGAGGAGGAATCTGGAAATTGTATGAGGGACCATGAGGATGCTGAGGTCAGGAGGAGCCTGGGGACTGAGTGGGTAAGACAGTAGCACAAGCATACCATTACACAGTAAAGGACCGAGAAGCACGGGGCCAAAGTTCCAGAACTTCTGGCCCCAGGATATAAGGCAACAGTAAGGCGAGGCTATCAAGCCAGAGAGCTTGAACTCAGAGGTTCCAGAGCACATTCAGCAGGGCCAAGAGTACAGTTCCCTGGTACCCTCCCTCCAGTAAGGGGAGAGGGGCCTAGATGAGCTCTGAGTCTTCTACATCTGGGATCCAGGGCCTGGAGCTGCCATGGTGGAAGGTTTTGAAGAGACACAGGATCCAGATCTGCAGACCTTTGCTATCTCTGTGTCTAGCTTATCATTAGCAGAATTCTGGCTCCTGTTCCTTTAAATTCAGAGTCTGGTCCCAGCTCTGCCTCACTCCCTCCACCTGTTCCAGATCTGGAGCCTCTCAGAGCCTGGGGCTGTAGCAGACTGGGGAGGTGACTGGAGTTGGCATGCATAGCTGAGAGTCTAGCAAGTGAGCTGAGACTAATAAACTCAAGAACTATTATAGCAGGTCCAAACAGGCCTCGGGGAGGATTCAAGAGCCAGGACCCAGGCCACAGTGCTGAATGAGGCTCTTTGGGTTGAGCCAGGCAGGTGACCGTGCTGCCCTGCACCTGGGCTGGGCTTGTATTTATCATTCCTGAGAGGCTGATCATTTGTGGTGGAGGATGAGGAACAGAAGAGCAGGCTCCATGGGAGGGACAATAAGATGGAGTAGACATCTGGTGTCTCTGGTGACCAAAGAGAAAGAGAATTTTTGTTTGGGGTTATACAGAGGAAAGGGAAGACTTGGTTTACCTAGATTTATCAGAAATTGCTGGAGATTAGGCTGAAGAGCATGGGCCAAGATCCTGTGTACCTACCATAGGGACACATAAAACTGGGCTCCCTCTGGAAGGGAGGAAGGTAGGAACTCACACGGTATTTCCACCAGCTTACGCACAGGGGATGTTTGTTTGTTTGCTTGTTTGTTTGTTTGTTTGTTTGTTGAGACAGGGTCTCACTATGTAGTCTTAGCTGGTCTAGAACCCACTAGGTAGACCAGGTTGGCCTCAAACTCACCGAAATCCACCTGCCTCTGCCTTCCGAGTGCTGGGATTCATCACCATACCCAACTACATAGGGAATGTTTACTACGTGCCAGCCACTGTCCAAGTGCCACACAGATACCAGGGATTCTACAACGTCACACATCTTGCAAGGGGTAGAACAAGAATTTGAGCCTCAGCTCTATGGATCCTGGACCAGGCTTACTCCTTCCACTGACCACTGCCCTCATTCATTCTTAGACAGACGGGCAGCAGCGTGGTGGCCTCAGGTCTTACAAAGGAAGATGCTGAGCTCTGGGGCAGCCATGCCCTCACAAAACCACACTGCCAAGGTTTGGTCTTCGCCCATGTTTCCTGCCATTCCACACTGAGGCTCTAGGGGTGGAAAGGTTAAGGCTTAATCTCTCAGAATTGCTGCTTTTTCAATCACAAAATACAAATTTTGTCCCTAAAGAAATAAAATAAAACTATCCCTGTGCTGTCGGGAGGGGGCGCAGGCTAAACAAATCAGCAGCAAATGAATAAAGCCTGCTTTCAAATGTGTCAACTGCATTGTTGTTGTGGGTCCAGGTGCCAGCTGCTGCGCTGACCCTGTGTACGTCATCCCAGCCACACAGGTAAGAGCAACAAGGAGTTTCACACAAAGCCTTTTGTGGACTTGACCCCATTTTCCAGCTTGACAATACGTAAGCCAGGCCCCGAGCTGTTTCTTCCTCTAGTGTCTTTTCACTGACCCCTGCCCATACCTGGCCAGCATACTCAACTCCCTCTGACCTACCTGGCTCCCTCCCTTGTGTCTAATGGTCCTACAGAACAATGAAAGAACTCTATTTCCAGAGTCACCAATTATGACCTGAAGCTGACCAAGTCACTTAATTTCTCAGACTCCTGAAAAACACAAACTCAGTGACGTCTGAGGTCCCTTCCAGCTCCAGGGTTGATGCCCACTGTTACTCATTCCTCGGGCTGGCTGTGCTGCCTGCTAGGGAAACCAAGGTACTTCTGCCAGTGACTGGCTCCAAGCTTATGATCTGCCACCGTGGTACAATTCAGGGGTGTCGTAGGAGGTGGAGGCTGGGGGATGGCGGCTGGCGGGGAGCGCCAATGGAGGCAAGCTGACTAGAGGTACAGAGTTCTTGCTGCAGGCACCAAAAAGGCTTCAGAGAAAGAAATCTTGGAGTAATTGTCAAATAACTGGAAAATGAGGAGGGACTTCAGAACAAGGAAACAGCGTGCTCGCAATGTAAATTATATTGGTAAACTGTCATGTGCTGTCTAAGCTTGTCAAAAGTACACTTTGGAAGCAAGGAGAGTCTCCCTCGTATCTTCCAAAACCCCCTGTCCTGGGTCAGACTGGCTCCCTGACTCTGTAATACAGACAGAGTAAAACAGCAAGCAACAAAGGGTGCTAAAAATGCCACGTCTTTGAGAACAGCTAGAAGGTGAACTATGCTTATCCCGTGGTATAAAAATGGCTGCAGTGAGAGTGGGAAGCCCCAGGAAACTCAGCCATGAAGAGAAAGCTGAATCAGGAACCCCAGCTGACTACCTCAGCTTCCCCAGTTCACGTTGGTAAGTCCTCGGTTTGATGTTTCCTTTGTTTGCTCTTTTAATTAGGCTACTGCAGTGGACCCTGCGGGATGTTGTAAATTCCCGGTTTGATGATGTTTTGCTATGTGTCCACGTTCACCACTTCTATCTGTGACTGGCCTTTTATTTTTTGTTTGCTTTGAACTTGTTAAACTCATTCACTCAAAACTGGAGATGGGGTACCATAGATCATTCTTTAGACTGTACAGAGCAGTATGCAAAGGCAGAGGTGAGGATTGGCAGGGCATAGTCCAAATCAGTCAGCGGAGCTGGAGTAGAAGCTGCCAGAACAAGAATGAGAAGGACCTTTAGAGACAGGTGGGGGCCAGGGTGTACAGGAATGTGGGCCTGTGCTAATGACTTTTCTGTTGTTGTGATGAACATCATAACCAAAAGCCACTTTGGGAAGAGTTTCTATTGTCCTATGGTTCCAGAGGGATAGTCTGTACTGATAGGGAGGCACAGCAGCAGGCGCTAGAGCTGGAAGCTGAGAGTACATCTTCATCCACAGGCAGGAAGTAGAGAGAACAGACTGGACATGGAGCAAGGTTATGGACTCTCAAAACCTGCCTCCAGTGGCATATTTCCTCCTAAACTTCCCCAAACAGCACCACCGACTGGGACCAAATGTTCAAATACATGAAGCCTATGTGGAACAGTTTTTCACTTAAAACACCACAGGGTCTATAGACCTATACAGGTTTAAAAAAATATTTTATCTATTTATTTATTTTTATTTTATGTGTATGAGAGTTATGCCTACATGTGCATAAGTGCATCTGTGTCGTGCAGTGCCCGTGGAGGACAGAAGAGGGCATCAGATCCCCTGAAACTGGAGTTATTAGCACCATATGAATGCTGGGATTTGAACGCAGGTCTTCTGCAAGAATAGCCAGGTCTCCTAACCACTGAGCCATCTCTCCAGCCCCTTATTTTTTTATGTGTATGAGTATATTGCCTGCATGTATGTAAGTACACCCATGTCGTGCAATGCCCATAGAGGTCAGAAGAGGGCATCGGATTCTCCTGGAACTGGAATTACAGATGGTTGTGAGCTGCCAGGTGGGTGCTGGGAATTGAAACCAGGTCCTCTGCAAGAACAGCCAGTTCTCTTAACCAATGAGCCCTCTCTCCAGCCCCCTATATAGGATTTTAAGCAGAATAGTCTGCTGTGAGTGTGGAACTATCACTCTAGTGACAAGAAAATGGAGTGTTAGTAAGTCAATTAGCCTGGGAAGAGAAAGACTCATCAGAACATCATCCTGCCTCCCAGATGAGAAAGACAGTAAAAGAAAACAAAGGGATCAGTGAAGACAACCGACCTCCTTTATAGCTTCTCTCATTCCTTCTCTCTCTCTCTCTCTCTCTTTCTTTCTTCTTCCTTTCTTTCTTTGTCTCTTCTCCCACAGGATCTTACTATGTACTCAGGCTGGCCCTGAATTTAAGCTTGCCTCAGACTCATGGTGATCCTTCTGCCTCAGCCTCTCAAGTGCTAGCATTAAAAGTATACTTCACCATTCTAAACTCAGGGATCCCAACTTCTGGCCTGGGTGCTTGCGTGGATTTTAGACTGAGAGGAGGAACAGCCTTGGGGACGAGAAAGTGGCGTGAGTGTTTAACTGATTGGGTGAGAATTCCAATAAGCTGGGAAACCTGCTATTTTAAAGGCTGTCCCTTTACAGGCCAGCTGAAACTCTCTTGGGAATGGCTATCTCATTCTTACAGACCTAGGTAAGGAAATATTGTTTTTGAGTCCCTCTCAAAGGCACACTCCTATTCCTGGGGCTTATGGTCCTATGCAAGGAGAAAGGTAGGCTATGTGACAGAAGGAAAAGTCTGGAAGGCTGAGGAAGGACAGATACTCCTGGGGCTGGGAGAGAGCTGTGCAGAGATCAGAAGCCAGTGATCTGTCTCATGTTAATCCTTGGTGTTGTATGAGAATATCAGAACCCTCCAAAGAAGTTGACAGCATGCCAGAGACAAAAGCTGTTTGTGCCACAGTTCTCCATTAGAGCCATGGAATAGTCAGTCCCCTAGCAGGTGAGCCTTTGTCCCCCTGGACTGGCTGCACAAAGTGAGGTGGTTGCACGGTGTAAAGCAAGTTGGGAGATGGACATTAGAAATCCTCTCTCCCCAATTCCCCCTGCTCCAGTGTGGCCCAGGAGAAAGGCAGAAGTCCCTAGGACCCCTAGAAATGCAGAGGTGAGTATGAGCTGAAGAGCCTGGCACCTGCCCAGGGCTCAAACCTGGAGGGAGCGGAAATGAGCAGGACCTCCACTAGGCTCAGGTTTGAATCTCTGACACAGGACTCACCAGCCATGGGGGACACCTGGTGCCCAATTCCCAGCTGTGGATACCGTGGATACTAGCAGACCAGGTCAGAGAAGGACACCTCCACAGAGGTTCAGATGAAAAAACAGGGTCCAGCGCCCAGACCTGCCCCCCTCTCCAGTGCCCAGAGTTACACGCAGGAAGGGGAGGAGAAGAGCCAAAAAGGAGGTGCAGCCCAGACAGGGGTTTGACTATTTATCCAGAAAAGGATAAACTCATTTAAACTAATTCACAGTAGAAGAGACTGGTTCTCTTTCACTGTCAATTTAAACTCTCCCAGTTAAAGACCTGGTGTGCTGGCACAGGCCTGCACTTCCAGCACTTGGGAGGTAAAGGCAGGATCTGGAGTTCAAGGTCATCCTCAGCTGTATAGTGAGTTGGAGGCTGGGCCTGGACTACTTGTGACTTTGTTTCAAATGACAAACAAGTAAGCCGGGCGTGTTTACACATGCCTTTAATTCCAGCACTGGGGAGGCAGAAGCAGGTGGATCATTTAGAGTTGAAGGCCAGTTGATCTACATAGTGAGTTCCAGGCCACACAGTGAAAACCTTGTCTCAAACAAAACAAAGAAAAAAGAATAGTGTGTGTTTGTGTGTGGGGGGGGGGACAGGTATGATCAAAATATATTGTATACTTGTATGAAATTCTCAAATAACTAATAAAATGTATTTTAAAAACAAACTACTACATCTCTCCCACTTAATATTAATGCACTGACGAATGTGAAGTTTGCATCATTCTAGATAATAAAGAGTTAACCTTTCACTCTTTCTAGAGGCAGCTAAGTTTTTGCATGTAATGTTTGGCACCTTCTCCAACTTCACTTTTAACTCAAGTTTATGGGCTATAATTTACATACAGTAAAACTCACCCTTTTAAAGTGTTTGAATGCATTTTGACAAGTGTGTGCAGTTGAATAACCATCACCTCAATTAACATCCAAAACAATTTCATCATCCCACAAAGGCCCACCGTGCCCCTTCATAGTTAAGCGCTGCTGGCACTCCGGCCTCCAGTGCCCAAAGATCTCGTTTGTGTCTCAGTCATGTTGCCTTTTCTAGACTGCTCTGAAATGCAATCATAGATTATGTCGCCCTTTATGCTAAACTTTTAAACATACTTCCTTAACTTCCTCAGCTTCCTCCTCCTTTCCCACTCAGCCTTCTCTGAAAATTGCTTTATATGGACAAGTCCTGGATCAGTGGCAACTTCCTCCAAACCTCTGCCTAGCTCCTCTGCGTGGCAACAGTCCCCAGGGTCACAGTATGGTGTAGAACATGGATAGTTAACATTCGAGTCCCGCTGGTTCTCCGAGACATTTTCTTTACTTTCTTTCCTTCTTCCTTTCTCCTTTCTTTTTTCTTTTTCTGAGACAGGATCTTCTGTAGCTCACGTGAGCCTCCAACTCATCGTGTAGCAGAGAATGACTTCTGAACCTCCTTGCCTCTAGCTCTGGTATTACAGTCATGCCCATCACACACAGTTTTGTGCGGTGGAGGCTAGGGATGGAGCCCAGAGCTTTGTGCATACTAGGGGCCGACTGAGAGACTTCCCCAGCCCTGCATCTTCTGTTCCTCCAAAGGGACTTCTTTTCGCCTCTGGAGACACACAGAAGCCCTGCCTGTGGATCGCCCCCACACACGCTCCCTTCTCTCTTCACCTCAGCAGCCCCCCGCCTGAGGAACCCAATCCAGGTACATTGCACGTTCCCTCTGAGGCTCAAGCATGCCGCCTCTTCTGCACACATGCTCTTCACCTTCTGTCATCTTGGTGTCTTGCCCCCAAACATTTCAAGATCTTGCTGGCCGCGGATCCACCCTGCTGCTCTCCAACTGCCTACAGCAGCGTTTGGTCAATTGGTTTGGGGTTTGTTGACAGTTGAGGTTTCTCTCTGTCAGTGAGGAAGAAGCAAGATACTACACTGCGATTTCCTTCAGATTTTGCAACTTCAGGACAAGGACCAGGCTTCATATGCCCCATCGAGCGTTGCCTCCACAGTGGTAAAGGATTAAGGCTGGGAAGAGGTAAGATAAGAGGGAACAGCATTTGAGCTTAGGGGCAAGGCTCGGTTTGTTTGACTAAGGAGGACCTCGAGTATCTGCCTTGCTGCCGATGTCTGACATTTGCAAGCTGACTATATCTCACAAGAGCTACCCAGCCCTTCTCCACTCACCTTGAACCCTTCAAAGGGTCATGTTCAGGGAACAGGTCCCCCCTTGGGTCTCTGCCAGGGAGGAAACTTGTAGAGGAGAGCGGAAGCACAGGGGAAGGAGAGTAAGGGGCTGTAGAGGCTGTGACTGGGAGATGCCGGCTCCCTCTCTGTGTGATAACACTTCTTTTGATGCCACTGGCTCCTTGACATAGGGGACTCAGGCTGTGTTCAGGCATTCACATGAAGCATGTATGGTACAAGGCTCTCAGCTTTAGCAGCTCTCTAAGGGGGAAGCCCAGTGGAAGACAATGTTCACTCAGCTCCTTCAGTGCTAGCCTTGAACTCCTTAAGTCACCCACTCTCCCAGCATTTTTTCTTTCACGTCTGTAACATGGTGGTAATCAAGAAACTAGCCCATTGGGGTTGTAATCTGCATGGAATGAGAGAGCCCATCTAAAGGATATGGCACAGGAAAAGGACCCCATAATGGCAGCCACTGTTTCTAGTTAGGTACCAAGGACTCTGAAATCTCAAGTCATTGCAAGTAAAGTTAAACAGAAAATAGCCTGCAAGTCTCAGGATAAGGAAACTGACTGATACCCTCAGTCAAATCAAACCCAGATCCTCTACTGTTAGACTGAGAAGTCCAGCTTTCCTCACATGTGCTGTCACCAGTGAGACTTGGGAGAAATCTTAGAGAAAAAGCATATTAGGGGCAAACCAAAGTTAAGTGCTCCTGCATTCTTGTTGTGTACAATCTCCTGCCAGCTGGGACCAAGCTCAGATGACACAGCTTTGCGTTTTGTTTGTTTTGAGATAGAGACTCCCTATATAGCCCAGGCTGGCCTTGAATCTGTAATCCTCCTGTCTCAGCTCCTTGGATGCTGGGCTTAGAGGCCTGCGCCAACATACCTAGATGAATTTGAGCTTGTTAAGGAAGCCAACATGTTTTCTTCTGTCCACCAGATCTTACTAGTTTTCAGGATACCACTGTAGGCCAGAGCTCAGAGGAGTGCCCTGAATGCCTCTTTAAGAAGCTTTAATTAACTGGAAGGAAGTTGAATCTCTCTTCTCAGCAGACAAAATAATCACACATCTTCAGAGAGAACAGCAGTACTAGTTTAAGTAATTAAAAATTTTTTTATTTATTATTTTTATGTGTATGAGTGTATTATTGCCTGCATGTGTGTAAGTGCACCCATGTCGTGCAATGCCAGCGGAGTTCAGAAGAGAGCATTGGAGCCCCTGGAACTGGAGTTACAGAAGGTTGTTAGTTGTCATATGGGTACTGAGAATTGACCTGGGTCCTCCGCAAGAGTAGTCAGTGCTCTTAACTGCTGAGCCATCTCTCCAGCCCCAGTAATACTAATTTTTTAAAAAAAACTCTGATTCCAGAGTGTCCTATAAAACTGATATTTTTATTATTTCCATTTTACAGACAATAAATGATCCTTAATGAATTAAATACCTGCTGGGATAACAAAGACAGGAAGCATTCTTTCAACAATTCTTTGACTGTGGATTTGAACTTGCATCTGAATTCAGGATTTTAGATTATATTTCTTCTTAAAAAAAAATCTTTCTTTAAAAATCCTTTGTTGTGCCAGGCGTGGTGATGCACATCTTTAATCCCAGCACTCAGGAGACAGAGGCAGGTAGACTCTGTGAGTTCAAGGCCAGCCTGGTCTACATAGAAAGTTCCAGGCCAGCTGGGACTATAGAGAGACCCTGTCTCAAAAAGACAAAAACAACAACAAGAACAACAAAAAACCAAACATTTACTTATTCTTTTTCTTTTATGTGTTTGAGTGTATTGTCTGCATGTATGTAGCACCAATGCCCACAGAGGTCAGAAGAGGGTGTTGGATACCCTAGACCTGAAGTTACAGACAATTGTTAGCCACAATATGGGTTCTGGGAACCAAACGTGGGTCCTCTGCCAGAGCAGCCAGTAGTGCTCTTAACTGCTGAGCCATCTCTCCAGCCTCCTTAAAAAGCATTTTTAAAAGCCAGGTATGATAGCACATCCCTTTAATCCCAGCACTGTGGAGGCAGAGGCAGGCAGATTTCTGTGAGATCAAGGCTAGTGTGGTGAGTTTTCAGACTAGGTACAGGGAGACACTCTCTCAAAAAGACCAAAAACAAATCCTTTTTTATTACTTATTTATTAAGTGTTTTAGGGGATGTGTGCATACAGGTCATGGTATAAGGGTTGAGGTCAGAGATGGATTTGCAGGAGACAGATCTCTCCTTCTACTGCGTGTGGAACCTGGGGATTGAACTCAGGTTGTCAGGCTTGGCAGCAGGTACCTTTATCCTCTGAGCCATCTCACTGGCCTTTAAATCATATTTCAACTTGGTGAGAAAACATGTGTAATACCTGCTCTTTTCTGTTCATCTTTGGGTCTTTGTTTTCTTGTCAAAGTTTGGGAAAATCTCAAGGATCAGCCCAAAAGAATGAACAAGTAGCTGACTTCTGCCCCCTAGAGGACACTGAGAAAGAAACTAGGAAGGCAAAATGTGTATGCTCAGGAATCCGTATAGGTTGGTCATACCTTACAAAAAAACCTTCCATCTAAAAAGACCAAGTTAAGTTTAGGAAAGGAAGGTGGGATGATAACAAGCCCAGAATATCTGGACAAAGAATAAGAAGAGGACGTCAGGGCAGACCAGTAGTCCCACCAGTCCCCATCCTTAACACAGGCCCCAGATACTTCTTTCTTCTAATATTTTATTACTTTTGTTTTGTGTGTATGAGTGTATTGCCTGAGTGTATGTAAGTGCACCTATGTCATGCGATGCCCATGGAGGTCAGGGCATTGTATTCTACTGGAACTGGAGTTAAGGATGGTTGCCACCATGTGTATGCTGAGAGCCAAACCTGGCTCCTCTGCAAGAGCAGTCAGTGTTCTTAGCCACTGAGCCATCTCTCCAAAACCCACCCCCCACGTGTCTTATATCAGGGCAAGCCTGGGAAACAAACACCTGTCATCCATTCATCCTAAATTGCTTCAAGAACACCTCCCATCTATATTGCTTTTTTCAGCATATGGTAAAGCAGAGGGAGTCGGGTCTAGGTCCTGTTCCAAAGGCAATTGGTCAATTATATTATCTCTGATACACTTGGCTTGCTAATTGAGAAAATGGCCCATTTTCTGAATGGTGTGGGAGCCAAGACACCCACGTCGTGCTTGCAGACAGGGTTTTACTTACTTTGGCCAGGCCTCTGTTTCCTTGTTTGCAATACTAGAGGGTGGCATACTTCTTATGCCTCCTTACGCTTGACCGGGAGTCTGTGTTTGTAGATCCTAAGCCCCTCTGCCTCCCCTAGAGAGGCTTCTGGGAGAACCTTGCTTAGGTCCCCTGCCTACGATGCTGGGCTCCATCCCCGTGCAGCTGCCGGAGCCTGTGGTCTTCATGTTTCTGAGGCTCAGAGCTTCAGGCATCCCTGTCATTGGTGCTCATGGAGATGCTGTAGGAACCTTCTTTTCAGTGCTGTGTGGGATGGAAAGTGACTTTCTGTTCACTCAGGAGCCCTGGGGGAAAGAAAAGCTGACTGGAAAAGGAACATTTTCTAGAAACCCAGAAATCCTGAAATCTGGAATTAGACTGACGAGGCTTCAAACCCGAACTCAGTAGCCCAGTTATTTAGAACAAGTTATCCATTCCAAACTTTGTTTCCTCATCTGTAGAATGGACATAAGAATAACATCAACTGCATACCTTTAATCCCAGCACTTGGAAGGCAGAGACAGGAAGATCTCTGAGTTCAAGGCCAGCTTGGTCTACATAGCGAATTACAGGCCTTCTGGGGCTACAGGGAGACCCTGTCTCAAAAAGACCAGATAACAATAATAATAAATAATGTCTAAATGTGGGAGTCAGGACACCCACGTAGTGTTTGCAGCAGGTCTCCCCAGACCTGTTTCTTTGTAACACCAGGGGATGTTTTCTGCTCTGATTCCAGAGTGTCTATTTGTAGATCCTAACCCCCACCCCCACACCCCACCCGCACCCCCTGCGTTTGTCATCCCAGCATTTGGGAATATGAAGCAGGAGGTCAGCCTGGGCTACATAATAAGAACCTATCTCAAAACAAAACAAAATAGTGTTCTCAGAAGGTCAAGCCATCTCTCAGGCCCTGTGTGTCCTTTTTCTAACTGGAGTGTTCTCAGGATCACTCTGCTTCTCAGTAAGGGATAATGTGGTAAAAGGTCGGTCCTCCCCTTCCCCCTCCACTACAGAGGAAAAACATTTGCATCGATAAGGCCTGAAATTGTCATTTCTTCAATCAGACAAAGGCCTCCGGGCGTGATCACATGGGAGTGTCTGTCAGCATCTCTACATTCATTCTGCTAGGGCTTGGACAGTACACAGCTGTTTTGAGAGGGATTCCTGGCTGCTTTAAATCAGAAAGCTTCAACACGTTTCCTTTCATGTCTTAGGTAAGTTTGCAAAGCTTACAATAAAATAAGAACTCTAACTGGGGCATTCACCTGTTCCCATGGTTAAAAATGATGTATTTGGCCTGGAAGTCAAGGGCTTTTTTGCTAGCCTGATACCCTCAGAAGTCATTTTCAGAGGGGTAAAAAATGGTTCCCATCTCCACTTCTGACTTCCCTTCTCAACGTTAATAAACATGTCGGTGAATGGACCAGATCCAGACAGAATGCTGGCAACCTTCACAGGATCACAGATAAAGCACAGCCACGCCCTGTTCTCACACTGGGTGCCAACACTGCAACCTTTAAAGGCAAAGTTTTCTCCTGAACCTGAACTAGCAGGAAAATCCAGAAAGGCTGGGAGTCGATCCAGAGTCCCTGAGTTGGTATGTTTTCCAGAGATGAATCATTTACTTATCAGATACATATGGCGGTGTTTTTTAAATAAGGAGACAGTTCACATAACGTAAAATTCATCACTTTAAAGTTTACAAGTAATGTTTTGAATATGTTTAGTCAGTAGTGTCACGTCACCATGCTCAAGTTCCTAAGTTTTTCTGTCCTTACAAGAAAGTCAGCACCTACCAGCCCCTCTCACTCGCTCTGGTCTCCCCCAGTCTCTAGGAGGCACTACTCTATTTTCTGTTTCTGTGGATTTGCCTGTTTGGCGAGTTGCACATCGGTGCAATCACATAGTAGGTGATCTTTTGCATCTGGCTTATTTTGCTCAGTACAGGGTTTCGAAAGTCTCCCACGGTGGGGCATGAGTCAGCACTACTTTTCTTTGCATTGTCAAATTGCATTCCACTGTATCCGTACACCACGTTTTGTTTTATTTATCCATCCAGCAGGCGATAGACATTGGGTTGTTTCTACTTTTTAGCGGTTATGAATAATGCTGAGGTTGACGTGCATGTGTAAGTTTTTGAGTGGGCATGTTTTCAAGTCTCTTGTCATATATCATGAAAGGAACTTCTGGGCCATGTGATGATTCTATGTTTTTTGTGTTGCTTTGTGTTATTTTTGCTTGGTTTTTGTTTTTGTTGTTGTTGTTTTGATTTTTTGGTTTGTTTTGGTTTGTTTTTTGTGGTCTTTTTGAGACAAGGTCCCCCTACAGCCCGTTGGCCTGGAATTCATTATGTAGACTGGGTTGGCCTTGAACTCACAGAGATCCTAACTGCCTCTGCCTCCTGAGTGCTGGGATTAAAGGTGTGCGCCACTATGCCTGGTGGCGATTCTATGTTTAACTAAGAAGTTGACAGGCCGTTTTCACCTCTGCTGCTGGCTGCTACGCAGGATGCACAATGGTGGACTAGATAAGGTCACCTGCCTCGTGGAGCCTGAAGTTCAGTAAGAGACAGAGGCATGAAACAGATGAGTACAGATTTTTAGCTCACCAATACAAATGCCAGAGAGGGGATATGGAGGCCACATTGACATTGCCATGCAAGGAGACCTCCCTGAGGGTAAGGATGAGGCTCCAGGAGAGTGAAGAGTGAAGTTTGAGGGTGATTATTCTATTCTATTTTATTTTTGGTGCTCGGAATTGAATGCGGGACCCTGTGGATGCTAAGTAGGTGCTCTACCACTGAGCTGTGCTACCCCACCCAAAGGAATCATTGAAGAACCTCTGCCTCCACTACTGAGACCTTTTCCCAACATTCATCATAAAAACACAAATATCCCATCCTTTAAAGTAACAGTGGATTGTTCTGACTGTCACAGGGAAGAGGGATGCTCTGAAGGGATGCATCTGAAGTGATGTGAAATGTTAGTTTGGCCTCAGAGAGTTAAAACTGCCATTTGTCAAGGAACAGAATGTGTGAAGTTTCATTCCTGTCAAGTTAATCTACTTTGATCAAGGCACTGAGCAGGCTCTGTGGGGAGGTACAAAGAAACATAAAAGCTCGCACTTTCATTAATCCCTATCGTTGTTAACAGAACACCAGGAAAGGCGTGGGGGCCACAGACAAGGTGCTGGTTGGAATGTGAAATGTGCCCCCATAGGGTCCTACGTTTGAACACATCCCCAGCTGGTGCTGTTTGAGAAGGTTGTGGAACTTCTAGGAGGAAGAGCCTCTTGGAAGGAAGTAGGCCACTGGGGATGAGCCTTGAGGCTTTGTAGCCCCTCCTTACTTCCTGTTCATGCTCTGCTTCCTGAGTGTGGATGCAATGTGACCAGCAGACCATGCCTCCCTGACCTGCTGCCTTGGCTTCCTCTGGAGCTGTGAGCCAGAATAAGCCCTTTTGCCCTTAAGTCACTTTTGTCAGAGTAGTTTATTAGAGCAACAGGAAAAGAATCTAAGACACTAGGATAGCCCGTGATACACGCAGAACACAAGGATCTGACAAGTGATTCCGTAAGAGACAAAGTTATGTTGGGGAAAAGAGGATTCTCAGGCTCTGCTGGGCAGTCCAGCTTCATGAAGAAAATGAAACTAAGTATAGACAGGCTTCTAACAGGGCAGGTGACAGGTGCAATGGCCCAGGGTAAGAATTGAATATGAATATATATATGTATATATATATATATATATATATGCTTTGTTTAAAAGAAAAAACTTTAAAATTTCTAGTTTTAAAAAATATTTTATTTATTATTTTATGTGTATGAGTGTAAATGCACCTGTGTTCTGCAATGCCCACAGAGGACAGAAGAGGGCGTCAGATCCTCTGGAACTGGAGTTACAGACGGTTGTTAGCCAACATGTGAGTGCTGGGATTCCAAGCTAGGTCTTCTGCAAGAGCAGCCGTACTCTCAACCTCTGGGCTACCTCTCCAGTCCAGTTGACTCCTTTTCACACTCCCTCTTTGTTCTCCACAGGAATCTTTGGAATTTATGTTCCTTTTCCTTTTCCAGTGCTTCTCAGTAGAAGCGTTTTCAAAACCTTTTTTTTTTTTTTTTGTCATTATCCCCCCACTTCCCACTGGTTCAATCATGAAGAGAGGGCATTATGGGCTCTCAGTGGGGAGAGACAGGGCAGCTGAGTCTTCCTGTAATGTGCGGGATAGTTCTGCAAGAATTGTCCAGTGGTATTTGTATATCTAACTACAGTGCTTTGAGCCTTGAAATCCAACTCCACTTAACACATAAACACACTTTGTTTCTTGAACAGTTCTGGGCAGAAATGCAACCACCATGGAGGCAGAGGGAGCACTGACTCATCTTGTGTGGGATTCTGCAGATTCCTCCGTTTGGAGAACGGCACAGCCCACAGCAGCCTCACTGGTGTTCCCGCTGCTTGGCGCCCTTGTCCATCTGCACACACAGCACTCACATTCAAGTGACCCTGTGTATAGATGCGGACTTCCAAATGCTTCCCTTTGTCTTCTGGTTAGGCTTGACTGGAAACTTAACACATTGAAAGACTTAATATTCGATTATAAATGGGTTTCTTCACTTGTGTTGCAGTTGGGTATGTGTAACAGATCCCATTTCCCAGAGATGTCACATCATTAGATGCTGCACTGTG
Organism: Eospalax fontanierii; assembly: GCA_035773235.1. Classification (NCBI taxonomy): domain Eukaryota; kingdom Metazoa; phylum Chordata; class Mammalia; order Rodentia; family Spalacidae; genus Eospalax; species Eospalax fontanierii. The sequence goes on along the minus strand of CM069536.1, from coordinate 47,062,989 downwards.
TTATTTCAACATGACATTGACGTTCCTGCCTTTGAGAAAAGGGATCTATACCCACTTCCCCTAAATGTAAGTGGACTTTTACAATGGCCTTGACTAATAGAAATTCGCACAATTATGATATAGAATTGCTGAAACTAGGCGGCTGGTTGATTTTTTGGCTGAACCATTGTGCCCAGCTGTGTGATTAAGCACATCTGGATACTTCGATGAGGGTATTTTGCGAGGCCGGGGAGGACTTAACATTTACATCTATGGACTTTGAGTAAAGCAGATTCATAATGTGGGTGGGCCTCCTCCAGTCAGTCAGCTGAAGGAATAAATACCACAAAAGACTGACCTCCCCTGAGAAAATGGGATTCTGCTAATCAGCCTTTCAACTTGAGGCTCCTGCCTGCAACTCACGCTGAGGGTTTGGGGACTTGTCAACCTCCGTAACTGCACGAATCAATTCCTTAACATAAGTCTTGCACATGTTCCCTCTGTCCTCCTCCCTGTCCTCTGTCCCCTCCTTCTTCCCTTCCCCCTTCCTTTTTGAGTCTGTTTTTCTGGGAAGCTGTAATGAATAGATATGGGTCCTGCTCTTTCTTTCTGGCTGCAGACTTCTGGAAACAACCTCCAGGAAGGCCCCCAGCTAACAGCAACGCCAGCCCCTGGAGTACAGGAGCTGTGGACCCCAGTCCCTAGCCTTCCATCAGCATCTGTTGCCTGAAGCCTCAGGCGTCATAAAGCAGAAAGCAGTCAGTCATCCTTGGTGTGTGATCCTAACCAACAGAAGCCACAAGATTATAAATGATTAAGTAATTGTGTTTCAAGTCTTAATTCAATTTTTTTTCCTTTCTGAGACAGTGTCTCACTCTGTCTCCTAGGCTGTCCTTGAACTCCTCTTGCCTCAATCTTTCCAGTGCTAGGACTACAAGCATGTGCACCAGGCTTGGCCTCAGTGTTGTCTCAAATTGGTGTTATGGGTGATGAGGCAGACAGAGGAGAACACAAACCACATGTTTCTGGCTTGGATAGATGTTACCTATCCTCTCTATAGTGACAAATCCCATCCCTCAGAGGTCTGGCCTTTCACAATTTGAGGGAAATGGGAAGGACAACTATTTTAAAAATTGTATTTATTTCTTTATTTCTATTTTATGTATTTTTGCCTGCATATATGTAAGTGTACCTATGCATGCAATGCCCACAGAGACCAGAAGAGGGCACTGGATCTCCTGAAACCGGAGATAAGGACAGTAGTTAGCAGCCATATTGTGTTGAGAACTGAACCCAGATCCTCTGCAAGAGCAGCCAGTGCTCTTAACCACTGAGCCATCTCTCCAGCAACCCCCACTTGAGGGATAAGGTGAACAGGCATCACTGACTACTTCCTAGCTCTTCCTAAATGAGGTGATTGAAACAGGCCACCTCTGGTCCAAAATCATGCCCTCTAGGGGACAATGGAAATTCAATGACACCATAAACTATTCCAGAAGAGATGGAAGCTAGGGTCACAAGGACCCAAATGCCCACAGTATGAGGTAAGGACTTAGCCTAAAGCTTTCCTTCACACTTCAACACATTAGCCTGGGAATCTGACTATTGGGTAAAGAAAATAATTCAGACCAATGGCTATTTCCAAAGATATAATGGCCACGATGATGGTAATATGTTCTCAAAGCAGAGTAGCCAGAAGGGGATCTGCAAGAGTCTCAGTCACAAAGCTGGAAAGCTGGAGTTCTATGCAATGGAAGTTTGTATCCCCTGGATCATAAGTGGGCAACGGAGATGCTAAGAGGTCATGGAGTGCTTGTTCCATGCCAGGAAGCAGGCTGAGCTCTTTCCATACCTGAACTCTGAACACATCCTCTGAAGCAGCTACCTGATGAGCACCACTCAATAGATGAGGAAGACAGCCTAGGCTTTCGATGCCAGTCCAAGTTCATTGGATTTCAAAGCCTTTTCTGCTCACCTCAGTTCCATCCTGCCTTCAAAGGCAAAGGGACTTCTGACATAATATTTGACTGTTACTTTTCAAAATGCAAAGACATATTCCTATGCAGTCGCAGCACAACCACAACGGGACACCGATTCAGTGACACTGTCTAATCCACAGACTATATTAATGTTCATACCATGTGTGTGTTTTATAGTTTCAGCATTCCAGTTGGGATCCCAGGCTGCATCTAACGCATGTGCCTTTGGGTTCCGTCAGTGTTGAATAGTTCTTCAGGCCTTCCTCCTCTTTCCATGACCTTGACATTAGGCAGAGCTCTGGGGTGCGCCCCAGACTGAATCATCTGATAGCTTATTCATGATTTTTGTATTTCTGGCGGGAATGCCACCAGAGTGGCACTGTGGTCTGTCTTGTGCGTGTGTCATGTTCAGAGCTCATGACATCTATTTTCTCATTACTGGTAGATGCCGAGGGACTTTTAACCAAGTACTTGGAATTCTGTATTGAGAAATAAAACTATAACTGTTGGGAATTCTGCCCACCTCAACAGTTCCACAGAGGCCAGAGGCCAGTGTGTAGGAGGACCACAGTATCCTTGCAAGAGCATCAGGGCAGAAGGCTTGTGTTTACCAGCCTTCTTCCAGGAGGGGACTTGAACGGTTGGAAAGAATTCTTGAGCAAGTCACTTGGGGAGGAGGGTAGACCTCATACAGCATTCTCAAATAGGTGGGAGAGCAAGGAGCTTGGTACTGGGTATGAAAGGATGGGGCTGATACAGAAAGGCTGCAGAAGGCAGGCTAAAGGAGATAATGAGCAGCTCGTGAGAGAAGGCAGAGGCGTCCGCAGAGTGCACGGGATTTGCTTCACTGATTTTCATGGGTGTTTCAAAAAAATGTCTAGTTACAACACCCTTCTCATTCACTGGACTTGGAGTCAGCCTATGTGGGTCCTAGATCCCTGCTCAATTACCCAGCCTTGCTGAGGCTGTTTTCTCATATATACCAAGGGGAGAGAAATATGGGCCTTACTCACAGGAGCAGATGAGATAGCACCCAGCCGTACCCAAGCTGACACTCAGACCCCTCCCTTGTGGCACCATCGTCATCATGCTAGGGACCCAGCAGAAAATAAAGCAGAAGAGAATCCCTGTCCCTACAGAACCAAGGTTGTGGCGGGCGGCCCACCAGTGATCTCTGAGTTGCTAAGCACCAGGCATACTTAGGAGTTACTCTGATTCAGAGGTCATAGTGAGGACCCAGGTATCACAGATGGGGAAACTAAGCCACAAACATTATGTAAGCAATGGTAGCACTACAGAGAAGGGAGACTGAGTGAGGTGACTCATACCTGTTATTCCAGGACTCAGGACAATTTCTGCAAGTTCAAGGCCAGCCTGGACTACCTAGTGGGTTGCCAATCAGCCAGAGCTACCTAGAAAGATCCTGTCTTTAAAAAATATATATTTATTATTTTATTATTTTATGTGTATGTGTGTGTACCTGAGTGTATATACGTGCACCACACACTTGCAGGAGCCTGCAGAGGCCAGAAGAGGATGTTGGATTCATCGGCTGCCCTTGCAGAAGATCCAGGTTTGGTTCCTAGAACCCACCTGGTGGCTAACAATCATCAGTAATTCCAGTTCCAGAGGACCTGATGCCCTCTTCTGACCTCCATGGGCATTGTATTGTATGACATAGGTGTACTTACATGCATGCAGGCAATATACTCATACACATAAAATAAAAATAGTAAACAAAATATTTTTTAAAAGATGTTTCTGAAGCTGGAGAGATGGCTCAGTGGTTAAGAGCACTGACTGCTCTTGCAGAGGACCTGGGTTCAGCACTCATATGGCAGCTCACAACTGGCTATAACTCCAGTTCCAGGTATAATAGTGCTCTCTCTTCTGCTCCATGGGCATTGAATGACATGGGCACACTTACATATATTCAGGCAAACACTCATATACATAAAATAAATAAATAATTTACATTCTGAGAAAATGATACAATTTTTTTAAAATTGTGGTAAAATGCCAGGGATGGTGGTACACTCCTGAAATCCCCGCACTTGGTAGGTTGAGGCAGAAGACTCAACACAAGTTCACAGCCAGCTTGAGACTCTGTTCCAAAAAGCCAAAATAAATAAAAACATAAGTTTCATAAATATATATAGCACAGGATTTATCATTTTAATCATTTACAGGTGCACAGTTCTACAGCATTAAATACATCCACTGTGTTGTCGTCATTACCATTTATACCTAAAACTTTTTCATCATCCACCAACAAAAGTTCCAAAGCCATTTAACAGCCCCTCTTCCCCACCAGTGTCTGGTAGCCTCCGTCCTGCTTCCTGTTTCTCTGAATCTGCCTGTTCTAAGCACCTCACGTCAATGGGAACATACAATATTTGGCCTTCTGCATCTGGGTTATACCACTAAGCAGAATATTTTTAAAGGTTTGTCCATGCTTTAATACTCACCAAAATTTTACTAATTTGCTTTTGTTGAATGTCATGTTATTTTGCATGTATGAGTGTTTTGCTTGCACCAATATAAGTGCACCCTCATTGTGCAAATCCCGAGGGGATCAGAAGAGGGTGTCAGAGTCCCTGGAACTTCAATTACAGTTGTTAGCCTCCATGTGGGCACTTGGAACCTAGACCAGGTCCTCTGCAAGGCTAGCCATTGCTCCTAACCACTGAGCTCCAATTTTATTCATTGTCAAAAAAACTTTTAAAATTCATTTTCATGACTGAATTTCTGTGTGCATATACCACATTTTGCATATTCATCCGGCAGGAGAGACTGGCTTGCTTCGAATTTTGGCTATTTTACTTCTCCTGCTGAAACAGCATGACTAAAAGCAGGAGAGAAAGGGTTTATTTGACAGAAAATCCCAGGTTACAGTCTGTCCCTGAGAGGAGTCAAGGCAGGGAGCTTGAAGCAGCTAGTCACATCACATCCATAGTCAAAAGCAAAGAGAAAGAAATGCAAGCTTGTGTACTTATGCTCAATCCGTCTCTACACTTAAAAACAGTCCGGGACCCAAATCCAGGGACCTCTGCCACCCACAATGGGCAAGTCTTCCAGTCTCAACTAATGTAATCAAGATTTCCCCACAGACATGCCCACAGGCCAAAATGATCGAGACAGTTCCTCCTTGAGACTCTCTCCCCAGGTGATTCTAGACTGTGTCAAGGTGATAATTAAAACCAACTGGCACAGCTGCTATGAACATTTGTAGCAGATGCCTGTGTTCTTGCTTGGAGTTCTCTTGAGTGTATACTTGGAAGTATGATTCCTGTAGTTCTATGGTTATTTTTTGTTTCGTGATTTTCTGGGGGGAGGCAGGGTGTTATAGGCATGAGCTACCATGCTCACCTTACGGTCGTCACTTTAAAAAAGTCTGTTTTATCTATGCATTTATCTAAGTGACTATGTATTCCTTATGTGTGCTGTGTGTGAGTGCTTGTGGAGGTCAGAAGAAGGCTGGAAGCTGAAATAATAAGTGGTTGTGAGCTGCCATGTGGGTGCTGGGAACTGAATTTGGGTCCTCTGGAAGAGCAGCCAGCATTCTAAACCACTGAGCCATCTCTTCTGCCCCATGGTTATCACTTTAGAGGTTTTCTTTGGTTTTTAGAATAGCTTCATATGCCTCCTTCATTCCACTAAGGACTTAGATGCTTAGAAGAAATATATACTATAAAAAGAAACACAGAGAGCTGGAGGTATAGCCCAGTGGTGGGGTATTTGTCTAGTTTGCCCTTGGTTCAGTTCCTAGCACAGAACGAGAGTTGGAGAATTGGTGAAAACATGGAAAGTTTTCTGTCCCATGTTTAGACAGCAGAGCAGCACCATCCAAAGGCCGCTTCCTCTGCAGTGGTCTCCATTTCCACACGCTGGCCATTCTGCCTGTCCAGACAGAGCAGTTCACACAGCCTCTCAGTACACAGACTGACTGTGTGGAAGTTTGACCCTAACCATGTTTCTCTTGAGTTCACAGGTGTCTGGCCGAACAGCCCTTAGAAGTTTCTAGAGCAACCTTCTCAATTTCCAGACGAGAGAAATAAGACCATAAAAGATTAAGTGTCCTGTGGAAAGACAACGTGTAAGCAGCAGCCTGGCACTCAAACCCTTCGCCCCTCGCACCCCGTTCTCCCTTTACCACACTTTCCTTTGCCTCAGCCATGCAGACTTTGTTTGGACACAGGGACTGTGTGAACTCATTTGATTCTCTTTTTTACTTTAGTAATTATGTGGCTTCAGACTCCTGCAGGGTAAAAGTACTATTTGTGATATTCGACAAGGGGGACATTAACTGGGAGGGATGTCATAGATCCTGCTGTGAAGCTTGAACTGAGCTGCTTATTTTAGAAAACTTTCCATGAGCTGCTTCCTCAGAGAGGAGTGTTGCTTCCTGGTTTCCCTGGGTGATTTTAAATTTTTGTTTAAGCATGGGTACTCAGATGAGACTACGTGACTCCAGCATCACGAAGCTCAGGTGGGGGTGAGCAGAGTATCATCAAGGAGCTTGCATCCGCCAAATATTTACCCAGCTCCTGGTCAAAATAGACTGGGGACAGACCTACTGGCCCTGCTGCAGCTGGGTTTCTGTTTTGACTTGATGTGAACACAGCTGCTTGGCTTTCTTTGTCTTCATCGATTTTTTTCTTTTTCCTAACCTATTTCGTCTTTCCTAAGCCGGCGGTCAAAGGCACTGCCACTCCCTGCCCCACCCGGACCTGAACCCCGGTGAGTCACTAGACTTGTGATTTTCAGGACTTCCTCAGTATGTTCCTATATGTGCTGATGCACACTTACAGACTTCTCCAAAGAAGCATACCAGACCTTCTCACTGAACTTTTTCTTTTTCTTTTCTTGAGACAGGGTCTCACCATGTAGGCCTGGCTGCCCCGGAACTCACAGAGATGCACCCGCCTCTGCCTCCCCAGTGCTGGGATTAAAGGTGGCATCACCACGCCCAGTTCTTACTGAACTTAAAAAAACATTGAGGGAGCTGCATAGGTGGCTCAGCAGTTAAGACTGCTTGCAGATCTTGCACAGGTCCTGAGTTGGGTTCCCAGCACCTACACGGCAGTTAGCTGCCACGGCTTCCTGAGTGCTGGGATTACAGGTGTGAATCACTATACCCCACACTCATTCTGTAAGTATTTAATGAATTATTGATAAAATTCTTGCCTTCTCCAAGACAGATGTTATGTCAGAGTTTGGTCTTAATAAAACAGGTATTCTACTGTCTGAAAACTTATTCAGGAGACGTGTGTGTGTGTGTGAATGTGTGTGTTTGTGTGTTATGTCCTGAGATTAAAAGTGTGCATGCTATACCTGAAACGAAAAGAGATTTTTGAGAAGCAGCTGCTATTAAGAGTGGGGACTGGGGAAAACTGATGAATAAAGGGGACTTTAGAAGTTTTGCTGGACACTCTGCAATGGAACTTCTTCTCCCTGTATGTCTTCTAGAGACTTCCATGGAGCTCAGTTCCTTTCCAGTGATCTGGATGTCGAACTGGTACTCCTTCTGAGTGTGATACCATGCTGGGACTGTGTTGAAACATCCAAGAAGGCCCTGATAAGCCTTGCTAGCTGCTGTCATGTCTGCATGTTGTCCACTGGGTGGTACAGTGAAATAATATGGTGTTGCAGGAGGAGAAGCCAACTTTTGAGACTATCATCCTCATCACGACCCCTATGGGATCACCTGCTCTCAAGTATGTCTGTTGCCGTGTGGTTAGGAGACTCCAGCAGTCCAACAGAGGAGTCCATGTGGTAACAAGGGAGCTTACCACCACCGCCAGCCCTGTACGTGGATCCTTTGTCCCAAGTCAAGAAGTGAATCTTCATTACCCTGGCACCCTCCTGTAAAGTCCTAATAGCCCTGAGCCAGGACCGTTCAACCGAACCACTCCTGATGCCAGAAATGTGTGAGATGACAAATTATTATTGTTCTTTTAAATATTTATTTATATTAATTTTACGTGTATGAGTTTATTGCCTACATGTGTGTAAGTGCACCATGTCATGCATTCAGAAGACAGCATCAGATGCCCAGGAACTGGAGTTAGATGTGGGTGCTGGGACTTGAACCTGGGTCCTCTGTAAGAGCAATTAGTGCTCTTAACCACTGAGCCATCTCTCCAGCCCCTGCTTACTGTTCTTTTAAACCTCTAAGATTTGGAGTCTTTTGTCATGCAGCAATGGATAACTGAAACACAGGGACAGCTTTATTGAAGTTACACAGTCTCTGTATCCTGAGTCTCTCAAGCCATCTGTCTCAGTCATGGGTGCAGAAGGGGACACAGTAATGCCCACATTTCACTGGCTCTTGCCTCTAATGCAGAAGCAACATCCATACCTAAAACTTCTGTGAGGTAGTCATCCTCTGCCCTATTAGAGCTGTCATAGAGTGATGGAAAGAAGCGCCTCTCCATGCAATGGCCTTGTCCGAGAGACAGAGGGACTTCATTGATGTGATTCGGTCTTCACTCACTACCATCTTCTACCTTAGGTCTCAAACAGGTGACCCACCTGGGTGGGGGCAGAATCAGGCGAGTCAAATGCTGATGTCAGGGTTCTTGCTCTCCTTTAGTGACCCAGCTTTGCTCCTGGGCCTGGTCCAACATGACTCCACGCAGCTCTAGGCTCATGTCATGTCAGTTTGGCCACTGCAAGGAGCGAGAGAGCTTCCTGCATTAGAAGACCTAATTCCCTGAGAAGAGTTCTCATTGACTGGGCCTCTCATGCCCTCTCTTGGGCTGTTATGAAGAGGAGAGCAGGGGATGGGGCTGGTCACCCTGTAGGATCACCTTGAAAGCTGGGCAGGTGGCAGGAGTGAAGGACGCCTCCAGGAACAAACAGTAGCTCTCAGCTGTGCTCCAGGGTCCAGGCTTATCTAGCATCTCAATCTGACCTCCCGCAGTTGACCCAGCAAACTCAGTCCTTCAAAAACGTGGTCCCCGCCTCTGAGGAAGTGCTGTCTCTAGAGTCCAGTCCCTCTGCAAGATCTTCTGTGACTGATCCATTGAGCCCCTTCCTGAGACTCTAGTTTAAGATCAGACTGTCATGACTTTAGCATTTCTTTATCATCTTCTTATAATTTCCCTGATCATCCCCTCTGGATTGCTTTTCCTGGCACTCTGGTATCTGCCTCCAAATTTCAAAAAAAAACCCTTCCACGTCACTAAAATAGTGCACACATTCATAGCCTTCCACCTGTTCCTCAGCTTTGCATGTTGAGCTGTGGTCATCTGGATAAGGCATGCTGGAGCCAGGAGTCAAAATGTGGCATAACATGGGTGTGACAGTCTCCCTCAAACCTCATCTCCTGAAACCTGGAGGTGTGCAGAGAACTGCTCTTTTTTATGACTATTATGACTTTTTTATGACCTCTGCTAACACCAACCTGTTGGTCCTTCTGTCACAGCCAATAAACTCTGATGACTGTATGCAGAAACCTGTCCTCAGGACATAACTCCTCACTAGTGCCATGCAAAATGCTAAGAACATTCTCTGTGTGACATATCCACCACCTTCCCTGGCTGAGGAGATGCATACCACTTCTCTGGGAATGGTCAGGGCAGGATGCCGTGGAAGGAACAGTTCTACCTGTACAGTGCAGTAGACACCTTCAATGATATGGGGAAGAGGCATCTGCTGTATTATATGTTAGGGTTACAACAAAAGGCTACACTGGGTAACTTAAGAAAAAATTATTATCTCACAGGTCTAAGGGCAGGAATCCAAAATCAAGGTGTAAGCTAGACCAAACTCCCTGCAAGAGTCCTAGGGAAGGATCTACTTGAGATTTCCTTTCCAGCTCCTTGGTGACGCCTCTAGTGTAAGAAACATCAAATATTCGCTTTTTCTTTCAAACACAATAAAACATTTTACAAGAATTGTAATCACCCCCTCCCCGCCCTACAAAAACTTTTGACTTATAATGAGGAATTCTAATCTGTCGATCAGCCTCTCCCCACTCTACAAAAACTCTTGATTTATGACAGGGATTCTAATCCTCTGATCACCTCTAACACCCGCCCTATGAAGCTTATTACAAAAGAAGGAAAAGGATCTTGGTGCATTCCGAGAGTTGATGACCTGGAGTCCAGGGCAGACCGAGCCCTTGCCCCTCTGGTCAAGCCCTCCCCCATTCCCCTTTTTCTTCCTTTGCTCGGATCTTAGCCAACCCGGTAAGACTGTGAGGGTGGACCCCAGCCAGTGGAGAAGAAGGCACAGGACTATTGCCTTAGGATAAAATTTTCTCGTACCCCCCATTCGATGTGCTTGCTTCTCCATCTCTGTTGTGAGTAGTGTACCCTTCTGATTAAAAGTAAAAGTTTGCCTTGCCAAAACGCTTTAATTGGAGTGATAGCAGTCTCTTCCTTCGTGACCCTGAATATATTTCTAACACTAGTTATGCAGGAGACTAAGGAGGGATATAATGTAAGTCCAGGAGTCTGGGAATAGGTTTAGCAAATTAGCTCTCTCTTGAAAATTGATTTTAATTAAAAATTTTTTTTTATTTATTCATGTGTATGTGTGCATGCCTGCATGAGTTTATGTGCACTAGATACATGCGAGTGCCAATAGAGGCCAAAAGAGTGTATCTGATCCCTTGGAGTTGAAGTTACAGGCAGTTGTGAACTGCTTGATATGGGTGCTGGGAACCAAATCCAGATCCTCTACCCAAGGAGTAAGAACTCCTAACTATTGAACATTGTCTCCAGCTCTTTAAAAAAGTTTTTTTAACTGCAGTCTGACCATGTTTAATAATGTAGTGAGAACATAAATAGCTACATCGAAAATATGGGGTTTCTATAAGACAGACGTAATTAAAAGACAGCAAAAGCTAGGTATTGTGGTAGGTGCTTATAATGCCAACACTCAGGAGGCTGAGGCAGGCAGAAGGATCATTAGTTCGAGGCCTGCCTAGACTACATAGTGAGACATTGTCCCACAAAACCAGGGACTGGAGATATAGCTCAGTGGTACAGGTCACTTACCTACTATGTACAAAGCCCTGGGTTTGCTCTTTAGCACTGAGAAAACAACGTATATTAGGGAGAAATGACAGCAGATTATGATAAATATGATATATTGAAGACATCAATAAGTTAGTATGGCATTTCTAAGCCACATAACAATTGCTCCTGAATGAAGAATCAGTCTAACTCTTAGCATTAGTTTTATGGCCTAGAGTGGACCTGAACTCTGAGGCACCTGTTCCTTCTGATGTCTCACAGAACTGTGCTCCTGAGCCAGGCCTCACCCATTGTTTTCTTCAGTCTCTCCAGCATGAATTGGGGAACTACAAGCTTGGACCCTTCCTTATGAGAGAATCTTGCCCTTTGATCCATAGGTCTAAAATATCTCAGACATACATACATACTTCTCAATTCTCCTTGCTCCCAATGAAAAGATGAGTACAAATACACCACTTTCATCAGTTGATATGCTAATTCAAGCACATCCACATTCATCTGCTACCTTGGGTGGAGGGAAAAATGGAGTCCCAAAGGAACAAGGTCATATGCCCAGACCACAAGAGCACCTAGCTCAGGGAGCTTGGATACATTATAAATGTGCAGATTAGTCCAGAGTCTAACCATATTGTAAAAGCCATTCCTACAAGAAGGATTTTTAATGCAACAGAATTTTAAACATAGATTTGGTATTAGATGTGATTATGGAGTGATTAATTTGTTGAGTAGTACAGTTCTATTTCTGGCATGGCATTTACAAAGCTCTTTTTGTTTAGTATCTTTTCTGATATTGATACAGGGGAAACAGGGTCTTCTCTTAGGGTTCTTAGTCTCATTAATAAAACAGTTTAAGAACGGATTCAATTGGAAGCTCAAGGATAATTTTATTAGCATAAAAAACAAACAAACAAACAAACAACCTTCCATTCTCCTGGAAACGCTGTGCCATTTAAAACCAGCGTAGAGGTCAGACACATGGCAAGTTAGTGGCCACTGGTGAACTAGCAGCCACGTGGCAGGGAGAAGAATCGTAAAGAAAGAGTAAAGAAACCCAAAATGCCGGGCAGCCCAAAGTGTTAGGGAAAGCATGTTTAGAAAAGAGATAGAAGAAAAGGAGAGGTTATGCTTTTCTGAAGCCGCGTGCCTGCTGCCAGCCCATCAGCATCTGCACTAGGGGTGGAGAGTCTGTCTAGGGAAAGTTCACCATCTTATTAACATTAACACACTATTTATTCTGTTTCTTTAGCATGACTTAGGGTGAACCTACCTTCTTAGGGGTGGTCTAATGGCCTGGTAATGTATAATGCCCAGAGAACAGACTCCCCGAAGACCACCAAGGAATCCAGAGTGTATGCAAAAACAAAGAGCCTTTATTCAAGCTTAAGCTCGGACTCCCAGACCTCACCTCGATCCTAAAGGGTGCGGGCCTTTTATTGACTAAAGACAAGGAGAGGAGGGGCATTGCAGTGACGTATTATGATTGGTCAGGGGAGCCGAGCGCACCAAGCACATTTTAAATTGATTGGAGAATGACCGAGGGGGTTCTCATAAGGTCTCCACAGGTGCTTCCTTGCCTGACATGCTGGGGCTTGCCTAACTTATAGCCTTGTGGCTGCAACTGAAAACTTACAGCAAAAGTTGACAAAATGGAGAAGTTAGCCTCTAGCCTTAAGATGGAGTCCAACTTAAAACAGAGTCATTCTGGCCTGGTTCCCCACAGTTGAACTGGAATGTGGGCGCTCCACCCAGGTCCTCAAGGCGCCATTCTTGCTGTTGTAACGATACTGAAGCATTTGTAGGTGAAATTATATCATGTGTAGTATTTGTACCATTGTAATGTAGAGATTGACAGGCTTTTTCTGTAAAGGGTCAAATAACATACATTTTAGTTTTTGGATGCCACATGATCTGTCATAATGCCTTGGCCTTGAGTGTAAAAACAGATATAGACAACAGATACAGACATGTCAATGAGAGGAACATGCTTGTGTTCCAATAAAACTTTACTTACAAAAACAGGAAGCAAGTTGGATTTGATTGATGGAGTCATGGTTTGTCAATTCCAGCTTTACTGAGAAAAATAAAATAAAAGGAGAGGAGAAGAGAAAAAGAAACCATAAAATATTGGTAACTACAGATGTGGGGCTGGGCCAACAGTCTGTGGTGGCTCACGACAGTCTTTCCACTATTATTTCTCCCACGTCCTTTACTTTTACCGGGCTTTTGTGTACATTTCATTCAAAACTGTTGTTTAATCATAGCTCAGCCTCCTAGGCTCAGAGGAGCCCAGCAAACCTCTACAGCCAGTCTTTTTGGAGGAGTCCTATTATTTCTCAGGAGACTGAAAAGCACATTTCCTTTGAGAGTTTAATGCTCTGGTAAACACTTTTCCTAAAATGGAGATTCCAGCACTCTGGGATGAAGCTCACCACCCTCAGGGAAACCGTGTTGTTTTCTTATTTCTCAGCGGGAAATAGGAATGTCCCCGGGAGGATTAGAAATTTACAGCAGCTCTGTGAAGGACTGGGAACTCAGGAAGTGGGAATCTGGTCCGAACATCTGGGAGTTCAAAGAGAAAAACATTAAGCTGTTCATCAGGCTCCACAAATTCTCTTAAAAGGCGATACTGTAATTATAACAGAGAGGAGAGAGTGGGCATGTTGTCAGCAGAAAGGAATCACATGCACCTTATGTGAAATTGCCCTGAACAGAAGGCCGAGTCTCTATGTAATTTCAGATTGCCAGTGGTAGATCTTTTAAGAAGGGAGTCGCTATTGGTTCTTTTCCAGATTTTTTCATGATACCCTGTGGAAACTGGCCCTTCCCACCCATCCCCACTCCCTCCCACATCCCCCACCAGGAACTGCACAGTCCATCAGCCATTTGTATCAGCCACCTGCCTCAGCCCCTTACCTGGAAGGATCTCCCGGTCACCTACACCAACCCCACCCTCCACTGACATTCCAGCCCCAGGTTAGCTCTTTCTGTGCATTCCTGTTATGGAATTGTGTGTGGTCCTGTGTGCCACCAGGATAGTTAGTGCTGGCTTCTGGGCTTCTGTAAAGGACATTCCAAACTTTCAGTGCCTTGGCATAATAAAAATTATTTTCACTCATGTCACAGTGCAGAACAGGTGTTTCTGGTCAGGGAAGCATTCCATGTGCTCACGCAGGGTGGGCGTCTTGTTCTGCGCCCTGTCCCCTCAGCATCTGAAGCTTTCTTCACTTTGGGGCTCCGTCTTCTAGGTCCTGGAGTCCTTGTCACTTTATTATTTTTTAATTATTATTATTTTTTAAGACAGGGTTTCCCTATAGCCACAGTTGGCCCAGAACTCGCTCACTACCTAGATCAGGCTGGTCTCGGTTTCACAGAAATCCACCTACTCTTGCCTCAGAGCTGGGATTAAAGGCATGGGCTACAGCAACTGCTTAATTTTTAATATTTTTCTATTATTACTTGTGTGTGTGTGTGTGTGTGTGTGTGTGTGTGTGTGTGCAGGTCAGAAAACTTCTCTGGAGTGAATTCTCTCCTTCCACTGTGGGTTCTGAGGACAGAAGTCTTCAGGTTTGCAAAGCAAGCACTCTTACCCACTGAACCATCTCATCAGCCCAGAGTCTGTCATTTCAAGTGACACGTGGAAAGAACCTGAGGAGAACGCGCTCACTTTTTTGTAAGATTACATCCGTGGTAGCCACTCAGGTTGGTGTGATACAGTGCTCCATTCTCTCTCACTGCTGTAAAACAACCCACTGCACAGACATACAATGGCTTACGTACCCTCTCTACTCACAATGGGCATTGTGTCATGCTCAGTTTGGGGATATTGCCAATAAAGTAATTGTTGAACATGTCTTTTGGTGCACATATGTGTACATTTCTATTGCGTATGTACTTAGGAATAGGATTGCTGAGTCATAGGACATTCATAAAGTATTAACCACCAAATAGTTTCCCAAAGTGATCACAGAAATTGGCATGCCTACACTTCGGGTCCCCAAGTACTACCTGAAACTTACAGGTGCTCCAGATCCTTGCTAACACTCACACAGTTGGCCTAGCTTCTTTAGCTATTCTGATATGAGTGCAGTGATATCCTGGTTTTCACTGCATATCCCCACTTACTAACGCTGCCTGCCACTTTTTTTACAGACTCACTGGCAACTTTGACATTCTCTCTCAAGACTTTCCTGTCCAAGGCTATGACTTATTTTCCATTGGGTAGTTTGACTTTTTCTTATTGATTTGAAGAAATTATCTTTACATTTTTGTGTTTGTAAATTATTTACAAATTTACAAATTGAAGCTGTATTCTTACATCTGGTAGCTTTTCCTCTCTTAATGGTATTTTTGATTAGCCGAAGTTTTACATTTTCATGAACAACGTAGTATCTCTGCCTTTAATGGTTAGTAACTTCTCTTTAATGGTCCTGTTAAAGAGATCTTTGCCTCTCCAAAGGTCATGAAGACAGCTCAGTTACCTTTTAGCTGCTATTATTTTGCTTTTCACATTTAGGTCTGTGATTTATCTGGACTTTGTTTTTGCATACAGTGTGATACAAGGATCAAGTTCATTTCTTCACATTTGAATACCCGGGAGTTCAGCACCATGGACTGAAGCATCTTTCTTCCCATGCCTTGTACAGTTCATTACCAAATGTGGGTCTATCTGCTGGCAGCATCTTAGTTATCTGTGTTTTCACTGTCATCACACAGTTAATTGTGGTTGCTTAAAAAACAATTTAGTTGGGTGTGGAGGTACATACCTGTAATCCCAGTACTTTGAGAGAGAGACTAAAGCAAGAGGATCAAGAATTAGAGGCTAGCCTGGGCTACATAGTGAGACCCTGTCTCAAAACAAAACAAAAAATGGGGCTGGGGAGATGGTTCAGTGAATAAAATGCTTGCTACTCAAGCTTAAATACCT
This sequence comes from Eospalax fontanierii, assembly GCA_035773235.1. Lineage (NCBI taxonomy): Eukaryota > Metazoa > Chordata > Mammalia > Rodentia > Spalacidae > Eospalax > Eospalax fontanierii. The sequence goes on along the minus strand of CM069536.1, from coordinate 47,047,120 downwards.
GAGTTCAGATCCCCAGCACCCATGTAAAAGCTCTGTGCAGCAGCGTGCTTCTGTAACTCTAGTGCTGGGGGGTAAACACAGGTAGATCCTAGTCAGTCTATCCAAAAATGATGAGCTTTAATTTCTATAAGAGACTATCTCAAAACAATAGTGGGGAGAGTTGAAAAGAGGGCTCCACGAAGAGCATTTGCTGTGCGAGCAGGAGGACCTGAGTTTGGGTCGCAGCACCCACAGAGAAACCCAGGCATGGCCTGTAACCCCAGAAGAGTGGGAGATGGGCAGGATGACCACTGGGACTTTCTGGCCCCTGGTCTAGCTCCTTGCTCAGTGAAAGAGTGTCTGCCTGAAAGACAGAGAATGAGATGGCAGAACACGAGCATCTTCCACACACTCAAGCAGTCTCAGATATCTGCACTTACATGTGTACACATGCCATACACACACACACCCTCATGCACACATGCACGTGCACACACACACCCTTCATACATACACACACCCCCATGCACACATGCATGTGTACACACACCCCCTTCATACATACACACCCTCCCATGCACACATGCACGTGCACACACACCCCCTTCATACATACACACCCCCCATGCACACATGCACATGCACACACACCCCCTTCATACATACACCCCCCCATGCACACATGCACGTGCACACACACCCCCTTCATACATACACACACCCCCATGCACACATGCACGTGCACACACACACACCCTTCATACATACACACACGCACGCACGCAAGCAACCAAAACTACAAAAATTTAAATTAGACATTAGTAATCCATACCTTCCATCCTTGTTCTTTCTCAGTTATCTTGCTATTCTGATCAACTTGCATTTCAGAATTTGCTTACCTGCTTTGACACACACACATATAAATCTGCTGGTATTTTGACTGAGATTGAATAGAATCTATAGATAAATTTAGGAAGATTAACATCCATACAATATTCTTTTGATCCATGAATATGGTATATGCATCATTTTTATTCTTTAATTTCTCTCGGTGACATTTTGTACTTTGTTTATACATCTTTTGTTCTTTATCTGTAGCTGGTATTGTGTGCATGTGTCTTGTTGATAACAGAATTATTCTTCGAAACTCCATTTTCAAATCATTTATTAAGAGTATAAATTTATTATAAGAGTATAATTTATTTTTATTTTTGTCTTTTTGAGACATGGTCTCTCTGTAGCCCCAGCTGATTGGAACTCACTACGTAGACAGGGTTGGCTTTGAACTTGCAGAGATCCTCCTTCCTCTGCCTTTCGATTGCTAGTATTAAAGGCATGTGCCACCACACCTGGATCAAGATTGATTTTTGTATACTGGCCTTGTATCTAATGGTCTTTATTTTAATTTAAAGAAAAAACTTTTTCATACTGGAAAGCTGACTCAGCAGTTAAAAGTACCCAACACTCACATCAGGTGGCTCACAAACCACCTGTAGTTCCAGCTCTGGGAGATCCAACGTCTTTTTAGAGCCTCTGTGGGCACCTGCTCACGTGTGGCATGCACTCATACAGACACATAAATAAACATCAATGAAATAAAACAAGAATTTTTTTTCAGGGCTGAGAGATGGCTCAGTGGTTAAGAGCACTTACTGCTCTTCCAAAGGACCCAAGTTTGGTTCCCAATACTCATCATGGGTGGCTCACGACTGCTATAACTCTAGCTCCAGAGAATCCAGTGTAGTCTTCTGGCTTCTGGCAGGCACGTACACACACATAGCATTCATTCACACAGACACACACATACAATACATTTTTAAAAAGTAAAATGCATCTTTAAAAAAAAGAATTTTTCTTCTTTTAAAAATGTATTCTTAGTCAGACATAGTGGCACAGGCCTTTAAGTCCAGCACTCAGGAAGCAGAGGCAGGCATTCTCTGTGAGATTGGGGCTAGCCTGGTCTAAATAGCAAGTTTTAAGCTAACCAAGGCTACATAGTAAGACTCCCCCATCTCAAAATATATCCTCTCTCTGTCTCTGTCTCTGGATCTGTCTCTCCCTCTCTCCCTCTGTGTGTCCCCCCCCCCCATAATGAACATGTGGGGGTCAGAGGACAGCTCTGTAGAGGTGATTCTCACCTTCCTTCCACCTTTATGTGGTAGGGGTTTAGTGCAGGTTCCCAGGCTTGCATGGCATGTGAATCTCTCTGGTGACTCTGTGATTCTGACATATTCATTCTTTAATCATTTTAGCTATTCCCACTCAGCATTCATTGGCCAAGAACTCAGTCTCACAGCCACACCTAAAGGCAAGGGGCACTGGGCAGCTGCTTCTATCTGATCTGAGGACCCAAGAAGAAGAGGAAGGAATTTTATTGAGCACAGTAAATTCTCTTTCTACCTCAAGGTTTTAGGACCCATGGCTTTACACTGCCACCTTCCAGTGCTGCAAGGATGTGCAAAGCTCTCCAGGTTTTGAACTAGCATCTATCCAACTTCTATATCGAGCATTCCTCCAGAGCACTTTAGTTTGAAGTTGATTGCATAAAAGTTAAACTGATAAACTGTGATGCCCTCTATATTATTCATCAGTAAAAAAAAAAATGAGCTGTGGAAACATAAGCAGGCACAGAGGAAGTGGTGTGGTAATGCACGCCTGTAATCTAAAGACTTAGGGTCTGAGCAAGAGTATAGTTTGTACAGGGCTAGCCTGGGTTAGATAGCAAAAACAAGTCTCAAAAAAAAATTTAAGTGGTTAAGGATAAGAGAGGAATGAATAGTCAGAGCACAGAGAATTTTCAGGGCAACAAAACCATTCTGGTTTGGTTTTTGTTTTTTGAGTTATAATTTTTGAAACAGAGTTTCTTGTAGCCCAGGTTGGGCTTGAACTTGCTGGTGCCTTGCTGAGCCTTGAACTCCTGGTGCCAGGGATTACAGTGTGAACTACTATATAAACCTCAAAACTATTCTGTATGATATTATAATTGTGGACATATGCATTATAAACATGTCCAAATCCACATGATGTAAAACATCAATTAGCTGGCAAGCTGTCTCAGGGATAAGGCTCTTGCTACCAAACCTGATGATCTGAGTTTGATCCTTGAGACCTACATAATAGAAGGAGAGAAACAGCCCCTGAAAGTTGTCCTCTGGTCTTCATGTGTGCTTACACGCATTCATGCATGCACACATGCAGGCACGCAGACACCCATACCCACACACACATGAATGAAGGATGGATGAATAAACTATTAAAACTACCACTACTCACGTAAGCTATGGACTTGAGAGATAATGTCGTGTATTGGAGGTTCACAAATTGGAATATGTGTATTACTCTGGTGGAGGATGTGAGAACTGTCATGTAGAGGCAGAGGCACATGAGAACTCTGTGTTTTCTGCGTAATTTTACTGTGACTCTAAAACTACTTAAAAATGAAAGCCTATTAAAAAACTACTGAGACTCTGGATAACTGGATAACTCTGGATAACTGAAACTTTGGGTGATCCTTTTGTCTTCAGGTCATCATAAACAGACACACTAACCATCACCCGAGATCATCTACTGGCGTTCCATCTATGGTACCCATAAGCGTGACCTAGATTATATTTGAATTTCTATGATCTTTAATATTTTATTTATTATTTTTATTTTACATGTATGCATGTATTGCTTGCATGTATGTGAGTGCACCCATGTTGTGCAATGCCCTCAGAGGACAGAAGAGGATGTCAGATCCCATGGGCCTGGATGGTTGTTAGCCATGTGGGTGCTGGAATTCAAACCCAGGTCTTCTGCAAGAACAACCAGGGTTCTTAACTGCTGAGCCATCTCTCCAGTCCCGAAATTCTATGATTTTTAAGTTAGCATCAACAACCAACACACACTGCACACCTTAAGAAATGGCAGCCATGCTCTCTACCCCAACCCCACTCCTTATTTTTATCACCACTATCCAAAGCTGAAGTCATATATGCCACCCATACACTACCAATGCCAGCTGCTTTCTCGATTAATCTAATTTTCCTCTAAAAGGACAGGAGCTACATGCGTGGTACAGTCACTGAACTCCCATGGCTAGCGTTGAGAACTATTGTGCTCTGATTGGCTGGAATTGAGGGCAAGCTTTAGTCTGTCAATAATGCCTCTTCCTGAAAATACAGAATATAGCAGCTGCTTTGACAGTGACCGAATTGATCTCATGATTCTGTTTGAGGCTGTGCCTTCAGTGTTTGGTTCAATGGCTTATTTCCAAAGCCGCAATATTCCAAAATGCAATGTCTTCTCACCTAACAACTAAACTCACATGTGTTTCTACTCTATGGCTTGTATTTCTGCCGAGAGAAAAACTTGAATGTAAAAGTCCTCACATCAGAGTGGAGGGCATTTGATGGGCTCATCAAAACCAGAGGTTCGGGTGCAATCTTGCAAAGATCTGGACTTCACAGTAAACTCTGAGTTTCCTTCCAGAGCAGCACTTTATCTTTAAGGTCATGCTCCATGCCCTCAATACCAAGTCCAGCCCTAACAGGGAAGATGGACGACTTTCTGGCATGTATGTAAGTGCACCCATGTCATGCAATGCCTGTAGAGGTTAGAAGAGGGAGTCAGATCCCCTTTAACTGGAGTTACAGATGGTTGCCTGTCAGCTGCCATGTGAATACTGGGTTCTCCTCAAGAGCAGCAAGTATTTTTAGCCACCGAACCACCTCTTTAGTTCCATGGTCAAAATTCTTTTTTCTTTTTAAAATTTATTTTAATTTTATTTTATATGTATGAGTGTTTACCTGCATGTATGTAAGTGCACCCATGTCATGCAGTGCCCACGGAGGTCAGAAGAGGATGTTGGATCTCCTGGAACTGGAGCTATGCATGGTTGTTAACCTTCATGTGGGTGCTGGCCACCAAATCCAGGGCCTCTCTGCATGAGCAGTCAGTGTTTTTAACGGTGGAGCCATCTCTCCAGTCCCTGGGTGAGAATCTGAGGATGGTGGAACATCTAGAATAGCAGGGAGGGCAGGGTTGAGGCAGAACATTCCCATGGTCTGTGCCTCACTTAGGACTGGGCCCCTTCCAAAAAGAGCAAGGAGGATTATTTAGGTTCATAATGGATCAATATGTTGCCACATTTTAGGTTTCAGAGAATTTTAGAACCAAGACAAGAATAATATCGCTATTTACCAAACATTTATTATGTGCAAGGAGTTTTCAGTCCTTACACAGCCTCTGTAACTACCAAATTAAGCTTGTTCTATGTCCCATGCCTAGCCAGGAGAAGTCTAGGAAAACATTTTATTCATCTAATCCAATATTGTTCCATTGGTTGTGTTTGTTTCTTTGTTGTTGTTTTGTTTTTGTTTTTGGTTTTGTTTTGAGACAGGGTCTTGCTATGTAGCACAGGCTGGACTTGCACTTGTGATCCTTCTTCCCTAGCCTACTGAGTGCTAGGATTACAGATGTATACCACCATGCCCAGCTGTAATTTTCATTTCTCTGGAGGCAATATAATTGAAGAACAAAACATCACTTCAGGAGGCCAGTGTTAAAATTTTCATCTAAAACAGTTCTCTTTTAGGTTAAAATTAACTTCTGTCTTAATGTGTGTATTCTGGTCATCTGAGCAATTTCTCCCTAGGCATTATGAAAAGCAGCCGAAGATGGCAGGTCCTTTGTGTCCCTGAGCTCTGGTGGAGGGAAGGAAGGCCGGGGTTTGGAGGACAGGGTACGGTGATATTATCAGTTAGCCCAGCAGGTGGCAGTGTTTCTCACAACAGCAGAGTTCACCAAGTTCTGCAGAGGCCTGGGGATGTGAACGCGGGTTTGCAGAAACAGAAAAGAACACAGCACCTCCTTGCATTTTTATTTCTTGTGATGACAGGGTTAGAACCAATGGCCTTGTGGATGCTAGGTAAGTGTTTTACCACCAAGTTACAACCACTCTTCAGTTTTAGAAATTTTCCTATTTATACCTTATTTATTTTAAATATTTTATTTATTGTTTTTATTCTATGTGTGTGAGTATATTGCCTGCATGTGTGTAAATGCACCATGTCTTGCAATGCCTGTGGAGTCAGAAGAGGGCGTTGGATTCCCCTGGAACTGGAGGTGTTACAGATGGTTGTTAGCGGCTATGTGGTGCTGGGAATCCAATCCGGGTCCTCTGCAAGAGCAGTCAGTGCTCTTAATGCTGAGCCATTTATTTTTATTTTTTGATGTGTATGAGTGTTTTGCCTTCAGGTATGTGAGTGCACCATGTGTGTGCAATGTTCACAGAGACAAGAAAAGGGTGTCGATCCCTACTGGAGTTAAGGATGGTTGTTAGTCACCATGTGGGTCTTGGGAACAGAAACTGGGTCCTCTGCAAGAGCAGCCAGGGCCCTTAACTGCAAAGCCGTCTCTCCAGCCCCATACACTTTATTTTTGAAACACTTCTGTACAAACACTCAGGAGCAGACACGTTTGTTCCTGCCTGCCAGGTGCCCTTGGCTGCCCAGACTCCCACAGTGATAGTCCCCACTGTTCTGTCTACCCAGAAATACCCCAGGATGGGGAGTTCCAATCCTCACCTTCACTCCCTGTCCCATCACCCCATCACCTACCTGTTGATCTCTGCTGTGGTTCTCCTACAAAACCAATCACACTCCTGGGATGCAAGCTGTCTATGGGCTGTCCTGAGACCCAAATCAATAACAAGAGGGGGCAACTACTAGATGTGAAAAGACATTTCAGGACCAGGGGAGGTTTTGCCAGGTCTGTGCTTGAGGCAGCTACTACAAGTTCACCTGTAAGCACCAGTGGGAAGTGTCTCCCTTCCAATCACAGCCTTCAGAGAAAGACTTTTCTATCCTCTGTCAGGCAGTCTAAAGCTCTAGGCTGAATGACACAGTCTTTTTGATCTTGAAGATGGTTAGGTTTTAAAGAGCTTCATACTGTAAATGTAAATGTCATATCAGGTATTTAACTGTGTATAAGTACTGTGGAAACTAGTGGGTTCTTTAGGAAAATGCCTGCTGTGACAAAATGGACATAAATACAGTGGGCTGTCTGGTAATTCTTCTAATGACATCCCAAACAGCTTATATACAAAAATCACACTGGTTGATTAATTCAATTTAATTATTTTATTTAATTTTGTTTGCTGAGACAGGGTTTCTCTGTTTAGCTCAGGCTATCCTTGGCCTATCAATCCTCCTCACTCCTCTCCCACATGCTGGAATTATAGGACTTTACCACCACACCCAGCACCACATTAACTTAGAAATAGAATGTTATACATTCCTAGAAACTTTGCTTTTCAAAACAGGCACTTTAAATTACTGCCCCTTCCCTCCAATTTTTGATTATTAAGGGGTAGGCATCAGGCAAGCAGAAGATGCTAAGAATTCACAAATTTTATTTTAATAAGCCTTGCTTTTATCAGAGTTATCAGCTAACTTCAATCAGTACTATTAGATATGTACTACGTACTAAGCGGCATTAACAGGTTCTGTGTACATTATGCTCTGTATCAGATCACTTTATCACTAGGAGAACATGCTAATCTATCTAATTTTCCCAAAGTCACCAAATTGCAAACGGTCACTGGGAGTCAAGAATGCTTTGCTTTTTCTGTTTGACTGTGCTGCAGTTACTGCCAGAATAAATCAATATGACAGACCTTAGTAAACACTACTCAGTGGAACTCTCCAAAGCCCTCTACTTTTTGTCCAAGGTCTTTAATGAAATGCAAGAAGAGAAACAGAATACAGTCTGTTTCCTTGACTTCTAGGCTTTTCAGATAGCTCATGTAAGCAATGCTGTACTTAACAAGGATCCCATATTTTCTGTACTTAGACTTGTGTCCTGACATGGGGTTTCTAGGTGAACTAGAGGTATGTTCACGATTCAAGAGGGAGATGTGCTCAGGCATGGCATGATGGTCATCACAGCGAAGCCCTGCTTTGGACTGCCCGTCCTGCTTGTTCCCAGCTTGTAGAACTCAGTGTTTTGCTTCCTGGTGCAAACAGCTTCTGGCTCCTTCTGTAGGTTCAGGTGCCCACACACATCTCTTACTGACAGGAAGAGCACCCTAGCTGTGCTGTAGGTCCAAGTAGTGTAGGGGATGACAAGCATTAACACATCTGTGTTTCCATAAGGACAGAGGACAGACAAGCTTTGCAGAGAGGCAGTGTGTTAGCTCTCAGGTCTGGCAAGGAGGGCCAGTCCATCGAGTTTGGTTTACATGGAGTGGAGATGACACCTCTAAATACATTTAACTGGTGTATTTTTTTTTCCACTTAAACCACGATGTTCTCTGGCTCTCCACCCATTTCACCAACAGGTTTCTGTGCTCCAGGAGGTCAAGGGACACGCTATTAAGAAAAACTAGGTCGTTGATCTACCTCAGCTGCCAAATTCTTTCCTTAAGAACTTTGTAAGAATGCAGTATCGAAGAGTGATCTTCAAAGTGGGGTGTGTCCAAGACAGCACAAAAGGGGTGCAGACAGGAGCTAACACAACTTCCATTTCATTTTTATCTCATCCTTTAAACTGTCTATATGGAGGGCTGGAGAGGTGGCTCAGTGGTTAGAACACTGGCTGCTCTTGCAGAGGCCCCATACTCTGTTCCCAGTACTCACATGATGGATGACAACCATCCTTAACTCCAGTTCCAGGGAATCCAATGCCCTCTTTTTGCCTCCATAGGCATCACACATGTGTGATGCACTTACATACATACATGCAGTCAAAACACCCATAAACATAAAGTAAAAATAAATAAAATAAATTTAAATGTGTATTTATGGATGTATATTTTTTACAAACTATGCACTATATTAATATAATGTTAAATGTATATTATTTTGAGATTATATCATATTAATATATACATCATTGCTATATACACAAATATGTGACCATAGATATTACACCTACACAGTTGACTATGCTTACCTGTGAGTTCTCAGAAATATTCAGGAATATGTGCATGAATACAGACCATGTGTGCATGTTGTGATTCTCTAAGTGTCTCAGCAGAGCAACTATTTCCATGGCTTTTATTTTATATTTGGTATTATAAATAATATAGAGATAATCTGAAGTTTGCGGAAAGAAGTGTGTAGATTATATAGCAATACTATCCTGCTTCACTTAAGGGACTTGAACACAGATTCTGTTAACCAAGGGAAATCCTGAAACTAACTCCCTGTAAGTACTAAAGGATGACTGTATACCAAACATAAATATATTATGTCTGTGTGTACATGCTCAACTTCGTGTAATGTTTGTTATATACAGTTTAGAGGCTGTATTTTATATACATGTGTGTTACCTTGTACATATATTAAATATACAAGTACATGCTCAGTTGTTATTGTTTCTAGGGATATGTGATGAAAAATTGAGTCCACTCTTGAAAGCAAGACTGTATTGAGATGTTATTCCCTCTGAATTCCCAAAGCTTCCTTTAACTATCAAAAGTATGGCTGGATTTGGGGGAAGGAGAGCATGTCCCTGTAGGCCTGGTGACTAGGGAGGTTAAGGCAGGAAGACTTAATCTCAAAAGGTCAAGGGAGGTCAAGGGAAGCCTTGGCAACATAGTGAGATGCTATTTTTCAAAAGAGAAAAAAACAAGAAGGAAAGAAAAAATACACGTATAGCTTACAGTTCACTTTTGTTGCCCGAAACAGGGTCTCACGTGTTCTAGGAGGATCCTGGATCTGCTATGACCTTGAACTTCTGACCCTCCTGCCTCTACCTCCCATGTACTGAAATTCAGGCTTGCGCTCCCACTCTGAGTATATGTGGTTTGGGGAATGGAACCCAGAGCTTCCTACATGCCAGGCAAACACTGTCCCACCTGAGTTACATCTCTAGCCCCTAGCTGAGAGTTTCCTTTGTTGACTTTCACAAGTCATGGCTAGAAATAACTTCTGTATACCCTCAACTAAGGAAAAAGTCAACCACATCCCCAGTGTGGCAAATGAGAGGCCAGCAGTGGATGGGGCATGTTCCACTCCTCACTCGGGAGGTTTAAGAGACTCAGCAGAGGGCCATTTCTCCTTTACTTAAGGAAGGCCCACCTGGAACATCACACTGAACAGCGCTTCAGGATGACCTTGCATAGCTCCCAGACCCCACAGTGAAAGTACAGATACAGCTGAGAGTCAAAGGCCCAAGAGTGTGGGCATTCAGAACCAACGGATATGCAAAGTTCAAAGAGAGTAAGAGGCTGTCAGTGTGAAAACCAAGTCATCAGGGAGACCAGCGATGGAAGGGCTCAAACAGTCAGATGAGGCCACCGTCCTTGAGTGAGTGCTTGGCAGGCTCAGGATATTTAGAAACTAGACCTCCTAAGAAGGGCACAGAGTACACACAGCCTGCTGGCTCCTCACCCTATGTGAGTACACTACATTCCTTCTCTCCAGACGTTCACACAGCCAGATACCATCTGTTCTGGCTTGAATTATGCCCCCTATCCCAGATTCATGTGTTAATTTTCTAACCCTCAGGACCTCAGAAGTTGATTTTTTTGGAAATAGGTTATGCAGGCATCATTAATTACGATGTGGTCAGACTAGAGTAAGCCTTTACCCAGTTATGGTCTGTGTCCTTATAAAAAGGGAAAGTCTAGGGTTGGGGAGCTGTCTCGGTTGATAGTCTGCTAGCATGTTTTAAAGCCCTGGGTTTATCTCCAGCACTGAATAAACTGGGTGTGGTAGTACACATCTATCATGCCAGTAATTGGGAGGCAGAGGAAGGAAGATCTAAGACAACCAAGACAACCCTCAGCTACAGGGGCAAGTTCAAGGCCAGGCTGGGACACATGAGACCATATGCGGGTTGGGGGGCGGGCGGACGGGGAGTGAGGGGAAGTCTGGAGACAAATGCAGACAGAGAGAATGTCATATGAAGAGACACAGCCCACAGGCTGTAAGCCAAAAGACATCAGCCCAGAACAGATCCTGTACTTCCCAAGCCTCCTGACAATGTGAACTCAGATTGCTGGCTTCTAGAATCATGTGCTGTTTAAGCATCTCAGTTGGTGGTGCTTTGTTAGAGCAGCACTAACAAGCCAATAAGCAATATGGTGGGGAGGAATCTGAAAGCTGGCATCTTTATTTTTAGATCCGTCTCTTCCAGATTATCAACCTGGGAAATTCCAGATCTTTACTGAGAGAAAACTAGCTCTTCCGTATCACCATCACAGTCTGGTTAAGTCCTCTGCCCCATCAGAGGCAACAGGGGTCTCAAGAAAGGAAAGTGTCTACACCGATTTTCTCTTGCTACAGACCCAGTATTCGATAAAGAAGTTTGTTTAGCTCACAGTGCCAAGGCTGAGGAATCAGAAGGGTATGGTGCCAGCATCTAGCAGCAGCTGGTGAGGGCTCACCTGCTGCCTTATCATAGGAGAGAGAGAGCTGAGGGCGACAAACTGCATGTTTGTGACTCCCTGCTCTTAAAAAAAGGAACCTTCTCTCCAGAGAGCAAACTCACTCCTGTGCAAGCGGCATTTACCCATTCATAAGAATGGAGGTCTCATCACCGAATCTGTCATTAGTCCAACCTTTTAGCCAGAGCTCACCCTCCTGGACATTTTATGGTTTCTAGGTTAGTCACTATGATTCACCTAGCCTCCTCAGTTCTAGAAGCAGGCTGCTAAGCCACACGCAGGAGCATGCTGGATCTTGTCTGTGTTAGTTCACAAGAGCTAGCTATGAAATTTTCCAGAATGAAAATCTCAGGAGTGTGATTAAAAATTAAATTATAGGGGCTGGGAAGATGGCCCGACAGTTAAAAGCACTGGCTGCTCTCACAGAGGACCTGAATTTGGTTTCCAACACCCACAGAATGGCTAACAGCTATCTGTAACTCTAGTTCCAGGGGATCCACTGACCTCCCCAGGCATTTCATGACATGGGTTCACTTACATACATGTAGGCAATACACTCATAAACATAAAATCAAAATAATTTTTAAAAATTAAATTATAGAGACTGGGGGTGTGCTCAGTGGTAGATCACATGCTCAGCCCATGTGAGGTCATGGGTTCGACCTCCAGTGCCAAAAAACAAAATACAAACACAATCAAACAGTTGTGTTTTTCTGTTTGTTTTGTTTTGTTTAGAGAGGGCCTTGTATATCCCAGGCTGTCTTCAAATTTGTTATTGATCTTAAACTTCTGATCCCCTGTCCCTACCGCTTAAATGCTGTGTTTGCAGGGCATTTGCCACCATGCCCAGTTTTCAAGCAACTAGTTTTTAAAGTAATAAATACTAAAAATCCATCATTTCCTAATTATCTTATTATATTTTATCTTGCCTATGCTTTCAGGCTATTTCCGTCTACTGTACTCATAGGATAGCGAGTGACTACTGCACAGCTGGCTTCCTGACTCTGTGCTCCGCGAAGTTACGGCAGTATCTTGAAATCTCCTACAGTGAGAATGTTTATACCAGGGAAATTGGCAAATGCTGTGTGTCAGCTCCAGCCCTAAGGAGAACCCGGGTTAAACATGTCCTAGCACACCCCACTGTACAGATCCCGACACGAGCTGTGGATTCTGTGTCTTGATAAAATAAATAGTAGAGCAAGTGAAAAGTTTGAGAAACAACTATTTCCGTCGGACCCAGATCCAGCGCAGGATTTAAACCACAGAGGAGAGTTGAGAACAAGTCCACTCCCTGACAGTGCCAAAGAAGAAGGTGACAACAGCAAGACCCCAGGAAGACCTCTCACGTCTCCCCACTGTTGGGCTAGGACAGTAAAGAAATAGCTCCTCACCTCGGTGCCTGCATTGTGTTCTGCTGCTGAAGAGGCAGCCTCAGAGCCAGGTTCCCCATAGTGATCCCTATTGCTGTCAAATACCTGAGACTGACTCTTTCAGCCTTGCTCTAAGCACCAAAAATCTGAGGGAAAGCGCAGACCTCCAACACCCTGCACCCCATCTGTGAACACTCCTTCCTCACCAGACAACAGGTGTTTAGCTCCCCAGCCCAGTCCAGCCTTCAGGGCAGCTGCTCTTTGTGCATAGTAACAGGTATAAAAATAGCAGGTGACCCCACCTCTGCTGTAGGAGCCAAGAAAAGTCAGGAACCGCAACAATTAAAATGTGTGGTATAGCAGTTTCAGGGGCTTAAGGCTAACCTGAACTTGTCTCCAGCCCTCCCACTAACCAATAGTGGCCAAGGCAAGGAACAACTTCCTCAGGCCTCCATCTTCTCCTCTGTACTGGAGCGAAACCAGAGAGATTGTCAACACTGAATGACTGGAGTTGGGAGGGCCGTGGGAAGGAGATGGATGAGGACAAATCGTCATGACAAGCTATGTATGAGATATTGTGATAAAACCCAGCACTTTGCATGTTGACCTAAAAAAGGGTTTTAAAAAGTTAAATGAGGAAGAAACTCATATGTATGTCAAAGATACAGTATTAGCAGATGCATTAAGCCGAAAAATGCAATCCCAGTACTCAGGAGACATCAGCGGGAGGAGCAGGAATTCAAGACCGTCCTCCACTATATAGTAAGTTTGAGATGAAGCCAGCCTGGGCTACATAAGACCTTATCTCAAGAGAGAGAGGGGAGAGAAGAAAAGAAATTGAGGAAGGATAGGTCGCATGGGCAGTGACATATCTAAATCCTTTCCTATCAGAGTAGAGCAAGAGAAATTAAAGTGTATTATGTACGATGAGGATGTAACCCCAGAAACCATATTATGGAACAAAGAAGTTTTCGTTAAGGACTTGACGGGGAGATATGTCTGACTTCCATGCTGAACTTCAAAAGTTATTTACTTTTGTATCCTGTTCACATATTACCTTGATTTGTTTTTTATTTTTGTTTTGTTTTGTTTTTTTGAGGCAGGGTCTCCCTGTAGCCCCAGCTGGCCTAGAACTTGTTGTATAGTCCAGGCTGACCTCAATCTCACAGAAATCCTCCTGCCTCTGTCTCTTGAGTGCTGGGATTAAAGGTATGTGCCACACACCTGACTTGTTTAGTTTTCTTAAATAAAATATAGTTATGATCACCTTCACAAGACCTGCACAAGATCAAGTCAACAAGAACAGGCACTATTCCAGGAGGTGGTACTAATTGGGCTTAGTGGGTTGAAAAAAAGAGAGAGACAGGACATGAAGTAGAAGAAGGACTCCTTGGAAGTCGGGGGTGGGCAGAGGGACTTGGGGTGGATGTGATCAAGATACATTGTATATATGTATGAAATTGCCAGAGAATAAATAAAAAATAAAAAAGAGAAGTTTAAAAGACAAAGTAGCTGTGGGTCTCATGGACCCACTCTGAAGCTGAGTTTACATGCCTTGCCTCTGGGACACTGGAAATCGTTTACATTTATAGCCCTCTTGTCTCTGTAAGTTGTTGTAGCTCCTTTAAGCCTGTTGTAAGTGTCTCTTGATTTATAAGATGCTGTTGAATCATTCCAAATAAAGCCTTTCTTTTCTTACAAAAATATGTAAAGAAATAGCAAGAGATGATTCAGAGCTAGAAGTGAGTGTTTTCATCCCTGGAACATGCTGCTGAGCCTCGCCTTGTTACAGCTGTACTTAACTGAGCCTGGCCCAGCCAAACTGCCTCTAGCCTCCCTCCTAGGTCCCAACCACGGTTGGAAACCTGGGACCCATTTACTTCAAGTTTACAAACGTGGGACTCACAAACCCCAAGTTACATGCGCACCTATTTGTTTTTTTCTGGAGGGGTCTCTCTCAGTTCAGACTTTCTTTCTTTTTCTTTCTTTCTTTTCTTCTTTCTTTTTTAGAGAGAGAGAGTGACAGGTCTCACTATGTAACCCCAGCTGGCCTAGAACTCAGTATGATAGACCAGGCTGGCCTTGAACTCACAGAGATCCACCTGCCTCTGCTCCTTGAGTGCTGGGATTAAAGGCATCTATCACCATGCCTAGTTAGTTTTCAGATTTTCAATGGACTCTAGAACTGAAATGGCTTAGCTGTATGCAAGTCTCTAATATGCTTGACAAGGCAGATTTAAGTGGCTCTTGTGCCTAGGGACACAGTAAATTCTATGCTACGCCCTTGTCAAGCTTCTAAATGTAGGATGTGTTAGGAGTCCTGATTCTGGACCAGGCTGCCTCTCCTGTTTCTTAGTTCTCAGGCCAACTGTGTGACCTGTCTCTGCTCTTTCTTCCTGATTATAAAATGGTACAAATAAAAGCACCCACGTCATTGGCTTGTACTGTTAAAGGACTTTATATGGGTAAAGTGCTTAGAATAGAGCCTGGCACTGGGGCAGTTCTAAGTGGCCTCTAATCCTTCTCTGTGCAGCCTGATGACTCACAGTGGTCACCCTCAGTCACTAACTCTGAGGATATCTCCAGTGTTTGGGGGAAATATATCTGAAGCACCTTTCAGGGAGTCAGTGTAGCATCTCAGAGGACCTTAAATGCAGAGATGACACTGCAGTGATGCCATGGAGAAGAACAGAACTTTCTGTGTGTGTGTGCGTGTGTGTGTGTGTGTGTGTGTGTGTGTGTGTGTGTGTGTCTCATGTAGGTCAGAAAATAACTTGTGAAAATCAGTCCTGTCCTTCTACCATGTGGGTTCTAGGACTGAACTCAGTTATCAAATTTTGCTCCCAGCACCCTAACCCACGGAGCCATCTCACTGGCCCTCAAGTGACCCTCTTGAAGACTAACATCATATTTGACTAATTTCTATGTCCCAAGCATCTATCATTGTCGGTAGTATATAGTAAGTGCTCAATAGATGTTAAATGGATGGAATAAGCTTGAATTTAGACTCTGCTAAATTTTTGCTCAGGTTTTCTCCTGACTTTGATCATTTAAAAATGATCTAGCCTGATCAGGTGACTTGTCAACACCTAATAAACAAACATCCATTTACTGTCTATTATGAGACAAGCTCTGATGATACAGATACAGAGTGAACCACATGGCACCATTCCCTGATCTTGGGCCTTATATTCCCCACTCTACCAAATCCTTCTCCTTCCTTATTTTGGCTTCTAGGGATTGAACCAAGAGCCTCATGTACATCATACAAGCACGTTACCACTGAGCTATATTCCAGGCCTCTTTTTAACTTTTGATTTTGACACAAGGTCTCACTTAACTGCGACTGGCCTTGAACTTATTCTGTAGTGTAGGCAGGCCTTGAACTTGTGATATTATTGCCTCAGCCTTTCAAGTAGTTAGGATTACAGACCTGCCCCACCAGCCCTGTTTTTAAGCAGAGTCTGATGTAGCCCAGGCTGGTCTTGAATTTGAGAACTCACTATGTACAAAGGATGACCTTGAACTCCTAATATTCCTGCCTCTACCTCCCAAGTGCTGGGTTAACAAGTATGTGCTACAATGCCTGGTTTATGTGGCATCAGATATCAAACTCAGGGCTTCGTGTACACTAGGCAAGCACTCTACCAGCTAAGTTATATCCCAAACCCTATACACTCTTTTTATTGAAGAAAACTTCATAAGGCTCGTCCCTCAGCAGTGCCGTTGTGATACCTCTTGCTGAGGAGACAAGAGACGCTTGCCATCTCTGTATAGTACAAAAGGATGAGAACATAGCCATCCCCCACGCTCAAACTAAAACATAGTGGTTTCTAGCTCCTAGGTCAGCTGAGAGCCCATGACCTTTGTCTCAGGTCTGAACAGGCCTAGTACCCAGCAGAGGCCCTACAGAGCAGGAAGGGCTCCCCAAAAGCCCCCAGGTGCGTCCTCCTCTGCATTCACCCTTCATGTGTGAGGAATCTGCCTCCTTCTTCTCCCTTCTCCACCCAGGAGTGGCACCGTTCCCTCGGCTGAGGATCCTGGACTGTGTAAGAGTGCTGTGTAAGACAGCAAGCTGAGAACTAGCATGCATTTGCTACTGTCTTCTGACTGGGGCTCATGATGTCACCAGCTGCTTCAAGCTTCTGTTGCCTTGACTTTCCACCAAGACAGACTCTGCCTTGAACTGGAAGCTAAAATGAACCCATTCTCCTCTAAGTTGCTTTTGTCAGAGAATTTTGTCACAGTAACAAGAAAAGAAACCAAGAGACTACTTTAATTACGCTGCATTGTGTGAACTAGCAATCCAAGTCTTTCCTCTGCACATTGACATCGAGTCCCACCTGCCCCCAGTGGTTGGAATCATCTTCCTGGTGCAATTGTCTTGGCACTCTTGTCAAAATCAATTGATCATTGTGAAGGCCTAAGGTCAGCTGGTGGGCGACAAAATGAAGCAAGGCAAAGGATTCAAATCTCTGCTGGATATGATTTATTACAGAATTCTACAATCTTATACAGTCAGATCTCAGGGTTACTAAAGGGAAGTAGGTGCAGAAATATATGAAAACAATGAACATTAGTCAAGCATTAATCACACACAAGGTAACAAATCTTTTACAGTTAATCAATACACTTTAAAGAATACAAGGCTTCTTTTAAGCATTAGAAACAAAAGAAACACCAGTCATCCTGTGCTAGTTAACAAACGTCCTATTTCTAATCTAATAGTCATCATGATTTATAGCAGTGTTTTGAACTTAAACAAAGAGGGTGGTTTTCCACCCAGTCCATTAAACATCCTTGTTGTCAAGTGATGTTGGGACTTTATTTATGTCTGCTTTTAGCCTCTTCTTTGTTGTTCTCCTTCAGATCATAAATGCCAAGATTTATTTCTGACTCTTCTCCACCCAAGCATCATATTGACTGTTGCTTTCTGACACCAGGCTGGGCACATACTCCTGATTCTGCTGTCTGGTGCCAGGTCCATATATGCACCCGTGGGAAGGGCAGAGAACTGACTGCAGCCTGGGGTACTACACCAAGTGTTCCTTCACATGTTCACACGGTTTTCTTTTCTCTTCTTTTTCTTTTTTGAGATAAGGTCCTGTTATGTAGCCTAGTCTGGCCTGGAACTCACTATTGTAGCCCAGGCTGGTCTTGAACTTATGATCCTCCAGGTATACATCACCATGTCCTACTCTCCCATCTTTTTCTAAACTGTGGAAAAGTATATATGGCCTTAATTATTCACAATGGAGAACCATCAACCCCATTTCCAAAACTTTTCCATCACTATTGCCCCAAAAGTCTTGTACATATTGAGTGGTAACTCCCCATTATTCTCCGATCCCAGCCCCCAATAACCTCATATCTACCTTCTGTCTCAAAGAATTTATGAATTATGAGGTAGCAGTTCTAAGTGAAATCATAACATACCTTTTCTTTTGTGTCTGGCTTATTTTATTTAACACAGTATTTCAATATCCATTCACATTTTCACATGTATCAGAATTTCATTCCTGAGCTGGATGTAGTGGAAAATCCTATAAGCGCAGTAGGCTGAGGCAGGAGGATAGAGAGTTCAAGGCCAGCCTGTACTTCATAACAAGACTCTCGAAGGTGCCTTGTGGATGTTCAACTGCCATTTTAAAATATTTTATTTATTTATTTTTAATTTTTTTATTTGGGGTCTTGCAAAAAGAAAATTTAGTGGAGAATGGGGCAGTGACTGTCCTGTGAGCATTAAACTCTTGGGGCTAGTGACCATCAGGAGGAAATGGCACTTGTTTAGGACATCAGCCGATTAGTATCCCTGCCTTCTCCTGGACTGAAATGTTTGTCATGTGGCTGCCCTATTTATTTTATTTTTTAAAAAACTGATATGTATGTATGTGTGCCTGGGTAAATTTATGTGCACCACATGCATGCAGTGCAGAAGAGGACATCAGATTCCCCAGAACTGGAGTCACAAGCAGTTGTGAGCCACCATATGGGTGCTGGGAAGAAAACCTGAGTCCTCTGCAACAGCAGGCAATGCACGTGAGTGCAGGCGCCTATAGAGGCCAGCAGGCGTCAGATCCCCTAGAGCTGAAGTTATATCCAGGCTCTTATGAGCTGCCCAACACGAGTGCTGAGAACCAGCAGAACTCAAGTCCTCTGCGGAGCAGTGGTACATGCTCTTAACTGCTGAGTTATCTTTCCAACCCCTCAGCTTCTCTGGAGACATCTCTTCAAGCAGAGCGGAGCTACGCTTCCGACGGTGGGGTTAGCTCCCTCCAAGTCCAATCCCAAAGAGTCAAGCCAAGCTCTCACAAAGCTCTACAGCTCTTTCCACCCTCCGATTTTTGACTACAAAATCTCCTGGAGCTGTGGAGGAGAAGGAAGGTAGAGCGTGCTGCCTCAAAGAACGCAGACGATGGGTGCTACAGCTTTGATTTAGAGCGTCCTCCCCAACCCTTGTCTTAAAAGCTTGGTCCTTAAGCCAGGCATGGTGGTGCCTGCCTTAAATCCCAGTGCTCTGGGAGTCAGGAGCTGACAGGTCCCTGTGAGATCGAGATCAGTCTGTTCTACATAGTGATTTCCAGGTCAGCTGGAGCTACAAGGAACCTGTCTCATTAAAAAAATATATAAGTAAAAAATAAATTCAATAAAAGCTTGATCCTCAGGACCAGTAAGATGGCTCAGCAAATAGAGGTGCTTTTTATTGATAAGACTGACGACCTCAGTTAAACCATGAGCCTGGGAATGTTCACTTACACACACATACACAGAGAGAGACACATACAGATACAAAGACACATATACACACAGGCACAAACACATGTTTTTAAAAGACTACTCGGTCTTTACTTTGGCACTATTTAAAGGTGTTAGAATCCCTTAAATAAGGCCTACTGGGAAGTTTTAGCGCTCTCTCTCTCTCTCTCTCTTTCTCTCTCTCTTCCTCTCTCTTCCACACCCATCTATGAGGTGAGGGCCTTCTCTAGCAGGAGCTACCTCTGCCTTATCCAATGGCCCAAATCTACAGGGCCATGAAAAGAAACCTCCCAGACAAACCTTTCCTCTTTTTATGTTATCTCAGATATTTTGTTACAGTATTGGAAACTAGCACCATGAGTCACTTCAGTCCTTGACTCATTCCTTCCAGTTGCCCATGCTTTCCAGACAATGATCTCTTTGTCTGACCTCCTCAGACCAGTCTCAGCCCTGATCTGCAGCATCCTGATCTGCAGCTGTTTCTGGGATCTTTTCTATCCCATGCCTGCCATACTGACTAATCCTAGGCACTCAATCCCTAGTCCCAGCCCTCTGCCCAGCCTTTCTCAGCCTCTCCAATGAGCTAGTATTACTTTAGTGATTGTTTACCCATGCCTGGGGTTACGTGAGACAGGGGGTGATGAAATTTAAAATATTTTATTTTTTTAATTTTATGTGTATGAGTTTATTGCCTGCATGTAAAGTGTACCTGTGTCGCGCAATGTCTGCAAAGAACAGAAGAACACATTGGATCCCCTCGAACTGGAGTTATAGACTATTGTTAGCTGCCATGTGGGTGCTAGGAATTGAAACCAGGTCCTCTGCAGGAGCAGACAGTGTTCTTAACTGCCGAGCCATCTCTCCAGCCCTAGGGAGATGAAATTCAAGGACTTCTTTACCCAAGGAATCTAGTACACTTGAAGATCATCATCCTGACAAGATTCCCTTCCTTGGTTAAATGAGTTGAAGGAGAGAATCTGGAAGAATTCCAAATTCAAGGAAGAACCCAGACATCAGTCCCAGGAAGTGGTCAGAACACCTTTATTTTATGGAGCATGAACAGCTTTATTGTGTTTTCTCTCCTTTCACCTAAAAGACTCATCCTTGACTTAAAAAATTCAGTGCTGGCTAAGGATGCAGCTTAGTAGAGTGCTTGCTTAGCGTGTACAAAACCCTGGGTCCTGACCCCGGAACCTCATAAAACAGGTGTGGTAATGTATACCTGTAATCCTCATGCTCTGGGGAGGTGGAGACAGAAAGCTTGGTTTAGGAGGTTCTAGGCCAGCCTGGGATACATGAGATGCAGGAGGAGGGGGTCTGGCTCAACAGTCCCTCTCATTCTCCTTCCCTGAGCCCATATCACTAAACATCAATATATTTAAGTTGCCACAAGTTTCCTCTTGTAATGAGTTGTGCCCTGGCCACAGAGGTCTGTGCTGAGAGTGTATTTCAAGTACACAGTCCAGGGGGTCTCCTTGAGAAAAGAGGATAGCCTCTACTCTGTGAACCACTATGGCCTCTTAGCATATCCACAGGATTGTAATAGGTGTTTGCTTGCTGATTGACTGATGGACTATAAAAGATGGAAACTGGCTCCATCATCTGATTCGTTTTCCTGATAAGGCAAGGTGGTAGGTGGCACTTTGGGAGGAGCTCAGACCTTGTCTATTCTTTGCCAGATGTGCTGTTTCAGCAAAGCCTAGGCTGACTCAAAGCTGGGAGGAGTAGAAATTACAGGGAAGCCTGCACTTTTCTAGATCCATGTTCCAAAGTGATGATAGAACATCCAGTTACACTGCCATTCCCAGCTCAGAAACCGCAGCAGATGGAAGCAAGTGTGGGCTGTAATTAGAGGCTGAGGTGAGCGAACAGAAGCCTTTGCAGGCCCCAGGAAACCTCATCAAAGGAAGTCAGCCCAGAGAACAAAGACTCTCTGGTTTGTTTTGGAAGAAAGGACTGGGGATTACGTCCTGGCTCCTACAACTACAAGAGACCTGGCGCTGGATAGACCATCCAAATATTAAAACCAGTAATTACGTGTTGTGGGCAGGGCAGACCTGGTTTCCCAGGGCCACATCCATTTCCCGTGGTGAGAGGCAGTGTTACACGGAGCAGCCAGGCCAAGTTTGCTTAACCCTCTTCTCTGCCGGGCAAGTTAGAAGGCGGCCAGAAGGCAGGACCTGCAAACACAAAGCGAGTCACTGTGATTCCTTCATGCCCAGTGGGCCAGACTGCAACCAGAATGGCCAGTTTTTTTAATGATCAGTGAGCTAAGCCATGGAGCTTGCATTGTGGGTGAAATGAGTTTGTGTGGAAAGAAAACTCCTAGATAAAAAGGCAAGATCAGGTCAGGAAGCACCTGTGTGGACCTGGTCAGAGAACACATGGACTGAGTCCCTGGTCTTTCCCCAGGCCTGCACAGGAGTGTCAGACCCTGTGAGAGGTTGCCATCGTACCCCCAACCCCCTCCTGGGGCTCTGGAACTGCAACCTGTTAATGGAGATGGCTCTTTTCTCTCTCCATACCAATCAGCTGAATAAAATGGAAGAATACAGCAAAATTAGCCACCAGGTACCTCCTCATGAGACCTATGGGGCGGGGAAGAAGCAGTCACCATGGCTTTAGAACGTAAGGGAGGTAACGGCTATCAGGGATGCTAACACTGGAGTGTCCTTCTGGAAAGGAAGACTTCCCAGGGTTCTCACCAAAGAGTGATGCTCCAGGGTTCATCACTTTCTGCCCTTGTGACTGGAAGATGAGAACGTGGTCGTCACAGAGCTCCTTTGAGGTCTGAGGCCACTTTTGTTCTAGCACCCTGAAGATTCATTCACGGGGAGGTCACCTGGGACAACATAGTCCCAGTTTGCTCACTTCGTTCAATCCTTTAAACCCAGTGGCTGTAACGTGTTACTGAGCTCTTTGGGAGCAAATTTCTTACCTGGCATGGTTGACCTGGACTCCCACACCACCTTAGGAAAGAGAGATGCCAGTCACTGGAAAACAGTGTGCCTGTTCTCCATAGGGACATGTGTCGCTGAATAGTTCTTGACCTTTAAAAAAATTTATTGTTTAGTGATTTTTATGTTTATGTGTATGAGTGTATGCATGTATGCAAGTACCCATGTCATACAGTGCCTGTGCCGGCCAGCAGAGGGCGTAGGGTCTCCTCGAACTGGAGCTACAAATGGTTGTCAGCTACCATGTGGGTGCTAGAATCTGAACCCAAGTCCTCTGCTAGAGCAACCAGTGTTCTTAACTGCTGGGCCATCTCTCCAGCCCCAGTTCTTGATCTTTTTAAAGATTAGAAAACAAGTTTAAACAATTAAAATAATAATTGAAACAATTATTTAAAATTTTCTTTGCTAACGTAATATTTCTTCATGAGAGAAAGATGGGGGTGGGGCTAGAATTTATTTATTTATTTATTTATTTATTTATTTTTTGAGGCAGAGTCTTGCTATGTTATCTAGGCTGGATTCAAACTTGCAGCCCTGTGCTGAGATTACAGGTGCACACCACCACACTTGGCTTAAAATAATTTTAAAGGGGCTAGAGAGATGGCTCCATGGTTAAAAGCACAAATTCAGTTCCCAGCACCCATGTCAGACAGCTCACAACCACCTGTAACTCCAGGTATCCGTTGTCTTCTTCTGGCCTCCTCTGGCATGAACACACACACACACACACACACACACACACACACACGCAAACAAAGATAAATTTTTAAAAATAATTTTTAAAAACTCTTGTAGTAGTACAAACTAGCAGCCTTTCAGTAAATACTGCTTCTAAATTTTTTTCCTTTGGCAGAGTGGGTTTAAGACAGGGTCTCTGTGTAGCTGCAGCTGGCCCAGGACTCACTTGATTTTTAAAGTTGAGGTCTTAGGATACAGGAAAACTGTGTTTATGTCAATATGTATGCACATACAATAAATGTTGTTTTGGATTTTTTTAAACTTTATTCATTGGGGTGGGGGGGCTGCTGCATGGCTTCAGGTGTCAACTTGATACTCCTGGGTAGAAGCAAGCTCAGCTGAGGAATTGTGGATTGGCCTGTGGCCATGTCTGAGGGGGATTATCATGACTGCTGAGTGACGTGGGAAGGTCCAGCCCGCTGTGGAGGCTGCCACCCCTGGGCAGGCAGTCTTATATTATGTAAGAAAGGAGGCTGGGCATGGGCCAGGGCCAGTAAGCAGCATTCCTCCACATCTGTGCTTCAGTCCTGCCTCCAGGGTCCTGCCCTGAGTTCCTCCCTGGGTGAATTGTGACCTGAGAGATGTAAGATAAAACAAACTCTTTCCTCCCCACGCTGGTTTGGTCAGTGTTTTTATCACAGCAATAGGAAGACAGGGGCTACACATGTGACACGGTGTGCCTGTGCACGTCAGACAACAACTGCCTGACGCTGATTCTCTCCTCCCACCTTACACAGGTTCCAGGGATGCAGCTCAGGTCCTTGGGCTTGTATGGCAAGTGCCTTTCCCAGCTGAGCTATCTCCTCCACCCTTCTTGATTTTTTAAAGATTTATTTTCTTTTCTATGTCTGTATATATGTACATGCACCATGTGCTTGCTTGCCTGGTGCCTTGTCTGTCTTTAATTTAACATTAGATCATGGATGTTACGAGCAGTTTTTGCTTTGTTTTGTTTGTTGGATTTTTTTGATATTGTGGTTTTTGCGTTGTTTTGGAGACAAGGTCTTCCTATGCCTCTCCAGGGTGGGACTAAAGGCATGCGCCACCACGCTGGGCACAAACAGCCCTTTTATGCTTCAGTTTTATTTTATTTTATGTGCAATGCTCTCAGAGAACAGAAGAGAGCATCAGATGTCTTGGAACTGGAGTTACAGACAACTGTTAGCCCCCATGTGGGTGCTAGGATTCGAACCCAGGTCTTCTACAAGTACTGCCTGTGTTCAACTGCTGAGACATCTCTCAAGCCCCACAAACAGTCATTGTAAGTGTGTTTTGGGGGGTGACTATACATCTTTACATGACTGGACCATCTCTAGTTAAGCATTTACATTGCTTATAGTTTTCTCCATACTTAATAGTTTTATAGCATCTTTGCCAGAATATGGGTCGTTTTCTTAGGACAAATGACCCAGGTAATTTTCTTATAATGAAAAAAAATAATACAAATAAAGGAAAGGGGGAAAACCTGTAATTTTGCTGCATTTAGAAATACATCATTAACATTTTGGGTTATATATTCCAACCAATTAGCTAAGAAGTCATTGTTTAGAGTTCATGTCCTTTTTTATTAATAAACTACATTGAGTGTGTGTGTGTGTATGTGTGTGTGTGTGTGTGTGTGTAACTGAGATCACAAAAAAAGTAACAACTGAAAAGGGAAGAATGAAATAAGACTGAAAAAAAGTTCTGGAAAGATGGCCCAGTGAGTAAAGCATTTACCTGGCAAGTATGAGGACCTGAGTTTGGATCCCAGAGCCCATGTTAACGCAAACACTTGACTTCCCCAGGTCTCTGGTACCCATCTGTGAAGCACTAGCAGGCTTACTGCATCCACGTGCCGCAGAATAAGGCCTCCCTCAGGGACCTTTGTAAAGGATCACTGCATATAGAACCACTGAAGCCATGAGCTGCTAGGGCAGGCTGCCTGGACAGACAGACTCCCAGCTTCCATCTGACTGACTGAGGGACTCTGAATAATTCTTTAACTGGCTGTGCGTTAGCCTTTCCCCTGCAGAACGGACTCACCTTCTAGGGACACAATAAGGATTAAACAGATGATGCCTACTCAGCTAGGTTCGTAGCTCTGTTGGCAGAGTATTTGCCTAACATGCAGGAAACCCTAGGTTCAATCCCTAGCATCCCATAAAATTGAGTGTGCCACAAGAGGTGGAGGCAGGAGGATGAATCAAACTAGGCAGTGCTCAGATGCTGTTAGTAATAGGTGACCTCTAGTCCCTGACCTAGGCTGGCTTTTCCTGCAATTTAGGCTGTCTCACAGGCCTTTGGCTCTCTCCAGAAGTTTGCAACAGGGATAAGATCATGTTGGATGCTATCACTCAAAGATGTTTAGATCCAGGGCCGAAACCACAGCTGACTTGCTCGCTTAGTGAGAGAACTTCCTGTCTTAAGAGGCACCTAAAGGTGATTTTTGTCCTGGGCAAGATGCCTTCCCAGAAGTCCCCAGCATCCAAGGAATGTCTGCAGTGAGCTTCCATTGTGCATGTTCACAAAAATGCACTTATGTTCTGAACCACACAGCCAAGGGAGTGGCACAGGAAGGGCTGGGAGGGTCCGGTTCTCAGCACTCAGCTGCTGTTCATTCTGAAGACTCGTGGGAACACTGTGTCTTTGCTTCTACATTTTGATAAAATCTCTCCAGTGGTACATTGCTTTGCAACCTGCAGACAGACCATATTTATTCAAACTTTATAAACGGTTAAAACATTTAGACTATTTTGATCAATTCAGAATCTTTTCTAATTTTCTTTGTGATTTCTTTAACTCTCTTCCAGTCTCCTTGGGCACTGTACTCTGCTAGTGCCACTTAACATGGGATCCCTTGGACTGGAATTGTGGATAATTGTTAGCAGCCATGATGTGAGAGTTGGGATTCAACTGTAAGATTCTGTAAGAGTGGCCAGTGCTCTAAACCCCTGAGTCATCCCTCCATCTAACAACTTTTTATTTGACAAACAGTTATGGAAGGTATTATGAAGGAAAACTAGATACTCAGTCAAAGGTTTGATTTTGAGTTTGGTTGTTTGGCTCGGGTTTTGATCATTATTGTTGTTTTGGTCTTTCTTTCCTTTCTTTCTTTCTTTCTTTCTTTCTTTCTTTCTTTCTTTCTTTCTTTCTTTCTTTCTTTTCTTTCTTCTTTCTTTCGTGAAACTAGACACCAGAAGAAGGAATGAGAGTGGAAGTAGGGAGTAGGCCAGAGGTCAGTTCCATCATTCTCCTTTTAGAGCAGGACACAGCATGTGACAAGGCCATGGTGTCTCATGACAGGTACCAACTATTCCTCCCGGGACCTTGGATATCACTTAGCTAGTGAGGGACAAAGAATGATCTGTCTTTTGCTTGGAACAAAAGTCTTGACCTTGTATCATAGGAAAGCTCTGAAGGCTTTATTCAGCTGCCTCTCTGCAGCCCAGTTCTAGAAAAAAAATGACTTCCTGTTACTGATGTTGAGCCTGTTTCCACTTCCAGAGACTTGCTGGTGGCTGGGATTGTCCATAAACTCTGTCTCCTCAGGACCCTCAGCCTTCTGGGCTGGGGCTGATCTTTCTTGTGGCACCTTTGCTGCCCTCCTTGTGACTCTAGGAGGGGCTGGTATATAACAGTTCACTCATTATTTAGGGAAACATCTTGGAGGACAAACACTGCCTGAAGGGCAGAAATGAAAAGCCATCTCTACTGACTCCAGCCTGGGTCTGCTAAAGGCAGTTCCTGTCTACTGCTAGTCTGGATCTTCAGGGATACCTGATGACGTCAGTCAGCAGCAACTCCTCCTCTGTCCTGGGTCTCAGCCATCTTGCTATGTTTCTGTCATGGGCAACTCAGTAACAACTTTTAGGAACTTCTTGATTTTTCCTATGTGACCTGTAAAGTATTGTAGGCTTTCATCAATTCAGAGCATAATTAAACTGAGGATAGTATCTCCTTATAATGCACTTCTGTGATTTGGGATGAGGTTTTCAGAGTTCCTAAAAGTAGAACTCAAGGAGGGAGTTTTCTTTTGTTGTATTTGTCACGGAGGGGGTCTCCTGCTCTGGCATTGTTGTTAGAAAATGGTCTTAATCCACACATATACAAACATACATACACTCAGATTCGTAGTCAAGTCTTTCCAAAGAGCAGAGATACAGCTTGACCCTGAAACCTCTGAGTTCTCACTGCCTCTAATACTGTCCATGTGTATCTCGGAATGCCATAGCTCCATGCCAGCCCTGCAAAGCAACAATGTTAACAACAAAAATCCTTCAAATAGGAGCTGGAGAGCTGTTCATAGGGGAAAGTGTTTGCTGCACAAACATGGGGACCTGGGTTCAGGTCCCCAGCACCCATGTAAAAGTTGAGTGTGGAGGCAATCACCTGTAACCCCAGCACTGGGGCATAAGCAGGAACAGGTGAATCTCAGGGGCTTTCTGACTTGATACTCTGGGGAGTGAAAGTGGTGAGTTCCAGGTTCAGTGGGAGGCCCTGTCCCCAAAAGTAACATGGAGAGAACTAGAGGAAGACACCTGACATCTACTTGCACACACACACACACACACACACACACGCATACACACATACACTTGCCCTTATTGCATGTGGCCTGTGGGGCTCAGGTCTCTGGGAATGGCTGGGGTATGTACCCTGGGGAAGACTAGGGGAAGTGGGGCCCCATCTATGAAGAAATGGCGTTGCTGTCATCCAAGCAGCCCTTTGGTGCAGCTGCTTTAGGGTCACCCGTGCTCTTACCACCAACCCCTCACCCACACTCTGTAAGTACCTCATTGGGTTGCTGGGGGAAATTTTGGTGGAATCAAACTTTGGTTTGTCATTAGAAGGAGGTAGGAAGGCTCTGACTAGTACCCAACCCCAGAGGGTAAATACTTGAAAGAGAGCATCTATTTCATGTGACCTGATTTCACATGCAATCCCTTTTTTCATCATCACCACATTCTCTGATCTGGGCAATGCCCAGTTCCTGCTCAGAAAACTCGAGTGCCAACAATTGTTCTGTGTAGGGTGATACAGCTACTATGAGGCAGAGCTAGGGTTCCAATCCAGGCCTGGAACCTGACTCAATCCTTGGGCAACTATTCCTAATAGAATAGAGGGGTATTGTTCCTATAATTTACATAGAAAGTTATTCCTATAATTTATATGAATAACTTCATGACTCAGAGCATGTGGGACGAACAAGAAACGCTGAGATCACAGAGCCAACTCTGGCAGAGTAGACCTTTTGCAGAGTCTTGAAGCCCACTATCATCAGCCCCCTGAAAAACAGTTGTCCCTGTCCCTTGGCGTGCTTCCTCCTCACAGCACGATGTGCTGCTGCACCAGTCCCTAGGCCTGGTAGAAACTCACTTCCAGCATACCTCCCAACTTCACTCCAGAAGTGCCTGCCTCTCTGTTTCCTCTCAGGCCTACTTACTTAAGTGCCTGGGTTCTGTTGGCCATTGGTGATTTCCCCAGGCAAAAATCATCTTTGCTTCCATAGTAACTTGTACCTAAAATATAGCATCTATCACATGATATCACAACGAACTGCTTCTGTTTCTTCTCTCTCTTGTTAGACTGTGACATCTGTAATTGCAGTGAACGGGAGTTATTTGTCTTTCTAAGGGCCTCCCACAGGTCCTTGATAATGGTTGGTTGAGCTGAATGGAATAAAATTGGCTCCTAAGAATTCAGACATGGATATACTATTCCATGGTATGTTACAAAGATTATTTGTTAATACCGCTGTAATGGCAAAACACCAACAAACAAATATTCTCTCATGAGTCACATCCAGGTTTAAAACCATGAGTGATGCTGGGTGTAGTGCTGAATCCCAGTGAGGACAGGAAGGTAGCACGCTGAGGCCAGCCTGGGCTATATAGTAAGCTCTAGGCCAGCCTTGTTCAACTTAGTGCAATCCTACTACAAAATAAAAATAAAAAGGTCTGGGATGTAGCTCAGTGGAAAAACATTTGCCTGGTGTGAACAAGGCCCCGAGTTAAATCTCTAGTCAGCATGAATACCTTGAAAGAAATCTATGCGGTGACAGTCCTGTGCTATATGCAAGGCGACCGCAGCTGAATCCAGAGCCAGAATTTTGTAATACAAAATGTGATGAATGGGCTGTCAAGATGGCTTAGCAGGTAAAGGCCCTTGCTGCCGAAGCCTGATGACCAGAATTCAATCCCTAGGACCCACTCTTGCAAGTTGTCCTCTGATCTCCACAAGTGTGTCATGGCATGTCTACTCTCCCCCATATGCATACAACAAATAAAATTTGTAAGTGATAAAAAATGAAGTAGTTTTGAAATTATGACTAAAATACTATGTCCGTGATATGTTTAACAGAGACAGCAGTGGAGCTTTGACCGTAACCCTGAGTTTAAGATAGTCTTTCCCTTATCAAGAGTAGACTAGAGGATCCTGTCAGGGATCTGTTCCACAGGTTTACTAACCATAGTGACCCCATAATCACACGGGAGCTTTGCATATACCATCCTCCCCACAAACCTATAAGGCGGGCACTATTGACTTCTCCATTTCTTTGATGGGGAAACTGAGGCATCATGAGGTGAAATAACCTGCATAGGGCCTCAAAGGTGGTTAAATAGGATTACAATTCAGAAAGGCTGCTGAGTTCACGCCCTATGGACCACCACATGCTATCCAGTAAAGTGCCGAGGACTCAAATCTGCTTCAAGCAAGCTTGTCCTTGGATCCAGTGGAGTCCAGATTCTCACATAGATTGCCTTTTATTTCCAGTTGTGTCTTTGGTAGAAGAGAGCAAAAGCTGTTCAGTGCTCGAAAAACACCATGAATATCTGAAGACAGTTTTTAAGTTGTTTTGACTTTTCTGTTTAAATAGTTTCAGTTAGCTTAAAATTCTTTCAAGAGCTGGCCCCTCCCTATATCTTAACTCACCCACATTTTTCAGGGACTACTTAATTTTTGTGTGTGTGTAGTTTTCCTCTATTATAAAGTCCCCAGATGGATAAGCATGTTCTCCAGTTAGGGCCTGATAAATGCCATATATGGGAAACAATTCAGAAGTTTTGCTAATCTTTTCCTCATTAACATTCCAGCCCCTTCGGACTGCACATACCTGTGATCTCAGCCCTATGGAGACTGAGACAGGATCATAAACTGAAGGCCAACCTGGTATACATAGTAAGATCCTATCTCAAAAAAAAAATTCCAGCAGCATTGCATTGTTTCCTTATCCCTGCCCCTCCCTCATGCCAAGACTTTATTTACTTATTTTTATTGTATGTGTGTGGGTGCTGGGAACTGAACCCAGGTCTTCTAGAAGAGCGGTAAGTGCTCTTCACTGCTGATCCCCACCCCTCATTTCTCCCAGAGCCCCACCACCCCTGCCTACCAGAATTCTCTTGCTGAGTGATTTGGTACTAGAGACACTTTTTACCCACAGCTCTGGCAAGCCGATTCCCACTTGTATTTGTATATGAATCTTGTTCTTGTCTCACTGTGTCAAGGCCAGTGTGAAAGGTCTGGGTGAGTTTAATCTTCACTGTCTGGGACACTAGTATCTCCTCCTAATTTGG
This sequence comes from Eospalax fontanierii, assembly GCA_035773235.1. Taxonomy (NCBI): domain Eukaryota; kingdom Metazoa; phylum Chordata; class Mammalia; order Rodentia; family Spalacidae; genus Eospalax; species Eospalax fontanierii. The sequence continues at coordinate 47,016,387 of CM069536.1, read as the reverse complement.
AATCACCCAGCAAACACAAGATGCTTGTTCTCCACTCTACCACGAGGGTCACTGAAGAAAGTATTTTCATAAACCCATAAATAAACTCTCCTAGCTTCTAGATAGTTGTGGGGTGAGGTAGGGTTCACACGTTTAATTCTTTCCAAGAACTGTAGTTGATTATATGAACCGTATGCCTTCTTCTGAAGAAACAATCACAATTCCTTTCCAAATCTGAAGAAATACTGATGTTTGGTTCCAGCTCGGTTCCTGGAACACAACCAAAGTTGAATTTATTCTACTACAGACGGGACAACAACATTCCTTGGAAGTCAAAGCTTAGTCTGGCTCCGTGGAAGGTGCAGAAAGGCTTTCTACCCCATCCTGATCCTAGACAAACCACTTCTACTTAGTACTGAACAGAAAAAATGTAATCTGGTAGCCAGCCAGGGCAACTAGGAACCAAAGTACTGGACCTTCTTAAACATAGGTTTTTATAGTGTTCAGTTTATAGCTTGTCTCCTAGAAAAATGAAAGATAGGCCTTTTTTTTTTTCTTCTTTAAAGGGGTTTTTGTTGTCTTTCATATTTGTAAGACAAATTGGTATTTCTTATGCAAACAAATCTCAGACTTGACTGATAATTAGAACCACAGGGGCAGTTTAGGAAAATTCCTTTGGGGACTTGAGAGATGGTTCTGTGGTTGAAAATACTTGCTACTCTTGCAGAGGATCCAAGTTTGATTTCCAGCACTGTGTAACTCCAGGTCCAGGGGATCTGATGCCTTCTTCTGACTCGGTGGGCACCTGTACGCACAGGTAAACATATATACACTCAGGCACACATATGCACATATAAATAAATAAATCTTTTTTTAAAAAGGTAAAGAAAATGCATCTGGTTGGGCTTCTGTGTACTCCTGAATCTCCAACATGATCTCCCCAAATTAATTAATTATGGTTAATGTATCTGGTTGAGCCTCTCCAGACTACTGAATCTCCAACTTGGTCTCCCCAAATTGGTTGCATTAATCATTGTTAAAGCCTCACAGCAGTACACCAAACAGCCGTTTTAGAAATGAAGTAAATCTAAATATGAGAACATGGAAAGATCTCACATTAGCTATACAGAAGATATAGTAAGATCATAGACATTTATATATACTTACCACACATACCTTTCTGTGTGTGTACATGTGTGTGTGTGTGTGTGTGTACTGCTATGTATACTGCCTATTTTGTTGCTTCACTACCAGTTCATTCAGAAACCAAGCAGAAAACATGCCATCTGTAGTGCCAGAGCATCTGTGCCTGTAGGGCTGAGAATAGATGGCAGGAGTCCCATAGGGGCCGGGGAAGATTGGCCCTACAGAGCTGGGGTGGTATCTATTTGCCAACTGCCATGGCATTATTTCAACAGGCTTATAATAGAGTAAGATGTACTCCTGAATTTACATACAGAAAAAAAAAAGATTGGAAGGATTTTCAAGAATCTGAAGCTAGCCTCTTATCAACTGATCTTGGTTAATTAAGGCAGAAAGAAGATTCAGGTAAAATCACCAGGAAGGCTTGGGGGTAATCACAAGTAAAGGGAGCTCCACAACTAGCCCTATCCAAAGGCAAGACCACTCCACTGAGCGACTCCAAAGAGTCCATCGCTGCCACCTCCCCTGGTCACTGGGGCAGCTGCTGGTACCACTGCCACCTGAAGACACTGGAATAGTACTTAGTTATTTAGTGTGATATTTAGATGTGTATCTGCTTTCCTTGCAGGACTGTGGGCCCCTAGAATGTAGGAGTGGCATCCTACTAATATCTGGGTCTCTAGCTCTACCGCAGCTCCTGGCACAGAATGGTAGAATGCTGAATGAGATAAATGACACTTTCAAGTCGGCAGAAAGTGAGAGATGTATTTAGCTGTTTCCTTTTTGAATGTCAAAAACAAAAAAGGCTCCCATACGTTCTCATTTTCCATTTCTCCCCTGATGCGTTTTACATGTATCTTCAACAGACATATGGCTTGGCTTTCGTGATGGGTTAGTCTTTTTCTCTGAATTAAACACTGTTTTTTGTTTTGTTTTGTTTTAGAACAGATTTGTGTTAAACGGATGATTGATTTTCAAATATTAGATGCAAACGAAGTGGGTGAGGGGTCAATTGAACTATCATCTCTATTTGAATATTCTTTTCTTTTTCAATGCTGTGGATTGAACCCAGGACTTTGTACACATGAGACAATCACTCTATCACTGAGCTGTAGCCCCTGCCTTGGGATTTTTGTTTTAATTGCCTATACATGTCAAAGAATTATAATCATATACCTGAGCCTTTCCTAAACAAGCAACTTGAAACCAAACATGGTTTATATTGAGTAAGATTCTGAAGGAAAAAAAAAGCAAAAATATACTATATCTTTAGAGTTGCAGAGGTTTTCATAATAAGTCAAGATTAAGAACATTCATCAGAGTTCTGGCTTTATTTGAGCCACCTATAAAGCACATTGCAATGTTCCATCTGCTTCTTCTAAGCCACAGAGGAGTTTGTGATTGAAAAGTTCTGAGGGTGAAGAATAATAATATGTTAAAAAATATGGAAAGAGATGAGCTTTGTTTGTATATGATTCTATATTATTCACCAGCTACAATTCATAACAAAAGGCAAAAGTTCAGAGAAATGAAAGCTAACGTTCACACCAAGACCTGTGCATGAATGTTTGCCACTCTATTTATCTAGACTCAAAATAAAACCAACCTACATGGCCTTCAATTAACAACCTTTGGCATAGCCACATCATAGAATACTATTCAGAAATAAAATGGAATAAACCACATTATGTGTAACAACATACATGAATTTCTAGAAAATCCTCCTGAATGAGAGTCAGTTACAGACAGTTGTTAGCCAAAATGTGGGTGCTGAGAACTGAACCCTGATCCTCTGCAAGAGCAGCCAATGCTCTTTAACTGCTGAGCCATCTCTCTAGCTCCCCCAACAGTAAATTTTTAAGAGAAATAATCTTTCCCCTGGTAGTTAATTCTGAGGAATGAACTTGGCCTCAAAATATAACCCACAGGGCACAAAGTGAGAACCACAAGGCTGAGAGGCATGCAGGTCAGCAGTGTTCAGTTTAATGCTTGATGAATCATGACTTCCTGATTTGAGATCCTAGAGAAATATTTAAAAGGATACAGCCTTCCAGTCTGGTCTGACACCTAAGTGGATAATCACCCAGAAAGAGTGACTAAGGGAAAGCAGGAAAATCAGTACATCCAAGTGTCTTTCCTGAGCATGGTATCAAAGTTCGCCACTGGCACATTATTACTATTTGAGCTATTTCTATTCAATATTCAATGATCAGCAAGATGGCTCAGCAGTAGACGCTTGCCATACAAACCTGATGATCAGAGTTTGATCCTTGGAACCTATATGATAGGATAGAACCAACTTCTGCAAGTTGTCCTGTGATACCAGATGTGCTCTGTGACATGTATATGCTCAGCATCCATAAATACAAAAAAAAATAATTAGAAAATTCAGGGATTGTTTGTTGTTCAAGTGATGCACATGGAGGAGCTTCTGGGCATTCCGAAGCTTTAGGGGAGCCTGGGAAAATGTCACATCTGTGCTTTTCCCACCCAGGGCTGTTCCCAACCTGGGCTTCCTATCTGGTCTCTTATCACCCCAAGATCTCACCTCCTGTAAGCACCTCCTTCCCGGTACACTTCTGCTACATTCTCATCAGTTCCCCCAAACTGGATGGCACACATCAAAATACAAATACATTCTGCTGGGGCTGGAGAGCTAGCTCAGCAGTCAAGAGCACTGCATGTTCTTGGAGAAGGCCAGGGTTTGATTTCCAGCACCCACATGGTGGTTAATAACCACCCTAACTCGAGTTCCAGGGGATCTGATGCCCTCTTCTGACTTCCACAGGTACTGCACGATACAAGTGCACTTACATACATACATGCAAGCAATACACTCATACATATAAAATAAAAACAATAAATAAAACATTTTTAAAATAAATACATTCTTCTATCTCCTATTTCTGAAAAGTCAAACACCAAAACAATCCAATAGCCAGGCATGATGGTTGCTTATCTATAATCCTAAGCACTGGGACATAGAGGCAGGAAGATCAGGGATTCAAGGTCATCCTCAGCTACAGCATGAATTTGAAGCCAGCCTAAGCCTAAACTTCTTTGGAAAGAAGTTTGCACATTCTTATTCTATATGAAACCTGTCTCAAAAAAAGAAAATAAAAAAGAAGTGGCGTGGTGATGCAGGCCTTTAATCCCAGCATCAGGGAGGCAGATGCAGGTGGATCCTTGTGAGATTTGAGGCCAGCATGGTTTACATAGTGAGTTCCAGGCCAGTTGGGAATACAGGGAGACCCTGTCTCGAAAAAATAAAATAAAAAATAACTCCTCCCCTCAATCAAGTAAGCAATCAAACAAAAAACCCCGACCAATCAACAAACAAGAAACCAGTTCACAAAACCCGGCCCGTTGGACCCCACACCATCTCCTAACAAGGGTTTTTTTCCTTCCTCATGGCAAATCCAACCTCATCGCCAGTCTTGGTCTCCACTTTCTCTCCTACCTGCTCTTCACCTCCAAGTCTGCACAGTTGACTCCATGATCCCACATCTGCTGGCCACATCTCGTGGGGGGTCATCTCACCTTACTAATTTTCTGTGTGGCATTTCAGCCCAGTTGCCCGATTTCTCCTTTACAGTTCATTTTTCTCTCCCATGATTTCTTATTCTTGGTGTCCTTTCACCTCACTGGCACATTGGGAAGTTGATTTGCATTTTAAAACACCTTAGGGATTCTCTGTGTTTTCCTTCTTCCCCTCTTCTAACAAGTAGAAAGCGCTGCCTTGGCGTCCTTGGCCTTCCATCTGCATTCTCTCCCCAACTAATCCTATGCAATCCTATGGCCAGTTGCTTCCAAGTCATTATTTCCAGCTCAGATTGCTCCCCAAGAATGTACATAAGCTGACTAATCTGTAACTTGCATGTGACTAATTACCATTCTAAATGTTCCAGTTCAAAAGAGAACTCCGGATATTTTCTCAATCTGCTCTTCATCCACTTTCCTCTATGGAAACGCAGAACTTGAAACTGCTGAAGCCAAAAATGTAATCATCCGAGGAGCATGGTGATACACATCTTTAATCCCAGCACTCATGAGGCAGAGGCAGGTGGATCACTGTGAATTGGAGGTCACCTTGGTCTACACAGCAAGTTCCAGGCCAGCCAGGGCTACACAGTGACTACATAGTGAGACCCCCATCTAAAAAAAGCAGCTTAGAAACCATGGGTCACAGAGGCAAAGTGTCAGTCCTATCGTGGTCTATCAAGATACATATTATCAACATGACTCGGTATTGCTGTTGTTAGTCTTTATCACCCGTCTGAAGTAATGCGTGTTAAATTCTTCCACTGAAGTAGTTGTTTCTCCCCTCCCCAGCAGTACTCTTTGGAAAGAAGTTTGCACATTCTTATTCTATATTTATTTAATCACTTGTATAAGCATAAACTCAAGGATATTTCTTTTACCCTTTAGGTTATAATCCAATATTGCTTTTTACTGTCGTTTTCTCAGTTGGCTCCTGTGTTACTTTGACACATTCATATAATTTGTGATTTGAGTCTGGGTTTTGAAGACTTTCTTAATTTTCAGTACTACAAGGTACAACAAGCTCTTCTTATTTTTTTTCCTGCCATGGTTTGAATGTGAAGTGTCCCCATAGACTCACGTGTTTTTTACATTGGTCCCAGCTGGTAACCCTGTTTGGAAAGGTTATGAAATCATTAGGAGATGACGCCTTGCTGGAGGAAATACATCACTGGGGACGGGCCTTGCGGTTTTATAAGCTGGTCCCACTTCCTGTTCTCTGTTTTAGGGCTGCCAAAGCTGTCTGGGCAGCAGGCCTCGGTCTCCTTCTGCCATGCCTTCTCCGCCATGCTGGACTGTAGCCCCTCTGGACTTGCAATCCAAAACATTCCCTTCCTTCTTTCAAGTTTCTTTTCTCAGGGCATTTTTTGCAGGAACAAAATGAAACTAATAACCTGCCATAGTCCAAAACTCAGATACTTCGAAGAGTCTTGTTTTTGAGTTATTTTTGTTTACTTGGTTTGTTCTCTATGGAGGAGTCATTATATAGGCCGAGCTGGCCTTGAACTCAATATGTAGCCTAAACTGGTCTTAAATTTGCAATCTTCCTGTTTCAGCCTCCCGAATAATGGAGTTATAGGTGTGTGCCACTGTGTCTGGCTCCCTGGTTCACTTTGTAAGAGAATAGTATTAGAAACCCAGATCTGGGTCCTCACAGGCTTCTGAAACCAGCTGTCATTTCTTCTAGGTCCTCTCAGCTGACAGAACAGGAAATACATGAGTATATACTAACCTCGGTGTGTGTGTGTATATATACATGGATGTATTTTGTGGCGGGGGGGATGCACACATATATGCATATATGTGGAGGCAAGAGGTCAATTGGGGGTTTTATTCTTGAGAAGTTATCCACCTCGGGTTTTGGGAGGGTCTGTCATTGGTCTGGAGCTTGCCCAGTGGCCTAGGATGGCTGACCAGTGAGCTTCCGGGATCCTCCTTCTCTGCCTTTCTAGTCCTATGGTTACAAGAACACATCATGACACCTGGCTTCTTTACGTAGATTTTGGAGATTGAACTTAGGCTGAGTTATCTCCCTTGCCCCTTAAAGTTTACTAAGTTTTAAAATTAAAAATACGCAGCAGTTATGAGATAAAAATAGAAGCTATAGGCTTGGAAAAGAATGAATAAAATATATAATAAAGAATTTATATGAAAAATATATAAAAACTCTTAAAACTCAACAACATAAAGCCAGGTCTCAAAAAAATAGTAATCATCATAAATAAATATTTAAAACAAACAAGGTGAGGACTGTAAAGATGGCTCAGTCGGTTAAAGCATGTGCTGTACAAGCCTGATTACCTGATCCAATCTCCACAGTAGAAAGAGAACACCAATTCCCAAAGGTTATCCACATGTGTGTCCCTCGTTACATACATGCATGTAGATACATATACATATACACATACACAGAGTAAATAAAAACTTTTTAAATTAAAAGATTAAAAAATTGAACATGCAAAAATATTAAAAGATAAACATTGTGAACAGTATCTAAGAAACAATACTTAGGCCTGTCCTCTGGCCTACAAAGCATGCACACACAGGCATACTCGCAAACATATGAATGCACACACACAGACTAGCACAAGTAAGAAAACAAGATTTTCCAAGAGTTTTCTGAAATTCTTTAATAATCTATTATTGAACTTTTAAACAAAACAACTTGAACAAAAAATAACTTGAACCATTTAAACAGCTATTTTACAACAATAAGAAATCTTATTTCTATATAAAGTCAAAGTAGTTTACTTCAAACACAGGACCCGGTTACAGAAGTGGAACAAACCAGATTATTTAGGAACAACTTTGGGAAGACAGTGTTTTCATGACCAAGTCCAGTGTGTCCTCAATCTTCATGTTATCTCTCTCCATTATGGAAGAATTTCTCCCACTCGGTTTCCCATTTTCTTCTAATTCAAGGGGGAGAAGCGTGTGAGGGTTGAACAGATAGCGAGGTTCCCCCAGGATGCCAACTCTGTGAAAAGAATTATCGCTATTCAACAAATGGTAAAGCCAAAGACTCAGATTCACAATTGCGGTTGTGTTTGTGGTTGCCATTGTGTGTGCATGCTAAAGCTAACACACTCACATGCACACACACGTATGTACACACACTATATAGTATTAAACACTATAGCTGTTTCCACGCCACGGCTGTGGTCTTACCTCCCAATACAAAACTCAGTCCATATCAAATTTTGCTCTGCGTGTGCCCACATTTCCCCACAATGAACCCTATACGAGAAAAGTCTACTTCCCACTCTGACAGGATATTACTGGGAGTCTAGCACAACTTTCTAACAATTTTTTTCTAGTCCGGATGGGCATCTGGACAGGAGAGAGGCATGCTGAGTAGGAAGGGAAACAAGTGCTTTTTCTTCTGGCAAAGGATCAGTGCCTGCGCCACCAACCCTCCCAGGCCCACCTATGAGGCACCAGTGGGGACTCTCCTGTTGCTCTCCTTGGGTCACTTACATTGGCATGGCCACAGACTCTAGACTTGCTATTTGCTCCTGTGTGTGGGGTGGGAGTCTGATGCCTGCCACATACTTTTTTTCAACAATGTGTTGAGCTTTTTCTCTGAGAGAGGGCAGCAGTGTAGACAAGACTGGAGAGCGCAAATCTACTGCTTTTTTAATGGCTGGGCGTTTTGCCATCATTCTCCTGTGGAAGAAAAAGGCGACAGTCAAATGACATCATTGTGCTTTCCTACAAATATCCTTGAGCTTCGGAAAGTCGAAGAGTCATATCTGAGACAGGTGCCACGGTACAGGCCTGCAATTCCAGCTATTTGAGAGACTAAGGATCATAAGCTTGAGGCCAGCCTGAGCCACATCGTGAGATTTATATCTCAAAAAAAGGAGGAAAAAGAAGAAACAAGAATGAAAGCTCCTACCTGAACTGTACCAATGTCATTCGCTTCTTCTCCCCACCTGATTCTTCATCCTCACGCTTCCTTCGAGGAATGTTGAACATATTGGTACGGAAGAGCCTACCTACTTCTTCCTCAATCTCTGTCAAGTATTGGCGTCGGAAGACAATCCAAGCTACATGTGTACAGAAAGTATAAAAGGACTACGGCAACAAAACAGAGAATTACAATTCTCAGAGATGACATGAAAAACTCCCACTAACTCTACAACATTGCTAAGTAGACACAAAGCCAAATGACACAATTACTCAACATTCCTAGGAGCTGTGCAAAAATGATAATCTATTCATGTTGGCAGGAGCAAAGTCACACCAAAATTCTAAGATGTAGTATACATTTTATTAGCATTCTTTTTAGAAAGGATAGTCACTAAAAAGAAGTATTTACCAAATGACCACTGATGAGTACTGTATATCATGATTTTATATCAAAAGAAAAATCTGAAACTAAGTGGCTTACCTCAAAGAATTTCCAGTCTTTCTGTGTGTCTGATATTTTTTCCCTGCAACACAACAAATCACAATTATAGGTGGAGAAACAGTTCATCTTCTCTTCTGATCTGTGGCCCTGTTATGGTTTGGATCTGGAAGGTTCTCCCAGAGGCCACATGCTAATGGTTTGGTTGTCAGCTGATGACACTATTTAGGGATGGTGGAAACTCCAAGAGGTATAGTGTAGCTGGAGGTTGTAGATCATTGCGGGTGTGCCCTGGAAGGTAGATTTGCTCCCTGATCCTTCCTTTCTCTTTCTTCCCTGGGTTACCATGGGGTAAGCAGCTTTGTTCCTATATGCCCGCCTGCCCTGATACTCTGTCTCACCACAGGCCCAGAAATATGCCAAGACCTTCACACTGGTTATTGTGTCCTTATAATATCCGTATGAAGTAGTCAATACTGCTATTTCTACTTACACTTGAGGAAGCTGATCTTGAGACTGAAGCCAAAAGAAATATATGTAATTAGAGCAGATCTTATAGCACTCAGACCTGTAATGTATGTACAGCAGTCCTCAGAAGTAGAATGCCAGAGAAGAACACTTTTCCTATAAAATAGTTTGCAGATAGCACTATTGAATAACAAGCTGGGCGTGGCAGCACATGCCTATAATCCCAGCAGTTAGGAAGCTGAGCCCTGAGGATCAAGAGTTTGAGGCCACCCTGAATTACATAGCTAATTCAAGGCCAGCCTGGATACAGAGCAAAAATCACGACCTCGAAAAAAAAAAATCAAACAACAACAAAACTTTAACAGCCATCAGAAATGTATGTTTGGGGACAAGTTTCAACAAGTCTGATCCACTCAAGGCCTCTACATAAGCAATTTGTTCTTTTAAGTCTTCATTCTGCTGAAACCAAAGATCATAGAGATCTTCCAGGTTACAGCAGAAAAGCAAACACACACTGTTCACACTGTTTTTGTCCTAACAAGTCAGCTGGCATTCTGGGCAGAGCTCAGAGCAGAGTTTACACTACGACAACCCAAACAAGCCCAAAGCAAACTACTACAGCCCACATCACAGAAACGGACAGAATGGAAAGGGCTCTTCTTGACACCTTGATTCAGCTGGGCGTGTGAAGCCAAAATGCGCCCAGGAAATTTATGTACAGCATAAACAGATTTAGGGACCTCACGGTTCAAATCTCCACAACTTCATCTCGAACAGTGAACTTTGACTCATTTTCTTTTCTCCCTCCTTCCCTCCCTCTCTCCCTTCCTTCCCTCCCTCCTTTCCTCCCTCTCTTCCTTCCTTTTCGTAGTTTGTGATTTTATATTAAGCACATAAAATTTTAAATCAATTGATTATAAATTGAATTTCATTGATTCTACATTAAAATGTAAGCATCCAGAAATTCTCTGCAAACTTTGTTTTTTTTTTTTGTTTTTTGCTTTTTTGAGGCAGGGTTTTGCTCTGTTGCCCAGGATGGTCTCAAACTGCTGAGAGCTCAAGTGACCTTCCTTGAGCTACTACTTCCTAATCTGCCTACTAAGTGCTAGGATTAAGGCATACCCCACCACACCTGGCTGAAACAAGGTTTATAAATGGGGTGCAATAGAAGCACGATGAAAGCTGTTAATAGTAATGTAAAGTTTTCTAGTAGCAATGATAGAAAGAGTTAATATGAGGCTCTGGATTAGGATCCCAGCATCACAACAAAACAAAAGAAAAAAACCAGGGGGAGCTACGTATGCAGGAGACCAAGGGGAGGAGAGAGAGAGAGAGAGAGAGAGAGAGAGAGAGAGAGAGAGAGAGAGAGAGAGAGACTGTACTGAGCTGCAAAGGAAGCCAATCATGGCATGAGCTTCTGGTAGAGGGGACTGGAGTGAGAACTGACCATAACCAAAGATCAGATCCAAGCCTAAGGCATGTGTCACAAAGGAGGTTTTCATATCCACCCTGAAGCGCTCAGAGAAATGTTACTGAGCATGGTCACTATAATCTGCCAAAGGTTTTGTAATATGATGCTTTCACAGACATGTTTAGAACAGAAAAGATGTCCTCCTACTTCCCAAGAGACCTGAAAGCACTGGGTTAACAGCCCTAAATTACTGCCTCTACTGAAATCTTCAATTGGACCCAGAGATAAAGAATGGAAGATGCTCTCGTCCAGTATGAAGCATGCATATATCAGAGAGAAAGTCGACATGGAGATATCAGCTTGTTCTTAAAACCAAATAATCACATAACTGGCAAAGCTGTTGTCCAACCCTACATGAAAACCACCAGAACAACAATGTTAACTCCTGAATCAAAAACAGAATTATGCTTCAAAATGGCTTTATGTAGCATAGTGTATAATGATTTTAGTTCAGGGGTACATGTGAGTGTGTGAGTGTGCATAACCATGTGCTCTCATGCAGAGGCCAGGAGAGGGACACTGTGTCTTCCTCTGATTAACCTTCCACCTAATTCCTTTGAGCTAGGGCCTCACACTCAACCAGAAGCTCACTCTTCCAGGTAGGTTGATGGCCATTGGCCTCCCAGAATTCACCTGCCTTTGCTCTCCAGTGCTGGAGTTACAGGCATGCACAGCTATGTCTGTCTTTCTAATGTGGGTGCTGGGAATTGATTCAAACTCAGGTCCTCACACTTGCATAACAAGCGCTCTTGCCTACTGAAGCTTTCTCTCCAGTCTCCTTAAAAATTTTATTTATGATCTCTAGTTTATGTATATGAGTGTATTGCCTGCATATGTGTAAGTGCACCCATATCATGCAATGCCCACAGAAGTCAGAAGAGGGTGTTGGATCCCCTGAAACTGGAGTTACAGAAGGTTACTGGTCACCATGTGGGTGCTGGGAATTGAATCCAGGTCCACTGTAAGAGCAGACAGTCCTCTTAACAGCTGAGCCATCTCTCCAGTCCCTTAAAAATTTCTTTAAATATTTTATTATTTTTACGTGTATGAGTATATTGCCTACATGTGTATATGTGCACCCATGTCATGCAATGCCCAGGGAGGTCTGAAGAATGCACTGGATCTCCTGGACCTGGAGTTACAGACAGTTGTCAGACATCATGTGGATGCTGGGAATCAAATCCCGGTCCTCTACAAGAACAGTCAGTGCTATTAATCACTGAGCGATCTGTCTAGCCCTTAAAATTTTTTTAACAACAAAAAAAATTAAGCTTAGCCAGGCATGTTGGTGGACACCTTTAATCCCAGCACTTGGGAGGCAGAGGCAGGCAGATTTCTGTGAGTTCAAGGTCAGCCTGATCTACGTAACAAGTTCCAGGCCAGCTGGGGCTACAGAGAGACCCTGTCTCAAAAATAAATAAATTAAATAAGTATATAAAATAATTAACCTCATGTAAGAGAGGGTAATGAATGCAGAAGGCCACAACTGGCCAAAGTATAGAGAATACAAGACTTCAGAGTGTGTGTCCCTGGATAGGACTCTTGTATTAAACCTTACCCACCCATGGCTCAGGGACCACTGTGGAAGAGAGGGCAGAAAGACTGCAAAGCCAGGGGAGGTGCACGACCATAAGGAAACAGAGTCTTACAGGCTCCTGGGAACTTGCTTATATAAACTTTCAGCCCTGGTGACAGCATGCACAAGACCCATGTAAACGCAATCAGATAAAAAAATCAGCGTAGAACTGGGGAATGGGCAGGAGGCCCCAACAGTCGAGGAACTATTTATTGGCAGCTGATCACTGCTAGGCGAGGGAGAGCTGATCTTTAAGGGAGAGATGCTAATAGGCTGAACAGGCTACAGTCAATGAACTCACACCAAGAGACAGCTGAGTACACAAACTTGACTCAGTAGGCTTTAACATATAAGATAGAATGCATAAAATCCTGTAGGCAGGTTATGGGGTGGGATCTGCAGGTAAGGGAGGTCTAAATATGATTAAAATACATCGTATGAAATCATCAAAAATTCAATAAAGATATATGCATTGAAAAAATAAAATCCATGGCCAATTTATAAGTTTTACTGTTAAAAATATGCTATAATCCATTTTCCTTCATGTCCTTTGCGTAGTCATTTAACCTGTATAGAATTTGGCTTGTGATTGGTGGGGTGGTAAACTCTAAGCTCCTCTCCTAAACAGGTGGAGCTGAAGAGATCGTTCAGCGGTTAAGAGCACATACTGCTCTCGCAGAGGACCCAAATCTGGTTCTCAGGATCCATATTGTGTAGCTCACAACCTGTACATAGACACACATAATTTTAAAATAGAAAAAAAAAAAGAAGAAGAAAAGACAGGTGATGCTTCCAACAATGCAGAAGACCAGGATCTCTCAGAAATAAGTCATGCTAATCAGAGGTAATTGCTGACTTTTAAACACAACAGATTCCTTTGTGTTTAAAGGCGTCTATATATTATGTATGTGGGTAAGTGTGCACATGGGTGAAGCCAGGGGACAACTGTGTGAATCTTTTCTTACACCTTTATGTGGGTTTCAGGGCTCAAACTCAAGTTGTCAGGCTTGTGTGGCAAGTACTCTTTGCCCACTGAGCCCTAAGAACCATATTGTGAAAAGCACACATGGTATACTCAGAGAACTAAAAAGAAAATTTCTAATTATGGCATAATTGTTTATGGATTCTTAAATTCTCAAACAAGTTTCCAATATACACATCCTTTAAATGTTAAATATTTGAATGGATATGGCAAGATGATTCAGTGGATAAAGGTGCTTGCATATAAGATTAATAACCTAAGTTCTATTTCAGAACCCACTAAAGGCAGAAGGAGAGAACTGACTCCACAAAGTTGTCTTCTGACTTCCACATGTATGCTATGACACAAATACACACACACACACACACACACACACACACACACACACACCCCACACATCATGCATATACACATGTTAAAGAATTTTTTAAACTATGGGAAATACATTTATTTTTCTAAGGGCAGGGTTTTACGTGTTTGTGGTATGGGAGATTGAACCTAGGAGATGAAACATGTTGGAGAAGTGTTCCACTGTGACACAGTCAGCACAAAAGGGGGCTTTAACCTTGTTCTGCTTTTCTCAACTTCTAGTGACACTTTAAAGACAAATTAGATACAATGTTAAGATGAGTAGAGGTGATCTTATAAGTAATTGAATAGGACACTGTAGACTATAATTTTATCAGGATACTTTTCTTAAAATTTTTGTCAAGAAAAAATAAAAGCTCTTCCTTGAGTGACCTGCTAAAGCTTTCTCTATTTAGGTTCCAATAAAGCTGAATTTTCAGTCTCCAGTTTTAAATATCTAATGATCCCCAGCATATCTACTCCTGTACCTCACCTGTTAAGGCAGACTGAAGCCAAGCATTTGAGGAGCTACCCCTCTAATTTGTCCATTGTACTTGCCCAAACTAATTGGTGACAAGAATAGGCAGATGAAATAGTGCTCTTTGTCCTTGAGATTTTCAAAACAAAAAAGCAGCTCGACTAGATTATTAGAATCAGATGTGCGCCATCTGGCCCACGTGCTGTGAGAAGGTACCCACCTATCTGCAGTACCCATCATCTGCTGGGAGAAGCACCCCCTACCAGTCCACAGTACCCAGCACCTGCTGTGAGAAGCCCCCCACCAGTTTAGGAGCATCCATTGACTGCCTACATAAACCACTCCATAATCAGTTCCCCGCAACGTGGACTTTGAACAAGAGTCTTCCAGGCTGTTACTGAGTCAGTTTTCAAATAACACTGCCTTCCTTGCCTCAACACCTTGTCTCTTGACAATTATCTCTTGTGTGATGAGCAGACAGACTTAGTCAACAGCAATGAAATCATACCACGACTTTATACATCTTCTTGTTCTTCGCAGCTGAACGTACTTAAGGGCCTTGAGCAATGACTGCAGCTAAAGATATTTAGTGTTTTCTATATTTATATTAACAATACTGTGAGGGACTAGAGTTTAAATTTTCTTCCCCTTCAAAAAGAAAAATAAGTAAAAGGAGAACCCCTATGCACATGATCTTATAAATGAACATGACTGTCTAAATTAAATCGGTAGTTGACAGGAAATGCCATAGTTGAAAAGGTTTATCAAAAGCCAACTGTGTTTTGTTTTGTTTTGTTTTTGGACAGAGTCTTACTAGGTATGCCAGGCTGGCCTTGTACTTGTGATCTTCCTGTTTCCTGCTCCTGAGTGCTGGAGCTATAAGCATGCACAGCCAAGTCTGGCCAAAGCATATATTCTTATGTGGTATAGAACAGATGTAATGCAGTGGATTTCAAACATTTTTTTGGTTGCAACCATAGCAAGGAATGCATTTACTACTGAGTACTTAGTACACATACACTGACTGCTATGGTTTGAATCTAATTTGTCCCTGCCAAAATATATGTTGAGATTTAACTTGTCAATGTGACAGGATTGAAATGTGGTGGGACCTTCAAAAGGCAGGACAGAGTAGAGGGTTGACTGGGTAAAGACCATCCTCATGAAAGGAGGAATGCTGGCATTATGGGTCTCAGAGCAGTGCATAAGTAGCTGTCACAGCAGGTTGTTTTTATGAAACAGTGAGCCTGGAGAGAGACGTAGTTGCACATGCCTGCAATCCCATCACTTGAGATTGGGTGGAGGCAGGAGGATCATTAGTTCAAAAGTCATCCTCAGGTACATACTACACCTCATTACATAGAAGAGTGGAAATCTAAGCTCCAATGAAAGACATGAAAATGTTCAGTAAGGGATGGGTCATGACAAAAAATAAATTGGAAAAAAATTGAGAACAGCAAAGTAGAAATACAAATTTCATTATGTATTTTAGAGTACCAAACTGTTAAGAACAAAAGAACATGACAAATCAGAGTGTTTCAAGAAATGGGAAAAACAGTAAAAATCATTTGTTTTTCAAAAGATCCAACATTAACTTGGTTGGAAATGCAAGTTGTTTTATAAATCACCCACACTCACTTTACTCTAAAGATCCGTCCACTTATTTCCTTGTCCTGCTCTACAGTAACTCCTAAGCCTGCACCTTGTGTATCATGTTTAAATATGCAAGTTCGACCTAGCAGTTCTACTTCAAGGGATTTATCTTTAAGGCAAGCTAGATGTCTCTCTTAAATAGGCAGGATGGCCAAGCACAGTATTCCCAAGGTGACAGGAGTCAGCTTGCTGTCAGATGTCGGGCACCCCTTTCCAGCCTGGCTCACTTTGACGTCTGGTTAAACACATTCTGTGCAGTAAGCCATAAAGTAATTCGAATAAAGTTTTCATTCCAAAAATATCATAAAACAGAAAAACCAAAACCATATAAATCTTCATAAAAGAATGGTTAAATGGGTATATGACACACAACAGAGTAACTCTAGCATCCGCTGAAATTACGAACACAGAATACTATAAGAAAGTACACAGGGACTGGAGAGATGGCTCAGCAGTTAAGAGCACTGACTGCTCTTGCAGAGGACCTGGGTTCAATTCCCAAGCATCCACATGATAGCTAACAACCATCTATAACTCCAGTTCCAGGGAATCTGATGCCCTCTTCTGACCTCAACAGGCCTTGTACTACATGAGCGCACTTACATACATGCAGGCATAACACTTATACACATAAAATAAAAATAAATCAATCAAAAAATGTTTTAAAAAGAAAGTACATAAAAATATAGAAGACAAAGGTTACAGGAACACCTATGTATGCTCATTGACAAAGCTATATTTGAAAACATGGGGATGTCATGTACTGGGTCCTTTTCCTGTGCCCCGGGTATGGCTCTTGGGCCTGCTGTGAAACTACTCAGGGAAGGGGCTTCAGGGTTAACAAGTAAAGCTCTCTATCCTGTGGTCCCAAAGTCTCCTGTGCTGTGATACTCTTAAATTTTAACTACAGCATGTAGACATTGACCTCCTGAGTTAAAACTCATTTCCCTCAGACACTGTCATCTTACTACCCCCTCTTGGCAGTCGGTCCTCACAACTGAAGTTGCTGTCAAATAAGTAGACAATGCATCCCCTGAGACACTGGAGGCCATCATTTGGCCTCCTCCCCAGACACCCAAGCAGACTAGGTCTGCAGCAGGAATCCTTCCTGGTTGAGAACAGGATTCAACAGAGAAAAGTGATTTCAGCCCAAGGAGGGGATACTTTTGTAATTCACCAGCTGCAACTCTGGAACGCCGGCCATGCTCACTTGGCTCCCTTAAAGCAGACATCATTAGTGCTTGGGACACAGTCTCGCCTGAGCCCTGTTCTTCTGGACCACAAGAAGGGAACACTCTCTCAAGGGTACTAGAAGTCTGCTGGGAGGGGCCAGGGCTGTGGTGCCCTAACAGCAGCATAGGTGCAGGCTTACTTTCCACAGCTCATGTGATGCTTATCTGGCATGCCCACGCCCAACACCAGGACGCAGTATTTCTGTGCCAAGTATTTCTGTGCTGCTTCTAACTTGCTCAGAACAAGCTCCATCTCTTTCTTCTCCACCAGGCCTCTGTTGGGGTGGGAGGAGGAAGGGTGGAGACAACATGGATTAATTCTGGCATAAATCTGTATTAACTTGCAAGAAGTCAGAATTATATAGACTATTTTGAAAGAAATACCAGTGAGTCCAACTTCTACCAATTTGATTTACTTGATCTGTGACAGGAAAGTCTGCCAAGTTCCTTAATAACTATTAATCACTGGAATCAGCATCTCAAGTTTATGGGGATTATCACTTGTCTGTAGATTCCTTGAACTTATTATCTTTTATGTATCCTCAGTTGTATACACAGTTAATTCTAATTCCTATAGAACCCTCAAGTAGCAAGTTACCTGTGCTATTTGCCAATGCAGTTGGTAACTCCCACTCTTCTGTTTCCCGAAGCACTTGAGACTCTGCTGTCTCAGCTTTGGGGTTTTGGGGTTTCATGTCTGAATGCAAGCTGCTTGGTAAGGAGCTGTCTGCTGGCTAATACTCTAGTGACTTGGGCATCCAGTGTAATAGCATCCCTTCCCTCTGAAAACACAGCCCCAGCTCTGAATTGCAAATGGGCTTTGTAAAAGACACTCTGTTCTTGGGTTACAGCAGATCTGCAGTCTCATTTTAAGTTTTTGCAGTATAAGATAGAAGGAAACAATACTATTAACAACAGGGCCCAATGCACTGCTCCTGAAAATAGAAATGTTTCTGGAAAGCCAATGAAACACACTCTCTATAGTGACAGATCACTGCTCCTGCTGAAGTTAATCACTATACTATTTAAAGACAGGCAATGACACAGAGGGGTGAGTTTAAGGATAGCATGGATGTTTAAAAAGCACACAATGTTATCACAAGCCATGAGAGTCTGTGAGTCCCTGGAGTAAAATGAGTTTCTGGAATAAACAAAGTGGGCTCCAACTTTAAGTGTGCAGATGTCACGTAGCCCAAACACACACCCGTCTACATGTAGCCTGATGGCCAGGGCCATCAGGACTTCTATACCCAGCGCTTCATGCATGTTAGACAAACATTCTACCAGCTCACCTACAACCCCAACCCTTGAACACACTCCTTAAACACTTAACCAAGTTAGTGGTTCACATGAATTAACAAGCATATTCTTTTTAAAAAAATGCAAATGAGGGGATGGGGATGTAGCTCAGAGGTGGAATGTTTATGTGCAAGACTTTGGGTTCAATACCTAGCATCCCCCCAAAAGAAAATTGTAACACCAATAACTTAGTTGAAAGTGATATATTATATGTTGCTAACATTTGGCATAATCCTATGAAAATACATTTTAAAAGAATTTAAAGAGCCATGGAAATGATTATAAACTTTAACACAATAAGCTCTCTCTCTCTCTCTCTCTCTTGGAAATTTGTTTTTTAAAAACTGATCCAAAAATCAGGTAGGAAAAGTTTATGGATGAAAGGTATTCAACACTGAACTGGGAGTGGAGGTACATAACTATAATTCTAGCACTTTTTTTTCAGAATCCATAATTTTAAGATTTGGTTTGTATTCTAGTAAGTTTTAGTGCATTTAAAACTAACCAGGAGAAATTTCCTTTTCTGTTACTTATAAATTAAGATATAAAACAAATTATCTTTGTCGGATTAGTTATATATCTCTGAAGTAAAAGAGAATTATATAAAATATAATAAGTCAAAGTGTCATCCAAATCTACTCAGTTCAGTTTGGGAAAAGCAAAGAATGCTCAAGCTTTCTAAGCCACAGCTGACTTTAGCTTTTGATGTTCTGCCTGCTGTGAAATGTCACCCTGAAATAACATGGTGCATATTATGGTGGCTTTACAGGAGTGCCAGTCTCTGGAATATTTATCTGGTTCTTTATAAAACTGCTATCCAGAAGCATCTATCTAGCCACAAAATGCTTCTCAAACTGTTTAATCACAAGAGTTTTGTATTTTTAAAACATTCTGTAGCAACAAGTTCATGACTCTACCCAACATTCCTAACAGCTAAATCATTGGGTTGGTTCCACATGTACTGGGGAGGACTGCCTGGTCACTTGGAAAGTTCCATAGCTTGTGAAAGGTCACCAAGCCTGAGATACATTGTTGTACTCTGAACTCCAAGTTCCCGGATTCTTGCCCTGGTGTTCCTCTCTGACCCACCTCTGCCTAGAGCAATTAAGTTTTCAAAAGGTAGTCTAAGAAACCTTGGCTTTTTCCTGTGATATAGAATGATATTTTTGGCCACATCTGCTAAAAAAACAAAAACAAAAAAACCTAGCTTTTTTTTTTATTAAATGCTAACAAACCTTTTAAAAAATATACATATTTATTTATTTTTATGAATGAATCACATGCATGTGTATGTAAGTGCACCCATGTTGTGCAGTGTCAACAGAAGTCAAAAGAGGATGTCAAATTCCCCCGGAACTGAAGTTACAGATGGTTGTTAGTCACCATGTGGGTGCTGGGAACCAAACCCAGGTCCTCTGCAAGAGCAGCCATGCTCTTAATCACTGAGCCATCTCTCCAGCCCCCTTGCAAACCTTTTAGCATGAACTTTGTAAACATAAAAACCATAAAAGAAATCTGGGAGTGGCAGCTCACATCTTAAATCCAAGCATTAGGGAGGCAGAGGCAGGTGGATCTCTGTGAGATGGAGGCAAGCCTGGTCTACATGGCAAGTTCCAGGCCAGCTGGAGCTACAGGGAGATCCTGTCACAAAAAACAAAAACAAACAAACAAAACAAAAAAAAATTTTTAAGAATTATTTCAAAATAATAACATTCTAGTATTGATTATATTGTAATGGTAACATTTTTTACTCACTGAGTTGAATAAAATAACTTAAAATTAACTGTATCTTTTTAAAGATATAAATATTAGTAGAAAAATTTAAATTACAAATATGGTTTTCATTATGTCTCCTTATAGAGCAGTATCGGTCTACACTAGTTGGGATACTTGGTTAGGAGAATTCCTGTATGAATTGCTCAGTGAGCTTAAAAAAAAAAGAGCAAATTCTCTCATGAACGATGTCTTCGCACACCAGAAAGATTTCAAAGAAGCCACTGTTCCCTCACTGCTGTGAGAAAACTCTAAAGCGCATTATAAAATCTTACTTACACCATGTAGCTTTTGGGTTTCTTTTCCAGTGAGTTTTTTTCCAAGTAATAAGACAGATAGTACAATAAGGCCATGAGGAAATTGTCAAGATTCTTATTTCTACAGGGAAAATTAAGAAAAAAAGAAAGAAAGAATCAACTTCCTGTTTCAAGCAGCATGTTTCCCACAAAAAATAATGAGGTCACAGCATGAAAAAGAAATAGAAATAGATGTTTTTAGGCCTAGTACACAACAAATGTACCATTGAAAATTCTACCCACTTACTTTTGAAGATATAGCAAGTATATGATTTTGTTTAAATAAATCTTATTTCTTGGAAATCAGACACTAAATTATTATAGTTGTACTTAGTAATTATTTTTTCATTTTATAAGTTTTCATTAAATAAGTGATATACTTCCATTGTTTATAGAATGGACAGGCAGGATGTAATGGCTCATACCTGTGATCTCAGCAGCTGGGAGGCACGTACAGGGGGATCTCAAGTTTTAGCCTAGCCTGGACTGCCACATATAAATGACAGAAGAAAACTCCATAGCATGACCCTATCTCAAAAGGCCAACAAGGGTGTAGAAATACAGGAAGTAAACTGTTCTCTTGCCCCACTCTTCTGTCAACATCCTAGTCCCGCGTGAGGGCCACTGGTAAGCGCCGTGCAGGACTCTAACAACAAGCTCTCTTACCCCTTGCCATGGGACTGTGTGGAGCACCTACGACCTGGGGCTCCTGTGCCCTCAAGCATCCCCCCAAGACTGTCTAGTCTCAAGCTTTGAGACTGTCTTGGGAGGATGGCTTACATTGAGGCAGCCTTATACTCTTCCTCTAATCAGATCTATTATCATTTATTAGACAAAATCCCTGCAAAAGAAAGTCAGAAAAGATCCATGACATCTCACCCACATTACCTCATAAATGTTGTGAAAGAGCAGACCCTCTGCATCTCCGTATCTTGGAGTGAAAGCAGAGCAACAACTGAAAAGAGAGGAGGAAGTTGAGGGGGCGCCGGGAGCCACAGAGAGGGTCACATCAGACAAGGTGTAGGAGGGGAAGGTGCTCACACTTAACATCATCCAGCGTGACAGTCCCCTGTTGATATCGTTTCTCTAAGGCTTTTGCTGACTTTTCATCTCTTGAAGCAATCCTTTTATCTGATAACCTGTTTTGGAATATAATAGTCTCAGGTAGTATCTAATGTATCTTGAGGTACACAAAGAATTTGCTATAAAGTCACAGGAGTCAGGGTCATGCACGGCTTTCACTTAATGCACTACTATTTCAGAATGCACTGCAGTGACTACTATGTTTATTAGGCTAGGGGTAGAAGTGTGCACGCTGTGTGTAGTTCAGTGATAGGAGGTTTGCCTAGCATGTATGAGGTCCTGGTTTAATCCCCAGCACTGCAAATGAATAAATGAATGAATAAAATTTAATTCTGATATAGCTATCATTTTCAGATTTTAAAAAACTGTTGGAAGTTTAAAATGTACTAATAGCAAATTATCACAGGAATGTATTCTAGGGACTATTTGTAGCTCTCATGTAAATCTGAGACAGTTCCTGCTTTTTTCTTTCATGGATATTTGCATTTCACCCTGGAAGGATGGGACTGTTATCTTAGAGTTTGTAAAGACAAGTGAGTTCACTGAGAGGTGCCATGGTGAAAAGTTAAGCCACCTTTCTGAAGCCGGTCCGTCGATTTCAGCGAAGTGAACGGCTTTGCCTTTCTTCCCTTTCTCCTTGAGCTCAACTGTAGGTGCGAAACTGCAATGGAAACAAGCTCATTAAGAACTTGACCTTTTCCCAGAGGAAAAGCAATCCCACTATGACCTACTATGACCATAGCACATGTAGACCTAACACATATCAGAAACAGAGGCTGAACCTCCTCAGTCACAGTAGTGTTCAACTCATGCTGTTTGCACACAGACCCACTATCAAGAGGAAGATTAACACTTCAGACTCATTCAGCTTCAGAACATCACCAGGCACAAAGCATTTCTATCTGAACATCTTGTAGCATTATCACAAAAAGCAGGGCACTCATAAATCTAGAGGCGCTTTTAAATGTGTTGCATACTTACTGGCCAGGAACTTTTAGGCACAATCTAATTTACCCTTCATAGCAACTCTATGAAGAAAATAACATTACCAGCACCATTTTCACATCTGAGAAGAATTGAAGTGTAAAGATTATATAACCTGACAGAGCTCACACAGCATCTGGTAAACTGGGACGGGCACCCATATCCTCTAGCCACAGAACCACGTGCTTAGCCACCAGGCTAAGCTTAGTCGCCTAAGCAGCTGTCTCAGTGCCCAGCTATGGACCCTTCTGAAGGCTCTGCCACTGTCAGGAAGGTTTCAGTCTCTTGACTCATCTTAACAGATTTACAAGAACTGTTAGACAGCAGTGGATCTAACTGACTATGATAACTATAAACCAAGACTCTACTATGTGTTAGGGATTGCTATGACTCTAAACAGAAGACGGTATCCGAGTCAACAACTATATGCTAAGGATTACGAAGCCAAATACATGGATTTGGTGGTTCACTGTGGGTTATGAGTTACTTCTCTGCCTAAGACAATGCTGTATTGATAACCCACCTGGAAGCTTCACCTTTGCCCAAAGTTATGCTTAGATGCAGTAATAGAAGTGTTTTCTCCCAATTTCAGTCACTCTCTAAAACTGGATGTCAATCATATAGACTGTTATTATCTCCTTATCAAATCCCACAAGGAAATGATTTTAGAGCAATACTGCCCATAGGAGTAATAAAGTTAGTTTGGTACTTTCTTCTTCCAGGATGTTTTGGCAACCTTTTGGCAATATTCATATTGTAATAATCCATTAGCTCCTAAAATCAGCTACATGATGTGACCTCAAGAGAATTATCTGCTGAGCATGGTGGTATACACCTATAATCCCAGCACTTGGAAGAGGCAAGAAGATCAGGAGTTCAAGATCATCCTCAGCTGCATATGGAGTTCAAGGCCAGCCTGAGCTACATGGGACTATTACACACACACACACACACACACACACACACACACACACACGCACATGCACAGGCACATGCATGCATGCATGTGCACATGCACACACACACACACAGAAAAGGGGGAGTTATTTTTGTTTCCACCTTTCTTTTCTTTAGATTATGGACACCAAGTTGGCCACTGGGTGACTTCTAAGCTTTTTGTTCCTTTTTGTCCTCTTACTGCTGTTCAAGGACTAGTTTGTGCAGGAGGGTATGCTGAGGTATGGTAAGGAGGAACGAGAGAGAAAAGGGAAGGATACCAATGCTAATGGTGACTACTATGGTGACTTGAATGAGCAATGTGGCCCCATAGGATCATGTATTTGAACATTCCGTCCCCAACTGGTATGCTCTTTGGGGAGGTTACGGAGCCTTTAAGAGATATCACCTTGCTGGAGGAAGTACATCACTAGGGTCAGACTTTGAGAGTTTATAGCCTCACCCTCTTCTGGTTTGCTCTGCTTTCTACGTGTGGATAGAGGTGTGATTTCTCAGTGTACTACTCCTACTGCCACAACTGGCACTTGCTGCCATGCCTCTCCGCCATGATGGACTCTCATCCCCCTGGAACCATAGGCCAAAATAAACTCTTATCTTCTGTAAGTGGCTTTGGTCATGATATTTTATCACAGACACACAGACACAAACACACACACACTCACACACACACTAATACAACTACCTACAAAAAAGATCGGGGATCAGATGGAGCAAAGAGAAGTGGGAGGGTGATGAAAGGTCTGTCCCTGCATCTATATTCCTCTACATTATTAGAATTTTATAAGGATGTATTCATTTATTACCTGAGTAACTTAAACGAGTTGATAGATACATAAGAAGATATTTACCTGGTTAGTACCTTCTTTTGACACAGACCATTTAGATTTCAACAAAATATTGAAACCTCTAAAAACAGTCAGTATTCCAAAGGCTCTTGCTGAAGGTCTGATGTGCATTTCTATCTCTATTCGCTAATCATGAATGCAAAGTTGTTGCCCATTTGTCCTTGGACCTTCACCACATTCTGGCCACTTACAAACCATTGGCTACGACTTTTCTACCATGAAAATGAAGCCTTAGATTTTCCTGGATCTATTCAGTATTTCTCTTCTTTATAAGTGAATATCAAGTGTCTCCTTTCATTTTCTCAGACCTATCCCTAAAAGTCAAAGTTTTTTACTAAACCAGGCTTACTGGGGTGTTTTGAAGCTAGAAAGCTTTGAAATAAGGAATTTGAAAGAATCCATTTGGGACTGCTTTGTAGATCAAGTCTGTAAATTAAAGCAAATGCACTTGGAATGATAAAATTATATTAAAAATTATAGAATTCTGGAGTAAGAAGTCATCTAAACACCATCTAGTATAAAGCTGTCATGTGACTGATGGCTAAGGCTTGGAGGAACTGCCCAAGTCCTAGTGTTTGAAATTTGTGGTGGGCAGTGCCAGGCCTTAGCCAACAATCTGGCATTCTCCATTAAATGAATGGTCCTTATCCTCTGACCTTCTTGCCTTCACATTTGTCTATTAGGTTTTCAGTGGATGGTAGTCATTGTGTACCTGTGCTCACAATGCATTTGAATTGCTAAGAAACAACATCAGTAACCTTTGAAAATTGTTCCATCAGTCATACCTCTGACTGGTTCCCAAACCACAGTCTATGCTTATTTGTACCTCCCCAAATTCCCACAGACTCCCCAACCAATCTGACAACCCAATTTGGAATTTTGAATGTGATTTCCTATTACAAGAGAATTACGTCAAGCTCTTCTACCTCAAAGAAAACAAAAAACTCACACTTTCCCCCTAGACCCATCGTTTAATGAAAAGGACTGCACATTCTCTGCTTCCACAGAAGTCAGAGATCTTCAGTGGTTACCAACTAGAGGTAGTCCAGAATGCGGAAGGTGAGAGGGGTCTGGCGTTTGGGACATACAGAATTCCTTTGGTGATGTGACTTCAGCGGAGCCAGTGGCCCCTTCAGACTCCAGCAGTCTGCTGGCTCCCGTTCGGCTGGGAGTAGGAACACTTGAATCAAGAATGGGACTGCTGACATTGTGCAGAGAATCAAGATGTGCTCTTCATAACAAATACAAGATTCTGATGAACTCTGCAATACTCTCATCTACTCCCCTGAGGCATTCTTTTCCTGTCATATAGTACAGAACTCAGAATGAGTAAGGCTGAGTACAGGGACAAATAACCACCTAGAAAGTGACAGGGGTAGGGTTTGAACCCAGGTATCATTTTAACATGCTCTCCATCTCTTCCTGAACTGCCTAGTGAGAAATAATGGCCATCCTTTGCCTGCCATTAGTGCCTTTCTTGCAGGAGGTTCTGGGTATCCTACTGTATCCTGACACAGTTATGCTTCCTGAGGGTAAGGCAAGCTCTGGCTGTGAGTAGGAAGCTGAACGGTAAGAGAGCCTGTCATCCACTCAAGAACAAAGCCAGGAATTGCATGCTGGGAGAAGGGAAAGGATCTACTTCTCATAATCTGAACTTGAGAATTCCTTGGCAGCAGGCATAAACATTGGCTTATCCCATGCGGAGGACTGAAACCCTGGAAGAGCTTTCAGGATCTTAAGTTGATAGGATAGAACTTGCATGTCAGTCTGTTACTCTGCAAACCAGTCTGCCACGCTGAATCAGTCTGTTACTTTTCAAACCAGATTATCTTCATTCAAGACTCTCCATTTGCTTCCCTCTCTCCAGCTGAAATTAGATGGTCCTCAAATGCTCCTTTTCAGGGAATGTTCCTTACATGAGGCCTTTCTCCAGAATTCCATCTGGTTGTTCCTCATCCCTCTTGAGTGATTCCACTTCTTCCACTAACATTAAATTCTTTAGGAACTCCTACTGTTTTATTTTTATTTTATGTGTATGAACACATAAATACACCAATGCACTTGTGTATGTAATGCCCACGGTGGCTAGAAGAGGGCCGGTGTCATGTTTTCTGGAACTGGGGTTATCAACCATTGTTAGCTGCCATGTGGGTGCTGGGAACTGAGTCCAGGTCCTCTGCAAGAGCAGCCATCTTAGCCATCTCTCTAGCCCTTTAATAACTCTTGAATCTGTTGGCTCATCTTTCCACTGTCACCTACTTAATGTTAGCCACCATCACCTGCCAACCGAACTGCTGCTTTGCTTAACTGAACTGGTGCCCTCCAGTCTTTCTCTCAAACTATTTCCCACATTTCTGGCAATCATTTTCTAATATACAGCGGTAATCACAGGTCACTTCCTGATTTCCTTGCTCCCCTGTGCTAGCTAAAGATCAAGTTCCCCGGCAGAGAATGCAAGATTTTTCATGCCTCTGTCTTTGTTCTAATTTGCCTGGCGTTGATGTGACAAAACACTTCGACCAGTACCAACTTGGGGAGGAAAGTTTATTTATCTTACATCTCCTGGGTCACACAGTTCATCACTCAGGGAACCCAAGGAAGGAACTCAGAGCAGAAACCTGGAGGCAGGAGCTGAAGCCCAGGCCATGGAGGAACACTGCTCACTGGCTTGCTCCCCTGTCCTATGCTCAGCCTGCTTTCTTATACAATACAGGACCACGTGCCCAGTGTAGCACCACCCACAGTGGGCTGGGCCTTCCTACATCACTCAACAATCAAGAAAATACCCCACAGACATGGCTTAGGCCATTTGGAGACAAATCCCCAGCTGAGGCTCCCTCCACCCAAGTGTGTCAAGATGACAACTAAAGCTAGCCAGCTCAGCCTTAAATTTTCTACTTTGTGTTTTAACACTCTCCCAGGGCTCTGCTTCCGTCCTGTTAAACACTGTCCATGCCCTGGGCTTTTACACGGGCTTATTCCTTCCACTTTGAATGCACTTTCTCCCCACCAAGCCAAATCTCTCTGTGCCTCATCCACCTCTGTTTTTCCTCAAGTTAGAAGCTGAATATCACCTCCAAGGGAATCTTTTCCTGTTTCCTCTGACCCCCAGGATTCAGAGAGCCCAGGCTTGGTACCTGGGTCAGGGTGCTTTGGTGAACAGTTCAGTGTGGGTATGGCATGGTGCCTGGCAAGTGAGTCCCAAGGGACATTGGCTCAATAGCACTACTGTCAAAAGAGTCTTCTTTCAAGAATAGCCTTAAAGCATATTCCTCTTCCTGAGAACCATGTGAGGGTATTTTCTAAAAGCTTTCAATGTGCAGTCCAAGAGATGTATCAGACAATGGCAATGTGTGAGCCTTATTTGAATTCTGATTGGAACAAACATAAAAAAGTAGGAGACATCAATTAAATATTTGATGCTAAGTAATTATCATTATATTTAGGTGTGTAAATAGTAATTTACTTAGGTTTTCTTTGAAAGTGCTTGTTTGTTTGTTTCTTTCTTTCTTTTTTGGTCATTTTGAGACAGGGTCTTCCTGTAGCCCCAGCTGGCCTGAAACTCACTATGTGGATCAGACTGTCCTTGAACTCCCAGAGATCCACCTACCTCTGCCTCCCGAGAACTGGGGTTAAAGGTGTGTGACATCACACCTGACCAAAGTGTTTATTTTTTGAAGTATATATTGAAATATTTATAGATGAAATTATATGACATTGAAGTTTGCTTCAACTGAGGGTGAGTAGATGGCCTATAGATGATAAGCAGTTGGCCTTAATTTTGTATTTTTTGTATAGTAGGCACATTATAGGTCATAATACTGGTCTCCCTATCTTTGCAAATTTGAAATTCTCTAACAGACTATCTTCAGAATGTTTTAATAATACCATAAGAAACCCACAAGGCATGGTGGCACAGTTCTGTAATCCCAGTCTTAGGGGAATGGAGACTGGGATTAAAGGCATGCACCATCACACTGGGCCTGAGATAGATGTATTCTATAAAACGAAAACTTTTGCTGGGAGTGTAGCTCGGTGGTAGAATGGTTGCCTGGCATGCACAGGCCCTGGATTTAAGCTTCGACACCACAAAACTGAAACAAAACATAAACTTCAGGCTTTGGCTAACATGGAGCAAGCCTTCGAATGATTTTACATTAAAATTTAATACCCTTATATTTCTATAATTTAACCATAAACTGCATTTGTTAATCAGCTCCTTTCCTGGCCTCCAGCCCCATTTGTGTAACAGCTTAAGAGATATATTCATGTGAGCATCCTCAAACACATCACTGATTTCATCTCTCTTATTTGGTACTCAGGGGATGGCGATTCCAGCTGCCCCATCCCCTGGGAATCCATGAAACACTACTTCTCTCTCTCCCTTCACATTCAGGCACTATATCCTATCAGTTTTATCTAAATGTCCGTTAACACTCCTTAACCCTTCACCCATTTCTGTACCTATCACTGTAGCTAATTCTGACTCTGATTCTTGTATCACTGTCTACAACTCCCCTTCCCACACTTCCAATTTTCCCCTTTCCTGTAGAGTTCTTCCACTCGAATCTAGATGCTTAACTGAACGTGCTCAGTAAGTATTTGTTAAACACCTATTTTATGATATTCTGGAGATGGATCCAGGGACATGAAGTGTCATCAGTAAGACAGTTCTGTTCGTTGACAGGCTTTTAGTATAGTTGAGGGAGACAAGAGTGTTCAGTGGAGTGTTACTTCATAGTAATTTTGGTTCACTTAGTTCTGCTACTTCTTGGCTATACGATTTTATTTCATGTCCTTTGCTTTTTTTTCACCTGCAAAATGAGGATATTAATGTTCATTTTCATGACTGTTGTGAGGTAGACAGGCATAACCTGTTTGGCAACCTGGGACTGTACGTCACTTGTGTTGTGTACACTCTCACTGTCTAATAATGCACTTGGCAGCCTAGCTCCTATACTTGCACATACTGTGCACACACATCCATCTCCAAACAATGCAGCTAGCAACCTCACTCCTGCCCAGCAGCAGGCTCCACTCACACTCCTCTCTGAACAAGGTAAGATGGGATAAGTGTCTCCTCTCCTAACAGCAATCAAAGACAGTTTGTATTCAGCTGTATTTCAGTGTATCTGGGTATGAAGAACAGAAAGGACAATCCAGTCTAAACTGGTGTGGGGTGCATTCGCAGGCAAAAATTACATTCTTAAATTAACTTTTAGAGAGACACTCCTATTTACCTCTATGGCTATGTATAATTGAGGATGCATATGATTAAAATCAGATGTGTTATGAGAAAGGACATGTGCAGTATAAAATAATTATCTGACCTAATAACATATCAATCAAGAGAGAGAACCATTGTTTCTACCCCTTAGTAACCTACTTCCTTCTCTTGAACACCATAAAAGGAAAGTCCAAACATTAACTCCTCCCCAGAAGTGTGTTCTGATTTTTTTCTATTGCTTTGCTTTAAATAGTTTCCTTGCTACTTTTACAAACCTACGAGAGCCCATATTGCAATTACTTGAATAAGAGGCCAAGAACATGGAAAGACCCACTCCAGACCATGACCACAACATAAGGATTAGCAATCAAGGCAGGTGTGTACTGGGGACATAGATAAATGGCAGAGCACTTGCCTAGCATGCCCAAGGCCCTGAGTATTAGCCCCAGTGCAACAAAAAATATGTGTTTTTTTACATATGTGAATGTCTGGTACATAGTAAGTGTGCTACAATGCCTGATTTATCTATATACTTCTAATCACCATTTCCTCAATGATGATTAAAACTTGCCTTTTCTAATCTAGACAGTATAACCTCATAAAATTCACTATCAATTGCAGGAAATATAATCTAGTCCCATTAATTTAAACTCTACGTCTATAACTCAAATTTTACACAGTCATTAAGAACATGGACTCTGAACCAAACACTGAAATCATCTTGATCACCTCTGAGCTGTGCAAATGGGTCACATCACTAGACTTACCTTAAATTGCTTAGCACTTTAAAATCTCAGCTCAACTGTAAACTAGATCCAGCAGTTTCAAGGGGTTGTTTAAAGTGATTAGCATAATAGCTAATATGCAGATGGCAGCTGATAAGGGCTGATAGCAGCGTTGGCTGGTCTGTAGAATCATTATCTCCAGATAGTGAGATTTAATTGGAATTTTTATTTCATTTTTTATACTTTTTCTGTATGGCTTTCTATTACTTCCAAGCACGTGTCATTATTATTAAAATGCTAATAAAGTTTTGTTAAAATTTACCTTCTGAATTCAAGAGTTCTGGTTTCATCTTTCCAGTACCACATCCCTAATCGCAGTCCCCATTGCTGTAAAATGAAGTAATTGCATGAAAAATAACCAAAATTCACTTTACAACCCACGTGTCTCAATAATCCTTTGTTTGCTCTTTAATTCTATAAAAATGCAAAATCTTAGGTTTTTCTTTCTTTCGACAGAATCTTATGCATCTCAGGCTATCCTTGAACTCTATGTAGCCAAGGATGATCAGTGAATTACTTCTGATCCTCCTGCCCCAACTTTCACATTGCTGGGATTGCAGGTGCCTCCACACCTGGTTTACTTGGTGCTGGGGATCTAAATAGACCCTAGGCTTGGTTGCACACTAGGCAAGAACCCTATCAAACTGAACTACATTCCCAGCCCAGGTTTTGATTTTTACTTGGTTTCATCTTTTTTGTTTTTAGAGGTGGTTTCAGTATGGAAAGGGAGAGAGGAAGAAAGAAAGGTAGAGAACCTGGAGAGGGCATAAGGAACATAGCTCAGGGCTAGTTCGGTCAGAGGATGCCCAAGGCAGTGGCAACCTTTAAGCTAAACCTGTTAAGTAAGATTCTCATAAAAAGAGCAGCCTGTTCTTACACTTTCAGATCACAAAACAAGTGTACCTTTTCCACCCGGGCAGGGCAGAGGGCAACCCATCAGCCTTTACCTCTCCTGGGTCCTACCACAGGACTGCTGCTCTCAGGAAGACTATCTATTTAGCAACCACATACCTGACATACCGAGTGGCTTTCCTAACTATCTACAAATCTGCGTGGGGAGCCACAGAATTCAGTCCTGGCCATTTTCTGAACACACCTCTTTACTTTTGTTTTTGGAGGCAACTGGGCCCGCTTGTTCTGGAGGACAGTAGGCATAAGACGAAGGCGATGACCCGCCGGTGGAGGAGCCGGAGAGCGGAGCACAGGAGGAGGACAGCGAGCGCCGCCCGGGCCTGGCCCCGGAGCTCCGCCGGGCTCCTACGGCGCCTGCCACGGCCGCCCGCTGCACCGAGGGCGGGTCGCGGGCAGCTCCGCCCGCCTTCCACCGCCCCGGGAGTGAGGGCGACCCGGGCCGCACTTACGTCCAGCGGGGTGGAGGACGGCCCGTTGAACTGCCTCCTTCTGGCGTAAAACTCCGGTACCGAGAACATCGTCTCGCTCGGATCCGCTCACGGTCGCCAGGGATACGACCTCGCAGCGACCGGAGCTGCTTTCCGCCCCGCAGCCTCGCGCTCCTCGGGTCAGCCGCACCCGCTCGGTCCGCCGCTGCCCAGGACTCAGCTCTCCTGCGTTCCAGCGGTGAAGCCATCGCCTGATTGTGATGTTTTAATTGTAATAATGAGGCACAGTCCTAGAGCAAAGGCCTGTGTCCAAACTGTGGTAGGGCAGCGTTACAGTTAAGTTGAAAAGCAGGTTGGACCTAGGTAGACTGTGTAGTGGAAGAGACCAAGGCATAGAAACAGCTTTTCTAAACATTTCTCCTGCTTCTGAAATATCCACATCAGAGCTCTTGGGTGTAAGCATTAGCCTTAGAGGTACTTAATAAGTACTGCAAATTAGTGATGCAAGGAAAAAAAAAAAAGGCAAAACAAAACCACAACTAGTTTGTTGTTGTGTATTCGAGTGTCTATTCACTTCATATCGGGCATCTTATACTTAACTCTTTGCAGTTGAACTGGTAACATAGATTTGGGTTCTTTTTCCCCTTTCAATATAAGGGACGCTAGATGATGCAACACAATTGGGAATGCCTAAAGCCGTCTGCTTTTGTATCCCTACAGTTTAACGAGTATGAGATGCTCAGTAATAGCAAGTTATACACTAATAAACTTGAAAATTTATGGCAACAGGCATGCCATTGCTTCCCTTGGCCTCCCAGGCTCAGAATCACTGGTTAAGGTGGTATAAAATTGTTATCTTCAGATTCATGTTCTACTCATTAGGATCTGTTCTACTAGCTGACCAGGTTGGTTCAAATGCATGGAAACCCAACTGTACACTTCCAGTGCTGAGTTGAGGCTGCAAAGGACAGTTTGCTTGCTTACTTGACATGAGAATATCCCAGATGCCAAGACTTTGTTAACCAACCAGTTTCAACAACTTGGAGTTGGGTGAACAGGGAGAAAATATTGGGTCCAGAAACGATTGGGTATAACCAAGGAATCTAGTCATCCACAATCATTAGAGAGAACGTGGTTAGTAAGCCTCTTCAACTGACCCACCAACTATATTAACTGCTAACAGAAAACCAAAGATTTTACAGACATCAGCATGTTTAACCTCAATCTGATGTACAAAACTAAAATGAAAAGTTACTGAGAATTCAAAATATTGAAAAGTGACGTGAAGAGCTGGGCACAGCATTCCTGTAATCCCAGCACGCAGGATGTAAGATG
Source organism: Eospalax fontanierii (assembly GCA_035773235.1). NCBI lineage: Eukaryota > Metazoa > Chordata > Mammalia > Rodentia > Spalacidae > Eospalax > Eospalax fontanierii. The sequence goes on along the minus strand of CM069536.1, from coordinate 46,983,242 downwards.
GAGGTAGCCTGGGCTACACAGGAAGACTTTAAAAAATGCGCAAAAAAAAGTCATTTCCAGGACTGGGAGAACTGGCTGGTCTTGCAGAAGACCCGGGTTGAACCCCAGCATCCACATAGCAGCTAACTCCAAGGGTACTGTATGACATGGGTGCACTTACATACAGGCAGGCATGCATTTTTTTTTAAACTAAATATTTCCACATGTATTAGAGGCACACAAAATTTAAAGACATTCAGTAACTCTGAAGGGACTGTTCTATACTTCTTTATCACCCTTCACCCTAACAATAGAGTGAAGATTTATATACACTGCCAAATTATTTTAATTAAAAAGATTTGTATTTTACATGTATGATTATTTTGCCTGCATGTAAGGGCACCCATGTCATACAGTGTTATAGAGGCCAGAAGAGGGCATCAGATCTCCTGAAACTGGAGTTACGGATGGTGATTAGCTGCCATGTAGGTGCTGGGAACCAAACCAGGATTCTCTGGAAAAGCAGCCAGTGCTCTTAGACACTGAGCCATTTTTCCAGGCCCCATTATCTATTTTTAAATATTTTATTATTTACGTTAAGTGTGTATGAGTGTACTGCTTGCATGTTTGTAAGTGCACCTGTGTAGTGCAATGTCTATGGAGGTCAGAAGAAGGTACTGGATTCCCCTGGAACTGGAGTTAAACAGTTATTAGCCTTGTGGGTGCTGAGAATCAAACCGGGCTCCCCTGCTGGTTAAGAGCAGCCAGTGCTCTTAACCACTGAGCCATCTCTTCAGCCTCCCATTATTTATTTTTTTAAAAGTAGTATATTTCACTGCATGTTTTATACCAATCAGGCTTATTTTTTAAATGACATTAGAAAGTCACAAACTAGAAATATATTTCCTTTAAAAAGTTCAGGCCCATGGTGGCACACACTTTTAAATGCTTTTTAAATTTTTTTTTTTTACTTTATATTTCCTGCATATGTGTAAGTGCAGCTGTGTTGTGCAATGCCTATAGAGATCAGAAGAAGGTGCTGGATTCCCTAGAACTGGAGTTACAGATGATTATTAGCTGCCATGTGGGTGCTGGAAACCAAATGTGGGTCCTCCACCAGAGCAGCCAGTACTCTTAACTGCTTGCTGAGCCATCTTGAGGCAGGTGGATCTCTGTGAGTTGGGATCCCAGCCTGGTCTACATAGTGAGTTCCAGGGCATCCTGGGCTACATAGTAAGAACCTGTCTCAAAAAAACAAAAACAAAAGAGATTTAGGCTGGGGTTGGAGAGATGGCTCAGAGGTTAGGAGCACTTACTGCTTTTGCAGAGGACCTAGGTTCAGTTCCTACCACTCATTTCAGGTGGCTCACAACCACCTATAACTCCAGCTCCAGGGGATCTGACACCCTCTTCTGGCCTCCTCAGGCACCTGCACCCTTGTGCACATGCTCCCACACAAACATACATCCTTAAACATCATTAGAAATATAATTTTTAAAAAAGTTATCCCAGTACTGGGAATGCTGAGGAGGGAAGACTGAGAGTTCAAGTCTAGCCTGGGCTATATAGCAAGGTTAAACCCTAAAAAAAAAAAAAGCCTGCAATGCCAAATATTGAATAAACATTTGTGGTAGCTTATTTTCCTAATAACTTCCATTTATAACCAATGGTCCTCCACGCTAAAAACAGTGAAGAAGAGGATTGTGGCTTCTTGATCTGTTTCATTTCAAAATAAAATATCACCCTACTAAACTTTAGAACTGTATTTTCAGAACTAAAATATTTCTATTCCAAGAGTCACACCAAGAATAAAACTGAATTCTTTCTGAAGATCTGTTTTACTCAGAATTCAAATTCAGTACATAATTTCTAATTCTGTAACTAATTCAAAAGTTTCCGCATGCCTATTTATATATTAAACATGTAGAAGCAATTGAACGACTCATATTCTTGTGTGCATACAAGTGTGTGCACACGTGTGCCACAGCATGCCTGTGGAATACCAAGGCAACATGTCAGACTTGGTTCTCTCCTATCTCTGGGTCCTGGAGATGGAACTCAGGTCATTAGGCTTGGTGACAGCCATCTCACCAGCCAGTGAGGTCTGTTTTTATTTTTAATTGCTAGTACTCACAAGAAGCGGAGAGGACTGGCAAGATGGCTCAGCAAGCAGTTAAGAGTACTGGCTGCTCTGGTGGAGGACCCACATTTGGTTTCCAGCACCCACATGGCAGCTAATAATCATCTGTAACTCCAGTTCTAGGGAATCCAGCACCTTCTTCTGACCTCTATAGGCATTGCACAACACAGCTGCACTTACACATATGCAGGAAATATAAAGTAAAAAAAAAAAATTTAAAAAGCATGCAGATTATTCTTTACAACACAACTTCTATAAACTACAGTTTAAAATAAGAATGTCTTCTGTGCTTGTTTAGTTTAATAAGAGATCTTCTGATTTTATTCATCTATTCAGATTGTATTCCTATTTAAGATGAAACATAAGGTCAATAATTAAGGGGCTGGGGAATGTAGCTCAGTTGGTAGAGTCCTTGCCTAGCATTCATGAAGCCTTGGGGTCTATCACCAGCACAATATTGAAAAAAAAAACAGACAAGTATGGGGCTGGCAAAATGGCTCAGTGGGTAAATGTGCTTGCCACCAAGCCAGATACCCTGAGTTTGATCCTTGGGATTGACATGGTGGAAGGAAAGTGCCTACTCCTCCAAGTTGTTCTCTGACCCCCATCTGTGGCATGCAACAACACATACACACACATTACACATATACGCACACAGGATAAATAAAATGCAATTTCTAAATAAGCAATATAATTCTTCAAAGAAAAGAAATTCTCATTGTCTCCATGACATAGTGAATGTGTGCTGTATTAATATCCTACTTTCAAGATACAAATAATATCTCCTAATGTACAGGTTTTAATGCCTTTTCATTAAACATATAAAATGGAATAAGAAATTTAAAGTGAGATTGTTTTAAAATGTCACATATCTCAGTTATAGTATTATAGTTTGATAGACTGTCTAGATTTATTACCACGAAACAGGGACCTGAGCTGGGTGTGGTGGTACATGTCTTTAGTCCCAACACCTGGAGGCAGAGGCAAGTGCATCTCTGTGAAACTGAAGCCAGCCTGGTCTACATAGTGTGTTCCAGGTCAGGGAGACCCTGTCTCAAAAAAACCAGGACTATATTAGACATTCAGATAAAAATGTACCTGTGCCAAGAAATTATCTTTCTTAATCTTAGCATCCTATATATAAACACACTACATTGCTTTAGTGGTGCCCGCTAGTTCCTACTGTAACTGACTTCTGAAGTTCAAGTGATATTATTCCTTGAGCTGTAATTTAGCCCCTCCTAAGATCAAGTAATTTTTCCACTGTTATTTGAGTATAGCTGGCCTAACCTCTGGTAAAGAGTTCCCAGGAGTTCTTGAGTTACCAGTCTCAACTGACTCTTAGAAGCACTGAACTGTTACTTTAGTGGCTTTATCTTAGTGATATTCAAATCTAGATAAATTTGAGAAGATGAATTATTAAAGAGCCACACAAGAAGGCTAGTTTTACAAATTACTTTTCAAAATAACAGAAAATCAAGTACCTAACATATAGGAGCAATAGTATGTGACAGGAGGCCAAGCCTACACCACTGGTCATTTTGAAACTTTAGAAAACAAATCTCTCCTCAAGTAAGGCCTAAAGTGAGCTATACTAATACCACATTGCACTTATACAAAGACCCTATTATATTTGAAGTTAGAGCAGGGATATTTCCAACAGAGGGCTAGGGGTGCTGCGTGCTCAGCGAGCATGAACAAGTCCTGAGTTCAATTTCCCTATCCATAGCACTGGAAAATAAAAACCCAAACACACACCACTTTGAACAAATAAAGGACTAGTACAAGGCACTATAATGAGTATTATCCTGGTAAAAACTTATTAAAAATCACTTACAGAGATAGTGGAATTTACCTATAATCCCAGAATTTGGGAGTTAGAAGCAGAAGGATCAGAACTTCAAGGTCATCCTCAGCTATACAGCAAGATACAGGTCAGCCTGGGCTACATAAGACCCTGTCTCAAAAAACAAGCAATGTGGGGCTGGAGAGATTACTCAATTGGTTAAGAGCACTGGCTACTCTCCTGGAGGACCCAACTTTATTTCCCAGCACCTACAGGGCAGCTAACAACTGTTCGGAACTCCAGTTCCAGGGGATCTGCAGCACTCCTCTGATGCCTGATGACACTGCACTAATGTGGTGCACTTAGATACATGTAAGCAAAATACTCACAGAAAAATAAACTTAAAAACACAATAGCAACAACAAAGTCATTCTAAAGCAACTATTCCTCTGCTTCTGTTAACATCAAAGTTTGTCAAGCATTCGTATGATGCTGTCTGCGGTCTTATTTCATTACATCCTTAATGCTCACTGCTGAAGTTTCCACTACTGTAACACCAGCACTGATCAACCTATCTTTAGCTTTCAAAGTATGGAGCAATCTTTGAAATTTTTATAAGTAGTTTGAAGCAATTTCACAATTGCCTATTTATCTACCCTCCAGACTTGCTAAATCAACTTTTATGTGAGAGGGTCATTCTCAAAGTCCAACATCCTTGACTACTCTGTTTCCTAATTTTTAATTACTTATACTATATTCCAAAAATAAATCTCTTTGCATAACAAGAGAGGGTCCTTTACTGAATTGAAAATACAGCATCTGTAATTCAATAGTATTTAAAGAACATGAAGCAAACTTTTATCAATTAGATATTAAAATATCTATGTGAGGTTAAAACTGCATTTTCATTATCAACTGCTAAATTTCTCCCAAGTTTCTCTTAAAGAAACTTTTTAGTGTCATTCCACTAGGAAAAAAACAAACAAACTAAACCTCCTTCTCGCAGGTGTGAATTTTAGTCCAGGATAATCACTCTTCAGAGTTGAAATATTTCTGCCTCTAATTAGATATGTAAGGAAATGGTTAGGTTATATATATTTTGTAGTATGCCTTTAAAAAAAAAAAAAGGCAAGCAAACAAACAAACCAAAACACACATCTGTAATGGGCCAGTTAGATGGCTCAGCAGGTGAAAGCACTTACCAAGCCGGACAACCTGAGTTCAATTCCCAGGGATCCACACGGTGGATCCCCACAAGCTTTCCTCCCCTAAATAAATGTAATTAAAAATTTTAAACTATAGAAAAGATTTGAGACAGATATTGCAAAAAAGTAGGACCTTCAAATCAGAAAAACAAATCTCTCACTTTCCAAGTAATCACAAGTGCTAAAACATGTTCCTATAGAATTTGTCATAAGCTCAGAACAGCTGATCTGTTTTATTAGCAAATTAGTTAAAGCAGTCAGAAGTGGTGTGCAACCACGCCCTTAATCCCAGCACTGGGGAAACAAGCAGGTGAATCTCTGTGAGTTCAAGGCCAGCCTGGTCTACATACAGAGTTCCAGGTTCAGCTGGGGCACAGGGAGACCCTGTCTCAAAAAGACCCCCTCCTCCCACCCCAAAATTGAGAAGATTAAAATTAAAGCAAGTTTGACAAGATTTGGAGTTAATAGCAAATTACTCTAAAGCTTCCCAGCTAGCTTTTGTTTCAGGAACCTATGTCACAAAATGCATGTTTCGATACCGCCTTTGGCTACTGTGAAAAGATATTGGTTTTTGTTGTTGTTGTTATTCTTTTAGAGAAAAACCATTTTATAGAGAACTCCAGAATACAGCCTTTTCTTCACTATTCAAGTGGACTGTTTTGAATAACTAAAGCCAGGGCTTAATAGTCTGGATTCACTAGAAGACCCGATCAGGTTTCTGTACTAAAGAAGCGGAAGAGAAGTTTACCAAGATTCTTCTCCCCTTAAATGTTGGTAATTCGAGGCAGAAACTTCATCTGAGAATTAGAGAAGATTGAATAAGATAAATTTCTCATTGTACTAACATCTCAACGATAACACAAGTCAAACATGAGAAGGAAGGGAAATTGAAGACTCCAGACAGCAATTTTGCATCAATTTTCAGCTTTACTTTCAATTTGCATGTATGTGTTTACAGAAATACACCTGTCTTTAAAATTACTGCAGTGTTTATTTTGAAGTAGTACATAAAAATAAACAAGCTTCTCCATATATCTTGTTACCAAGCTTCCACAGGACAGGCGTGCAAACATCAGGTTTCCCACCTCGAGCAAATCTCCCGTGCACAAACTAAGCTTAACCTAAAAAGAGTGCTCAAATCAGCAACCACTTAAAATGCAGTAAAGAGAAACCTCATCTTTCCCCCAAATCAAACTTTAGAACTAACCTTTTATAACTAAACTAAGCTGTTACACCTTTCCTTTCAGACGAATGCACCAGGCTAAAGACTTCCAACAATAGATCTTACTTGGCACATGGACATTTCAAAGAAGAAACCAAAATAAATGGGCGGGGGGGGGGGGGGAGAAAGGAAAAGAGGTTTACGCGGACTCGAGAGCTTAGTCCACCTCCTCGATGGTGGGTCCCCCGGTGGCTCCTGAACCGCCGCCGCCAGGACCGCCTTGGTAAAGTTTGCTGATGATGGGGTTGCACACTCTTTCGAGCTCTTTCTGCTTGTGTTCGTACTCATCTTTCTCCGCCATCTGGTTCCGGTCCAGCCAGTTGATCACCTCCTGACACTTGTCGAGGATCTTGTTTTTGTCCTGCTCGCTGATCTTGCCCCTCAGTTTCTCGTCTTCCACGGTCTGCTTGATGTTGTAGGTGTAGGACTCCACCGCGTTCTTGGCTGCGACGCGGTCGCGGTTCGCTTCGTCTTCCGACTTGTACCTCTCCGCCTCCTGCACCATGCGGTCAATGTCGTCCTTGCTCAGGCGACCCTTGTCGTTGGTGATGGTGATTTTGTTTTCCTTGCCGGTGCTCTTGTCTGCGGCGGTGACGTTGAGGATACCGTTGGCATCGATGTCGAAGGTGACCTCGATCTGGGGGACCCCGCGGGGGGCTGGGGGGATCCCAGTCAGGTCGAACTTGCCCAGCAGGTTATTGTCCTTGGTCATGGCCCGCTCGCCCTCGTACACTTGCACCAGCACGCTGCTCTGGTTGTCTGAGTAGGTGGTGAAGGTCTGCGTCTGCTTCGTGGGGATCGTGGTGTTCCTCTTGATGAGTGGGGTCATGACGCCGCCAGCCGTCTCGATGCCCAGCGACAGGGGGGTCACGTCCAGTAGCAGCAGATCCTGCACGTTCTCCGACTTGTCCCCGATGAGAATGGCCGCCTGCACCGCAGCGCCGTAGGCCACCGCCTCGTCGGGGTTGATGCTCTTGTTCAGCTCCTTGCCGTTGAAGAAATCCTGCAGAAGCTTCTGGATCTTGGGGATGCGGGTGGAGCCGCCCACCAGCACGATCTCCTGGATCTGGCCTTTGTCCAGCTTGGCATCGCGCAGCGCCTTTTCTACCGGTTCCAGGGTCCCTCGGAACAGGTCGGCGTTGAGCTCCTCGAAGCGGGCGCGGGTGATGGACGTGTAGAAGTCCACGCCCTCGTAGAGCGAGTCGATCTCGATGCTGGCCTGCGTGGACGAGCTCAGGGTGCGCTTGGCGCGCTCGCAGGCCGTGCGCAGGCGGCGCACCGCACGCTTGTTGGGCCCAATGTCCTTCTTGTGCTTGCGCTTGAACTCCTCCGCCAGGTGGCTCACCATGCGGTTGTCGAAGTCTTCGCCGCCCAGGTGGGTGTCGCCGGCCGTGGACTTCACCTCGAAGATGCCGTCCTCGATTGTCAGGATGGACACGTCGAAGGTGCCGCCGCCCAGGTCGAAGATGAGCACGTTCTTCTCGCCGCCCGCGCAGCCCTTCTTGTCCAGGCCATAGGCGATGGCCGCCGCCGTGGGCTCGTTGATGATGCGCAGCACGTTGAGGCCCGTGATGGTGCCCGCGTCCTTGGTGGCCTGGCGCTGCGAGTCGTTGAAGTAGGCGGGGACCGTGATGACCGCGCTCTGCACCTTGCCGCCCAGGTAGGCTTCAGCGATCTCCTTCATCTTCGTGAGGACCATGGAGGAGATCTCTTCCGGGAAGAAGGTCTTCATCTCCCCTTTATATTCCACCTGCACCTTGGGCTTCCCACCCTCGCTCACCACGCGGAACGGCCAGTGCTTCATGTCGGACTGCACCGTGGCATCCTCGAACTTCCGCCCGATCAACCTCTTGGCGTCGAAGATGGTGTTCGTGGGGTTCATGGCCACTTGGTTCTTGGCCGCGTCGCCGATGAGGCGCTCGGTGTCGGTGAAGGCCACGTAGCTGGGGGTGGTGCGGTTGCCCTGGTCGTTGGCGATGATCTCCACCTTGCCATGCTGGAAGACCCCGACACACGAGTAGGTGGTGCCCAGGTCGATGCCGATAGCCGGGCCTCGGGCGGACATCCTGGCTGAAAGACAGGCAAAGCGACGTTAGGACCAGAGATCCCGTGGAGGCGACCCGCGGCGCCGACTAACGGTCGCCTCGCTCCACTCTTCCAGAGCGCGACTGGCGACTCCCGGCTCCCTCCGCTGGGTTCCCTGCACTTATAGCCGCCTCCCAGCCTCCAGGAAATTCCCAGCGCCAATCCGCTCCCCGCACCGCCCTCACAAACTCTTCCAGCGCCTGCACAGGCTGGCCTGGCCGGAGTGACCAGCCGGTGGTCCAACAGAGCTGTCCTCGGGTGAGGGGCGGGACTCTCGTCCCGGGGGCGGGGGGGCGACTGAGGGGCGGCCGTTATGCAAATGAAGGCCCTTCCTGGTGCCTCCGACCACTTGGGAGCGTTAGGCTCGCGCCAGGTGTCGGCACTTTTTCCACGCTGGTTTGCCTTTCCTAAAGCGTGATTCGTTGACGTTCGTCGGATTGGCAGGGCAATTGCCCAATGAAAAGCTCAGACGTCTCAGCCGGGGTAGGGGGGAAGGACCTGGGCGCGGCGCGCGGAGGCGGTGTGAAGGGGAGCTGGAATCCGGAACTAGTTAGGGAAGATTTTGAGGTGCTGTTCAGTGCCGGATGCCGGCCCTGTCCGGTGTCCCGGGGAGTATTTCTGAGTGTGTTGCACGGAATAAAGAACTGCGGGAACCGGGAAACAGGCTCTTCTCTTCCCTGCCTCTGCCATTTCGGCAGCGTGGACGCTGCCTGGGAATAGCCGCGGCGTGGGGCGGCTCCAGGGGCGGGGACCGAAAGTGGAGTTGGGCGGAGGGAGTTTGGCCTGGCGCTTTCCCTAGCGGCTGGGGAGAGCGCTCGCTGCGGGTAGCGGCGAAGAGGGAGGCCCCCCGGAGCCGCGCGAGCCTCGCGGTCCCCGCCGCAGGGCCTCCGCCCCACCCTTCCGGGTCTCGGCTCCCTCTTGCTTCCTTGCCGCCCTGAGTTCGTGGCAGCGCCGTGAAGTCAGCCAGTGTCACTCCGCGGGACTCTGATCCTGGCAGACGGGATCCTGTTTAGGAACTAGTCCGTGTACGGCTGAGTTCCACTGAACGAGATTGCCCTTTCCCGTGAGAAAGTTGGGTGGGAAGCATGAACGTGTGAGCAGAAGAGCCGTGCTTTCACTTGATTGAGCGCGAATATGAGAGTAGTGGAAAGGACTCTGGCACCAGGGCATGGACCGAAGCTGGCTCCTGGATCTGTGACGGAGAGCCATCGCTTCTCCTGGCGGGAAGCTGAGAAGTCATTCTTGCAAGCTTGGAGCCTTGTGTGGGAGGAAAGGGAAAAAATGAAATGGTTCGTCCTTAGGCCGTTAATTGTGTGATAAGAGAGGTAAACTCCGAGAGGAGTGCTGGGACAGAGCCCCTGCGGGGTAATGTGCAAAGGCGTCCAGGGAGAGGGGACATGCCTAGGTTCCCAAAGGGTTAAACGCGTTCTTTACACATGTTAACCTGTGTTGGGAGTGTGGGAAAGGATGTGGGCTGTTTATGAGCTCCGGATTGAAGACTAGTGTCCAGAGAACGGAAGGGGTACAGACTGTTCTCCACAGGTGAACAGGATGTATTGGGCAGGGTGTTTTATTTTTTGTTGTTTTGAGGCAGGTTCTTAGTATGGAGCCCTGGCTAGCCTTAAACTCACAGAGATCTGCCGGGAAGGGAGGACTGGCCTTCGAAGCAGACTGGTAAATTGTGTGAGGCAATACTAAAGAATTTTTGTGTGAGAAGCACAAAAGTTTTGTTTCCAAACGGTAGTGTTGACAAAATTCTATAAAAAACAATGAATAGTTAAGATTCTTTTATCCAATCTAATATATAATTTCCAGTTTGTAAAAACCTGTTTACTGTTGATTTCTTCACCTCACTGACTAAATAGTACCGTTTCTTAAAAACTGCAATTCCCTGTTTCCCACGAAAGAAATTAAAGAAAAAAATTGAAATAGGAAAAGGGTTAAGGAAAATATATTGAACCAGGCAGAGTGGTGCATGCTTATACGCACTTGGGGAGGCTGAGGCAGGAAGATCCCGAGTTCAGTGTCAGCCTGGGATACATAGCCACATCCTGTCTGCAAAAAGGAAAGGAAAAAAAAAAATGGAAGGGAAGAAGAGGTGGGGAGAGAAGATGGGGCGAAGAAGAGGGACTTTAACAGCAGGAAAGCTCGATTTAGCAGTAGGGTCCCAGCTACAACTGAAAAAGTGAATACAAACTTCAGGTCGATTCAGTTACTCCTCACACACTTCAAGCAAAGCAAGACTGCAAGAAACCAAGCAGGCCAAAATCCCCCATACAAACACTACACTTGGCTCTTCAAAAGCAGAGGTTCTTTTGTGTAGTAACTGTGTCCTGTCTCTGTGCAGTTACTGCAGGCAAATCTTGCTCTCTGGCAACCACATTTCATCCATAACAGTCCTCTGAAATGACAACTATTAATCCTGCATTTTCATAAGCTATACTTTTGGTTCTAACATTTCACCTGTTAAATTGCTATTTATATGTTCAATACTGTAGATGGCATCCTGAGCTTGCTCCCCGCCCCCCACAAAGGTGCCGTAGCTGCATTTGCATTTTATATGAAACTTCTTCGGTCATAGAACATAAGCACATACAAATTTTTTTATTTTAATTTTTTGGTCTTTTTGAGACAGCATCTCTGTAGCTCCAGCTAGCCTGGAACTCACTTAGTAGACCAGGCTGGCCTCCATCTCACAGAGATCTGCCTGCTTCTACCTCTGGAGTGCTGAGATTGAAGGCATGCATCACCACACCAGCTTGTATCTTCTTTTTGGAAAAAAAAGATTTATTTGTGTGTGTATGTGTGTATGTCTGTCTGTCCTTTATCACTCTTCACTTAGTCCTTTGAGACAGACTCTCCCCCTGAAACTGAGCTTGCATTTTCTCGTCTAGGCTGGAAGCGAGCAAGCCCCAGCGATCCTTCTATTTCTGACACTCCTTCAGAGCTGGAATTACAGGTGCGTACAGGAAACCGTCTGCTGTACAGAGCTGGGATCTGAAATCTGGTCCTCATAATTTTGTAACCATTCTTAACCACTGAGTTATATTTCCAGCCCAACTTTTTTTTGTATGTTCTTATCCTATATGCATAATAATTCTATATATATGACAAATCAAAATTTAGATGGTAGGAGTATAATTTTTGTTTTATTGTATTTTTACTGTTTTTTTTTTTTTTTTTTTTTTTTTGAGACAATGTCTCATGTAACCCAGGCTAGTCTCAAACTCACCATGTGGCTGAGGATGACCTTGAACTCCTGATTCTCCTGCATTCACCTTCCAAGGTCTAGGATTATATATAGCAGGTGCCAACATACAGGTGTACTCCAGGTAAGGATCAAATTTACATGTACATGCTAGGCAAACACTGTCAGTTAAGCCACATCCTAGCCCCTACAATTGATTTTTAAAATAACAACATACAATTGAAACAAAGTTCATGAGTCCTTTTACACATAAAGTAGTACTGATTTCCAAGAGGTGAAATCTTCACCCAATTATACATACTAGACTATTTTGAAAATTTTTTTTAATCCAAAAACTAAATTTTTGTAGGAGTGGCTTTTATGATACAGACAAAATTTGGACTGATGACTTTTACTTGACCTTGCACCAAAATGCTGCTGTTTATAATGTAAACAAGCTCACTGAGCCGTGTGCACTTGTGGCTTGGGTATATGACCTTAATCCCTTAGGACCCCACTTTGCCCTCCACCCAAGATAGTGAATGAATGTGAATGTGCCTATTTAACATATCAAAGTGAAAAAAGTCTATCTTGTTAGACCTGGTGCTTTACACCTGTTATCCCAGAATAGCCTGGGCTACAGAATGAGACCCTGTGTCAAAACCAAAATAAACCTTAGTCTTGAAGTTACAGTTAAACTGAAGATACAGAGTAAGATGTGATGGGAACTGCCACACCTAGTAGGAAAGGCCAAAAGATCAGAACCTGCAGAGACTTCTGCAGAAGTGGCTCTGTGCAAACAGGCAAATCCTGAATGTGAGTGCCAGCCTTAAGCAGATCCCTGGTGGAATAGTCTGAAACAATCTGGCAAAGGGAGGCTGACAGGCAGACCTAATATACCATTATTGTTAACACATAAATTCCTTACCTGAAAATAAGCAAAATGAATTATACTGGCAAAGAAGTTATTTCTTTGAATAGCAAATTATGTTTGCTATTTTGAGAAAGGAATTAAGCCTCTGAAAATCTACTCATCAGTGGATTTATATAAGTAATTATTTTTTTTATGAATATACCCAACTGTTTTCATCAGTGTTTGCCATGAAACACTATTTTCCAATTATCCTATATTACAAGAAATCAGGATTCAACAATAAGAATTTTATCTAATTCTCTTTGGGTCACACATGAACACTTCTAGTATCATTTATTATTGTGACACTAGAAGATAGAAGTTGGTAACTTATCCTACTGATTTCTTTTTAAAAGAATCAGGTTGAAAAACAATGCAGCATGAAGTAATATACAGACAGCTTAACTTCTGGATGTGGAGGAGGAAATTTTATTAGGTAAAAGCAACGAATTTTAAATGTAACAAAAATACTGTATGTAATCCAAAATTTCCATTTAAAATAATATACAGAAAATAATCACATTATAGTATGCATTTATGCCATCTATAATTATTGTAATTCATTACACTTGTAGGTAGTACAGTCAAAATTTAAGCCATTTTCTTTAGTAAATCTAATTCAATAAAAACTTTGTCAATAAAAAATTATTTGTTGAATCATTTCTATCTTGATCTGGTGCCTTTAATTATTGGGAATATTGTTTTCTACTTCCTATTTATTTTTAGAAGCCTGCAACTCTATATGCTTTTAATGTTTCCCAAAGGGATTAACTCTGATGGATTTTAGTTTTGTTTTTCAAGACTTTTTCTTCGTGTGTGTCTGTGTGTGTGTGAGTGTGCCCTCGTGTGGCCTGCATGAGTGCATGCCCCCACCAGAGGCATTGAATTCCCTAAAGCTGGAGTTATAGACAGATAGGAACCACCCAACATGGATGCTGGGAATCGAACTCGGAGTTTCTGAAAGAACAGAAAGTGTTGCTTAGTACTGAGTTATCTTTCCAACCCCTCTGATGGGTTTTTAGTCTCTAACACTTGTCTAGACTTTTCCTCTTAAAGCAGTTTTTATATGTATTTGAAACATATTTTGTCTGTTTGTTTGAGATGGTGTCTCATGTAACCTAGGTTGGCTTAGAATTCACTCTGTAGCTAAGACTGGCCTTCAACTGGTGATCCTCTTGCCTCCACCTCCCAAGTACTGGGATTACAGGCATGTAATACTGTGCCTGGCCTCTACATTTGAACTCCTTGGTGGGTTTCTCTTCTCTCTTTTCCTCCAAATCCTTACCATACATTACAATGGACTCTTTCTCTGCTTTTTCAGCTAGTCATTAGAATATTCAAGTCCTACCTTAAAGTTAGGGTTTTTAAGTGACTTATTAAGACAGATTTCTTCATATAACTTCTTACTAAAGTATTTGAAGAACTAGGCATAAAAACAAAGCATTTAAACATTCTGATATTGCACAAAAAACAAAGTAGCAATAAGGAATTAGACATACAGTTAACCAAAAGTAAAAAACAAAAAACAAGTATATTCACAACAAGGAAATAGTATGGTCATAAGAATAACACGGTTAAGAAGTGTATGTGTAATGAAGCATTTTGAGCCTTAGCCAGATTAAAAACTTACCAACTTCCTTGGGATAGGTTTTTTTTTAATGTTAATTATTTCATTTAGTACTTTATTTTGAAATGTGAAGCTGAGAAACATGGTACTATACATTAGTACTGAGAATACACATTTAACAGAAATTTATTCTATATTAAGATGCAAATAATGTATGATTTATAAAAATCTACCACTATTGGAATGCTACTCTGTTCAAGAGACTTTTAAAAAGAAACTTTGTCAATATTCATAAGCAAGTACGTGACTGTATATACATACAGTGAAAAAGGAAGACAAGTACTCATTATAGGGAACAGTAACTAGATTATATTGGCCTTGGATTTCCTTTCCCTGCGTGCGTGTGTGTGGAGGCCGACCTCAGGTGTTGTTCTCTGGTGCAACCTGCATTGTTTTTGAGACAGGGTCTTCTTACTGGCTTAGAGCTCCCCAAGTAGGCTAGGCTGGCCGGCCAGCAAGCCCCAGGTTCTGCCACCACACCGAGTTATTGTTTTTTAAAATATGGTTTCTGGGGATCAACCCTGGTCAACCTTTTTGCAAGACAAGCACTTTACCAATAAGCTCTCTCTTGTTTTGTTCAGATAGGGTTTTAACTGTGTAATTCTGGCTGGCCTGGAACTCACTATGTAGACCAGACTGGCCTTGGATTCACAGAGACCCACCTGCCTCTGCTTCCTGAATTGCTAGGATTAAAGGCATGTGCTACCACACCTGGCTTGACCCACTTCTTTTTACTTATACTCTACAGATATTTTTAGTATAATTCTCTTAAATTGCCTAACTACATTTCATAATATATAAGCTATAATTCTAGTTATTTTAAGTTTAGAATTATATGTATTTATGGAAATGTGTAATTATGTCTCTTCATATTTACAGTAGCCTATCAAGCCTTTTATTTTAGAAGGGAGCTTTGAAGATAAATGACATAATGTTTCATTCTAGTGTAGCTTTAATCATCAGTGATGTGAATTTTACAGTTAACTTTTCTTTAGCAGATTTTCCATAAATACTAGAAGAGTCACCATGAATCAGTTTTGTTACAACAAAGTGATTCCAAAGTGATCTTTATTGAGTTTTCTTGGTTGCAACTGGAACTTTTGGGGTTGATGAAGTTTGTCAGGAAGACAGAAAAGATGGTGGCACTTCAGATCTGATATTCCTGGGTCTGCACTTAGAGATTATCTGCTGAAGATTGACTCTTCCCCATGGCCTCTCCAAATTCACATCTGTCACTTCTCCAGAAGTTTAGAAGGCCCTATTTCACCACTGCCACACAGAAAAAGACAAAACTCAAGAAAAATAGTATTACAAGTCGACTGCTCTACAAGATACATTATCATTCTTGGGTCAGAATATTTTAGCTTTTGGCACCAGCACAGTTAAAATAGGGAATAGGAACAAGAGAATAGTTCCTACAGTGTATGTAAATTTACTCCCCAAATGTAACTCACTGTCACTTTCAAATATGAACTATTATTAATATAATTTTTTTTAAATACAGGGTACCTTTCTATTTTTGTTTTTGTATGGTCTAGTAAGAATGGTTGGGCATATGCAACACAGGAAGAGACAGAACATCAGGTATTGAGGAAGAAGTGTTTTCCTTCAAATAAAATAGCTTTATAATGTGTTTGCTAATGGCAAATATCTGACTGAAATATAGATGTGATAAAAGCTCATGTTTTCAGTCTTTAGTCATCACACTAATATTGCGTTCTTCAGATGTTAGGTGTTGTATTCTCTGAAAATGAAAGTCAAGGACGCACACAGTGGGGCAGGGTTCCTAGGTTTATAGCTTTCTAACTTGCCCCGGTCATTTTTAGAGTTATATTTTTGCAGCAATGCTGTCCCGTAATAATATCATTAATTAAAAAAATTTCTTAAGCCTTTTTCTCATATCAGGGAAAATAAGCATTTGAAAGAAAAGGTGACTTTCATAATCTGGGGCTTAGATTTGTTTAATCAAAAACAGTCTATAACTGCCCATGGTAATGTATGTCTGTGATACCAGGCCTTGGGAGGTAGAGGGAGAAGGATCAGTTCAAGGCAAGGCTCAGCTCAATACTGAGTTCAAAGCCAGTCTGGGATACATGAGACCTGTGTCAAAACAAAATAAGACTAGCTCTGCTTTTTCAATTGGTATAAACTTGGTTTAAGCAGGATAAAAACATATTTTCTTAAAATAAGGCATAAGTGAGGCTTAAAGGCTGTATACTTTTATCTCTAGTCCTTTCTCAAATAGGCAATTACATGGTACTATGCTTATTTTCTTACAAAAAATTACTAACATTCCTGGCTCAGAAATGATGTCTTGTGTCACTTTCCTTAGGCCATAGCCTCTCCTATCACTTCATACTGAGCAGTGATAATTTTGTACATTGACACATTCAAAGGAAACCAGTAGTTGAACTGTAGTCTGTCCCCTATGGATCTGTGTGGGCTTGACAGAAAGGAGAACAACTGTCACTACTAATCTGCCTCAATGATTTGGTTCTCCTGAATATAAGGAACTAAGATTTAAACTTAATGCCAAATTCAACTATGTGTGCACATATAAATGTTAGTAGTAATAAACTGGTTCAAATTAGTATGAATTTTCAAACTTTTATTGTCATTTGTTTAGTTTATACTTACCAGTTGTCACTGACAGATACATTGCAAACACCTTTTTGCCTTTGCCAGAACATAAACACATAAAGGACTAAATTATGTCTAGTTTTATTGAGACTATACCATGTTACCAAGTAATATGTCCTTGAGTTTGAGAGAAAGCAGCATCTTAAATGATCACACAGGCACTGTTCACAAATCATTTCATTCTTTTCACTTGAAAAATATCATCTGACATGATAACCAAATTATTACAGTAGTAGGTTTAACACAAGAGCATAGAATTTGTTTCATAGCTATTAAATAAAATATAAAGGTCCAAGTCATAGAGAAATATTGTTTCCCTTAAAGTATTAAATAATTATTGTTTTAGGTGCTGCTAGATTAGGGTGGTTATGAAGCTGTTACTTCCTGAAAGTTGTATTTCACTTCTCTTATGAAAAACTCTTTCAAGAGCTTACCTAGAAATCTGTAGATATTTTCATAAATTATACATTGTTAGAATAACCACCCTTTGTTTTTAAGCAAATTTAAATTCCTTTATTAATAAAGCAACTACAGAGTTGCAATGGGGAGATCTGCTTACAGCCAAAGGAAATGAGTTTCTTATTCATATCATCTATTAAGACAAAAAGAGAAAACTGGTTATTCTGTCATCTTGCTTTTGGAGAGAATTATTTGCTTTTAAATAATCTGATTTCTTTAACTCAGTCTTTTAACCACAAGGAAATAGACTGGGGAGATAAATTAAAACATTAAGGACAGAAACAGAGGAAGACAAGGGAAGGGAAGCCACTGACACAGAAATGTATTTAATTCAAACTAATTTTCAACTGACTATTGGCCTCCAAAATGACTGACAGTCCTAATATTTTAATATTAAATGAAGTAAAATCAAAACATTTTTCAGAATTTCACATGTATATCAAAACATTCTCAATGACCCATTCAAATAGTTTTGTTTTCTACTCTCATATTTTTCACCTCAGAATGTTTATCAGGTACCTACTATCACCAGCCACCTTACCAGACATTACAGATGACAGGTGAACAAGAACACAGTTCATAGGTTCTTAATCACATATGTCCTATGCTGAAAAGGCACATCTTTGTAGGTGGAGCATGTATCTTTGTGATTGAATACAAGCAAGAATGTAGACTAAGTCAAAGATTTAGGCTCAATTTCCAAGTCTAATATTTAGTTTCTGTGTGATTTAGGAAAAACAGTCTCTCTGAACCTAAGTCCTCCATCTGGAAAGTTAGTATACTTACCTCAAAGGAGATGAGGATTAATTAAAATTACACGCACAAAACATCTGAATGCAGAGTGCTTATTAAATGGATGCTGGGATTATGGAGAGTCCTAGATGGGTAGATTATGGGTTTCCAAATCTGGTATGTAAGCTTCAAGTTCTTAACATGGAGGCTACTCTACCTATGGAGCGTCCTAGCAGTCAGTTCACTGAACCTCATCTATCAACGATTCAACAAAGATATGCTCCCCTAGAGTACTTTCCAATCCTAGTTATTAAATGTTAGGGTGCCTTCAGAGAACTGGCATTTATCACTGGGAAGCATTTGTTATATAGAAAGAGGATAGTGAACAACATTGAGGAACTGACCAAAACAGATTAAATGCTGAAGCCCAATTCAAACTAGGTGCATCAATTTTTTTTTTTTTTTTTTTTTTTTGTCTTTTTGAGACAGGGTCCTCCCATAGCCCCAGGTAACCTAGAACTCACTATGTCGACCAGGCAGAACTGGAACTCACAGAGACCCACCTGCCTCTGCCTCTGCTGGGATTAAAGACATGTACCACCATGCCCTGCATGTCAAATTTCTTAATTATCAGTTATGTAGATATACATATTGGGTATATCCTTGGTATGTTAATAGCCACTATCCCACTGGACATTCCACAATTAGAACAGGATTTGCCTAATCAAATTATTTGAACACATCTCACCTGTAATTTTCATGTATTTATTGGTTTAAATTCAGTTTTTACATCTTGCTTATATAGTTTTGTTTTAAACTGCAACAAAACATGTTTTTCATGCCCACTATTCCTTTTAATATTCTCATTATTAGCATTTTTCATTTATTTGAGACAGGGTTATATGAAGACCAGGCTAGCCTTGAACTCCCTGACTCCTGAATGCTGGGATTACAAGCATAAACCACAACACTTTGCTAAATTCATTTTAGAGTCCCCCCCTTGGAATACAAGTTTTCATGCTCAAACTGTTAATTATTTTATAGTAATTAAACATTTGCCACAAAGCATGTTACTCATGTGGGTCATTCCTCTGAATAGTTTCACTTTTAAAATATCAGAAGTTAGCTGGGCTTGGTGATGTAATCCTCATACTGCCAGTGGAGATGGGGAAGATGGAGACTTCTAGTCTAGCTTGGGCTACAAAGCAAGACCCTGCCCAAACCAAACCAAGCCAAAAGGATATGAAAAGCAGGTTGCTGTGATTCACACCTGTAAATCCTAGCACTTGGGAGGTTAAGGCAGAAGAATCAGTCTGAGTTTGAGGGAAAATAGGGGGAATTAAAACAACGTTTCTTTCTGAGGCTTCGTCTTCTACTGACTTGGTTACTTATTAACTTCTTGGGTCTCAAGACTTATTTACTAAAAATTTACAGAAGATCCAAGCTGCCATGTGTTACTGGTGGTAGCCTTCTTAAGATTATTCCTCCAGGGATTTCTTGCTGTTTGGGATAAAAAAGAAGACCTGGTATATAGCTCAGGGGCAGAGCTTGCCTAACAGGTCAAGACTCTCATCATCAAGGCTTTGACCTGGAACACCAGGGAAAAAAAAATCCAATTATATTGCCATTTATTAAGAAATTCCAAGATAGGTTGAGCTAGAATAAAGGGCCCTTTCAAAATGAAATGGTGTCACTCTTGTGAGACAGAAAGAGACAAAATTCTACTCTATCTAGATTTTTCTTTCCTCTCCAGATCGAAAGTCTGGGGTCTAAATTCATGCTTTATAAAGGTGAGAGCAGCAGGTCAATTCTAGTCTTGATTCATTGCCTTCACAGCCTAAGAGAACAGTAGCAAAGGAGGCAGAGCTTTACAGCCCCAGCCCAGGAAGGAAGGCAAGAAGAGACAGGTGGAAGGAGGCACTGGAATCTTTTTATTGCCCCTAAATTTAACTGTTACCAGAACTCTGACTTGTTAAAGCAAATTGTATATTCCACAGGCCTGTGCTGCCCTGTAGCTAATCCCAGTCAAAAGCACGTGTACATACAATGGGGAGAAAACACGAAGTGTGGCTTTGTGGAACTATCCAGGTCACAGTGGTGTAAACTTTATATATCCACTTACTGTTAGCACATGTCAAAACACTGTATTGAATTTCTTTTCCTAATGAAATAGGGAATTTTTTCTTCAAAGAAGAAATATTAGAAAATGCCTTTTCTTTAATGGTTGGAAAGCCACTGCAACAGAAATTCTGAGACAGAGAAGTGATCCCACAGAAACTTCTATCTCCTAGATACATCTACTTTGGAAACTTCACCTGGGTTTGTCTTCTCTCTTTACACTACTTTTGATGGTGTCTGGGTTTGTTAGCAAACATTTGCTTACTCAAGTTCTCAGCAGTTCTCAGCAGTAATTAATCCACATATCCTATATTTCACTTTCAGTGAATTTCAGATTGAAGTACTTGTTAAACTATTCTATCTAAACTAAGATGAATCACTTTCTAGCTTTCCCTGTTAACTGTGTGGCCTTGAAAACAATTCCCAATTTCTCATGTAGCTTTTTGTGCCTCGTCTCATGATTGATTAGGTTTTAATTCTGTCCTGGCTTCTGTACCATTCCTGTCCTTACCAACATTTCAACACATCCCCACAAATCTCTGCACTCACAATGCGCTCTAATACTTTAAGCTAAATCTGTTCTAGCCAACATGTCACTCATTTCTCTTGGCCACTTGTTCTTTTATGCAAATGGCATAAAAATAGGATTTGTATATCTTAAAAATATCATGTAAGCAAAAAGAGCAGTGCTTTTAAATTACTGTTCATCATTCTTTTAAATACAAGAGTGAATTTAAATCCCTTTCAGTATGAGAAGGGTATTCTCCAAGTACTTCACATTAAAAGGCATTCTATTCAGTAGATGTATTTATTGGTGGGTCAGTTTTGCCAGTGTTTTAATTCACATGTAATTGATACAGTATAGATCCTGTCAAAAACAACTAACAATACCACTGCTTCATCTGAAAGACAGAAACTGTTTCCATTTATATGCTGTGATTATTCTATAGTCCTCAAATTCTGTATCCTTTACAGAGAATAATAACATATAAAGTATAGTAATAAACTGCAATTTGCCACATTTTCTCCAAATCTCAAATATAAAACGCAACACATTTTTGTGCATTCTACTTTTATAGAACAACCAGATTTATAATTGATTTCTTTTATTTTATTAGATTTATCAACATACATGGCAGCTTTCTCAAATCTCAAAGTTCCAATGTGATTTTTAAAATGAAAAATTGTTTCATTTAGATGTCATATTCCTACTATTAAAGTCTATTTATAAACAAAATAATTGATAAACTAACACTTTAGAAATCAGAATATTTTAAATTAAAATATTTTAATGAATACAAGATGTCTTTTAATTAACTATCATAGTTAAATCCAGTATCACAAAACAAAATGGCTTATCCCCACTAATTTCTCAAGTGAGGGAAAGTCATTGGGATTTACACTTAATATAAGTTTTAAATGTGATTATTAAATGATAACATTTTATCAATTATAGGAAATATTCATTTATAGGAATTTCCTCAGGTCCATTAATCTTAGGCCAAGTTTGAGCCCATGTCAACCTTAAAGGTAGATTCAGTGCACCTAACTTGCCTAATAAGCTTGTCGATTTAATAATGAATTTCACTGATAAGGGAAGAGTGAACAGTAGCTATCCCACTACACAACCGGTCAACAAAAAACAAAACAAAACAGCTCAAAAGAGACAAGCAAAAACCCAAAAAGAAAAAAAAAAATCTAAAACGAATAGGATAGTTTTAAATAATTCTTTTTAAATTCTTTAAACAGGAATGGCAACAATGCTGGGCTTAAAATTTCATAGGATCACCTTAAAAATCAAAGTACATAGAAATAGTGAAGTCATTACCTTATTGACAAAAAACTAGTTTAATAGTCACTTAAGGGGTAACAGCCACTTACAGTCTACATTTAAAAGTAATTTATTTCAATCATACTTAAGAAAACTAGAAACAAAGAATGCTATTAAGAAACAACAAAAATGATAAACATTTAATGCCTAAAATATAGATGCTTAAGGTTCTAAACAAAAATATTAAAGGTAAAGGGGCCTTGGAAATTTTTTTCCAACATTTCATCTTATAAAATCAATTTCTAAATAGCTCATATCCTTTTTGCTTTGGTGATTTGTCTATCAACTAGACATTAGTACAGTAGAAAATCACTTAGGTTCTTTTCAAATGCTTGGCATTATAATGTGATCTCATATCTTTCCTCAAATTAAATTTTGCTCCACATATTCCACATGTATACAGATGAACATCCATATGCTGCTCCAATTGTTCATTATTTGGGAATATCTGAAAGCAGACCTGGCATATCGTCTCACCAGCTGATAAATGAGAAATCATATGCCGTACATGGTCATGTTTTCGGAAGTTTCCTTGATCACAAATGGAACAGACATACCTGGCCATGCCTTTGTGCATATCATTGTGCAGACGCAACTGACGCTCTCTTAGAAACTGCTTTCCACATGTCTGACAAACAAACTGCTTTTCCTTAGTATGAACAGTATAGTGCTCTCTTAAATGACACCGCTGATAAAATCCTTTTCCACACAGATTACAAAAATGTTTTCGTCTGTGATCTCTCTCATTTTCTTCCATGATGGCACTCTTAAACATATCTTGGTCTAGGCAGCTAGACATATGTTCAACCACTAGATTTTCAGTTTCAAAACGCTGGCCACAATTAGGACATCGAAAAGGACAGGCAGAATGTTTAAATAACTGCTTTTTTTGGATATTGTTTATTTGGTAATGATTGTCCCTGAAATCATCCAGCATTTCAACAAACATATCTCTTATCTCAGATGGCTCATCGGGGTTTTCTTCCATGTCCATTTTCTCTTCAGTGTTTCCTAACCCATTCATTGTCAGGTCCTGAGGTTCTCCACATCTTTGAGCATGCTCCTGAAGCTGTCTACCCTTGACCAGTATTTGTCCACATTTACCACATGCGCAGATATTTTCGATGTGTTTGGCTAAGTAATGCGACGACAGGTCCTCCTCAGTAATTGTGAGTCCGCACAGCTCACAAGAGGCATTTTCAGCATCTTCTTGTATTGGACTGCTGTTGTTAGGGGGTCTCATATTTTCTAAGCCACTTCTTTCATCGATATTTATTGACATGCGAGGTTTGAGAGTTTTCCTACTACTTTTTTTAATGCCGACATCTTCCTCAACATAGTATCTATAAAATGGCTCTTCAGGTTCATCCTCTAATTCATCGTTGTCAGTAGATTCATTGCAATCTTTATCATTAACTTTAATAATGTTAAAGTCCTTCAGCTCATCTGTAGGGATATCTTCTGGTTCCATCTTGATAATAATTCTTTTCCTCTCAGCAGCTCTGCTTTTTTCTTCGCTGGCTAGTTCAGACTCCACTGTGCTACTCTTTCTGCTTCCAGTGGTTGAAGCTGACTCATCAGGGGCCTGGTTGGTGTCTCCTCTGTACTTATCAGTTTGTGCAGAAAATGTTTTAGAAGAATCCTTTTCACCAAGTTCAGCTTTGATACTACTGTCTTTTCCATCTCTAATATCTACTATTCGGTGGTAAGACCTTGTGTTCTGGTATGAATGTCTGTTAGCACAGGTCAGCACATGTTCATCTAATAATTTTTCACAGCTGAAGCCAAATCCACAGCTATCACAGGTAAAACTTCGTCCAAAGCGCCGTGACACACGCTCTTTGGGAGTAGACAATTTGGACACAGAACTCTTTTTACATACGTCAAATAGTGGCTCAGGAAAGTTACCTAACTGTAAAGATTCTTCATCAGGCTCTCTATTATGTGGTGTATTTACTGTTGAACTTGGTTCTGCACACCACCTGTTGGTTTCACTGCCATTTTTGGCCACTGTGTCTTCATACATTCTTACCCCAAAAATCATTTTGCTGTTCTGTTTCCTGGAGGCAGAAGACGAGCATTTTGAACTGGAACAGTCTGCATCCTGTATGTCTTCTAAGCAGTCAGGAACATTGTACAGCTGTAGGTAGTTCATTGCCACTTTGAATTGCTCAAAACTGGATGGAGCTGTCATAATCTTTCCTAAATACATAAACTGCAAAATGAGATCGAAACACTCAGCACTTATCTTCATGTTGCTGAGATTTAGTTGTGCAGTACTATGCTGATGGTTCATGAAAAACATTCTAAAATAGGAGCTACAGGCAGCTAGGACTGCTTTGTGTGCTTGGAAGTAAATATCATCAATTGCAATACAACAGTCACAGAGAAAACCCCATTCTCTTTGGTTGTTAAGCTGCTGAAGAACATAGCTGCTGTGACTGGGCTTTGCCATCTTCTATTAGAGACCTATATAAAACAAAAATGTGACAGTTAGATATCAGAAAAGTACTTTAAGACCATTTTTAGCATGTTTGTGACTTGCATCACTTTGCTATTACAATCAAATATGGACAGTTTTTCCATACTAATGAAATAAAATCCAGTAATATATCTGAATCATTTTATAAATTTGAAGATGAAGGTACCTAGCCATTCATTGGGGTATTATATATCGAACAAACACATCAAAAGCAAAAACCTTATTTTTTAAAAAAAGCACAAAAACTAGAAATAGCTCAATTGGCAAAGTCCTTTTGCAAGCATGAGGACCTGGATCTGATCCCCCAGAAACCATATTTAAAAAGCTGGGTATGGTGGCAGACCCCTGGGGCTTGCTGGCCAGTCAGCCTAGCCTACTTGGGGTGCTCCAGGTCAATGAGAGACCCTGTCTTAAAAACATGGCAGTTTGGGGAGGTAAGGACAAAGGAGGGGACCTACACATAATCAAATTATACAGTATGAAAAAAAAAATCACAAAAATCCAATTAAAAAAAAAAAAAACAACAAAACAAGGCAGGTAGCATCAGAGACCCACATCTGAGGTTGATCTCTGGCCTCCACACACATGAATGCACACAATTTTTTCCTTTACTCTAGAGGAAAAACATACTAAATCTGAAAGTTAATAATTAGACCATGGAGCAATGCAAGCCCTTTAAATGATTTGATATTTAGAAAGGATTGCTTATTATTAAAATGTAATCTTGGACTTTTTGATTGTACTGAAAGAATCCTCCTTGTTTTTTAAATTTACTTTGGGTCTGAGACAGTTTTGCCATATAGTTCAGGGTAGCCTGGAATTCTTTATGTAACCCAGGTTGGCCTTAACCTCACATTCCTTCTACTTCAGTCTCTTAAATAGTGGAATTACATGTGTGAGCACTGCATTGGGCTAAGAACACTTATCTTTTAGATGAACATTCTAAGTATTTAGAGATGAAATTATGTATGAGATAATGTTCTAAATAAACAAGAAGGGGATAGAGGCTATAGAAAAAACAAAATTGGCTATGTTAACTACTGAAGTAGGGCCATGAGAATCTCATTTTATTTGCTTGAAACTTTCCACCAAAAAGTTCTATTAAAAAATCTTTATTATACAGAAATCACATCAAATAGGTTTGATCAGTGTTATCTGGAGAAGCAATAATTCTGTGGTCAGAATACATTTTTTACTGCTCACTATGTACACTCACTATGTAAAGGTACAAAGTAGCAGTGGATTTATTTGGGAAGAAGGTATCTTTATATTGTAAATCTTCATTTTTTTAATGCTTATGCTTATATTTGTTGGCTTATGATTAGTCACTAATGAAGAAGACATCTTTCCATTATGTCTACAGAAGAGAAACGTTTGGAAACTATATGACATAAATACCATCTTTAGTTTATCCTGGTAAATCAAGATTTTTTTACTACAAGGCAGCACTTCTATTACAGAACAACCCTCTTCTTGTTCATTCAGTGGGAATCTAAACAGATAAAATGGCATGCTCATGTTCTATTGCCCTAAATACAAAATGACTACATCCTCCTGCAAAAGCATTTCTTCTTTCTCTAATGTAGTGTCTAGATTCATTGAATAAAATGCAAAGAAACAAAACGAAAACAACTGCTCACTAGGTGCAGTAATAAGTAATGAGATCCAGTTTCTACCCCTGGTTCTTAGAGTTCTACATAAGAGCCAGGGAAAAGCTATACCATGTAAGCATCCTGTAGGAGTCAGGCTCTTTTTTACAAGGTGTTATCATTTTAATAGTTTAAAAAAACTTTTTTATATACTCAGAGATCTCTAAAAGTTTGTTACCCAGACTTGACAAGTGATTTTTTAAAAATGACCCAGCATTCCACTTTGTAGTACATCTCTCAAAGGACTGTATGTCTTAGAAGACAAAAGCAAGATGACAAGATCTAACTCATGCATCCATAGGCCCTGCCATGTGTTCCACCACACACTATGCAGTGGCCTTAAAGAACAGTATGATGTCAGTTTAACTCACAGATTTTTCTTTTCTTACAAAAGCAACACATCTTCACTGTAAGTAGTTCATGCACAGAAGTACACTGAAAAACACACCTTGTATCATATACTTCTTCTCAGAGGTCACTCCTCCCAACATTCTGGATTCCACACCTCGTTTGTCTATACACATACACAGTCAGCAGTACTGACTATGTATAATGCACCAGGCACGTATTTTGCTTTCACTGTGTTCTTTAAACTAAATGGTATCATACTATGCAGACTTCTCTGTAACTTGTTTTCTTCAGCATTAATGGACACTATAAATTGTTCAGTTTTTTTGTTGTTGTTTTGTTGAGACAGAATCTCCCTGCACCTCCCTCTCACTCCCCCTCCGCCCCAGTTGGCCTCAATTTCACAGACATCTGCCTGCCTCTGCCTCCTACTCTGGGATCAAAGGTGTGCATCGCCATGCTCAGCTAGCACCGTAATTATTAACATAGGGAATTAACTTTTGATTAGAGGGAAATAGTAAAATCCTATAAGTGCTATTATATTACAAAACTAAAATAAAATACAATTTGAAGCTGGACATGGTGAGATATACCTGTAATCAAAGCACTTAGGCTGAGGCAGAAGAATTTTGAGTTCAGGGCAAGCCTGGGCTACAAAGAAACTGTCAAAAAAAAATCCAACTTTACTCAGGTTTTAATCCATATACATAAAGCTTCATAATCTATTTTCTACTAAAAAATTTTTTAACAAGCTGTTCAGTAAAAGAAAATGTTCACTACTTTGTTCTAAAACTCTTCAATCTCTACAGCAGTGATTAAAAGAATAAGCACACTTAATTATTGCTTACTTCTTTCTATCTGTTCCTCACAGATCAACTACAGCTCACAGAACCTGCTGTTCTAGGTTACCCTGCTACCTACAGACCATGCCATCTCCTCCTTCCTACTTCCCTGCATAAAAACAGTTCCTGTGAAATGGAGACACTGCCTCCATTAAAATACAGTACCTCCTGGAAGCCAGATCGAATGTTTCAATAGGTAATGTATTTCAAACCTCTATGTAGAATGTGTGTAGCAAACTGAGGAATCATGTTTGCTATGTGCCTAAATACAAAAGCAATGTATGCACTAGGATACTCAAGTGTTATAATTTATGAGTTAAGTAAACTAAGGTTAATCTATAGCCTTTAAAAATATTTACAAATGAAGACAAATTTTCAAATACAAAACAGATATAAAAAAATGTTACAATTAGAATTATATAAAAGGTACACAAATGAGATTTGTTGGTAGTCATTATTGTAGGATTCAGAGAAGCCTTTAATGAAAAAGAGAAAGAAGCAAAATGGATATTTTCAAAAGGCTTTCTAGTAATAATCATTGTTCAAAAATGAAACAATCTTGTTTAGAGACTAGGGAGAGACCATAATAAAGCAGGAAAAGAAAACGAGAATAACACCTGCAGTGCAGTGACCAGGCACTGCTTTCCCACTTTTGTACCACTGATCAAGTATGTTGATGGGGATAACAATGACCCAAACAGCATCAAGCATAAGGATCCATAGAGACAATGTGTAGAAGATAGTGCCTGCTATATAATCATTAATGGAAACAATATTCACTACTTCGACAGTGGTGGCAATTCTTACTTAAGTATCATGAGGTAAACCTAGCTAGGTAATCTTGTTTCAAGTAAGTTCATTAAGTTCATTGATAGTAGGAGTTAAGAGTTCTAAGAACCCTCATCTAAATGAAAACAAGGGGCTGGAGATGTCTCAGAAGTTAAGAGCACTGACTGATCTTACAAATTACCTGGGTTCAGTTCCCAGCATCCACATAGAGGCTCAAGACCATCTGTAACTCCAGTTCCAAAGGATCTGGTGCCCTCTTATGGCCTCCACAGACACCAGGCATGCATGTAGTATATTAACATACATGCGGGTAAAATACTCATAAACATAAAATGAAAATAAATAAATCTTAAAAAAAAAAGAAACGCAGTTATATGGCCATTAACCCAAATGAATACAATAGAAGGTCAATTACATACAGTGAGGCTATAATTACTATCCAGTTAGTGAAATCCCACATATTTGCATTAACCTAAACACTACAATTAAGTCTCTGGAACTCTGAAGCATTCATTCATTCAACAAAGACTGAATCCTGTGGTTATACCAGGAACTGTATATAGTATTAGAACCAGCAATGGCACAGGTATCCCAGAATCTCAAGGATACAAGGAAAATTCTGATTTTTTCTAGATAAGTGATTTCACTCAACATGAACTCAGGGAATGTCTATCCTATGGAAAACATCATGCAGTAGTGGAGAAAGCAAGCACTCAGGTCCAAAGACCTGATATAAATGCCTCACTGTCCATTTGCAGTCCTGTCTCCCCAATCACAGCAGAGGAAGCTGAACAAGGGTTAAATCTAATTTTCAGTGCTATCCCTGCAGTTTTTAGGAAGACCTACAATTATAGTTAAGCAATGTTATGTTATTATGCAACTGTCCTTTTGGATAAAACTGATTTTTACTCAGGGAATGTAGGGGAGGAGGCAATTTAAGCTCCAGCGAGTTCAAAAAACTTTATGTGTGTTTGGCCTATGTGTATGAAAGTGCACCCATGTGTGTAGTGTCTGAGGAAACCAGAAGAGGGTGTTAGATCCCCTACAACTGGAGTTACTTAGTTGTTAGCTGCCAGTGCCCTTAACTGTTTAACCATCTCTCCAGTCCCCAGTTCCTATGAGATTTTTAGTTTATCTCTTTAATTTTTGCATTAGAATTTTATGATGCATTCACTTTCATTAAACTATAATTTCACTCCAATTCTAAGTTTGCTTTCTTTTCATTTATAATAAAAACCTCACCAAAATTTATTGAGTTTTATGTTATAAAGCTTTGTCAAGAAGCAATATGTAAAAAGATGTCTTATATTTCAAATGCTCCTGTTTTGTGATTAAAATCTGTGATTTTGTTTGTGTTGTCAGCTGCACCACTGGAAGAACAAGTTTATCACAGCTGGCAGTTGGATTGGGGCAGAAAGAAAGCAGAATCCTCAATTACTATTCAAAGGTCTATACACCCTGTGTACAGTACTCCAGCAATAAGGAGTTAGGTGATTCAATACATTTTTAATAAAATATATTTTATTATTTTTCTGTATGAGTGTATTGCCTGTATGTCTGTAAGTACAGCTGTGTCGTTCAATGTTCTCGGAGGTCAGAGGTGTCAGATCCCCTGGAACTGGAGTTACAGACAGTTGTTAGCCACCATGTGGGTGCTGGGACGCAAACCGAGGTCCTCTGCAGGAGTAGCCATTGCTCTTAACTGCTGGCTGAGTCATTTCTTCAGCCCCTCAATACATTTTTTTGAAATACGTTCTTTAAAAAAATGTTTTTAAATTATTGTTATTGGTCTTTCTTATTTTGAGACAGGGTCTCACATATGTAGCCCCAGCTGGCCCAAACCCATCCCAGGCTGGCCTCAAATTTCACAGAGATCTGCCTGCCTCTGCTTCATATGTGCTAGGATTAAAGGTGTGTGCCACCACACTCAGCTACTTACTTATATGTGTATGAGTGTTTTGCCTGCATGTATACAAGTATACCATGTGCATGCAATGCCCATGGGGGCCAGCAGAGGACATCAGATCCCTTGGAACAGGAGTTTCAGATGGTTGTTAGCTGCCACATGGGTGCTGGGAACTGAATCTAGGTACTCTGCAAAAGTGGTCAGTGCTCTTCACCACTGAATCATCTCTCCAGTCCCTACATTTTATACTGGATGTAAAAATTATTGATTTGAAAAATGTTTACTAGTTTATCTCAAATTAAAAAATGGTCACCAAACACATCACTTGTATTAATTTAGACAGTCATAAATCCATTGTGCTTAGACCTAAGTCCACTGACAGTAAAATTCAGAAATAATTTTCTCTATGGCTAAATTTCTTAAATAGGAAGTAACATTTTTGTCCTGGTCAAATGACAAGTCTACAAATAAGCATATAAACTTGATCACGATGATGCACGCCTTTAATCCTAGCACTCAGGAAACAAAAGAGGTGATCCCTGAGTTCTAGGTTAGCCTCGTCTATGTAGTTAAGTTCCAGGCCAGCCAGGGTTACACAGTGAGACCTTGCCGCAAATAAAATAAAATCAGAGTATTAAAATATGCTGAACCTAATGTTCCTAACACTGAATATAGGATTGGGGTGGTAGGTGGAAAATGGTGTGCAGCACAGCTAATCATCCATGTGGCATAAAATTCAAAACCAAGACATTTGAGAAGAACTGAGTGCTAAGTCATATTTTTTAAAAGTTTCGATGCAGCAGGTATGATGGCACACACTTTTAATCTCAGCGCTTGGGAGGTAGAGGCAAGTGGATCTCTGCGAGACTGAGGCCAGCCTGCTCTACACAAAAATAAAACTAAAAATAAATGAAAAAAAAAAGTTTTAGAAGAAAAGCACGAGTTATAACTGAATAGGTTTCTACAAAGGATGCAGGATTTAAGTGAGGCCTGGTGAACAAGTAGAGGACAAAAAGCAATGGGAAAAGGCATTTCAGGTTTCTGCACAGATACATAAGTAATAGGGGAAGGCTATATGCAATGAAAGGGATGGCAGACTTGCTTTTCCTAAGATTAAAATGAAGGTTATGAAAGTATAAATGACAACTATAATACAATAATCATACTTTGAACAACTAGCACTTATTAAGCTTCACTGTATATGGAGCTCTATTCTAGGCAGTTGCCCAGGGAAATATATACACATAATTACATATATATGCACAAATATATGGACCTATATATATCATTTTAGCATTTAATCCTATAATATTGTAAGACCCATTTTCCAGAACTAGAGCAATGGCTCAATAGTTAAGAGCACTTGCTACTCTTTCAAAGGACCAGGGTTTGGTTCCCAGCACCTACATAGTGGCTAATAACCATTGTTAACTCCAGTTCCTGGGTGTCCAATGTTAGACACACACAGGCAAAACACTCATACACATAAAAATAAAAACTCTTGCTGTTGCTTCCACAATGATATGATCTGCCATGACGTAATAAGGCCAGGTGCGTTCTTATCAAAGACAGTACCAAGTTGTTTTGCTTATTAGCCACCAAAATTGAGAATTAAATACACTTTTTTCTGTTACCCTCAGCTATTGTTAGAGAAAAGAAAAACTGACCAAGGCACAGGGATATTGTGTTGTATGTAGGTTAAAAAGGGAGGGCTTCTTAGGCTCAGAGAACATAAGCAGTGTGACTCTTGAGCCCATGATCACAGCCCTTCTTAAGTCTCGGTCTTTCTCCTCTCCCTCCCACTTACTTTCCTGCCTTAGTCTCCTGTGTGCTGGGATTGTGACATGAGCTACTATGCATGGATTAATTTTCTTATAAAGAAAGAATATGTGTTGGGCCTTGATTTTGATTTTTTTTTTCCTACAAAATCAAAATAGCCAAGCATGGTGGCATATCCCTAAGTCCCAGATACTCAAGAGGCAGGGGGATGAGGATCAGAAGACCAGGGCTGTGGGCTATGAAGTAAGTTCAAGGTCAGCCTGTCTAACATGTGTAAGATCCTAGGTTTAATCTCCAGTACTACAAATATATGTAAGAAAATATCTTCCCATAATACAATTTGGATCTTACTATTTGCTGTGTCCTGTGTTTCCATTTCATTCTTTTTCCAACTTCTTAGGTTTGTTTGTTAATTTTGGTAGGGGCTGCTACGGATTTTTAGTAGGGTTTATATTTTATTACAAAAATCCTTCAATTCTACTTCCTGTAGAATATAGAAGGCTTACAACAGTACACTTGCATTTATCCCTTTCCTGATCTGTATTCTCTATGTATTTTATATAATTATGAAATAATTATTAAAAATGGTCATTTACTATTTCACTAAGTTTTAAAATAATAAAATTCCTTTTTTGTTTTAATTCACACAAAAAGTTCCTTGGCTACCATTTTCCAGAGTACATAGTCCAATCTCTAAAACTAATTGAATTTTTTAGGTTTTTTCCTAAAAACTTAAGAATAACCAGTTGTAGAAGTTCCTAAGGATAATGGGTTTTACTTTGAGCTACTTAAATGACAAACAAAAATTTTATTCACTATTTAAACCCTGGCATTCTGGCTAGCTATTAGCTTCCAAATTCAGTAGTTAGAACAAGAAGTTCTGAAATTATAATTGGGTTATGTTCCAAAACTTATTTTTAAGTTATTTGGAACCTACAACACATATTCCCATAGAAACAATGCTATAAATGGCGGCTCAGTTTCATGCTCACACCGGAAAGTCTATTAAAGCCATAATGTGGTTGTGTATTAATCCTAACAATGCTGTAGCTTTGCTTGTATCATTAGCACTGACAAATCTAAGGAGAAGTATGGTACAGTAATGCCCACTATACTGAAACCCTTGAACGGGACAACGCTAAATAGCCTTAGTGTTCCCTGTGCCTAGCACAATCTTCCCACATGGCTGGCACTTACCACATGTTTGTTAAGAAGAAAAAGAAAGAGCCTTAGAAGCAGGCACTGCTAGATATGTATACCAGTTCTACCTGTTATGTATCTATCAGGAAACTTTTGGTCTCTAATTTTACTTTTCTTAGCCATAAAAGCTAATTCTAATATAAACCAGTGATAACTTTTTTTGGGCATTACAATTTTAAAAATTAATGCCACCATAATGATCACCACAATTTATAGAACTTTATCAGCTCTCATGGGTTGCACTACCTGTTTTTCTCCTCTGTAAGAGCTGGTCAACTTCCTTCCTTCCTTCCATGTGGTGTGTATGGGGGTACAGGGGATGAGAGACGGTCTCACTATGTATCCCTGGCTGACCTGGAACTCACTTTGTAGACCAGGTTTGCCTCCATCTCAGAGTGATCTGCACGCCTCTGCCTCCCTGAGTGCTGGGATTAAAGGTGTGTACCAGCCGAGCTGAGCTGGTCAAATTTTCAAGAGTTGTTTGCACCTACACAAAATGTTCTCATACTGTTACTTTTGTAGACTGTGGTTTGTTGGTATTCCTGCCCTTGTCAAGCCAACACCTGTCACTTCTAAAAGGTGTGCCAATCTGCTGTCCACCATTTTAATCTCTTATAGTCTGTGAAACTAGACAAAAACTCAGTGAAACAATCTACACGATTTAATTCTATGAGGACCTATGTCCTTTGATAGTAGGCAACCAAATTCTTTTGCTTCATAGCAGGACAATGGATAGCGAAGGTTAACAACCAAATAACATGAAGAAGCTTTTTCTGTAGTTCAAGTGCATGTCTAGGGAAAGGAATTCATCCTCACAGAAGGCAAAGGGAATATAATGGTTTTCCGACTACTCTTCTTTCTCTCCTGTAGCAGAGGAAAGGTGTAGTTCATTTTTTGGCCTCCATTCTAAAAAGGCAGTACACACACCTTCCAAACACCAGAGGGCACTGCATAAACAGCAGACTCCTCCATGGATTTGTAGCCCTGTAGAATTTTTACCTATTCCTAAGCATTCTCTGTGCACTCACTGACCAAGTTGCAAGCAACTTCAAGACAGGCCTTTGGTTGCCCTTTACTTCAAGAACTTACATAGTAAATGCTGCAAAATGAATAACCCGTGAGAGAGCTCTTTACACAATGATGGGAGAAATCATTCCATTTCCTTTCAGCATAATCTATAAATTTAATAAAGTATATTGATTCTAGTTCTATGGCTCCAGTGGTTATTCAGTTCTAATCCAAATTGTGAAAACTCCAAATTATCTAATTAAAATTCAATGAAATGAACCAATAAAAATATCATAAAAATGTTTTCATTCTAAACCTAATTCCAATTTTAAGCCTTAACTCTATTTAAGATTATCCCCTATCCTAAAACACCTAGAGTGAAAGCATTTCTTTTTTCACACAGGCCTAATCCCTTTGCTTAGAACCTTTTTCACATCCCTCATCCTCCTGCGAATCCTTTCTGATCCAAATGAGGCAGATATCTATAACATACAACTCCTGGGTGGCAAATGGATCATCCAAGTTGGAATGCTGCATTCATCACTACATTCAAGGCTGGTACTGTGTAATCTAGCTCCTCGGCTTTATGATAAGGTCCTTGACGTCAAGGCAGTGTGTCAGACATTGTTAGAACCCCTAAGTATCTAATAGTTGCTTGGCATTTGGTTGATACTTTATGAGTTTTTACATGAATAAATGCTGAAGTAGGTTTTATTTTGCTTATCAGTTTTGCTTATGGCTGTCACTGCAAACTTTATCTTTTGACAATTTACAGAGCATTTTTCATACATTATTCTCACAATCACCCTGAGGTTTTTAATCTTCTTCAGTTTGTGAATGAAGAAAACAGGTTGTAGTAACTACTCATCTTTAAAGAGTCTGGGACTGAAACTCTGACTTTTGATTCAAAACGCTACGTTTCAGTAAACCAGACAACACTCTGGATATGATTATTAACTAGAGTGCCCTTTTGGAAAGTTCTAAGCCTCTCACAGTCATATTTTCCGTAAATGTAAAAGTACTCATCATTCTTAGAGGCAGGGAGAATGCTCTACCCTGTCCCTATCTCCCCTTCCACCTGCTGACCACCCATGCCCACCCCCAAAACTGGTGATTCCAAGTAAGGAAGAAGCACTTCGGTTATCTCCTAAAAGGACTACATATATCTCACACAGACAACCAAAAGAAAACAGCAGGTAATTTCAGTCTTTTTCGTAACTTATTTTTATTATATGCACACACATTTTTCAGTACTGGGGATTGAACCTGGAGTCATGCATGCTATACCTCTAGACTTCTACTACGGTAACAATTTAAGTTCAGAAGAGAGTGAAAAAGTCATGTTCTTAAAACCCTCAAATAACTAATGAGATTAAATTTCCATGTACAGACAGGCATGGTGGTCCATACCTCTCATATCAACACTCAGGAGGCAGGTGGATCTTTAGAGGGATTGAGGCCAGCTGTGAGACTGGGGTTCCACTGTGAGACTGTCTCAAAAAGCAAAAACAAAAAAAATTCTATGTATTATGTTGGGGCTTAATTGGAAAATCAACTTCATAGCTCATCCTTCCTATTCAAGGCTAAGGAAGAAGTGATTCTATAATGACTATAAGACAAAATATCAGATTTTAAATATATATTTAAAATAAAAAATAAAATATATTTTAAATAAATATACCTTAAATATATAAGATGCCAGTGGGCTGGAGAGATT
Source organism: Eospalax fontanierii (assembly GCA_035773235.1). Lineage (NCBI taxonomy): Eukaryota > Metazoa > Chordata > Mammalia > Rodentia > Spalacidae > Eospalax > Eospalax fontanierii. The sequence continues at coordinate 46,947,598 of CM069536.1, read as the reverse complement.
AAGAGCACTGGCTACTCTTGCAGAAGAGTCAGGTTCCCAGCACCCACATGGTGGCTAACAAGTGTCTTGTAACTCCAGTTACAGAGATCTGGCCTCTGTGACCATGCGTGCATTTACATATACAAAGGCATAATATTCATACACAAATAATTAGGAAATATATATATATGATGCCAGAGTCCCTGTACCCCCCATTCAGTCCTTCCCTTGCCACACCTTCAAACACCTTCCCTCCAGTTTCCTTCCTATCATGTTCTGCTTGCATCTTTTGGATACTGATCAAGAAGACCCCACTCCATCACACAGGCCCAGGGATATCTTGGCAGTGGTTTTCGTTTGGCCTGCACAAATCAATCGAGCAGACACTGGAGTATCAACACCGGCAAAGGATGAAAGCTAGCCCACCAAGGTACGCTTCGTGAGGACAAACCATAAAACAGTAGCACTACTTTATATAAAAGCTTTCATGTCTACTGCTTAATCACCGAATTTTAAAACAGCTCAAGGCAAAATGCTCCTTTTCCCTCTGACAATTCTCACCAACTTGAATGGTGGAAAGAGCCCATGAGCCCACGAACCATGACAAGCCAGGGTGAGGCACATGCAACAGCACTGTGATGCTAAATGTTGCTTTCTCTGGTTTTTAAAACAAGGAATTGATTGTTCACTGTATCTCTGGGGAGTGGGAGTTAGAATGATTTTCATTTTTGTATTTTATGTCCTTCGGTATATGTTGAATTTTTACAAAGAGCATGAAGTTTTATCATTAAAAAGGCATTTCTACTTTGAGAAGAAAATACACAAGAAAAATTTAATTTGGTTCGCATAAGAATATAAGAACTAAGAGCAAAGCATCTTCACTGTTTTATTTACAGAGATACGAGTACAAGAAACTATCAGAAAAAAATATACTATAGAGACTAATGTGAACACTCAAGTAATGTTTCACATAGATTGATCTTTTAAAAAAGTACAACAAATTCAGCTTAAAAATAAAAATTGTGATTATTTTTTTGTATTTCTGTCTCAAATGGTTTCTTCCCCTCTCCACTGTGAGGTTAACAACAAAGGCTTAGTCTTTCCTGGCTAGTGAGGAGGTCTAAAAGCAGGCACTTCTTCCTGCACATTAGCAAGAAACATGCAGGCACTTTGAAAAGGTCTCCAATAGTACCTTCCCCAGAGACTGACAAAAAAAAAGGAGAATGAGGAAGCAGAAGGCGCAAAATTTTAGAAGCTACAAAGAAATCAAAACACAAGGTCAAAAGTGGGGTGTGGTGGCATAAGCCTGTAAACCAAACACTCTGGACGTTAATTGAAGCAGGATAGAAAGTTCGAGACCAACCCTGGCCTCACAGTGAGACTCTATCTCAAAAAACAGAACAAAACCAAACCAACAACAACCCACAAGGTCAAGAAGCTGTGCTCAAGCCCTGCTAAGGTCCTGGTTAAAACGTGGTTTCTCTTTCCTCTGACAATAATGCACCAGCCCCCACCAGTACAAAAGGGTAGGCCATCATGTTAGAAATGGCAAGAACAGAAAGTCTGTTGAAAGACTGCTCAACCAGAAATGTTCAGTTATCATGAAAACTTTTGGTAAAGGGTCTTGCTACGCAGACCCGGACCAGGTTAGCCTCGAACTCCTGATCCTCTTGCTTCAGCCCCTTAAGTGCTGGGATTGCAGGCATTTCCGACCACACCCTGCAAAAACTTGGTCTTAATGGAGGAATCCTGTTGTTAAAAATCAGTATGTTAACTGAACACTTTGCTGCAGATTTTCTTTCAAAAGCACTTCTTCTCTACTATAGTTTCCTCTCTCTCTTTTAGAGGAGGAAATCCCAAGTAGCTCCCAAAGTCACTTAGTATTACTGAGACCTTAGTATCAGTAAGTGATTAAAAGAGGAAGTTTTAAGATTCTAGGCCAATGACGAATCATCATCCAGGCTTCATCCTCCTGTATTTCCACTCTCCCCATTTCTCCAGATACATCTATTTGAACTGACAAAATTTCAGATGCCCATGATTGCTTTAAAGTTGTCATGAGAACTACATCCTTTCCTCAAACCTGCTGCAAAATGCCTCGAACTTCAGCTAAAGAAATTAATTCCAGTGGTTTTAGAAAGCCTCAACAAACTAGGCATGCCTATCATCCCAGGGTTCAGAATGTTGAGACAGAATTAGGAGTCGGGACTGTGACATGGCCAGACCTTGTCTCAAAAAAAAAGAAAAAAAAAAAGGCCTGGAACGCTGTGTGTTCCAGTGGCAAAGGGAAAATTGTTGCAGCCACGATACATACTGTATGGAAATTACATTTTGACCAGTGGAGAATTTACGTGTACCTTCCACATCAAGGCTCGACTGAGGCATTATTACAATTATATGTACACATATACCATTACACATACAATATCCCTATTCTCTCCTCCACAACAAGGATTTTCATTAACCAGTCCCTAACGCGTCCAACTTGGAAAACGTCTTGTCCACCCCCAAATCACGTGGACGCGTGGCTCAGGTGGAAAGAGAGACCCGGAGCGGCGGCGGCGCTCAGAACCACGCCTGCACACTTCAGCGGGAACGACTCTGGATCGCCACCCAACTCGCTCACCGCCTCTACCAGAACTTCTAGTAAGCGCCCACCACTGGAGGCTCGCGAAAAGCACTCTCTTCCCAGGACTCAGAAATACCTCTTCCACAGGAAAAAAATCCCCGAACCCCGCAAACCTACCACTTTGGAACCGAACAAAAAAGCGTGTGTGCCGGCGAGAGGGGGTGGGAAAGAGCGGAGTGAGAATCGGCCCGGCCGGGCCGCCTCCTCCCTCGGAGCGCGCCCAAGTCTGCGGCCTGAGGCTCCGGGACGCTCCCTCCCACCAGCTCGGCCGCAGCTGGAAGTTGGCAAAGCGGGCTCTGAGCCCGTCAATCAAGCGCGGTCTCCCGCCTCCCGCTCCCCTCCCCCCTTCAAAAAATAAAATAAAAGCAGGGAAAGGGAAAAGTAATTCGGGAAGTCGTCGGGAGCCGGGCCTCGCCTCGGACCCGGGGAGGCCGCGCGCGCGGAATCCCGGCGCCCGCACGGGGCAAGGCGGCCCCGCAGCCGCCCGTCCTCACCGCGCACTCCGGCTTCCCACACGGGTCGGCGGCCCCGCACTCCGCCAGGCCCGCGGCCCGCCCGGCCCGGGCCAAAGTTGCGCAAATAGCCCCGACGACTAACAGATACTCACCGGGCGCAGCGGGATGCGCGGCTGCGGAGGTTTTAGGGAGTTTAAGGCGCAGGGGCCGCGGGGAAGGCGGGCGGAGGCGCAGGGGCCGCGGGCAGCAGTTGGCGGCGACGAGCGGCGCTCCGGCTGGGCTGTGCCGAGACACTCTGGCTCTGCCAGGGACTGCGCTGCAACAAAGGACTTCCGCTGCCGCACAGCCGCGCCTGCCGCACCGCACTGAGCCGGCCCCGCTTACGCGGCGACTCCGGGTCTGCCCACCAGTTCGCTGCGGCGTCCGCCAGCCTTCCCCTCCCTCTCGCCCGCCCACCCACTCCGCCGCTGGCGGCTAGGGGCACCCGCGCTCGCCTGTTGGTTGCAACAAGTTTCTGCGTCGGGCCCCGAGGAGGCTGGCACTGCCCGCACCGCGGGCACCCGAGCGGCCCTCTCGCCCCTCTCCCCAGGGCAGGCTTGGGACCTCCTCCTGTTTGCACAGCTGGATACGACCCGGCTCCTCCCGCCTCCCCGGGGGTTGGACGCCGCGCTCCTCAGCCCAGATGGCAGACCCCGGCCCCGCAGGGCTCCGCAGCCGGGCCCGCCCTCGCGCTCCGCCCCAGGTGCTCGGTGGACCCTAGGATCCTGGTCCCGGCCCGCCCGCGGCTCGTACCCTCGGGGTGGCCCATGCCCCGCGCTCCCCCACTCTGCCTCCCTGGGCCTGACCGCCTCTGGCCCTGAGTCACTTCCCCCGCCATGCTCCACCCCGCTCGGACTCCCGCCGCGCGGCGTGCCCAGCCCTGCTCCCGCCTCACACGCGGGAGCAGCCTCGCCCTCCCCCACCCAGGACCGAGAGGGCGCCCGTGCTTTTGCACACCGCGGGGAAAGTCCCCGGGTCACGCGGGGGCGTGTGGGGAGCCTGTGACGCTCAGGCTTGTCTCCACACTTCCGCCTCCAGTCACGACAGCGGACTGAGGCGCGGCGCCCGGAGCGCAGGCCGATCCCCGCCTGGCCACTCGGGCGGGAGGGCGCGCACGTACGCACGCAGGCACGCACACCGCCCTGGCGAGGCGGGTTCCCCGGCTACCAAGCGCACGGTCACGTGGAGCCGACGCGGGAAGCCGCGCGAGAGCGACCCGCCGGGTGCGTGAGTCGGCGCCGCCGCGTGCTGTGCGCGGCGCGGGAGCCCGCCCCTCCCGCACGAGGAGCCCGCCCGCCCGCCGCCGCGGCGGAGTCTGGGTAAGCGACGCGGCCCTGCCCCCGTGGGCTGCTCCCCGCCTCAGCCCCTCCCGCCTCAAGTCGCCTGGGCGGCGGCTGTTTCTGCACCGGTCGCGGGACAGATGCAAGTAGCTGGGGAGAGGGGTGTCTTTGGTCCGTTGGAGATGTCAGTCAGGGCTCAGGAGAAAATGGCAACGACGAGCTAGCGCTGTGCGCGCGATGCCCACTGCCTCCTTCCGCTGTGGTCTGCCCGGGCCTAACGCGGGCAGGGACGGCGCGCGCTGGCGCCGCACGGTCCTGGAGCCCGTCCAGCTGCGGGCCGGGCCGCCAGCACGCGCCGGGGGCCGCAGCGGGCCTGAGGCGTTCCCCGGGCGACCGGGCCTGTGCCTCCTGCAAGGGCGGGTGTCCTGATCAGGCTGCGTGCACGCAGCCATCACTGCCCCCCCCCCCCCGCAGTTTGTGAGTACCCAGTTTCATCCCCAGTAATTCATTTTTCCCAAATATTTTATCTTAACCGATTCGTTTCGTTTTCTAAGTCGGTCCCCGTGTTATCAGCGCTTCCTTAGCACTCATTATTTGGAGAAGTCTAGCCGTTATCAGTTGCTTAGGCAACGCATAGCGCTGTACCTGGAACCTGGTAGCAACTAGTGTTACGTTTTATAAAATAACGCGGTAGCCTTCTAAGAGATTAACTTTGGCACTCTTCCTCTGGAGACTCGAGTTCTTTCGACAGAGCAGTTGATTTAATCTGATTAAAGTACATCTTGGAATCCCGAATTTTAGAGCCTCTTGGGAGGGATCATGTATAAAATCCTGTTAATCCCTTTCATTTTATAGAAGCCTGGCCTAATGAGCGTAGTGTTGCTTCTTTAAGGTTTTACACCTTCCCATAGCTGGACTTTAGGGTTGCAGACACTTGTGTCATCACACTCTCACTGCCCGGACTGCAGTACCAGTTTATCCTACTCGAGAATGTATCCACCAGAGATGATACTTGCTTGCAGGACTGATTGAGAAGTCGGGCTTGGCCAGTGTGTGATGACCCTGGAATAATCGGGATGGCTCTTTTTCTAGGCGTGTGTGCATAGTGTATTTGAGTCACAAGCTCATTTCAACACCCCCACTCCAACACTCACACAGATATACACCAGCCCTATAGTCTGCAGGAATAAGCATCGGCATTGGCACTCTTGTTTTTGAGACTTAGTGTCTTGCCATATAGTTCAAGCTGCTCTCAATCTAGGATCTTGCTACAGAGCCCAGGCTAGCCTGAAACCAGTGATCCTCTCACATCAGGCCCCTGAGTACAGGAGCCACAGGCGGATGTTAGCATGTCTGGCCACTTGTTTCTTTAGGTTAAGCCATCAAAGTCTTTTAGCAATCTAAATGTTTTAGTTAAGAGTAAACAGGGACTCCATTACTAAACAGACATGAAATAGGTTAGTTCTGATGACTGGGATGCAATTAGGAATTAGTGAGGCATCAAGGGGTCAACAAGAAAACAGAAGAGGGCCCACATGACCTGCTAGACATTTGTGCCCAGTACTGTTGTAAATGTCTATTTTGTGTATAGTGGAGATGGTTTGTGCTTAAAGTTCTGTGGGCCATCCTTTGTACCAGCTGTTTTCATGGGTGAATTTTGAATTCTTACCCCCCAAAATGTGGTACTCTCTCCATGTTACTGATATGTTAATAAGCGTGAAGAAATGGGTTCAAAGAGATTTACCTGACTGCAGCGATGTAGTTATTTCCAAAGATATTTAAGCCTAAATAACTTATCTTCCAAGTCTCATCACTGCTCTTTTGCGTTATATCTTGCTCCCACTTCAAGCCGGGAAGGGATGAGAGAATCTCGCCTGTGGCTGATTTATTGGCGCCTGTGGTTGCCCAGAGAAGCCAAGCAGGACTTTCAGCTGCCCTCTACGCCTCACAGAGTGGAGCTATGTGCTTCCACCCTATCTCCTGCGGGGAATGCAAAGGAGCCAGGCTGTCTAGCTAGGGAGGAGGGGCCCAAGTGCCCTGGCAGTAAAATATCCTGACCATGGCTGTGCTGCTGGGAAGTGTTGCATAATGCCCTCCCTACCACTCAGCCAAAGTGATTTATTCGTTGTGAACTGTGGGTGGTGTTTGACCAACTTGAACATTTTGGTAATAGCAACTAGAAAAGAGTTGGAGAGTTATATTATTGTAGATTTCCCCAGAAAAGTGGGCAGGTGCTCTTAATAAATTGGAAAGTAGTTCTATACCACTTCCCTGTGCTCCCTTTCTGCTTATTTATTCCACAGATCATAAACTAAAGTCCTTTGAGAGAAGGCTGGAAAAAAAAAAACAAAACAACTTCGGTTTATAGTTGTCAACACAGGCTATGGATTTGGACTCAGACTCCTTGATCTCCACTTTATACCGTTTGCTAGTTTTGTGTCCTCGATCAAAGTTTTTTCCTCATGTGGAAAATGAAAGTGATATGTTAGGCTGGCCATGTAGTCCCAGCACTTGGGAGGCCGATGCAGAAAGATTGAGTTTGAGGCCATCCTGGGCCACAGAGATCCTGTCTCCAGAAAATTAATAATACAAAAAGAGGAAATAATAAATGCATTAGTTACAGCAAGAATTAAGAGATGATGTATACTGGGCACAGTGGCTCAAGCCTTTAATTCCAACACTTAGGATGCAGAGGCAAGTAGATCTTTGTGAAATGGAGCCCAATTAGGTCTACATAGTAAGCTGCAGGTTAGCTGGGGCTACAGGGAGATCCTGTCTCAAAAAAAAAAGCAAACAAAAACAGCAAAGCCGAAGAGATAGCTCAGTAGTTAAGAGCACTAGCTGGCCTTGCCCAGGACCTGGGCTCAGTTCCCAGAACCCAAATGGCAGCTAACAGCCAGTAACAGCAACTCCAGCTCCAGGAGACCTGACGACACCTCCTGGCCTCTGTACACACTGCATTCACGGTTGTACTTTGGTACATTCTTGCAAAACACTCATACACATAATTTTTTTTTAATTTAAAGATAATATATGCAGAGAGCATCTAGCACAGGCCTTACGTATAGTATTAGCTCAGTATAATAAAAGCTACAGAAGGTAGCTGTTCTCCATATGAGAGGAAGGGAACTGCTACTTAAGCCTGGTTTTAAAAGAGTAGAGGAGGAAGTATTCAAAACAAACATGAGTTGGGGTTATTAGTTGATTTTTATTTATACTTCCGAGAGTGCTCTGGGGATCAAACCTGGGCCCTTGTAAATGCTGAGCAAGGCCACTACCATTGTGTCCCCAACCCTGTGTTAATGCCTGTTTGCATATTGTTAGGTTACTTTTTGAAGTTTTTCTAATTCATTGCTTCCCTAGTTACAAATCAGTCATACAGTTTCTGAAACTGGTTTTTTTTTGGGGGCGGGTAGAGGGTTTTATTAACCTGTGTGGGTAATGTGTTTGTGGAACTGGAATTGTCTGGCAAAGGAAGTGTTGCTTGCTTGCCATTGTGTTTTAGGTCTGTATCAGCATTGCCGTCTGACAGTTTTGCCTATCGTCTGAGTACCTTCTTTTTTCTGTTTGAAATGCAGTCTTTATATTTTTTATAATAAATCAAGAAGAATTGTGTCCTTTTCTCATGGTGATGATTTTTTATTTTCAAGGTCTACAATTGATTTATACTCACAGTCAGCATTCCTGTTGGTTTGGTGCTTTTTCATGTGTCCCACGGTGGTTAAAGATGGAGGAGGCTGCCTGTCTGCCAAAAAACAGGAGGCCCCAAACCAACGCTTTTCCTCTTCCGGTTAAGCTTTCTAGAGCGTAACTGCTCTTCCTGTGTCATCTACCACATCGATGCCTCCAACATACACTGTATATTTTCATAGGAACATATCTAGGATTTACTGGATTGTGACTGTATTTTCATAATTGAGATTTCCATATCATTTTAGACTTAGGGAAATATATATGAAGGAGTGTGAGAATAAATGCTTCTTTTCCCTACATAACGTTTTTAACAAAAAGCCTGAAAAAAAATGGTGTGTTCCTTCCTCACCTCTAATCTCTTCTGTTTCTTCTATGTGTATATGTGTGTGTGTGTGTGTGTGTAGGTGAGAAGTTGATGTTGGTGTCTTCCACAGTCACTCCACCAAGACAGGGTCTCTCTGAACCAGGAGCTCACTCACTGATTCAACTAGACTGGCTAGCCAGTCTCTGCATCTCCAGCAGTGGGATTCTAGCTATGAACTGCCACATACGTTTTTCACTTGGTTGCTGGGGATTTGAACTTAGGTCCTCATGCTTGATTACAAGCACTTTGCTGATTGAGGCATTTCTTCAATCCTCTTTCTTTTCTTTTCAAGAATTTCCCAAGCTAAGGTTGCTCCCAAATTCCAAGTACTGGAATTATAGGGGTACAGCACCATATATTCCTTAAACTGTTCAAATTTTTAATTTAAAGTTATATTTAGGATTATAATTATTGATACTTATTCATCTAATGTAATCAATATAATTATTTGAGCACTTCACTTTTATGTGTGTGTTTTGTCTGCATGTATGTAAGTGTACCATGTGCATGCAGTGCCCACAGAGACCAAAAGAAGTGTCAAATCCCTGGAACTGAAGTTAGGGATGCTTGTGACCACTGTATGGGTGTTGGGAACCAGACCTGGCTCCTCTCCAATAAGTGCTGTTAATGCTGAGTCATCTCTCCAGCCATTATGAAATCATAAATGAGCATAAACTGTTCCATTTACTTGGTTTGAACTAATCCAGAGTTATTACAATCTCAAAAGTAAATAAGATTTTTGTCATGTCTTAAATACTAGTGCAATATGAGAGTGTGAAATGCTCTTTTGGGTTTCCTCTTGGATTTTGGTTTCTTGTTCTGCTAAGGCAGTGATTCTTAACTAAGGTGTCACATTGGAATCTTCTGAAAAGCTTCTTCAGTAAAAGACTCTGAAGGCCTGTGAGATAGTTCAGCACATAAAAACACTTGACATGCAAGCCTGATGAACCTGTGTTCAGTCCTCAGAAACTACAGTTGAAGGACAGAAGTGACTTTACAAAGTTGTCCTCTTCCACATACATGCTGTGGCATGTGCTTGCTCATATTCACACAATTTAGAAAATAAACAAAATTTGATTAGAGCATGTATGTATTCAGGTGTGAATGTGTGTGTGTGCAGTTGTGTGTACGATCAAAAAACAACTCGGGAGTCAGTTTTCTCCTGCCACTATGTGAGATATAGATTTAACTCAGGTTGCAGATTGTCAGGTCTGTGCATAAATGCCTCTACCACTGAACCATCTCACCAGGCCACAGATAAAGTTTTTTAAAAAAGGACCCAGACCTCACCCCTCAGCAGTTCTTTTGGAGTTAGTCAGGGGTGAGCATCGGTACAGCTCTGTGTAGGTTGTACAGTGTAGTCAGTGATATGACCCACTGTTCCAGAATAAAATTATTTCTGTAAAATTATTTCTTTCATTATTGCTGGGAATGATGGTATAAGCCTGTAATTCCAACATTAAGGAGGCTGCAGCAAGAAAATGTAAACTTTCAAGACCAGCCTGGGCTATATAGAAAGATTCCCCTAGGAACTCCCTTTACTTCCCACACATACCCTGCAAAAAAACTAAGAAAAGAAGTTCAAGGTCAGCCTAGACTATAGTAAGACCTTGTCTCAAAAATAAATTAAAGGCTAGAGAGATGGCTCAGTGGTTAAAAGCTGGCTGCTCTTGTAGAGGACTCGAGATCAGTTCTCAGCATCTGCATGGTGACTGATAGCCATCCGTAAATCGAGCTCCTGGAGATTTGATGCCCACTTCTGGCCTGAGGGCTGGCGGGGGGCAGGAAGCTGCACATATGTGGTGCACTTAAACATACATGCAGGCCAAATACTCATAGACATTTTAAAAAGTCAAAAATTAATATATATGCGACTAGAGATATGGCTCAGTGGTTAAGAGCATTGGCTGCTCTTGCAGAGAACCTGGTTTTGATTTCCCTACACAGGGTGGCTAACAACAGTCTAATGCCCTCTTCTGACCTCCATGGGCATTGCATGACACGGGTGCACTTACATACATACAGGCAATATACCTGCGCACAGAAAATGAAAATAATAAAATTTCAAAAAAATGTACAAATTAATTTCTAAATGATCCAAATGTCACATCTGTAATCTTAAATGAGACATTAACAAGTTGACATTGTAGAAAGCCTTTTTATCATGTAGCAGTAGGAATTTTTTTTTACTTTTATTTGTAGTAACTCACAAAAGCTGTGAGGGTCCTCTGGCAGCTTTGCTGTTATTTAACAACAGTTGGTCATCATGTCTCTCAAAGATTCTTCTAGTCTGAGAAAATGAAGAGCTGGGCATCTAGGACAGCATTCTAGCTGCTGCTGATCTGAGTGCAGCCCAGCTGATATGGTAGATGTTTCTAAGCCTCAAGGCTGTTGAATAACATGCCAACTGAATTATAAACAAACTAGTATGAACTTGCTTCATCTTAACTTAGATTGAACTAATCCAGAACTAATTTACTACAACCTAGAAAGTAAATAAAGTTTTTGTCATCTCTTAACCTTCAGTATTACACCTTTTATAAATATTTTGGGGGTGTAGAGGTGGAACTTAGCTCCAAGAGGAGGAATGGGAAGTAAATATGACAAAAAACATTGCATGCATGTATAAAATTCTCAAAGAATAAAAATATTAAAAATAAATACTGCTTGGCTGACAAAGTTTAAGGTGAGCCAGTCTTTGTTTTTCAAAATAAATAGTAAATCAAATTATTTTTTGTAACCTTTCTTAAAATTTCTACCAAAAATGTTTTGCTTTAAAAAAAAAAAAATGTTTCATTTGGGGGCACCTGGAGTAATGGCTTAGAGTTTTAAGAGCATATCCTACTTCTGTTGAGGACCTGAGTTCAGTTCCCAGCACCCCTGTCAGACCATTCACAACTTCCTGTAACTCCAGCTCCAAGGGATCCATTGCCCTCTTCAAGCACCTGCATTCACAAGTTTACATACACATGCATAATTAAAAATAAATCTTTCAAAAATTTCTAATTTTTTGAGCTAGACTCAGGCCAGTTTTGAAGTCATTCTATCCCAGGCTGGCCTTGCAGCAATCCTGCCTCAGTCTCCTGAGGTTACAGGTGTGTACCACTGTGTCCATCTTCCAGCAAAACTTCCTTTTTTTAAAAAAAGATTTATTTATTTTTATGTGTATATGTGCCTGTGTGAGTTTATGTGCACCATGTAAATGTAGGTGCCCTCAGAGGCTAAAGTAAACTGTATTAGAAAACATTTTATTTTTAGAAATATTTTTTTTTATGTCTATGAGTGTGTTGCCTACATGTGTGTAAGTGCACCCATGTCATACAGTGCCCGTGGACATCAGAAGAGGACATCAGATCTCCTGGAACTGGAGTCAGGACAACTGTTAGCTGCCATGTGGGTGCTGGGAATTGAACCTCTGCAAGAGCAGTCAGTGCTCTTAACTGCTGAGCCATCTCTCCAGCTCGATTTTATTATTTTCATTTTATGTGTATGAGTGTGTGGCCTGCATGTAGGTAGGTGTACCTATGTTGTGCCATGCTTGGCAGAGTTCAAAAGAGAGTATCAGACCCCCTGGAACTAGAGTTACAGAACAGTTGTTAGCTGCCATGTACAAGCTAGAAATCTAACCTGGGCCCTCTGCAAGAGCATCCAGTGCTCCCAACTGCTGAGCCATCTCTCCATCCCCTGTTTTAGAAATAGAAAATATTTTAATAACTTTGCTGTGGATTGTTGCTGTTGGCTAGCGTTTTTAAGTGATGCTTTAAAAATATTAAAGGTCTTTGTTATGCAGTTAAGTTTGAACCTGTTGTGTACATGTATATATTTGTAATTTGGGCGGTGGTGTCTAAGAGATTGAACCCAGGGCTTTGTGCATGCTAGTCAACCCCTGCCTATGCTCCCAGCTCCCCATATACGTGTGTGTGATATGTGAATTTGCATGTATGGGATACTTCTGCACATGCATGCATGTGGAGGCCTGAGGTTGATGTTCTTGGGTGTCTTCCTAATTGCCCTCCACTTTATATTCTGAAGTAGGGTCTCTTCCTGAACCTAGAGCACACCACAGTTTTGGTTAGTCTGCCTAAGTTTGTTCATGGATTCTTTCCTTTGTCTCCTGCTTGCTGGGATTACAGGTGAGCTGCCACAGACACCAGGCTCCAAACTCAGGTCCTCAAGTTTGGCAGCAAACACCCTTACTTGTTGAACCGTGTCACTGGCCTTACAGATTTTTTTAAATAAACATTTAAAATATTCTAGTATTTAATTTCTAATATGATAGTTCATATAAATGCTATCTATCTAAATAGAAACTCTTCAAATCTGTGTCTGGGAGATATTTTAGGGGTGAAGTTGTTTTTGCTTTTGCTTTTTTGCAGTGCTGGACATGAAACTTAGTGATTGGCACATGCTAGGCAAATGCAGCTATAGCTCAAGCTATATTATCACTATTTTTAAACAAGGTCTCACTGTGTACTCTGGCTGGTCTAGAATTTGCTGTGTAGATCAAGCTGGCCTTGAATTCATAAATCCACTTGCCTCTGCCTCCTCAGTACTGGGATTAAAGGTGTGCATCACCACATCAAGCCCAATTTTTGTTGTTGTTATTGTTGTTAGAGAGGGACAGAGAGAATGCAAGAGCAAGAACAACTTTTTTGGGATTCAGTTCTCTGAGGTCTGCTGCAAACGCTTTTACCTGCTTAAACCATCTCAGCAGCCCAAGACCTAAACTTTGTAGAACAGTTTATAATGGCTGATTAGTTCCTGTAGGATTAGAGCTACAGATTAAAAACTACCATATCCATAGGATAGTGAAAGGAGATATAGATCAAAGGAAGCCCTCTGGGGGGAAGGAGGTAAGCAGTCTAAGCCAGAAGAGAAGCAACCTAAAGGCCAAGCTTGGAGTGGTCTGTGGATCAGAGGATGCAGAGATGACTGACATGAGGCAAGGATTTGTGGGTATACTTTTGATGGTATTAACTTACAAACTATGAAATCAGTTTATATGCAAAGGAGAAGGCTAAGTCCAGGCCTGGAGACCTGCAATGCTAAACATTCAGAATATTAATCTGTAGGGAACTTTCATGCGCACTAATTTATTTCTTCTTTCTGCATTTGACTAGACAGTCTCTATTAATTGACCATCAATTTAACTAAATTAACTGACTTTTTTTTTTGGTCTGAGGCAGGCCCCAGCTGGCCTGGAACTTCCTATGTAGACCAGGCTGGCACTGAACTCACAGAGATCTGCCTGCCTCTGCATCCTGAGTGCTGGGATTAGAGTGCCGCACTAAACTCAGTAAGTTCACTGACTTTTTGAGACAGAGTCTCACTGTGTAATCCTGGCTGGCCTGGAACTGTGTAGACCAGGCTGGCCTCAAATACACACTGGTCTGCCTGCCTCTGCCTCTCAGGTGCTGGGATTAAAGGTTTGCGCTGTGGCATCAGGCTCCTCTTATCTTTTCTAACTGGTTAAACCTACTCAGTGAGATTTCAGATCTTATATTCTTGGGTCTAAAATTTTTTCATCTCGATCCATTTTTCTCCAAGCATGTATTTATCTCTCCTCTCAGTGTTTTCTTTGGGCACCTGTGCCAGAATCTCTCAGGAGTGTGTTGAACCCCCAACCTGGCACCATGCCCTCCACTAGGCCTTTGTGTCATTTCTTTTTTGAAGTCCTTTACTTTTACTCCAAGACTTCCTATTTGCTTTTAACCTTACTTTGCTTTACATCTTTGAGCATGGTTATAATACAAGTTTTAAATCTCTGCTAACCTTTTGTTCACTGTGGAGTCAGCCTTCACTGATGAGGGTGATGGCCTCCTGGATTTTTTTTCATGTCTAGTCATTTTATATCCTAAAAACTATGATTAATCCAAGAGGCTGTGGGTTCTATACCATTCCTCCAAAGAGCGCTTTATTTTTATAATTAACTTGACTGGATTTAAATTCCTCAATGTTAAGCAGTAGCTGAAGTTACTGTTGTTTTTAGGCTTAGGTGTGTTTTTTGGAGGCTGCTATACACAAGTAGAGCTCAGTAGTGACACCAGATTCATTCAGTGAATGAATACACATCACCCCAACATCATTCTGCAGATGCCTCCTCACTTTTCATCTGCAATCACTGAGTTCTGACCCCAATTTCAAGACAGTTACCCTAGTTTTAGCCAGCCCCTATGCTGCCAAGCCCATAAAAATTGAAACATCTACTGCTATTCCCAGTTGTAGTTCTAATTTCCAGAATTTGGGGGAGTAACTTTTTCCAATTTATTTTTATTTTTAGTCATCTGTATTTGTGTATACCTATGGGTTGGTATGTGCACATGAGCGTAGGTGACCAAGAAAGCCAGAAGCATCAAATCCCCCAGGAACTAGAGATACAGGTGGTTGCTAGGAATTGAACTTGGGTCCTCTAGAAGAGCAGTATGTGCTCTTAACCACTGAGTTAGCTTTTCAGTGCTCTCTAACTGTTAATGTGTTGGTATTATGGTAATTTTAAAAAGGATCCCTTTTGTGGTATCTACTTTCTAATGTCCCTTTCAATCAGAAAGTTTGCCTTAGTTGCTTCCTTGAACTTGTTCTTTTTATTTTTTGAGACAAGAGTCTCACTACTTAGACCAGGTTGGTCTGAATCTCACAGAGATCCACTTGCCTCTGCCTCCTGAGTACTGGGGTTAAAAGTGTGTGCCATCACTACTAGTTTACTTTTCATTTTGGCACAGAGTGTCACTGAATTGCCCAAATTTACCTTGAACTTATTCTAGATTCCAAACTGGTCTTGAACTTGTGACCTTCGCCATGCCCCAACCTCCTGAATAGCTCCAATTACAGTGTGTTTGTGCCACCAAACCCAACTCAAACTTAGCCTTTTAAGTTTTTTCTCTTAATTTGGTTTAGCTGTATTGTTCTGTACATACTTAGAAACCTCTGTTTTGTCAGTTCAGAAGCCTCAGTCTTGGGCCTCTCCCTATAGAGTTCAGTCTCCATTCAGTCACCAATTGTTCCTACGTCTTTTTCCTACAGGGGACCCTGAACTCACAGTATCCAAAAGAAACCTCTACTAATCCAACTTATGGCCAGCTCTAGTGCTCTAGCCTCATATCAACCCTGAGAGCATAGCACTCACTCTGGAAATGGTTCTGAAGAAATTAATGAAATCTTCAAGGAATGCAACATGGAGTTCTGAGATTTAGCTTTAATTTGAACTTTTCTTTATGATAGACAACATCATCTGCTGCCAGGTCATGCTGGTTCTATGTCTGGTGTATCTCTTGTCGTTCCCCCCCCCCCCCCCCACTGCTGTTACTTGGTTCCTGGTTGGCTCCTAGACATTCTTTATGTACCTTTTCTTTGCTAATCTTTCCTACGTTGCTATTAGAGCAATCTTGACTGACAGGCCTAGTGACGGTACTACCTAGTACTTACTGAACACTCACTGTGAGTTCCACTACTTCTGTCTTACTAAATTCACAGTAAAGGCCTCTTTTTCCCTCTTCTCTTCCTTCCTTCCTCTCTTTCTCCTTTTCTTTCTTAACAAGATCTTGCTATAGCTCAGGCTGGCCTTAAACTTCTGATTTTCCTGCCTCAGTCTTCTGAGTGCTGGAGATTACAGTGTGTGCCACCAGACCTGTTTCATATGACACCTCTGAGGTAGGTATTCCATATTGTATATTTTGTAAGTAAAATTGAGGTCCAGAAAGAGGAGTGTCCTGTCAAGATCACAGCACTCCATGAGTGGCAGAGCTGAATTTTAAGTTGTTGGATTCCAGAGTCCAAACTATCACTACTACACCAAGTCTTTCTTCCACAGGATAAGTATTGACAATGCTGTTTCTACACAGACATCTTAGCTCATTTCAAACTAGTGAGAGGGGCCAGGTGTGATGGTGCATACCGTTAATCCCAGCATTCAGGTGGATCTCTCTGAGTTAGGGGCTAGGCTAGTTCTAGATGAGCCAGGGTTACATAATGAGACCCTGTCTCAAGAAAGAAAGGAGGGAGGAAGAGAGGGAGGGAGAGAGGAAGGGAAGGCTATCAAAGAGAACTGGGATACCTTTTAGTCTAACAGTGAGTATCCTCAGTGAGCAGAGCCCATCTGTTATTCTCTGTTTACCTTTGTTTTCTCTGTACTAGATTGAATTCTTCTAATACCAGAATATTCACACCCCTCCTAGTGGTGTTGGCTAATTCATTTTTATCTGTCTGCCTGTTCAATAAGATCAATTCAAATGTCTTGTTTCCATTAGGTTACCCATGCTTACCTCCCCCATTGAATGATCTCCCAACTGCTTTGATGGCGCTTAACACTTTTACTTCATATTGTAATTATTGTTTTGTGTTTTATCCTTATAGCCTGTAATCTTCTTGACTTTGGCATTTATGTCATTTTTTTTTCTGTATCGGGCCTACTACAATGCATTTTATTTATTTATTTATTTATTTATTTTAGGTCTTTTTCATAAGTATATATTGAGTAAATGAAAGATTTAGCTGTTATTAAGACCATGAATCTCAAGACCCGTGTATTGTGCTTGTTTCTCATTTTTTAAATTTTCTCATTTCAATATGGTTCAATAGCGGATGATGCCAGTGCACAGTACATGTAGGAGAAACTTGTGAAAATGCCTGTGACCCAAGAGTTTGGTGGATTTGGGGAAGCAATTTTTATGACTGGGTTAAAGTATTTCACTTGGAGCCATTTTATTGATTGTAAAATTCTTTTCTCACATACTGAAGATTCAAATATAAGATTGTTTTTCTTCAGTCTCCCTGAAAATTGACAGTGTTGTAGAATCAAATGTGGTAAGTTTAAGTAGTGACTTTTGGTTAAATAACTTCTTGGAACAATACCCACAATTTGCATTTTTGTTCGTATTTTAGAGGATAAGCTAAAGGTTCTGTGTGGTGTGATTTTTGTGAAGCAATTTTTATGACTGGGTTAAAGTATTTCACTTTGAACTGTTTCTTTTCTGTAGCTTCTATTGTATTAGTTCAGGGATGAGAAAAGTTAAAGAAATCTGAGATGGAGAGATGGCTTAGTGGGTAAAGGAGCTTGCCACATAAGCCCGGCGACCTGAGTTTGATCTTGGAACCCACAGCATTCTGACCTTCACATGCACACCCTTGCACTTATACCCTGGCACAGGTGCTCATCACAGATACTAACAAATTATTTAATTAAAAGTTTAAAAATTAGATGGGGACAGGTGAAATGGCTCAGTAGTAAAGACACTTGCCACAAAACTTGGTGATCTGAGTGTGATTTGCTGGACACATGTAGAAGAGCACTGACTCCTACATGATTGGACAGCAGGCATTCTTAATGACTGAGCCATCTCTCTAGCCCCATAATGTAAAAAACATTTTAATTAAGATGGTAGAGAGTAAAAGTTTCAGTTTTGTTTTATTGGGGAAGGCTAGGGAATATATTGTGTTAAAATAAGTAGGACTTAAAAGTAATGCATAAGGGGGCTAGAGAGATGGCTCAGGGGTTAAGAGCATATACTACTCTTGCACAGGACCTGTATACAGTTCCCAGCACCCACATGAAGCAGTTCACAATCTTCTGCAACTCCAGCAACAGGGAGAATTGATGCCTCTGGCCCTTGTAGGCACCTGCACTCATGGTCACATGCCCATGCACTGGCAAATGTGCAAAGACAGTTAAAAAGAAATAATGTTCTTTAAAAAAATAATACATAGAGCTAGAAAGATGGCTCTTTGGTTAAGAGCACTGGTTGATCTTCTGGAGGACCTGGGTCTGGTTCCCAGCACCCATATGATGGCTCACAACTGTGCATAACTCCAGTTCCAAAGGAGCTGATACCCTGTTCTGGCCTCCTCAGGCATTGTACATACATGGTACACTTATACACATGCAGGCAAAACACTCATATACATAAACTTAAAAAAATTTTAAAGTAATGCATGAATATAGAGCTAAAAGAATCAAGTTGTGGAATTCCTAAGGTATATTACTGATGTAAAAGTTTAAAACTTGTAAACACTATCCTGTACTAAGGGATCCACTCCTATATAAGAAGAATGTACTGATGTGTAAAAGAGTCATAAACACTAAATTCAGATTGGTAGTTACCTCTTGAGGCAAGGTAGATGGAGGTAAAATGTGGGAAGTGCCAAGAGGTTTCTGCCAAGTTTGTAATATTTACTTCCTGAGTTGATAGTGCATGGATAGGTATTTTTTTCATTTTCTTTTTGTCCACTTGCCTATCCAGTATATTTATACTTGGAAGTTCAGACAGTATTGTCCCCTATCAACCCTGATCCCTAACTCCTTAGTTCTTCCTCCAGAATTATTCATAAGTAAACATTTTACTGATTTATCTGAACCATTCTAGTGATATGTATATCACAAGAATATATGTATAAAATTTTCTCTCATGGTTTTTTGTTTTTTCACATAATTTTCTCTATACAGTTTTGCACTGAACCTTTTTTTTTTTCTTAGTAATGTATCTCAAGCTGGGCATGGTAGCATATACTTTTAATCCCAGCACTCGGAGGCAGAGGCAGGCAGATCTCTCTAAGTTTGAGGCCAGCCTGGTCTACATAGTGAGTTCCAGGTTAGCTGGGGCTACAGGGAGACCCTGCTCAAATGCCAAAAAAGAGAGAGAGAGAGAGAGAGAGAGAGAGAGAGAGAATCAGTAATAAGTATTACTGTTATCATGTTGTATTTTGTGCTTTAATGCTAATAAATATACATACTAATTTTGTTGTATCACATCTACAGGAAAGTTTCTCCCTTAATCCTCCTTGCAGATATCCCCGAGGTTTCCCAGGACTGTTTTTATGGGTAGCTCTCTCTCTATACTCCTCCAGTTTGTGAGCCATGTGCTCTTTCCAGAGTTGTGGAGGAAGCAAATTTGGGCCCTGGAGCTTGAGTTTGAATCCTCTGATTTGCCGCTTCCTAGTAGTATGACCTTGGGTAAATTACTAACTCTCTTGATTCAATGCCTTCATCTATAAAAAGCATTTAGTGTTCCCTTTCTTGTAAAGTAGTCTTAAGAATTAAATGAGTTGAAGTGACTAACACATAGGAAGGACTGTGAAGTATTTGCTATTTCCATTGTATTATTGATTGCTCACCTGAGTGCTTCTCAACCTTCTACCACTTTCCAGCCAGATAAGCCCACCCTCCACCATTGACCTTCTTAGACCCTGTTCTTCTGGCTAGTGAGGAAATCTTGTTCTCTTTTTCAGAACCTGCTCTTCTGAAGGATATTCTGCCAGCTGTCCACTGATGCCCTTTATACTGTACGTGCTTGTCCTTAAAGCATCAGGGTTGTCTTCACAGCTAGGGACTGTAGCATTCTCAAGTGTCCTTGCTACTCAGTTGGCCTCTTGGCCAGAACTCTTGCATATTCTTCCTCATGTCTACCTCCCTTCTCTTACCATGAGGAACATATATGCTTTTATGTGTCTTGAGTCTAGTTGAGATGAAATCAGGGTATAGGTTCCTTTTCATGGAGATCCTGGGCCTCATGTAAATCAGGGGATCTCACTTGACATCTATTTTAACAGTTGAACTTACTGTGATTGATAAGTCCCATAAACATCAGGAGGCCAGCGTCTTAGTACCAGAGGATGCATAAGGAACACTGACAGTTCTAGTCCAGACAGGATACCCTGCTATTTGCATTTATAGCTAACATTTGAATAGCAGTTTCCATTACAACACTGTTTTCACATGTTACCTCATTTAACTGTGAGCCACAGATCAGTAGCCTATTTCCAGATTTCCAGTTAGGAAACAACATTAGACACATTATGAAGAGATAGGTATAGCACTCAGTGGTAGAGTGCTTACCTATCTACCTGAGGCCCTGGACTCATCCTCAGCACCACAAGGAAAGTGAGGGAGGTGTTGATATAACCCAGTGTGGAGCACATACCTAATATGTATAAGGCACTGGGTTTGACCAAACACAGCAACAGCACACATACACACACATAGGAAACACGATCACAAAGAGTAAAGGACAAGCCTTATCACTCATGCAAAGCTACCTTCTTATCTCATAGAAAAAGACCATGTCTTACTGTTCAGCAGTTTATGTCTGTTGTCATAACAGGAAGGATTAGTGTTAGATATGGAGTGAAGTTAACACTGTTTAACATATTTTTGTTTAAATTTAGGTCTTACTGCCAGGTGGTACATGCCTATTATCCAGCACTTGGGAGACAGAGGCTGGCAGATCTCTGATTTTGAGCAAGTTCCAAACCAACCAGATCTATATAGTGAGACTCTATCAAATGCTCTAGAATTTTGTGTAAAGTATATATACATTATACCCTAACATTATATTTATGCTACTCTTTTTTTTTTCAGAGCCACAATGGATACTGCTGGCCACAGCCTTGTCCTTCTGCAGCAGTTGAACATGCAGCGAGAATTTGGTTTTCTGTGTGATTGCACAGTTGCTATTGGAGATGTTTACTTCAAAGCCCACAGAGCAGTACTTGCTGCTTTTTCTAACTATTTCAAGATGATATTTATTCACCAAACAAGGTAAGAATGTATTCTTGTAAATGGGAAGAACTTTTAATATTATGATATATGTCTTAAATCATTTGTGGAACTCAAAATATTTTATTCATTTTTATTCTGTGTATATGAGTGTATTTATCATCTACATGTGTGTAAGTGCACCCATGTTGTGCAGTGCCTGAGGAAGTCAAAAGAGGGCGTCAGATCCCCTGGAACTGGAGTTACAGGCATTTGTTAGCTAGCATGTAGGTGCTGGGAACCAAACCTAGGTCCTCTGCAAGAGAAGCTAGTGCTTTTAAGTGCTGAATCATCTCTCCAGCCCCAGGAATTCTTTATTATGAGGCTACCTAGTAGATTTTTTTCCTTTTATAATTTTTGTACACCAGTAGTTAAACTCAATATGTAGTAGCCAAAGTAGAACATAACAGTGAAAACAATATAGCTAAAATTGTTGAAGACTTAGGCCACACATAAGCATTAAGTCCTATATTATAAATTCTACTGTTGTTTCTCTCTGTATTAGAGAAAAGGAAACAGACTAAACTGTTAAGTAATTTTCCCATCAAGGATTTAACAGCTGATAATCTAGACTCAGATGCAGATCTTTCTGAAGCTAAAGGTATTTCAGTGTCATAATTCTTCCCATCACATATTCCACATAATAATTCAAAGGTCATTTGTTTCATATATTTTTTCAGGGTTCTTTTGTATTTTTTTTGAATTTAGGTAACATGTGAATTCAGATTCAGCACTCTGGGAAAAAGATTAATTTTAGTCCATTTTAGGTTTAGTCCATTCTAGAACATTCCATGTTTTTTTTTTTTTTTAATTTTTGAGGTAGGGCCTCACTAGATTGCCCAGGCTAGCCTTGAACTCATTCTGTAGTCCAGAAAGACCTTAAATTTGTGCTCTTCCTGCCTCAGCCTTCTGAATAGCTGGGACTATAGGCTTGGCTCCATGTGTACTTTTTTGTTATTGATTTTTTGTTTGTTTGTTTTTTAAAGACCTTACATGGACCTACATGACCTTAGGAGTCAAATCTTGATTATGTATTTTTTATTTAATTGTTCATTCATTCAAGTATTTATTAAGTACTTATATATCAGACACTAAACTATGTCACAATAGTACCTGCCTTCAAGAAATCCATAGTCTGATAATCAGTGGAAAGCAAAAAGAATGCAAAAAGAATGCAGTGTAATTGACCTCTCTGCATCATTGCATTAGTCACTTTTCACTGCTGTGACAAAATGCCTCAGAAAACTACTTAGGCAAGAAGGATTTGTTTTAGCTCGCCATTTCACAAGGTTTTAGTCCATGGTTGGCTCACTCCACTGCTTTTAAGTCTGTGGTAAGGCACAGACATCACGGAAGAAGGGCGTGACAGAAAAGCTGTTCATTTCATAGTAGCCAGGAAGCAGAGACAGAAAAGACAGGTCAGAGACAAGATGCACACCCTGCCAAGGCATGTTTTCTAGTGGTCTGCTTCTTCCATCTTGGCCCCACCTCCTATTTCTACCATCTACCAATAATACCATCATGTGAATCCTTGAACAGACTAATCCTCTAATGAAGTCAGAGTCCTCATGGTACAGGTACTTCCCCAAAGTCCCATCAGCTTGTAACCCTTTAATACATGAGCCTTCAGGGGACATTTCAAATTTAAACCCTCTCAGTTTTCTTGTTTGTTAAATGCTAAAACAGTATACTCACCCTTGGGTATTGAGAATATTAAGTGAATTTGCTGTTAGTAATGTGTATATTATCAGTATATACAAAGTAGAAGAATGTTTTAGCAGGTGTATTTTGAGAAACAGACTTCACAGATCTGAAAGATCAAGAGTCTTTGAGATACTACAGATGTGTGTAAGGAGGTGTACTGTAAGGGGTGGTGACTAATGCCTGTCATCCTAGCACTTTGAATGCAGGAAGATCACTGAATTTGAGTCCAGTCTGGGCTACATAGTGAGACCCTGACCCAAAACAAACAAAAGAAACAAAAATGGTATGAAAACGTGGATATGAACCAGATAGAAGCATTCAGACGATAGAGCAGATGAGATGACTAGAAGTATGGCACAGTGAAGAGGGAGTCATAGTGCCAAACAGTAATAGGCAGCCTTTTCTGCCAGAGGAGTTTCACTTCCTGTGTGTCACTAGAGATTACTTTCACTATATTGCAGATGCCTTCTCCTCCTCAACTCCTCTGAGGTATGAGCTATTCAGTCCTAAAGCATCTCTTGTAACCCAGACACAGTGCTAAACTGAACATAGGAGATAGGAAGGGGCAGGCTACCCTGTATTATGTTTGTACTGAACAGCAAAAACACTTCTGTTAACAGAACTCTGAACTGATATAAAAATGCTTGTCACACAACATACCAAATTGTAGATAGATCAGAGTAGAAAGTCCTAAGAGCAGAAGCAGAAATCCCCAAATACCAGGATTAGAGAAACCGATTGGCAGTGTGCTGACCCTCTCTGCATTCTGACTTGTTGAGTAAATTTCTGCTTCAGGAAAACTGAGTCTATTGACTTCTTGCACTGTATCTTGATATATATCCTTGCAGAGGGTTACTCTGTTATTTCTAATAGCCAAATTCTAAATTCACATGTAAAAATTGGGTTTGAGATTGCCATTATGCTTCTCAAAATTATACCTGTATTTATTTGTGATTTAAAGAGTCAGTATAGCTGGACTTTAGGCACTTCTTTAACCCCAGCACTTTGGAGGGCAGAAGCAGGCAGAAATCTGTGAGCTCTAGGTCAGCCTGGTCTACAGAGCGAGTTCTAAGCCAGAGCTCCATAGTGAGCCCCTGTCTCAAAAAAATAAACAAATAAAGTAATAAAAGTAAAATAGTCAGTGTATGAGTGTGTTTAGAAGCCAAAATAATTTAAGTTTTATTTAATTTTTTTAATTATTTAAATTTTAACTGTTAACAATTTCATTAGACTCTTTAAAAATATATTTTGTTGTAACCATATAATTAATCATTTTTGTAAGATTTATTTATTTTTATTTATGCGTATGTATATGTGCTTGCATGAGTTTATGTGCACCACATGCATGCGTGATACCTGAAGAGGACAGAAGAGGACAACTGGAGTTGTAGGTGTTGTGAGCTGCCTAATCTGGGTTCTGGGAACTGAGCAGTATGTTCTCTTAACTGCTGAGGCATCTGTCCAGCCTCATGGTTTTATTTTTTGTTTTGTTTTGTTTTGTTTTGAGACAGGGTCTCACTATAATTTCAACCAGGTGTAGTAGCATTTACCTTTAATTGCAGCACTTAGGAGGCAAAGGCAGGTGAATCTCTGTGAGATCAAGGCCAGTCTACATTGCCCCAGTCCACCTGGGGCTACAGGGAGACCCTATCTTAAAAAAATACACACTGTTCAGTGGTAATAATTATATTCATAATGTTGAATGTGCAGCCATCACCACTGTTTTCTAAAACTTTTTCATCATCCTAAACAGAAGCTTTTTGTCCCAAATAAGCAGTAATATCCCATTCTCCCTCAGCCCCCTTAACATCTTATCTAAGTTCAGTGTCTATAAATTTGCCTATTCTAGATATTTCATAGAAGTGGCATCATACAGTTTTTGCCCTTTTGTGTCTGACTTCTTTTATGTAGCATGTTTTCAAGGGTTCACCTTTGTTACAACACATACCAGAACTTTTTTTGTTTGTTTGTTTGGACAGGGTCTCCCCATTCTCAGCCTGCCTGGAGTCACTATGTGGACCAGGCTGGCCTTGATCTCACAGGAGTCCACCTGCCTCTGCCTTCCAAGGGCTGGGATTAAAAGCGTGCACCACCACACCTGGCATCATCAAAAAAAAAAGAGCTTTATTCTTTTAATGGAGAATAATTCATCTTTTTATGGGCATGTAGTTTCTTTCTGCCTTTTGGTTACTGTGATAATGCTACAGTGAACACTAGCATGTAAGTATCTGTTTGAGTCCCTGTGTTCAGTTCTTTTGATTATATGCTCAATAGACAATTAAATTTCTTAAAAGCCGGGCACCTATTTTAGCCACAGTTTTTCTGCCCTCCGGCACCTAGAAGAGAGCATATTGCTTAGGAGTCACTCTGTTGAACTGATCAGAATATCTGTCTGTGTTTCCTGACATTAGGCAATAGACTGGATACACAAAGACTTGTTGATGGACCATAAACGTAAGCGTTTGCTATTGTATTTTATCAAAGCACATTGCTAAATTTAAACTGAGGAAGAGGTTTAACCAAAGACTTACAACCAAAAGCCCAACCAGATTGTGTTTTATTTTGTGTGTATTTGTTTTGTTTTTACAGTGAATGCATAAAAATACAACCGACTGACATCCAGCCTGACATATTCAGCTATTTGTTGCACATTATGTACACAGGAAAAGGGCCGAAGCAGATTGTGGATCATAGTCGTTTGGAAGAAGGGATTCGATTTCTTCATGCTGACTACCTTTCTCACATTGCAACAGAAATGAATCAAGTGTTCTCACCAGAGACTGTGCAGTCCTCAAATTTGTATGGCATCCAGATTTCAACAACCCAGAAAACAGCTGTCAAGCAAGGGCTAGAGGTCAAAGAAACGCCTCCCAATAACAGTGGAAACAGAGCTGCTGTACAGGGTGACCACCCCCAGTTGCAGCTCTCACTTGCTATTGGGCTGGATGATGGCACTGCAGAGCAGCAGAGGGCCCATCCTGCTGCCCAGGCCTCAGAGGAGCACCAGAAGCTCCCAGTGTCCATCAAGCAGGAGCGATGTGATCCAGAGTCGGTGATCTCCCAGGGCCACTCTTCACCCTCATCAGAGGTGACAGGCCCCTCTTTTACCGAAAACAGTATTAGAGTTCACTTATGCCATTACTGTGGGGAGCGTTTTGATTCCCGAAGTAATCTGAGACAGCATCTCCATACCCATGTGTCTGGATCTCTCCCGTTTGGTGTCCCTGCTTCTATTCTGGAAAGTAATGACCTTGGTGAAGTGCATCCACTTAATGACAATAGTGAGGCTCTTGAATGCCGGAGGCTCAGCTCCTTCATTATCAAGGAGAATGAACAGCAGCAGCCAGTCCACTCCAACCGGGGCACTGCAGAGCCTTTGCAGATCAGTCAAGTGTCTTTGATTTCCAAAGACACCGAGCCAGTAGAATTAAACTGTAATTTTTCTTTTTCAAGGAAAAGAAAAATCAGTTGTAGCATTTGTGGCCATAAATTTCTTCGAAAGAGCCAATTGCTAGAACACATGTATACACATAAAAGTAAATCCTACAGATATAACCGATGCCAGAGGTTTGGTAATGCATTGGCACAGAGATTTCAGCAGTATTGTGACAGCTGGTCTGACATCGTTCCCTTGAAAAGTTCTCGCTTATCGCAAGAGCATGTAGACTTGCCTTGTGCCTTAGAGTCAGAGCTCACACAAGAAAATGTGGACACAATCCTTGTTGAGTAGCAGCTTCTCCTTCAGAATTGTTAGCCAGTTCTAAAAAATCCACATGCCATTTTTTAATTCGTAGATTATTTTCCTTCTCAAGATTGACTTAAAATAGTATATCCATGGTTTTGAGGTTGTATATTTTAATTCTTACTATAAGACATGACTATTAAATTGTAATCCTCAATTAGTTCTATGAACATTTTTTATGTTGCATCAGTTTAGAAATCAAAAGTTAATGTAGAAACTTTAGAGTCAGTGGTTGTTGATAGTCTTTTCTTTTTCCAGGTTGCAGAATCAGTAAAATGAGCTTGAATATGAAGCAGATGAAATCTGTTTTAAAGAATATTTTAGAGACTGGCAATGAAGCTCATCTATAGAGTGCTTGCCTGCATGTCTGAGGCCCTAGGTTTAACTCCAGCACATATATTCATAAACATGCACACATACACATACACACAAATTCTAAACTATTGCTGTTGTCTTATGTTTCATGTGAATTAAGTTCTTAAGAGATTATTTTAAAATATTTTCTGCAGTATAGGAAATTAGTAGGTATTTTAATGTATACCCACATATTATATTGTATAAAAAGTCTGTTCTAAGACAGGGCTATACCAAAATCATGAGTAGTTTTAGCTATTTACTTACTAGCTTTGCAACCTCTTACCTGGCCTTTTCTTTAACATTGAGTATACCTCATTTTTAATAGAATGATTTCAGCTAAAAGAAGTCAGATATAAAAGTCTTAGAGGAACAGATACATACACAGAAGCACTTGGCGACAAATAGATCTGCATGAACTAATCCCCAGGGCAGTTTGCTTAAAATGCATTGCTTTCTTAGAGACCTTAAGGACAATTTTAGAGAGATTTACCTCAGTTTAAAGAGGAAAATGATAAGATATAAATCATCTTAATGTTAGGATTTTTATAGGTTGTCTGGGTTGGTGGCAGTTTTCTAAAAATCACTTGAAAAGGTAATTTTACAGTGACATGACTGACTTTTTTGTTACATAAAACCAGTAAAGTGGACACATTCAGTGTTCTAGAACTGTTTAAAATTCACGATTACCACTCTTCTCTGTGAAAGAGTGGTAATAAATAAACTTACTTACCTTTTATAGTGATGGCACTTAGAAAGCTAAAACCCCAGAAAAAATAAAATTGGTGGAATAAGTAGCAGATTTTCTATACATAGAAAATAGCTGATTAAACATTGTTTTTTGAAATGTTTTAAACTTAAGTATTCATACTGGAAGATACCAAGAGAAACTCTGAAACAGCCTCTTTGTTTTTTTTCATGCTGTTTTTTTTCATGCTGTTTTTTTTCATGCCCTTTTAAAGTCTAAGGCTCACAGACATTTAATATTCCTAGTTTGGAGACAGGGTCTTGCTATGCCCAAACTGGCCTTAAACTCTTAGTCGAGCAGCCTTCTGCCTCAGCTGTCTCAGTCGCCAGGACTTCCTGAGTGCTGCCTTACAGATATTTTAATACATCTAATACATTTTGTTTGTACCACTTAGATTTTAGACTCATGCAAAAAGTCTTTGAGTTTCCCCTGACTGAACACCTGAAGACATTTCCTAACATGTTCAACCTCCTCTCTTCGGTCAGTCCTAAACACAAAGAGTAATCCAGCTAATTCTGAAACAGAGGTTCTCTCTGGGTAAACAGTGAGTTTAGGTGAATTACAAACTAGTAGTTTTGTTTTGTTTTTAGGTTTTTAAGACAGTTTTGCTGTTTAGCCATGCTGGCCTCAAATTCATCATCCTCCTCTCTCTGCCTTCTGAGTGCTGGGGATTCCGTCTGTATCACCAAGCCCAGCTTTGAAGTGATAAGTTTCTAAGAGCCAAGTGAAGAACTCTACTGGGCAGTGTCTTAAGGAGGTTGAATTTCAGTCTTAGGCAAAGATTAACCTCTGAGGTCAAGACTGAGGTATGTTGAAAGCAAAATCTACATATGATATGATCAGTTGTATTGGGAGTGGTTAATCAAGTGTGTTGTTAATTGAGGTCATAATTTCATGTGATTAAGTTTATTAATTCATGGAAGTAATTACTCAAAATTATACTGCCCTCAATGATTTAATCATATAAGAACATAAATATTGATTTCATGTATTTTTAGGCTGCTCAGGGATATATTCCCTTTTTTCTAACTATTTATTTATTTATTTATTTATTTATTTATTTATTTATTTTTGAGATAGGGACTAACATAGCCCAGGCTGGCCTCAAACTTACTACTATATACTTGATGATGGCTTTCATCTCTGTTCCTTCTGTCTCTACCTTCATCTCCTGGGATTATAAGCATGCCCTAATATGCCCAGCCCTTCCCAGCCTTCTTAAAGCAAAATTTTATACTCATTAAAAAGTTTTCAGCTTTTCTCCTCCATAATCTTTCCTGCTTACCAGGTCAGTCTTAGACACAAGAGGTCCTTATGTAGCTGAAGGGGGGGAGTAGAGGTGTTTGAAGTGTAGGTTCGTGCATATAGCAGCTCAGGACAGAATCTGGAGAAGTGCTGAGAGTTTGCTTACAGCTGATGGCCATGTAAGAAGTTACCTATTTAATGTGGAATTGTATGTATGAAATTCTCAAAGAATTAATAAAATTTATAGTAATAAGTGAATTATATCTAGAGGCTGGGGAGATGGCACTGTGGGCAAAATGCTTGCTGCTCAAGCATGAGGACTTGAGCTTAGATCCCTAGCACCAAAGTAAGAGCAGGATGTGGCACCTTGTAACCCCAGCACTGTTACAGGGATAGAGACAGGGAAGATTCAGCTTAGCGAAACAGCAAGCTCCAGGTTTAGTGAGATGCTCTGCCTTAAAAAATAAGGTGAGAATGATTGAGGAAGGCATCATAATCTCAACCTCTGGTCTCAACACATGCCCAAATTAGGCAAGCACACCAAACACGTGTACCTACCCCACACATGTACCCACTCCCCACATGTACAAAATAAGTGGAACTGTGAAAACATAGTGGTTCATTGGATTCCTGTTCTTATTCATAGAGTTCTTTTTAATACTAAGAACTGAAAAAACAGTGCTGCCTTGCCCACTTGTAAGCCCAACCCTTAATAGGCAGGACTGCAAGTTCAAGACTAGTGTGGAGCTACATGGCAAGACCCTGTTTCAAAAAAGAAAATAGAGGCAGGAAAGATGGCTCAGTGGTTAAGAGCATTGGCTGCTCTTTCAAAAGACCCAGCTTAGGTTTCAGCACCCATATGACAACTAACAACCATCTGTAACTCCAGTTCTAGATGATCTGATGCCCTCTTCTGACTTCTGCAGGCATCATATGCATGTGGGGCTCTTATGTACACACAGGCAAAACATTCATACACATAAAATAAAAAAGGTTTTTTTTAAAAAAAACCCAAAGTAGTTTTCCTCCTCAGTTAGGGGAGGTGGAAAATTGTTATCATTATAGTGAAAGTTCCTCACAAGTAATTTCCAGAGAATCATGGTTAGTAGTGTGGGTCTGCTCTTTTGATTTTTTTTTTTTTAAACAGGGTCTTATGTTGCCCATGCTAGCCTTGAACTCATAACAATCCTCCTGCTTCTGCCTCCCAAATGTTGTGATTATAGTATATAATATATTATATTATAATGTACTACCATGCCCCAAGGCTGGGTGGTTTGGTTTTGTTCGTTTTTAATCTTTTAAAAATTTATTTCTATTTTATGTGTATTAATGTTTTGCCATTTTTGTTTTTTTAAGATGTGATTCTTCATTGGGAAATTTTTTTAAAGCTTCATATTAAAAAAGCTCCTCTAGGGTCCTGGAGAAATGGCTCACAGTGAAG
Source organism: Eospalax fontanierii (assembly GCA_035773235.1). Taxonomy (NCBI): domain Eukaryota; kingdom Metazoa; phylum Chordata; class Mammalia; order Rodentia; family Spalacidae; genus Eospalax; species Eospalax fontanierii. The sequence continues at coordinate 46,917,402 of CM069536.1, read as the reverse complement.
AACACTGGCTGCTTTTGCAGAGGACCCAGGTTCTGTTCTCAGTACCCAAATAGTGGCCAACAGCTGTCTGTAGCTCCAGTTACAGGGAATCACACAACACAGGTGCACTTACATGCAGGCAAAACACACATACACACAAAATACAAATAAATAAATGAATAATTTTATTTTAAAGTTCTTCCAGGTAAAACCTTTACTTTTGATCACCTCTGCAAAATGGAGCTATCTACCCCCTTAGCCTGTCTTCTAATAATAGTACAGTGTGGCTCCTGTAATGGATGCCAAGTTGAACCTCCAGTTGCCAAATGCTGCCCTCTGGTGTTGAGGTAAGTGGTCTCCAATGGCTAACATTTTGAAGGCATGGTGCAGAAAAGTGTCAGTGGACCCAAATTTTACCATTGATATATGAGTCAAATACTAAATAGATCTTTTCCTTTGGGCCAGCTTTAAATTCATTTCTTTCCAGATCTTACATACAGATATTTTCTTGAGAAAAATAGAGAATGTTTCAGTATTTGTCCTTATTAGTATAAGAACTCAGTAAGTACAGTCTGCCTTAAAACCAACATTTTAAATAAATATATATATATCCATATGTATATGTTTATATATGTGCATATGTGTATGTTTATATGGATATATATCTAAGTTTATATAAATATAAACTTTTGAAATTGTTACTTCTTGCTTTAATTTCCTAGCTGTCAAGTGACTGTAAACAATACCTACCTTACAGGGGTGTTGTGAGGATTTGTATTAAACTTGTGTTAGGTTCTATTAGTATTACTGATAAAAACCAACCCTATGAAGAAATCTTCTGCAGTTAGTCCTATTCAGCATCACATCCTATAGATTCTAGAAGAGTTTGAAGCAGATATAGACTATTTAACAGTCAATAATTAATTTTTAAAACTAGCTTTTATGAAAACTCTAGAAATGGCAGTGTTGCCTAATTCTTACTCTGTTGAACTGTGTCTCTAACCTTCAGCAGGGGAAACAGGATTTATTTATTTTGGAGAATAAAACTTAACTAGTTTCAGCATTAATGATCTTTCCCCAAATACATTGTTTTCACCTGAGAAAAGGAACAAAGGAAAAATCCCATTATTTGGGAGGTGAAGATGGTCTAACTAGTAAATAGAGACATGGGATGAGGAAAGTACATAGGAACTCATCAATGTTCTTGAAAAGTAAAATTGGAAAAGCTTTCACTGAAAAGTAAAGGAAATACCCATTAATCGTGAAAAATGAACAGTTTGAAAGATGTGTATTTCCCTTAAAGCTTATTTGTACAGGTAAATTCTTGATATTGAAAACTGGAGTCTTGATGAATTCTTGATAGGTATTTTTGTAGTAAAAGTAGGTCATGTGAAGATTTTCATAATGTAGTTTGTATCTATGTGTGTATTTAAATATGTCTGTGGTATTTCATTATAATTAATTTTAAATTCCTAAGAGTGAAGTCTGTAAATGATTTCTCTCTGCTGAATTGTATTTGTGCAATTGGTCTTTTTTTTTAATTGATTGATGTATTATACAGTCCTAGCCTAGATGTCTTAAATACAAGTAATCCCAAACTGTGACTCTTATCTTAGATTTGGAAGAATCCATTACTTCAGTGTGTGTCTGTGCTCACTTGATTACATAGATTCTGCTTCAGTGAACCTGTCGTCAACTCCTCTGTTATTTGCCAAAATCAGTTATTTATTGAAGTAAATCAAAATATAAACTTAAAATATTTTAAAGGAAACTCAGAGTTTGGCCTAGTGGCACACAGTTGTATTAGCCCTCAAAAAGCTGAAGCAGGAAGATTTTAAGTTCAAGACCAACCTAGGGTACATAGACCTTGTCTCAAAAGAAAAGGAAGGAAAAACAAAGAGCTGACCTGATAAGAAAGTCTAATGAAGAAATCCTCAGATTATCAGGAATGTATAACAGGTACAGGAGACTGAGATCAACAATACATTTTAAAGTTAAGTTTCCACTTGATATACTATGAATTGCTTCAGGAACATTGTAGAAAGTTGTATCCTAGTTGGAGTAGAAACCGTGGCTTTCATGTATTTTATGAGGACAAATAAATTGTCACTTAATCACAACAAAACTATTAGCTCAGCTTGTAATTGTGTTCTTATTTTACAGCCATGTCTGCCAAATGTCCTCATGTGTTAGGTAAGTGGTCTCTGCTGAGTAACATTTTGAAGGTGTGATGCAACAGAGGCCATCAGTGGACCCAGTTCTTGCCACCCGTCATCTGTAGTAACAGAAGAGCAAGGTCTACTGAAGCATGTTCCCACTGCCATCTTTGGAAAGAAAGCTCATGTCTAGTCATTTCTCCGAAGGTTCTTGCTTTGTTTTTAGTTTCTGTTATATACTGTATCTTTATGCCCCCAGGAACAACCTACAACAGTAGTTCTCAACCAGAGTATTTTAGAATTCTCCAGAGGGGGAGATTTAGGTAAATGTTAGATGACAATGACTCTTGGCCAGGAGGTGGTGTACACTTGTAATCCCAGCACTCCATAGACAGTGGCAAGAGGAGTACCACGAGTTCAAGGCTAGCCTGGTCTACAATGTAATCTAAAAACAACCTCACCAAAGCCAAGTGTGATGGCTGACTCGTCTGTAGTTCCGATAACATGGAAGGATCACTGGAGCCATATGCAGAGACCAGACTGAGCAAAACTAAACAAAATGCAAATTCACACATACCCAGGATAGGGACTGGGATGTAGCTCAGATAGAGTACTTGCCTAGCATACACAAGGCCCTGAGTTCCGTCTTCAGCAATGCAAAATAAGAATTATGTATGTGTATGTGTGATGTGTTTTTCTATCTCTAGTCCATGGCCTAGTCAAATGTAAAATTAATCATCTCTCAAAGCTATCCATCATGAGGATGATTAGCAGTGTGGAAATGTTTTTGGTAATTACATCTGGGTAGAAGGCAAGAGAAAGTAGCTACTGGCATCTAGTAGGTAGAGACCAAGGAGGCTACTGTACATCTCAATACATAGGATACCCCAGAACCCTACTCCAGTGAGTTACACTCAAGATGTCTGAAGAACTGAGGTTGAGTAGCCAAGGTCAATTTAAAAGCTTTAAATCTGGGGTGGAGAGATGGCTCAGTGGTTTAACAGCACTGGCTGCTCTTGCAGAGGACCCAGGTTTGGTTCCCAGGTAGCTAACAATCATCTGTAACCCCAGTTCCAAGGGGTCTGACACCCTTTTCTGGCCTCGACACGTGGGTGCACTTACATGCAGGCAACACATAAAAATAAGGTTTTTTTTGGATTTTGTGATGGTTGTGTGTAATTAAAGGACACAAGTCTGGGATTTCTAGTAATTTGGGGAGTTAGTATTTAGCTAATGGAATACATGATGTGTTTGTTCTGAAGTCAGTTCTGTTTTATCCTTTGGCTCAGCTTTAATTTGTTTCACTATGTAGCCCTAGTGGGCCTGGACCTCTGTATATATACCAGGCTGGCCTCAAACTCACCAGCAATCCACCTGCTTTTGCCTCCTGAGTACTGAAATTAAAATTATAGTGTACCACTATACCCAACCTAGCTTTTAAATTTTTTAAAATAGAATTATTTAAGATCAAAGAGCTAGAGAAATGGCTTAAGTCACAAAATGCCCACTGCACCATCATGAGGACCTGAGTACCTGTCCCCAGAGCCCATATACATATGAGTTTTGTGGCATGTGCTGTAACCCCAGTGTGCGGGGAAAGTGAAGGGCCACGGCTGGTCAGGCATATCCCTTAAGTTCATTGGTTCACTGAGAGATCCTGTCTCAAAAGGGAAAGATGGAGGGGCTGGAGAGATGGCTCAGTGGTTAAGGGCCTCTTGCAGAGGATCCAAATTCAATTGCCAGCACCCACATGGGAGCTAACAACCATCTGTAACTCCAGTTCCAGGGGATCCAACATCTTCTGACCCCCTTGGGATTGCATCTCACAGGTGCACTTACATACATGAAGGTAATACACTCATACACATAAAATAAGAATAATTTGAAATTTTAAAAAGGGAAGATGGAAAGCTACATATACATCTGCATGTGCATGCACCCACACTAACAAATACACAACACTATACACACAAGTAAAATTATATATATATATATATATATATATATATATATATTCAACAAGTTTAAATTTAGCATGCCTTTAATTTTATTTATTTATTTATTTTTAGGTAAGGTTTCAATATATAGCCCTAGCTGGCCTGGAACTCTATGTAGACAAGACTGGCCTTGAATCCACAGAGATCACCTTCTTCCACCTTCCAAATGCTGGGATTAAAGGCATGTGCCACCATGCTTAGGTTAAGACAATTTAAAATCTATTCATATTGTTTAGAACTAAGTAATTCTGTCTCTAAAGTCTCTTGGTGAATGAAAAGATGACTATAGGTTGTAATTTGTGTGAATTTTAATCTGGCCAAAAGGTGGCACCAGTGTACCATAGAAGTGCATTACACTTAGCTTTGACATACTCTGCGGCTCACTTGATTGTTTAGCTGCCTTCAAGTCAGTTCCTTTTAGGTAATCTATCTTGACATCCATTTGATAGAGTGCCCCTTATTTACAAGCAAATATATCCACAGATATTGCATGATTATACTATTGAGCATTTCTGAGGATTTTTGCAAATCGTTAAGAGTAAAGTCATAAGATTTTAGTACAATTACACTGATAATAATCATATATCAAACTCAGTTGATGGCCTGCCTAACAAGGAGGTAAATGGAGACATTTAGCCTCTTGCAGTTCTTTTCTTTCTATCTTTTTTTCAGACAGGGTCTCCCCATAGTCCCAGATGGCCTGGAACTTTGCTGTGTAGATCAGGCTGGCTTGAACTCACAGAGATTGACCTGCCTCTGTCTCCTGAGTGCTGGGATTAAAGGACTGTGCCACCACATGTGGCTTCTTTTGTTTTGTTTTGTTTTTTAAATTTATATGTATGAATGTGTTCCTGCATGTATGTAAGTGCACCTGTGCCATGCTATGGCTGCAGAGGCCAGAAGAGGGCACCAGATCCCCTGGAACTAGAGTTATGAATGGTTGCCGCCATATTGGTGCTGGGAGCTGAACCCAGGTCCTCTGGAAGAACAGCCAGTGGTCTGAACTGCTGAGCCCTTTCTCCAACCCCTTCCTCATTGCTCTGTTGGGTTTCATAGGCAGTTTCAGTTGTATCATGTATTTTGACCATGTTCAACCCCCTCCCATTCCCTTTCCTTCGTCCCTGTCTACCCCCATCGATTTGTCTCCTTCCTTCCTCAGATCTCCTTTCTGCTTCTTTGTCATATGTAAAAGACATCTGCGTCCACTTTATTTTGTGAAGTGTAATCTCCACTTGCATCCATTTTCCAGCAAATGAGAATTTCATTCTTTATGACTGAATAAGACTACATTGTGTATACATACCACATTTATCCATTCACCTATTGATGGACACCCAGGCCACTTCCCCAACTTATATTGTGTGTAGTGCTGCGATAAGCATGAATGTGCAGTCATCTCTGTGGAATGTTGACCTTCGAGTATATACTCAGAAGTGGTATAGTTAAGAAACTGTTCTAAGGGGCTGGAGAAATGGCAGTTAAGAGCTGGGACTGCTCTTCTAGGACGCTAGCTTGGGTCCCAGCACCCACATCAGGTGCCTCACAACTGTTTATAACTTCAGCTCCAGGGAATCCAACACTTCTGGCCTTGGTGAGCACCTGCATTCATGTGTACATACCCTTACATAGACAGACACACTTAATAAAAAAACGAAAGAAAAATACCAAGAATTGGCACATTCTTACATGAAATTTAAAAGCTCCTACACAGAGAAGGAAGCAAGGCAGCCTACAGAATGGAAGGAAATATGGTGGTTATACATCTGACAGGATTACTATCTCAAATATGTAAAGAATTCAAGACGCTAAATACCCCCCGAAAGCCCTAATTGATTAATGGGGCTCATGAAATGAACAGTTCTCAGCAGATGAAGTAGTACAAATGGCTAGTAAGCATGAAGAAGTACTCGGCATCCTTAGCCATCAATCGGGGAAATGCAAATTAAAGCCAAACTGAGATTTCATCTTAACAGTCAGAATGCTTATCAAGAAATCAATAAATGCTGGTAAGGATGTGGAGAAATGAATTTATTTAAGGGGGGTCTTTTTGAGACATGATCTCCCTGGAGCCCCAAGTGGCCTGGAATTCACTATGTAGACCAGGCTGGCCTCGATCTCACAGAGATCCACCTGCCTCTGCCTCCTAAGAGGTGGGACTAAATGTGCTACTACACCTGATGGCAATGCAAGTTTGTTTAGCCACTATGAAAAGCAGTGTACAGGGTCTTCAAAAGGCTTAAAAATAGAGCTACCTTGCTTGTTTCTTGCCTCTGGTTTTTGTTCCTCATATCCACAACCTGATGTGTAGTTTGTTTACTTTTTATAATTGCAGTTCCATAGCCGACTTCAGTTGCATTCATATATCCTTCTTTCTGCCCAGTACCATTCTGCAAGTAGACTGAGAGTCCTCTTTATAGACTCCTTCACACTTCCTGTCTTCAGTTGCTAAGTGAACTGTCTGTCATTTTAATTTTCCCCAGTCCGTCTGCAATGTTACTGCTAGTATTCTCCTAGGACTTTGTACCTAACATCAAATGCTTAAGTTTGTTTACAGCTAATGAGTTCTTGAGAAATAAACCCACTTTCCCTCAGATAAATGATCTTCCGGGGTTTAAATAATGCTAAACCTTTTCCAGTTGAAACAATTTGATGATATTGTATCAAAATAATAAGATATCCCTTAAGCTATCAGAATAGTGAGGGGTCTTTTTATATCAGAAACCCAAAGGAATGGTGGTGCTGTGGAAGGGTTCTTGTGCATTCTTTGTTCCTTCCATTCTGGGAACTGGAGAAGAGGCTTTTACAGAAAGGAGGCCTGACTCGAGGCCTTCCCAGACCTTTGAAAAAAAGAAACTTGTGAATCCAGCTCCCTAAATTGTTTCTGTAATGAAAGCTGTATAAAAATAGCCCCAACCCTACAAAATTAAAAAAAAAAAATACAGAAACAAGGGGAAAGGCTCTTCAATAGAGGCAAATGTTGGAGCATTTTTCTTACTGGGCTGCATCTCCTTTCCTGATCTCGCCTTCCACTCTTCCACCCCAACATGGGTATAGTCTCTGGTGCTGTGAGCTTGGTGGTTCCTAGCTGGATTACCTTTCTTTCTTTGAGATACATAGGCTAGAGTGGCCTTGAACTCCTAGTCCTCCCCCCTGTTGTCAGAATGTAGGGATTACAGGTGGACACTACCACACTCAGATTAAATTTTCAGCACCACCCATATAGGTCAGGGTATTAAACCCAGGGTCTTGCACACTCTAGGCAAGTAATCCAGGACACACACACCCCTTTCTGCTCCCTCTCCATCAGTGCAGAGGAAGGGCATATAAAGGAAAAATTCTTACTTTCCATTTTCTTAAGCACTGATGGCCTCTACACTCAGAGCCCCCGCAGTGACCAAAGATTATGCTGGGGACCCAGTCATCAACGAAATGCTTTATAATGGAGCATGGCAGCCCTGCTTTGACTTCTCCTGGAATTTGTTTATTATTTGTTGGTTATAGATATTTACTACCATGATGGTCCTTGTCCTGGTTTAAACAAGATTAAGAAAACTATTTTTTAAAATAGTTTATTATTTTTATTTTATGTGTATGAGTGTATTGCCTGCATGTATATGTACCCGTGTCTTGCAATGCTGGACGAGATCAGAAGAGGGTGTTGGATGGCATTGGATTCCCCTGGAACTGGAGCTACAGATAGTTGCTAGCCACCATGTGGGTGCTGAGGTTAAAACCCGGGTCCTCTGCAAGAGCAGCCAGTGCTCTTAACTGCTGAGTCATCTCTCCAGGCCCCAGGAAACCTTTATTTTGAATTTCTGCAGCAAGTAAAAGTTTTCAGAAATACAGCTGGGAAATTAAACTAAAATCCACAGGTTGTATATGTGATGGTTAATTTTGATCAACGGGATCTACAATTACATAGAAGCAAAGCTAGGTAGTGAGTTCAAAGTCAGCTGGGACACAAACGACTTTGTCTCAACAAATTAACATTTCAGTCCAAGCATGGTGGCACATGCCTTTAATCCCAACTTCAGGCAGGCAGAGACAAGTAGATGTCTGTGAGTTCCAAATCAGTCAGGACTATACCTAGAGACTCTGTCTCATATAATAATAATCTTTAAAATTCTTTATGTATATGAGTGTTACGCCTGCATGTGTGTAAGTGCACCCATGTCATGCAGTGCCTACAGTAGACAGAAGAAGGCATCAAATCCCCTGTTACCGGAGATACAGACAGTTGTTAGCCACCATGTGGGTGCGGGATTCGAACCTTGGTCTTCTGCGAGAACAGCCAGTGCTCTTATCTGCTGAGCCATCTCTCTAGCCCCATAATAATAAACATGTAAACACATAATTCTAGCACTTGTGAGGCAGAAGCAGGAGGATCATGACTTTAAGGCAGCCTGGGCTATGTAACAAGGCCTTGTCTCAAAAACAGTGCTGAAGTCTACATAACTTAAAATCTATGTGTTTATGTAGCCAGGCATGGTGGTACACACCGTTGATTCCAGTAGAGGCAGGCAGATCTCTGTGAGTTCAAGGCCAGTCTGGTCTCCATAGCAAGTTCCAGGCCAGCTGGGGCTACAGGGAGACCCTGTCTCAAAAACACAAAACAAACAAACGTGTCTGTCAAAACTGATAGAATTATATACTAAAATGGTGGAATTTACTGCTTATGAATTATGCATTAGTGATACCTAGACAAATACAGAAAATTCTGAGTTTAGAGAGTCCAAATGATTAATCTTCAGGAGTAAGAAACATAGCCAAAATGTTGACGGATTAGAAGAAACCCAGAAATTTATAGTTCTAAGCAAATTCCCACTGAAATCAGGGCTCATCACTATCTAGGGCACATTTGGAGGAAAGCTTGGACATCAGGTTGACTAGTTTGACCTGAACTGCACAGTGAACAGTTATTTCCACATTCAATACAACTCAGCATTCCCATGTTCAAGGGTAATTCTGACTTAGCCATTCTGTCAGAAGGATAGAAATACCCCAGTTTGGTATGACGTCTGTTAGAGATATGATATTCTTACTAAACACCTTGTACTATACACCAGTTCCACACACAGCCTAGCCTAGAATTTATATGGGAGACTATCTGATTAGTTGGTACCACATGCCTGCAGTTGCACTAATCCTGAGGCTGATTTTTCACCACTGTGGCCCAGAGACCCATTGATGGCCATGCTGACCAGACCTTCCTGTTACATAAAGGTAGAGATGCCAGTATAGTAGGGATTTGGTAGTGGAGGACTAGGCAGCGCACAGGGCTGTGAGTGAGAGTGCATGGTTAGTGTGTGTGAAGACTGGGATTCAATGTCCAGCATCTTCTTCCTCAATAATAAAGTCTGGAGTGCAGTTACAGGTGACTGCACCTGCTCTGGCATCACCCTGTGCTCTGGATCTCTCAGGAGAGCAGAAGTGGGAGAAGACCCTGCTCTGTGGCTACAAGTATAGCTTCAAAACGTGTGTGAGAGGCTTAATCCTGCCCTAATTGCACAGTCGTGAAGGTCAAGGCTGCTGGGAATGTGGCTCAGAGGTAGATCACTGGCCTAGCACACACAAGGCCCTGGGTTTGATTTCCAGTACTGATTCAAACCCAGTCAGGTAATCCAGCCTCATCTGTCCACTCCACTCTGTGGCTCAGGTGACTATCACCTATCACCTATAGCACTTCAAAAGCCCCTGGACAAGGCGTGCCAGTGGTGGCGCATGCCTGGAGGCAGAGGCAGGCGGATCTCTGTGAGTTCAAGGCCAGCCTGGTCTACACAGCAAGTTCTAGACCAGCTGGGGCTACAGGGAGACCCTGTCTCAAAAAGACTGAAATATATATGTATGTACACACCAGAGGAAGGTCAAGGCTGTAAATCCGACTTGCGTTTAGCCACAAAGCAAACAGTAAGGAAGATGTGTTCAGTCTTGCTAATGTGGGGCCACTGCCTTGCACTATATTGTGATAGGCTGAAATTTATAGACACACTGAGGTCAGCACTTCCAGCCTCTCCCTACCCAGCTTTTCCTTCACTGTTCATGATGTCTGATCCAATTTGGCTGAGGCTTTTCTGTGAATGTGTGGCATGATCTACTCCACCTCCAAAGCTCATGAACAAATTCCCTAGGACTTGAAGCTTGCAGCAGGATAGAATACCAGACTTCAGTATTTAGGGCGCGTCTGTAAGGGGTTAGCAGACTTGGTGGCGAGTACATATTGGTAAAAGGTAGTATGCCCCTTCTACTTGAAAAATGTGATTTCATGAACTTTTTTTTGCCAATTGTGGTGACATTCTAGTAATCCCAGCATTTGTTAGGCAGAGGCAGAGGAGGGAGGATCTTGATTTGGGGGCCAGTCTGGGCTACAGACACCCTGTCTCAAATAATAAAAACTTTAAAATTCTGAAGAATATGAAATATTCAATATGTATGTACAGTAGTATTTGTAATAAAGCCTAGAGCTAGGATTAGTTTCAGAACTTTGAAGATACTATCAACTTTTCAATTGGTCTTGAGATTTGGAAAGTAGTCTCAGAGAATCCAATTATTACCATTAGGCTGTACTTAAGAAAAAACAGAAGCCGAACCTGCTGCTGCCTGTCTCTAATCCCAGCACTTGGGAAGCTGAAGCAGGAGGAGCTGTTCAAGGCCTGCTGGTCTCACAGTACAACAACAAAAGCAGCAGTGTTAGCAGAATGAGATTGGTGCTTTAGGAAACTGAATTTCTGAAATAGCCTACTAAAATTTGTGCCACGTGAATAGTTTATAAGGACTTTATATCATGATAGCATGCTTAGGAAACCATAAAGATTATTAACAATTCATAGACTAATATAATACAGAAAAGACAAATCATGATACTTGAAAGAAATAATGAAACGTCCTGTTTTGGGTTTGTTTTTCTAAGTCCTAGGGACTACTCAGAGCCTTCTGCAGATAGGTAAGTACTCTGTCATTCAGCTCCAGCCCCCAAACTTGCTTGTGTCTTATTCACAGATAGCATCAAATTCATAATTGCTCTTTTGGTTGAATTAGTTCAGAGTTCTAGATGTTTGTATTTCTTTGTTGGAAGTGAGTTCCTTTAGGCCTGTATTGTAAAGTCTGTTCAGTTACCCAGCCAGCACTGGAAGTTTTTGTAGAACTAAGTTTTTTCAGCAGTGTGATCTTTATAGTTTCAGGAGGTGAACATATTTTATCATGTTCCTTTTAAATGGGGTCTGGAGAGATGGCTCAGCAGCTAAGAACACAGACCACTGCTGTGTAGACCTAAGTTTGATTTCCAGCACCCATATTGGGCAGCTCACAACCAGCTATAACTCCAGTTCCAGAAAATCTGACACCTTCTTCTGGCCTCAGAAGGCACCTGCACTTATGTACACAAGCCCACAAAGATACATATACACACATAATTAAATAAGTAAATAATAAAAAATCCTTTAAAAAAGTAAATGAGCTAATATAATATTTATTCTGTATCAGTCAGTACATAAATCAGTTCAACTTAAAACCTTTTTCTCTACAGAGTATTATTTAATATTAGTATCTGATTCACAGTCATATAATACTAGTTTTAATGAGAATACAAAATGGAACTCTTACTTTCATAATGGCTCATCCACTTAACATTTTTACAGACAAAGAACTACTATACATATGTAATATTTTGCAGGCCTTTTTCTGTACCTAGTCACCTATCAGAAGGAATATACTGTTTATTTAGAAAAGCATTCAGACCTCACCTTTCCCATTAAAGATAAAATTGTTCTTTCTACTTCCCAACTGGCACTTATCTTTCTTCATTGTCTGGGCTCTGCTTTAACCCTGCTCTACTGTCAACATACCTCTCAACACACACACACACACACACACACACACACACACCCTAGCCAGGATGAGCTGTTCTACTGTCAACATACCTCTCAACAGACACACACACACACACACACACACACCCCCACACCCACACACACACACCCACACACACCCTAGCCAGGATGAGCTGTGGGAGGGCAGGGAACTTGTCCCATCATTAGGGTATTTGGCAGGTGTTACAGCTGACACGTGTTGAGTCTACTTTAATCAGGGTATTCAGACTTAGTTGAATTCGTTCTAATAAATTTTTTAAACTAAGGACCTTCATAAAAAATCTTTTCAAAAATGTGCCATAAATGTAGTATGGATTGAATTTTTGAATTCTGTATTTTGTTACACAGTAAAACAGGAATTTGAGCCTAAATAACTCTAAAATTTAAATGTAGATATTAAAAAATGCAAAAATGGCAGGCAGAAAGTCTAATCTTGGTATATTTAGTATGAAACTAGAAAGTAGACTGTACATATTTCAGTAAAGCCGCCACCAAAAGGATCTTTTCAAACAACAGGATGCTAAAGCCTAACATTTTTAAAATTCTGATGTAACCCCCTAAAAAATTTAACTATAAAAAATAAGGCAACTCGAAGTTAGAAATTTACAGATGGAATGAACTATGGGTCATACGCAGGGGCAAGGTGTGCCCGGTGCCTCCTCACAAGCCACATCTCTACCAGCCTTTAGAAAGAAGCCCAGCTCAATATATTGGTGAAATGGCATCATCTCTCAGAAATAAACCAGGGTTTCTAAGACTCCACTAAATAGTAGACCAATTAAGATCATCACAGTCTTCATGCTGTCAAATCCATTACCTCAGAAGAAAATTATGCAGACAGCTTCTCTGAAGAACTCCATTTGTGCCACACACTTAGTACTCCTGGAGGTGGAGGCGGTGGCAAGGAGCAGGATTTCTGTTTGAAAGTTCTTTTGTTTTCTGCTACCTTTACTTAAATGTTACCGAGTCTATTTTTATATCCTATAAAATGCTTTGAAAAAACGTTAAGTGAATAGTGTTACAAAAAAAAAAAAAAAAAAAGAAATCAAGGCGAGTGCTCATATTATCTGTGTGTAAGAAACAGAGTGAATAATACTTGACTCTTAAAAAAGGGAAGGTAATATGCTGAAAAATTAAGAAGTGTCTGATATACATCCCCAACCTTATAAAATTCTGAGTTCAAAGAGAAACTTAGTCCTAGCTAAAAGGTTCACTAAAGGCAGATTTCATTTGAAATGAATATGAGTCTTAAATTGATACCTTTTAATTGATCATTTTTATGTTAAATGGGTATAAATTGAGTCAGAACCTATCTATATGTTTTGCATAGAAGGTCAAATATTTTGTGGCAGACTTTCAAACCATCTCTCAGATTTCTGACTATTTCTACAACAGAAGTTTGGGTCACCCTAAAATCACTATAATTTGGCCATGTAGCAGATGAGTTAAGTCCACCTTATTGCTGCACTCTGATGGAAATTCTATTTAAGTTGCCAGAAAAGCCTGAGGGGAAATCATTTAAGAATGAATGTCAATTGAGAATACATCTTGTCATAAAAACAATGAATTATAATATACCTAACCAAAAATATATTTATTAAACAGCAGTCAAGGAAAAATTAAAAACCACCAAAACCCAAAACTTAGGGCTACTTAGATAAAATATTACTTTTTTTCCTTTTTTTTTCCCTGTTGTTTGTTGTTTTGTTTTTTGAGACAGGGTCTCCCAGTAGCCCCATCTGGCCTGAAACTTACTATGTAGATCAGCTTGGCCTCTATCTCACAGAGATCCACCTGCCTCTGCTTCCCAAGTGCTGGGATTAAAGGCATGCATCACCACACCCAGAAAAATGTTACTTTCTTAACCAAAAAATTCACATGTTTTTCTTGTACCTGTTTTTCAAAATCCCTAAATCCAAAATGTTCTCAATAATTGCTAAGTATTATATACTTTTTGCTCATTTCTAAGAGGATTATTAGAAGCTTTTATGTAAGTATACTGGCTCAGCGCCATCTTTATAGTAAATGAATACAGGATTGTTTAAAATACTGCAAAAATGCACCAACTTTAATAAGATTTTTTAATTGTCCATTTTAAAATATATCTGCTGGTAGCTATCCAAGTCTGTTAGCACCATATATATTGAACTAAAGCATTCCTTCAAAGATGATTTAGAAGTGCATTTTGGTTTTATTTCTAAAAGGTATACAATTCAAAGAAATTGATTAAGGAAGGTAATGTGTTCTTATCTTACTAAATATAAGGATACCCTCATCACTCATTAGAAAAATGAAGATGAGGAAGCCAGGAAAAAATACTGTCACACCTCAGCCAAGGATCTTGCTGATAACATCTATCATTTGGTTAAATTTCAAAGTCAGGTCAGTTTCTTCTCTCAGAAATCATTATGTATTTACAAGGGGCTGGAGGAGGACCAACAAAATTAAAGTATAGGAAAGAACCACACATTTATATGCAGTCCATAAACACAGTGATAATGCACCCCAGTAATTAAAGTCACCTGGGGCTCCTTCCTCAAGAGGATGCTCATCAGCAGACACCTTGCTGTTTGTATGTCATCTGTTTCAAGTAATAACCACATCACTTACTTCAGACAATAGGGGGCAGGACGGTACAATAGGAACCCTAACCTGTGGCGTAGGGAAGTATGTTACATTATCATGGCCAGACACAATGGACAAATACTGATGTTGAAATACATGCTTTTGCACTGACTATTTACTTTTATTCATGTTTGGCCAAGAATAAATATTGTTTTCACCAGAATATCATGATTTCCTGAACCTTTAGAAGTAATTCTGCTAGAGAAAAATATTTGTCATCTGGGAAGTTTGGCTATCGAATGAAAGAAATATTCCCCCTATTCTGTTTTGCCACTTTTGGTTTTTGTTATGGTATTTCTAACTTCTCAAGCAGATAAGCCCACGCAGAAATGGATATATATGTACAGGTCTGCTGGGCCGAAGGAAGATGGGGAGGGAAAAGACATTCTCTGTTTCCATATTTGTACACTTGGTTACTATCTGCCCATTTGAAGGAACTGGTGAGTAGCTTCTGTAAGGGAATTGGGCAAGATCAGAAAACCACTCACCTGATTCACCATTAGAACCAGCATAAAAAATGCACTGTAAAAGAAAAGGTTTTACAAATTGAATGCAATGTTAACTTACATACAGGGCTGAACTATCAAAAAGAAAGCAACCTTTGTGACCTCAGAGAATAGTAACATAGTATACCAAAAGTGCTCAATAAATAGCTTCCTTCTCCAAAGTGCTCCGCCCTTCACATGCCATGTTGGCATTCTATCACTTTGTACTGTGATCTGTGCTGACTTCCTCCGTCCAGAAGCAACTGTGTTTCAGTGGCAGACTTGTATAAACTTCATTTATTCTCTAGCACTTCTGGGCTGGATCTGTACCTTTAAATTCCACAGATGATAGACCTTGAATTTGTTACTGAATAAGAGGTGCCACAAATGTATAAAATATTTCATCTTTGAGGATTTTTTCCTCTCCCATGATCTGGAAATGCTGTCACTGCAGAAGAGTATTTATTTGATTATCCTCAGAAACCATTTCATTAACCAGCTGTTCTACAGACAACTGGATAGCATTCTTGACGAGAGAAGAAGCTGTTTCTATTAAGAGTGTCTCATATTGTTCTGAAGTTCTCCCCTCGAAATCACTATCATTAGCAAAAATCCCCACTTGCTCATTTTCCATTGAAATTAGGAATTGCTTAGGGACATTTTTAGATTTCTTAACATCAAATTCACTGATTTCAGTGTCCGTAATGATAATAGCAATTGGCTCCATTCTTTTGCTTTCTTCTGATGTGGGTTTCTCTGCATCGATTCCATTTTCTTTCGCGGCTGGTGCCTGGCCCAGTGTAATTTCCTTAGCTTGGTCCACTGTTATTTCCTCTGCTTGGGCCAATGCAGTTTCTTCTCTCTTCTCTTCAGCAGCACTCTCTCTACTTTGATCATCTTTCCCATTTGGTGCACTTTCTACCACATCGTCATTGGATTCTTCCACACTTTGTTGATCTGGGATTGCAGGTGAAGGAGGAGCCACTGTGGGTGACTGACGAGTTACTGTAGGTGAAGGAGGAGTCACTGTGGGTGAGGGAGGAGTCACTGTGGGTGGCTGACGAGTTACTGCAGGTGAAGGAGGAGTCACTGTGGGTGAGGGAGGAGTCACTGTGGGTGGCTGACGAGTTACTGCAGGTGAAGGAGGAGTCACTGTGGGTGACTGACGAGTTACTGCAGGTGAAGGAGGAGTCACTGTGGGTGAGGGAGGAGTCACTGTGCGTGGCTGACGAGTTACTGCAGGTGAAGGAGGAGTCACTGTGGGTGAGGGAGGAGTCACTGTGGGTGACTGACGAGTTACTGCAGGTGAAGGAGGAGTCACTGTGGGTGAGGGAGGAGTCACTGTGGGTGGCTGACGAGTTACTGCAGGTGAAGGAGGAGTCACTGTGGGTGGCTGACGAGTTACTGCAGGTGAAGGAGGAGTCACTGTGGGTGAGGCAGGAGTCACTGTGGGTGACTGACGAGTTACTGCAGGTGAAGGAGGAGTCACGGTGGGTGAGGGAGGAGCCACTGCAGGTGAAGGACGAGTTACTGCAGGTGAAGGAGGAGTCACAGTGGGTGAGGGAGGAGCCATTGCAGGAGAGGGAGGAGTTACTGAAGGTGAAGGAGGAATCATTGAAGGTGAGGGAGGAGCCACTGCAGGTGAGGGAGGACTCACTGCAGGTGAGGGAGGGGTTATTGCAGGTGAAGGGGGAATCACTGTGGGTGAGGGAGGAGCCATTGCAGATGAGGGAGGAGCTACTGTAGGTGAGGGAGGAACATGAGAAGTCACTGGGCACTGGCTGTCTGCTTCTGAGTCTTCAAGGTGACTAGCTTGCTGGGCTGGAACACTTTGTTTTTCCTTGATCACTTCAATGTCCTTTTCGAGCATGGGAGTTCCCGTCTGAATAGCAGAATGCTCGTTTTCTAACTCAAGTTCTACAGAAATCACATTCTCTCCAGATGTGATGTTGTTGCTTACATGTGACTCACAGACTTCCTTAGCATCTTCCACAGACACACTTTCCCGTAGGTCCTGGGTGGACTTAGCTGGGATTGCCTGGTCAGTCAAATGGGTCTGAGTTTTTATCTCCAAATCTTCAGCCTCTCCCTGGTCTCTGACATTGTAGTCTGAGTCTTCTGAAAGTCTAGAGCGATGATGACTCCGCTGTGCCCCTCTTGAGAATCTTAGGCAGGGAATCTTACTCCTGGATTTTGCCTTTTTCTTAGAAAGAGCTACATCCTCAGGCTTTATTTCAGTGTGGACTTCAGCCTCAAATGTCTTCTGCTTCTTTGAAGAATCTGACCTTTTCCTGCGTGTCACGAGACTTTTGATGGAGGCCCAGGCCCCTGCTGGCCGCTGTGGCTGCTCAGAAGCCCCTGCTTCTGGGGTACACTTCCTTGCCACATCAACAGCCTCAGAGCCAGCTCTGGGCTTGAGCACCTTGGCTGCTTTCTTCCTTCTCTTGAAGCAAAGTGTAGTTGTTTTTCTCTCCCGCTTCTCTTCCTGAGGACTAACTTCTGTGGGCCCCTTCTCCTCCTTATTTTCTATTTGAATTTCAGAAACTGTGCTCTCCATTTTTACACTACCCTCTTTCATTCTCTGGAAACTGACTGCTCTCTTCCTTCAGAAGAGAGAAGGTGGGCAAAATATCACACTACATCAGATTTCTTCCGTCCCTTCCCGACTTCCGTCTCTCAGGCACTTGTTTCTGTGGCTTCTAAAGGACACAAACGCCTCCTTTCTCTGTTGCTTGTAATTTCTCTCTTTAATTTCCTCTGGGAAGTTCTTTCCTGGATTAGATTTTCTTTTATTCAAAGATCAACCTGATGAGAGAAAAAGATAGTGGGGCCTTACTTTACCACAAGTCTATTATTTCCAATGTAAACTGTATCAGCTGAATGTATACAGTTCTAGTAGGCATGCTTTTCACATGGTAATCTACTGACATGACTGAAATCTACTGGGGTTTGCTTTTGCCTTGTCAAAAAGATTCCAGTGTGAACTCATTTTGTTCTATTATTTTTGTTAAAACATCATTTTGCAATTAGTTGTCCTGTCTGAATGGCTTATAACTCCAAATTTAAAGTTTAGCAAACAACAAAAAGCAACGAAGGGCAGGATGACAGATAAGCTATTGCACATTTTAGCTCATACAATAATTTTGAAGCTGCTAAGGACCTGGGAGATTATTTGAGATTATTCAGGTCTAATCAGTTCACAAAACTGAGCTCCAGAGGGGGCAGCTGGCTTGCCAAAAGCCAGAGTTAGAAGTAGAAATTTTGATTCTCTGGATTTTTGTTTTTGTTTTTTTCCATTGTACCATAAGGTTTCTATTCTAAAAATGTACATTTCATTGAGGAGGTGCTGCTTGCACATACACTCCTAGGAAATTTAACATTGCTGTCATCTTTCACTTGTCAATTTGTTGTGTAACTTTCACATTTTCACGTATCTGCTATGCATACTTTTCCTAGTGTGCACACAGCTGGCAGTAAGTTAATGATGCTAATAGCTGACATTTGTTGAGCAATTCTTGTGTATGCAGCTGTGCCGAGCCCTTTTACATGCATCTTTAACCTGGACCACAGTATTCCAGAGTGAGTAGGTGGTGATCTCCATCTGCAGGCGAAGAAGCCTGCCTGAGATTATGAAGCTAGTCAATAACAGGGCTCAGATTCAACCCAAGACTGCCTGTTTCTGAAATCCTTGCTCTGAGTTTCATCAGAAAATGAATTGTTTGAAAATGCCAATCTGAGCTGGTTATGGTGTTACACACCTGTAATTCCAGCACGGGTAAGGTGCTGGAGGCAGGAGAAAAATTTCAAGGTCATCCATAGCTACATAATGAATTTGAGGCCAGCTGGGCTACATGAGACTGTCTCAAAAAAGGGGGGGGGGTAGTGGTGGTGGTGTAAAACCAAGTATTTGTGTGGGGATAATAGCTCAGTGGTAGAGCGCTGGCTTAGAATGCCCCAAGGCCCTGGGTTCGATCCTCAGCACTACCAAAGCATAATAATTCACAAAATGGCATGGCTTAAAGAATGAGGATAAGAGATGAGTTCCTAACAAACATCCTATGAATTTTAGCTGATGTCCTGAATTAGGCAAAGCAACTCTTTCCTTATACTACTTACATGTAAATTCTTCCCAGAGCTTTCATTTTCGTAGCCCTTATTTCTCTGAACTGTAGGGCCAGAACCTTAAAATATCATTTTATGACCTAAGGAAGCATTTTTTAGGGTGGTTATTGTATACCTCATCTTTCTAAACAGAAACGCAAATTCTAAAACAACGATGGAACCAAAATAATCATCTACAGCGTCTCTTCCCACACCCACTTCAAGAAGCCCTAGAAACACAGCTGATCCTAACTGCTTAAAGGCTCTCCCCTGCCTTCTCCGTGCCCGGGGATGCACGCACTGCTAGTAGAAATATCACAATTAGATCATATTCCGGAAAGTATCATTCGAAACTAACCTGATTTCTAGACATTTGCATGAGAAGCTTCTTCGAACGTACATCACCGTAGAGAGCAACACCCCAACAAGTGTATCTGCTGTGGGGGGAAAGGATGCAGCCTGCAGGCAATGAAACTTTGCAGAGTGCTAAGGCTGCAAAATGATTGATTCGCTTTTCCCTTCGTGGGGAGCTTTATTGCCTCAGGAAACCTTGAAGTCCCAGCTGTCGTTTCTTGACAAGAACCTCATGTCTAATACCACAGAAAACACCACCACCCTTTTCTCCCTAGAGCAGCAAAGAGCAACCACTACCAGAGCAGAGCAATCTTTCCCAGCCAGCACCAGCCACGAACCGCGAAGCTTCCTCTGGGAGGAAAGACTCTCCAGGCTTGACGACCCGGTGACAGGAGACCAAGGTCAGGATAAAGTGCTCAGAAAGGAAAATGCCGGGGGCGTGGAACAGATAACCCGGCTTCAAGCTAGCTATCAGCGGGATTATCATAGCCAGGAGCGGAAAATCACAGTTCCCCAAAAGGCTGAAAGGAGGAGAAGAGCTAGGCAGCCTGTGCTCCTGGGACGAGCGGCACCGCGTGCGAAGCGAGTGGATGGCAGAGCAGCCGACGGTAGCAGCCTGGAGCTGCCTGCGGACCTGCGACCTTGCAGTCCTCACTCCCGGCCATCTGGGGACCGGAATCCAGGGTCTCGCGCCCGCACCTCCCGCCCAGAGTCTCAGCCTACCCGACCCTGACTCAGAGCCTTGCCGTTCTGCCTCCACTTACCCAGACCGCGGAGATCTCCGGCCAGCCCTGCTCCTGTGGTCGGATCGCACCCGAGGCCGCGGAGCGCGCATCCCTCTGCAAAGAGACCGCAGCCGCGCGCCCCCTCCCCAGTTCCGAGAGAGACAGCCCGCCGCGCCAATGCGCGCCGAGCAGAGGGGCGGGGCTAGGTCCGGGGGCGGGGCGAGCCGGTGAGGGCGACACTCAGCAGCCACCTGCGAGCTGTTTACCCCTCCGGGTGGGAGCCACTTTTGTGCCCCCGCCCCGGGGTGCATCCCTGCTGGTGGATGACATCAGGGCCGGACAGAAGGAGCACTGAGGCAGAGCAGGAGGATGGCGAGAGGATGAGGGTAGAGGGTTCAGCATTTTCTGAGACGCACAGCAGCAAAAACCCATTGAAATTACAGACATCCCCATCATAAATACCCCTCGAACAGCAAAAGACATGGCAGTTTTAATTTATTTTTTTGCGAATTCCGTACACGAATACTCTATTTATATCATTTCCAGCTGTCCCTTTCCTCACTCCAACTCATACCATGTCCCTCCTCAAATTCATGACACCTTCTTCATTGTTACACACACACACACCCTAATAAATGAGTCCACTAGTGTTGCTCCTATGTACATGTGTTCAGGCCTGATCACTTGGGGTTGGATAACCTGTCGGCAGCCACCTATGGGTGGTAGGGTCTTGTAAAATCTCCCCCATTCATGTCGGCTGATGTTAGCCGTTTTAAAAGCAAAATTCATCACTGTGCACCGAGTCATAAGTGGTTATTTTGACAGAAAAACAGAAACAAAACTCTCCAAAGTGGACTTTGGTGTGAGGTTATCATGGTTTCTTGCCAAACAGGATCCCAGAGCTATGTAGAGGCAGAGATCTGCAGGAGCGCTGCGCCTGTGCTGACCAGTAAGGAGGCCCACCTGTCCTTTCACTTCACAGCCTGAAGCTCAGGTAAATTAGTGCTGCCTGTGTTTCCTTCAGGACACGCCTTAGTATCTATTCACCTTGTTCCTCAAGTGGGAAGGAAATGGAGAGTAGATGAGAACACTTGCCATTCGAGTCCCATCCTAGCAAAGGACATGAGTACCTTCTACACTCCTTCCTGAAGGGTGAGGGTTGTTCCCACTCCATTATCTAAGGTGCTAGCAATGATAGAAAGCAGCACAAGTGTGTCTGTGTGCACATAAGGCACACTTAACACAAGGTGTGGCTAGGCCAACACAGATTAGTGGCTTGTGCCATTCCTGGGAGCTCCAGCTTGGATCCTGATAATCATACCTCAGCCTTCTCCAGCTGCCCCTCCTAGCATAGAAGTCAGAAGCCCCAAGAAAGTGGAGAACTGAAAAACATTCGTATCTATTCTTGACTGGAATCATGATCTTCGGGAAGGTGGATCTAAGATGCCTACTCTGGGATGTTGTTTTTTTCTAGGAATATATTTTATTTTTCTCTGGTCTTGACTTACTTCACCAAGACTTGTTACAGAATGAATTCTTAGAACACAAAACCAAAGCTGAATCTAAGTTAAGTCTGCAGATTTAGTGCCAAGGTGGCTGGAGCAATGGCTCAGCAGTTAAAGGCAAGCATTGCTCTTGTTCAAAAGGCCCAAGTTTGGTTCCCAACATCTACTTTGGGCAGCTCATAACTTCCTGTTAACTCCAGCTGTCGGGTATAACTCTGGTCTCTGAGGACACCTGCACTTACATGCACACACACACACAATTAAACAAAAACAAAAAAAGAATTGTATTTAACTTTGTTCATCTACCCAACATAGGTCTGTGAAAAGGGTCTTCATATCCCCATATGAGTCACTTGCTAACCCTGCTTCTGGCAGTTTTGAACCTGAAACAAGCTGGGAGAAATCTATGCCAGTCATGCAGGACTGACTCATACTCAAATGGAAAGGTTCTTCAAATCCAGCAGATCTGGAAATGCACATGTTTTAGGAAACAAAACAAAAGCCTTTACCAGACAAAGACAAAGTGAACAGCTGCTATCTTATTAGAAAGCACGGGGAACCAGGTGTGGCAGTGACTGCCTATAATCCCCCCACCGGAGAAGCCGAAACAGGAAAATTGAAAGTTCCCAGCCAGCCTGGGCTACATAGCCAGACCCAGTCTTTTGTTGTTGTTACTTTGCTTTTTAAGATTTATTTTACTTTGAATTGTGTGTATGTGTGTGTACAGAGTGCAGGTGCCTGAGGAGGCCAGAGGCATCAGATCCCCTGGAGCTGGAGTTACAGGAGGTTGTGATCTGCCCAATGTGGGAGCTGGAAACCTAACTTGGATCTTTTGCAAGAGCAGTATGCAATTAAAACTATTTTATTTATTTATTTTTTACTATTATATTTACTATTTATTTTTTCTATTATTATTTATTTACTTTATGTGTGTGAGTGTATTGCCTGCATATATGTAAGTGCACTGTGTGTGCACAATGTCCACCGAGGTCAGAAGAGGGTGTCAGATTCCCTGAAACTGGAGTTGTGGACAGTTGTCAGCCACCATGTGGGTGCTGGGAACTGAACCCAGGTCCTCTACAAAAACAGCCAGTGTTCTTAACTGCTGAGCCAAATCTCTAGCTCCAAAAGCAGTATGTACCCTTAACTACCGAGTCATCTCTCCAGTCCAAGATCCAGTCTTAAAATACATGTTGAAACAATATAACCATAAAAGTCACCTTACTGACTTGTAGCTCCTGTTCTACTTGCTTTTCTCTTTAAAAAAAAAAAAAAAAAAAAAAAGGGAGCTGAATATAGTCTAAGGAGAGAGATTGATTTTCTTGTATTTGAAGAGAATAATAAATTTCTCTGAGGTATGATAAATTCTCTCTCGCCCTCTCCCAACCTCCCTCACACACAGTCACTCAGAGTATAGTGCTATAAATAAAATACTGCACTGTGGTTTTCCTTTAGGATATGACTGGAACTTGATGCCAGATGTTCTAACAATGTACCCTGTACCACATGCATGAAAGAAAAAGAAACCTGTCATTCCTAAAAACACTTGATGACACTTAAAGCTGTTGAAGTTATTACCCAAATTACTGTCTACTACTTCATTTGCATTATATAATTAGGAAATGGGCTATAAATACATCTCTCGAATCTGATGAGAAATTATCCTCCTTATAGCTTATCTTGTTAATATTACAGACAAGTGGGACAATAAAATAGCCTACACAGTTATCTGAACACACTCAATTGATTATACCTTTTCTCCCATTCTGGTCCCTATCTACCCATAGTCCAGGCTTATAGCTACCCAAATGGTGTCAAGTCCTTGTCAATAGTTCTTACATTTGGTAGCCCTTCTCAGAATAAGTCTTCCACAGGGCCTTTCTCTGGAACACCATCAAATGAACCTGTGACTCCAGTTCCCTGGTAGTCCAATCCGTCTGTGGGCACCCTGAGAGCTGAAGGGGGCCGACACAAAACTGTCACTGTGGTACAACCTGCCTTATTTGGCAGCATGCACTCCCTGCTGTCACTCTTGAATTGTGTATATATACAGCTTTAATGCACAGCAACAACCTCTGAGGTACATCCAAGGAGGCACAATCTGCTTATCAGTGATGCTAAAACAGGAAGGGGAGCTTAAGAGTGAGAACCAACACTCTCGAGGAACTGACTGCCAGGAGGGACTGACTGCCAGTCCTGTGGCTGGAGCTTGCTCAGGTGACATTAGTAGGCACCCAGGTCTGATGCTACCACAGATCTTTTCACACACATGGCCTGCTATTACTTTGTGCTTTCTTTCCTTAGGGAAATAGCATCTGTAAGCTCATACTTCTGACACCTTTCAGCAAAGGTTCAAGAATCAGTTGTACAAAACTGCCCATCAGGATTGCTCAGCAGCAGATTGCTCCCTCACCTTATTTCTTCCTTCCACTTTGCACACCTTAATTATTTCTTCCTTTGGAAGGCAACTGAAATGGACTCAGTTTTCTACTTTTTATGGCCTGGCAGAAGCTGCCTTCTAGAAAGAGCTGAGAGAGGCAGCAAAGAGAAGAGGCTTTGGAATCAGGTGACCAGAAGGTACCAGCAGAGAAATATCTCCTCCTTGATTAGGGCAGGATCTCACTATGTAACACTAGTTGGTCTGGACCTCACCACGTAGAGCAAGCCTCAGTTTCACAGAGATCTGCCTGACTTTCAACACTGATGTTGAGTCCAAGGTATTAAAAATAATAAATGCCAAGACATCTGGAACCATACCCAGCCAGCAGTGGATCTTGAAATGCCTTTCTGTAAAACAGGAATATAAGCCAAATTGATTATAATTCACCTACAAATTTCCAGCCAAAGGGGAGCTCCTGTTCTGAAGCTACCTCACTGCTAGAATCTACCATGTGGAAGCTTTCACACAAGCTAGAGACAGACGAGAACTGTGCATACTTCCTACTGATTTCCACACACTGCCATGCCTTTCTATTTATTTATAATCTTTTGTGGCACTGGTGATCAAACCTAGAACCTTGCACATGCCAGGCAAGCGCTCAACCACTGAGCTACATCCCCAGCCCTACTGCTAATTGTTTGCCATAGTAAAAGCTATGAGGATGCAGAGATGGTCCAGGGGTTAAGAGCACTCACTGCTCTATCCTGAAGACAGGAGTTTCGATTCCAGCATCCATGTCAGGCAGCTCACAAATGCCTAGAACTCCAGCTGCAGGGAATCTGATGCCTCTGGCCTCCAACTCTACCTGCACTCGTGTGCACATTTGCCCACATATATACATACACACAATCAAAATAAATTCTTTAAAAACAATGACACATCATAAATATCTACTAAGAGTGGCCAGAGGTCTACATAACCATAGGAAACAAGATGGTAATCCTAGCATTCAGGAGGCTAAAGCGGGAGGACTGCCAAGAATTGGAGGCTGACCTGGGTAGGCTACATAGCAAGATCTTGCCTCAAAAAATAAAATGAAATAAAAATTTTTTGTAAGAAAGAAAGAGGATAGGTCTTAAACTACTAATGACATTGCTAAGTGGAAAATGCAAGTTGAAGCATGTGGATTTTCACTCAAGCATCTTTTATTGCTGCTCAAGATATTCTTACATCAGTGACGGTCTAGTCATTCCAAGCAACAATGGATAAGAACTGAGATTATTACATTAGGGTTTGTTTATCTTCTCAAAACTCCAATCATCTCCTCTCCCCCTACGACATTCATTTGTTCATAATTCTTTCCAGGATCGAGGATATATTTCCCCAAGGTCTGGTGAAAGAGGAAACCTACTTCCTTTAAGATGGTCCCTAAGTCACTGTGTCTGACAAGACTGCTTGCTCCCCTTGTTTCTGAACCTAATTCCCAGCAAGACTCAGTCCAAATGACACTTTATAGAATATTTTGAAACAGGATCAGAATCAATGGACTCTGCAAACAGGAACTAAAAGATGCTTTGGATCAGGGACAGTACTAGTGAGTCCTCCCACATGCCAAGCACTATACAAAGCACCCTACATGACTTGTTTGGTTAATTTCACAACCACCCTAACAGGAAGCACCAACAGTGCCCTCATTTCTAGGACGTGGACTGCCGCGGTGGGCTCTGTGCTCACGACTCCTTTGCCATTTACCTCCCTAAGTGCTGCCATCGTTTCTTTGGACTATGAAATTATATTTCAACACTGATGTGAGTTCAGGGTATTAAAAATAATAAATGCCAAGACATCTGGAAATTTACAGCTCTGCTCATATGGGCAATGTTTCGCTTTGGCACCAGAAGGAGTCAGCGTCTTCTAGAAGGATCCAATGCAGGAAGACAAGAGGAAATGGGAGGAAAAACTAGGAGAGGGGAAGAACAGAGAAGGAAGACATGGGACAAGGAAGTGAGGATATTTTAGAAACCCCAAAGAAACAAACCCACAAAACATTATACAGAGAGGTAGAGCCCAGCACGGAGCAGCGGCTCAGGGAACGTCTGCTGGGCCATCATCAGAAGGCCAAGTAAGGGTGCTGCTACCACCCTTGAGGTCTTCAAAAATAAACATCACTTGCTCTTCACACAACAGCAAGGAAATGGAATCAGCCTAGATGTCTGTCGCCAGCAGAAGGGGTAATGGAAGGGCTCAGTGGTAAGAGCACTGGCTGCTCTTAGAGTACCCGGTTCAGTTCCCAGCAAACACATGGCGTCTAACAACCATCCGTAACTCCAGTTCCAGGGGATCCAACACCCTCTTCTGCACTCTACGGGCACTGTATGACATGGGTGCACTTACATATATGCAGGCAATACACTCATACACAAAAAGTAAAAATAATTAAAAGAATGGATAATGAAAATGCAGTGTGTGTGTGTGTGTACATAATTTATTCAGCCATAAAGAAAAATGAAACTATGAAATTTCCAGGATAATAGACGGAATTGGAAAACATACTAAATGAAGTAATTCACACTCAAATAGACAAATAAAGCATGTTCTCTCTTATATGCAGACCCTATCCGCTAACTGTTAAATATGCATTTCAAGGTGGGAATAAATAAGGGAAAGGTCAGGAAACTAGGAAGGGGCCCATGAGACCGGGGCAAAGGCGCTAGGAACGATTATAGAGGGCAGTGAGGTGAAGTAGAAGGGAGGCGACTGGGAGTGAAAGGGTGCAAGGATGGGAGTCGGGGGACAGGGTGGGAGGGTGGATCAACCAAAACTGAATGTGTATGAAGACCCCATATAGAAGTCTGTTATTTTATAAGCTAATTAAAGGAAAGAAAAGTTAAAAAACATACTCTCCAAACAGTAAAAGAAAAAACACTGAGGTGATAGAAACGGGGATTCTCAAAGACATCAAACAAAAACTTGTATTAATTAATAAAACAGAAAGGTATGAAATAAAGAGGGCAAGTCCTCCGCCATACTCCACTTCCACACTGACCCTCTCAGGTCTCCTGAGTCTGACACACAAGCACACACACACCCCTCTTTAAACAACAGCTCATAAGGTGCACACGGCAGCTTCTCCAGTCCGGAGCTACCCGGCAAACAGGCTCATGCTGGATGGCAGCTGCACTCTGTGCTCTATTAAATGTCATGATTTATGTTTCAACACTGAGATAGCAAAATTATTCCTTTTATTCTGTGGACTTTCACTAAAGTAAATAGACATGTGCATGGTTTATGTTAATTTATACATGATGATGAGGATTAAGGCTGTGAAAAGCTTCTAGGTGAACTCTCCCACTGTTCCTGAAGATCTTCTGGGCAGGGGTTAACTTCTTCGACTTCCCCACATTTCCTCAGTAGTCATGAACAGACACTGGCCAAACAGCCTCTTAGAGATGGACGATCTGGAGAGAAAAGCAAAACCAGAAATGTTTTCTTCCTAAGCATTGACCCATTTCCTCTTCCCTTTCACACTTCACCATCCCCCAACCGCACCTCCAAAGCAGCTCATTTACATCCCTTCCCACACTGCTTCTAGGGGCTGCCATAGAGGGACTTGAACACGCACACTCACACGGAATGACAGGATGATTGTATAAACACACTGTAAGTCACAGCAGAGAATAGAGACTGTCTATCAGCACATTCACTCTCTGTGAATAGTGTGTTTCCCTAGACTAATCCAAGCTTTCTTCTTACCCTAACCAAGGTTGAAATGATAACATCTTGCCATCTGAATCTCTCTAGGCAAGAGCTTTGGTTTTGTAGTGCAGAACCTTTTACCACTCTGGTCTCCCAGCTCTTTTGTTCTATACTAGATTTGAAACTCCAGGTCACATGTGGAGTTGACAGGACTCATCTTTGTTAACTGTCCAAATCAGGATCTAGTTCCCCAAAACTTATATCTTCCTTTTTTTCTTAGTTTAATTCCTTATTTCGATGGACTGCATTACATTGTCAAACAGCTTTCTAGGAGGACAAGCAGAAGTGGCAAACCTCTGTCTGTCTGTCTGAAAATACTCTGGCAGATTAGGTCAGGGTAAACATGGGATAAAATGTAAACTTGAAGGACATTCCTCTTCTATCTGAAAGCCTCTTACTGCTGATAAGACCCTGGCCGCGCCCAAGGAGCTCACGGCTCACTCCTCCACAGGTGAGCCATTTTTTCCTTGCTTGGAGAAGAATGCTGAAGATTTTTCTGCTTGACATTTTTGGAATTTAAATTGGATGTGTCACTAATGAGTGCCTGTTTGCTTTCCTGGGGGCTGAATGTGGGTTCCTGCATGTATTCTACCACTTAGCTACACCCCCAGCCCAACTCTTGCCTTTTATCTGCTCAGGGTACACAGACTGGGGTTGTTCCTGCCTCTACCAGACCATCGGATCTGAACCCCAAGCCACCTGGGGCCCCAACAGCAGGACCGTAGCATCCCTTGAGACCTCCCCAGCAACAGGCAGAGTACCCTTCCACCCCACCGTGCATGCCAACATGCTTCTAGCCCTGCTCTTCTTCTGGACATTGAAATATAAATATTTCTCTCACTGGTTATTATCAATTGTCATTCCTGACTACTTCTCCTCCAGGAAATCTGGGAAGAAGTGTACGGAAAGCACTAGAATCGGAGTGTTTGTAGACTTTGTTTGATCCCCAGACTTCATAACTAACTACAAAATGGAAAACAAAACTAGGTCTCTTCCCTGGGCTGGGGAGATGGCTCAGTGGGTAAAGGGGTGCTGGTCACCGAGTCTGATAACCTGAATTCAGTCCCTAGAACCCATATGGTGGAAGGAGAGCCAATTCCTCTAACTCCACACGCCAGCCATGCCCACTCTCAAAATAAAATACTAACTGTAACTTAAAACAAACAAACAAACAAAAAACACAAATAAAAACCTCCTGCTCAGCAATAACTTACCTGTTTAAAAGAGTCCATTCACCTGTTCAGTTTCAGGGTCCAAATCAATATCATAAAAACAGGGCCGGGTAGGGAGTCCAGGCATGGTGCTCATCTATAATGCAAAATAGCATTAAAAATGAACTTAAGGAGATTTTTCCTTCTACCTTCCCTACTATGCCTTGTGCACAAGGCACAGCATCAGATACATCTTTACAGCCATCAATAAAATAGATGATGCTCTTCTTGATACATATTAAAAACCTAGCCATTGATCCTAATATAATAAGAAACTCATGTCCTTCTGCAAACCAAATGCTGGGCCTCACTCTGCTCTTGAACATGGACAGCTGTAGCCAGGAACATGGTCCTACCCGCATCCTGCATCGGCAGGTGCGGGAAAGGCCGAGCAGGCATCATTCCCGCTTCAGCTCGGGTTTCACAAGACCAAAGCAAGGTGAGGCATACCTGTAGTCCTAGCACTTGGGAGGCTGAAGTAGGGCTGCTGAAACTTTAAGGCCAGCGTGGGCTACACAGCAAAATCATCTCTTAAAACAATATGAAATCAATCAACCTAAGGAGGGACAGGGATGGTGTTTGTTTTGAAATGATCTCTCAGCAAGCCTTGCACAGAAGCCCATGTGATTTCTGCTGCAGTAACAATGACATGACAATCCGCCTCCTTTAACTCTGGCCAAGACATTTCTGTATATAACCTGGATGGTTTTACGACCTCTATTCTTACTGATCTCACAGGCCTTCTGCAACTAAACTTAAATGCTTATGTGCTATTTTTGAGCTTGCTTCTTTTCTGAAGAAGTGGTTTTGCCACTTATCTGCTTAGATGCAAATTCATATGGCTTGTAAGGGAAAACTCAGTATATATATTTTTTTGTCACAATGCCATGTATAATGAACACACACACATTCCAGATCAGACCTAGAAAGGAAGATAGCTGAACCTGAACTTCTAAAGCTTCATTATAAAAATGTCATAAAAAGGATGAGTCATCTTCTGTAACATAAAACATCCATATTTGAAGAAAACCTAATTCTGACACCTGAGCTCCAATCAATACTCTCCATGACAAACTACAGGAACCGGACAACTGGTTTCTATTCTTGCATTCTGTAAGAAATAAGAAGTGCTGAGTATAGAGACAAGTAGAGGAAAGGAAAGGTTTTTGCTGTAGACTTAAAGGAAAATTCAGCAGATGGCATTAAAAAGGCAAAGGATGGCTGCTCACTGACCCAGATACGCATGTGAGCACCGGCAGAAAATTCTAAAGACGGCTCCCAAAGCAGCAAAAAGTAAGATATTCAGTGCTTTTATTTTTTTCCCAAATAGGAAGATCTGCCTTGTATCAATATTGGTCACTGATAATCAGAAAAGAGGAAGATGGGTTGGAGAGCTGGCTCTGTAGTTACAGCACTTGATGCTCTTCCAGAAGATCCGAGTTTGGTTCCCAGCACCCACATTATGTAGTAATAATAAACCATTTTTTTTAAAAAAAAGATGATGGCATGTATACATATATGCAAACCTAGATATATAAAACTCTGAAAAGAAGTCACGATTCTCCAAAGTAATACACACACACACACACACACACACACACACACACACACACACGCACACCTGCATATCCTCTGAGCTCTGCTGGAACTCTAATAGCAACCAGGAGTCATTAAAGGTTGTTTGGTTTTTGTCAGTATAGTTGTCATTTGTAGCATGGACCATAGGTCTACCCCCAGCACTACAGAAAACAGAATTAATCAATAATTAATCCAGATGATTATGTGAAAACCTCTTGGTCCAAGTTCAAGGCCTCTGTCATGTACTTTGTTCTCAGTCAGATGGTCTTGTGCTGGGTAGGTTGCTACTTTCTGATCTACAAGCAGATGGGATACTCAATGGTTCAGGCAATTTCCTCCTTTAATCTGTAAGGTGAGTAACCACTCGACCAGGTGTGGTGGCTCATGCCTGTAATCCCAGCACTTGGGAAATTGAGGCAGGAGTTGCTTTGAGTTTGAGGCCACCCTGGATTACCCAGTGAGGTACAGGCCAGCCTGGGCTACCTGGCTGAAAGTGAGACCCTGTAGCAAAAAGCCAAAACACAGAAAGAGAAAACATTGTATAACTCATTTAACTTGAAGTATAAATAAGCAAACTCATTGTATGTGTGTGTGTGACTGATTAATGGGCATGGTTTTGTTTTGCTGTTTGTTTGGAGACAGGTTCTCATATTGTGCCCAGGCTGACCTTGAACCTGCATAGGGCCAAGCCCTATGAATTTTTGATCCTCGTGCCTTTACCTCCCAAGTACTAGGAATATAATAGTTTATCACCACAGCAAGCTCCATCCATTGGCATTTTAATGAATTTCAAAAACATCAAACTCTCAGAATTTCAAATATAAGTTCTAAGCCTGCCTATAAGATACTGGTTGGGTAGAGCCTCTCTCCTTAGTTCCTGAGGCTGTTGAGAGGACCCAATTAATCTGTATAAAGTACTCAATAAACATTAGAAAAGATGTCAGTTATGCCCCCACCAGATGGAGGTCATTTTCTGCACACCTCCCCCCATAGATCTCCAAGTCTATGGATACTCAAGTCTTTATTTGCATATAATCTGTTCACACTTTCCTGTGTACTTTAAATAACTGTCCCTAGGGAAACTGAATCTTGTTTAGTAAATAGACAACCACAGCATTACACTTCAATTGGCACCAACATGGAGGATTAACCAGGACAGGCTTAATTTCATCTTTCTCCTGAGCAGTGAACTCTACTAGTCTGGAATTTTCTAACAGCCCGAGCAACACCTATCAGATGAGAAGCACAGATGAGCAGTCTCCACTCCTGCAGCCCCCACTTACTGTTCCTACTAAAGGGTACAGGAAACCAGCCCCAACGCTGGCACGGATGTCACGAACAGGCAGAACGAAGCCAGTGGGCACACCTTTTTGCTCTGGGTTATGAGACAAAGACAAGTGTGTTTTGGCCATGCAGATGGGGAGATTCCCAAAGCCCTGGGGAGAAAAGGAAAGAGGTTTTAAAAGGGAACAGATTATGAGATGAAGAACATCTAGACTGGGGCTGGAGAGACAGCTCAGTGGTTAAGAGCACTGGCTGCACTTGCAGAGGACCCAGGTTCAGTTCCCAGCATCCACATGGCAGCTAACAACTGTCAATAATTCCAGTTCCAGGGGATCTGACACTCTCTTCTGGCCTTTGTGGGCACTGTATGCATGTAGTGCACTTATAAATGTACAGGCAAAACATCATAGACATAAAACCAGACCAACTAGACCTCACAAAGCTGCTGGGATAGCTGGCTCCCTTCATACCCATCTCTACCTTCTTACACTCCAGCTTAATTGTGGCAGACAAAGAAAGAATCTGATGGTATGGACAGTCTACAAGTGACTACGTTATTTCCACCTACAGAGTTGGGATCGGAGACAAGAGCCAAACTGGAGAGGGGCTCTCAATATGCTGGCACACCATATTTCCTCCTGGGTTCTCTACATCTCATCAACCACCTACAGGCAGATGAAGAACGTAGGACTAGAACCCCTAACCCCGACCCAGCATTTGGGAGGAGAGAAGGCTGCTACTCGATGAAGTGAAGCCATGCGAGCTTGTAGAGCTGGGAGAACTCAGGCTTCAGACTGCTAACACTTACCTGCTTTGTGTAGACTTCTGCTTTGTGCTGAGCTTCAGGGAGCAGTTCGATGTCATCTGCCCCGTAGATCTTCTGTGCAATGATCCTGATTTTATCTTCAACCGGGAGCTAATAATGAGAGGGAGAGGAGACTGTGATTAGACAGGCGTAAGGATTCTTAGCAGGGACATTACAGGTTAGTGTTCCCAAAGGGGATTCAAGATGGTTTTATATACTTCTGGCATGCAAATAATTTGAGGATTACTGCATCAGAAACATTACTTATTGGAGGTGGTGGGACCGTGCATATAGCACTCTACTAGGTGTCTGGTTTTGTGGCAATCACCTTTACCTGAATTTTAATATCAAGCCTCATATTTGATAAGTGGAAAATATCTCAGATGTAAAGTTGCTGTCTAACTATATAGATATGTAGATGTACATACACACATACATAAACACTACACTAAAATTAGTCCATTTATCTGGCTTTCTACTCCCTGGCAACTGAGGCTGATATTATACAGGTTTGTTCTTTGAAAAGGGCAATAATCTACCTATAAAAATATAAACTCTACTTTTAACAAAACAGTGAGTGCTTACAGAGGAAGGGGCTTTATTTGTTTTTTGTCCTGTTTTGTTTTTTAGTATTTTTAAGACAGGGTCTCCCTATAGCCCCAACTGGCCTGGAACTCTCTGTGTAGATCAGGCTGGCCTTGAACTCACAGAGATCCACCTGCCTCTGCCTCCTGAGTACTGGGAATGAAGGCATGTGCCACCAAGCAGAGCATGAAGGGGCTTTATATAACGGACATGAATAGAGTGAGTTCTCAGAAGCAACTTTAGAAAGATGCAGCAGATGATATTCATATGTATCTTCTAATTGGAGCTTATGAAATGCCAAGGCACATTTAGAACTTCAGAAGCAGAAGCTCTTTGGTTGAGGCTTAAGACTCACAAATGCTGAATAAGACAAAAAGTGGCAGCCTCCTGTTTGGTTAGAGCAGGGAAGACCTCCGTGGAGAAGTGGGTTATAACGGCCTCATCACCCCACTTCCTCCAGGGTGCCTGCCAACCCTCAAGGCCTGGGGTTCCCGAACTCAGGCACCGTGGGTGTAGGCTTGGAGGAGGAATCTGCAAGTTCTTTCCATTTGTGTGCACATTTATGTTTATGGCATTTTCTAAAAAGATGTTTCTTTGGATAGATTTGCAAACCCATTAACAAAACCAAAGCTCAAAAGGAGAATGTCAGTATCAACAGGGGAATGCTAATTAACTCTGTTATATCTGCATGGAGCAAAGAGCAAAAACAGAAATGCTAAAACGCAGAGTAAAGGGTTTCCTTTGTCAGCTGTGTGCGTCTGTGTTTGCGTGCGTGCACTTGTGTGGGTGTGTGCGTGTGCACACCGGGGCCAGGGTAATGTAAGGTGCCTCTCCTCCATAACTCTCTACCTTATATTTTGAGTCAGGGTCTCTCGCTGAACCTGGACCTAGACTGGTTGACTACTGAAATCCAGAGTCACCTGTCTCTACCCCTCCCCTCCAGCACTGGGGTTACAGACATGCACTACTGTATCTGCTGGGTTTTTATAACATCTTTTTTGGAGACAGGGTCTCTGTAACCCAGCTGGTCTCAATCCTGACTCAGCTTCCTGAATGCTGGGGTTACAGCTGAACACCAACTCTCCCCACACTGTAACGTCTGTATTTTGTTTTATTATTTATTACCGTGGGGAGGTATTTTTGAGACAGAGTCTCTCTGGGACTCACTATGTAGATCAAATAGGCCTAAGTCTGAACTCAGGTCAGGCACTTACTGAGTGAGCTACCTAACCCAGACTCTTTCCAAAATTTTTGTGGCTGTTTCCAAAGTCTCTGGTTACCTTTGAAAAACCAAATCAAAAAGGAGCCCAGAGGACAGAAGCAGAATGAACCACAATGTACAGCCCATGTTCTCAACAGTTTTCAGTGACCATAGACAGACTACACAATGTCCAACCACATTCTGAAATATGGCCCTATAATAAGAACAATATTTTCTGAGCTAACTGCATAGTATCACAGGGCAAAGTGCTTCTGCCTGGCCAGATGTAATTCACTTGACTCAGTGATAGAGAAGATGCTGATGCCTATGGAGGTGTTTTGGTGCTGAAGATTTCTCTGAACTTTAGGTAGCATGGTATCAAGAAGTAAGCTTGGGAGCACCCTTCTTTGCTGTATTATCAAGAAGTTTTCTGAGCTTGATATGGCCCCTTGCCAATTTGCTACCACATGGCCTATGCCTTGGGTGAAAGGCTCAGTGGGTTGCACACTTAGTTCCACCCCAACCCTCTCTTCTGCCAGCAAAAGGACTTATTCTGTGAGTTTTCCAAAGGTTGGGTGTGAGCAAGCTCCCCAGGGATTCTTGCTTGCAAATAAGAGGCAATGTATATTTGTCAAACATCTAGAGCTGAGCGTCCACTGTGGTCAGTGTACTTCACCCACATGAGAAACAGACTACAAGGCTGAAGCTGCTAACTAAACCCAAGTTCCATACAAAGGGATCTTCACACAAACTTCATTCTGTTTTTGTTTGGTTTTATAGGCACATAGTAAGTAACCCACCTTGAGGTCATAGAGGAGCTGGAAGCTGCTGGGGGCCTGTGCTGCTCTCTGGACAGCCTGGGCCAGGGCTAAGGCACCCTTGCCCCCTTCGGCCCAGTGAGTGCATTTGACAGCGTCAAAAGCCCCATGTTCTCTGGAGAGGCGGCCAATGAGGTCCAGCTCAGCATCTGTATCTGTCCTATAAAGGGAGTGCTTCATGTTTAAGAACAGCCAGTAGCATAAGAGGTAAAACTGGTCTTCGTGCCATCAAAACCCATGTGGATTACCACTGATGAGTGGACCTCATCAATCCTGCCTGGTTTCAATCCCAGTTCCATAACCAACAAGTGATGGTGACTTTTGGCCAGTTATGCCAACTGTACTTTCTTGGTTTCCACAAGGATAAAACGAATAAAATCACAGCACTATGTCACGAAGATATCATGAGGTTTAGATGGCAAAGTACTTGGAACATTCCCAGCACACCACTGAGAATCAGTAAATACTACCTTTGAAAAACGTTGCTTCCCATTCCGCTGTGGTGGAGCCATTATAACAAAACCCCAAACAGTGATACAAACAACCCACATGAGTTCTTGCATGAACACTTTCTAGCTCAATACATTCAACTACCGAGATAATACTCCACTAGACCCAGTGAAATGCTGTGGGAATGCTGTGGGCTCTGCAACTCTGTTAGCACAAAAGGCCTAGCATGACCAAAAAGAACATTTCATGTCAATCTTGTGTGTTCTCCACTGCATTTAGTGAAGAAGAGGGCCCCTGAGTGCTGGAGAGATGGTTTAGTGGTTAAGAGTACTGGCTGCTCTTGCAGAGGACCTGGATTCAATTCCCAGCACCCACATGTTGGTTAACAACTATCCGGAGCTCCAGATCAAGAGAATCAGATGCCCACTTCTGTCCTCTGTGGGCACTGCATGACACAGGTGCACTTGCACACATGCAAGCAATAAACTCATAACATAAAATAAAAAATAATAAATATTTTCTTAAAAAAGAAGAAGAGGGCCCTTGAGAGCTAAATCTGACTTCTGAACCCTCAGTGGGTAAGGCAGCGAGGCAGCAAGTCTGCTGTGATACACACGGGGCCTTGATCACAAGCCTAAACCACAAGTTAGAACCAACAGAGTCACTGAACAACAACGAAGTTGAGAGCAGCACCTCACAATTTGCTACAGGACATGTGTTCTGGCATTTTGTACATTCCTCCATTCCTGTACGTTTTACACTTACTTGAATGCATTCATGGCCACTACTACAGGCACTCCAAACATTCTGGCATTTTCTATTTGTTTCCTCAGGTTACTAAAGCCTTTTTCAACCAGCTCCAGGTCCTGTAAAACAGAAGGTCTATAAAGTCAATGCAAAGAATAACTGCTGAATCTTTTCACAAGAGAAACTGCCCCTGGGGCACAGGAATGCACACCTGAGATACCAGCTGTCAGGAAACTGAGGCAGGAGGACACAGCCTGGCTACATAGCCAGTCCTTGTTTCAAAAAAAAAAAAAAAGGAAGGGGGAAAAAAGGAAGTAAGTCTGAGCCAGAAGACGTTCACAGTCAGGGCAAGAAGAGAAGAGAGAAGGCCAGGCACGCACCCCTCACAGCACCGAGCCCGTGCTGTGGAGGAGGGAGATGCGACACAGCCCGCCCACAGCACGAGAGAAACAGCGCTGTGCTTCCGCACCTTGCAAACACGAGAGCAGGGTGTCTTATATCATTATGCCACATATTAATGGTTTCTCTGTTGCTTGAAGATTAGTTCATTGCCTCCACCTAAATTATACATACAACCTGTGTTTACTCATCTGATGACCTCCCATGGTACAACAAAACAAAGGGATTCTTAGTACAGAACAAACCATTTGATGAAAAGCCCACGACAGGGTCTGACCATACCTTTGGCATTGTCTCAGAGATCTGGCACCATCTTCTGCAAGCACCTGCTCATGTGCGCATGCACACACACATACATCTACGCACACAAATAAAAATAAATTTTAAAGAAAAGGAGGCATGGTGCTGCATGCGTGAGGTAGAGGCCAGTGGATCTCTGTGAGTTTGAGGCCAGTCTGGTCTACATATTGAGTTCCAGGCTCCCAGGGCTACACAGTGAGGCCCTGTCATAAAAAAAGGGGGCAGGGGCTGGAGTGGAGAGATGGCTCAGCAGTTAAAGAGTGTGTGTACCGCTCATTCAGAGGACCTGAGTTTGGTTCCCAGAACCTGTATCAGACAGCTTATAATTGCCTGTAACTCCAGCTCTAGAGAGATCTGACACCTCTGGCCTCTGCAGGGCACCTGCACCCATGTGTACACACCCACATTACCCCTCCACCCAAATGCAAACACAATGAGCTGGGGATGTAGCTCAGCTGGTAGAGTGCTTGCCTCATATGCATGAAGCCCTCAGTTTGATCCCCAGCAGCACATAGGTGTGGTAGTATACACCTATTGATCCCAGGACTTGAGGAACTGAAGCCAAGGAGGTTCAGAAGTTCAAGGTCATCCTCATCTATATTGAGTTTCTTGAAACCAGTCTGTACTATGTGAGGCTACCACAAAAACAAACAAACCTTTCAAACAAGTTTTAACTGGTATGATGGCACCTACCTGTAGTCCTAGCTATAATACTATGGATGACTGCAAGTTTAAGAGAATGTGATGGTGCATGCCTTTAATTCTAGCACTTGGGAGGCAGAGGCAAGTAGATCTCTGTGAGATGGAGGCCAGTCTGGTCTACATAGTGACTTCCAGGCCAGGTGGGGCTATAGGAAGACCCTGTCTCAAAAAGACAAAAAAATAAAAAATAACAAAAACAAAAAAAGAGGTTATTCTGGACAATATAATAATAGTCAATCATTCTCTCTGTCTCTCTCATTCAAATACTATAAAATCTAAAATTTAAGGGGAGTAAAACTTTTTGGGGGCCAGGCCTAAAACTCCCTGTGAAGACCAGGCTGGCTTTAAACTCAAAGGGATCCTCCAGCCTCCATTCTTCAGTGCTGAGATTACAGGTGTGTGCCCGAATGCCCAGTTAAGGAAACATTTGTTGCTTATTTGTTTGCTTGTTTGCTTACTTATTAACAGGTCTTACTATATTTTCTGGGGTCCTAGAACATGTGATCCTCACCTCATCCTCCTGAGTGTGTGGATTACAGGAGTGGGTCACTATTCTTGGACTGCAACATACCTTTAAATATATTTGCTGCAGTATTGCTTTAAAGCATTCAAAAATTGTAAACACTAACCTCCTTTAATAGCGAACCAAGGCAAGGAAGTTATAAACATAAATGTTCATCACACAGACGTTATGAACACTGACACCTATCTGTGTTAACATGGAGCCTATTCAAGGTGTGCTAAAGTTGCAAAGCTATGGAGAGCCTAATTAACTCTATTAAAAAGTTTTTAAAAATTACATTTATTTCTGTGTGTGAGAGGACAAGCATGGGCCATGACCCAGGTGTGGAGGTCAGAGGATAACTTGCTGGAGTTGGTTCTCTCCTTCTAACACAGGGGTCCTGGAGATCTAACATGGGGTCATCAGGCTTGGTGGTATGTACCTTTACTGGCCAAGTCATTTCATCAGCCCTAATTCTATTTTTGGATGAACAAAAAACCACATGTATATATTTTAAAAATTTTGTTATTTTTTGAGACAGGGTCTCACTATGTAGCTCTGGCTGGTCTGGAACACACTATATAGACTAGGTTGGCCTGGAACCAACAGAGATCTACCTGCTTCTGTCTCCCAAGTGTTTTGGGCATGCACCGACACACAAAAAAAGTTTTTTGATTTGGGTGGTCTCATGTAGCCCAGGCTGGCCTCAAATTTGCTATATTATATAGCTGAGGATGACCTTGAATTTCTGTTCCTCTAGCCTCTATTTTCCAAGTGCTGTGATTACAGGCATGTACAAGAATGCCTGGTTTTATGCGATCCTAGGGATTAAACCTAGGGCTTCATGCATACTTTGCAAGAACCCTATTAGAAATTTCTTTAAATGTTGAAAACTATGTACCAGCTGTTAAAAGAACTCTAATCCTTTACATTCTTGTAATGCTATTTTACTTTTTTTAAAGACAGGATATGTCACTGAAAAATACATTAAGGGGTTAGCTATGGTTGCAGATCAGCATGCACAAGATTCTGGGGTTGAACCCAGCACTTCAATAAAACAATAAAAAAATATTAAAAATTACCAAAGTATTAAGAATTAAAAAAATACACACAAATATATATAATTTCCTTTTATAAAATCACATGCTGGATCACAAGGAAAACTGAGCCGTATTTACTGCTTGTTTTTTGGGTGCCTAAAACAGCAGGGAAAAAAAAATAGGCTAAAGGCGGAAAAGAGAATCTTATAAATGAGGTTTACACTTTTCTCCATCTGATAATTATAAACTGAGGCTAGGCTTAATCTAATCTAAGGGAATAAAAAGCACTGCTAATTTTCTTAAATCTCTAGTCACATAAAACCAATTAATACATAAGACTGATTGAGAACAGTTTAAAGAAGCAGAATTTCTTAAATGAAGACACCAGCTGGGCTCGTTTGGGGCAGTCACTGTAATTAGATACAGGAAAGGCTGTGGGGTGGCAGGAGGGCCAGAACTGTGAATTCCCCTCCTACGCGCGTATCAGTCAGATGACCATAAAAGGCAAATAGTAACTCAAAAAGACAGGCAGACTTGAGGCACCAACAATCCTTTTTCTGATCAATTTTGCAAACTTCATTTGGAGACTGCAGTGACCCTGTACTGCCTGATAATGCAAAACCTTCCAAAAAAGCAGAGAAACTGAATTAACAGTGACAACAACTGACCATGCATCTTAGCCAAGGGCCTATCTGTTATATAACCATTCACAGGGCCCCTAGGGACGTTTCATTGATGGTAAATGATATCAGTATGAAGAGAATTGAGCTCACAACTGTTCTTTGGGTTCCTGCCCAATAGACCAAATCGGTTTATGGAAGATGTGCCTGCAAAAATCAAGCACGAGCCTCACTCTATCTTGAGCCTTTAAAGTAGATTTGGATCTGGAGAGGAAAAGGTTATTTCTAAAGGTCCCATGTTGCTTCTGATTTAAATGGCTTTTGGAACTTATCCAGTCAATGTAAGGAAGACAATGAAGGAAACCTCGATCAGTCTAGAACAGGGATTCTTAGTCCAATACTACCATCATTTTAATTAGGGGGTGTTGGAGTGGTGAGCACTGCCCTATGCAACATCTCTGGCTTCTACCCACTAGAAGCCAGTAACACTCCCTGCTCCACCTCCCTCCCCAGATGTAACAATAAAAAATGCCTCTCTAGCTGGGTATAAGGGTACATGCCTGTACTCTTAACACTTAGGAGACTGAGGCAAAGGATCATGAGTTCAAGGCCAGCCTGAGCTAAATAACAAACAACAAAAAGTTTCCAGATATGGTCAAATGCCCCCTGGGAGTCAAGCTGCCCATGAAAAACTGGCCTCTGGTCTACAGCACCGGTCACTGCCACTCTACACCAGGAAATTAGACTACCTCAACCTCTGGCACACTGCAGGCCTTTGGCATCCTGCCCTCCCAGGAACCCTGGGTTGGAGTGATTTTCCCTTTTGTTCTTCATGGCCAGACTGAGAAATGCTGATTTGGGATGTGGCACTGGCTAGGAGAAGTGATCAGGATTAGGTGAAGTTACCTCCTCTGTGTACGCCTTGGGAAGGGGCAGTCCAGCAGTGACCTGGAAGGAAAGGAAACAATCAGGTGTCTATCCCAGTTGCTGTTAGGCTGGAGCTTAAATGGCATTATGACAGGGCAGAGGCTGCATGCTGGAGCAGATACCCACTAGTGTGAAGGTGTTTTCTGCCCTAAAGACTTGGGGCTTGAGACTAGTCACAGAACACAGAAGAAAGATTGCTGAGCAGAGTGGCCCTTTGGGGCGTAAGGTGAGAAGGGAGAGCTCTACGAAGGCTAAGGTAGATGGAACATGCTTCCAGGACAGTGACACTGTGAGTGCTGTGCTGTCACACGGCAGTGGGGCAGAAATAAAGGAGAGTGGGGTGAAAAGGCAGCTGCCAGCCCTGCAAATGCCACCTTGGGTATCTGAGCTCAGGCCTATGATAAGTCTGCTGCCTACGCGCAGGGGCCTGAACTGTGATGCAGGACACAAGAATGGCCAAACAAGAGCCAGGAGTGGTAGTGTGCACTCATCATCCTAGTACTTGGGAGGCAGAAGCTGGAGGATCAGTTCAAGGTTCTCAGTGACATGGTGAGCTGCAGGCCAGTTGAGTCTGGGTTATACGAGGGACTTTCTTCCGCTGTGGTATAGTGCACTTAAGAGACTGAAAACATTGTTCACTGTGCAGAGGGGCTTGGACCCTAATGGTGGCAGCTCGGTGATCTGAGTGGGAGCTCAGCCCTGCTACACGGGATAAGCAAAGGGCCCAAGGTGCTGATGCACTGACCACTGTGGGCAACAGTGTAACTAAGAAGCCTCTTGTTGGGTCCTCTTCTACTGCTCAGGGGGACTATGTGCTACAAGCCCAGAAGGGCCACATGTTGACTGGGCAGGAAGCAGGGAGCCTACGTGTGCGTGAAACGTACACGCAAAGCCTCCTCTCAGCACCACCAGGGTAGGTGCGAGCATTATTACTGTGAGGCTCCCAGGCCTGTCCAACCTTTTGACAGTACAATACAATGTTGTTACCTACAAAATTCACACTCAAGAACTGCACAGTGGAATCACAAAAAACAACAAAACTCTCAAACCCCTTAAATCTCAATGCTTTAAGTAAGTTTAAGGTTTCGTGTTGGACTGCAGGCACAGCTAGCCTTGGGTGCGGGCAGGACGGATCTGCGATGGTGAGAGCGTCTTTGGCATCTTACGGAACTGAGATGCTTGAAGAGATGTTGGGCCAGTGCCCTCAGTGTGGTCTGTGCACCTCAGCCTTCCGGGGAGTAGGCCAAAACTGCTTTCTCAACAGTGCTAAGATCTTGTACCCCTCTTCTCTCACCGAAGTACATGCACTCTCCAGGGGTTATGTACCATACGATGGCACAAGAGATCACATGCAGAAAACAATTCAACTGTCTCTAGTGAATTGACAGAGATCAGAAAAATGGACAGTGTCTATAAAAACTCAGTAACCTTTCATTTAAAAAGTTCTTTAGAGGCTGGAGAGATGGCCTAGCCATTAAGAGTACTGGCTGCTCTTGCAGAGGACCTAGGTTTGATTCCTAGCATCCACATGGCAGCTAACAACCATTCCTGACTCCAGTTCCAACACTCTCTTCTGGCCTCTGCAGGCATTGCATGACATGGGCACATGTACATACATGCAGGCAATATATCCCCACACATAAAATA
Organism: Eospalax fontanierii; assembly: GCA_035773235.1. NCBI lineage: Eukaryota > Metazoa > Chordata > Mammalia > Rodentia > Spalacidae > Eospalax > Eospalax fontanierii. The sequence continues at coordinate 46,874,658 of CM069536.1, read as the reverse complement.
ATAAATAAAAAAATTTAAAGTTCTTTATGTTAATATGCAACTCATTTCTAATTCTGAATATACTGAATAGTAGTAGCTATACCTCACATAAACAAAGGCTCTTCTAGAATTTCAGTTATTCTCAAGAGTAAAAAGATGTTCTAAGTGGTAAAGTACTCACCAAGTATGAGCAAAGCCTTCTGGGTTCAATTCCCAGTAGTACAAAATAAATAAACTTAAAAAGTCTAAGGCCAAACATTTGAGAATTTCTACATAAAAACAAATGTTTGTCACTACACTAAGAAACATTTTATTCTGTACATGAGAAAAGTCTTGTGTTCTAAGTTACAATAGCAGAGGCTAAAGGATAGGAATCTAAGGGGCTGGAGAAATGGTTCAGTGGTGAAGAGCATTCATTGGCTGCTCTCCCAGAGGCCTGGGTTCAGTTTTCAACACCCACACCGTAGTTAACAACCACCCTTAACTCCAGTTCCAGGGGATCTGAGGCCCTCTTCATGGGCATTGCACGCACAGGTGTACTTACATGCATGCAGGCAAAACACTCATACACATAAAATAAGCATTTTTAAAAAGGACAGGGATTTAATAGTACAGTGATTGATGAAGAGTACTACCACTTTATGTTAGTCTGAAGAAAAGATTCAAGAATACTTGAGCAGGGAGTTTAATTTCTAAGTGGAAGTTCAGGAAAAAAACGGGAGTTGGTGCTGACCTAAGTGAGTCCACCTTCTGCCTCTACCAGCCAGTAGTCCTGAGTGACCTGCTGTTTTCCTTCACCTGCCTCAGCTGGCCCCATTCGCCTGCTGCAGGCTGTCAGGACCCTGTCCAGCAGGAACTACTTAAGCTGACTTTGCCTCAGGCTGGCTGCCAGTGTTAATATTAAAAAGAAAAATGGGATTCAGATTTACAAAGAATGGGCTGACAGGGAGTTTTCTGTCAGTAGGGCCAAGCATAAGCCCTTGGAGGGGTTTAGATACTACTGGGCATTTTCCTCAGAAAGGCAGGCCACAAAGCCAGTCTGCGCCCGCAAAGCCAGTGCAGGAGCTGTCTGGCCACTCCCTGCTTTTGACACTGTGTCCATCATGAGGATAAGAGCAGTGGAATGCAGACCCCAAAGCACACCCTTCAAGCCTTTGAACATTCCTGACAACCAGACTCTTCCAGGCCCTGGTCCTCACCGTGGGGCCGCCCCCATGCATCTTAAGAGCCCTGACGGTGGCAACCAGCACCACCACGTGAGGCCGAAGACCAGAATACCGGCACTTGATGTTGAAGAACTTTTCCATTCCAATATCTGCACCGAATCCTGCTTCAGTCACTATAGGGAAGAAGAGAAATTGTAAAATTGCCACTATATCTCCTGGATGTTAAGAGATGATCCATCCACTGAGGTTGCACAAGAACTCACCTACAAAGCCCTCAGGGCCAACAAGCTTGAGTGCAATCCGGTCTGCAATGATGGAGGAATTCCCATGTGCAATGTTGGCAAAAGGTCCAGCATGGACAAACACTGGAGTGCCCTGTGGAAACCAGGACAAGGTGACTGAAGCTGTTAACCTAACTTCATGATGGGTCACACAGCCAAGGGTAGAGGATTTAACTGGAATCTGAAAAACCTTCTACAGGGAAAACACAAAGCCCCCTCTTTAATGTGGCAGTGCTGGGAATCGAATTCAGGGTCGCATGCATGCTCTATGAAAGAGCTCTGCTCCCAGCTCCAACTGTAAGAAAGAAGATGAGTAGCAGGTAAAGGTTTCTAGAGGCTGCAAGATGGCTCAGCAGGTGAAGGTGCTTGCCTGAGGCCTGAGTTCAATTCCCAGAACCCATGTAAAGGTGGAAGGAAAAAACCAAGTCCACAAAGTTCTCCTCTGATCTACATGTATGTGCCATGGCGCACCCCCCTGTCCCGCCATACCATACACACACACACACAGATGTAATCATAACTGATTTAAAAAAATCTTAAAAAGAAATAAAACAGGTTTCTGATTACTCAAGGAAAGTGAATTTTATAACCTGGCTCTGAAGGTCAAGTGAATTCTAGACCCGAAGTGTTACTCTGCTCACCTCTAAGGTCTGCATGAGATTGGGCTTGATTGCATCCTTCATCAGTACTGTCAGCGCCCCACTCACACCCTGCATGACAAGCACATGAAGCATCAACTCAAATCAGCAGAAAACCAACCTCCCAACACGCAAACCTGGCCCGCCGGCTCTTCTCGTTCATCTTAGACACCTTGGAGCACTGTGTACTTACACCTAATTTCAACCATCTTTTTCTTGGCTATACTAGGAAGGCATCAGTTATTTTAAGCTGGGAAATGAAGCAGAATGAAACTGAAACTCTCACAGGCTCTAAAAAGCATGCAGCCCTGGAGACAAGTACCTCAATCAAGCCCTGAGATGGCTGATTCCGGGACTCCACTCAGACCAGTTTAGAGCACAGGCTAGTTCCCACAGCAATGAGTTATTTATAACCTTGGTATCCGGGTGGAAATGGGCAGAAACTAAATTCAGTGCACGTTTCCCAAAGCTGTAACTAAAATGCTAGCCAGAAGTTCAATTCCAATTCTTAAATACCAGATCCCTCTTTTAAGACATTCAGTTATAGCTGAACAAATTAATAACAAAGTTAGATAAAGTGGTGATTCTCACTTATAGTCAATATTAATGAGTTTCTAAATTTAAAGTTTGAGTGTTAAAATTTAAAACACAGATTAACATATTAACTGTGAAAACAAAGTATTTTCTCCCTTTGCTAAATTCATGTGCCATAACACAACTATTCTGGTGTCTGTTGACACAAGCAGACCTTTAAATTTTTTATCTGAGGCAGGTGTGGTGGCTCATGCTTCTAGTTCCAGCATTCAGGATGCTAAAGCAGGAGGATTGCTATGAGTTTGAGGTTAGTAAACTTAGGCTAGATTGAGACCTATCTCAAACAAAGCAAAATCATCTGTAAGAATTGTCACTTCAAAACTCTCATCCCATAGGCAGGTCGGAAATAACCAACAGGGCGAGACCCAGCTAGAAGACCATCAGCCAAACTGGCCAATGAATTCTTCCAAGTCAAATGTCGGAGAGGGAAGAAGTGACTCCAAACTGAGCTACAGAAGCCTCACCTGGACTCCAGGTTGTATGTAAACTGCAGTCACAGCTTGCTCAGGACACTTGTAGGATGAAGGTATCGTTCAAATCACCCAGAACACTGCACTGATACCTATTACTAACCGTGAAGATCTTTTTCTTACAAATTTCATGATTTTTACAATTAGCCAAATCAACTAATGAGTTAGCTCACTGAGGGACCCCTAGGACAGTGGACACTGTTGTATCACCAAACCTGGCACTCACCAGGTCTTCAGCACTGATGGGCTCCCCTTTCTTGCTGGACGCCACCACCATTTTGCCTAGTCTGTCTCTCATGTCTTCCAGAGAACTAGTGAGGGCCAGGACAGCCATGATTTCACTGGCCACAGAGATGTCAAACTGGGCCTGTGGGCAGAATCTTTGTATTAAACCAGAAGTATGAATTACAAAAGACACCCCTTTTGGCTTAAAAAATAGCTTAAAAGGATGGAACAGAAACATTAAAAAAAAATCCTCCAATAGCCAAAATTTATAATTATTCTGAGACCCTGAATAATCACTCTTTAAAAATCAATGTTGCAGGACATGCCTGAAGCCCTGGGTTCGATGTCCAGCACCTTATAAAGCTGGGTGTGATGGTGGGTGCATGTCTAGAATGCCAGCACTTGAGAGATGGGGGCAGAAGATCAGAAGCTAAAGGTCATCCTTGGTTATGAGTTTGAGGACAGCCTGACTACATGAGACCCTGTTTTAACAAAACAAAATAAAATAATCTTCTAGTATGACCAATAAGTTATGAATTTTATTCGTCTAAAGGCTGCTTGGAATCCTAGTTACAGTTTTTCTAACATATAAGGGACAATATAAATGCTCTTACACCAAAGAGACATGCAGCCAAATGCCCACAAAAGAGAAGCAATTTTAATTAATTTATATGCAAGGATGCTCGCTTGAGGCTCTCCACCTCCAGGAAAAGAATGCTGGGGAAACCACACAGGTGACACATGGGGTTTCTTGCAAAAGCTGTCAGGAGTGCTCAATGCCACACCTACTCACTTCCATTTTAAAAGGGAGAAGGCAGAACAACACCTGGAGGTACTGGTTGTAAGGGAGAAGATGGAGGAGGACAGAAGCAGCAGGATCTATTTCCCACAAAGCAATGACTTGGGGAAAAGAATAAATAATTACCGTCCGAGTGTGCCCTTTCTCGGTTGGAGCCTGTCCAATTGTGATCTTCCTCAGGAATCTATCATTGGTGTCCAACACTGTGGTGGAAAGAGAAGATGCAGAACAGTTTTTTAAGAAAAGGAACATAAAGGGATGAGGACACAGTCCAGTGGTAGAGTGCTTGTCTTGTATTTACAAGGTCCTAGGTTGATCCCGAGCACCACCAAGAAAGAAAGAAAACAAGAAGAAACACACCACTAGGCAGGAGAACACTCATCTGTAATGCCAACACTCTGGGGGCTGAGGCTTGAGGATCACAAATTCAAAGCTAGCCTGGTTAGAGAGCAAGACCCTATCTTAAAAAAAATACCACACACACACACACACACACACACACACACACACACACACAAAGCCACTGAAACAAAAGAACCATAAAACTGAAAGCAGCAGAGTTTTAAAAATAACAAGTCTAACTTAGTGACGGTCTATTAATGGATAACAAAGCTAGAATATGATTTAAAAATGACAGCCACATACCAGAAATGTGTAGAGATTTGTTTGTTTGTTTGTTTGAGACACGGTCTCCCTGAAGTCACAGCTAGCCTGGATGGAACTTGCTATGTAGACCAGGCCTCTCTGGATCTCAGAGACTTGCCTGCTTCTACCTGCTTAGTGCTAGGACTAAAGCCATGTGCCACCAAATCCAACTAGGGATTTTAAAAAAATGATTATTTTATTTATGCATTTTTATTTTATGTGTATTTTGTCTGCATGTATGTAAGTGTACTCCCTGCATGCAATGTTCATAAAAGCCTGAACATGGGGGTGGCGGTGGAGAGCTGGAGAGATGGTAATGCCTTCTTCTGACCTCTGTGGGTACTGCATGACAGAGGTGCACTTACACACACGTAGGCAATATACTTGTAAATAAAAACGTAAAATATAAATACATAAAATTAATAAAACATTTTTAAAAAGTCAGAAGATATTGGAGTCCCTAGGATTGGAGCTATGGATGGTTGTTAGCTGTCATATGGATGCTGGGACCTGAACCTGGGTTCTCTGCCAGAGCAGCCAGTGCTCTTAGCCACTGAGCCACCTCTTCAGCCCAGATTTACTTATTATTTTATGTGTTTGTTTGCCTACATGTATGTATATGCACCTCAGAGGTAGAGAGCACTGACCCATTTCTCCAGTCCAGATGACTCTTAATTAAAGCAAAGGAATGTGCATTGGCTGAGTTTTATTCCTTCTAAAGAATATAAACAATTACAAAATCTGGAATCTATTTTAGCACATAGAAAAAATAAAAGGAGGAATCACCTAATCACCTTTTTTTTTAAAAAAAGGCTGAGGTTCACGTTGTTTTGTGGGGTAACTCACTGACCTTGACTCACTGACTCAATTCAGATCAAGAGCAAATGCCTTTGAAATAAACCAGGTAAACAGGCCCTGCCTGTCCTTTAGAACATTCTATTCTGATGACAGCATATGTATTAAATTGTATAACCTTAGATTAACTTGGCAAAGATCAACAAACACAAATCCCACTTCTCAGGACTGTTAACATTTCAGCGTGTTTCTACTTTTGATTTTCTATGTATTGCATTATAAAAAATATTCCATGTATTTGTGGCACAAGACTCTAAGAACCCTTGGAATTTGAAGGGTGACAGATAAGAGTGTCTTGTTACATATTAAAAAAAAAAAAACAAAACCTTTTTGATCACACCTAGGTTATGCCTCAGGAGGGGTCTGGTCACCCAGAAAGGACAAGTGATTAGATGGATAGAACTTTCAGCCCTATCCACAGGCACCTTGACCCAAGAGGATCAGAGGATGGAGAGGAAGATCTACCAAAACCATTATTTTTATTATCACCACCATATATTAGTTGTACAAAAGAATGAGCTTTATGAAAACTCTTGAACAACAAACTTCGATGAGTTCCCAGGCTGGTACACACATGATGCCCTGGGAAGGTGATCCCATGCAGGTCTTCCCTGGGCAAGTGCTTAGCTGTTTCTTTTATAATAAACCAGTAAACCAGAAAAAGGAAAGTAGACAAATGTGGTGATTCCTGCCCGTAATTCCAGCATTTGAGAGGCAAAAGCAGAGGATCAGGAGTTCAAAGTTATCCTTGGCTACACAGTAAGTTCAAAGCCAGCCTGGGCAACAAGATGAAAAAAACAAACAAAAAACCATTAACAGGTACTATGCCAATAAAAATTAGGGACTAGTTGATAAGTTGGCCTTTAGGTACATTCTGCATGACTAGATGAAAATTTCTCCTAGGCAGTGATAAAAGTAGATGGATATACTGTTGGTAGAAAATAAAATTCTAAGCCATGCTAATTGCACATAAAGAAAATGAACATATGGTGGTGAAGCCAGGCAAATGGCTCAATACGTTGAAGGTTGCCTAATTTGTTACAAGAGAATTCAATAAGAGGAGGTATAAAATGATTAGGCAGGCTGAAGAATTACAAGAAAAATTAAGTCATCGGTGCCAGAAGAGTTCTGAGAATAAAGGGCACAGATGATTCAAAAAGCGATTAAACATCATTTCCCACTTCATGACACCAAAGCTTTCTGCATAAAATGAAACTTGAAAAACGTTATTTTTGGTTTATGTATGAACTTCCTTTGAAACCCTCACTTCAATCAACACTGAACAGACAGCAAGATGTTCAACTAGTCCCACATGGGGACATCCACACAGCTACTGAGAAGAGACTGACAAGAGAAGCAAACAATGTGACCCCTGGCCATGCATTAAGTATGGTAATCCCAACCCACGGGCATCCTGGGAGTCCAGGAGGTGTGGTGTCACGAGTGCACTCAGCACTGGCAGCTTGAGCTGGTACCTCTTTGCCATGTTATGGTTTCTGGATCAATATCCAGTCTTGCAAATCTGTTTATCTCATCATCAGTCAGCGTGGTAGGATCGGTCTTGTCAATGCCTAGCCTCTGAAAAGAGGGAATTAAAACATACAATAAGACAAGAGCGTTCACCATCCTGTTTCCTGATTATGGAGCCAATGTGACCAGCGACTTAAGCTCCTGTTGTTGACTTCCCCACCATGGTAAAACTGACTATATCCTGAGCTAAAATAAATGCTTTCTCCCCCTATTTTTCTAAAATCTAAAATTTATTTTTATTTATTTATTTTTTTCCAGACAGGGTTTCTCTGTAGCCTGGCTGGGCTGAAACTCACTATGCAGACCAGTCTGGACTTGAACTCAGAGATCTACCTGCTTCTGCCTCCCGAGTGCTGGAATTAAAGGCATGTACCACCATACCTTACTTTTCTCCCTCTTTAAAAAAAAAAAAAAAAAAAAAAGAGGTAAAACAAAAAGAAGTGTACATTTTTGTAGAAAACTTGAGTTTTATCTTGGGTTAGGATCGTTTTTTAGGAAAAACAAACCATTAAGTCCAGCCTGTAGAATTCCAGCATCCAGAAATACTAGCCATGTTAAAGTCAGAAAGGAAGATGGCGATCCCTCTGGCTCAGCCTGGAGGTTATTCCCGACTCATATGTACAAAGGTATTAGTGATATGTCTCTGTAACTGAGCTTGAGACTTCCTTCAACCCAATTCTGAAACAGCAGGGACAGGAAGTACCCTAAAGCACTTCCTGAGCTACCAAGCATATTGAAACAAAAAGCAATATGCAAAGCTTTTAAAACCAGATTATCAAGAAGCCCAACTTAAAGTTTTAGGAAAGGCAGAAATGAGCAGCAATCATTAAAAACCAATTTAACCTCTTTTACACACTTTTTATGTGTTTCAGTAATTTTACCAACTTCTTACTTTCTAAAAAGACACAAAAAGGATTTCATTTTCTTCCTCAGAGAATTTGGGGATTTGTTTATTTACAATGTCTACACAGGTCACCTTTTGAAAAGGAAAATGCTAATAAAATAGTCTTCTCAGCAGTTTTGTTTTATTATTATTTCTTTTTTTTATGTGTGTGAACATATTCCCAGAAGGTATGTAAATGTACCTGTACTGTGAAATGCCTATGGCAGTCTAAAGAGGGCATCAGATTCCCTGGAACTGGAGCAAAAAACAGTTGTTAGCCATTATGTGGGTGCTAGGAACAGAACCTAGTTCCCTTGCAAGAGCTGACCGTGCTCTTAACAACTGCGCCGCCTCTCCAGCCCTCTAACTCAGTAGTTTTAAGTAAGCCCAGCAAGACCCACTCTGATCAGTTCCTTTTTTATGTTGTGAGAACTTATCCTGAAAGCTTGAGTAGGTTTCTAGAGTTGCTTGTCAAATAGTCTAACAAGCCTTGAACTTGACAGTGTTAGAGAAACCAACAAACTCCTCAGTCACTTTGCTAAGAAACTACAGGTGGCAACTATGAGGCTTCATCTCAACAGTCAACTCCATAAGATCTATAATCACCTGGGAGATGGGCCTCTGGGTGTGCCTGAGAAGACTACCTTGATTAGGTTGAAGTGGGAAGATCCAACCATGGGCAGCACCATGCCCTGGGCTAGGATTGAGGACTGTAAAAAGAGGAGAATGTGGGCTGAACATAAGTATTCAGTGCTCTCTGTTTCTTGATTGTAGACCCAACACCAGCTGCCTGAAGCTTCTGCTGCTGTGATTACCCTCCTGGGATGGACTGTACCCTGGAACTGTAAGCCAAAATAAACCCTTTCTCTCCTCAATTGCTTCTGTCAGGGTGTTTTTCATCATAGCAACAGGAAAAGTAAGTAGGATAGCAACCCATTCCTGACGGAACAGCTCAGAAAGACTGTGAAAACACTATGCGGTAGAGGATGCCTCCACTCTGCAGTAGAGGGACTGGAGCCCAGGCTCTGGTTTGATCCTTGCAGATGGTACCACAGCGTTGGGTAAGTCTTTTGATTTAAAACCCTCCAGGGAATTTTCCCCTCTCGCTTTCTGACAGGAAGTCCTGTTAGTAAGGCTACAAACTGCTACCTCAGAGAACAAAGGTCTGAGTAACAGGTGATGTACCTGACCACAGGTTTTGAAGAGGTGTAAAAACAAAATCAACCAAAGAATATTAAGCTGCTTAAAGGCAGTTCTCAATGGCATACAAAAAAAATGCATCTATCAAAATACGCACAGAACTGCTAGTAGCAAAACATGTAGACAAGGCACCTGGGTAAGCATGTGGAAACACAACACAAAGTTGCAAGGGCTAGGGGTGTAGCTTAGTGGTAGGGCAGCGTGCTCAGTATATATGACCTTGGGTTCACTCTCCAGCACCAAGGAAAAAGGTTGCAAAGAATTACAAATAAAGGGAGTAGATGTGCTGATAAGCAGGACACACCATCAACTGAATGCTTAGATGTACCACACTATTCACAGAACACATATGTGCACACACATAAAGTCTTTCCTTCGTTCCTGGATAAAGTAACACATGCATTCATCCTGCCATTTTATTCCCTGTGCTATTCCATTATGATCATGCTGTCCCCTGGCTCCAAGTTCTGGGCATGCACTGGTCTGACCACCATGACTTCAGTTTGATCTAACTGAGAATGTTACATCAATAGAAGCACACAGCCTACAACCTTTGGAGACCACTTCTTTTACTAGCACAAGACCATAGAGATTCATCCCCATTGCTGTGTGTATCAACAGCTCATTTATCTTTATTGTATGGATGTGCCACAGTTTATTTAATCATTCATTCACTGAAGAACATTGAGAGCTTTCTCACTTTGGGAGAATTATTAATAGTCACTACAACATTAACAGGTTTTTGGGTGAACCAAATTTTCATTTCTCAGGTTAAAAAAAATCAGAAGTTGAATTTCTGGGTCATGTGTAAATTACATGCTTAATGACTGACTGTATAGGGCTGGGGAGATGGCTCAGTAGGTCACAGTTTTTGCTGTATAAGCCGAATGACCTGACTTCGATCTGGAAAAACATTAAAAGGCCAGATGTGGTGACGAGTACTTGTAATCCCAGCACTCCTACAGTGAGATGGAGGGTGGAGACAGTAGAATCATATGCTGCGTAACAGCGGAAATTAAAGGACCCTGCCTCAACAGGGTGGAAGAGAACCAAAAACTCCCTAAAGCTGTCCTCTGACCACATGGTACTATGGCATGCATATGCCCAATCTCTCTCTGTTTCTGTCTCTCTCACAATTAATTTTCATGGAGTTCAGGGTCTAGATAGCAAGTTCCAGGTCACCCAGGACCTACTCTCTATGTAGGACAAAACAAGTATTATTAAATCTGCCTTACAAATAAGTAAACAGAGAGCCACACAATAAGTTTACTTAAGATCCCAATGCCAGGAAGAACAGGAAATCAAACCACAGAAGCCATCCTTGCACCGACAGCTGCACTCTTTCCACACTATAAAGGAGGCAGGGGTTTTCTTCTTAGCTGAGGGCAGATGGCTGGTGTTCTACTTACTCTGGGACTAACCACTTATAATTTATAAAGAAATGAGAAGAAAACCTCTTCCAGCAACTCAACCACCTACATCAATCACATTTCTTAGAAAACCAGAAATCAAGGGGAAAAGCTTACCCGTAACCTTCGGATTTGGATATCTGAGAACTTTCTTATTCCATTTACTGATGGCACCAAACGATTAAAGAGAGCCTGAAAGAAAGGGAAGAAAGGAGCTTTTCAGATGAGAAGCCTGAGTCTTACCACCCATCAGCATTCAAGGGACCAACACTAATTCAGTGCTGTCCCCGGCCCCTTTGAAAATAAAAGTACTGCATCCTACCTTGTCTGTCTGGGTCAGTTCATGAAACATCCGAGCGTCGATGGCAGCAGCAACGAGGTTATTAGCTGCGGTGATGGCATGGATGTCACCGGTGAGGTGGAGATTGAACTATGAAAGAGCAAACACCACAAGCTCTCTCTGCTGCTCTGCCTTTCTAGTCCTCACTTTATTACGATCAAATCCATCCCTGTGCTAACACCAAAGGATGACTGACAGCAGCATGGCTAGTGATGGACATCCAGGAGTGAGAACTGATGAAAGACGGTGCCTGGGCTGGCTGTATGGCTCACACCCATAATGTCAGCCCTTAGGAGACTGAGACAGGAAGACACTGCCAGTTCAGTGTCAACCTGGTCTACAAAGCAATATGAAAAACATCTTTTAAATGAGAATGCCTGGCTATCTGTCCTCAGAAACAACTCCCCTAAACACAGAACTCACAGTGTTTCCTGAACAGCATGTCCAGGGAACACAAGTTCCACTCGGGATCAAGAGCAAGTCTCCCGGGGCCACACGAGTGGGAACATGCCAAAGCAGCGTCAGTCCAGATCTGTACACTGCTCCCATTCGACACCAGGACTCTGCAGGTTTCCGAATCATGCAGCATGTGTGTTCACCTGCTTAAAATGACTATTCCCACCAGAAGTCAGACTTGGGACCAAACTGCTGTCACAAGTCTAAAATTAAGATATTTCACCTAATATATTACTCCTGTTCAGAAACAAGTCATTTATCCACTAAGCATTTTTAAAAAAAGAGTTCAAATGCCAGGCAAAGTGGTACACGCCTTTAGTCCTAGTACTTGGGAGGCAGAGGCAGGTAGAACTCTGAGTTCAAGGCCAGCCTGGTCTACACAGTGAGTTTCAGGTCCCCTAGGGCTACAGGGAGACCCTGTCTCAAAAAAGGTGGGGGAGGGGGAATTCAGTTTCTGTAGGGGAAAAAGCTATAATATACTCTGATTTAGCCGAATGCCAGACAACTTTACCTCTTCCATGGGAATGACTTGGGAGTAGCCACCTCCTGCAGCACCACCTAGGGGACAGATCAGGGTGGGGACTCATGTTAGGCATGCTTCTTCATGACTTGGAATCCAAACACAAACAAGTCAGCAAAGCATACTATTTGTTTACTTTTTGCCATCATTTGGATGGATGTGATCAGATATTTTCTAATTTTCTTTAATGCGCTAGAACACTTGATCTTGTTCACACTAAATAGTCTCTCAACTGAAATCTGAGTACAAATGACAAAACCATGAACACACACATACATACCTACTCATTATCTTTAGAAATAGGCTCCTGTGATTCCTAACATGTTAAAAACCCAGATGACAGTTATATAAAGGCGAACCTGTTTAACTCTCTACTCTCACAAAGGTACTCTGGCTTCCAAAAAAGGAATCTTTAAAGTACTCACACCTAACACAGATATCCCAACTCTTTCAGAATGGGAGACATACATTAGAAAACAGCCCAATTGCTAGAGTTCTGCTGGCCTGTTTGGTTAACAAAAGGCCAGTCAAAATGTCCCAGGATATCAAATCATCAGTAAGATAAATGTCAGTATGGAGAACAGATTTGATTTTTGAGGGGCAGAGACCATGCAATGAAGAAAATTCAGTAAGAGAAGAGGATAATAGGTTCTCCAATTAGAACAAGGAGAAGGCTCCTGGAGTCAAAGGGGGTTGTTACAATAAGCTCAAAGGCAGAGCATGGTGGCTCACATCCATAATCCCAGCACTCAGGAGGTAGAATGATGATGGCAAACTGGCCAACCTGGGCTACAAAGTGAGTTCCAGGCCAGCCTGAACTACTTGCCAAGTCCTCGTCTCAAAAATAAACAAAACTTACAAGCAGAACTAAGTTAAAACTGGCAGGAGAGAAGAGGTACCTGCTGTCAGCGTTTGCATTAATTACTAGAACAAGAACAACACTGCACCTGTCATCTAGCAAATGATAAAGCTGCCTCTAAGAACATACCAGAATGAAAACTAATAATTTTACTTAAAAGGGCATGTTCTCAAAGTAGCAGCAAAACTGTCTAGGACAAATGGGACTAAAGGGAGGGAGAGGAGGGGAGAAGAGGGCCATAGGGAGGAGGGAAGGGGGTGGCGCTCAATTTACAACGCATATTTGTGTGAATGGGTCCTCCTTAATACAGCGTCATGTACGATGAATGCACACAATGAAAATGGAAGCAACAGTAACAACAAAAATATGTCTGGGGATGAGTGTGGCGCTCAGCAGCAGTGTTTGTCTAACACGTTTGATGTCCTCGATTTAATGCCTACCAGTGGGGGAAAATCAATAAATAATCTGAAAAAAAATAAATGAAAAGCTAAAAGCATGTTTGCAGAACCACAGCGATCAAAATCAGAAAGTTAAATGTGAGTCCTGGTGTTATCATCTACATCAGAAGTGCTGTGTGTCATGGTGTAGAGTTTGACATAGACAGATGAGAGCTGCTCTAGTTCAAGTTAATAATGGTCCCTTTAGGGGCCAGCCAGACGGGTCAGTGGGTAAAGGCCACCAAGCCTGACCACCTCTAGGATCTACATAGTAGCAAGAACAGATTCCTCAAATCGTCTTCTGACTTGGATGTGCATACCATGGCACACATACACGAAAAGAGTAAGTAAATAAATGTAACAATGGTGCTTTTACCAAGTTACTGCTACTGCTATTGTAAGTTGGTGATAATAACATCTCATACGGGAGGGTTCAATGAAGCATATAGACTGCTGAGACAAATGCCTAGCACAAAGTCCACCCTCAACGAGCGCAGGCTTTTCCTGTTCCCAACAGGGAGATACCTGTGGGCAGGTCTTTGGTTCAGTGTAAGCCTCAATCAGTAGCTAAGATTTCCTTTACTGTTACTGTGATGGTGAATACCCAGCTACACTTTCTACAGACGACAGAATCCTTGTGCCATGTCAAATACTGACAGGAACTAAGGTAACTGGATAAAAGCCTTCCCTAAATGCATTACCAAACCAAGGGCTAAGGAGAATATTCCAGGTATCCAAATGAGTTGAAGATGATGGGTCAAATCAGTCTGGGAGGACCAAGGACAGGCAGGTGTCCTCTGGCCACAAGTACCTTTTATTCCAAAGGTGGGGCCTTGAGAAGGCTGCCGCACACACGCAAACACGTTCTGATGCAGGTGGGCACCCAGGGCTTGCACCAGCCCGATAGTGGTTGTGCTCTTCCCTTCACCCAGGGGTGTTGGAGTTATGCTTCAAGAGGAAAACAAAAGACAAAAGGTTTACTGACAGAACTAACTTTATGAGAATCACTAAGATGGACCAGGCAGACCCCAGAGAATGACTCCTAATCTAAATTATAAGAACAGCAAAAGCTCTGAGTGAGAGCTTTTCTAAGTCTTAAATTGTAATTTTCAAAAACATTAAAAACAAAAACCAGACTGCTAGGTGGCTCAGCAGATAAAAGCGCTTGCCTTGGAGTCTTAGAGCCTGAGTTCCTCCACACATATCACACACACACACATATACAACAACAACGACAACAACAATAATTACACTTTATTTCTACTCATTATAAGGTGGATATAATGGATACTTGCCAACAACACTATAATTTTAATTTCTTAATTTATAGTCCCAAAAAATAATTTTGGGGGCTCAGTGGCAGAGGAACTTGCCTTAACATGTACAAGGTGTGAGTTCAATTCCCAGTACTATAAAATAACACAAAAGAATTGCTTTTATATATAACTTAGTCCAGCAATAAAAACGGTTGTCCAGATCTACTGAATCAACGATTTTTTTTAATTAAAAAAAAAAAAAAAGTAAAAGCTGGTATAGTGATGCATGTCTTTAATCCCAGCACTCAGGAGTCAGAGGCAAGTGAACCTCTGTGTTCACCTGAGTTCAAGGCCAGCCTGGTCTACATAGTAAGTTCCAAGTTAGTCAGGGCTATAGAGTGAGACCCTGTCTCAAAAACCAAGAAAATAAAAATGGCTCACAGGGTAAACTTACCACCAAGTCTGACAACCTGGGTTTGATCCCCAGAATCCACATGGTAGGAGAAAACTTTTGACTTCTACAAGATACATGTGTATCATGGCATGTACAAAGCCCCACCACCACCTCCTACCCCACAAATAGATGCAAAAGATTTAAAAAATAAATGAAGTGATTCTATGCGAAAAAAACTCTTCTCCCTACTAAATGATTAACTGGCCAATTTGTTCATTTTCTGAAGGCTTTCTACTGTTACTACTGCCACGATTGCTGTAAGGATTGGATTATTTCAAACTCATGTGAAAATGTCAAGACCACGCTATCAGCCTCCTCTACACATGTGCTAAGTGTAAATTCAAACACTGATGATAGCCAGTGTACTAAATGTGCAGACCTGCCTGGCAACACTGACACACGTACCCAGTCACCACCACGTATTTCCCATCGGGCTGGTGCTTTAGGCGCTCTAGTGCTGACAGCAGGACTTTGGCCTTTGTTTCGCCATACAATTCGACCTCTTCGGAGAGCAGCCCAATTTCTTGAGCCAGGTTACCAATGGGCTTTGGTTTGCAAGATCTTGATATAGCAATATCACTTTAAAAACACAGAAAACAGCTGTCAATCTTCAGTCACTACATTTAATAATCCCATACTAGCAAGACCCCCGCCCGCATCCCCACCCCAACCGATGGTTCTGCTAGTGGTAGCACATGGACATATGGTGTCCAGCAGCTGAAACCCAGCCATCTGCAAAGTTTTAAATCAAGAACACTGCATTTTTACCTTGGAACAGGTGTCTTGAGGTTCAGGGTGTTATACTGAATTATCCACTTTCCTGGCTTAAATTTCTCCAAGAATCGCTGTGCGCTCTCTACTGTGCTCTAAGCAGAGTGACAGAGATGCAAGAGGTGAACAGTTTTACTCCCAAGTCAGTTCCAAACCCCAGGTCACCACAGTTCAGCCCGAAATGAACTGCTTCATGGTCCCCTTGCAAAACGCTTCATCTTGAGATGCGTGAGTGCACCTGCAGTGCTCGGGAGTACCCCTCCCTCAGTATCAACCGGGATCAGTCAGTGTGTTCATGTTTCTATTTAAGTTCTACATTCCAAAGGAAGTTAGAACAGTACTGTTTCCTCTCATCATGAGACAGGTGTAGTTTCCTTGTTCTCCCATCTCCCTTTTCCCTTCAACAGATTCACATCAGTCCTAAGTTCTGAGTACGTCTTATGTCTCTTGGGGGAGAAAAGCAGCAGCTGGAACTCTTTCAGGTTTTCAGAACAATCACAGCAACTTTTCCCACTAGTACCTGCATCAGCATCGCCACAGTCATGGGCCCCACGCCACCGGGAACAGGCGTGATAAAGCTGGCCCTCTCTTTGGCCTCATCATACGCCACGTCACCTACAACTTTCCTTCCATTTGGTTTTGTATCATCTGGTCCAGAGGCAGGTAGAAAAATAAATAAATAAACAAACAAACAAATACATAAATAAATAAAAGCAAGGTCTCAGAATCACAATATTGGTGTTTTTGTTTGTTTGATTGGTTTTTGGTATTTTTTGAGACAGGGTCTCCTTGTAGTCCCAGCAGTCTTAGAACTCATTAAATAGACCAAGTTGGCCTCCATCCCACAGACACCCACCTGTCCCTGCCTCCAGAGTGCTGAGATTAAAGGCGTGGGCCACCAGGCCCAGCTTACAATGCTGGTGCTTATTTCTAACTTTGGTGAACAGTTATGTCAGTTTGTTCAAAAATCTTTTTAAAATGTAAGAGTGCATTAGTCCCAGCAGGCACAAGTATGTACTTAAAAGCT
Source organism: Eospalax fontanierii (assembly GCA_035773235.1). Lineage (NCBI taxonomy): Eukaryota > Metazoa > Chordata > Mammalia > Rodentia > Spalacidae > Eospalax > Eospalax fontanierii. The sequence goes on along the minus strand of CM069536.1, from coordinate 46,857,864 downwards.
ACTGGACAGGGCTGGAGGGAGTTCAGTGAGAGAATGCTGACCTAGCATGTGTGAGGCCCTAGGTTTCATCTCCAGTACCACTACTAGGCAGATGCCAGGTGTTTGCTATTTTCTAGGGAGAAAACTGTACTACCTGAAAAACTTCACAAGCAATGAAAAAGGCAGTAAATATGATAAAATATATATATATATAATTCAGAGTCTGGAGAATCCTATTGTAGTCCCTCAGGTGGTAAATTAAAGTTTTGTATTCTTAAAACCAATGACCTACTATATAATGAGCACCTTTTGAAATGTTAATTTGTCAAGGCCTACAAAAGGAATTTTTCTAGGTACACAAAGCTCCAACTATGTCACAGCTGCCAGATACCGTTTCTACAGCAACTGTCAGCAGTTTGTGAGCTCCATGCATGAACCGGGGGAACAATTCAACATCCAGTTCCAAAGACTGAGCAGCTACTTTGCTAAAGGCAAAGAATATAATTACACTTCCCTTAAAAGGATAGCAGAACAACTACAAATCTTACCAGCAAAGAACAGCTATTCAAGGGAATAAAACCCAGTGATGCACATTGCTCACTCTGCACAAAGAACATCCTACACTAGACTTTGCCGCACCTCATGCAGGGGCTGGGGGACAGGCCCAGACCCTGAAGCATTAAAGCTAGGGGGTTGCAGGAATGGAATCTTAGTCACATTCCCACTTTTCTTTGAGCAGATCTCTACAACTGAGACAGAATGTTTCCAGGTATAGCAGTAAAGCCAGCATTAAGAGGCCTAGTATCTAGGGCTGGCTCTTTCACTGACCATCCTTCACCCCTGGAGGCTTAGCGTTTACCTGAGGTGAAAAGATACAAAGATCCGGCACTAGATCTGGCACTACTGTCCTACAGGCTTCCTGAGAACCAAACAAGAGTGGGCTGGAAAGATGGCTCAGCGGTTAAGAGCACTGCATGTTCCTGTAGAAGACCCAGGTTTGATTCCAGCACCCACCAGTTCCAGGGGATCTGACACTCTCTTCTGTTCTCCACGGGCATTATGGGACACAAGTGCACTTAGATACATGCAGGCATAACACTCATATACATAAAATAAAAATAAATAAATAAAATTTAAAAATATCAAACAAGAAAACATGCACATTCCTGGAGTTGAAACAGCATTTGCCAACATAGAGCTTTTTGCCACCCTATACTCATTTAAAGAATTAATACGTACAAGCCCAACTCCTTGGCAATGTTTTAGGTGACCGGAAGCTTCTAATGCCACAAACAATGGCAAGACGAATTCTCCTTATAGCCCTTAGAGTTATTTCAAAATGCTAAGCAGGCCGGGGAGATGGTCCAAGGGGCACAGGCACTAGCTGCACAAGCCGTCACCTAAGTTCGATTCCTCAGAACCCACGTGAAAAGCAAACTGGGGTGCATGCATCTGCAAACCCAGCATTCCTAGGGTGAGATGGGAGGCACAGACAGGAGAATGGCCGGCTACTAGACTACACGGCACCGCGGAAACAAGATACACTGCCTCAACAAGGTGGAAGGCAAGAACCAACTTCTCTGCCCTCCGCAACGTGCCATGACACCCCTACACACATACAAAATAAAAAATTTTAAGTGCTAAGGAAATATAGATTTACCCTTTGCAGAGGTTTCCACACTGAAATTAGCTTTAAAAATGTCCCTTGCACCTCTATTTGTCAATGTTAAGTCATTTTAGTTTTCCACAGAGCAATGACTGTAAAACCAAACACTACTGGATGAGCCCACCTCTGCTCCTACAGAACACTATGAGGGTTGACTTAATTGTCTGCTGACATAGGCAGAACATCTCAGAGTATTATGTGGTGAGTGTGAAAGTGGCCATTTGTCAGCACAGGTTCAGTGAAAGAGAAATTAGGTTACCCACCCTACCCTAGAATTTCTCTTTCAAAGGGGAAGCTGCAAATACAGAATTCAAGCGACTCCTTCCCATTCAATGGGCAGAGGCCAGTACCAGTGCATTACGCTGCAAGACGAGTGAAGACTGGATTTGGAGTACGGTGCAGAGACTGTCGCTTCTCTTTATAGCACTTCCAAATGAAACACCAGCAACCTAACCCTTCTCCAGTTACTGTTACTAGTAACCCAAGTAGGACGGACATGTTCACAGGTTGCTCTGGCCAATGCTTTCTTTCTGCATTGCACTTGATTTCTAAAAGTACTCTTTTGGATGGCTGGAGATGTAGCTCAGTGGCAGTGTCTGCCCAGCATGTGCAAGATCCTGAATTTGATCCCTCAACGTTGCAAAAATAAATTAAAAAAAAATTTTGTAGTCTGAGAATTTCACACAGTGCATTTTGATCACATTCAGGCCCCTTCCCCATCTTCTCTCCCATCTTATCATCCCCCTTATATTCTCTATTACTGCTTTTTTACAAAAATAAATTTAAATTTTTTCATAAAAAATATACTTACCTTAAAACTCATTCTTAATTATGTACTCATTTATTCCTCTGATCCATGAGTAGATCATGCAAACTATTGTTACTTTATTTATTTATTATTTTGTGTGTATATGTGTATCACATACACAGAGGTGTCCTGAAAGGTCAGAAGTGTCAGATCCCCCGGAGCTAGAGTTAAAGGTGGTTGTGAGCCACCCCACATGGGTGCTAGGACCTGACCTTTAGTCCTCTGGAAGAACAGTACATGCTCTTAACCACTGAACCATCTCTTCAGTCCTTATTTTCATCCTTTTATAATTTCATTTGCTTAAAAAAAATGTGTATGAGTATTTTCCCTGCATGCATATAGGTATACCATGTGTATGCAATGCCCACAGAGGCTACAAGATGTCAGATCCCTGGAACTGGAGTTACGGACAGCTGTTAGCTGTCATGTGGGTGTTGGGAACCAAACTATTTTTATTTTTTAATAATATAAAGCTTAGCTCCCTGTGCATGCTATGCTCTTGTTCTACCTCTGAGCTAAACTTCTCAAGCAAACAATTTAGATCATCAAAAGATGAACCAAGGAGGTGGCCCAGGTATGGAAAGCTGCGCTTCTAAGATGAAGATATTCAAAGAACAGTTTAGGTCTTAAAGCCTACTATTGGCCTGCAACTCAGTGATTATGCCATCTTGAGAACTATATGTGCCAGCCTTAATAATATCTACTTTATATATGTCTAGGATTGGTGAAAACACTCATGACCATCTATATTATTTTACCATTTACATGAGAAATTAATATTTACGTCAACATTTCAGACCTAGCTACAGAATTCTAAATCTTGACCCAAGGTTTTCTTCTCAATAATAATAATAACAACAACAACAACAGGAATCTTCCTGAAATGATGAGGGCTGAATCTAGGGCCTACAGTAAGGCAGGCAAGCATCTGACCACCAGGCTATACCACTAGCCCTTGTTTCTTCTCTATCTCACACCTCATCCAAAAACAATGCCCAAAGCTGTAATATATGATCCAGAAGACACAGGATTTAATCAGAATGAGCTTGAATGTCACATTGCAAGTATTCAAAGTGAGGAGTTGTAGGAGAGCAATTTCTTTCTCACCCATTAGATAATTACACTACCAGAAGTGAGTGATCAATTATGAGCTACTGTCTTAAAATCGAGGCAGAGTGGGAGGGAGGTTAAAAACGGTGAGCATTTGACAGTGACTAACACTCCTGGCAGCTCAGCGTCTGCATTTCAACTTCAGATGGGAAGAGAAAAAAAATGATCCTTGCTCTAACTCCCTTCAACAACAACAGATCTGAGTGCTAGTGTTAGAAGATAGGATGCTGGACAGGGCACCGCAGATGCTGGACAGGGCACAGCAGAGACCACTGCCCGTGAGGACTGTGGAGCCAGGAGGAACCGGATACAAGGCACAAGACACATCTGAAATGCCGAGATATGTGGGAGTGGAGAGAGGGAGAGAAACAGAGATTTTCAAGACATTAATGGTTCCTAGATGAAAGGAAATCAGACATGGTTTAGGAAGAGCTGACATAGACAAGAGGAGTTGAAGAAGCAATTTAAAATCCAAAAAAAAAAAGGGGTTACTTCTGGTGTAGCTCAATGGAAGAGCACTTGCCTGGCATGCACAAGGCCATGGGTTTGATGCCCAGCACTGCAAAATAAATAAATAAGTAAATAATAAATCAGACTGAAGTCCACAAATGAGCCATATTCAGCTGTGAAGCCCAAGGTTTGGCATGATGTTCAGTGCACAGAAATAATCACTCAATAAGCATTTCCTTCTTCAGTCTACTAGGTATATAGGCATGTAGGTATGCCTGGATTGTTCTTGGAAATTTAATGTTTGAACGAACACCCTGCTCCACAAAGAGACAGCAGCTGCAAAGGCAATGGCAGTGGGTAAAAGGGCCTATCACCAAACCCTCCAACCTGAGTTCAGTCTCTGGAACCCACATGATGCAAGCAGAGAACTGACTCCCACAAGTTGTCCTCCGATCTCCACGTGCTCACCACATCTATGTGTGACACATGCGCACACGCACACACATACACACACAGACAGGTGTTTGAAAAAAAGGCCAAGTCAGGGATATGTGGGGAAAGCGGTTCATTTCCAACAACTGCAGCCACGTGTCCACTCAGTGCAGGCGAGAGAAAGGCCAAGGGCTGCTAAGCTCCTGTGAGGCACACACTCCTTGGCAGCCAGTGGGCATGGCAAGGTGACCGCATGTGGTGATCTATGTGGGAATTAGAGGCAGGGAGGGAGCCCAGGATGAACAGGCAGTAATCCTCCCGGTGAGAGGGCAGTGCTCGATGATGAGAACAGAGGAGAGAGGAAAACGTTCCTAACGTTTCAAAATGGGTGCAACCTGAGAATAGTCAGAGGGAAGGATCCAGACACGCAGGGCAGAGGAATGTTAACCAAAACAGGAGAACTAGGAGTGATGTGAATAAGGGTGCCATAAGTGGTTTACGGAATGACTGAAAGGACAGGTTTATCTTCTCTGCCACAAGTGGTGCTGGCGAGTGCCTGAAATCCCAGTATTAGGGAGAGAGGGAAAGTGGAAGAGACTGAAGCCAGCCTAGGCTACATAGCGGGATCCTGAAAAGGGAGGAGGTAGGGGAAACAGGAAAGGGGAGGGGAGGGGAGGAGAGGGGAGGAGAGGGGAGGGGAGGGGAGGGGAGGGGAGGGGAGGGGAGGGGAAGGGCAGGGAGGGGAGGGGAAGGGCAGGGAGGGGAGGGGCGAGGAAAGAAAGGAAGGAGGGAGGGAGGGAGGGAGGGAAAGAGAGAGGGAGGGAGAAGGAAGAAAGGAGAGAAGAAGCCCAGAAAAGTCCAGGCATAATAGCTGCATGTGAACTGTGCCTCTCATGTTCATGTGTGAACACTTGGTCCCCAGCTGGTGGCTTTTGGGGAGGTTGTGACACTTTTGAGACGGGTCCCTGGGGATGCATGCATCCTGAGCACTGTAGCCGCTTCTGTTTTGGGTCTGAGCTCCCCGCACTCTGATGGGCCAAGATGTAAAAGCCCCATGACATGCTCTCACCTCCACGTCCTCCTGCCATGATGCACCCAAACCATAGGCCAGGATAAACCTCCCCTTGCCTAAGCTTTTTGCCAGGTAGGTTTGTAACTACTATACCAACCGAGTCAAACACCCTCAGCTCAAATATCTTTACAGAGCCCTTGTAGAGATGTTTGGACAGAATGAGTACCGCTTTTAAACTCTTGGGCACTTTGCAATGATTACACAGCAGCCGCCACCACCCCACCACTGCCACCAACGCAGGACACTCTCAGACCCTCGAGCCGATACCGGGACCCATGGGCGGCACCAAACTCCGTAATGTTCTTTCCTTTATATACATAGCTATGATATAATTTCATTCACAAATTGAGCGTGGTAAGAGATTAACAACGGTAACTAACTAGGAAATGTAGCAGTTACAATAAATAAAAACAAAAAAATCCATGGGAATATGGCCTCACTCAAATTTCCCACTGAACTTTCTAAGACAAGTGATGTTTGGCATGGACACTGCAAAGGGTTATCTCCTGGCTCAGGTAGGAAGGAGTGGGAATCAGAAGGACCACACAAGACTTCCTTAAGGATGGCAAATCCTTTAAAACCCATCGACTATTAGGGAGTCTTCCATTTAATATTTCTGGACCACAGTGGACCATGGGTAACAGAGGCCAAGGAAAGGAAAACTATGGATAAGGAAGAACTGTTGTAGTTTACAATTTAAATCCATTCATCACTTTTGTCAAAATAAAGGGTGATAGCTGGCTGCGGTGATGCAGGCCTTTAATCCCAGCAACTTGGGAGGCAGAAGCGGGAGGATCCTGGGAGGTGGAGGCCAGCCTGGACTGCATAGTAAGTTCCAGGTCAGCCAGAGCAACACAGTGAGACCCTGCCTCAAAAATAAATAAATAAATAAAGAAACAAAGAAACAAACAAGAAAATCAATTAACTAAAGGGGACAACTATGTGAATGTAGAACAGGAGCTAGATGGGAATGGCAGATGTGTAATCCCAGCACTCAGGAGGCTGGCACTGGAAGATCATGAATTCAAGAGCAGTGTGGGCTACACAGAGAGCCCCTGTCTCAAAATTAATTAATTAATTGATTAGTAATATTCTCCTGCCCCCCTCTCAGGACAGTCAACTCAGGAACTGTATAGTACAATAGGGAACGTCATAGGCTCCTACACCAGGAGGAATAGACCATACTCACCTACTAACTGCACGTACCCTCCCACAAGTTAAGTCTCAATAAACCTCAGTACTTAAGATTAAATGAGATTCGAGGTTCTCCCTCCCCAGCACCACTCACCTGGAACATAATTAATCCCACAGTCTATGACAACGGCCCCAGGTTTGATCCACTCCCCTTTCACCATCTCAGGTTTTCCTGTTGCAACCACCAGGATGTCTCCTTTATTTACCTAGGGAAAGGAATCCAGACTTCAGAAATAATGAAATGTACACACAAATAAAGTAAAATAAATCTAGCAGTAGAATGAAGCCTCATGAGCTATAGCATTAAATTCTTAGTCGTCATCAACTCTTTTCAGGCATATTAGATTAAGGCTGCAAATGCAAACCATGTTTCTGATGGTTCTTCCCATGCTGTGCTCAATCCTTCACAGCCCCCCATCACTAGGTATTTTTACTATTTATACCCCTAATGGGGGAGACAGTGAGAAGTTGTCAGGGCGACAAGCACAACTGGAAGTCACAGACTTAGGACAGTGTTCATGTTCCCTCTGGAGACTACATCCTGTCCTACTAAGGCACTATAATCGTCTCCAAGGTGCTGTTTTGAGAAGATTAAATAAAGGAGGTGCTGGGCCTCTAACTTGCTCTCTGCCTACATAAAAGACTACACCACCAACAGGGTTGCAGCCACGGAACATTCTTGGTCTCTGGACTCTGCTGCAGGGATCAAGAGCTAGCTGCCAGGGCTGAGGATGAAGCCCAGTTGTAAGTGCCTGCTAGTATGAAGGGAACTCCAGCTTCCATCCCCAGCGCCCACCCCCCAAAAGCAAAGAAAACACTGCACAACCTCTTCTGGAGCACCCCTACCTCCAAAGCCAATACCCATGAACTTGCGATCAGAACAGTGGGACCAACCCTGCGGTCTGTACTGCAGATCCCTGTCTGCCACAGGGCACACTGGTGTAGGAAGCACAAGGTCAGAACAGTTTGAATAAATGTGGGCAAGGTTATAATCAGAATTTGTTCCTTCCTTTTCCAAACTGACACAAGAAACACAGTACTGCTGCTGGGACGACATGAGGGATGCATACCCACTTTGCTCCGGACGGCCTACCTCCTTGTCTAGATTGGCAGTCTTAGAGTGGCAGGTGGTCACTGTGGCATTGTTCCACAGAAGCAGATCATGCATTGGGGCACCAACTATTTTACTGCGCCCGACCACCACAGCATGCCTTCCAGCAATCTGCACCCCTGGAAGAGAGAAGCCAGCATGTATCAGAGTTGAGAGAAAGCAGATACCCTTCTCCTTCTCCGTATGCCACGCAAATGGAAAACAGAGTAAGTGGACAGAAGCAAATTCTTTGCATCAAGCAGAAACCTTCCTAAAAATACCCTTTCTTTTGTAATCATGTTCTGAGCTGTAGGGTTGCAGCTACAGACTGGGATCTGTATATACTGTCCTTCTTGCAGTGGGGATTGGAGAGCAGCTTAGGCCAAGATGCATTCACTGAGTCATAAAGGAGTGGGAAGAAATCCTACACTCAAAAAAGAAACCCTGACACACAGCTAACAGCCATATGGAAGTCGTTATCAGATTAAGTTACATGGGCAAAATAGTCATAAAAACTATGGGGTATGGAACAGGGTGGAGAGAAAAGGAAGAAATTAGATTAGCATCAGTAAGGCTGTCCAACTTTGGTAAGGTTTATTCATGAAGTTTTTCATCCAAATTTCTCATCTGGCTTAGGGCCTGAACCACAGGGGTATGGACAGGGAAGTAATGATCGGTAAGTTTCACTGTACTGCATAGCTTCCTTTTTGCTGACTCAGCACCCACTCTCCTGGCACTATGTCAATATCTTTTTTCTTTTTCAGCATTGAGGACTTGAACCCAGGGCTTCATGCAAGCTAGGCACGGGCTCTTCCACTGAGCTATATCTTCAGATTTGTTTTTATTTTGAGCCATTAAGTTGCCCAGACTGGATTAGAACATTCTCTATGGTCTAGACAGACCTTAACTTATGGTCTTCCTGCCTCACCCTCTCAAGTAACTGGTATTAAAGGCATGCAGCACCAGTCCCAGCCTAGTAATGTTCTTTTCAGAACTGACTCCTACTGCTGCAGAGATGGCAAAGGCAGGCACCCACTAACAGACAAATGTCCTCTCTCATCCCTAGGCCACCATGGCAGTTCCATGGCTTTTTGGCCTGAGAATGGAGAGAGGGTGGTGCTGCCTGAAGCCACAAGGAGGGGCCTGAAAATAAGCTGCCCCACAAAGAAAGAGGCAGAGAGGTCTAAAGGCCCCACCCATCTACCCCACCAAGGCTGAAAGTTATAACCCTTGGTTGAGGTTTTAGATTATGTTTCTTGCATAAAAATCAACTTTATTGGGGCTGGAACAATAGCTCAGTGGTTAGAGACTTGCTACTCTTGTAGAGTACTCAAGTTTGGTTCTCAGCACCCATATGAGCTAGGTGGCTCACAACTGCCAGCTCCAGGAGATTCGATGCCCCTGGGAAGCCCGTACCTGCTGGAGCTCATGGGATTCACTTTTATCAACTTATAATAGACTGTTGGTTAAACATGCTAAGAATATAAATTGTAGGACTGACTGACTGTCATAGTGGTGCCAAAGCTTATGACTTGACCTTTTGTAGCCAACCAGAGATACAACTTTCATTAACAAGGCTAGCCTAACTTCCCACTTGAAGCTTCTGACCCACTTCTTTCTAAAAGGACCCATTTCCCTGCAAAAAATAAACTTGGCTAAAAGTATTCATAACAAAATTAAAATACTGAGGTACGAGCTATGCGATGAAATAATATGGGGCGACTGTTCACGAGATCCGCTCCAGCCATCTGTCTAGTGTTGGAGCCACAGTGGGGACTTGGTGCTGGTTCCAGGGACAGGGACTTTCCACTTCATTCATTTTCATATTCTCTGAATTCTTCCTATTATGTAGGACTTTCTTTTTTTTTCACAAGAATAAACTGTTTTGTACTCATATAATCCTGAGTTCAAATCTTGGTTCTGTTGTCTACTGGATAAAACACTTATCTCTCTGAGCCTTTTGTCTGTTTTTGTTTCTCAATGCTGAGGACTGAACCAGAGCCCTCGATTTTGGTTCTCATTATATAGCCCAGGATAGCCTCAAACTCATGATTTTTCTGCCTTTGCCTCTAAGTACTAGGATTATAGGTGTTTTTGCAACCATGTTGGCTGAGTTGTTGAAGAACAGAAGTTGTTCTCCACAGGGTTGAGGAGAAAGCTGAGAATTTAGATACTCTAATAGACAGGCATTTTTGTCAATCAAGTTCATTCCCTAACGGTCCACTGCATCTCCACACCTCGACATAGGATCCTGCTGATTGGTCTGCTCACTGTTACCTGTCTCTTTGATGAGTTCCAAGCATCCTTTAGGTGTGCAAGGAATGAAACAGTCGTTGAGATCACCTCTGGCAAGTTTTCCAGCGTTGACACTAGTCAATCTAAAACAATGCAAGAAATCAAAGTAAAGATAGAACAAAAGCAATTAAGTCTCTGTTCTTTAGAACAAAGATGGTACGTTTCCAAAAGAGAAATCTAAATCAATCCAGCAACACCACGGGGTAACTCACCCATCTACATCCTTTTCAGGAGTGATGGCATTGATGACTGCTTCGGTGTTAATTGGATTCTCGGAATCTAAAGGCAGCTGCACTATGAATCCATGGACAGTGGAGTCTTCGTTCAATGAGGTGACATACTTTAAGACCTAAAATGCCACATACAATTTGTACACCACAGAAACAATGAAAGGGGGTGAAACTCTTCTCCAAGACACAACCCAAGTTGTCTCCCCCAAGAGTTTAACTGTTGCCTTCTCAATGTACGTCCCTCCTTGAATCTTGAGTGAAACTCTATTTCAACAAAGAATGTCTCTACTATAATTTGGTTCTGAAATGTCCTCCAAAGTTCACATGTTGAAGGCTTAGTCCCTAGCCTGTGGCAGTACTGGGAAAGAATTACCTAGAGCTCTTGTGTCTGCAACACGTATCTCAACCCCTACAGTTCCTCTAAAGCAAAAGGCAGACAGTTAAGCCCTTGAGCCTCTCCACAATCCATTCATAAAGGCTCACCTCAGACTCTGTACACGTTCTTGGTAATTTAACGTGAGTGGCTTTGATCCCAATCTGCAGAAATAAACGAAAGAAATAGGTGAATGACAAGAGACCCTGAGCCATGGGCTTGTTTCTTTGAAGGATATCACTAAGACAAAGGGGTGTCAGATGTCGTTTCACCCTATGTGCTCAGAAGATCCAGTCCCCGACTCTAACCACTGTATTCACTTGTCCCCACTGCACTCAGTAGGATTCCATGTCCACTACTCCTGCTCTCTGGACAGAAAACTATCAGTCAGAAAACACACAGGGGTGAGCCAGTCAGTTCTGGCAGAATAGACCCAGAACCCAGTTCTGACCTGCCAAACAGATAAATGAAGTGGTAGGGAAAGTCTTCAAACAGCTATGAAATCAAACATTCACCAGGAAGGGAGCTGGAAAGTTCATTTACTCTTTCTCATGCATGAGGTCCTAGAATTAGCAGCAGGGAATCAAGATTTTCTGGGCCTCAAACAGAAGTACAGATGGGGGTTAGAGAGGCCTGTTTACGTCAACATCTCATGGCTGGCACCTGGGTCCTACAGCGCCTTACTTTGATGTGCCATGTTATCTCAAGAAAATTCCCTCCTGAGCCCACTTGGTCATCATAACTTATAAAGTAGATATACTAGGCATGGGTTGGCACATCTGCTGCCTTTTGATCTATAGGTAGGCCAGGCTAACTGGGCTTGGAATCAGTCAAATAGTCACTGCAGTTTACAAAACCAGATTATCACTGGCAGAAGTTTGGCTATCTGACACGTTTGATCTATATTTTTCTTAGAATAATTGGACCAGGTGCCTCATTAAAACATTTGGCAACTTTTCCATTTTCTTAGTTTCACACTTGTATCAGTAGTTAGACATGGCAAGTAGAAGGCAACAAAGAGCTTTGACATATTACAGAGAAACAAAACATCACCGACTAATAAAACATTACAGGGTTGCATTTTCAAGATATCTACCCAGTAACCAGAACAAGAGGAAGCTTCAAATGGCCTAAGCTTATAAGGACATAATAAGAATAGTTAGTTATATAACTTTTCCTTATTAGAGGGTTTGCTGGTATTAGGAAAAGTCTCGTCGGGAGGGACACACAGAGTAAGGGGTTGCCCCCCAGACCCGGGGCATGGTGGGGGAGTGTGATACCACCCCGGTTCTGGACTTTACCTCTTCAGCAGCCTTCAGCTTCACATTTATATACAGATTGGAATCATCTCTGTTGCCAACCTGGAATAATAAGTATATGCAAATCAGACAATGAGGGAAAAGCAAGTGTACAGAAAAACTTCTACAATTTTAGTTTGAATCAAACGAACATTTGAGCTGTGCTGGTTTTGCTGCAAAGAACTTTTACTGAAAACAAAGGAGGCTGCAAGGAAGGCTGTGGGGTGGGACGGGTGAACGAACACAAGCGGCAGTACCTCTGTTCCCTAAACCAGGGCTTGCCCAGCTCTCACTGAGAAGGCCAAAAGAAAGACAAAGCTAGGCTAGATGCAGTGGCATGCACCTGCAGCCCGCGCTGCTCGGGAGGCTGGGACAGGAGAGCCACTTAAGCCTATTAGCTAACGGCCAGCCTGGACAGCAATGATGATATCCCGTCTCAGAAAAAGTACAGCTGTTACTGTGCTATATCTGTACTGGAAACCGAGCAAGAGTGCTACAGACCCACCAGAAGTGTGGCACTCCTTCCAACATGCTTAGAATAGGGCAAGATAGGATGAGAAACTGGCATTGGGCGAGAAGACACCAGAGAAGTAGGAGTACCCAAAGTCTCTTACCTACAAGGGCAGTGGAAAGTTCATGCTCAGCTTCTGAGCAGCTTTCCAAAACAGACACCCAGGAGAGAGGACAAACTAGTGTCCACCACACAGTCAACATGGGTGCTGAACCTTTTGAATTGCAACCCCACTACATCGTATCTATCCACTTCTTTCTTCATCAACATATTTGCAATGCAACCTTTATTACCATCAGTTATTTGTCAAAAATCTAGTTCACAAATATTTTCCCATGTTCCAGTGTTCAACAGTTCTCCACAGTATGTTCTGCTACTTCCCAAACTGCAGAGGGCAAAGCGGTACTTAACTGAAGTCTGAATCCTCTCAACAGGGCCCAGGTAAGCAGAGGCAAGCCTGTGGAACAGCCTTTCCAGACCTTTTCTCCATGTGGAACAAGTCCTCCCTGGTCCTCGGATCTCAGGGGCATGGCCTGAATCCCAGATTGGGTTGTCCCTTCTAGGCTTTGTGAACTAATTTGAAATTCAGAGGAACCAGAAGAGTCCTTTGAGGGGAATTTGAGTCTTGGGGTTTTGCTTTGTTTTGCTGGTTTTTAGTGCTGGAATCAACCCAAGCCTACCTTAGATGCTACCTGAGTGCTGAGCCTGAGCTACATCCCCATCCAGCATTCGATAGAGAAAATGGTTACATAATCAATGATAGACTAGATGTAAGAATGTTTAAAGAACATTAAATTCTTGACTGGCAGTCAAACGGGTGGGTGGTAGACTGGTTTCTTAGAACACATCTTAGTCCCATTATGATTTATCAAGAACGTTACTTAAGCAGTCCCTTTTGTTCAAACTGGTTATATATTTTAATCACACACACACACACAAAATCACAAGACAAAAATAAGCCAGATGTGGTAACATACCTTCATAATTTCAACATTTAGGAAGCTAAGGCAGGAGGGGGACTGTCATGAGTTCAAGACTGGCCTGGGTCTTCTGTGGCCTAAACTGTCCTGGAATCCTCTACGTAGCTAAGGCTGGCCCCATCCTCCTGCCTCTGCCTTCCAGGTGATGGGATTATAAATCCTGGCCCTGCTCTTTAGCAAACTATTTTTCTAAAAGGTCAGATAATATATTCTAAGGTTTGCACTGTGCTGTTTTGTGAGATAGGGTCTCACTATGCAGTTCTGGCTGACTTGGAACTTGCTATGTAGACTTGGCTGAGTTCGAATTCACAGAGATCTGCCTGCTTCTGCCTCCCAAGTTTTGGAATTAAAGACATGTTCTACAACACTATTTGGTGAATTTTAGGTTTAGGAGACCACATATTCTGTCAGAGCTGCTGCTTTAAAATGCATTTTCTGTGTATTAGTGTTTTGTCTGTACGTATATAAGCATACCCACAAATGCAATGTTTGGTGTGCCTGTAAGTATACCATGTCATACAATGCCTCGGGAGGCCAGAAGAACTGGAGTTACAAATGGTTGCTAACCACCACGTGGGTGCTGGGAACCAAATTCAGGTCCTCTGGAAGAGCAGCAAGTTCTGTTAACCCCGAGCCATTTCTCTAGTCTGTTTGCTACTTTTTAAAAGCCCTGTGCAGGCTAGCAGCACTTGGACATATACTGTAATTTATAAATCCCTGCTTTCATATCACAAAATAACTTGGTACTGGTCAACTCATTAATTTTTCTGTTTTGGGAACACAAAATGCTTGAAGAAAAGGGAAAATGATTATATAATCAATGAGGGACTAGATGGAAGAATATTTAAAAAACATTAAATTTTTGACTGGTAGTCTAGTTTACTCCTCTGATCATAAACTATGTATTTTGTGAGAGAGTCTACCATACATAGAACTCTGAATAATTCCTGGTGGGAAGCAAATATTAGCTGTCATAGTATTACTAATTAACATTTTAGATGATGAGGAACAGAAGTACAACTTCATTTGTATCTTTTATGAAAAGTCAAGCCTTTTTGATTTCCTTTAAATATTCAGTTATTTGAAAAGTTACCTGTACGTTTTTAAAAAGGAAAAAAAAAAGGGGGGGTGGGGGCTGGTTTTACTGGTGTATACCTGAAATCCCAGCACTTGAATCAGAAGTTCAAGGCCAGCTTTGGCTGCAAAGCAAGTTCAAAGTTCAAAGTCAGTTTCCGCTACATAAGACCCTGTCTCAAAGAAAAAAAGGAAGGAAGGAAGGAAGGAAGGAAGGAAGGAAGGAAGGAAGGAAGGAAGGAAGGAAGGAAGGAAGGAAGGAAGGACAAGGACAAGGCCTTTCTGGCAATGACAACCTCCCTATGAAAACGTGCCTCTTCAAAAAGAATCACCTTCATCCCTCTCCAGAAGAGAAGAGGAAACACAGGGAGCAGAGTCCCAATTCCTACTTCACAGCTGTATGCTATAAAATCACGACAGTCTTTAAGCATGCACGAATGGTAGTCTTGTGTGTTGGCTGCTCCACTATCTTCTGTCAGTCTACAGGTAGAAAAGCATGGCTTACAGAAGGATGTTCCTTCAGGAGGAAGCTCTAGAACCACCCTGAGTAAAGACGAGTGAGAAATCATCCCAATAAACACATTTTGGATAGAAAGAATCAAAAGAAAAAATGGAGAGCAGTCATCTTTCAGTGATTCAACAAAATAAGCAACACAAAGGGTAAGCAGAGAGGACCACTGTAAGTTCTCTAGGTATTTTAGAAAACACCGAGTTGTTCCTTTGGCCACAAATATGCGAATCTACAACAGTGATATTGTAGACATTAAGGAAAGGATACTGTTCAAAGAGGAACGCCCTAGGAATGTTCCCGTGGCAAAACTGGGAGAGTCTACAATGTCACTCCAAGGGCTGTTTGCATCGTTGTTGTAAACAAGCAAGTCAAGGGCAAGATTCTTGCCAAGAGAATTAATGTGTGCATTGAGCATATTAAGCACCCTAAGAGCTGAGACAGCTTCCTGAAATGGCTGAGGAAAAGTGACCAGCAAAAAAGGAAGACGAAGAGAAAGGAACCTGGGTTCAACTGAAGTGCTGGCCCTGTCAACCCAGAGGAGCACTTTGTAAGAACTGATGGAAAGGAGCTGAGCTGCGGAAGCCCATTCCTTATGAATTCATGGCTTAATGTACAAGAAAAAAAACACCTAGAATGCTTTAAAAAAAAGAAACAAAAACAAAAAATATTCAACAAGTATATATTTGGGTCAAAATATAATATCCTGGGTTTTTAATATAATATTTTAACTGATTTCTTGAGGATTCCATACAATGTATTTTGATCATATTCCTTCCTCCCCATCTCCTCTCAGATCCACCCCTACCTTTCTACCTTTCCCTTGTTTGTTTGTTTTTTGACACAGGATCTTACTATATCCATGGCTGGCCTGGAACTTTCTTCATTGATGAGGCTGGCCTTGAATTTAGGAAGACTGGTCTGCCTCAGTCTCCCAAATGCTGGAACTGAAAGCATGCACCACCATACCCAGCCCATTGTTCTTCACCTAGGTCTCCCTATGTGGTCCAGTTTGGATTTACCAGTTTGCATGGCCACCCTAGGTCACCTGGATGTCCTTTAAGAAAATGCTAAGGAATATATGAACTTGAGATCCTGCAGATTAAGGACCTTCACTATGGAGAACATCCTGAATGTAATTTGTACTAGTTAGCCTTCAATTGCTATGACAAAACACTGACCAATAGCAACTCAGGAAAGAAAGAGTTTATTTGGCTTACATCTCCTAGGTCAGAGTTATTCAGTGAGCGAGCCCAAGGTAGGACTCAGGGCAAGAACCTGGAGCTCAGACCTTGGATGTATGCTGCTTACTGGTTTGCTCCCCTGGCCCATGCTCAGTCTACTTTCTCATACAATACCGAACAACCTGCCCAGGGGTGGCACCATCCACAGTGGGCTGGGCCCTCCCACATCACTCAACAATCAAGAAAATACCCTACAGACATGGCCATAGGCCAGTCCAATGGAGGAAATTCCCCAGATGAGGCTCCCTCAAGCCAGGTGTGTCAGGTTGACAACTAAAGCTATCCAGCACAATGTAAGTCAAATGCAATGTCACCTTAGCACTTTTTAATAGCCTTCTACAGTCTGGAGAGGTGGTATGGCAGTTAAGAACACTGACTGCTCTTGCTAGAGGACCCAGCTTCAATTCCCAGAACACACAAGGCAGCTAACAACTGTTCAGTCATTAACTCCAGTTCCAGGGGATCTGATGCCCTCTTCTGACCTCTACTGTACAACACAGGTGCACTTAACATACATGCAGGCAATATCCTCAGACACATAAAATGAAAAGAATAAATAAAATGTCTGTGACCATAAGTCCATGTAACCTTCCATGGCAGAAAGTCATTCAGATAATTTGAATTCTTGTTTTCAAGAATTGTCACCGTTATTTGTAATTGGCTTAGAGTAAACTATTTTCTAATTTCCTTAAGAAATTAGATTTTAATGTCAACAAAGGAGAAAAACAAACAGGTTTTGGACCAGAGCTGGGTTCAGGTCCTAGACTCATCCTTCCTGACTAGCTTTGGACATGCTACCCAAGATCTTTGAGCATTAGCTGCTATGACTATAAGGGGGGACTCTCTCCTCACAGGGGCAACGTAACAATTAGAACAATCACAAATATACAGAGATCCTTTAAACTACAATAAACACTAATATATGCAGCAGTACTACTGTCACTTCAGTGAAAGGAGTGAAGCTGGATGGATTACGATTAGGTATGACTTTTTATTTGTTTGGGGTTTTGTTGTTGTTTTATTTGTTTGTTTGTTTGCTTTGAGGCAGAGTCTCCCCATAGCCCCAGCTGTCTGGAGCTCACTATGTACACCAGGCTGGCCTCTGCCTGGCTCTACCTCCAGTGTGCTGGGTCTGGGATTAAAGGAATGGGTTACCATGTCCACCAGACTGGCATTTTAACAAGAGCTTCCAAAGGTCAAAAGGACACGGAGGTCCCACAGAGTCACAATGGTGGTTTGGCGGAGGGAGGAGCTGGGATCTAAAACAGGAGACAGATTCAACGATCCCATAAGAAGCCGATTCCACAGGACAATAGTTCTGTGGGAATGAGACTTTTGTTTTGTTTTTAAGACAAGGTCTCACACAGTATCAGGTTGGTCTTGAATTCCTTATCCTCCAACCTCCACCTCCTAAGTGCTGGAATTAGACATGAAACAGCTTGTATGGTGCATGTGTGTGAAGTCATAGAGATGACCTTAAGTCTCTGCATGAGATGTAGGAAGATGGCCATACCCCAGGACAGGAGATACAAGGTCTGAGAGGTGGAGAGAAATTAGATTTTAGGTAAGCCTTTTACCTTATATGTTAATAGATTATTGACTGTTTACTCTGGTGCCAAAGAGCAAGACCAGAACATTCTTATCACTGTCATATTGGCAAAGAGTATTGCATAAGTTGTAGTAATTGTTTACATAATAGACACTTGAGCAATTAACAAAATTTAAGTCAATTCTGGCAGCCAATCTCTAAAAAAGAAAAGAATTGCTAAGAAGAGATGTGGAGCCAGGCATGGTGGTGCACACCTGTAATTCAAAGACCTGGGGGACGCAGAGGGCATTCAAGGCCAACTTGGTCAACATAGTGAACCGTTTCAAAAAAAAAAAAAGAAAGAAAGATTTGATTAAAAGAAGAAATTAGGAGCTGGAGGGATGGCTCAGTGGTTAAGAGCACTGGCTATTCTTGCAGAAGAGCTGGGTTCAAATCCCAGCACCTACACAGCAGCTAACAACCATCCATAACTTCAGTTCCAGGGAATCTGATGCCCTCTTCTGACCTCCATGGGCAGTACATGACATGGTTGCACTTATATACAACATATGTAGGCATAACACTCATACACATAAAATTTAAAAAAAAAATTTAAACTGGGCATGATGGAACAAACCTGTAATCCCAGTACTTTAGAGGCAGAAACAGAAGGATCAGAAGTTCAAGGTTATCCCTGGATGCACAGTGTGTTCTGGGTCAGTCTAAGATACATAAGATCCTGTCAAAACCAAACACACACACACACACACACAAAGGGAAAGACCAAAAAAGGAAGAAATATCAACTTAAAGAGCTTAATTGGCTTTATTTGCAATTCTAAAATCAAGAACACTTCATTTCCTAAAACAGAACTAGTGTTCCGATGAATTGAGCAGAGGAGGTTGGTTTTGTAGATAGAAAAGGAACAAGAAAGCGGGGGGCGGGGAGGGGCACAGAGTCAGAGTCATTTCAAAGTTACTTTCTTTGTAGGGTTGGGGCAGGGAGTCAGAACTAAGAAAAGCAGCCGATGGGTCAACCTCAGATTACAACTGAAACTGGCCTGTTTGGGGAAATTTGGTTGTTTTCTCTAGGCACGATTTCCCGGGCCAGATACACAGCTTAATGACACTGAACTTTAGCAAGACTGACTCCATTTTGACTTCCCACTGATCTGCCGGGGCCCAGTACAGGATCCTAGACCAACAGGTTACAGAAACAGATTTCTTTTTTCTTTCCTTCACTTTTCTTCCCTCTACAGTGCTGAGAATAAAACTCGGGGGCTCACACATGCCAGGCAAGTGCCTTATACTGAGCTACACTCCAAGCCCAGAATCAGATCTCTTGCCTGTGACATTTACACGCTTCCCACAACAAACAATTCACAAGAATAAGAAATAACCAGTCCCCATATGTACCAACTATACACCCACCATATCTTTGGTTCTTAGAGGAAAAAAAAGGAATACCAAAGGCAGCATAGAACACACTAGGCACAGAACCACAGGCCTTCTGTACCTTTCTTTTCAGCTAAGGTCACAGATAAATAGCAATGTGGTCAGGGGGAGTCAATATTTAAGTATCATTCACCTTAAGATTCTTTTTAAACTATTTATTTATTTATTTTTATGTGTGGGTATATTGCCTGCATGTGTATTAAGTCGTGCAATGCCCATGGAAGTCAAAAGAGGGCTTCGGATCCCCTGGAACTGGAGTTATAGATCGTTGTTAGTTGCTATGTGGTGCTGGCGAATGAACCCAGGTCTTCCGGTGCTCTTATCCAATGAACCATCTCTCCAGCCTCACCCTGAGATTCTTGATAAATAGGGGGCAGAAGCTAAGCCAAGGATTAAATGATATATGTGGGGACATGCATATAAGGTAGATGAGGAAGACTGTACTTCTGAAAAGAGTTTAAAATGAAAGCTGTGTTTCTTCCTATAAGTCAATCCTTCAAACACCCATTTGTGTATCTGCCTGAGGGAACAAACTGGACAAAGACCTAAACTTGGAAGTATCCCTAATAAAGCTATGGGTCACTTAAGGGATGAAAGGAAAAGGCATGGAGAAGCCAGGTATGGGGGCTCCTGCCTGTAATTCTAGCACTTGGGAGGTTAAGACAAGAAGAAGGCCAGTCCAGCTACACAATGGGCTCAGGACCATTCCGGGATACACAGCAAGACTTTGTCTCAAAAAATTAAATGGGGGGTGGGGGGGAGAAGGGAGGGAGAAAGATCATTACACTGAGATACATTAATGTGTATGTGCATGTCCAAACACAATGATACACTCCTATAATACCAGCGCTTGGGAGGCAGAGGCAGGAGGATTAATGCAAGTTCAAGGATTAGCTTGCCATACATAGCGAGATTCTGATAGAGAAAAATAACCATTGAAACAAATAAAAACAGTGATGTTTGAAAAAAAAAAAAAGCATCTGGGAGCTAGAGAGATGGCTCAGCAGTTAAAAACACTGGCTGCTCTTGCAGAAGACCTGGGTTCGATTCCCAGCACTCACATGACAGTTAACATCTACCCTTTATTCTAGTTCCAAGGGATTCAACGCCCCCTTCTGGCCTTTGCCGATTGCATGCACAGGTGTACTTACATACACTCTGGTAAAACACTCATGTACATAAAATTTAAAAAAGAAAGTATACTTTTTAAGAATCTGTAAGAGCTAAACTATTTTTATAATAGTCATCAATTCAAATGACAAATGGAGAGCAATTCTCCAAAGACAAAGTATTCAGGAATGAATCTGTAATGGAAATACACCTGCCATTGTTAAAAAAAAATATATATATACATATATATATATATATATATATATATATATATGTTTATATTCAAGAAGGTAAAGGAAAACAAGGTTGTTAAGTATAAAATGAGAGTCCCTTAACTTGTTTTGAAACAACTGCCCTTGGCTACAAGGATCAGTAACAAGGGTAGCAGCCTACAGTGATGGTAAACACCTATAATCCTAGGCTGAGGCAAGAGTTTGAGGCAAACTTGGGCTACACAGGGAGACAGACTATCTTGACAATGATGATGATGGTGGTTATGGTGCTAAGAGCAGGTGTTAGTTTGAGGTTGGACAGGCAGATAGCCTCGTTGAAATGTTTTCTGGCTGGGCATAGTGCTGTACACCTTTAATCCCAGTACTCAGGAGGCAGAGGCAGGAAGATCTCTGGGAGTTCCAGGCCAGCCTGGTCCCGCAGTGTGTTCCAGGCCAGTTGGGGCTATAGGACGTACAGGGTGACCTTTTCTCAAAATGAGAAGACAAATAAATAAATAAGTAAGGAAATGTTTTCTGTGGAAGGTTGTATTATTGGCAGAGATTTTGATGTTGTATTTATGAAGCAACCATGCCTGACAACTGTCCTAGCACTCAGGAAGCAGAGGCAGGTGGATCTCTGTGAGTTTGAGGCCAGCCTGGTCTACATGGCAAGTTTCAGGACAGCCAGGACTGCACAGTGAGACCCTGTTTCAAAAAAGAAAGTTTTCCCTTTTACAACTACACATCTGTACAGATTCTCCTTTCTTCTTTTTTTTTTTTGGGGGGTGGTGGTGGTGGTACAAATTGAACTCAGTGCCTCCTGCATGCTAGGTGAATATTTTCCCACTGAGCTAGAAGTCCAAGTCAGATTTTCTTCATACACTTCAATTAGAATAGCACATAGCAAGAAATCAAATGCAGAAACAGAAGGGAATCCAGTTCTTCTATTCTGTACGACAGCAAATAGTTACATAAAACTTACAGGGCCAGCAAGATGCCTTATCAGGTAAAGGCACTTGCTGCTGAGCCTGATAACCTGAGCTTGATCTCCAGGACTCACACAGTAGAAGGAGAGAACTGACTCCTGAAAGCTGTTCTCTGACACCCCACAGAAACACATACACACACACACATATACACGTACATCTAATAAAAAGAAGAAATTTATAATGTAATACCTGTTTCTCATCAAATTTTACTGGGCATGATAGTACATGCCTATAATCTCAGTGCTTGGGAGGCTAAGGCAAGAGGATTTGAAGTTCAAGACGAGACTGGAGTACAGAGCAAGACCCTGCCTGAAAAGATTCTTTTTCAGCTGGGCATAGTGGCACATGCCTTTAATTCCAGCACTCAGGAAGCAGAGGCAGAGGGGATCTCTGTGAGTTCCAGGCTAGCCAGTGCTACATGGTAAGACCCTGTCTCAAAAAACACAAACCAAACAAACAAAAGTTCTTTTTTCATAAATATTCATGTGAACATATCAAGAGTTTCCTACTGGCATTTTGAAATAAATTATGTTTAAAATTTATTTTGAGGGGCTAGAGAGATGACTCAGTGGTTCAGAGTGCTTGCTGTTTTCACAGAGGTCTTGAGTTTGGTTCCCAGCACCCATGTCAGTCAGCTGACAACAGTCTGTAACACCAGCTCTAGTGGCTACAACACCCTCTTCTGGACTCCATAGGTACCTGCATTCACATGTGCAGATAACCCCACACAGACATACATATATACATGGTTAAAATTTGTTTAAAATCTTTTTAAAAAAGAGATACCTTAAAAAACAAAAACAAAACAAAAAAAAAAACCTTCCATTTTCAATACAGCAAATATTAATGGCTAAGTCCGTATAACAATAGTTCCCCTTTAAATTTTAAAGAATATAAAAGGGTCCTAAGAAGACTTTAGGGCCAAGGCTAGTGATGTAGCTCAGTTGGTAGAGAGCTCACCTAGGAAGCAGGAAGCCCTGAGTTCCATCCCTAGTATCATATAAAACCAGGTGAGGTGGCACAGGCCTGAAACCAGCACTTGGTAGGTGGAGGCAGGGAAATCAGAAGTTTCAGGTCTTCCTCATCTATACAGTCTATATAACAAGTTTGATACCAATTTGGGATATATGAGACCCTGTCATAAAAGAAAAGAAAGGGCTTAGAGAAAGGGAACCTATACTCATGAAGAGCAGAGGGCAGGATAAACCAGCTCAAAAAATGTTGCTACAACTACAAAGAGCAACAAAGTTTGTGTATGAGATTTCACAAAAGTCACCAAAAAGGAGGGAGAGGTCTGATGTGCTAAGGCCTCTGGTGTTGTGGCCAGGCTGGGTAAGGACAAGATGAAAGGGATAACCTGTCTTGGTACCTGCAAGATTGCCAGACCGGGTGTGAAGCCAGGAACACACTCCTTCATCTGAGTGACTTGATTCTTCAGTCGCTCCCTTATTTGCCTAGAAGAGAAAGGAAGGTTGAAGTTAACGCTTCACATTGCAAGCCCAAGTGAACAAGTGGCTGCAATGTCTCTCAGAAATTAAAACACCTTCACTGGATTGATATGAAGTGGTATAATATGTACCATGACCTTCCTAGCAAGTTCCTAGGCCTTAAATTGACTTGGATTTTTTTCCCATTGACACTGGCTGAGCCATGAGGTAGGTACAAGGACAGTCAATTAAAAATGTCTCATTGGGGCTGGTAGAGAGCTTGGTTATTATGTGTGAGGCCCTGTTTCCATCCTCAAAAACCAAGATTTCTTAGCTGGTGGCATTTGAAATCCTACAGTGAATATACTGAAAACTTGGAGAAGACTTCTGGGAGGTGCTGCTCCTCATCTTCTTCAGCATTCCCACTTTCCATGCCACCAAGACAACCTTTTATGGGGAAGACCTTCAGTTTATGCCTTTTGTTCAAGCTACTTCAGTAATGACTATAGGGCATCGCTGAAGATGAAGGACAGAACAATGAATACTACTCTGAATTCAGCATGACATGGTATCCTAATTTGAGAAAGAATTTCCCTTAAAAAATAAATTTAAGCTGAGCATGGTGACAGACACCTGTATACAACCCCAGCACTTGGGAGGCAGAGGCAGGAGGACAGCCACAAGTCTGAGGCCAGCCTTGTTCACATAACAAGTTCCAAGTCAGTCAGACCTATATATGGCAAGGCTATCTCAAAAAAAAAAAAAAAAAAAAGAGCTAAGCCAAGAATGGTGGCACATGCCTGTGAGCCTAGCACCGCGGAGGAGGAATGCAGACGGAGAGTTCAAGGTCATCCTCAGTTAACAAGTTTGAGGCTAGCCTAGGCTACATGAGACTGTCTCAAAAAAAAAAAAAAAAAAAAAAAAAAGAGGTAGTCATTAAGCCTAATGGCTTGAGTTTGATCCCTGGAACCCACAAAGTATAAAGAGAGAGAACTGCCTTTCACAACACATTCTCTGACCTCCAAATGCACACACCCATACTCACACACACACAATAAGTAAATAATTGAAAAAAGAAGTCAACATAAGGACAAAATTACAACCTCTTATGAAACCAAGATAATTAGTTTACCAACAGACATCTTTTCAACAATACAGCAAACATCAAGTCAATTAACATCCAGAAATGCATATTCAAAACAGCTGGATTCTAATCCACGGTTGGACACGAACAGGAGTCATCTCTCTTAGCAAGAAGCCGATTTCGTCATCTGTTCACAGTCACCCACCTTAACCATATTTGACATACAAACACAAGCTGACGTGCTGAGGCTGCTCTCTGCTCCTTCTAACCTGGAATGGTCTCAGCTCTGTCTCTCCAAGCTTTCCCAAAGCTGACCGGAGGCATGGAAGCTGTAAGAACTAATTTATGTGAACTAGCCTAGTAACTATCATGAATTCTGTCAAATGCCAGGCCTAGTGGCTCAGCCCTGGAATCCTAGCTGAGGCTGAGGTGGGAGGATCAAAAGTCCAAAATTTGGCCAGGCATGGTGGCATATACCATTAATTCCAGCACTTGGGAAGCAGACACACAGACGGATGTCTGTGAGTTCAAGGTCAGCCTGGTCTACATAATGAGTCCCAGGCCAGCCAGGGAAACCCTGTCTCAATTTAAAAAAAAAAAAAAATCAAAGCCTGTCTGGACACATAATAATTCAGATCAGCCTGGGCAACTTAGTGAGACCCTGTCTCAAAATAAATAATAAAAGCTGAATGTGGTGGCATATCTTATAATCCCAGCATACAACAGGACTGAAACGAGATTGCTACGAGTTTGATCAGCTTGAGCTATGTAGCAAATATCAGGCAAACCACAGCTGTATGGCAAAGTATAACAAGAAGTTATACTTCACTAAGTCATACCCAAGACTTCCAATTTTTATTTCTAGCTAGTAACTTTGTTTTTTCAAAACAATATTCTATATAAAAATATAGTTCAAGGGGCTGAAGAAATGGCTCAGTGGTTAAGGGCACTGGCTGCTCTTTCAGAGGACTTGGGTTCAGTTCCCAGTACCCACATGGTGGCTCACAACCACCATAAAATAAAAATAAAATAAAATTTTAACAAACAATATTGTTCAAAAGAAGAATTAACAGGTCAGTTTTGTTGTTTTGGAACTGAGATTTGACCTGGACAATGGGCACAGCAGTTCCAGCCTGACAAGGAGGGGTGGTGCCAGGCAGCTGCAGGTAGTCCTGAGCCAAGTTCCCAGGCCTGCCTCTCCTTCCCGTCCCACTGGAACCACTACATTAATGCAAAGCACTTTAGGACAGAAAACAAGACAAAACAAGAAACACTAAGTGTTGATCAGTGCTCTATTAGGCCAGCTGGGCATGGTGTGAGGCTTCTAAACTCCACAGTTAGGAGCAGAAGCAGGAGGATCTGGAGTTTGTGGTCTTCTTCAAATTAGGATAGCCTAGGCTACACAAGAATCTGTCTCAAACACTAAAAAAGGCTTAGGGGACAGGGTATGGTAGGCAAAATTGTCTACTGGTTCTCCTTAACCTTACCCCAACCTAAGCAAAACCCATGCAGTAATATTACTAGCAAAACATTTTTTTAAAAGAGCAGAAAAAACAAAAAATAAAAAAAACAAGAAACAAGAGTGAAAACAACGAACTTCTGAGATTGTACCTGTAGCAGGCGAGGCAGGAGAGGCTTTCTCTGTGCTCACAATAATCCAGTGACTTTCCTGGGGCCAGGAAGCAGAAAGACGAGCAATAAGGCCCTAAGTGAGCAACTGACAGTCACCTGGAAACAAAACAGTCGCCAGGATGGAGGGACTGTTTCATTCTGAAGTGATAAGAAGCTATGCCAGGGTTTGGCACACAGCTCACGCGGTTTACATTTTTAAAGGTTTGTTTTGTGCTGGTTGCTGAACTGAGAACAGATTACAGGGGAAAAGATGAAAGTCAGGGGCATGAGAAAGACACCACTGCCAGGGCTGGAGAGATGGCTGAGCAGTTAAAAGCACTGGCTGCTCTTGCAGAGGACCCAGGCTCAATTCTCAGCACCCACATGGCAGCTAACAACCAACCGTTCCTAACTCCAGTTTCAGGGGATCAGACTCCCTCTTCTGACCTCTGCAGGCATTGTATGACACAGTTGCACAAGACACTCATACACATAAAAACACTAAATAAAATATTAGGAAAGAAGGGAGGGAAAGAAGGAGGAAGGGGAGGAAGGAAAACTACTGTCACTGCAAAAGTCCAGTCCAGCCATGGTTTCAGTGACTGGATCAATGCTGTCGACGGATTGATAAAAATGGCTGGCTTCTAGATACATCAGCATTAAGCAGAGAAAAGAATGCCATAGCTACATACAGATGATGATGAGCACATGCCTTTAATCCTAGAACTTGGGAGGCAGAGGCAGGAGGATCTCTCGGAGTTAAGAGGCCAGCCTGGTCTGTACAGCAACATCCAGGCCAGCTGGGATTATAGGGAGACTGTTGTCTCAAAAATACTGAAAAAAAAAAGTGAGCATTTGAGCTCAAAGTTGGAAGTCTGGGGAGAAATAAAAATAATACTCACATAGCAGGTGGCAGATATGGGAACCAAGTGTCACAGGTGGTTTAGTTGGAAAACACTGTTTTAGCTTCGTAGTTTAAGAATATAGCACAAAATGTTCCAGAATTCTCTGCTACCATTTAAATGAGCCTTGAAGCTTTTTTTTTTTTTTTTAAATGAGGGAGAAAGAAGTTTAGCTAGAGATCAATTATATCGCCCTTCTTTTTTAAAAATTTCATTATTTTTATTTTATGTATATGAGTATATTGCCTGCATGTATGTAAGTGCACTCCTGTCATGCAATACCTTCGAGATCAGAAGAGGGTGTTGGATTCCGTGGAACCGGAGTTCTGGGCAGCTGTTAGCCACCATATGGGCGCTGGGAATCAAACCCGGGTCCCTTTCAAGAGCACTCAATGCTCTTAACCGCTGAGTTATCTCTCCAGCCCCTACATTGACTTTCTTAAACTTTTTCTAACAGGTAAATTTCTCTTCTGTATATGTATGCGTTTGTGTGTATGTGCAGGTTCTGTATAGAAGTTAGAGGACAATCTTGGTGTCATTTTAAATCTCACACTGGACCAGAATTCACCTAGCCTCGCTGGTCAGTGAGACAAAGGGATCTGCCTCTCTCTGCCAGATTACTGTTTTGTTTTGAACTCTATTTTGTGTGCACGCACGCAATATGTGTGTAGTCAGAGGACAACATGTTCCCAGAAGTTTGTTCCCCCACCACATGGACCTTGGGAACTGAACTCAGGTCAACAGGCTTGGCAGCAGGAGCATTTACCTGCTGAGTCATCTTACCAGCCCACCTGTTTGCTTGGATTTTTGAGACAGATCTTGTTATACAGGCCAAGTGGACCTCAAACTTATGACAATGCTCCTGCCTCAGCCTACTGAGTGCTGCCACATGGCTCAGAAGTTTCTCAAGTACTTTTGGCAGGGATGTCCGTCCAATTGGAAAGGTTTGTTTGAAAGATAACATCAGCCAGTGTCCTGGAATATGCCTGTAACCTCAACTCTCAAGAGACAGAGTTGTGTCTCTGTTGTGACAACTTTGAGGCCAGCCTGGTCTAGTCTACTCAGCAAGAACTTGTCTCAAAAGACAAAAACAAACACAACAAAAAGCTAAGACCCTTTAAGACAACATGGCCAGAACACCAATAAGATGATTTTAGGGGGCTGGAGAGATAACTCAGCAGTTAAGAGCACTGGCTATTTTTGCAGAGAACCTAGGTTCAGTTCTCTGGAGGCTCACAACCATCTGTAACTTCAGTTCCTGGGAATCTTTTGGCTTCCATGGGTACCAGGCATGTATGTGGTGCACATACATATAGGCAAGCACGCACAGCTATACATAAAGATAAAAATAAATACATCCTTACAAAAAAAAGAAAGAAATGTTTTGGGGAAGCTAGAAAAATGGCTCAGGGGTTAAGACTGTTTACTGTTCTTCCTGAGGTCACAAGTTCAGTTCCCAACACCCATGTCCAGTGGCTCACAACTGCCTGCAACTCCAAGGGATCCAATGCCTTCTTCTGGCCTCTTCAGGCACTGCACTCACATGTAAAAACCTACACAGACACACATTTACAAATAATTAAAAATTAAATTAAAAGAGATGTTTTTAAATGTCCATAAACCACAACAAGCAAGAACTAGACTGTCCAGAACAAAAAAAGCAACAGGTGGGAATTTCTATTCTCCTAAGAAGCAAAAAAGACATTGCATAAGGCCCCCACAAAAAATCCCTTGGGCTTTTGAGCATCTTTTTCCAACTCACTAATTCATTTCCCTCAGGACAGGAATGCTTCTTTCCTTTAAAACAAAACAAAACAAAACTGTGTGTGTATGTATATACATACGTAGCTAAGTCAGGGAACAATCTGTACGAGTCAGCTTCCTCCTTCCAAAATGTAGATCCTGGAGATCAAGTTCAGGTCATCAGGCTTAGCAGCACTTGTCTTTACCCAGTGAACCATCTTGCTGACCCCTTTTCCCTTTCTTAATAAAATGTATCTATTTTAATAATTAAAAATATTTACTCTGGGGCTGGAAATGGCTGGGCAGTTAAGAGTACTGACTGCTCTTGCAGAGGACCCGGGTTCAATTCCCAGCACTCACATGGTGGCTAACAACCATCCATAACTTCAGTTCCAGAGGATCTGAGGCCTTCTTCCGACTTCCATGGGCATTGCATGACACAGGTGTAATTATACATATACAGGCAATACACTCATACACACAAAATAAAAATAAATTACTCTGGGGATTGGAGAGATGGTTCTGTGTGGTTAAGAGCACTGGCTGCTCCTGTAGAGGTCACAAGTTGGGTTCCCAGCACCCACATGGTGGCTAACAACCATCTTTAACTCCAGTTCCAAGACAGCCAGAGCCCTCTCCTGGCTTCCGTGGGCACTGCACAACAAAGGTGCACTTATATACACGCAGGCAAAACACTCATATGCACTAAATAAGTAAGAAAGTAAGTAAATAAATAAAATATTTTTTTCTCTTGGTTTTCTGGGTGGGCTGCACAAAACTGTAAAATGAAGAGCAGAATGAAAGGTAAGAGTCAGCTACAACTGAAGTTGGGATGCTACAAATAGGAGCAAGGGAAGAACAGGAACATCCCTTTGTTTTTAAGAAGCTGGTCTGGAGGTAGTGGTAAATTAAACAGCAGTGAGTCCTTCAATTTTGACAGCCCATAATTTCCAGAAAGTTGAAAGGATGTAACAGAATCGCTTCCTAATCGTTACAACCTCCTATGTCATCAGCAATTTCTTTAAGTTGCTTTCTCTCCATTGCCCTTGAGATAGATCTTTCATGCAGGGACTCCAGAGCAAAGTGACAAAAAGAAACAGTTGGAGAGACACTTATGGTCCCCATATAGAACACATATAGATTCATAGCATCCTTCATTCACAATCTAAAATCTAAGGGAAGGCATATCCCAATCTCTACACATGAAAAATCAGTACGAAAGTGTCAATGAAAACAGAAAACGTGGCAGTATACCACTTTTTCTTTGTTTCTGGTTGATATATACTAGTAAAGTACTCAGAGCCAATTAGATATGACACAAGAAATATGAACATGAACAGACACAAGTGCAACTTTAAGTTAATACTGGCATCTAGTGGGTAGAAATCAAGGGTGCAGCTAAATACTCAACAGGCACAGGACAGCCCTCCATGACAAACTATGTAGCCCTAATGTTAATAATGCCATAATTTCACCTCTCTCTCTCTCTCTCTCTCTCTCTCTCTCTCTCTCTCTCTCTCTCTCTCTCTCTCCCTCTCTCTCTATTTGCTTCTCTTACCCCACCCAAGGTCTTGCTCTATAAGCCAAGCTCTAATTCTTCAGTTTCTTGAGTGCTAGAATCACCATGACCAGCTATGGTTACCTTTTCTTTCTAAGAGACAGAAATCAACTGGAAATCATATGTAACTGTACCAAATTTACTTCAATCTCTGCAGATGAGTCATTTTCATTAAGATTCATTTTCTCTAAGTTAACAAAAATAGTCCTTTCAAAAGTCAAATGTGCATCCTGTAGAGTCATTACTCAAATCCTAGTTACAATATCCCTCAATAGTCATCTGGGGGTCTGGAGGGATGGCTCAGTAGTTAAAAGCACTGGCTGTTTTTGCAAAGGACCCAGGTTTGGTTGCCAGCACCCCCATGGCAGCTAACAATCATTCATAACTCCATTTCAGGGAGTTATGCCCTCTTCTGGCCTCTGTGGGGTTGCATGCACACGGTGTACACACACATACACATGCACACACACACACGCACACACATATATATATGCAGGCAAAACACTTATACATATACATTTGTTTTTTAAGTTTAAAAGAAGTCATCAGGGGCAGGAGAGATGGCTCAGTGATTAAGAGGACTGGCTGTTCGAGTTCGAATCCCAGCACCCACATGGTGGCTAACAACCATCAATAACTCCAGTTCCAGAGGATCCGAAGTCCTCTCCTGTTCTCAGGCACTGCAGGACACAGGTGCACTTACATACATGCAAGCATAACACTCATACACATAAAATAAAAATAACTAAAATGTTAAAAAAAAGTCATCTGGCATCCATTTGATCCAAAAGTCTTATATAATTACCCTTGACAGAGTCCATTATGAATTCTAATTCTATTAAATCTCTGCTTTCTTACAATAGAAGAGAAAACACTGAAAATATAATATAGCAAGGGCATTTCAATACAACTATATGGTAGGCAAAGGAAGCATCAATTGGCATTTAGCTCCAAGGCTGAGGAATGTACAAGATGGAGCTAGGTATGGTGGCTAAGAGGTTGAGACAGGAGGACTGCCATGAGTTCCAGGCAGGCATGGACTACAGATATGTATAGGATAAACAGAAAGCTGCCCTTAAGACAACAAAAATGCTGAAATGTAGCACAAGTTTAGAGCAACTCTGAAACAATTCCCAAAAGGTACACAGAAGGGCCAGGGTTGTTACACAGTGCCACAGAGCATGCTGAATGCCAAGTTCAGTACCCAACTCCCCACCTTGCAAAAACAAGATACTCAGAACGTGCCCTTAGGGGCTGGAGGGATGGCTCAGTGGTTAAGAGCACTGGCTGCTCTTGCAGAGGACCTGGGTTCGGCTCCTACAGGGAAGCTAACAGTCATAACTCCAGTTCCCGGGGACCCACACCTTCTTCCTGACCTCAGAGGGCAGTGTGCGACCCTGGTACACTTACACACCTGCGATACACTCAAACACATAAAAATACTAAGTAAAATAAAAACAGAAAGTGCCTTTAGTAACTGATTTGAGAATAAGAACATTCATTTTGATCTAAAAGACTGTTTTGAAATAGGGACAATTTATTTTCCCCTCCAAAAACTATAGATTCTTCCTATAAAATTTTAACAATGAAATACATGTGTTGTTTACTTTGTCTCTATTGGATTCATTTGTTACTTTATCTCATTTGCTCAATTTGTATACTGCCAGAAAGTACTTTCAATATTTTGTTGTAGTTCTGAGACAGTTTCATTATGTAGCCCAGACCAGCCTTGAACTTCTCACCCTCTTGTCCTAGCCCCCTGAGTGCTGGAATTACAGATGTATACCACTGTACCCAAGATTACTTCAAACAATTTCTTGGAGGGGGGGGTGTTTTGTTTTGTTTAAGACAAGGTCTCACTATGTAGCCCTGGCTGGCCTCCATCTCACAGAGATCCACCTGCCTCTGCCTCCCAAGTGCTGGGATTAAAGGTGTTCACTACCACTCCTGGCTTTTCGACTGTTTGATTTTTGTTTGTTTTGAGACAGGGTCTCCCTCTAGCCCCAGCTTGTCCAGAACACACTATGTCAACCAGACTGGAATCAAGAACTCAGACATCCACCTCCCTCTGCTTCTTGAGTCCTGGGATTTTGAGGCACGCACCACTGTACTGGGCAAAATTTGTTTTATTTAATATGCAGTTATTTATAAAAATAACTGTGGTTGTTAGGTCAACTATTGTTTTAAGAGCTATATATATTTTGAATTTCTAGCCAATGTCAAATTAATAGACAAAATTATCAGGCTGGGTATGGTGGAACATGCCTATAATCCCAGTACTTTGGAGGTAGAGGCAGGTAGAAGGCAGAGGCAGGTAGATACCTGTGAGTTCAAGGTCAACATGGTCTACACAGCAAGTTTCAGGACAGTTGGGGCTACAAGGAGAACCTATCTCAAAAACAAAAAGAAGAGGGGGGGAGGGGGAAAATTACTTTGTTGAAAGAAATCTGATTGTTTTTATATTATTAATATAGCAAAAAGCCACATTATATCAATATATGCAAGGGCCAACTGGTTATAGCACTCTCTATTGTATAAGAATAAAACATTATTAAACTTAACACAAATATTTATTAAATCTGACAGGTTTATTCAAGACATATTTGAAAGCTTAATGTGAAGAAATTACTTTATGCTTCATTGAAAATGTATAATATGAAGTCCTTTCATCCAATTTCCTCCCTTTCAAAGATCCATGAAAGGAAAAGCAAATTCTTGATACTTAAGACAGCTCAAGAACTGGTAATTTTTAATGACTCCTCTAATCCTCACTGAGCTGAGGGGGAGACCATCGTTAAGCCACACACACACAGATGCAACAGCTACTTATTTTGAGCTTCTAGACCAGGGTTCTTCCATCTCATTTAGCAATACTGATCAGATCATTCTTTATTGTGGAGTGCCCTGCAAGAGGCTTAGCAGCATCCCTGGCTCCTGTCTCTAGATGCAAACAGCACATAACCTGTCCTCTCCTTCCACCTGATAACCAAGCAGTCTCCAGAAATGTTCAAGTGTCCTGAGGCAGAAGAGAAGGACTCTCCCTGCTGTGGGAGAATAAATGCAAAGAGATTGTTTTGGTTGAGAAAGGTTTCATAAAATGCAGTATTTAAAAAGTAGACTACACCTGAGCATAGCAGTATTCATCTTTAATTCCAGCACTGGGGAGGTAAAGGGCCATCCTAGCCTACATACCAAGTTCCAGGCCAGACAGAGCTGTAGAGTAAGACCCTACTTCAAGAGTAGAAAATAGGGCTGAAGAGATGACTCATCAGGTTAAGGCATTTACTGCCAATCCTGATAACCTGAGTTCAATCCCCATCACCCACAAGGTAGAACAAGAGAACCAACTCCCCAAAAGTTGCCTTCTGACCTCCACATGCACACTGTGGCATGTACATACACATAAAATAAATGTAATAAAAAAAATTTTAAGTAGATTATAAACCAGCAGTGATGGTTCATGCTTATATTCCAAATACCTGGAGGGCTGCCACAAGTTCTACATCAGCCTGGGCTACGTAAGAAGATCCTATCTCAAAAAACAAATAAGTAAAAATAAAATAATTAGTGGATTATAAATTCCTTAGAGAAGGGTAACCAAGAGAAAATATCATCAGAATCCTGGTGCAAGAAACGATGAGGAGGACTCCTGAGCAGTGTGGTCCCACCTCACCTACTGGTACCCACTCTGATCCAACATGCTGCTGACATCAGGAGTACAGACCATAGGGCTGGAATGTGTTTCAGTGGTCAGGCAGTTACACGGCATACAGAGCCCTAGGTTTGATGCCTAGCACAGAACACAATATTGCTAAACTTCCCATCGCCTTTCAAAAAGCCAGGCAAACAGATTTTTATGTGTAATTATAGACATGAATGTGTTCCAAAGAAATCCAATTTTTAAAAATAATTCTGCAATTCAAACAAAACAAAACACTTGGCTCATAAGCCACTGTTTCGCTACAAGACAGAGTTACAAGACAAGGCAGGGTGGCTCCAAGTACAGGGGACTAAGAAGCTGCCACCAGCTATATGACAACAAGGGAGAGTCATGCCAGCCGGTCTGCCAGCACAGGTCTCCCATTCAGAATCAGTCACTGCCTGAGGATTACCTAACTACAGATTTGGCCATCAGAGCTAGCTGTGGTGCTGAGGCACAGGTCTAAGGCCCCTTTAAACCTCTGGATCATCATCAGTGGCAAACATGAAATCTTCCAAGTCATCTCTACTGGATTGGGGAGGGGCGGGGCAGGAGCCTGTACATGAGAAAACCTCAGAAAGACCCACCTTCCTGCCTACAGAAAACCTCAGTTAGACTGCACTGGGGATGGAAGATGACTCAGAGGTTAAGAGCGCGTGTAGCTTTTGTACAAAGAAGCCCCCAAGTGCAGTTTCCAGCACCCACACCTAGGCGGCTCACAACCACCTGTAACTTCAGCTCCAGGGGATTCAATGCTCTCTTCTGGTAGCCATGGGCACTAGTATGTGCGCATGTGCAAACAATTAAAAAATGTAATAAAAATTTTGTATAATTTTTAAAAAGCTGTGCATGGTGGTGCATGTCTGTAATCCCAGATAGAACTCAAGGAGCAGAGACTGCAGCCAGTCTGGTCTACACAGTGAGTTCCATGAGATCCTGCCTAAAAAAATAAAGGGGGAAGGGCAGCTAGAGAGATGGCTCAATGGTTAAGAGCACTGCAAAGGACCCACATGGTGGTTCACAACCATCCATTCAGCTCTGATGCCCTCTTCTGATCTCCAGAGGCATTGCATGTACAGGTGCACTTAATATTTAGGCAAAACTTTCACACACATAAAATAAAAACAAATAAAAAATTTTAGAAAAAGAAAAAGGGTTTGGATATTAAGCTGCTTACTCAGTAAGTAGGGACTAGAATTTGAGACTAAAACCCCAATCAAAAATCATTTATCCTGGTAAGTGTCATGCAGTGCAGTTAAGTTCCTGACTAGCTCTGGCAAAATACAGAAATGCTCCTCTATCATCTGAGATTCATCAAGACACCTGGAACCCAAAGTGGCACCTCTCCTACCCAGGCTTGTGGCCAGGAGCTCACCAAGGAGAACAGAGAATTTGGCCAACAAGTACGAAAGTTTGATCTGGGGTACTTCTTGTTGGGAGCCTTTCTCAATCTCAGGGGTTCTTTTCTCAATTTTCCTTAATAACTCTACTTTCTTTCTGCTTACTCCATCCATAAGAATGTTGTTGTTGTTCAGACAGGGTCTCCCTGTAGCCCCAGCTGGCCTGGAACTTACTATATGGACAAGGCTGGCCTTTGATCTCACAGAGATCTACCTGCCTCTGACATTGCCTTCTGAGTGCTGGGATTAAAGGTGTGTACCACCCATCACACCTCGCAAATTTTTTAAAAGAATGTTTAATTTATCTCTAACCGATGAAAAACAGAAATAAAAAATCTCAAAAGTGACTTTCTGAAAACACTTTTTTTTTGAGACAGGGTCTCATATAGCCCAGTCTGATCTCCAATTCACTATGTAGCTGAAGATGCCTTGAATCTGATTCTCCTACCTCTACTTTCCAAGTCCTGGGATTACAAGACTGCACTATGGTGCCCAGCTTAAGACCATTCTTTTTCAGAAAGAACTAATCAAGAAAAATGACCCTAATGGAGAGAGAAGGTTTAATTAGAGCAAACAAAAGAGAAAGCCAAAGAAATCACACAAAACCTAACACCCATTTTGAGACACACATGGAAGAATCGTGCTTTCATCTAAAACCCAAAGCAAGGGGTTCTTTGAAACTAACACACACCCCTCTCCAGTTCAATGCACACCCTTAAAATGGTCACTCTCACGACAGGACAAGTGCTACACCAGCTCCCTCCACTCACTCAAGAGCCACTTGGTTGGTCACAGGTTCACTCCTGCTGACCCCAGGCAGTTATTTACTAACCGGTGAGGTCAAAGGCCCAGAGCACATGTTGTCTTTTGGTTGGCAGCCCTGTTTCCCATAACACTGGCAGGCTCACAGCTCAAGTCCTCACCCACAGGACGCTTGGGCAGAGACCATGACCGTAACTCTCAAACTGCAGCCCCACACCACAGAAATCTCTGCCCCTCTTTCCTCCTCCGGTCTCTCTTGACGCTTCTCGTCACCTAACATGGTTGCATCTATTTATCATCTACGTGTACCCATCAGTCAGGGTACTCTATGAGGGTAGAGATTTGGGCTGTTTTATTCATTCTAAGAGTCTTGGGCTTTGAAGATTGCCTGGCATAAAGGAAATACACAGATGCTATCAAGTAAGTGAATAAATACCCCAAAGAATACACACTTGGCTCCAACTCCCAGACTCCGCCCCCAGCACATAGGAAGTTCTGGGATAGTCTGGGTTATATACTTAGCTCTTACTCTCTCAGACAAAAACAAGTATGCTGGGTATGGTGCCAAAGGCATATAATTTTAGCTACTTGAGAAACTAAGCCAAGAGAACAGAAAGTTTAAGGTCTGCCTAGGCTACGGAATGAGTTCAAGGCTAGCCTGAACAATTTACTAAGACCCTATCTCAAAAATAAAACATTAAAAGAGGGCCAGGGATATAGTTCAGTGGCCATACATTTTGCCTAATAAATGCAACCTCTGAAGTTCAATTTCCAATACTAAAGGGAAAATAAATGCTTTTGGCCCAGCAAAAGAGACAGCAGGCAATCACCAAGAGCCTCCACCTGCAGCTCAAGCTGTAAGGACAGCTTCCACCCCACTTAAAAAAATTTTTTTTTAAATGTGTATGAGTGTTTTGCTTGCATGTGTATAGGTGTGCCACATTTGTGCAGTGTCCTCAGATCATGTCGGATCCCCTGAAACTGGAGTTACACAGGGCTGCAACCCTCCGTGTTTGTGATAGGAACTGAATTTGGGTTCTCTGCAAGAACAGCAAGTACTCTTAACCACTAAGCCAGATATCTTCCCAGTTCCCAGCTTTTTGAGAAAAATTTATTTTATTTTATGTGTATGAGCATTTGCCTGCATGTATGTGCACCCCATGTGTGACCAATGCCTGTGGAAGCCAAAAGAGAGTATCCAAAGTTATAGACAGTTGTCAGCCATCAGGAATCGAACCCAGGTCTTCTGTAAAAACAGCAAGTGTTCTAACTGCTGAGCCATCTCTCTAGAACGCCCATTTTTTTTCTTTGAGACAGGGTCTCACTATGTAGCCCTGGCCAGCCTGGAACTTACTAGCTACACAGAACATGCTGGCCTCTCACTCACAGAGATCCTCCTGCCTCTGCCTCCTGCGATTAATGGTATGCTCTACCTCACAAGAATATCTTCTTCTAGCTCGGGATTTCCCAAATCTGTGATCCAAGCATACAGATGCTGGAGAGACTGGGTTACCTCCTGAGCCATGCAGGTCAGCTTTCCTTTCAGGACTTCTGTTCTCCAAGAACTGCCAGTGATGCACAGCAACTCCTGCAGTCCAGCTCTCCAGGAAGGCCAAAGTGCCCCAGTACAGCCACCATAACACATCAGAGAAAACTCTTGGGGGCCCGTAAGATGGCCCAGTAGGCAAATGCACTTACCATGCAAGCCTGACAATCTGAGCTTGATCTCTAGAATTCGTTGTAAAAGATGAGAACCAATTCTCCAAAGTTGTCCCCTGATCTCAACATTTGTGCCATGGCATATGCATGCCTTCTCTCTTCTCTCTCTCTCACACACACACACACATACACACACTAATAATAATAATAATAAACTAAAAAAGAGAACTTAGTGCTGCAGATGTGGCCCAGTGGCAAGTTTAA
This sequence comes from Eospalax fontanierii, assembly GCA_035773235.1. NCBI lineage: Eukaryota > Metazoa > Chordata > Mammalia > Rodentia > Spalacidae > Eospalax > Eospalax fontanierii. The sequence goes on along the minus strand of CM069536.1, from coordinate 46,820,147 downwards.
TAAAAAAATTAAACTTCACAGTGATTCACGCCTGTAATCTCAGCATTCCAGGCATCGGAGCAAGAGTTCAAGTCTAAGGCCTGTCTGCCTACAAAGAGGTCGCCTTTTTTTAAAGATTTTACTTATTTTTAATTTTATGTATATGATTTATTTTGCTGGTGTGTGTGTATATGTATCATATGTGTACCCGGAGTCCACAGAGGCCAGAGCAGGGTATCAGATGCCCTGGAATTGTGAGCTACCACATGGGTACTGGGAACTGAACTTAGTAAGAGCAGCAAGTGCTCTTAACTAGTGAGTCATTTCTCCAGTCCCAAATTGACTTCTTTATACTGAATCCTGTGGCTTATTATTATACCATGCAGGCATTTTTCAAAACTTTCCTATGGAACATTAGTTGGTAAAAACAGCCATGGATCAACAGGCAATATCTACTCCAACTAACTACATTTATGTCCTGTTATCCTACAATTCTATTCTTAGGTATAGTCCTACATCATTAATGTGTATTATAGAGTTCTACAAAAGAAAAAAAACACAAAAGGGAATGTTCATAATGGAGCTATACAAGTTACACAAAGCAGAAACTCAAATATCCATGGACAAATAAATAAAGAGGTGCATATGGCAAAGCACATTACAATGAAAGCACGCGGACAACAGACACACCATGCTGACTCAAAGACAGCAGACCCAGAACTTACACTGCACGATGCCAAGATACAGAAGCCCCAAACCCGCAAAGCTAACCTAGTGTTCAAGGTCAGAGTATGATTACTTCTGTGGGAGGTGGTGACTTCTGCTGTGCCAATAATGCCCACTCCTCTCCTTCCTTCTTTTATTTATTTCTGGTACTGGGGACTGAACCTAGTGCCTCACATGTGCTAAGTGCTCTTGCCCTAGCAGAGTTAACTTCAGCTTCCTTTTTACTTAAAAAATATATTTATTTATTATTTTTTAATGTGTGTAAGTGTATTGGCTGTGTGCAAGTAGATCCATGCTGTGCATTGTCCAGAAGTTACAGATGGTTGCTAGCCACCATGTGGGTGTTGAGAACTGAACCTAGGTCCTCTGCAAGAGCTCTTAACCGATGAGCAATCTCCAGTTCCATCCTCCTTTTTATTTATTTTTTTTTGTAATTTGGAGTCAGGGTCTTATCAAGTCACCCAAGTTGGCCTTGAACTCCACCTGTAGTTCAGGCAGGCCCTGAACTTGCAATCTCCCTGCCTCAGCCTCCCAGGCAGCTGATTATTATTCATGGGCCATCAAGCCCGGTTGCCATTTCTTGATGTGAATACTGATTACACCAGTATGTTCAGTTGAGAAAACTCATTGACAGAGCATTTTTTTTAAAAAAAAGTATCTGTTTTTCTTTATGTATATGAGTGTTTTGCTTGAATGTATGAAAATACACCATGTCCCTAGAATATGATGGTTGTAGCCACTATGTCAGTGTTGGGACCCAAACCTGGGTTCTTTGCAAGGGCAGCCAGTGCTTGTAACTGCTGAGCCATCTCTCCAGCCCTGAGAGGTGCACTTCTGTTATTTTTTTTTTCCCTGAGGCAAGGTCTTATGGGGTCCAAACTGGCCTGGAATCCACTGTGTGGTAGAGGAGGACCTTGAACTCCTGATTCTCCTACCTCCAACTCATAAATGCTCAAATTACAGGCCTAAGCCACCATGTTGGGCCAAATAATTTTAAAAACTTTTTATGACATTTACTTAGTGCCTGTGTGTGCTTGTATATGTACATGAGTGTGGTGGACAGAGGACAATTTGCAGGAGGAATCAGTTCTCTCCTTCCACTGTGTGGGTCTCAGGGATCAAACCGACATTGTTAGTGACAAGAGCCATTACCCACAGAGCCATTTCTCCTACATCATTTTTAAAGAAAGTGAAATAATAAAAGGAGAAGCTCATCAAGTGATTTTTAACGTGTTAACTACTGTTGAAAACCATTTAAACAGATCTCAAGGCAAAAAGAAAATGAACCAATCATTCATATATATATTACTTATGGATTATCCATACAGCTATCATACATTAGACATTTACTATATGCCTGGAAGAATTATAAGAGCTCTTCTGTTAAGGACTCATTTAATTTTCCTAGCAACTCAATAGTCTAGATATTACCTTTGACTTATAGCTAAGTAAATTTCAGTATAGAGATGGTCAGTAATTTGCTGAAAGCTACACAGCTACTATGAAATGAAAATAGCTTTCTAGATATTTTGGATACAGACATAAAGCTACATAAATTTGGTTTATGGAACTTAACATAAGCATTTAATTTGCTCTCCATGCAACCAAACCTGTACTACCAATGCTCAGTAAGCTGCCAAGACAAAAACCTAAATTCTTTCTTTTTAAAAATTTTATTTTTATGTGTTTGAGTGTCCTGCCTGTATGCATGTAAGTGCATGAAATGCCTGTGTGGGCCAGAAGAGGGCATCAGACTAAATTATTTCTTCACAATCAGGCTTCATAATAGGCACATTTTATCAAAGCCACGGTAAAGGCTTTGAACCCCAAAAAAGCACTCTGTACCACTTATTAGGGAAAAGCAAATTAAAATCACTGGGACAGAACCTAAATTCCATTAGGATGGCTATTATCAAAATGGCAATGCTGTTGAGATGGCTCAGTGATTAAAAGTGCTTGCAGCACAAGCCTGACACCTGAGTTCAATTCCTAGCTGCCTTGTGGAAGGAGAGAATCTTCCCCCAAATGCTGTTCTCAGACCCCCACATGCATGCATTGGCACAAGCATGCCCCCTGCATAGACAAAATTTTGAAAAGACAAAACTGAGATACAGAACTAAGGGAACCCTGATACACTGTTGGCGAGAATATGAATTAGTATGACCACTCAAAAAAGGAGCATGGAGGTTTCTTAAAAGCTAAAAAATATGGCTGGAGAGGCAGCTCAATGGTTGCGAGTGTGTGCTGCTCTAGCAGAGGACCGGAATTCGATTCCCTTACCCGTGGCTCACAACTGCCTAGAACTCCAGCTCCAGGAGAATCCAGCACCTCCGGCCTTCACAGGCAGCGGCACTCATGGGCACATAAGCCACACACAGGCCCATACACATAATTTTTAAACATCAGAAATATCCTTCTGTGGCAAAACCAAGATGAAGATAGATGGGTTGTGGACATCTGGCACTGTGGCTCCTGTGTGAGAACAGTGGCTGCTGGGGCCTGCACCTTCAACACCACTTCTGCTGCCACAATCCTGTCTGCCCTTAGAAGACTGAAGAAACAGAAAGACGATAGTAACAATACCATTCCTACCCACAATAAATGGGATGGGTTAACTTGTATAAAACAATGTACAAAATAGGTACCATTTTTATTTGTATATGTATGTTAATTTAAAAAAAAATAAAATCAAAAATTTTAAATTAAATATAATATTACCATGGACATTGCAGTCCTCCTCCTGGAGGTGTAACCAAGATGAAATTACCACCTAATAAAGAGGTCTGCACTCCATGATCATTCATATATCTAAATATCCATCAACAAATGGATTCTTTTGAACCCAAGGCATTGTCATGCCCAGCCAGTGCTCTAGCACTGAGCTAATAACCCCAGCCTCAAGAGACAAATGGATATTATGGACAGTGTAGACATAAACACTGTGGAGTATGACTAAGAGCATACAGTGCTCCTGAAGAGGACCTGAGTTCAGTATCCAGTACCCATGTCAAAACTGTTTGCAGACTGTAACTTGAGCTCCAGTGGATCTGATGTGTCTGGTCTCTGTGGGGACTTGCACTCATGTATATACACATACATAGATCTACATACACCATTTAAAAAATAAAATTTTAAAAAGAATACACGCACTGGAATATCATTCAGACTTAAAAAGGGATCTTGCCACAACATGGATGAAACTGAAGGACACTATGTTAAAAAGCCAAGCATTGCAAGGAAAATGTTATAGTGGAATTTAAATCCACACAGACACATAGAAAATAAAAACAGGATAGAAACTGGATCTATATCTAAGATACAAAGTAGCAGAAAAGTAAGACTGACAAGTCTAGAGTTTCAATGTACAACTGGAGGACAATAGTTGATTGTAGCAATTCTGGTAAAAGAAGTAACCATGTGGGGTGACAGATGTACTCAACTTCACTATAGTAACCATTTTACTACCTATATGTAACAATATGTTGTCAAATAAAAAATACACAGGGTTTTAGGCTTTTTTTTCCCCATTATGTGTGTATGTGTGCCATGTGTACATGTAGGTAGCCAGAAGAGAACATTAGATCCCTTGGAGCTGTAGTTACAGGCAGTTGTGAGCAGGCTGATGTTGGTGCTGGGAAGGAACTAGAGCCTTCTAGAAGAACAGGAGATGGAACAGCTGAGCCATCTATCCAGACCCTACATTAAGGTTTAAGGGGCTAGCTGTGGCGACTCACGCCTTTAATTCCTGCATTTCCAGCACTCAGAAGAAAAGGCAAGCCGATCTTTTTGAGTTGGAGGCTAACCTGATCTATGTAGCAAGTTCCAGGCCCACTGGGGCTACAGAGAGATGTTGTCCCAAAACAAAAACAAAAACAAAAAAAGAGGAGAGAAAAAGATTCTGGTACAAGCACCGTGATTTCTAGTCCAAAATATTTTGAGTTCTTCCTTGCTTTTGTGCAAGATTCACCATCTAATTAAAACTCCCTGTTTCTGTTTACCTTCCCAACCTTCCAGGAACAATTTTGCCCTGGGTTAGGCATTTCGTCATAATTCAAAACATCTACCTACTTACAAAACTAGGGGGTTACAGAATAATTACTGTTCGCCAAGCAGTTACTAAATAACCAGTGATGCCCAGTGTCCTAGGGGCAACCTTCAGTAAGGTCACACAGAACATAGCTTTCGCTCCTGCTTCGAAGCTCAACATTCCCCAAAGATTACTTCCCAGACAAAAAGCCCGAGATGTAGCCCAGTAGTCATCACACTTGGGTTCAATTCCGGACTCCCCGCCAAAAAGCAAAAGGTGTTACTTTCTGGGAGTACATCTGACAATCATGCCCATTAATTAAGGATTCAATTCTGCAGGGACAGAACAGGCAGAGGTCATGTGGAATTGTGGAATAGCTAAACTAAAAAAAAAAGGGTTTTAGTGCCAGGTGCTCGAGACCTGGGGCTGTCCCTGAGTAGTACAGCGCTTGCCTGGCATGTGTAACACCTTGGAAGAACAGCACGGGATGGAAGAGAATGGAAAAAGGCAGACTGGTGTAGTAGAGAAAGCGTTGGAATGGAAAGAGCCCCTTTGTCACCAATCACGCCAAGTTCTGTCACAACCGAATCACCAAACTGAAATGGAAGAGGCCACGCTGTGTTTCTGAGTTCTGACGGTGGCTCTCCAAGCAACCCATCTCTGGGTAAATTCAGACCAAGACTTGCCGCCAAAAGCAGGAGTGCAGCCACGAGGCAGTCATGGCAAACACACATTGAGCCCGGCCCGGGGCGTGCTTCTCTAGCTGCAGGAGACAGGTCTTGGGATGCCAGGGTCCGGGGCGATGTCCTCCCTCCCCACCCAGCCCACCCTCTCCCACCAGCGCGTCTCCCGCAGAACCCCGGAGCATGGGGACCCGCAGCCCCGATCAGCGCCCCGTATCAACAGCAGGTGCTTACGCGGAGACCACCTTCCCGTTCAGGATTCCCGCCGGAGCCATGGCCTTTATTAGTCTGCCGCCCACGATGGACACCAGGAAAACCGAGGTTCCAGTCCCTTCACGCAAGCCAGCACAGCCCACGTGCTCAGCGACCGCCCAGGGAAACCAAGCGACTGCGCATGCGTCCCGCTCCCTGACCGAGGCGCGCAGAGGACCCGGAAGGACGTGGGTGGCCCGGAGCCGAGGCCTAGGGGTGCTGGTGTACTCTGGAGAGCCCGGGAAGTGAAGAAAGTCGGCCGTGAATGGTTGGTTGGCGACAGTGATTGGCTGTGGGAAGAGCCCGTGCAGAGCGCGCTTTGAGCTGGGCAGAACCCTGCCAAAGAGAGAACAGGGTCTGCCTCGGAACCGCCCCGCTTCCAGCCAATCAGAGAGCTGGCATGGGGGGCGGGGCTGGGGAGGCGGTGCCCTGTTGGGGCGTGGCCTGTGCTGTGTGGGGCGGGGCCTGGGCGGTGTAGGGGCGGGCCGCCTTCTTTCCCGCGGTTTGCGCTAAGAATCCTTTCCTCTGGTTGCTGTGTCTCAGGCGTGCTCCCCTTGTCTGAAGCACTACAACCCACCAAATAAGGACTGTTTAAAAAGGCAGTTGTGTCCCTCCCGTTTGCCATCGGGCTGAGAAAGGCACCCCAGAAAATTGGAATTTCCCCTCAAGAACTCTTACACTGGGAGAGGAGAAACACTAGCATGATGTCAGCCAGAGGAAAATCTTGTTCTAACTTGTCGGATCACCTGGCAAGATGACACTGAGGCCAGGCGACGGGCAGGACCGCATTTTGTCCTTGACTACTTAGCTATGCCTAAGTTTGACCCTTTACTCCAGGAACAGTACTGAGAATCGATCCATGGCCTTTACAGAGAGGCAAGCTAGCTACCAGTGAGCTACAGACCAGCCTTCCATAACTTAAAAATCTCAGGCAAATTTGCTGCCCTCCCATGGTTCAAACCCAGAGGCAGTTTCCGTAGGGCAGCTGAGAGGGATGTCTGAGCTAGAGAACATGGCTTCAGCAGGATGGGATGGAGAGAGTCAGGGTGAGTGGTCCACTGCTCTCAGCTGCTCAGTTAGAGCAGGCATAGCCTGCCCATCAACTAGATGGCAGTTGACCTGTAATGTTCTAGGAAAATGGGATAAAGACTTTCATTTTGCGGTGTGTCCAAACCTCAAAGCTTGACCTTTGCCAACCGCTCCTAGTGGCACACCCAGAAAGGAGTGACCTTGAGAGTGACCAGAACAGGCCCGACCACACCCCATGTGATGTTCTGATCCAGGAGGGGCATATGCAAATAGATAATCACCTGGTCCGTTTTTGTTTGGAATGTGCACTTGGGAATCTTTGTGAAATGCTTAGTTCTTATTGGATATTGCAAATTGTAACCAGTCCCGGATCCGAGACCCTATAAAAGCCTCTTTCTAAGTATGATTGGGGTTCCCTGTTAGAGACCCCGGCCTGTTGGAAATAAAATACCTTGCTATTCCATCTACGTGCTGTTGGCTTTTTATCACAACCCATTACAGTCCACTGCTCTCTGATGCTCAGAGTTAGAGCAGGGACAGCCTGCCCATCAACTAGATGGCAGTTGACCTAAGACTGACTACCTCTCTCCCAGTGCAGATCTGAGTTTGGCATTTCTTCCAGGAGCCTGGTGGTCTTTGCTTTCGCTGCTGTTGGAACTGGGCTAGGTTCTAATCTTTGTCTAATTAATTACAGCCTTCTCCACGTAGTTCTGAAGATAAGTCCTTCACACTGCCTAGAACTTACCAGATAGCTGTCGATTTTATCCACCATTTTTAAAGTGACCTGCTTCAACTAATGGCAAAATCCTCTCATGCACCCCAACCCTCATTTCTTTTTGTTTTGGTGATCAAGTCAGGGTCTCACATTTACAGTTTTACTGAGGTATAATGAGCATACGGTAAAACTTGCTAATTTTTAAGAATACAACTCAATGGCTTTTAGTATATTTACAGAGCTGTGCAACTTCACCAAGATAGAATTAGGAAATCTTTGTGGTGTTAACACAAAATCACAGCTCTCACCTCGAAGGGGATAAGAGAGTTTATTCTGGAGCCAAATATGAGTGACCATGGCCAAGGAAAACAGATTCAGGTTACCTCAAATTCCATGTTCCAATATAAGTTGTATGAAGGTTTTATAGTAACAGAACAAAGAAAGCCATAAATCAAGACATTTCAAAAATACATTGGTGGAGACATCAGAGAGGCGTGTTATAGCAAAGTGGGGAGAATTCAACTATGGGCCTTAGATGTGCTCTGATAGGCTTCTTAGCCTTTGGGTTGGTGGGAGCTGGTGGTCTGCTGAGTAAACATATTCCAAAAGGTTTTTAATCTGTTAGTTGTAGGATGTTAAACCAGACATAGAGGTGGAAAAGGAATGGCTATTTAGGGGGCTAAAGATGATCCAAGATAAACTGTAATTAGACTCTGAACCTGCAACATCTCAAATGCTCCACAGCCCTGGAAGTTCTAATCAGTTGATCAGTCTTGCAGGAGGTTCAGTAGATGTAGGGTTGTGGTGTCGGTGTCATCATCGTGTCTTTGTCATCGTCGTCCACCCCCTCCCGCCCCCCACCCCACCCAGAACTTTTGTTCACAGTGATTTTCTGTTGTTTTTGTTCTTGGTTGGTTTGTGGGGTGTTTGTTTGTTTGTTTTCGCTTAAAATAAAAAAAATTATTTTTTCTTTTATGTATATAAGTGTTTGGTCTGTGTGTATGTTAAGTACAACTGTGTTGTGCAGTGCCTGTGGAAGCCAGAAGAGGGCATTGGACCCTCTGGACCTGGAGTTACAGATAGTTGTTAGCCACCATGTGGGCACTAGAAATTGAACCCAGGTCCTCTTCAAGAGCAACCAATACCCTTAACCACGGAGCCATCGCTCCAGCCCATGTTGTGTTTTGTACCCCTAGCTAGCCTGGAACTCAAAGAGATCTGCCTGCCTCTGCCTCCTGAATGCTGGGATTAAAGGCACATGCCACCACACCCAGTATGGTTATTTTTTTTTTTAATCTTGGGTGGTATCCAACCCAGGGTCTCTAGTATGTTAAATGTATGTTCTGCCACTGAGCTACACCCCTAGCTATTATGTTACCATTCTTAAAGTTTATACAAGAGTAACATATACTGGATATGGTGGTGCATGCCTATAATCCCAGCACTTGGGAGGTGAAGGCAGGAAGATCAGGATTTCAAAGTCATCTTCAACTACATAGTGAGATTGAGGCCAGTCTCGAGCTACATAAGACTGTGTCTCAAAAGAATCAAAACACAAAACAAAATAATTCAAAAATAGTTTTCATGAGCTGAGCATGGTGGTGCAGGCCTTTAATCCTAGCAATCAGGAGGCAGAGGCAGGCAGATCTCTGTGAATTCAAGACCAGCCTGGTCTACATAGTGAGTTCCAGGCCAGTTGGGGCAGATAGAGATCCTATCTCAAAAAAGACCCCAAAAAAGTTTTTGTAAGTGTACATGTTAACGTATAAGAATATAGTAATATACACCTCTCTGGATGCATGTACTGTGTTATACCTGAGCGAGTGAAATGTAAATGGAAGAAAATTTTCCTGGTAAATTGTATGCAGTGAATCTGTTGTATGTTGTATTACATTGGATGCCCAGAGAAGCTTCTCTTACTCGCTTTCTGAAATAGTACCTGGGATGAGGATGTGATTTATGGGTTGAGTGCTTGCCTAGCATGTGAAAGGCCCTGGTTTCATAAAACAGCACTCTCCCAAGCCTCGGCTATCACCACCTATTTTTTTTTTAGCTGATTCTATAAAATTGTCATGTTTCTGGACTGGAGGTATAGCTCAGTACTACCAGACTTGCCCAGCTGATACAAGACCTTGAGTTCCACCCTTAGCACTGAAAAATAAATTTAAAACATTATGTCTTCATCTCTAAAATCACACATTTAATAGATGCTGGTCTCACCACCAGAATATGAGCTGAGAGCAGGAATCCTCCCCATGATATCTGGTTCTCTAGGATTCCTTCCACATTTAGAGCTGTGTTACAGGCACACAATGATTGTTCAGCAATTATTTGCTCCATGAATGAATTGTACAGGTGTAAGTAACATTAAATACCAGTCTTTTTTTGTCAAACATTATAAAACTTTGGTTTAGGACAAGGAATTCAAATATTTTAATCCCTACATACACCCAATAAAACTTTTCTTTATGCAAAACCCCTTCTGAATTCCTGGAACCTGAAAGCTCGGGGCAGCTGAGCCCTGTCCCTCTGCCCAACCCTCTGCCCCCTTCTTTTCCTTTGAAAACTAACCAACCTTGAAGGACTGTGAGGAAAAGAATATTATAGTATACACCTCTCTGGACACATGTATTGTGTTATACCTGAGCAAGTGAAATTTAAATGGAAGAAAATGTTCCTGGTAAGTTGTATACAGTGAATCTGTTATATGTTGCATTACAAAGCAGATTTTGACTATTTCAGCTATCTTCTTTGTGAGAACGATGACTGAACCCCAGCCAATGAGGAAAAGACATGGTACTCTTGCATTAAGGGTAAAATCCTATCAAAATTCTAGGTGAGGTGTGCTTGCTTGGTCTGAATGATGTAATACATGCTTTTGTAAAAGTAAAGCCCGCTTTCTGAGTTACTTTTGCTCTGTCCAAGTGTTCTTTGTTTGGTATCAGTGAAGTCCTTGAACCTTAGACTTTATTTCTAACATAGGTCACTCATTGATCTTGTAGCTGAAAACCACTGTGTTGAGATGGCAAAGGCAAAAGATTTTAGGAATGAGAAATCAAGGTTTGGGGCCTAACCTGGGCATGACTTTGCATAAGTCAGCCTTCAAAGTTCATTTCCTCATCTGTTAAATGGAGTTTAGTCAGCTTTCTCACAAATAAGATAGCTGAAATAGGCAAACCTGAATCAAGAAGGGAGCTTAGGCAGGGCATAGTAGTGCACATCTGTATCTCAGCACTCAGGAGGCAGGGGTAGGCAGGCTTCTGTGAATTTGGGGCCAGAAAGATTTCACAGGAAGTTCCTGTCTCAATAAATAAATAAATAAATGCCAGGCTTAGTGATATACACCTTTAATCCCCTTTACTCCCACATTCAGAGGGCAAAGACAGATAGATCTTTATGAGACAAAGTCCAGCCCTGGTCTACATAGCAAGTTCAGGCCACCTGGGGAGACCCTGTCTAAAGAAACAAAGAAAGAAAGGAAGAGCTTGGTGTATCAGAGAGAAAGCAACAGTTGGCTAAGCAACTGAGCAGATAGACTTGCCTTTTCAACTTTTTCTGTGATAAGAACATATTTGGGATATAAGATTATCAAATCAGGCCAGGTGTGGTCTACATAGTGAGTTTTAGGCCAGCAGGGGCTACAGGGAGACCCTGCCTCAAAAAGATAAAAAAAAATCATCAAATCAATTCAAATGTTTTTAAATGCCTCCTGGATATCCAGTCCCTAGAATATTTCAATGTTTAGAATTCCAGCAGATGGACCCAGAAGATAGCTCAGGAGGGAAAAGCATTTGCATGCAACTTGACAACCTGAGTCCCCAAAACCGAAGTGAAAAGCTGGATATGACTGTGCTGTGCATCTGTAAACTCAGTGCTCTTACCATGAGACAGGAGGAAAAAACAGGAGACCACCCACAAGCTGGAAACAGCAGAAACAGTAGGAGGAACCCTGGCTCAAAACAAGGTGGAAGGGTAGACCTGAAAGTTCTCCTCTGACCTCTGTGTGCAGATGTGGCACAGATGCATGCATGCCCCCCCACACCCCTCTTAAAAATAAATTTTTAAAAAAATTCCGGGAGATGAGGATCTAGGAAGAACGAACGAAAAGGAAGGCCCAGTGTCTTCCAGGAAAGCAGAAAAGTGTGCTGTGGTAGTTTGAATGAGTGATCCCTCCCATAGGCTCCGGTATTTGAACCCTTTATCCTCAGCTGATGGTGCTGTTTGGGGAGGTGGTTTGGTCTCACTGGAGGAAGTACTTTACTGTGGGTGGGCTTTGAGAAGTTCATAGCCTCATCCTTCTTTCAGTTCATGTTCGCATCTTCCTTTTTGTAGCTGAAGATGTTCTCGCTCAGCCTCCTGCTCCAGTCACCTGTTACCAGGCCTTCCCTGCCATTTTAAAGACTCCCTTTAAAACTATGAATTAAACTTTCTCTTTCATAAATCACTTTGGGTTAGGGTGTTTTATCACAGAAACCAAAAGTAGCAAATATGCATGGTATCTTAGAAAGCAAAAGATGAATACATTGCTAAGTGCTGAAAAACTACTCTTGACCATAGTGCTAGGCAGAAGAACTCCATAATGATCCAAAGCTGATCCTAGTAAAGTTCTGTCCCCCACCCCCATTCTGGGAAACCAAAACCCAAACTTATCACAAACAATTCTTAAAAAGATTATAAAAGCTCTGAGAGCACCTGTACCTACTGACTACCAAATTTGCTTTCTGCTTGACTTGCTCCTGTACAATATAAATTGTTAGAAGAATCCACCAACCTGGTTAGCATGCACCTGTTTACCATGGTTAAAGGCTGCTTGCCTGCAGTGAGGTCAAGTTGCCCTGCATCCATTTTGCTGACCATTGTATGAAATTGTACTTATATTTGTTGTTCCCTTGTACCTGTATTCAGCAAGTTCCAGTAATTAACCAACTGCAATTGTTTTACAATTAATGGCCTGTCATAGCTAACTGCTAATTTCTGCTTCTGTCCCTGCTTGCCTGCTTATGAAGTTGTGTTGATTTCTGATTGGCTCGTTTTAAAGTCACTGGAAAGTCCCTCCAGAGTGCTATAAAAACCTTGCTGAACTGAGCCTGTTGCTTCTTCCTGGGTACCTGAACTCAGAGTAGCCTGGCCGTAAAATAAAGCTTTCCACCTTGCCCTTTATTGCTACATATAACAACATGCTCTTCTTTCAGATGTGGTGGGACACTCCAAGACTGACCATAGCTATGCCATGCCCCAGCTAAACCCAGAAGTTAAAGCTAGCAGCAGTTAACTCAAAGTGTAGAATGGAAAAGTTTGACTCGCTCCTGAGTGCTGGGATTAAAGGCATGGGACACCACACTTGACCAGGCTCCATTTTTAATTTGATGATATTCATCAAAATTTTAAATGTGGCAGAATGAGATGATTATGTGCCTGCTGTTTAAGTATGTGGGATGTGCCAGGCCTGTGTAGGCTATATAGTTACATTATCTATTCTAAAAAAATTTAAATGTGTAATTACTTTGATTTTGCAATCCAAGAATTTATCCTACAATAATAGTCACACACAGAAGAATATAATAAAAGTGTTATTAATAAGAATGTTAATTTTAATAGTAAATAATAATACCTCCCAGCGTAATCTGGGATAGTTAAAAAAATTTTGTAGAGGAAAAAAATTTATTTTCCTGGTTTAATTATCTATTACTCTCATTCTTGTGGATTTACTTAATTTCTTTCTGCTTTTTTTTTTAACGGCACATAAATGAATACAGTGAGCAGTCATTCTCAGTCCTAAATTCACATTTTGATGACCTTTATAGTAAAAGAATATTTAGGTTCTAGACTCCACCCTTGATTAACCCAACTTGGAGTAAAGACAGAGTGTCAGTATTCTTTAAAGATTAAATGATATTTGAAGTATATTCTTGGTTATTTTGGTATCAAGACTAATACCAGGGACACTTTTTCTAATCTCAGTTTTTGAGCTAAATCCTTCCTTTAGAAATAATAGATGATGTCATCATTTCTCAACCTCTCAAAATGCTTTTCCCTCGATGAGGTATACATATCAGAGAATAACCATTTGACCTATTCCAAGAACTTTGCAAATGAAAGCTCCCAAAAAGGTTTTCATGTTTGTTAGAGTGTTCACTTTTTGTTTTTGTTTTTGTTTTTGAGACAGGGTGTTCCTGTAGCCCCAGCTGTCCTGGAATTCACTATGTAGAACAAGCTGGCCTTGAACTCACAGACATTCCCCTGCCTCTGCCTCCCAAGTGCTAGGATTAAAGGTGTATGCCACTACACCCAGCCTCCAGGAGTATTGACTTTTATAAAATCACTTTCTTAAAGTTGGTTGCTGTTATTGTTGTTTTTAATGTTTTACTGATGCTTGGTGAAAAGTACTTCATTTTTTTTTGCCTGCATTAAATAGGGAACTAAGCACAGGTCTAACTGTCACTCTCAGAGGTCTCTTCTTTCCTTGGGCCTCTGTGATGCGTTCACCTAGCAACAGCTTCTGCGATGTGCAAACATTCTACTGGCAAACCAGGCAGGACGCCCAACTCATTGGGGTGTCTTCTGGGAACTGATCTTGGATTTGGGATTTTCACTTGATCTTGATATGGTAAAAATTTATACTTTGTACTTTCTACTAAATGAAGTATAGTATGCTATATCTCATGTGTAAAAAATACAGTAGTCATATACATTGTATATGCCTAAAATCATTGAATTATTATGTCATATTCCTTTTTTTAGTTGTATTTTCCTTAAATGTTTAATACATTTGTTATTGTTTTTACAAGATTAGTTTCAGAGAACCGTACTAACATTAATGTATTATTTCTTTTAATTTTTCTGGCTGTATTCTTTAGTTATTCAATATGTATGTATTTTACATTACTTGCAATCTTTTTTTTAAGTATTTATTTAGTGATTTTATTCTTGTGTATGTTTGTACATGAGTTTATATATGTGTACGGGATGACTCAGGTGCCTGTAGAGACCAAAAGAGGATGTCAGACCCCCCCCAGAACTGGAGGTATACACAGTTGTGTATAATACAGAGCAAGAAATGCCACACAGGTTTGGGTTGAATCGAGAGTCCTTTATTGGCTGATCAGAGAGGGGGCTAATACTCAAAAGAATTCACCACCCCAAGAGGAGGCAGAGTGAGATTTATAAATCTTAAAAACACAATTGCATCATGCCAGGGGCAAAGCCAATAACCATAATTATATCAGATCACTAGATTATACACAGATTATAGTTACACTAGACCAGGGGCAGGTCAGTAAACAAAGAAGTTTTCAGTTAACAAAAAGTTTCAATTAAGAAAAACAAGTTTCTCAGAATTGCAGGAACAATGGGCTCCATGGAGATGTAGGTATAGCTAGGTGGGAGGACATGCTACCTGACTCCTTATAAGTTTTCCAGTAGTATAGAAACAACCCCCTGAAACTACAGGTGCAGCCTTCATAGCTGGCTGGTTACAGTGGGAATGACTCGGGAAACACACAGGGTAAAGTAAAAGTCAACTAGAACAGCCATTTTATTGTGAGCTGTCTTAGGTGAGTGCTAGGGAGTGAACTCAGGTCCTCTGCAAACCTCCTAACCATTGAGCCATCTCTCCAACCCCTCAATCTATATTTTTTTATGCCAGATGTCAGATAAATATATGCCAGAAAAGTCCTGTTGTTATGTGTCTTTAATGAATTTTTAATTACATTTATTTATTATGTGTATGCCACAATGCACTTATAGTAGTCAGAAGACAACTTGCAGTAGTTGGTTTATCCTTCCCAGCACGTTTTTGGGGTCCAAGAGTCAAACTGAGATCAGCAGTCTTGTCAGAAAGTGTCTTTATCCGTAGGCTATTTTACTGTACTCAGATTTTATTATTTTACTTTTTAAAGATTTATTTTAATTTATTTTTGTGTTGTGTGTATGCAGAAGAAGGTATTGAAACCCCTGGAACTGAAGTGACTTTGTGAGCCACCTTGTTGGTGCTGGAAACCAAACCTGGATCCTCTGTTAGTTAGAGCAGTACTCACTCTTAACCACTAAGTCATCTTTCCAACCCCAGATTCTATTCTTTTGTCTAGGAGGAGGTATTTTTCTCCCAGTGGACCTAAAGCCTTGATGCCTCCACTTTTTCATGTGGCAAATGAGAGGTGAGGTTCAAAGCTGATCACAAAGGAGGAGTCTATTCTCAATGGCCTCCAAGTCAACTATTGCCTGTCTAGCTTCCTAACAGTGGCTCCTGCCTACAATTCCAGCACTTGGGAGAGTTCTAGGTCATCCTGTGCTACAGAATTATACCCTGTCTCAAAAAACAACAACAACAACAACAACAACAACAACAACAAAAAACCGAAGGAAACAGGGCCAAAGAGGAGAGATAGTTCAGTGGTTAAGAGAGCTTACAGTTCTTCCAGAGGACCTAAGTTTGGATCCTAGCATCCACATTGGGCTGCTCACAACTCCCTGAAACTCCAGCCCAGGAGATCTGACAGCCCCCTTTGACCTCTGCTGTACCCTTACACACAGGGCAGATAGTCACACACATACACAAGTAAAAACTAAAAATTCAAGAGTAAAAGAAAACATATGGAGTAAAATGGGTGAGAGAAATGGACTGAAGGAAGGACTGAAATTCTTGAAATTCAATTTATAAAACTTACAAGGAACCAGGTGTGGTGCAAAGCTGTGGTCCTAATACTTGGGAGGCAGAGGCAGGTAGGTCTCTGTGAGATCAAGGCCAGCCTGGTCTACATAGGTACATAAGGAGTTTTAGGCACCAGCTGGGTTCACAGGAAGACCCTGTATCAAAAGACCAAAAAAAGAAAAAGAAAAAAAAAGCAATGTCAAAAAATAAAATAAAACACAAAAAAACCCTTATGGGGCTGGGTTTGTTGATGAATGGGAGGACCTTTGCCTAGTGAGGACTCCTGGGTCTCCACTTGGCTTGCACTGTGAACATAACATAGATGCCTCTCTGAACAGTGCACCCAGCAACCTGTTAGCAACCCAGGATCCCCACCTGCATCCAGCTGCTTGCTCATTCCGCTCCAAACAATGACAAGTTTTTCCTCCACTAAGAACCACCAAACTTTAACAGTTTCTGTTCAAACATATTCCCAATGAATCTGCATACAAAGGAGGAAGGGTTGATCCAGCCTAGACTGGTTTTGGGGGTACATGCATAATAAGGCAAACTATGTCCTTAAAGTGAACTTTCAGGAAGAATCCCTTATTTCCTATGTTATACTTTGCATAATCTGGTGTGCATATGTTTAAAATCAGGTGCATTAGGGGAAGGGATATGTATAGTAGAAAAATTGTTATATAACAATCTGTCAATCAAAAACAGAGAATGCTTGAGCTGGAGAAATGGCTCAGTAGGTAAAAGCGCTTGCTGCACAAGCCTAATGATTTGAGTTAGAAGTGAGAAGTGGGAATTGACTGCTGAAGATTATCTCCGACTTCCACACACATGCCCTGGCATGTGGGTATACACACACACACACACACACACACACACACACACACACACAGTAAATTAAAAAATAGAGAATCACCCACATTATACCATTTAGCAACCAAACTCCTTTTTCTTTAAAAAAATTTTTTTAATTACATTTATTTTTGTGTGTGTTGTATGTGTGCGTGTCAGTGCACATCTGTGTGTATACACATACCACAGCATGCCTGCAGAGGTCAGAGGACAACTTTCAGGAGTTAGTTCTATTCGAATTTAGAGTGTGAGAAGGAAAGCAGAGTCAGGAAAATAGAGCAATGCCAGACCTTCAATACGACAAGACTACACTGTATTCAAATGCAGTGGGTGACAGTCGCCTTTGTGCGGATGGAAGCCACTGTACTGTGTATGAGGAGAGTTAGTGATCATACAGTGGCTTGGGCATGGGGTGGTGTCTACATGTCTCATTCTCTGGAGGCACTTGAGCAACAGCCAGCTGGTCTCCAACTGTCAAGGAGGTAGATAAGGGTCAGCAAGAGTTTCAGAGGACTTCTAGTTCTCTATCAGGTTCTCTCCTATCATGTAAGTCCTGGGGAATCAAACTCAGGTCTTAAGACTTGGTGGCAAGTGCCTTTACCTGATAAACCATCTCACCAGCCCTGCTGCTCTTCTTGAACCTCATGAAAGGAAGGCCCAAACAATAGTTGGGGTCCTTGAATACCTTCACTTATGTGGCCCACTGCTCCAGTGTATTCTTTGTTTTGAATAAAGTTTCCTTGCTGCTTTGCAAATCTGTGTGCATGCATTTAAATGCTTTGAACAAGACACCAAGAACCTAGAAACACCTGGTCCAGACCCCAACCAACTGTAGCACTAGCACACTTGAGGCCCTGGATTTGATCCCCAACACTGTAAGGTTACATTTATAGTTTTCCTCTGGGGCATAAAGAGCTCTATAAACTATCAGATGCTACATTATCAATTCATGTTTGAGTTTTTATAGTCTGACTGTCTCTTCAGGGATATAGTTAGCACTTCTGATGAATCCAACAATTGAAAGTGAGGGAAGTTTGCAAGTCATGATGCAGTTCATATAGAGCATTAAAAACAATTTGTGTCTATACATATATGAGTACACTGCTTCAAACATGTTCTGAACCATGTTCTGATCTCCTCAGGAACCAGGTCCACTTGGTCTCCAAGAAACAGTTTCAGCAGACAGCTCCTTCTGAGGTCTAGCTAAGCACTGAGACTCTAGTAGACCTTCTAGAAGTCTTTGCTGTTAACATCGGACAGTCCTCAGCAACTCTTCTTGAGTGCTATACAGAAACTTCCTCTGGAAACACAGTAGATCACCATTAGTGGATCTGTTTCATGCTTCCTGTGTCTCCAGCATGTCGAGGCCTCTCCAGCCTTTAATCCACTCTGATCCAGAGATACCTGCTAATGGCCAAACCAAAGAGCCCTATGAAGCTAGGCACTTATCATACCTACCAGCTCCGAAAAATGTCCCAATGGTGAGTCATACATGGTTATTTTGTCTCCATTTTCTTTTTCTTTTCTTTCCTTTTGTGTATGAGTCTATTGACTACATGTAAGTACACCCACAGTCAGAAGAGGGCACTGGATCCCCTGGAATTGGAGTTATGGACAGTTGTTAGCTGCCATGTAGGTTCTGGGAATCAAACCCGGCTCTTAACCACTGAGCCATCTCTCCAGCCCCATCCTAGTTTTTAGAAGGAAGTAAAACATTGATGATATCTTCACAGCTAGCCTAAGAAAGGGAAAGTTTACTTCTGCCTGTCCATTTGCCCATGCTGGCATCTTCAGCATTTCCTTGGTAGTGAGTAAGGCAAAAGATATATTCAGGGATCCATTGAGACAGTTCAGCAGGTAATGGCACTTGCTGCACAAACCTGCCAGTCTGAGTTCAATCCCTGAGACCCACATGGTGGAAGGAGGCAACTGACTCCTACAATGTCCTCTGATCTCCACATGGACACACATTCTAGCACTAAGAGCAAGAAGACAGATGGATCCTGGCACACTTTAGGCAATCAATGAGAGTGGTTCAGCGAGAGACCCTGTCTCAAAGGAAGATGGAGAGCATTAGTAGAAGACACAGTGTCTACCTCTGGCCTCCGTGGGCACACACGCAAGCTCGCATTTGCATGCACCCACACCAAAAATAAAAGATAAAGTCAAATGATCTCCTGCTTAAAATAAAAAAAGAAAACATGTATGTGTATGAGTGTTTATGTGTATGTGTAAGCACACAACCTGTGTTCCTTCATTGTCCATCTTTCTGTCACCTCCTTCTCCCCTGCTCCCCCACCCTCACCTACACCTTTGCTTGACCTATGAGCTTTCCAGTGATCTCCTGAGCATTCCTTTGTCTCTACCATCCATCTCCCCATGGCACTGAGATGCTGTGCTGGACTTTACACCGGTTCTGGGATTTGAACTCAGGTTCTCACTCTATGCCACAACTGCTTTTATCCAACTGACCCATCTTCCCAGGCCCTAGTAGAATTTTTTTTTTTTTTGATCCACATAAATGTATTCCTACGCATGCTATCTGTTACATCAACTCCATTACAATATAAATATATATATCACAATTTTAATTAATTCATATTTTTAGACAGGATATCATGTAGCCCAGACTGACCTCAAACTCACTCACTACATAGTCAAGGATGACCTTGAAGTACTAATCCTTCTGCCTCCACCTCCCAAGTGCTGGAATTACTAGTGGGAACCATCTTGAAGACTGGCCTTGAACTCCATATATATCCTTGCAGAGACTGATCTTGAACTCCTGATTTCCTGCCTCAGTCTCCCAAGTGCTGGGATTACAGACATTACCACCAACCCTGGTTGGGTTTATCCTTTTGTGACTTGACTTTTTTATTTAGTCAGAGATCTTTTTTGATATATATTCATTTTTTAAAAAAGATTTACTTTGTTTTATTTTAATTTTATGTGTATGAGTGTTTTGTCTGAATGTGTGTAAATGCCTGAAAATGGAGCTAAGGATGGGTTGTATCACGAATTTCTCACAGTGAGGCTCGGTATTCAGCCCCACCCCACCCCCAGGTTTGAACTGACTGAGCGGACAGAGAATGCTCTTTTAGAGAAGTTGATTTATTCCAGGTTACTTACAAAGGATTCATCCCCGGGGAGAGAGAGAGACAGAGGTGTTGTATGGTGGGGCTGCATTTTCATGTTTCCCGCCCCAGGACCTCTGGAATATGCCTCCGAGAATGGTACCCTGATACCATGCCCACCTCTCCACTTCCCAGCCTTTCCTGTTTCCACTAAACCTCCCCCCTGAAGTCATTGGTTAGTTGGATGTCAATCACATTTGGAAGCCCATCCCTCACAGCAGAGGGAAAAACTGCTTTTTTATGCAACATAGGTCTTAGCTGCAATGTGGGTGTTGGGAACTGAACCTGGGTTTTCTGGAATAGCAGTAAGTGATTTTTAACCACTGAGCCATCCATCTCTCCAACCCACTATATACACAATTTTTAAATAATTTTTTACCACCTTGTAATATTCCATTGGATGACGATTCCATAGATTATTTATCCATTAAACTCCTATTTGACATGAGTTGTTTTCAACTTTTAAAAAATGTTTATTGGCTGGGCATGATGGCCTGTGCCTTTAATTCCAGCACTTGGGAGGCAGAGGCAGGTAGATTTTTGTGAGTTTGAGGCCAGCCTGGTCTGCATAGCGAATTCCAGGCCAGCCAGGGCTACATAGTGAGACCCTGACTCAAAAGGAAGTTTTTATTAATTATCAGTTATGCATAGTAGTTTTCATTGTAATATTTTCATGCATGCACATGCGTTTCATATTCACTTTCCTATTACTCTCTCTTAGCCCCTTCCCATCTACTTCCATGATTTTTTGTGTGTGACTCAATGAGTTTCCTGTTTATTACTGGGAACACAGGTGAAAGTTTGTTAATAGCAGCATGGGCACCTTACCGGCGGCTATACCACTGAAGACAATGTCTCTCACAACCCCAGCAACCATTACCTGCATGTAAATTTTCTGGGAGGTGTTAGAGAAAGTGGGTGGCATGAGTTCTCCCCCGACATTTTTCTTTAAAGTTTTTTTTTTTTTGGTTTGTTTATTTTTATTTTATGTATATGCCTGGACATGTGTAAGTATACCCATGTTGTGCAGTGCCCGAGGAAGACAGAAAGAGGCTGTCAGATCCCCTGGAACTGGAATTACAGGTGGTTATTAGCCACCATGTGGGTGCTGCAATTTGAACCCTGGTCTTTTGCAAGAACAGCCAGTGCTCTTAACTGCTGAGCCATCTCTCCACCCAACTTTTTTCTGTTTTGAATAAGGTTGTTAATCTTTACTTGTACCTAGATGGTTTAGTTTATGTACATCATCATCATCATCATCATCATCATCATCATCATTTGGGGTTAGAGATGAAGCTCATTTGGTAGAGCACGCATAAACAAAATCCTTGTTTTGATCCCCTTGGTTCAAGCACGTGCTGGCAGGCACTGGCACACAGTCAGGCTGGCACACAGGCAGCAGGCACACTCACAGGCAGACTGGAGAAGGCAAAGGGCTCTGGCCTCTGACCCCAAGGCCACATTTATACAAAATCACACAAAAGTGGCACTCTGGGAGCTGTAGAGACTCTCCATGGTTCAGAGCACTTGCTGCTCTTGCAGAGGACCCCAGTTTAGTTCCGAGTACCCACATGGCGGTTTACAACCAGCTGTAACACCAGACCCAGGGAATCCATTGTCCTCTTCCAGCCTCTGAGAGTGTGACATGTATATGGTACACTTATATACATGCAGATAAAATACTCATACACATAAAATAAAATAAATACATCTTATTGAAAAGTGGCACGTTGGAGCTGGAGAGATGGCTCAGTGGTTAAGAGCACTGGCTGCTCTTGTAGAGGAAGCCAGTTTGATTCCCAGAACCCACATGGAGGCTAACAACTGTCTATAACTCCAGTTCCAGTGGAATCTGACACCCTCTTCTGACTTCTGAGGGCATTACAGGACATGGGTGCATTTATATACATGTAGGCAATGCATTCATACATATAAAAGAAAAATAATAAATAAAATATATGAGAAAAAGTGACACTTTAACAAAATAGCTGTTTAATAGATTACATCACTGTTTACTTTTGGGGTCCTCAGACATCTGGTATCAGCCATCTTGTATTGATTCATAGCCTTCTGGCTGTTTAACTTTGATCATCTTGGCCCATGTGGACCATGTTGTTCAAATATAAACTGGCCCTTGGACTCTTTTGTTGCCTGCATTCAACTTCCCACGTGCTGAGATCATAGGTCGAGGCCACAGCATCTAGCATATTCTCTCCTCCTTGTTCATTCTTGTATTAAGAGTTTGTGCACCCATTTCTTTCTTTGTGGAGTGCATAACTAAAGTATTTTTAAAGTAAGAGAATATTGATAATAAACTCAAGTTTTGTTTGTCTAAATGTCTTTATTCTATCTTTAAGCTTTTCTGTTTTCTTTTGTTTGAGACAAGGTCTCCCTATAGCCGCAGCTGGCCTGGAACTTGCTATGTAGACCAGGCTGGCCTTGATCTCACAGAGATCTGCCTGCTTCTGCCTCCCATGTGCTGGGACTGAAGGCATGTGCTACCATGCCTGACTTATTCTCTCTTTATTTTTTTACTTATTCTTAATCTTAAAACATAAATTAGACATGCAATTCCAGCACCTGGGAGCTGGAGGATCATGGTTTGAGGCCAACCTGGGCTACATAGCTAGATCCTGTCTCGGAAAAAACAAACAAACAAACAAAATGTAATTCAGTATAAAACACTGGATAACAGTTACCGTATTTCTTTGATTTTAGGAAATGCTATTATTTTATGCACTGTTATAAATTTTGATGCCCAGCATGGTGGGCATGGTGGCCCATGCCTTTAATTCTGGCACTTGAGAGGCAAAGGCAGACAGATCTCTGTGAGTTTGAGGCCAGCCTGGTCTACATAGTGAAATTCCAGGCCAGTCAGTGCTACATAGTAAGACCTTGTCTTGATGAATAAGTAAGTAAATAAATAACGTGGTTCCAGGTGAAGTATGAATAATATAAAATATCCCATCTTTAAGATGCCACCCATATTCAGAGAACATGTGGAAGGCTCACTTGGTAAAATGCTTACTGTGCATCCATGGAAAAATGCCAGACACAGCCAAACATGCCTGCTATCCTGCTATCCTATTGGAGGAAGGAAAGTCCAACTAGAGACACTGTCTCAACAAGGTTCAATCTCAGCACTAGGGCGGCAGAGGCAGAAGGGGTGTCTGGGAGTCTGGGAGTTTCAGGCCAGCCTGATCTACATAGGGAGTACCAGGCCAGCCAGGATTACGCAGTGAGACCCTGTCTCAAAGAACGAAACAAAAGAAAACAAAAATTAGAATCCAAACCCAACCAACAAGTAAAAACAAGTTGAACAGCACCTAAGAAATGACACCTGAAGTTCACTTCTCGTCTGTGTACACAAACACACACATCGCCCCCCCACCACATACACACACAGCAAAAAGAAGAAAAAAGAAAATGTGAAAAATTCTGTTTCTTAGAATGGATATGAAGGGTGATACATTTTCTTAGTACACTAAAGATATCATTCTGCTGTTCTTTAGTTTGTTACTGGTGAGAAATCACTTTAATTGCTGTTTTATTTGTAGTAATCTGTCCTTTTCTATTAACTACTTGTTATGTTTTATTTTTTCAGATAGCATATATCACAGGCTCAGATCTAGTATGTAGCTGAGGATGACCTTCAACTCCTGATCCTTCTGCCTCCGCCTTCTGAGTGCCGAGACCCAGGTGTTCACCACTATACTTATTACCTACCCTTTCCCTCCCTCCCTCCCTCCCTCCCTCCCTCCCTCCTCCCCTCCCTCCCTCCCTCCCTCCCTCTTCCCTCCCTCTTCCCTCCTCCTTCCCTCCTTCCCTCCTCCTTTCTTTCTTTCTTAAATAATTTTATGAGTTTAAAAGAAAAATCTCAGGGTAGGCAACTTGTAAATCTTAAGCTCTAGGAGGAAGGAAGATGGAGAAGAGGAAACTTCTCTTTGTAGTTTGGAGAGATGGTTCGGTGATTAAGAAGAATGGCTGCTCTTGTAGAGGACCTGGGTTCTGTTCCCAGCACCCGCAGAGCTGCTGATAATCACCTGTAACTCCACATCCAGGGATCTGATGCCCTCTTCTGGCCTCTGTGGGCATTGCATATCCAAGCAAACACTCATGTACATAAAATAAAAATAAATAATTATTTTTAAAAAAGACAGGAGTGGTGGCTCACGCTTTTAATCTCAGCACTTAGGAAGCAGAGGTAGGTTGAT
Source organism: Eospalax fontanierii (assembly GCA_035773235.1). Taxonomy (NCBI): domain Eukaryota; kingdom Metazoa; phylum Chordata; class Mammalia; order Rodentia; family Spalacidae; genus Eospalax; species Eospalax fontanierii. The sequence continues at coordinate 46,795,889 of CM069536.1, read as the reverse complement.
CTCTGTGTGACGAAGGCCAGCCTGGTCTACATAGTTCCAGGCCGGCTGGGGCTACAGAGAGATCTGGCCTTGAAAAAACTCTCCCAAAAGCCTCAAACCCCCAAACCATGCTTTTATCATTCTCTCTCTCTCTCTCTCTCTCTCTCTCTCTCTCTCTCTCTCTCTCTCTCTCTCTCTCTCTCTCTGTGTGTGTGTGTCGGGGTGGTATTTACATGTATGTGTGCAGGTGGCCAGTCAAGTGCATTGGCTAGCTTCCTCTATTACCCTTTGCCTTATTCATTTGAGACAAGGTCTTTCCATAAAACTGGAGCCTGTGTTCTGTTTGGTTCGTTTTTTTCCCAGTCAGACTGGCAGCTAGTGAACTCCAGAAATCCTCCAATCTCTGCCCCTTACAGTGCTGGGGTTGTAGATCCATTTTCTTATATGGGTGCTGGGATTTGGGTCCCTGTGGTTGTGCAGAAAATGTTCTTAATCACTGAGCCATCTCCAGTCCCTCTTGTAGTTACTTTGAAGATTGCGTTCTTTGATGTTCTGCAGTTTCATAATGAATATATAGTAAGGAATTATTTTCTTTATTATTTTGAACTTTACTATCCAATTAGGTTACCTTCTAACAATTCTGTGAAATTTTGACATGACTTCCTTTAATATTTATTCAAAAGTAAAATAAATACTAGTAATTCATCAATGACCTTCTAATTGTCCATTTCTATAGTTTTGTTTTAATTTTTGTGTGTTTGTGTGTGAGTATGATGTGTGCATGTATGCAGATGAGTGCACCTTTGTCTGTGGAGGGCAGAGCATTGTCGAGTGTCCTCCTTTATCACTCTGCCTTATTTCTTTGGACAAGGTCTCTGGCTGATCCTGGAGCTCAAGTTTTTCAGCTAGGTTGGCAGCTGGCAAGCCCTGGCAATCCTCCTATCCCCACTTCTGGTTCTGGGGTTACAGGTGTGTGCAGAGCACGCCTGGCTTGTTGCGTGGGTGCTAGAATCCAAATTCCAGTCCTTATGCTTGTACAGTCAGCTCTTTTACCCACTGAGCCATCTCTCCAGCTCCTCTGCAGAGTTTTTATTTGATGCATGATAAACTTTCTCCAGACACTGTATGTATCTCTTCTTGATTCCTGTACTCTCAGAAATCACATCACATGATTTAGATGGGCTGAGTTTACTTATGGCTAAAAATCTAGAATGTTGACAGGTAAGTAATAAGCATTAATAAAATGTCAAGCAGCTTTTTAGGCCAGCGTGTTACTTTCTGTTTCTTGGGAACTGCTGAGTTTCCAGGAGCGGCCCCTCAAAATGAATATTTTAAAGTTGTTCTCTGCTTACAGCTACTTATTTTAAGAGTTTGTGTGGGCTAGAACATTTGTGGGTTTTGATCCACGGGGCACATATTTAGTCAACGAATTGGCAATTTCTCTTTGCAGGCTTGTTTTGATTCACCTCTGGAAGTGGTTCCCACCAGGAGCCCAATCACATGCAACACAAAGGCAGCTGACCCAGTCCATCCTGACTTTGCTGGCTTGTTGATGAAAAACAAGACTCTTTCAGCTGAGGTACATGGCTTAAGAAAACAAAATCTGGGGAATTATAGCTTCTGTAAAAGTTAGGAGAGAAGTATTTTGCTAAAGGGCTCAGGCATTATCTCAGCCCAGTTTCATTTTTTTCTCCTTGATATTGAACTCTCTTATTACTGAAGATCACAGTTTAGATTCAATTCTTTAGCCAGAGCACACCCTCTGAAGATGGTACCTAGGTAAGTACTTGTGAGTTGACTGCCAAACGTCAGGGAGTTGGAACATTGCTTATAGAATACTGTGTTGAAAATTTATGGCTTAATTACCAAGTCAAGTCATACCCGTCCCCGCACACTGTGTGTGTGTGTGTGTGTGTGTGTGTGTGTGTGTGTGTGTGTGTGTTGTGGCTCTAACCCAGGGAATTGCACATACTAGGCAAGCACTCTACCACTGAACTACATCCCCTGCCCTAAATATTTTTAATGGAAAGAATGAGTAGACCACCAAAAAGCAAATATCCACTAGCCTTATTTAATACTTATTAATGGTAAAATACCTGAGTGACATCAACAGATAAAATCATATAAACTACATTTGTAGGAAATGCCTTGACTTTTACTCCCTGTGTTAGATCAGAGAGTAATTGTAAAGTCTTTAGCTGAGCCTAACTACTCTCAGGCATTGTTGAATGAGATAATCTTCTAGTAATCATGATCAGAAGCTGAACTTGGGTCATTGTCATTGTGAAGGACACCATATCACCACTTGTCTGTACTGCCTCTGTATTTACCTTCAAATAGAATCCTGAGAATGCTTACATATGAAGGCCAGCCAGTTGGATAAATCGCTCCCTATGGTGGCTGTATTTGCTTTCTAAGGCTGCCATAGCCATAGCTAAGTATTACAAGGGCTAGAGAGATGGCTCAGTGGTTAAGAGCACTGCCTGCTCTTGAAGAGGACCTGGGTTCAATTCCTAGCACCCCTATGGTGGCTCACAACTCCCTATAACTCCAGTTCCAGAGGATCTGGTGCCCTCTTCTGGCCTCCTTGGTCACCAGACATGTATGTGGTATACATATATCCATACAGGCACAACATTCATACACATAAAATAAAAATAAACAAATCTTTTGAAAAGTCTTATAGACTAGGTGGCTCAAACAACAGTTTCTTTTTAAATTTTATTTTATTGGTATGAGTGTATTACCTGCATGAATGTAAGTGCACCGATGTTGTGCAATGCCCTTGGAGGCCAGAGAGGGCATCAGATCCCCTGGAGCTGGAGGTATGGACCATTGTGAGCTGCCATGTGGGTGCTGGGATCCAAACCCGGATCCTCTGCAGGAGCAACTGGTGCTCTTAACTTCTGAGCCATCTCCCCAGCCCGACAATAGTTTATTTTCTAGCAATCATGAGACTAAAAGTCCTAGACAAGGTATCAGTAGGGTTAGTTTCTCTACAGAGGTTTCTTCTTGGGTGGTAGATAGTAGATCTCCCTGTATCTTCCTGTATCTACTGATATTCATGGTTCCTTTTTTAAAAAAGACTTACTTGAGTTCTCTGCAAGAGTAGCAAGCCCTCTTAACTGTGAAGCCATCTCTCCAACCCCAACTCCTCTTTTTATAAGGACTCTAGTTCTATTGGATTACAGGCAACCTTAAATATCTCATTTTAACTTAATTTCTTAAGTTACAAATACAGTCACATTCTGAAGTATTGAAGATTACTATTTCAATATACCAACTTGGGGGGAAGATTTCTCAGTTTGGTTCTTTTCTGCCAAGAACCTTAGTAAAATTCTACTTTGCTATCTCGTCTACCAATAGCTTGAGTCCAGATTTCACTTAAGAAGATAAGATATGAATATCAAGGGCTGGGAGTGTAGCTCAGTTGGTAGAGTGCTTGCCTTATACACACAATTCAGTCCCCAGCACCCCTCCAAGTATATGTGTACATATGTTTATGCATGTGCATATGTACAGATTTATATGTGTATCTTGTGCTTATTTACATTAAAATTTATTTTATTTTTTACATTTAACAAGCATATATACCTCTATGTGGGGCGATACATACCTGTAATCCCAATACTCAGGAGATTAAGGAAGGAGGATTGAGTTTGAGGACTGCCTGGAACTGGACAGTTGTTAGCCACCATGTGGGTGGTAGGAATTGAAACCTGGTCCTCTGAAGACCAGCCAGTGTTCTTAATGGCTGAGCCATTTCTTCAGCTTCCCCCAGAGTTTTTGAATTAGTGAGGCAGGCATTGTAGCATCCTCCTTATCCAGCACTTGGGAAGTTGAGTAGGATGGTGAGTTTAAAACGAATCAGCCTCAGCTACCTAATGAGACCATATTTCAAAAAAACAAAAATTCAGTGATGGTTATTACATGGTTTCCTCATGTCACTGGTTTTTCTTTTGTTTTAAGAAAAGGAAGTTTAATGATTTCAACAAAATACCTGAGTTTTAACGTGAGTCATCTTTCTTTCCCAATAACCTATAATTTAGTCCCAAAAGGATGCACTTGTCTTGATAAAGAACTTTTCTCTTCACCATATGCATTTCAATTTTTTTTGTTATAATTAACTTTATCTCCTTGCAGAACATACAAAAATAATTATCATGTGTTTCTGTCTAATAATGGAGAAACAGGTGCAAGAGATCTATATTTGGGTAAGGCCCAATATGGAAGGAATAAATATTAACCAGCTCAGTTAGTGATTGTGCAGTCTAGTTTAGGCAATATGGCATTGTGCTAAAAATTGCATTGGTGGGCTGTAGTATTTATAACAAGTTAAGAAAAAAGTCACTGATACTGTATAAAGGCTAGGATCATAAGTTTAAGATAAAGTCAGTGTGCTTTAAAGATTTTGTTTGTTTTCTTTCAGGACTGGGTCTTACCATGTAGCCCTGGCTGGCCAGGACTCATGATGTAGATCAGGCTATCCTTGAACTTACAGAGACTACCTGCCTCTACCTCCTGAGTACTGGGGAGATTTATTTATTTTTATTTATGTGTCTGCGTGTGTGCCTGCATGTAGGTATGGGCTAGAAAAGGGTGCCAGATTCCCTAGAAGTGGAGTTACATGTGGTTGTGAATTGCCATGTGGGTGGAACCAAACCTAGATCCTCTGCAAGAGCAGCAGGTGCTCTTAGCCACCCAGGCACCTCTCCAGTCCAAACTTCAATGTATTTAAAAGTATTTTTTAGTTCAATTTTCATGGAAACTTTTATTTGTAAAGAAATACAACTATATATGAAAATCAAATTTCTTACCAGAGAATAGAAATAAAGACTACTATAAAAACTTGGCAGATGCAGCTCTGGAAAGGGCAAATGGAAATAAACTTTTGGTTAAAGAAAAATACAAAATTATTGCCTAGCCACACACACACACACACACACACACACACACACACACACACACACTCACACACATGCTCACAACCTTATCTACTAAGTCATCTTGTCAGCTCTCACTCATATTTTTCCGAGATAATGGTAGATTCATTTACAGTTATTAAAAGTAATGGACAGATGGGTGTAGTAATACACTCCTTTAATTCCAACACTTAGGAGGCTGAGGTAAATTCAAGGTTAACCTGAGTTTTGATAGTGAGTTCTAGGACAACCTCGGCTACATAGTGAGAGCCTGACTCAAAAAAAAGAATAAAGGGCTAAAAAGGTGGCTCAGTGGTCAAGAGTGCTTACTGCTTTCCCAGAGGACTTGGGTTCAGTTCCCACTACCACATAGCTGCTAACACCTATGCCTTGTTCTCATTCCAAAGGATCCAGCATCTTTTTCTGACCTTTACTGGTACCAGGTACACACATGGTACACTTATATACATGTAGACCAAAGACTCACACACATAGAATAAAAATCTTTTTTGTATAAAATTAAATAATTTTGTCTTTTAAACATTGGAATAAACAGTAACAGGAATAGATTTGAAAGGCTTCATTTTACTCTCTAATAATGTGTAACTTAAATATTCACAATAATTTAACATCATGAATGTTTAAAGCCAAGATATTATTTTAAGTAATATTTTCCCATCTCATTAGCTAAGAAATCTTCAAAGCAAACTTTTCATAAAAGAAACTTCATTGCAAGGCATGAAGACTGAGCTAGAAAGTTACAAAGAAAATAACACTCAACAGTTGCTGCAGATAATGTCCCTGAGAGATGACATTAAGGACCTTCAGGAGCTTATTGCTTTTCTAATGAAAATTAAGATTTTGAAAAACACCAATTTTCAGAATCTAGAAAGAGGCAACTCGAATCTAACTGAAAGAGTCATTGAACTAGAAAATCGTCTAAGGTAAGAGAATTTTCTGGTTTTTCAAACAAGTCTTCTATCAAATAGTTTTCAAATAGTATATGAACCCCATTCTCCCGATTAATCAGAAAATTTAAATCTAGTAGACTTCTATTTAGAACTTGACTCAATATTATTACAAAAAACTACATTTGGAGGTCTGTGAAGATAGCTTAGTTGGTAAAACACTTGCTTCAAGTGTGAGGTCTCGAGTTTGATCCCCATCAAGGACTTAAATATACTGACTCGTGTTGGTAATCCCAGCTCTGAGGAGGCAGAGACAGACAGGCTCCTGGGGGCTCACAGACCAGCCAGCTGTCTAGTGCATGAGTCCCAGGTCCCAGGGAGAAGGCCTGTCTCAAAAAGATAAGATGGAAGTCTCCCGAGGAATGACACTTGATGTTGACCCTTTCTCTACATATGTACACACACATGCACCTGTTCCCACATAGACATGCCTAGACACACACAAGCACTTAGTGCTGAGTTATGTCACATGATGCAAGATTTGCCCTTTTAAAGTCCACACAGCCTAACACTTGTTCGGCCATCACCACTGTCTAGTTTCAGAACATTTTCACCACATCCACAGGACATCCCGTGCCTGTTAGCAGTCACCCCCATGCCATGCTTCTCCATCTCCAGAAAAACACCAATCCCTGGTCTCTATAGATGCTCTCTTCTCAGACAGTTCATATCAGTGTAACCATCAAAAATATGTGGCCTCTGATTTTTTTTTACTTAACCAAGACATTTTCAAGGCTTGTCCATGTTGAGGCATTAATCGACACTTCAGCCCCTTTTATGACTGCGTTATATGTATATACCACATTTTGTTTATTAAAGGACATCTGACTTATTTACCAAGTTTTTTTTTTTTTGCTTTATAAACCATAAGCACATTTGGAATCTACATTTCTAAACCATTGTACAGACTTTTATATGAACATACGTTTCTTTTCTCCTATGAGTATGCAATAAGAGCAAAATTATTGGGCCATATAGTAACTTTAATTCTTTAATGCGACTCTTTTGACTTGTTTGCTTTGAAAAAGGGTCTCATGTAGCTCAAGCTGGCCTCAAACTCTCTATGTGCCCAAGTCTGCCCTTGAACTCTGATCCGTCTTCACCTCCCAAGAGCTGGGATTACAGGTGTACACTGCTGCACCTGGACGTTGTTGTTTTTCTGCTGTGTATGCCTGACTATCTTGACTCCGCCTCCCATCTTTCCATAAGAGTGTTGAGATTACAGACCCTTTTGCTATGCACCTGGCTTTCATGTGGGTTTGGGGAATTTGAACTCAGCTCTTCAGCCTCTGTTCTTATTTTCTTTCTTTTTAAAAATTTTATTTTATTACATTTATTTATTTGTGTGAACATGTGAGGGGTATGCAGGTGTGCCACAGAACACACGTGGAGGTCAGAGGACAATTCATGTCAGTTCTCTTTCCACTGTGTGGGTCCCAGGGATTGAACTCACATCTTTGGCAGCAAGCATCTTTACTTGCTGAGCCATCTTGCTAGCCCTCTTTTCTTTATTTATTAAAAAAAAAATTATCTTTCTTTTATGTGTATGTTTGTATTACCTGCATGTATATAAGTGCACCTGTTTTGTGCAGTGGCCTCCAAGGCCAGAAGAGGGTGTTAGATCCCCTGGAACTGGAGTTATGGACAATTGTTAGTCACCTTGTGGATGCTGCGAATTGAACTCAGGTTTTCTGCAAGAATAGTCAGTGCTCTCAACTGCTGAGTCATCTCTCTAGCCTATCTTTTTAGAAAATATTTATTTTTATTGTATGTGAATGAGTGTTTAGCCTTCTTGTATATAAGTGTACCATAGGCATGCAGTGACCATGGAGGCCAGAAGACAATGTCAGATCCCCTGGAATTGGAGTTATAGTTAGTTGTTAGCTGCCATTTTAGTGCTTGGAACCAAACAGGTCCTCTGCAAGAGCAACCAGTGCTCTTAAGCAGTGAGCCATCTCTCCAATCCCACTCTTTTCACTTTCTTAATGGGTATCATACGAAACAAGAAGAATAATGTTGATGAAATTTAAATTTGGTGATGGGTGGGCACATATGCCTTGCTGCTACCAAATCTAATAAACTGTTTCCTGATCCAGAGTCACATCTGCAACCATGTTGTATTTTAAGTCTGGCATGGTGGCAGACGCTTGCAATACTACACTTGGGAGGTAGAGGTGGTTCATGGTCATCCACTTAGTGAGTTTGAGATCAGTCTGGACTACATGAGACCCTGTCTCAAAAAAAAAAGTAAAAATAAAGGGGGGGGCAGTTGTTTTTGAGACTGGAAAGATGGCTCAGCAGTTAGAGCACTTACTGCTCTTCTAAAGCACCTGGGTTCACTTCCCAGCACCCACATGGCAGCCAACAGCTAATAACTATCCTTAACTCCAGTTCCAGGAGAGCAGATGCCCTCTTCTTGTCTCCATGGGCACCAGGCATGCAAAGGGTACATTTAAAACAGCAGACAAAATACTCAGACAGCATAAAATCAAAATAAATATTCAGGTTTTTGTAAAGCTATAGTTTTAGGATCTCTGTTTATGTGTTTGATTTGTTTTGTCTTATTTACATATGATATTGTGGGGTGACATCTAAATTCATTCTTTTTCATACAAATGTCCAGGTGTCCCATCACCATTTGTTGAAAACTATTCTTTCCTTCCTTCATTGAAGTGTTTTGGCATTCTTGCAGAAGACCTGGTTCTGTTCCCAGCACTCACATGGCAGCTAATAACTGTCTGTAACTCCGGTCCCAGAGGCCAGATGCCCTCTTCTAGCCTCTGCAGGCCCTGCATAACATGGATGCACTTGCATATGTACAGATAAAACACTCACACACACAAAATGAATACATTTTTGAATAATGTTTATAAATATATTCTATTTTTTATTGCCTTGTCTGGTTTCTCTTCTCCTCCTTGAAGTCTAGTTGAAGAATCCAGGCCAGGCATGATGACACACACCTTTTATTCCTGTATTTAGGAGAGAGAGAAAGGGGCAGAGAGATTTCTATGAGTTTCAGGTTAGCCAGGACTACATAATGAGACCCTGTCTCAAAGTACTTATATCCACGTGGACCCTCTGATCATCATATTAACACCACGTGGGTAGGCAGATTTCACCTTAACAAGGACAAATCATCTTGGTTTTGCTGAATTTCCCAAGTGGAACTACCATAGGACTTAACACTGGATTCTTTTCTTCCTATTTTTAAAAACTGTTTCTCCCTAGAAACAGTTGGTGGACAGCACAGTTCTTTTCATACATTGTTACTCATTTCACTTAATACATTTTAAATGGAAGGTTTTAAAATTATTTTTAATGGGATCGAAATTTAGTTGATTTTATTACATTGTTAACTACTTATATTGTATACAGGGACTATCTGACGGAAAGAGAAAAAGCAGAGCGAAAATCAGGTCTTCTGGAGAAAAGACTGTCCTGCCCTTGCAGATTCCCTCCCCGTATGAATCTGAAAGGACAAGAAGACTCTTTGGATATTGTCCCAGTCAAGGTGAGGACCAGTTTTGACTACTTTTTGAAGAAACAGGAATTTCTCACCTTGTGTCCCTTCAGGAGACAAAGGTGAGTGTTAGCAGGGTGCTGGTCCTCTTCTGAATGGAGGACCCAAAGAAGTTGGACCACATGGTGGGCTGGAGGCTTTTGTGATACAAGAAGGACCGAAAACTGTGATTTTGCAGAAAAGTTTGGAGAGAATGGGGTGGTGAGACCAGTGGGAGGAGAAGCAGCGAGAGAATGAGATGTTGGAGTTCTAAAATTCTGGGGGGATCAGTTCTGGGTGCTAAAAAGGGGAAGTCTGTGACCCTGGACGCAGGTGAAGAGGTGCAGAAAGTGAGGGCCATTGCACCAGAGACACAGGAATCCCACAGGAGAAATTGTTGGCGACTCATGGACACTGGCCTCTGACAGCATTACACCCGAGGTTGGGTTTCCTTGGGCATTGCATGACCCCAGTGCATTTACAAAGAGGCAAACAAGACTCCCATATACATAAAATAAAAATAATAAATAAAATATCTGGGGGGCTGGAGAGATGACTCAGCAGTTAAGAGCACTGACACAGGTTCAATTCCCAGCACCCACATGATGGCTAGCAACTGTCCTTAACTCTAGTTCCAGGTGCTCCAACACCTTCTTCTGACCTTTGTTCTACCCTCCGTGAGCATTGCCTGGCATGGTTGCACTTACATGCATGCAGGCAATACGTGCGTACACATAAAATAAAAATAATACATTAAAAATATATTTTAAAAACTTTAAATACAGATAAGTAAACATTCAAGTGGGAAGTTTAATCTCCGTGTTGGCATCTTTAGGATAAGGGTGAAGACGTCCTGGCCACCAACTTTGACAGAGACATTTTTAATTCCAAAGAACCAAATGATGGGCAAAAAGTTTCAGATAAATGTCAACAAGATTTGATCCACAAAGAAAAACTAACATCTGAGTTAGACAGACCTCCGAATTCCTGCAGCTGGGAAATGACACCTGAGCAAGCCCACCATCAGGATTTCCTCAGTCAGCTGGCTACTCTTCTGAGTGACAGCATCCACCCCATACCAGCCAGGGAAGAAGCAGTGAAAGAGAGAATCCAGGAAATGGGTGCAAACGAACAGTCGTGGAAATCTGTAAGTGCTGATGGAAGGCTATTCTTTCCAATTTCATTCTGTGTGTGTGTGTGTGTGTGTGTGTGTGTGTGTGTGTGTGTATGCGTGTATGCACATGCACGTGCATATGGAGGCCAGAGGTTAACTCTAAGCATCCTCCCTGGAGCTGATTCATCTAGACCAGCCAGCTAGTGAGCTAGTGAACCCCTCTAGGGACTTGTCTGGCTCTGCTTCCCCAGAAATGGGATTGCAGACATGTGCCATGCCTTGTTTCTTACATGACTGAGTATCCGACCTCAGGTCCTCATGCTAGCATGGCGAGCACTTCACCAATTGAGCCATTTCCTCAGCCCCCCAATTTTACTCACTTAAGATGTAGATTTTTACATTAGCCAATTGTAAAAATTGGCTTCATTGTAATTTTTTTTAAAAAAGATCCATCTTTTATTATTTTATGTGTATGTGTGTGTCTGTGTGAATGCATGCCATTTGTGTCTGTATGGAAGGCAGATGAGGGTGTTGGATTTTCTGGAGCTGGAGTTTCAGGGAGTTGTGAGCCACTCAGTGTGGATGCTGGGAACCAAACTCCCAGGTCCTTTGGAAGTGGTAAGTACTCTTAGCTGCTGAACCATCTTTTTTGTTTCTGCATTGTAATTTTGATTGTATATTTTTTACTACAGTGGAAGAAGAGAACAGGTTGTCCTTACTGTTTTGGAGGAACAGTAGCTAGGTTAGAGCTCAGAGCTGCTCTGAACCCCAGTTCTGCCATTTGCTAGCTGTGTGCTCTTGGAAAAGCTACTTATCCTCTGTGCCTCAGTTTCCTTTGTAAAATAGTGTGAAGAGGTATCATTCCCATCTCCCTGAATGGCCCCAAAATTAAAGTAGTTAATACATGATAAACTCTTGGTGTGGTTCAGGGTAAGTTCAATAAATACTAATTTGGATATTAATAGTACTTTGATAGCTGGGCATGGTAGCATATATGTAAAATCCCAGGTTTTGGAAGGCTGAGGGCAAGACTGTAAACATTCCAGGCCAGTCTGGGCTACAAAGGAGGACTGTCTCAAAGAACAACAGCAATAAAATCATTATGCTGCTTTGTTGTCTAGTATGAACATATCTTATGTACCAAAGTTGTCCATTTCTTTCTTTAACAACAACAAAAAAACTCTTGGGGCTGGAGAGATGGCTCAGTAGTTAAGAATACTGGTTGCTCTTGCAGAGGACCCAGGTTCAATTCCAAGCACCCACATGACAGCTAGCAACCATCTGTGAATCCAGTTTCAGGCGAATTCAATGCCTTTTTTTGACTTGGTGGGCATTGCATGATACAAGTGGACTAATGCACATGCAGGCAATACTCTCATACACGTAAAATAAAAATAATAAATAAAATATTTTTTAAATAACTATTTATTTGAGGGGCTGAAGTGGTGTCTCACTGGTTAAGAGCACTGATTGCTCTTGCAGAGGACTCGGATTCGATTACCACCACCCACATGGCAGCTAACAACTGTCTGTAACTCCAGTTCCAGGGGATCTGACACTCTTCTGACTTTCTTGGGCATTGTATGACATGGATGCACTTACACATGTGTAGGCCATAAATGAGTATACACATAAAATAAAAATAAAAAAATTTTAAATTATTTATTATTTCATTTGCCCACATGTATATATGTGTACTATATAAATACCTGGTGCCTGCGGAGGCCATGAGAGGGTGTCAGATCCTCTGGAACTGGAGTTATAGATGGTTGTGAACTGCCATGTGTATGCTAGGAACCAAACCTAGGTCTTCTGTAAGAGTAGCCAGTGCTCTTAACCACTGAACCATCTTACCAGTCCCTCTGTTTATTTCTTAAGACAACAAATATAGCCATGTGTGTGATTAATCTGTAATCCTAGCACTTAGGAGTCTGGGCAGTAGAAGTGTTGTGAGTTCAAGACAGAGTGAGACCCTGTCTCAGAAAACCAAACAACTACTAATCAAGCAAATGAAAAAAAACCCTTAATAGATGTCAAATCTACTAATCTGTTCAATAACTCAGTGTCACCATAATGTCAATATAAATAGATCTGGCACATAGTTTGAAGTGGATGGTAAACATGGACCATCAGTAAGTGTTTGTTTATGCATCCTTTCTTACAGAGAACTGAAGCCTTGCAGCAGGAAGTTCAGGCACTCACTAAGAGACTGGAGCAGCTGTACCGCCTTTATGAAGAAGCCACTCAAGAGTCACCCCAAACTGAAGAAAATGACAGGGAACAAAAACAACCCTTGAAACATCTGGAAGGAAACATTGCTGTTAGGGACGTGTCTCCTGAGAGATTATACTTGGGCAGAAAGAGAGTAAGTGTTTACAGAAGTAGACACATTTTCTGAGGATGAAAATGATCACAGTTTATTTTACCAATAACTTTAACATTACTAAAACTCTTAAGCTATTTATGTGGTTTTTGCCTTCCCCCTTGTTCTCTCACTCCCTCTGTGTTTGTGTGTGTTTGTTTGTGTGTGTGTGTGTGTGTGTGTGTGTGTGTCTGTGTGTGTGTGTGTATAAAAGGGTCTTGCTATGTATGTAGCCCTGGCTGGACTCAAACATGCAGTAGTCCTGTCTCAGCCTTCCACGTCCTAGGATTACAGGCATGCATCACCACATCTGGCTTATACTTTTCTTAATAACGGGAAATGGGAATTTGCTTCGGATCCTTGTCGCTTTTCTCAAAAGGCCTCTCCTCTATCTGTATCTCCTTTTCTCTACTGTGCACATATTTGATAACATCTTATTTTTAATAGTTTTATTGCGTAGGGTTTCATTTAGCAATATAATACAGGCTAGGTTAGCCTGAAACTCTTCATGTAGCCAAGACTGGTCTATAATCTCTCTGGCAACTGAAGTTACGGATGGTTGTTAGCCACCATGTTGGTGCTGGGAATCGTACCTGAGTCTTCTGAAAGAGCAGCCAGTGCTCTTAAGCACTGAGCCTCTTTCCAGCCTCATTAAAAATTTATTTTTATTTTTATTTTAGTTTATGTGTATGGGTGTATTGCCTGCATGTATGTAAGTGCACCTGTGTTGTACAATGCCCATGGAGGTCAGAAAAAGGTGCTGGATCCCCTGGAGCTGGAATTATGGACAGTTGTTAGCTGCTATGTGGGTGCTGGGAATTGAATTTGGCTCCTCTTCAAGAGCAGCCAGTACTTTTAACCACTGAGCCAGTACTCCAGCTCCCTAGTACATATCTTAATGGACCTTTTTTTTGTTTTGTTTTTCTTTTGTTTGCTTCCCTGATTGGCTTAGAACTCAATATGTAGACCAGTCTAGCTTTGAACTCATAGAGATCTACCTGCCTCTGCTTCCTGAGTGCTGGGATTAAAAACATATACCACTACACCCAACTATTTTTCCTGTTATGAATAATGTTAAAATCATGTTGCAGGGGCAGAGAGATGGCTCAGAGGATAAAAGCACTGGCTACTCTTGCAGAGGACCTGGGTTCAATTCCTAGCACCCACATGATGGCTTACAACCATCTGTAACTCCAATTCTAGGGTCTGACACCCTCTTCTGACATCTGCAGACATTGCACAACATGGGTAAACTTACATACATACGTACAATACATTCACACACATAAATTAAACTAAAAATAATAAATAAAATATATATTAAAAATCATGTTGCATGTGAATCTTTATCCAAACATTTATTATTTCCTTATACTATATTCCTGAAAAAAGATGGATTAATCTATGCTACTACACAGTACTTACAAAATTGATTGTTTTACTGTGTCCTTGGTAGCACTGAGTCATTTTAACTATCATTATTGTTTTAGTAATCCATATTTATGCTGACAGATATTTTACTTATGCAGTTATTGTTAAGCCTGGTAACAGTGTCTTTAAATGCAGTTCCCAATTTCAAAATTGTTAATTTTTACAAAGGAGAGCTCCAGGGCTCAGACTTCTCAGACAGATAAACTCAACAAGAAATTCAAACAGTTGGAGATGTTATTAAATATTCAGCAGAATTCAGAGATGGCCACAACGCCAAGAGTGGAGGAAAAAATCCAGAAACTTCAGAAACAGCTCAGTGATTTGAAATTGTCAAACAAAAATATGAAAACTCAACTGACAAGAATAAATGTCCTGAAAGTAAGTAAAGAGATTTTCTAAACTTTCCGAAAGCTTTGATCTCTTCCTACTTTAGTTGCCTGTCTCTCAATGAACTTTATTTCTTCTTGTCTGTAGGAGACAGTTTATAACAGAGTAAAGTGGGGGTGCTCTTAAGGAAGAGGAATCGGTTAAAGGGGACACTGCCACAGAAATACTCATGGTGGCCACTGGCAGAGACACCACCATTCTCAATGAACTTTAAAACTTTTTTGTTGTTTTTGTTTTGACTCAGGGTCTCCCAGTAGCCCAGGTTAGCCTCCATCTCACAGAGATTCACCTGCCTCTGCCTCCAGAGTGCTGGGATTAAAGCCAGGTGCCACCACACCTGTCTTAAAAAATGTTAAGGGCTAGAGAGATAATTCAATGGTTAAGAACACTTGCTATTCTTGCAGAGGACCCCAGTTCAGCTTCCAGCACCCACATGGTGCCTAACAACCTTCCATGACTCCAATTCCAGGAGATCTGATGCCCTCTTCTGGCCCCTACAGACATTGTACTCATGGGTGCACTTCCATATCTGTAGGTGCATGAGTTGTCATGTCTGTTATTTACAAGAGCTCTAATCACCATCATCTGATCACCTTCCTCCCCACCCCACCCTCCGTGCACAGGATAAAACAATGGAAAGGCTCAGGCAGTCTGTAATGAAAGTTGAAACAGTGAAGGAGAAGGCAGCTCCGAAAGCAGACAACTTGAAAACTACATTAGATTCTACAGAGCAAGAGGCCAGGCCAGGCAGAGAGAAAGTCCCTCAGCCTCCAGCGGGGCTCACCCAGGAGTCCTCCACCACAAAAGGTTCACTGAGAGGACCAGCAGGACGAGAGCAAGAGGTCTGTTTGCTTCTTACTGTACTTAAAATGAACCTCACTGATGTGACAAACCCACCTCAACTTAGATTTCAACTACCTTCGATAAAAGGGGTTTTATTGGCCTGTGGCATTGTACTTGGCCCTCTTTGAAGGGTGGAGATGTCTAACCCTTTCGTGCCTTTCCCATCTCTCTTGACAACTATGTGACAGTTTGTTTGACTGACAGCTGTTTTTTGGTCTTGTTTTTATGTATGACTGGAAACAGACAGTGACAATCTTGGAGTTTCATATTTAGTTTCTTTCCCAGAAGAGAAAAGCCCAAGAAAAGGTTTTGTTAGGCAGGTTAGGTCAAGTGTGCCTCCCTGTGAGTTCTCTGTGGCTAGGAATGAGCTACGCTTGTTTTAGCAGAGGTTTACACACTGCCTCTGATCAACCAGGATGGTAATACCGTGTAAGAGTGGAAAGTCAGAGGAAATCCTGTGTCTTAGGTTGTGTGTCACAATCAAGTAAAAGATAATGCTTTTCAAACTTGTTCAGACACAAAAGCCACAACTCTTATCTTTAAGGGAGTAAGAGAGTTTATTCTGAAGCCAAATATGAGTGACCATGACAGGAGGATACAGATTTAGGTTACCCCAAATAACATGTTCCAATGTGGTAACAGTTTCTTGAAGTTTCAAAGAAAAGGATAAATCAAGACAGTTTATACCGGGGAGACTTCAGGTCAGTGGGATGTGCAGCAAAGGGGAGATTTCTGCTGTGGGCCTCAGGGGCTGTCTAATGATATTCTTAGCCTTTGGGTTGGTGGAAACTAGGGGACTGTATATACATTCCCCAAAGGATTTCCCTAATTGTCACAAGAATGTTAGGACACACAAAGATGGGCAATAAGTGACTATTTAAGGGATAAGATAGTCCAAGATAATTTGGCTCTTGACCTGCAACATTCCAACCCTCCACAATCACTGAAGTTCTAAACAGTTAATCAGCCTTGTAGAAAGTGTAACATAGGTGCAACTTTTTTTCTAGAAATTTCTATTAAAATCATTATCCTTATTAGGAAAGATAAATGAGTAAAGGAATATAAAATTGAATAAAATTTTTGTGGTGCCGCGAATCAAACTTAGGGCCTCACTGATAATTTGGGGAAATTGTTTAAATTACATGTCACATCTCCTTATTAGATGCTCAAGAAATTTGAAATTAACTCATGACTTTAAGATGCACTTTTAGGGGCTGCAGAGGTGGCTCAGGGATTAAGAGCACTGACTGTTCTTGCAGAAGACCTGGGTTTGAATCCCAACACCCACAGGGATTAAGAGCACTGGCTGTTCTTGCAGAAGACCTGGGTTTGAATCCCAACACCCACATGATGGCTAACAATCATCCATAACCCCAGTTCCAGGGGAACCTCCATGGGCATTGCATGACATGTGTGCACTTACATACAGCAAAACACATACATAAAAACTAAAGATACATTTAGAGCAAAGGCCTGGCAGCACTTTCTCTTTCCCACTGTTTCTCTCTTCTCTGCATGTTCAAGTTCTACCTTTTTGCCCTTGTTCAGCCTCTCTTTTACATTTTCTGTCAAACCTCTGCTCCTTTGGACCTTCTATAACTCTTCACTTCCGAGATGATCTTCTGTTGTTCTTGCTTGGTTCAATGATCATGTCTTCCTTCTCCAGCAGACATTTTGGATACAGTTTTTGACCAATTCTATTTGGATTTCTGATTGAAAAGAAGCACCCCCTTCCATATCTGCACATCCTTGTTTAACTGATAATTTCACTTTTACTGTCATGCTGGATTCAGACATGGCTCCTGTCTCTCATGGCTTTTCCTGTGTTTTGACGGGGAGGGAGGAGGTACGTACATTTTTATCACCTGTGCAGTCCAGATGCTGCTGCCAGTTCCATCTTAAAGTAGTTCCATATAATAGAATTAGTCAATTATCTATTCACTTTAAAATCACTTTAGCCCTGATCTTCTCATATTTCCAGTTTGGACTAGCTGAAGGCTGGGTTTGCTTATTAAGTTTCTACTAGGGATCTATGACTATGTTAGCTTAACACTGCCCTCTTCTGTTCTCAGAACCAGGGCACTTTCTATTGCTTTTGAGGAGTAATGCTGGGTACTGGACCTAGGGCCTTGCATACATATACTAGGCAAACAGTCTAACACTAAGCTACAAGCCCAGCCTATTATTATTATTATTATTATTATTATTTATTTATTTTTTTTAAGACAGGGTCTCACTAAGTTGCCTAGGCTAGACTTGAACTTGTTCTGTAGCTTGGGCAGGCCTTGAACTTTCTATTCTTCCTTGTGAGTAGTTGGTATTACAGTTGCAAGTGGCTTCTAGTTTACTAAAACAGTCTTCTTTTCTTTGATGTGTATGAGTGTTTTGCCTGCATGTGTTAAGTGCACCTTTGTCATGCAATGGGTCCATTGGATCCCTGGAACTGGAGTTATGGACAGCTGTTAGCTTCTGTGTGGGTGCTGGGATTCAAATCTGTGTCCTCTGCAAGAGCAGCCAGTGCTCAACCACTGAGTCATCTCTCCAGCCCTAGAACAGTCTTATTTGGAGGTGAAGGCTTTATGTGATGTCTGGTTCTGGGATACTCTCCTTAATTCCGTTGCTTGCCTTTCCCGTTTCCTTTACTGCTTCCATCACAGAACTCCCCTCCCTTTTCCTGAAAGCTCTCTTCAGCCTGCCCTCAGAAATCTTGCCTTCCAAAACTTCCATTTCTGATCTGATATGTTTCCAAGTCGTTTTCTTTTCCTCTGGCCTGTGTGCGGATCTGCCGTGTCTCAGGCTTGTTCTCCACAACAGGAACTGTCTTGTCACTGAGGAGTAGGGTTGTCTGTTCTACAACAGTGGAAACTGGCTTCACCCTCTTCTGGATCTGTCTCACTGGCCCAGGATATTCATGTCCCCACTCATATGCAAAGAAAAGGCTGTGATATTCTTTTGGCACGATTTGTGGGTGGTTTTTATTTGCCCTCTTTGTCAATCACTTTGACCTGTGGAAGATGAATGGAAAGAAAGGTATTGAGGACTGCTATTAACATAAAGCAAATAGGAAACTGAAAATGACAGTTTCCTTGCTCTGTAACACACCTATAGTTCCCAGTTTGGGAGACTGAGGCAAACGGATCACTTGCATCCAGGACTCTTAATGCCAGCTTGGGCAACAGAACAAATAAAAAGTAGGTGGGAGAGATGGCTCCATGGGTAAAAGTGCTTGTTGTCAGGCCTGGTGACCTGAGGTTCAATCCTCAGGACCCACATGGTAGGAGAGAGCTGGACTCCTGGAAGATGTCCTCTGACTTTGACATGCATGTGTGCACACACACACACACACATACACACACAAATAAATACATGTAAAAAAAGTAATTGTATTATGAGTAAAAAAAAATGGGTTTACTGTACAAAACTGTAAAAATAAGAACAAAAGATAAAAGTATTAAGGAAATTGTAAAGAATTCTTGTAACATTCTTCTAACTTAAAAATGCCACTTTACCCAGGCATGGTGAACTGTCCCTATAATCACTACACTTGGGTGGATGAGCAGGAAGATGGTGAGTTCAAGAGCAGCCTAGCTACCCAATGAGATCAGTTCAAAACCCAACCCAACCCAACCAACCAACCAAAAAACCCCAAACATAGACTATATTACAGGAAAATGTTTCATAATACTAAATTTCAGTACTAGTTTCCTCGTACGTAATGAGCGGGCAACTCAAGCTAATGGCACATCTTGATTTCCATGGCGCTTCTCCGCAGCTTGCTGACTTTCGAGAAACTATTATGAAGATGCTGGGATTTAACATGAAAACAGCAGACAAAGAAGTCATCAATCAGCTGAGGCTTGTCATACGCGTTTATGAAATCTCCAGCAAATCAAAAATCGATTCTGATTGTGGGACTGGACTGGACAAATGAGCAAAGTTCTGCCTTTTCAGTGCTGTCCAGAGCTCACGGTGCAGCTGCTTTTATAGTGTTGAGTGTGTCTATATAATGAATAAAATGCACTGGAAAAGTTTCACTTAAATCTATTTTCTTCTATCATGTTCAGTTTTTAACTTTTCTTTGTGATAATCTTGTTCTTCATAATTCTTTCTGGTCTAGTCTGTATTGCTACTTGTCATATCCAATACCTATTAAACTACCCTTATTAACTGTATTTTAAGCAGGACACGATTCAGAAACATTCTTAGTTGCAATATTTATATTCCTAGTTAATAATTTATTGGATAAACAATTCCCCTTAGAAATGCAAGGAAAGTTATATTCTATTCTTTGAATCTGTCTACTTTATTATTAACTGAGCATATGGATATCAGATATGACATACTGAGGAGGAAGGTCATTGAGAACTTTAAAGACAAACTGAGAAATAGGATGCGTTGTGTTTTTATCATCTTAGTATTGAATAGTGGTTTCCTAAGGTAGGCTGCCCTCCAGTTAATTATTACTTTATTAATTTTTGTTTGTTTGTTTGTTTTGAGACAGAGTCTCCCTGTAGCCCAAGCTGGCCTGGAACTCACTATGTAGACCAGACTAGCCTCAAACTCACAGAGATCCACCTGCCTCTGCCTCCTGAGTACTGGGAAAAGGGATGCGTCACCACACAAATGCCTTTTTTTAATTAAAAAATGTTTTATTATTTTTATTTGATGTGTATTAGTGTATTGCCTGCATGTATGTAAATTGTGTTGTACAGTGCCCACAGAGACCAGAAGAGGGTGTCAGATCTCCTGGAACTGGAGTTATAGATGGTTGTTAGCCACCATGTGGGTGCTGGCAACCCAACCTTGGTCTTCTGCAAGAAGGAGCCAGTGCTCTTAACCACTGAGCCAGCTCTCCAGCTTTGAGACAGGGTCTCCCAGAAGCTTGCCATTTTGGTCAGGCAGGAGGCTGGCTAGCTACCTATGTCCATACTGTACACCCCCACCCAGCCCCTGCCTCCTGTCCCCATTACAGGCTCACGCAGCTATACCCAGCTTTTTAATGTGAATGCTGGAGATTCTAAGTCAGTTCTTCATGCTTGGAGAAAAGGCACTCATCCCACTGAGCCACATTTTTAAGTATGAGAGCTACACTGGAAGAAAGTAAGCATACTCAAGAGTACGGTACGGACTTCTCAAGAAGAGTTGAAATTATCTTTACAATGTGTTAGAAAATGTTAGACTGAGCCGGGTGTGCTGGCACACACCTTTAATCTCAGCACTTGGGAGGCAGAGGCAGGTGGATCTCTGTGAGTTCAAGGCCAGCCTGGTCTACATAGCATGTTCCAGGCCAGCTGGGACTACAGGGAGACCCTGTCTCAAAAAAAGATGAAAAGAAAATGTTAGATCGGGATTGACCAGGGAGACATGAGAATGAAAGATGAGACCTACCTCAGGGGCAGATTGTTCTTTATTAAGAACAATGAAGGGCCTCAGTTCTCTGTGGGACTGAAACTGATGCACTGCTCAGTTGGTCTCAGTTTTTCTGTGACTTAGGACGAAAGGCCAGGTATTTTCCTGTAGTCCTGTTTTTTTTACAGTTTGGGGGTTTGGGATGTGTGCTGGCATGTGTTTTCCTAGACAGACAGCACAATCACTTGGTTAAGAGTTGGGGTTTCACAAAGTTTCCGGGCTCAGCGTTTCTCAACTTAGCCCAGGCTTTCCAAGCTGAGACATTTATCCTTCAATATGTATGGTTTTTGGTGGCTTCTGAAGTAATATTTCCAAGGGTTGGTAAGGAACCTAAATGAGAGCATAGGGTGGGCGGTTCCTATGCCTAGGATAGGATTACAGCCAATAAGATAACAAGTCACAAGGACTTCAGGGGAAGTCAAGGTGTTTTTAGTGTAAACAAAGGTTTATTTTTGCTTTTGAAGTCCCCAGAAAAATATCTGGGAAAGGAGCAAGGCCAAAAGTCTTAAGGGCTGAGTTCTTAGGCACAGTTCATTTTTACTTAAATATTCTTCTTTAAAAGGAATATGGTCTCTGTGTCTGCAACCTTCACAATAAATGTTAATTGTGCTAGAGTCACAATCTTGATTCTCAGTTGGTGAGAACCTTCCCCAAACTCTGGAGTGAGGGGGCTCCCTTCCCTTCCCATGTCCCTATAATTTTCCATCTTGCCTCAAAATCACCACACATTGATATTTGATGATAAAGATGCATTTATTTTTATTTTAAAAATATTTTTATTTTATGTGTGTGAATGTATTCCTGCATGTAAGTGCACCCCTGTCATGCAATGCCCAGAGAGGTCACAAAAAGGCATCCAATTTCCCTGTAACTGGAGTTGTGGATGGTTGTTAGCCACTATGTGGGAACCAGACTCAGGTCGTCTGCAAAAGCAGCCATGTTCTTAACTGCTGAGCCATCTTTCCAGCCCCAAGGATGTGTTTAGATTTATGGCTTTGGGTGAGTGTGTTTCAGTCCTCAAGATGCATCAGAATCACCCAGTAAACTCAATTTTTTTTGTCTTAGGCCTATCCTGAGATTGTAGCTCTGTCAGTAAGGCTGCAGTACGGATACTTTTTCAAAACTCCCCGTGTAAAAATTGATAAATATTAGTTGAGATAACTGGCAGTGCATGTGTCCTGTTGCTGGCGATCACATACTCCATTAGCTAAACAGTACATGCTTATTAACTCACAGTTCTGGTGGTCTCAACTGTGCTTAAAAATCACACTGTTGTCAGAGCTCTGTGAATCTGTTCCTTTGCCTTTCCCAATTTTAGAGATTTCTTCTTTTTGTTTCTTTGACACAGTGTCATGTTAAGTGGTCCAGGCCGACCTCAGATGCAAGGTCATTCTGCCCCAGACTCTCGTGCTGGGATTACAGGCTGTGCCAATAGGCCCACTTGCCTGTATTCTTGGCTTATGGTCTTCCTCAGTTTTGAACCCAGGGTCATTAGGTGGCCCTAGTCTTTGTCATGCTATAATTTTTTTTTTTTCTTCTGTGCCTCTTGCCTGCCTAGATGATCCTGAATGATGTTCCTATTTTATTTCATTTTTTGCATCTGTAGTCCTGGGAATCAAGCCTAGGGCCCTTGTGCGTGCTAGACAAGTGCTTGACTACTGAGCCACAGTCCTTGATCTGACCACCTTATTTTAAGGTCACTTGATTAGCAGCCTTTATTCTCTTTTGCCTTGTTATTTAGTATGCTCAGGATACAAGGATTAAGACGTGAACACTTTGGAGTCAATATTCTGCTGGTCATACTTAACACTCACTAAAGCCAAACACACACGCATGCTTTATGGACAGGCAGTTCCACATCCGTGTATATAACAAGACATTTACTACATTAAGGAGATTGTTCAGAATTGCAACGGACTGCAAATTCTCAAATGACCAGCAACCAGACCTGTTAATTCAGATGCCCTTTGGGGCTGGACAGAAAGACATCAACTGGAACACTGAATTTTCCCACTGGCCAAATAGAATGTGGCGCTAGGCCCAGAATTGGAGAGGTGGAGAACATGGGAAAATAGGCTCCCCTAAAGAAAGGTGGAAGACCTTGTTGAACATCTGTCACTACAGCTTTGTAATCCTTGATCAAGTCCCAGAATTTCTCAAAACTTGAACACCATCCCAAAATTGGAGAAGTGTGGCCTGGATTTCTCAGTTCTAACGATGGGGTTCTAGGAAGCCCCAATTACTCTGAGAAAGCATTTTCTGATCAGTTGCAGGAATTTGAGGCACCAGAAGGACAGGCGTTAGAGGAAACAGCGAAGAGGCATATTTTACCCTGGCTTCATCCCTTAGCTTCCAAAGCATGGTAAGGCGTGACTGCCAAGCCGGAAATTCTCCCCATCACCTCACTCCGCCCTTCCTACAGTCAGTGTCTCCTAGGACGAAGAAGGACCGTTAGCGCCTGGACATCCTTCCAATGCCTTTGACTGCGGTTCAGAACATCCTCCCAGCAAGTACGCAGCCTAGGCCGAGCCACCTTCCCACTCAGAATTTTCTTTTTTCTTTCAGGATTCCCACTGTAGGCGTGATCAAACCTGAGGTACGATTTCTGTCCCTAGGGGCCCAACAGTTCAGTAACACTGGGCAGTGGAGCCAGAACTAGTGTGGCGTCTGCTGGTGGTGACTCGCTGAGTCCTGGGGATTCCAGCAAATCAGGGCGCAGAACTCCCGCCAGGGGCGTGGCGTGGAAGCCGGTTGGCAGGCTTGGGAGGCGTGGTCTCTGCACCTGCTGGCGGATGGCTTCCCTAAATTTGGTATTCCGGCTCCCAGCGCCAACCGCAGATTGTAAACCGGATGGGGCGGGTTCCCGCTGTCTCCTCCGAGCGGCCACACTAGGGTCCGGTTCTGTCTAGGATGATCTGGAGATGTTCTCTTGACCCTGGGCACGACCCAGAGCCCTGCGCATGCTCAGATTTACAGACTTCTGCTGAGCTATACACACATCCAGCATAACTTTAATACTTACATAGTTTTTCATCTAAACTAGGGAATTTTGTGACAGTTTACCAAATTTAACTACTCCATATTAACCCTAATTATCTAATTACTTTTTGAGATGGGGGGGGCGGTTCTCACTATGTAGACCAGGCTAGCCTTAAACCCATAGAAACCTGTTTGTCTCTGCCTCCCAGATGCTGGTATTAAAGGCCTTTGCCACCACGCCCCGAGAGATTCATTGATTCCTGTGTGTTGGGGGTTGTGGGTGTGTGAGTAACACAGTATGAGAGGAGATCAGAGGACAACTTGCCAGAATTGTTTCCTTCTACCATATGGGTTCTCAGGGATAGAAGGCAGGTCGTCAGGCTTAGTGTCTACTCACTGAGCATTTTAATATAATTGCATTAGTATCATTTACCAATCTAGTCAGCTGATGGGTCTGCATAATGATTTTGAAATCAGCCTGTGAGTTAACAGACTTTCTCTGTAATTTAGCATCCGTACACATTCTAAGCACAACGCTGCGTGGAGATGATTTTAGAGCTGTGAGCAAGAATCTAATACCAAAAAAGAGAGAAAGCGCTTTATTTTGCAGGGAAGGGCAATGTGAGGTAATTGAAGGAGAATGACCAGGAGCACGGGAGTAGAAGTAGGTCAGACAAATGGAATCAAGTATTTTGTGCTGAAAATGAGATTTTGAAATCAATATGCCTTTTTTGTTACTGTTGGCTCTACTAAGGACTTTTAAAGACATAGGCAAGATGAAGAAATACGATAATGCATGATGTATCTAGCCCTACTGAAGCAAGTAGGGTACCTCTAAATTATACTAATCCGGAAGCTCGGCACTGTCATCAACATTTGCCTTTTCCATCTGCCTTCTGTCTTTAGTGTATCCCACTTTGTCCTAATAGGAGCTCACTTGTGATTCTAGATGGTTTAGCCAATCCATGGTAACATTCAAGCACAATATCCAATAGGAAAAGATCAACTCTTTTCTGTGTTATTAAGAACAAGGAAAATTTTCCCAGAAGCTTTCCTGGCACCTTTCTATGTCTAATAAAAACTATTGCTGCCTAAGAGAATGGGACACCTCAACTAGCTTGACTATAACCAACATGCATCTCTGCTCTGAGAACAGGACCATAAAGCAGATTGTGTAACCCTAACAAACAGGACCTGTAGGAACAGAGAAAAAAGAAGTGGCTGTTCAGTTAGGAAGTCCACATGGCTTACTATGGTTAGTGTACTTCCTTGAGATCCAGCCAGGACTTTCCCCCGTGTTGACTTCCAGGAAGTCCAGCTCATTTGCTCTACCTATATAGAAATAGTGGGCAGCCTCTCGCTCTCTCGCTCTCTCCATGGTCTCCTTATAGCCATAGCTGGTCTTGAACACTCACTGTATAGACCAAACTGGCCTTGATCTTTCTTACAGAGATCTGCCTGCCTCTGCTTCCCAAGTGCTGGGATTAAAGGCATGTGGCCACACCTGGCCCCAAGGGCACCCTCTTCAAAGGCTGGTCTCTAGCACCTTTCCTTTCCCTCAGTGTTTGTTAGCAAGGAGCTGTGGAAGTAGGCAGGCACAT
The DNA here is from genome assembly GCA_035773235.1 of Eospalax fontanierii. Classification (NCBI taxonomy): domain Eukaryota; kingdom Metazoa; phylum Chordata; class Mammalia; order Rodentia; family Spalacidae; genus Eospalax; species Eospalax fontanierii. Next base: position 46,770,392 of record CM069536.1, on the reverse strand, counting down.
CACTGAGCAGGCCTCGGGTATTATTAGGACCTTAGCCCTAGTGTTTTAGGCTCTTCTTGTTCCTTGGCAGTTCCTTGACTCTGGCAACTTTCAGTCTGGGGACCGGACTGAGACCCTTGTCCCCAGTGACATGACAGCTGTCTGGAACTCTGCATTCTCTTCTTTGGCTCTTTATAACCTCTTATCAGCTCTACATCTTTCTGTTTGTTTCCTTTTTCCCTTCTGCTCTGGCTCTGTCAGCTATTTCTTTAGTTGTCAGGCAGCTCATCCCTTCTACAACACAGTGGCTGCTGTGGGACGACTTGAGTGTAAGTCATTCCTGGTGAAGCCTCTTGCTCTCCTTTTGTTCTGCTCTTGGAGATTAGCTGAATAAATCACCAAATATTGTTTCAACGAGTCACACACATCACACAGTGATTTAAAAACCAACAGAGATCTAGCTAGTTGTATTCTCTTCTATCCACTAGAGGGAGGCATGAACCTGCTTTGAGATTCAAGCCTTGCAGAGGTTCTGATTAGATCATCTGAGCCAACTCTATAGCAGGTGGTCCTGTGTCGAATTTGAGGTCTGAATCCATCTGTGCAGGCCAGGAGGTGCTCGGGATGGTAAAGGATGCTAAACGCAAGAAAGGACAACACGTGTGCACTGTAGGGAGTGAGCCAGCAAGATGGCTCAGTGAATAAAGGTGCTTGCCACCAAGCCTGACAATCAGAGTTCAATCTCTGGAATCCATATAGAAGAAGGAGTTGTCCTCTGACCTCTTAGTGTGCCAGAGCATGCCTCCTCCCAAACCCTGAATAGATAATAAATGTACTATGAGCCAACAACAGGAGAAAAATAAAAAAGTGTTCATTTCAACTTATGCCCTGTGGTCGTTTGTTTTTGAGACAGGGTCTCACTTTGTAACTCTGGTTACAAAGAAATCTAGAACTCAGAGAAATCTATTTGTCTTTTCCTCCTGAATGCTAGGATCAAAGGTATGCCCCACCACAAGCAGCTGACCTGTAGTCTTCTAAAAGAAACAGACTTGAGCATTCCTGAGCTTCAGGAGAAAATCTAGGGTAACTGATTTGTATCCTGGATGATTTCAAGCCATCATGAGTTTGATAGTCAAGTTGTAAATTTCTTCCATTTCTAATGTCTAACAGTATTGAGGCAGTGAGAGTAGGCTCCTGCAAGCCACTGACCTTTGTGGGCCGTAGGTATCTCTGTAAAATGGGCATAGCGACTCTGATCACTATGTAAATTCTGCTATGTAGTAGGCACAGAAGCACTTAAATGTGCCACTATTGGCTGCGGGAAATGGGCATTCTAAGATGTGCTCCATACCTGTCACGGGTGACTTGTAATTCAGGGATGTGGGGCAACCCTGCTCTAAACTCCTCTTTAATTAGGTCTTCTCTGACTCACACAGCTGACTCTGCTGATGAGGTGCATGCAGCATTCTGGGACTCACTGTAGGACAGCACTTCATACCTTGACTACCTCCTCAATCCTCAAAGCCCAAGGCTCTCTAACCAGGAGGCCTGTTCCTTGCTCCTCATGAGCTAAGACTTTCTTAGATCTGGAAAGCCCTTCATTTCAAGGGTCTCTAATTGTTTTACAAGCTAACACTTACTGAGACTTTGCAAGGTGCCAGGCACTTTACAATGCATTTTTAGCCAGGCTTTGTGATTCAGGTTTATAATCTATGCTACTAGAAGGCTAAGGCAAGAAGATGAAGGTTCAAGACCAGCCCGAGCAACTTAGTAAGACCCTGTATCAAAACAAAAATTCAGGCTGGGGAGATGAGTGAGAATGATTGCTTTGTAAGCATGAGTACCTAAACTTGAATCCCCAGTACTGAAGCTGGATTTGGTTGCGCTTCTCAGCATTGGAGGGTAGATTCTAAGAGCTTGCTGGCCAACCAGCCTAGCCTAAACAGCAAGCCTGTGGTTCATTAAGAGATTCATCTTAAGACAATAATGCAGAGTAAGGGAGGAAGATACCTGACGTCCTCCTCTGGACCTCTGCATGCACGTGCACAGGTGTGCGTGCCTGTAGACTCCTGTGCATGCACACCCCCACACATACGCAGAGTAGATTATGGGCTAGAGATATAGCACAGTTGTAGAGTGCTTGCCTAGCATGTGGGAGGTGGTACTCGGTTCAATCCCCATTCCTGAAAAGCAAAATCTGTCATTTCATTTGTGAAAGATTCTTGTACTATTCCTGTTTTACAGCGAAAGATCAAAGCTGACAGGTAAGGGTCCAACAAAACAGCTGGTAAGTAGTTGGCATGAAAACCCACCCCACACCTTAGATTCCATCCCTGCCGTGGGCAGTCCTGACCGGTCTGCCCTGGTTCCCTGGTGTTGCCGGCCTACTCACAGACATCATAAGGTGAGGCTGGAGAACAGAGCCAATGGAGGTAGTTCCAGTCTTTGGGTTCCCTGAAAGAACACTAAAGAGGAAGAATGGCAGGGACTCCAGGGAGTTTGCAAGGCTGGGCTTCACACCTGAAGGATTCAGATGAGACCCCAGGGAAGATCAGTACCCCCAAGGTCTGAAACCAGTCAACTGAGGTCTGAGAGTTACCATGTATCTTTCAAATAGGAACTCAAAATCCAAAATGAAACAAAAACAAAAGGAACAACAAGAAAACCTCAGTGGAAGTGACTAGTCACCCCTTGAAAGCCGGCAAAGCCTCCATGTCTACCACTCACTGCTCGTTTCCACAGGGCCCTGATTGTAGGTCCGTGGATGTTTGTCTTCTGATGTTTAAGTGTAAAGCCTTAGGGAGAATGGCAGTGCAGTGAGGCTGGTGTTGAGTGAAACAGGTCTGCTTTGAACTCCTTGCTACTGACAAGCTGTGCTGGAGAGCTTTAGTGTCAACTTGACACACCTGGGTTGAGGAAGTCTCAGCTGGAGAATTGCCTCCATTGGACTGGCCTGTGGCCATGTCTGTGGGGTATTTTCTTGATTGTTGAGTGATGTGGGAGGGCCCTGCCCACGTGGTGCCACTCCTGGGCTGGTTGTTTTTTAATTATAAAAGAAAGCAGGCTGAGCATGGACCAGAGGATCAAGCCAGTAAGCAGCATTCCTCCATGGCCTGTGCTTCAGCTCCTGTCTCCAGGTTTCTGTCCTGAATTCCTACCTTGGGCTCCCTCAGTGATGAACTGTGTGACCCAGGATATGTAAGTGAAATAAACCCTTTCCTCCCCAAGCTGGTTTTGGTCAGAGTGTTTTGTCATAGCAAATGAAGTCAAACTAAGACATACGCTATGAGATTTCTATGTAAATTCTGGGTCTTTGTCTTTTAGTTTATGAGGTGGGAACATAGTCCTGTCTTGTCTGATTGTCATGAGGATTCTTTTAATTTCAATCTTGATATTTCCTAATGGTCCGCATGTTGAAGGCTTGGTGTCCAGCCTCTGGCTACTGCTGGCAGGTCCTGGAAACTTCAGGGGGTGGGGTCTGATGGAAGGAGGTTGTGTCACTGGGGGACATGCCCTCAAAGGGAGTACTGGGACTTTATCCTCTCTTCCTTTTCTTTGTAGCAGTCATAGGTGAGACACTTTCTCTGCCGTGTACTCTACGTGTGATGTGCTGTCTTGACACAGGTCCAAAGCAATAGTAACAACCAACCATGGACCAAAACTTCTGAAGCTATGAACCAAAAGCAACCTTTTCTCTAGATAGGACCTCATTATATAGACCAAGCTGGCCTTGAACTCAAGATCCTCTTGCTGTGGCTTTCTAAGTGCTAGCATTAGAGGTATGTACCATTCCACCCGGCTAAACTTTTTTTTTATTTTAAGTGGATTATCTCAGGTATTTTGTTATAGGAATGCAAGACATTAAGACAAAGATTAAATGAAATAAAGCAGGTAAGGGGTTGAAAAATAACTGCTGAATGAATGGCAGCTGTGTCCTCTTTCTTGCCTGTGAGCAAATGCCTCCATATTCTCTTATGCCTTAGTCACTTAAGGTATTATTGGTTTTCAGCAGGAAGGGCATTCTCCAAGAGATATAAAAGCATGAGAGCAAACAGCGTTCTCAAAGAACAGTGTTTCAGGAAAGAGTAAATGTAATGTTGACTGTCAGAAAAAGTTTAAGGTGAAAATAACCAAAGAAGCTGTCAAGAATTTTTCTCCTAAACTGTATGTTAGAGTGAGATGGGTTGGAAAGGCAGAAGTCAGCAGGGAAGAAAGGAATGGTGTGGGGTCTGGGTCTATTGTAAAAAGTATTGAGCAAGCCAAGCAACCCTGAATACCCAGAAGGGATGGTAGGAGTCTGGCCTGCTCTGCCGGATGTGATAACCTAGGAACCAGGAAGCCACTGCAGGCCTCAGAAGTTGCTTCATCCCCCCCACCCCCACCCCAAAGATCACCTCACACCAGAACCAGGTTTTTTGGTTTTGTTTCCTAGTTCCTAATTTCCACATCAGCCCTACAACCTTCCCACCTTTACCTACAGACCCCCACCTTTAACTTTTCCGCCTTCTGTAAGGGCCAGAAAGGCTTCCCTATATAAACCCCTGCCTTGGTTTCTCAATAACTAAACTGCCCACCGACACAGTCTCCTGGGAACTCCTCCCGCTGTACTCTGAGCCATCTGAGGACCTGTTCCATCATCCTCTATTCTCTGGGACGGCTGAGCACAACATCGGTGGTGGAGATGGAGACCCACCCACAGAATGGGGTCAGGCTGATGAGTCTATAAGATACTAACCATAGCTGTGGACTTTTGGAAACCCTGATGGTGGCAGAGCAGGAGCGGAATCTCCCTGGGGGAGGCAGGAATGGGCCAACATGAAGGTCAGATGGTCCATGTTCCTGTAAGTGTAAATCTAGAGAAGCCACTCAGACTTCCTTATCTGCAACTTGGTGATAATGTGTGTCACAGAGTTGAGGTAAAAGTGCATCATGCAAGTGGCCACTCAAATGCCTTAAGTGCAGAGGTCAATGTCTCCCAAGGGTGGCACAGTTCTTATGGCTGGTAGGTGCTAGAATACATAGGAAACACGGCTTGAACATGGGCAGAACTGCCAAGGGAAGCCAAACTGCCTAGACAGAAACAAAAAGGTATGATACAAACAGAAGAGGAAAAATGTGTGGAGAATGCAGGAATCCTAGAGCATCAGACAGCTTGGACAGTCCCCAAGAACCTGGGTTAGCTACTTGGCTGTAATTCCTAACAAAGCAAGAGACTGAATCACAGAGAAGAAAACAAGCTTTTCTCTGGTTAAGCTCACTCAGTCAAGCAATGGCTTGTGTGAAATAAGCACGTTCTTTCAGGATGCAAAAGATCGTGTTATTTTATTTTTTTATTACTTTTGTGCATATGAGTGTATTATGCGCATGTAAGTGCGCCTGTGTCATGCAATGCCCACAGAGGTCAGAAGAGGATGTCAGGTTCCCTGGAACTGGAGTTACAGAAGTTGTTAGCTGTTATGTGGGGACTGGGAATTGAATCCAGGTCCTCTGCAAGAGCAATCAGTGCTCTCAACCACTGAGCCATCTCTCCAGCCCCAAGATCATGTGTTGTTGTTTGTAAAGTATATTTTTCATTAAAAAAATTTTTATGTATGAGTATTTTGTCTGCATGTATATAAGTGTACTCATGTGGGATGCCAGAAAGGGTATCAGATTCACCACAACTGGAGTTGTGGATAGTTGTTAGCTGTCATATGGGTGCTGGGAACTGAACCCGTCTGCTGTTAGCTGAACCTTCTCTCTAGGTCCTGTATTTAAAAAATATTTTAAAAATTTTATATGTATGAGTATATTGCCTCCATGTAAGTAAATGCCCCATGACAATGCCCATGGAGGTAAGAAGACAGTGTCTGGATCCCTTGGAACTAGAGTATGGATGGTTGTTAGCTGCCATGTGGGTGCTGGGAACTGAACCCTGGGTCCTCTTGGCAAGAGCAGTCAATGCTCTTAACCACTGGACCATCTCTCCAGTCTATTGTTTTTTAAAGGTAATAATATTATTACCTTTTATTTTTTTTCTGCTCTCTAAAATTGATGTACAAGGGGATCCAACACCCTCTTTTGTCCTTCACAGGTGTTACAAGTAGGCAGAACATTCATACATATAAAAAATTAATAAAAAAATTGCACAATAGTTGTATGTATATGGGGTACACCATGATACTGGATAGGTGTATGTAATGTGTGATGACTGAATCAGGGTAATCACTTCAACATTTATTCTCTTGTGTTGAGAATATTCAAAATTGACTTTTTTTTTGAAACAGGGTCTCATGTAGCCCAGACTGGCCTCAAACTCCCTATGTATGATTTTTTTTTTTTTTGTCTGTTTTGAGACAGGGTCTCTCTCTAGCCCCAGCTGTCCTGGAACTCACTACATAGACCAGATTGGCCTCGAATTCTCAGAGTCACCCACCTCTGCCTCCTGAGAGCTGGGATTAAAAGTGTACACCACCACCCCTAGCCCTATGGATGATCTTTAACTCCTCATCCTCTATGCTTATTCCTGGGGTGCTGAGATTACAGGCATGTTTCGTCATGTGGTTTTTCTAGCTATTTTGAAACACACGATAGACTATTGACAGTGATAATAACCCTCCTGTGCAACAAACCCTCCTGTGCTACAGAACAGTAGAACTTATTTCTCTAATTATAATTTTGTATTCTTTAACAAACTTCTCCAGATCCGGATTTTTTTCTTTTGTTTTGTTTCTTTGTTTTGAGACAGGGTCTCCCTGTAGCCCCAGCTGCCTGGAATTCACTATGTAGACTAGCTGGCCTTGAGTTCCTGGAGATCTGCCTGCCTTTGCTTCCCTTTTAATGTGTATGAGTGTATTCCCTGCATGTATTTAAGTGCACCTGTGTCATTCAGTGACTGCAGAAGTCAGAAGAGGGTGTCAGATTCCCTGGAACTGGGGTTATAGTCGGTTATTAGCTGCTATGTGGGCGCTGGGAACTGAACCCTGGTCCTTGGCATGAGCAACCACTGTTCTTAACCACTGAGCCATCCCTCCAGACCCTAGATATAGATTTTTATGAAAACAAATTATGCAGTGTTCTTCATTATAGGAGCCTAAGGGACAATATGAGGCATTTCTTTTAAAAATTTTAATTAAAAACTTAAAAAATATTATGTGTATGAATGTTTTGTTTGCATGTATGTAAGTGCACCATGAATATGCAATGCAGTGGATTCCTTGGAACTGGAGTTACAGACAGTTGTTAGCTGCCCTATGATTGGTGGGAATTGATAGGTCCTTGGTGACCTTAACCAGTGCTCTTAACAGTTGAACCATCTCTCCAGACCCCAGCCATCACTCTAGTCCTCTCTAATATCTTTCTACAATGAGTGAAAAACTTAAAAAATTTAAATACATGAGAGGTAGAAAAAAACTAGTCAATTTTTGAAAATATTACAATATAAAATCACAGTCGTATTAGATTCTGTGGCTTCTTAAACCATGTCTGTCTCTACCCTTTCTCCTTTCTGACCTCATTTTGAGGACCATTACACTGTCTGGCCTGTTATTAATACTATTTATTCTGAACTGGAAGAGCTAAGGAAGTGCCTTTGCAGAATTGTATTTGAATCATTTGTGAAATTGCATCTTACAATTTGCCACCATTTCCAGAAGCATTTCTTTTTCAAATGAGTGTGCACATTCATGCCAGGGGCCAGTTTTTCTTCTAGGTCATGCGAGAGTACTGCTTACACATTGGAGTTATACATTCTTCATGTTATTTGGTTTCAAATGGCTAGAACATTAAAAACTCAAGGTACTCAAGAGATCTGGGTGGAGTCCGAGTTCTTTCTAGGAACAGTACAAAGGACAAAACTTATTTTACCTCCTCATTTAGAAACATCAAAGATCAAGACTGAGATACATGAGGGTGATTTGTAGAGAGTGCCTGCAAAGGCCGGTTGTCTGGGTGGTTTGTGTACATTGCAGGTCAGAGGAACCTTGTCCTATGGCCTGTACAAGTACAGATTAGCAGAGGAAGCTACATAAATATGCTTGGAGGTGGTCAAGTCTAGAATAGAACTGGACAAAATTTCATGTAGCAGTACCTGGTTTTCCATGACAGCCCTTATTTAGTTCACGTAACAGATGGGAAGAAGTGTCACATCAAAACAGATTAGGGTCAGTATGTGGGTGGACAAACTTGGTGTGGAATATTTATTTAGCCACATGCATGTGGGAACATTTCTTCTCATCTCTCTGAGTCTCAGTTTCCTCATCTGTAAAACAGGACTGTCTTGGGGAATCTAGAAGGATTCAGGAAAACAGAAACGGACTAATCTCTATAAAGCTGTGATGCTTAGGCTGGAAAGATGTTCAATAAACATTTGATTCATTTGTTGTTCTACAAAAGATCTGATCCTAGAAAGCTTAACCCAAATTTGACTTCTAAAGGTGTAAGAATGATTTTTACCTAACCTTGTAATCAAAGGGTTAATCTTACCTTTTGAGATCATTTAACACTATCTCAGCTTGTTTATAATGTAAGCAAGCTTACTAGGCCTTGAGCTTCTTTTGTAACCTAAAGGTACAGCTTTAATCCGTCATGACCCTCCCTTGCCCTTGACCCAGAATAATGTATGCAAGTATGTGTATGGTGTGACCCTCAACCACTGCAGACAGCTGTTGAAAGCAATTTCTCATTTGTGTTCTAAACAACAGGTGGGATTAGACTAGTCACATCTGTTAGTGCTGTTCTGGGTCCTCTGATAAGTTCCTCTTTTTCCACGTGATGCTGGATGTACAGTGAAGAGAGCCAGGCCTTTGAGGAGCATAGTTCTGGGAGAAAACTGAAGGAACAAGTTCTCAAAATAGGTCAGGTCTCACCCTTGATTTTAATGGATGCTAAGAGTTAGGCTGTCTTTGTTTGGGCATCCCTGTGCTGTGGAATTGCACCATGGCACAAATGTTAAATTGCACTGTACAGACTGTTTTCTGAGCTGTGATGATGATCTCTGATGTACTGAATTAGGAAATCCCACCTTTCCCACTCATCATCAATGAAGATGTTACTACTGCAATCACTTAACTGGGAAGGTGTACGGTTCCACCTCTCAGGTGCTTGTGAAACAGGCCAAGTATTCCCACAGAATGTGGAGAGTCAGTTTGATCCTATCATACTCTAGAGGAGAGCAGAGTATCCCAAAACCCAGTTCCTCCCTCTGTGCCCAGAAGAGAAAAAAGCAACAATCCAAAGGCATGCCTTAGCATGACCCCTTCCTAGTAGTCATTTTTTAGGGTTCCTCTTCCCTTATTTCTAACAGCTTTTTCTCTCTTGTGCCTTTGAAGGGGCCTTTGTTGATTGTACCTCTTGGTTATTTCTTACATAAAGGCTCCCCGAGCCAGTTTCCTCTCATCTTCCAAGTGGAAGCCTTTAGGAAGTACTTGTGCATGCCTGGATGTGTGGCGTTCACAGTGGATGTGGAGGATGGGAGACACACAAGATGGGCCTGGAGTGAGCATCAGAGGTAAGGTGAGAACTGAGGGGAAGCAGAGTGCACATTCTACCTGATGTTGGGGGGCGGTGACGGGGGTGGGGGTGGGTGCACACTCCTCAGAGCCTGTACTGTCTTTCCTTGATTCAAGCTCTCAGCTTTCAGCTGTGGAACCATAAGACTTCACCAGAGAAGAGGCAGAGTGAGAAAGTGGGGACAGCCACCTCGACGAAGTCGCTTGCATTCCTCCTTACAGCCAAGTGTATCTGTCGTACACTGACTTCTTTGCTTCTTCAGGTGTCACCTACCTCACCTTCTAGCTAAAGTAATCATAAGCACTAAAAAGACAGTGATGGAGCACTTGCCTAGCATTCTTAAGGCCTGGCCTCAGTGCTGAACAGACAAAAACAAACTTGTGAATTTAATATTATTCATCATAAGCAACATGATTGAATTTTAATAATTCAGTGCTTTGTTCCATAAAGATGATTGACTAGTGAGGATTTTGGTCTCTGTTACAGGAGAGGCCTTTTGATGTCATACCACATTATTGATTTGATAAGCAAGTTGTTGATAAGGTAGAAATCAGAGCAGCAGCCTGCTAAGCAGAGGCCCGATTTGTACATTCGGCTTCGGGGTGCTTTTTGGCCTAACCATCGGCACTAACTGTCTCAAGAATTCCTTCTTAGTTCTGGTCATGATTCAGGTAGCCTTGGAATGATCACCCTCCTCGATGCACACTGAAGCGGACAAAGCTCCTATCTGGGTACCATTATCTTTCTTGATGGACAGGGTGAGTCAGAAAGGAAATTTCCTCACTTCTGTTCATTCTCTTTGCTTAAAATGTCCTGCAGTGAGATGATGATTTCTTGTGTAATAAACAGCAAACTGTGGATGTTTGAGGGTCTTTAAAAGAAGAACATACTGTCCCTGAGAGTAGAATGCTTTCTGAAGAGAGTGTCACAGGGAGCACAGGGCTCCACTTCCGGAACTGAGTGAAAGCTGGTTTCACAGGTGGCAGGAAATGCCGAGGCAGGCTTTGTCTTCAGAAGGTGTGGTGTTTCGTACAGAACAGACATGCAAGTCAGTTTTACTTCTGATCCTTCCCTGTGTGTCAAAGGGTAAACTCCTCAGCCACACACAAGCCCTGTGATCTTAGGGAGATCACTTAACCTTCATGAATATCCATTTCCTCATTCATAAAATTAGAATTAGTGATACAATTTGCCTAATATGAAGGGAGGCTAAGGCAAGAGGATTACAAATGAACTTACAGGCAACCTAGACTACACAATGAGTTCAAAGCTAGCCTGAACTACAAAGTAAGACTGCCTTTTAAAAAAAAAAAAAAAAAAAGGAATGGAAGGGTGCTGGAGAGATAGCTTAGTGGTTAAGAGTACTGGCTGCTCTCACAGAAGACCTGGGTTCAGTTCCCAGCATCTGCATACATCTGTAACTCCAGCTGCAGGGGATCTGACACCCTCTTCTGGCCTCAATAGGTACTGCATGCATGTGGTGCACTTAACATTCAGGCAAAGTACTTGTACATATAAAAAACATTTTCTTTAAAATTTTTATATTTCATATGATGCTTGTTTTATATAAAATAATATATATGGATTTAAAGTAGGATACAGTTAAATGTTCAACAGTGGTCACTGTGTATAAAACTGGTTACACTGGGTTCTTTTCTGCTGTGTATCTTCGGGCAGTGGGTGTAAGCTCTGAGAGCCTCCAGTCCTCTTCTGGAAAGTGGAGCCAGTATTACCTGTCTCTCAGAGCTGGTGTGAGGGTTAGATGGGATGCCTTGCAAACCTGGCATGCCATCTTTACCTATCTCTGAGCTCATGGTTGAAAGTCCTTCATTGGCGATTCCATCCCAGCTGACCTTAATTAAAAATTAGTATTGCCTGTGTATGATGTGTGTGGGCCCATTACCCTCCACCCCGCCCCCCCCATGTAGGTCAGAGGAAACCTTTCAGAAACTGGTTCTCTCCTTCCACTTTTCATTGGGTTCCAAGGCTTGAACCCAGGATTTTCAGGCTTACTGATTGAACCGTCCTGACCTCCTTCCAGATGAATTTTGTTAACAAGTATCACCAAATGGAATTGATCTGTTTAAAATCACCATTTAAGCTTTTCTCCCTTAGGTGGAGAGGAGAAAGGAAGACATGGTCCCTATAATGACCCTCAGGAAAGGTCACAGGGAAGCTGAGACTGGCAGAAAGGAACATCTTGTCCTTTCCAGCTCTTCACTGGAAGGATCTCACCAGCTATCTCCTGTCCAGTCTGCTTTTCATAACCCTCAAGGATTGGGAAACCCACCTTACGACTGGAGAAGCCAGTACTTTGGACTTAAGTGGGGGATTGATAAATCACTGCTCATAGTTTATAAAGTAGGCACTTCTCCATATGTGGAACCTGTGATCAGACAGTGGGACTCAACTCTTAAAAACCCAGAGCACAAGAGAGTCTCTGAAAGCATGTTGGCTACACGCCCAACAATTGAGGCTGACGTGGTACAAAATTCCCTCTGAATGTCCCCTAGGTCTTCCTCTATTGGCTGGAGAAATGGTTCAGTGGTTAAGAGCGAGCGAGTGCTGCTTGTTCTTGCAGAGAGAACTTAAGTTTGGTTCTCAGTACCTGAGTCAGGGGGCTCACCACCGCTTGCAACTCCAGCCCCAGGGACGCCTTTAGCCTCTGCCGACACCTGCACTCGCGTGTACCCCCTCCCCATATACACATAATTTAAAAAAATTTTTCCAAACATGGTTGTTCGTGGCTGGTTTGATGACTTAGGTACAGATGTGAGAGATATGGTCTCCTTTTGCATCTTAGGGTTACCTGGAGCGTGAGGAGAGCGGACACGGCAGAGCCGGGAGAATCGGGGAGACCACCAGGGGGCGCCAGAGACTCTCCAGCGGAGACATGGACCAAGAGGAGCCGGGCGCAGGCCAATTTTCTCCGATGAGTTGGAGGAGGCACCTGGCAACCTGGCTCCAACACAATGCTTTTCCCAGCTAGCTGCCGGTAGATGAGAACGGAGGCTTTGCCTTACCAAGGGCTCAAGGTTAGACTCGCTGCAAGGACTCTGGCTCCATTATTACTTACTGGGGTGCTGGGAACTGAACCGCGAACCTGGCGCAAGCCAAGCCAGCGCTTTACTGCGGAGGTATATATTCCCATTCTTAATTCACCACTAGATTCCTGGGGATCTTGGTCAGACTTGTGTATTTAATAACACGCACGTGGGTCAGGGTCTAGAAGCAGGATAAAGTGTAATTCTCCCAAGCCGCAGCATCCCTGGGGACTTGGTTAGAAATGCCAGTTTCCAGGCCTCCACCTGGACCCTCCTTGATCCGAGTCTGTGCGTCCCAATCCTCGTGGGTAACTGAGGTGACTGGAAGACATCTAGACCTGGAGACAGCTCCTTGGTGGATGTGGAAGAGCTGCGTGCGCCAGAGATCTCCGGCTCCCAGCTCGTGGTCACGTGGGCTCCTTAACTAATCCCTCTCCTTCCTCGTCTTTAAAAGGAAGGAGCGCGAGCATCATTAAGTCGTGGGTGATCTTTGTAAGCCTGTCCAGCTGCTGGCCCTTTTGAGTCTCACTCCCTGGTCCCTGCCTCCTCCGAGGCTTCTAGAAATATCTCTTGAAACTTCCTGGGCTTGGAGGCGGCGGTCGGAGCCCAGAGGGTCCAGCTTGTCCTGTGCCTGGCATCCCTGGGCAGACCGTTGGCATCCGGGTCTGCGGTAGAGGCTCAGCAGCCGCGGGCCCCGCGGGACCGAGGAAAGCACGTGTCCGCATTTGGAAAATGCAAAGCCGGTGTGTTAATCTGTCAGGTACGTGCCCCTTCGCTCAAATTGTCATTTAATTGAGTTTCTGTGTGGCGTCCTGCAATATCAAGAACAATAAAGGGGGAAAATGCAGCTGTCTTGAGTGGAAATAGAAATTTCATACTTAAATCCAGTGTCTTCGTTTAAGATACCCTGCAGCTTAACTCTTCTGTTTGTGCTTGTGATTTTTGAGTTGGTTGGCTAATATATCCTTTTCAAAAAGGAAGATTCTTGTGGTTTTTTTTTCTGTGGATTCCTGGTAGTGGGTTTCGAGCAAGGGTCAACAAGACGCTTGATTCAGGCTTGAATTTTGTGGACCAGGGAAGATAGACCTGGCTCAGGCAGGTGTCCGGTGCTTAAAATGTCTTGACTGGTATTCTGTAGTCGTATCAGATAGGTTGACTTCTCTCCTGAGTGGGCTGAGCTAGATTAAATCTCATCTGTCTTACTTGGGGAAGAGGACTCTGGCTTCTTCAGACCCTGTGTGACCGGTGGTGACTTTCATGGTGGAAGTATAAACTAGGACAAATGACTGTTTTTTTATGAAAAACAGAATTCTGAATTTGAGTGGAGGTCTATTCAGAACGCAATGCTGACAATTTTCTTGCAAAAGCAGGTGTGGTACACAACATTTTGGCGGAAAGATTTTTATCTTGTATTTTGAGTGTTTAATGTAAACATTGTATGAGAAAATTTCACTTTTGCTAAATGACTTTTTAAGCTCACAGTGGCCGTTTCCTGGGTGTGTAAATGCTAGTTTAAAAAGTGAAAGATTCAGACTGTGGATTTTGTTGAAAGTGGTTATACCCTGACCATGAAAAGAATATGGCAGATTCTTTGAATCACTTTTTTTTTTTTTTAGAGAAAAAAATCTGTGTTTCTGCAAACATTCTACAAGAAGTAAAATGTAAGGATTTGTTCATCAGTGAGTGTTGAAGCAGAAACTTTAGGTTTCCATTTTATGTTCAATTGTTTTTTAGACGAATCTGAAATATTCTTATTTCAAAAGCAGTTTTTAAAAATAGCACTACAGGTCAAGATATATAAATCTTTGAAATCAACGAATCAATTTAAAGCATATTTCAAGGTGATTCTGAGATCCAAATGAATCAAAGTAGCGTTTACATTTCTCAAAGTTCATTTTTGTTATAAAAAGGTAAAACTGAGTAGTCAATTCAACTCATAAATATAACTAACATTTAATAGACATTGTCTCTTTTAAAGAAGAAAACAATGTAGTTCTCTAGAAATGTGTATCGAGCAAGCAATTATATAAAATCTATAAAAATTTTACTTGATGTTTCAAATAATTTTGTAAAATATATAAGAAAATGGTTATATACAATTCTGATGGCTATGCATAAATCATTTACTGGTTTTTGTTTATATGTGGGACCCTTGAAACTGAATATTTGAATACTGGACTTCATAATTCAGTGTTTAGTACATTGTTATAGACATTTGAAAAAATCATACTAGTTGCATTATTACTTATTTATATACAGTTAAATTTAGGCCTTTTAAGTTTTACCACTATGAATTACAATAGAGGGTGATGACCTCTTTCTCATTTTGGAAGATATATGTACAGTTGTAAAGAGTTCCATGTAAGTCGATTATTAATGATGTTTTAATGCTTATTTTGGAGTAATTTTTCTTTGTTCTGATACAAGTAAAGGTAGTTATCTCTAAACAGACATTAAGAATGCTTGAAGTATAAGAAATATCTAAAGGGCTAGGAATGTAGCTCAGTTGGTAGAGGGATTACCTACTACGCACAAAGCCTGGGAATCCATTCCCAACACCATGGGAATCAGGTGTGGTAGAGGATGCCTGCAATCCTAGTCCTCAGGAGGTGAAAGCAGGAAGAACAGAAGTTCAATGTCAACCCCGGCTACATGGGACCCCGTCTTAAAGAGAAAAAGAAAGTGAGTGAGAAAGAAAGAAAATGAAATATATGCATATATTTTTTCTTGTCCATGAAGTTCTTTCTGATTTTTGTGTGTGAATTTATGACGTGGGGCACACAAGTGTGGAGTGTTTTAATGGGATGCTTAGGCTAATACGATGGACAGATAGAGGAGAAATTGAGATGAGTTATTAAAGTCATCCACATCAGCAGGCCCAGAATATGGCATCCCAAGGACATGGCATTTCATCCACACACGTTAAACCAACAGGCTTCCAGCAGCGCAGCTAGTGGAGCTGGTGGTGATGAACTTTTGTCGAACACGAGTTAAGGAGGCAAAACTGCGAAGCAAATATCTTCATGGTGGCCACAAAGCATTTAATCTTAAGTTGTCTGGAAGTCCTGACCACACTAGAGGTGAACCCAGTGGCAAGCCTGCGCACTGGCTTTACCGTCTTGGCCGTGTAATAATGCCCGACAGAATGCTTTCACACATGTCATTTCCTTTCCTCCTTGGAGCACTATGAAAAGGTGCATCCCATAATATTTCCTGATTTCTACTGAGGACAATGTGGAACCGAAGGAGTTTGTGATTTGTTTAATATTATTTGGTTTTCAGACAGAGGGGAGACTACGACCCAGTGTTCTGAGGCCAGAATACACATGAATTGTAGGCTGGCTGGAGCTGACTTTCTATTCTTTCTTTAGCTAGATTTATAAGTCAGTCTACTGTTTGGATTGCGTTATTTCCAGGACCAACTCTTTCTTCTCCAAAGAATCACTGTCAATATTTGGGATTTTAAAAACTTATTTATTTTTTAATTTAAGAGTAAAATGTGTTTCTGAGGCAGTACCTTAGTATACCATGGATAATCATGTGTACAAAAGTTTTTCCATGGAGCACGGACATGACCTTTGAGGGCCAAATATAAGTGTGTTCTGTAGGAGTGGGAGTGAGTTCTCTGGATGGAAAAGAGAGGATGTTTGCCACAGAGGCTATGGAACAGCGATTTCAGGTTATGGAGATTAACTAAGGAAAATTGACATGCAAAAATAATTCTTAGAATCAGGACGCCCAGGTTCCTGTTCTTGCCGTAAAGTCACATGCCTATGATTCAACTCTTTACAGACTTTTCCCCCAACTATACCAGACATTTGTGGTGACTAAGCCATACTTAGGCTTTTAAATAATGTGTTGGGAATATCCAGTTCTATAATGCTGAAGAAGTGAGATGTTTAGTGATTTTTTTTTTCTCTTCAACCACTTTGTCTAAATTTTAAATGCAGAATGTGTTTTTTCATTCCATTTTATAGATCTCTTGTGGAGAAGAACTCCCTTTTGCTAGCTGTTCTGTCTACTACTGTCTATGGCTGTTGGTTTAAGTTAATCAGCTGTGGTTGTGACTTAGGAAGGAAAACTCATTTCTTTGGGTACCATGATACTAATTATCGAGATGCCTCTGGCAATCATTGTGATGGCAATCTGGCTATATTATAAGCCATTCAACCAAAAAGCAACCCCAATTCTAATAACTATCAAGCAGTTGGTTCTCTAACAATAACTATTGTATTGGGAATATGTAGAAATTCCTGAGAAATTGATTGGTGATATGTAAATAAAGGAGATCTGTGTTTCCTAGAGAGCATCATTGTGGAACTTGATTGATTATCTAGATGTATCTTGGCACTTGCTGTTTGGTGGTGTATGCTTGAGGATGAACATTTCAGTTGTAGGTAGAAAGGGATGATGGAGTTGATTCTCTGCTGTGAATGGAGACCACATGCCCTTTCAAAATTCTGTTCACATTCTAGCTAGATAAAGGAAAATGTTATTCAAGTTCCTGAATTTCTATGTGACATTAATCACTTAATTTTTATATGTATGGATGCATATATATTTGTACCCATGCATATGTATATGCACATATGTATAGGCCAGAGGATGATCTCAGGTGCCATTCTTCATCGGGCATCCTCTATCTTTTAAAAAATTTAATTTGGGGGCTGGAGAAATGGCTCAGCAGATGAGAGCTCTGATTGCTCTTACAGAAGACCTGGGTTTGGTTCCCAGCACCAACATGGTGTCTGACAACTTTCCATAACTTCAATTCTGATGCCCTCTTCTGACCTCCCTGGGGATTGCACAACACAGGTACACTTACATGCATGTAGGCAATAGACTCACACACGTAAAATAAATAAGATATTTTAAAAATTTGTTATTTTTAAAAGATTATATCTATGTGTGTGTCTGTGTGTATGCATATGCACATGGTACCCATGGAGTTCAGAAGAAGGTGTCAGGTTTCTTGGAGCTGAAGTTACAGACAATTGTGAGCTACCTGGTGTGGGTGCTGGGAACTGAACTTGGGTCTTCTGAAAGGACAGCAAGTGCTTTAACCACTGAAGCATCATCCTTGCCCAATTTAACAACTTCTCCTCTTCTTCCTCCTCGTTATGAGTATGTGAGTGATGCCCGTGTGAATGCAGATGTGTGCATGCCGCAGTGTGAGTGTGGAGGTTAGAAGACAGCTTTTCTCTTAATCCGCTGTGGATTCTGGTGATCAGACTCAGATCATTAGACTTGGGCTGCAAGAACTTTACCCACTGAGCCATCTCATCTGCTCCCATCTTGCTTTTGCCTTTTTTTCTTTCTGGAGGGTGGGGGGAGGTGGGCAGTTGAGACAGGATCTTACTTTGTAGCACTGGCTGGCCTGGAGCTAGCTATGTGACCAGGCTGGCCTCAAACTCACAGAGCTCTGCCTGCCTTTGCCTTCCCAAGTGCTAGGATTAAAGGCGTGCACCCCACTTTTTTGAGACAGGGTTTCTCATTGGCCCAATACCTAGTGGTTAGACTAGGCTTGCTTGGGCAGTGAGTCCAAGGGATCCCTTGTTCCTGCCTCCTCAGCATTGAGCTTATAAGCATGGGCCACCATGTTGGCTTTTTACATGGGTTCTGGGATTGGACTTGGGTCTTCATGCTTGTATGGCAAGCCCTTTACTGATTGAGTTATCTCCTTAGTCTAATTGTGTGTGTGGTTTTTTTTTTTTTTTTTTGGTCTTTTTGAGACAAGGTCTCCCTGTAGCCCCCAGCTGGCCTGGAACTCAGTATGTAAACCAGCTGGCCTTGAACTTACAGAGATCTGCCTGCCTCTGCCTCCCAGTTGTTGGGATTAAGGGTATATGCCACCATGACCAGCTATTTTATGTTCTGTTTTATTTTTATTTTTTGTGTATGAGTGTTAATGCCTGCATATAAGCGCACCCATGTTGTGTCGTGCCCGAGATAGACAAAGAGGGTGTCTGATTTGAACCCAGGTCTTCTGCAGTAGCAGCCAGTGTTCTTAACCTCTGAGTTATCTCTCCAGTCCCTATTTTATGTTTTTTAAGAGGCCTGATTAGAAGAAAATATAGTTTTGTTTTTTTTGATAGTTGCTATGTTGAGTACTGAACTTTGGATACTAAAATCCTAACTACATTCCTTTTGGAGAAGTAAAGTTAAGAAAACATGAGATTCAGTAAAACCTTGTTTGACCATAATGATAAAAAAAATTTAAAAATAAACCATTTAATTATATTTTCTATTAATTTAGTATTAATTTGTAGTCAAATTCATTTGAAAGTCACTGTTTTCCTCATTTATGATTTCTTGAATTTAATTTGACATAATTCAGAGTACTGTGCTTATTCTTCAGTTTACATTCAGCAGTATTCTGGATTTTTTAGACAGGGTCTAGTATGTAACTCTAGCTGGCCTAGAACGCAATATGTAGACCAGGCTGGCCTCAATCGTGCAGCAGTCCTCTTGTCTCTGCTTCCTGAATACTGAAATTACAGGTGTGTGTCACATACCCTGCTACATGCAGTAATATTCTATGTAAGAAAGGTACAAAAAGGCTGGGATATAGCTCAGTTGGTAGAGTGCTTGCCAAACATACCCAAAACCCTAGGTTTGATCCCCAGCACCATAAACTGGGCATGATTGTACACATTGGTAATCCTAGCACTGAGGAGGTGGAGAAAGGAGGGTCAGAAGTTTAAGGTTGTCTTCAGCTAGCTACATACCAAGTTCAGGGCTCTATCTTGGGCTATATGAAGCTGTCTCAAAAAAAAAGGAAGGTAGGAGTGGAGAGATAACTTGGTGTTAAGAACATTTGCTGGGCAATCATGAGGACAGGAGTTTGAATCCCAGCACCCATGTAACAAGCTAGGTTCCTGGGCATGCTTGTAACACCAGCTCCAAGAAAGACAGAGATTTCAGGCATATACCACTATACTTGGAGAAAAGCAGAATAGCGACAGAGGTTTAGTTTGTGTCTTTCAAGAATGTGTCTGAACCTCTCTCCCTCTCTCCCCCTGTCCCGACCCCTCCTTCTCCCAAGGCAAAAAACTGGGTGTGATACATACCTGTGCTCCCAGTACTGTGATTCCAGCATTTGGGAGTTTGAGACAGGAGGATTACAAGTTGGAGGCCAGCCTGGGCTACACAGTCAATCCCAGGCCAGTCTCCTCCATGTGAGACCTTGTCTCCAAACAAGAATGAGAGGCATTTGTCTTCCTCTTTGCATTCTGTATCTTTTACTCATTTTTCTAATGAATTTTTGGATTTTTCTATTGTAATCTAACAGTTTCTGTCTATATGAGGGAGATTAGTTTCTAGTTTATAACATAAATTGAGAATTTTTTCCAGTATGTCATTAGTTTTCTTTTTTTAACTTTGCGTATAGTCTTTTTATGCTATGTAAAGATTTATATATAATATATATTTTTAATTAGTTAATTTTGTATGTGTATGAGTGTATTTGCCTACATGTATGTAAGTGCACTTTTGTCATGCAGTACCAGAAGAGGCCAGAAGAGGGTTCAGATCCCTCAAACTAGGGTTAAGGAGTTAGTCATTATGTGGGTCCTGGGAACTGAATTTATGTTTTCTGAAAGAGCAGCCAGTGCTTTAAACTGCTGAGCCATCTGTCTAATCCCCCTCCTTCCCGCTTCCTCCCTTTCTCTACCTATTTCTACGTATCTCTCTCTCTCTCTCTTTCTTTCTCTCTTTCTGTGTGTGTGTGTGTGTGTGTGTGTGTGTGTGTGTATGTGTATGTTTGTTGAGACAGGGACTCACTATGTAGCCCAGACTGGCCTGGAACTTGCTATGTAGACCAGGCTGGCCTCAAACTCACAGAGATCCACCTGTCTCTGCCTTCTGAGTATAATATATATAATATTATATACATATATATATTTATAATATAAAATTGCTTTTGGATTTCCACCCATGGTTAAGATTTACCCCACACTCTGGTAGAAGAGGATTTACCCACGTTTGTTTCCAGTGCCTTTGGAGTATCATATACCTCTCCCTCCTTCCCCCAACCCCTCTCTTTCTCCTCCTCTCTTGCCTTCTTGATCTCTGGAGTTTATTCTGATGTGTGGTGTAAGATCTTTATCCGCGTTTCCAAGGTTGTTCCCTGTGATTTAAAGTGCACTCTCTTACTATATGCCAGTTTCCCAAACCTTTGAGGTTTTAGATGCTTTGTTCTGTTGATACAGCAGTCTGGGCCAAATCAGGAGATAGAACTATAGAATACCTTCAGCAAGGAAGTTTAACACAAAGGAATACTAATCATAACAGAGAAGTATAAAATGTAAGCAGATCCTCTTTGGCTCCTTAGGGCTGAGGGGGAGTACCGAGGAAGAACAAGCCTGGAAGGAAATGGTTTAGAGCTCACTGGAGAAGGGGAGGTTTTGTTCATCTCGCAGCGGCTAGTTTAGAGGATCTGGGATCCCCTCCAAAATGCAAGCAGTAGCTGGCTGACAACAACCAGGGCATAAATTCAAAATGGGAATCAGAGTTCTCTCAAAGGCAGAAGGCCTTCAAAACATGTAAGTCATCAGGGTGATGGGTCTTGCACAATGAATAACTCTGCAGTGTTGATCCTTTGAGCCACGTCCAGAGAGGTAACCATGAAAAGTTCATTGCCATGCCGAGGCTACAAGGCTGCAAAGGGGCTGTATTCTGGACCTGTGGTGGGGCAAGCTCCACCCTGGATTCCCTTGCCTACACTGCCAGCCTATGCCAGAGCCAGAAGTTGCAGCAAGCCTTTTTCCCATGGTGTCCCTCTAGCGCCCTCTGCTGAGCTTAGCAAGGAACTGGTCTTACAGGAATTCTGCTATATGGAAGGGTGCTTTGAAAACTTAGAGGCAATAGATTGAAAATGACACAGGTATCATGTCAGACTCTTTATGTGCTAAAATTCTCATCCTTTTGTTATTGGAGCTTTGTAGCATATTTGAATATGTTAAAACCATAACTATCTCACTGATGTTCCCTTTCAGGGTTTACTTGGCTCTTCTGACTTATTTTTCTGACGAAGTCATTGTGTCCAGGGTGGTATTGCTGTAGATATGTATGATGATTAGTATTTTTTTGAGATAGGGTTCTCTGTGTATCCCTGCTGGTCTGAAACTTCCTTTGTAGATCAAGCTAGCCTGCAACTCACAGAGCTCTGCCTGCCTCCGCCTCCTGAGTGCTGGATTAAAGGCGTGTGTCACCACACCCAGCAATGGCTTATACTGCAATGAGAATTTACGGTTAACCTTATGTAGTTCTAGGGGAAAATACTTCGATATAGTGTTGTGTTTTTAAGTTTAAAGAGAATTTATGATAAATTATTCTGGTTACAAATTCTCATAGTTAACATTAGCAATAGCAAAACAATAAAAAAGTAAGGACCCGGGGAGGATGCTCGGTTGGTAGAGTGCTGCCTAGTATGCATGAGGCCCTGGGTTTGATCCTCCAGCACCATGCAAACTGTCAGTGGTGGTAAATGCCTATAATTCTAGCACTTGGGAGGTAGAGGCAGGAGGATAAAAGTTCAGAGTCATCCTTGGTTATATGAGGAGTTTGAGGCCAGCATGGGATATGTAAGACCCTATTTCAAAAAAAAAAAAAAAAAAGAGTTCCACGCCTTCCATCACCATCCCTCTGTAGTTAATATTTTCACATTTATGTTTCAGGATATACTCATAAACCTATGCAGATATGTGCATGTTCATTTTACCTATTTTTTCTTTTTGTTTTATGTGTATGAGAGTTTTGTGTACATGTATGCATCCCACATGTGTGCAATGCCTGTGGAGGCCAGATGACAGCATCAGATCCCTTAGAATTGGAGTTACGAATGATTATTAGTGCCTATGACGATGTGGGTGCTGAGAACTGAACCTGGGACTTCTGAACTGCTGAGCCATCTCCCCAGCTCCAGCATTAAAAAAATAAAAATGAACACTTTAAAAAGTTTTTATTTTTCTTATTGTGTGTGTGCATATGAGTGTGTTAGTGTGGGCACACCTGTAGAGGTTAGAGGACAACTTTTGGGAGTTGGTTCTCTCCTTCTACCCTGAGTTCTGGGGAGGGAACTCAGATTTGGCAGGCTTGTGAAGTAAGGGCTTTTTTCCGTGGGGCCATTTCAGTGGACTTTTTCCTTTTTTCTCTCCTTCCCTTCCCTCCCCCGTCCCTTCCTGACAAGAAGATGACCTTAAAATTCAGATCCTCCTGCTTCTACGTCCTGAGTGCTGAAATCACAGAGATGCCTCACCACCACTGGGTTAGGTGGTGCTGGGGATCAAGGTCAAGGCTTTCTGCATGCTACGCAAGTACTTTCCCAGCCCCATGTTATTTTTTAAGGCTGTGTCTCACTCTATCACAGGCTGGCCGGAAACTCAAACTCCTCTTGCCTCAGTCTCTCAGATTCTTGGGACTGCAGGTGAGCACCACTGCCTCAGCTAGAGAATGCTCTTTATTAGTTACTCCTGAAGCTTGAACTAACTTAGAAACACCTTTTGTTTTTCTTCACAGGCACTCCACCTGCCTGTGAGTCTTTGAGAACATTATAATGTCCATTTGTGCCTCTTCTCACAAGGAGTTTTCTCAGCTGTTACCTGTGCAAGACATGGATATCAAAAATTCACCATCGAGCCTTAATTCTCCTGCTTCCTACAACTGTAGTCAGTCTATCCTGCCACTGGAGCACGGCCCCATCTACATCCCTTCCTCCTATGTAGAGAGCCGCCATGAATACTCAGCTATGACTTTCTATAGTCCTGCGGTGATGAACTACAGCATTCCCAGCAATGCCAGTAACCCAGAAGGTGGACCGGTTAGACAGACTGTGAGTCCAAGTGTGTTATGGCCAACCCCTGGGCACCTCTCTCCTTTAGCGATCCATTGCCAGTCATCACTCCTGTATGCAGATCCTCAAAAGAGTCCTTGGTGTGACTCAAGATCGATAGAACACCCCTTACCGGTAAACAGGTAAAGTCTAGTCTTCATTTATGGGCATCACTCTCACTTTATGATTTACTAGAAGAAAGACGTGTGTTGTGTGAGATCTTTATTCTGTCATCCACATTACTCAGAACACCTGAAACACAATGCTCCGTCCTGTTCTGATAGTCTAATTTGTATTAAAAAGCTGTGCTTGTAGATGGGTGTTGTGGAGAGAAATCATTGTCATATCAGTTTGGTTTTTGGGTGAGGGATTTGGATTTGAAAATTTTTTTTATGGCAGATTAGAGTCTCATTGTTCATGACAAGTTATTGTTCCTGACAAATTGTTTCTAGGATGAAAGTCATGTGGTAACACTACAACTTCCATGAAATAGCCCTTCAAAGGCTGGGAGGGGTTAACGGCATGAGCTTCAGCAGTGAGTTAAGGTAACATTTTGTAGGGTCAATGAGAAACTACTCAAATGTAGCATTCTATTGACATTTTCCAAAGTTAACAAACAGTAACATGGTGTGTTATTTCAGTTTAGTTCGTGAGATTTTTGAGGATGACAATGACTGTGGAAGGAAAAAGGATGATGAAGTGGGAGGAAGAAATAAAATTCTAAAACAACCAGGGCATTAAGTTAGGACATACTGAGTGCTGAAATCAATTACGGTCAAATATTGTTATAAAGCTTGGAGAAATCGGGGGCTGGAGTATCCATCTCAGTGCTACAGTATATTCTTAGGACATATAAGGCTCTGGGTCCAGTCTATAGCACCCCAAAACCCCAAACCAAAACCACTCAACCATTGAGAAAATATTACATAAAATTTAAATTTTCTTCTTAAAAATTTCATTTATTGGTATCATTGGTATTTTAGAAAGCAAATATAAAAACTAGCTCACTTTAGAAAATTTGTGTTTATTTTATATATATGAATGTTTTGCCTGAATATATGTAAGTGTACCACATGCACGAAATGCCCACAGAGAGAGGTGAGAAGAGTGCATCAGATTCCCCTGGAACTGCAGTTACAGATGGTTGTTAGTTGCCATGTGGGTGCTGGGAACCAAACCCAGGTCTTCTTCAAGAGCATCCAGTGCTCTTAACCACTGAAACATCTTTCCAGCCCTGGGTCACTTAAAAAAAGTAATGTCCTCCATTTTTATCTTTTTTAAAGGAAGAACTATTTTTAACAGTGAACTTGAATTCTAATCAAAGTTCTGCTAATATTTGGACAAAGTTAACCATAGAAAAATTTCCTTCATTTATAAATCAATAAAGGGAAACCTCTACTGTTTCCCTTTCCAAAAGCAATACGCCATAGCAAAATGAGAAGCTAGCCAGGTGTGTGCTGATGCCCCCCTAGCTCCCTTGATGGGTTTTCCCTCCCTGGAGCCTCCCTGCAGCCCAGCCCTGAGCCTCAGCCTCCTTCACAGCTCACCATCTAACAGTCTTTCTCCACGGTGGGGCTCTTTGTGATCTGCAGTCAGATTTCCTGGACTGTAACATTCATGCTGTCTTTTTCTGGCAAGCCTGTCCTCACTCCTTTTTGAGTTCTTCAACAATGACTATTTTTTTCTGCCCCATCAGAGAGACACTGAAAAGGAAGGTTAGTGGGAGCAGTTGTGCCAGCCCTGTCACTAGTCCAAGTTCAAAGAGGGATGCTCACTTCTGTGCGGTCTGCAGCGACTATGCATCTGGGTACCACTATGGCGTCTGGTCGTGTGAAGGATGCAAGGCCTTTTTCAAAAGGAGCATTCAAGGTACAAGACTATTGTAGACCACTTCTTTGATTTTCACACTTTGGGTTTCAAAAAAATTTTCAGAGATGACCTGACAGGAAAAAAAAAAAGCTGTCACCACTGGCCGGGCTGTTACACCATGAACTTGAGCAGCTCAGAGGAACATGTGTTTGGGAGTGGGTTGTGTGGGGGTGTATCAGCTCTTTAATTGTCTATTTTTGAGTCTGGTATTAGACTGTTTACTGAATCTTCTCCAGAATCTTTGACTGGGGTCTAGTTCGCTGGTGTTTACTTGGTCATGTGTTTTTGGATTTTTTTTGTTGTTGTTTTAAAATCTTTTTACATTTATTTTGTGTATGTGTGAAGGAGGTATGTCCTGGTATGTCCTACATCTATTAGCAATCAAGAAAATGCCCCACAGACAAGCCCACAGGCCAATTGAGGTTGCCTCTTCCCCAGTGGCTCTGTTTGTGTTGACAGCCGAGTTCACTGTGATACCCACTGATTATTCTAGAGTTTTAAATTATATATTTTATTTATTATTTTATCTGTATGAGTGTAGTGCCTGCATGTATGTAAGTGCACCTGTGTTGTGCAAAGCCTTTGGAGCTCAGAAGAAAGTGTTAGATCCCTTGGAACTAGAGTTATAGACAGTTGTTAGCCACTATGTGGGTGCCGAGAACTGAACCTGGGTCCTCTTTAAGAGCAACCAGTGATCTTAACTACTGAGCCATCTCTCTAGCCTCAGAAATTCTTGATTAAGAGAATATTGCACTACAAGTAGAGAAACACTGGTAGAATCCAAGGCTGGAGATCAGCACACCAGTGAAGAGCCTTCTGTCTGTGTATCTCTTGAAATGTGTCACATAATGGATGACCACCTATTTGTCCTGCTGTTTATTAGCTCTATGACTTCACCCCCAACCAGCTTCCTCTTTATGATGTAAGGACCCATGAAATAATAATTGTGAAATGAGGTCGATTATATGAAATATATTCATTAAGTATTTTTTACTTATGTTCACTATGGCAGGTAGATTATAAAGCTAGGTCTGATAAGAACAATTCAGATTTCTGAAATCCAGATTTGAAAGTTTTGTTTTGTTTTGTTTTGAGACCAGTGTGTGCATGTATATATGTTGTATGCATGTGTGGGTCACGTGCTATGGCATGTGTGCTATGCAGAGGTCGGAGGCTAAGCTTTGAGAATTGGCTGTTTCCTTTGACTTTGGGTTCCAGAGATCAAACTAAGGCTATCAGGTCTGCATGACATGTGCTTTTTACTGGATGAGTCATCCCACTAGCCCCTCCTTATTTTTTTGAGACAGGATCTCTCACTGTACTTGGAGCTCATCAACTTGGATAGAATGGCTAGCCAGCAAGGTCCAGAGATCCTTCTGTCTCCTCCTCTCCAGCACTGGGGTTAGAGATGCCCATCACTCTGGCTGGCTTTTATGTGGGTACTGGGAATCCGAACTTGGGTTCTTAAGCTTATTACCAACTGAGCCATTTCTTTAGACTCTTGAATTCTTTATCTTGCTGAGGTTCCAGAATTACCCCCTGAGTAAATTTTGACATATTTCATATAATTATCTTTTAAGAAGAGACTTTTTGTTTGTTTTCTTAGGAAACACATATCTGCCTAAAATACCTGTTGACCTTGGGATTATAACTGCTAATTGTCGAAAGTAAATTTTCCTCTGGCTGTTCTTTCCAACTGTGTCCGTCAGGATATCTACATGTACCAAAAGGAAAGTTAATGCCCGCACAATTGTTTGATGCCCAAATGATCCTGTCACTGGACTGTTCATCCTTTTGGCCTGAGTATTTTGCAGTAACTGAAAATTGCTACTCAGTTCCTTAAAATGCTCTCAAATAGGCCGTGATGGTACACTATGAACTTCAGAGATGGATTGCATTTAACTGTAATCTTTTTTTTTTTTTTTTTGAGACAAAGTCTCATATAGCTCAGGTTAATCTTGAAGCCACTATTCAGTCAAGGATGATCTTAAACTTCTGACCTTCCTGTCTCCACTTCCAGAGTTCTGGGATTATAGGCAGGCCCCACTAAGCCCCATTTACCCAGTGCTAGCAAATGAACCCAAGACTTCTTCACATGTTCCAGGCAAACACTCTACCAACTGAGCATACTCCAGCCCTGCATTTAGCCTTTTTTATTTTCATAATTTTAAATTCATCTTGATAACTCGCTTGGTAAGCGGCTTGACCAGGATCTTACTTATCTCTGTTCCCTTTGCTTTCCAGTACACTGGGGCTGTGGAGTGCTGGGCGTCCCAATAGTACTAGCCTTGCTGCCTCTTCATAGAAAGTTGCTGTCAGATGCTAAACTCTGCCATTTCTCTCCTGGGGTACAGACCAGGGGCCATGAAGAGAGGTTCCTCCTCACTTCTGGCCCTGATTCAGGCTTGTTTTTAAAAGCTTATTCTTTTTATTCAATTTCCTATTGCAGTTCTTTCAACAACTATCATTTGAGCTCTGTATTAGGCTGTATGACACACAATCAGACAAAGCAATAGATTGTATTCCGGTCACTGCTGGCACTCAACAGTTCCTTGGATGACGAATTTGTAAAAATGACTGGGCTCATATTATACACAGAGTTTGATTTGTGTGTGTGTGTGTGTGTGTGTGTGTGTGTGTGTTGTGTGTCTGTGTATGTGAACACAGTGGGTGTGCTCGCCTGTTTGGAGGCCGGAGGTCGACATCATTGTCGTCTTCAGTTACTCTCCATCTTATTTGAGATAGACTCTCTCAGGGAACTCGAGCAGAGCTTACTGGTTGGTTAGACTGGCCAGCCAGAGAGCTCCGAGGATCCCTTCTCCCCCAGCGCTCAGCTTGAGCTCTGCTCCTGATTTTACATGGATGCTGGATCAAACTTTCCAACCCCAATGCTCAAAATTCTTGTTATTTTTCTTTAACTATTCCTCAGAAAGGGCACAAAATTATTTTTCTAGAAGGGATACATGAATACTTTTTAGGGGGAGGGTTGTTTTGTTTTGAGGTAGGTTCTCACGTAGCCCAGGTTAGCTCTAAATTTACTACCTCAAACTTCTGATCCTCCTGCTTCTACCTCCCAATCTGCTGTGATTACAGAAAAATGTCCATTTTTTATGTAGTATTTGGAGAAGAACCCAGGGCTTTGTGTAGGCCAGCGGGCACTCTAACAACTGAGTCGTGCTTCCAGTCTGCCAGCAGCATCCAGTCTTAGCGTGTTGGCTCTGATTTAATTTTGAAGTAGGGCCTTGCTATGCCCATTCAAACTTGACCTAGATCTCACTGAATTTGAGCAGACTTCAAACTCTTGTTCTTCATGTTCCTAGCTCCCAAGTTGACTCTGTTTTTACATGAAGAAATATTTAATCATTAAGTGTCTCAAATACTGTCAACTTTGGGGCTTTAATTCCAACACTTGGGAGGCAGAGGCAGGCAGATCTCTGTGAGCCAGCCAAAATTACCCAGTGAGACCCCGTCTCAAACAACAAACAAAACAAAAATTGTCAACTTTGACAGTCATGTGTGTGTGTATATATATATATATATTTTTTTTTTTAAACTTAGAAAAATCCTGTGATGTTGAGAATTATTTAAACACACTTATTTTGTAGTTGTTTACTTTTACATTTTATCATTTAATTGAAAAGAAATTCATTTTGGCATACTAAATGAAGTAAGAATCAAATTGATTTGTTTTTAAAATAGTAATTTTTTTACATACATTTTATTGAATAAAACCATCCATGTTTTCATTTAAAATACAGGAGCTGGCTGGGAATGTGGCTCAATTCCATAATGATTTCCAGGCCAGCCTGACCTAGTGTGTACCCTGTCTCAAAGGAAAAATAGGATGTGGGATATTGATTTGAAATACCATTTACATACAATAAAATTTCCCTTTAAATTCTGTATGTTTAGTATAAGTTTTGAAATACTTGCTATGTAATGAGCACCATAATTAAGATATACATGTTATCAACCTGAAAGTCAATTCCAGTTTCTCAGACTCTTGTAACAG
The DNA here is from genome assembly GCA_035773235.1 of Eospalax fontanierii. Classification (NCBI taxonomy): domain Eukaryota; kingdom Metazoa; phylum Chordata; class Mammalia; order Rodentia; family Spalacidae; genus Eospalax; species Eospalax fontanierii. The sequence goes on along the minus strand of CM069536.1, from coordinate 46,741,168 downwards.
CTCATCCGCTTTCTGTCCCTATGAGTTGGACTTCTCTGGAGTGTCATATAATGGGTTCATGAAGTACATTTCTGGACTGGGGATGTGGCTCAATTGGTAGTGTGCTTTCCTAACATGCATGAAATGCTGGGTTCATTCCCTAGTGCTGCATGACTGGCCATGGTGATACATACCTATAATCGTAGCACTTGGGTGGTGGAGGCAGGAGGATCAGAAGTGCAAGATCATCCTCAGTTGCATAGCAAGTTCAAGGCCAGCCTGGGCTACATGAGACCCTGTTTAAGAAACAGTATATGGCCATTTATGTTTGGCTTCTTTTTTATTGTAATGCTGTCTTTGAACGTATCATATCCCAGTGCATAGAGGTACCACGGTTTGTTCAGCCACTCATCTGAGCTTTTTCCAGTTTTGTACAATTTTGAATAAACCCGCTATGTACATACATGCATATATTTCTTGGTAGAAATATATTTTTGTTCCTTTTAGGAAAATACCTTGAAGTAAATTTGCTAGTTATATTAGAGTTTATGAGAAATTGGTAAACTTAAAATATATGTATTTTCATCTAGGTGTATGTGTGAGAGCCTGCATGTATGTACATATACTATGTCTGCAGGTGCATAAGGAGGCCAGAAAGGGGTGTTGGATCCACTGGGACTGGAGTTACAGTTAGTTGTGAGCTACCGCGTGGGTGCTGAGAACCAAACCCAGGTCCTCTGAAGAACAGCAGTGCTCTTAACTGCCGAGATATCTCTCCAGCCCCTGTTTGTGTCTTTGGTTGTTTTTTTTTTTTTTTGAGTGTTGCTCAGGCTGGCCTTAAATTCAGTCTGTTTCAGCCTCCCCGGTATGGGATCACAGGTGTGCGCCTTGTTGCTTATCTTTATTTCTTTTATACATCTCATACTTTTTGCTGTAGGCATGCACCACTCGTGGGCGTGCACCACTCTCCTGCTCATGCCATGAGCAGCCTGTGAACCCGTCCATAGCGTAAGCAGTCCAACTGTCCTGACTTCTGACTCATAGAATGATCAGACAAGAGATTTATTTTAAGCCACTAAGTTTGTAGAAATTTGTTATGTGGCATAGACACTCAAAGAATAACTGAGATTGCTGAGCTGAGATTTTTTTAAAAAATTAATTTTTTGAGACAAAGTCTCACATAGCCCAGGCTGGCCTTGGACTCACTACATAGCTGAGAATGACCATGAACTGAGACCTGCCCCTACCTCCTGAGAGCTGGGATCACTGTCGTGTACCACCTCACCCTATTTATGAGTGTTAGAGATCAAACACAGTTTTCCATGCATGCTAGGCAAGCATTTTACCAACTGAGTTGCATCCCAAGCCCTGTTTTCTTTGTAAAGTAAGGACGTAGCTCTTTCTAGGGAGGCGATATGACTAAAGGAAGTGCTGGATCTGTGTAGTGGCGGAATCACGCCAGTGAGGTTTAGCCTGGCTGCGATATTGCTGATTGAAAATTTTTCCCAGTACTCTACCATGATGACTTGAAATATAGTTGGTATTAGCAAGTTTTGACAGTCTCTGTGGAGACAAAAGGAAAGAGAGAGAGAGGGAGGAAGGGAAGGAGGGAGGGAGGGAGAGGGAGAAAGTCAGAAAAGAAAAAGAAATGTTGATGCAAGGACCCTGGAAATCATTGGGTAGTCAGACATGTGGTTGAGCAAAACTGGCTGGCAGTTTTGCATCTCTCATAGAGCTTGTCTTAATTACTTCTAGACTGTGCAGTCTATGGATTTGCTGTGCAGACCCCAGGCCAATAGTTTCAACTTGTAATTTACTAAACACATGTTAAGCATATATCCCTAAAGTTGGAGAGAATTATAAAATTTGTTCATGATCTAAATATAGAATCATGGCTTCTGAAACATGTTCTTTGGGGGCCCGGAGAGCTGGTTCAGTGGTTAAGAGCATTTTCTGCTCTTGTAGAGAACCAGTGTTCAGTTACCCACATGGTGGGTAACACCTGTCCTTAATTACAGTTCTTTCTCTGTCTCCAGGTACCTCATGCACATGGTATACTTACATACATGTGTAACACTCATACACATAAAACAAAAATAAATAAAATCTTCAAAACAAGAAAAGTGTTCTTTAGGACTGATGAGCTGGCTCAGTAATGGCACATTCTGCCAAGTCTGATGACCTGAGTTTGATCCCTTGAACCTGAATGCTGGAAACCAAGAAATGACTCCCACAAGTCATCCTCTGACCTCCACACTAGACTGTGGCTCTTGAATGTATATACACACACAAATAAATAAACAGGTAGGTAGAAAGATAGGTAAATATAGTAAAAAAAATTTCTTGAAAAATGTTTTTAAAGTTTGATGGTTTGGAAAATATAAAATTAATTTCAGAACTTTAAAATTTACCTGTCTCAAGTGTTATTATTTGATCTAAATCTGATTATCTATTTGAATTCATCTGTAGTTGAGCATAGTGTTTAGAAAGCCAATAAAAACATTTAGTTGTTGTGTTTGAGTGAGTCAAGCTGCTATATAGCCCAGGCTGGCCTTGAACTTGTAATCCTACTTCAGCCACCCAAGTGCTGGGATCACAGATAGGTTCCATCATACCTGCTGCCCAAACATTTGCTTTTAATGAACCTGAAATCTACAGAACATGTGTGTGCTGTGTAAAGAACTTTCTCCCTGGATCGTTGGAGGAGTGTCACCAACACTCCTTTTCGGCCTAGAATGTTCCAACATCTATTTCCTACGTAGCTGCAATACAACTGTCAAAACAGAAACGAACATGGATTTGTTATTACCACCCGGTGCTTAGGTTTGGAGTTCTACCAGTCTTCCCATCAGGGCCTCTCTGGGACAAGGTCAAGCACAGGAACAGATCTGTGTTTAGGTGTTAATGTCTTAAGTCTAGACATAGTTCTTTAGAGCTTGCTTGATATTCATAACCATGATGCTTTGGAAGACTGAGGCTGGTCATTCTGCAGAGTATCCCTCACTCTGACTTTGTGTGATGTTTCACCATTGGTCACTATGTTCCTGGCAGGAACATCACAGAAACACTGCTCTGTTCTCATCAGCTCCTTTCATTCGGTGCGTGATTTCAATTTGTTCCATTACTAATTCGGTTCATTCTGATTATTTAATTAAGGTGATGGCTGCCAGGCATCTATTCTGTAAAATTACTCTTTTTTCCTTTTGTAATGAATGCTTTTGTTGGGAAACCTTTTGAACCTATGTAAATATCCTATTTTTTCATTAAATCTTCAATGAATTAATTTGTATCAGTATGACTTACAGTTTCCTATTTTCTGTATTGAATTATTATAATTAATTTCATTATTTTTGATGCCCACATTGTCTGAAATTTGGGCAGTAGAAGTCCTTACACAGGCATCTCCCTTTTAATGTTTCTATAATTTTGGGTACTTCTTTCCTCCCTGGAACAAAATGTTTCAGGCTTGTCTTGTATGTTACCTGCCCTAGTTCTAGAATAAGCTGGTTTTTTTGTTTGTTTGTTTTTTCATGGAACTCTGCTTCCTCTTACTGGAAAATGATAAACCAAAATCTTAGTTCTCCTTTCTCATAGCGCTTGGAAGGTGCCTACTCCCAGGTCCTCTCAGGGTATGGAGTTAGGGAATATGTTTATGCATCTAGCCATATCTGTGCATACTTGTAAATGCATGCTTCTCTGCCCCATATGTAAAAATCAAAGTGCTTTAATAACACTGAGGCCATATTAGAGATGCTATCTTTTGTGTGTGCATGTGTGTATATGTTGATGAAGCATGGCTGTGTGTTTGTGAAGGATGTGCATGCTCATGTGTGTGCATGTGTGTATATGTTGATGAAGCATGGCTGTGTTTGTGAAGGATGTGCATGCTCATGTGTGTGCATGTGTGGAGGCCAGAGGTTGACTCCGGGCACCATCATTTCATTTTTTTCTATTAATGGAATTCCATTCTTCTTTTCTTTCTTTTTTCTTGGAACAGAGTCTTAGCTCAGGCTGGCCTGTAATTATCTGTGTAGCCAAGGATGACCTTCTGATTCTTCTGCCTCTGTCTCCTCAGTGCTGAACTTTCAGTCACGTGACATCACGCCCAGTTTTGAACCCCAGGCCTTCCCATACCAGGCAAGCATCGTACCAACTGGACTGTGTCTCCGTCTTCACAATGACACTTTTCTATAAATGAGTATTCTGACATGTCCACCTGCAATTGATTTCCTTTATGACTTGTTCCCTTATCACTGAGATCTACCCATTGCTGACATTGAAAATCTGGTCCACTACAGGATTCATGCAAGAAGTGCAGGCTATTTTGTTTATCAGTGAAGCACAATTAGGAAACACTGGCTGAGTGTGATGGTATATGTCTTTAATCCTAACAGTCTGGAGGCAGATCAGGCAGATCTCTGTGTGTATGAGGTCAGCCTGCTCTATATAGTAAGCTGGTCAGAGTCACATGATGAGACTGTGTGCCTCCCCCTCCAAACAACCCAAACTAAAACAAACAAATGAAAGAAAGAAAAGCTGGGAATATAGGTATAGCTCAGTGGTAGAAGGCTTATCTAGCATGACCGAGTTCAGTCTCTAGTACTAAAAACATGGTACCCAAATATCTTTCTCACTTTTCAACTGTTTAATTTTAGTTCCCATTTCTTAAACCTTTCTCACACCCATGTAGATGATCCATATGTAATCCAGACAGCCTCTCTTTTGCATATCTGAAGCAGGTTCTCCTGGTTTACCTGGTCTCCTGACCTCTAATCTTCTCCTTACTGCATCTGAAATACATAATTTTCAAAATGTTTTATCTCTACATAAAAGAATTAAAAGGCACCATTGTCTTTGAGATTGCTATAGAGAAAATACCTTCAAAGTATTAGTATCCTACTAATACTAATAGTGAGCATTAGTTTTGTGCAGATGGTTCTGTTAGTGGGTTACGATGACTCTACTACATAAGGCTTGAGTCTGGGCTTTGGGTTGAGTTCAGTTCTTCTCCACCCATCTCCACATTTTCCTCGGATCAGTGGCTACCTCAGATGGCTAGGCCAACTGTTAGAGCTTGGCTAAAGAAAGTTCCATGGTCAAGCCCAATATCAGTTGGTGGGTAAATGTGCTCTACCAACCCTGCATGTCGCAGGAGCTCAGAGCTTAGTGGGAGAGGAAGAGTTGAGAGCAACAGGAATAAGCTCTTGTCGGGCAGCAGGATTTTCTGTTCTTAGTAGATATTGATTTCTTTATGTGAGCCTTTTGACTTTATTCTTTTATTTGACTTTGAATTTCAATAGAAAGCTCAAATCTATAAGAGAGAGATTATACACACACATATGAATTTAAACAGTTACGTCTGGTAAATTGATACACAACTCAAGTAACTGTGTGCTTTGGAATAAGTAAATTTTATGTGGCTGATTTCTCTCTCCCTTCCTCCCTGTCTTCCTGCATCTCTTTCTCCATCTCTTTTATCCAGGCTGGTCTTGAACTTGTGATCCTCCTGCCTTAGTCTCCTGACTGCTGGGATTACTGGCATGTAGCACCATACTTGATTAAAGGAGAATATTCCTAAATGTATCCCTTAAGAATCCTGGGAATATGGACAGAATAACGTTTCAGTTCAAAGTAGGATACTGAACCATGCGTAGGTCTCCCCTCCTGCTCCCAGGGGGACAGTGTGGGCTAACTCTGGGACTTGTACCTGAACCTATCCCCATCTCTCTGCTGGGTAGTATTATCAGTGTTGTTAACCAAAATGCTGTAGTAATAGCTGTTTTTCCCCTCCTGTAGGACATAATGATTATATTTGTCCAGCTACAAATCAGTGTACTATAGACAGAAACCGGCGTAAAAGCTGCCAGGCCTGCCGACTCCGGAAGTGCTATGAAGTAGGAATGGTCAAGTGTGGTGAGTGTTGGCTTCCCTTTTTACTGTATTGGGTCCTAGTCAAAGCTGGGGAACTAGAGGCAGGTGGTTGGGCTGAGAGAAGATATAGGGCCTGGGGATTATCTTTAAGAGTTAGTATCTATCAAATTGCATTGGCTATTCCCTGTAGCAGCTGACAGAGCTGGGTAAGTGTGAGCAAGCACAGGAAGAAGATGGGGGTCCATTAGAGGCAGGCTTTATGCATCACAAGTGGTGGAGCAACAGCAGAGGACACCTTGCAAGTTGAGGGGCTTCTAGCCACCAAAATCTTCAAGTGGGCTGGAAGACCTTCCATCTACCAAGAGCGTAGTCCTGCTCCGAACGTTCACAGCTGGAGCTTCTGACAAGCAAACAGCATATCTCATGGATTACTTGGGTGAACGTGAGGAAACTCATTTCTGCCCCTCCACCTGCTTTCTAGAAGTGGAAAACATGTAGATACAGGAGTCAGAACTGTGATAGAACTCTGACAAGTGCACAGAGTACAGGTTTTGTTCTATGACTGGATGGACTTGTATGTATGTATGCTTCTAACTTACAGGCAACTTAACAAGTTCGGACACAGTCTGGAGAGATGGCCCAGCAGTTGAGAGCACTGGTTGCTCTTGCAGAAAACCTAGGTTCAAGTCCTAGTACCCATATGGCAGCTAACAACCATTCATAACTCCAGTTTCAGGGAATTTGATGCCCTCTTCTGACCTCCATGGGCGTTGCATGACCCGGATGCATTTGCTTGCATGCACTCATACACATAAAATAAAAGTATTTTAAAAGTTTGGACACACATGAACACATACTTTGCATACACATATGTGTATGTGTACACACATACACAGAGGAAGTAAAAAAGAGAAACGAGCACTTTAGTGTAACAGCTGACAAAGATGCCAACATCCTGTTCTTCACTTGGCTGGTTCGTGAGTTGCTAATCTGTACACATCTGCAGATTCTTATCAGTTCTGCATGTACTTATTTTTGTGCTAACTGCTGTTTTGTTTGGACTATTTGTAACATCTCTCTGTAACTATTTAAAAAATGTAAAACAAAGGTCTCTCTTTCCTGTCTCTGAGTAGCTCTGTTTTCTTCTGAAAATGATTTTATGCATAAATGTGTGTGTGGGCTTCTGCATGTGAGTGCAGGTACTGTGGAAGCCAGAAAAGGGCATTGGATTTCCTGGAGCTGGAGTTCCAGGAAGCTGTGAGCCACCGGGGCTGGGTGCTGAGAGCTGAACTCAGGTCCTCTGGAAGAACAGCGAGGCTCTTAACCACTGAGCCATCTCTGCAGCCGCCAGCCCCGTAGCTCTGCTCTCTGAGTATTTGCAGCTTCTTGTCTTTTTCTCCCTGTGTAAAGTGGACTGGAACTCACCTAATTCAGAAGTACACCAGAGCTTCTCTCCACTTGAATGGCATTTCTCTGATCACTGATACTCTCCATTTTCTCTGTGAGACATCTGCCTCCCCTAATTAGGATGCTAAGCACTCGGCAGAGGTCCACAGGTTAAAGACTTGCACCATTAGGTGACACTCATGGGAAGTGGTGGAGTCTTTGGCAATTGGGACTGAGTGGGGGAGGTCATTGAGAGAGTGTCCTTTCAGGGGATTGTGGGATCCCAACTTCCTCTGCTTTTTTTTGTAGTTGTTTTGGTTTTTTTTAAAAATTGAAAGTAAAAGAATAGGAAAAAAAACCTGTCATCCAAATAAATAGAAGCTACTCTATCAATACAAGATAAACTTCAGAGATGACAGTAATTACTAGAGGATGGGTGGATGGTGGAACTCCAGCTCCGGGAGATCCAACACATCTAATACGAGCACCCAGGAGAAAGAAGCAGGTGGATCTCTCTGAGATCGAGACCAGTCTGGTCTCTGTAGTGAGTTCCAAGCCAGCTGGGACCACAAAGAGAACCTGTCTGAAAATAATAATAACAACATTCTTTTATTATAATATATAAACTTATTATAGATAAGATGCATCACAAGACTGTAAAATAGAGTTACTTCTACACTTATATACTTACCAAAATAGTAAAACACAGCCTCCAAATGCAACTCCAAAATGATAGAAAGCAAAAGAGTATATTTATTTTTATTTTTTAATATAAATTTTTATGCATAAGGACAATTTTGTTAGAATTTAAAAGAAAAACTTCAGGCAGACAGGCTGTAAATCTTTTAAAAAGATTTTGTTCTTTTTATTTTATATGTATGAGTGTATTGCCTGCCTGTATGTAAGTGCATCGTGTTGTCCAGTGCCCCTGGAGCTCTGAAGAGGGCATCTGATTTTCCTGGAACTGGAGTTACCAATGGTTGTCAGCTGCCACGTGGGTACTGGGAATCGAACCCAAGTCCTCTGCCAGAGCAGCCAGTGCTCTTAATCGCTACATAGTACAGCTGGGGTTATAAGGAGACTCTGTCTCAAACAACAACAACACCACCAAAAATAAAAACAAAACCCACAGCAAAACAAACCCAAAACATATGTGATTTCATATTTTCTCTTAAATGGTGAATTCAGCTATTTTAATGATTATGATCACTAGTTGAGTTAAAAAAAAAATCTTGTCTCACAGGACTTGGTGATGCATGCCTTTAGTCCCAGCACTTGGAAGGCAGAAGCAGGCAGATCTCTGTGAGTTCAAGGCCAGCCTATTCTATATCATGAGTTCCAGGCCAGCTGAGTCTACAGGGAAACCCTGTCTCAAAAAGTATAAAATAAGATGATTTTTTTTTTAAGAGAAAAAACTGATCATGGTGGTACACACGTGTATTCCCAACCTTCAGTAGCCTGAGACAGGAGGATTTCCAGTTCAAGACCAGCCTGGAGTACATAGTGAGACCCTGTCTCAAAAACCAAACAAGTATCACTTAATGAACTCAGTACAGTGTGTGTGTGTAAGACAATAATAACCAGAAGAGGATAAGAAATTGAGAGGCAGTAGAGGGGACACTGGAGGAGGGAGGCTGGGAGGGATGGAAAGAATGTAAAGACAATACTCATGTATGAAATTCTCAAAAGTTAAACACACAAACAAAACCAAGTGAAGCCAGACATGGCCGCTCAGGCCAGCAATCCCAGCACTCGGGAGACTTGGCAAGTTTGCTTCCAGATCCAGGACAGCCTGCCTTACATAAGCACAACACTGAATCAAAGACACAGACACAAACAAATAAAGCCAAGAAATACCTAAAGCCCCACATTTGATCAAGAATTCTATTCCTGTTTGTTCCTTTTTAATTGATCTCTTTCTGTGATTTTCTTTTTCTTCTCTTAGTTTAGAAGTTGTATATCTGTTTACATTCCTTTAGTAATACCTTTACTTACATACTTTTTAAAAATCAATTTGAAAATTTCGATTTTTGTTGTTCCTAAGTGAAAAAAAAGTCTTAGAAGAATCTAACCACAATCGTTTGTTTATGGGTTTTTAGTTTGCTTTCCTCATTTATCTCCAGGAACAGCTATCTTATTATAATTATCATTATTATTATTATTGTTGCTTTTTTTGTGGTGCTGAGGATCAAACCCAGGGCCACGGACCCACTAGGCAAGCATATTCTATCACTGAACTACATCTCTAGCCCTCCAGCAGTACTTTTCTGAGATTTATTTTTCTACCTTCCAGTTTATTTTCTTACCATTACTCCTTTAAAAAATTTATTTTTAGTTTATATGTGTGAATGTTTTGCCTGCCTGTGTATCATGTGCATCCAGTGGCCATGGAGGCCAGACATGGGCATCAGCTCCCCTGGAAATGGAGTTATAGATTGTTCCCATGTGGGTGCTGGGAACTGACCTGGGTCCTCTGCAAGCGCATCAAGTGCTAACTGCTGTGCTGCCTCTTTCGTTCCTTCACTGTTACTTCTTGGCTTTCGGTGTTTCCATGTGTTCATCTTTCTCCATTTCAGAGACCCGTGGTTCCAAGGTGGTGTGCCTTCTCAGCCTTTGTGTAGTGAAAAGTGCTCTTCATCACCCTTACATTTGAATGATACAGTGTTTAGCTGGGAATACGACTCAAAGTTGAAGGAGAACCAGATATGGTGTTGTATACATGTAATCTTAGCATTTGGCTGGCTGAGGCAGAAGGACTGTCACAAGTTCAAGGTTAGCCTGGGGTATATAATAAATTCCAGATTCGTCTGTTTTCGAAAAACAAAGGAAGGGAATTGTGGGGGTGGATTTGGTCAAAAGGCATTATAAGTATGCATGAAACTCTAATAAAAAAGGAAAAAGAAGATAGATATCTGAATTTAATTTAAATGGTTATGATTTAAACAAGTAAAACATAACAAAATATCTTTGCTAGGTATAGTGCCTGACGCATATAATCCCAGCACTTGGAGGGTTGAATAGGCATCTTTCTGGGAGTTTGAAGCCAACCTGGGCTACACTGTGAGACCTCTGACTCAAAACATAAAAATAAACAGCCGGGTCTTTCTGCCTTTTTCATAGAGTCTCACTTAGTCCAGGCTGGCCTTGAACATACTCTGCAGACAAAGCTGGCCTTGAACTCCTGATCCTCCTGCCTCCAGTTCTGGGATGCTGGAGTTCCAGGAATGTACTACTATGCCTGGCTTTCCCCCTCACCATCTAAAAAACATTCCATTCTGTTCCAATCCATAAATCTATAATAACAAAAATATTTTGGTAGTAGCATAGGCATAGAAATATAAATCATTAAAACTGAGTCAAGAATTTGGAAAACACACATTTATAAATGATTATTACTAGCAGGCATAAGCTGGAAAAAGCTTGTGTTTTAACCAGTATGGGAGAAATTATATATCCATTTAGGGAATATAACATAAAATATTAATATCATGTGATACAAATATGCATAAAAAATTTTAACCACACACGTTTAAAAAGTCAGAATACTTCCATGATTTTGATGTGAAATTGGCAAATTGACTATGTATTACGCTTAATACAACAGATAAGCAAAGCTTAAAGACATATAAGACAGATATTGCATATAACAAGGCTATATAAAGAGACTTTATAAGTTTTGGGAGAGAAAAGGGGAAAATAAGCAGGCAATTCATAAATAAAGAATACAAAGGACAAACACGTTAAACTTCCCTAGTAATTACAATACAAATAATAAAAGGCCATTTAGTTGCTCCTAAGATTAGCAGAGATTAAAAAGAATATTAATGCCTAAAGTATTATGAGAAAATAGATGGCCCTTAAATTATTGTTTAGAGTATGAATTTTTAAATACTTTTGAGGAGTAATCAGTTTATCTATGAGTACCAAAATTTGAATTTGCCTTGTTTCAGCAAGATGACCTCTTTGAGTTTATAAGGAAGAAATGGCATGCATTTGGAAAGATATATTTTCATTATACTGTTTCAATTAATAAAGAAATTATAACAAAACAGATTTACATCAATGTGGGACTTTTTAGTTTTAGTTTTTCGAAATGGGTTCTCTTTCTCATATTCAGGCTAGCCTAGAACTTACTACATAGCTCAGGTAGGCCTCAAATTTGTGGCAATCCCATAGCTCTACTTACAGTTACAGGCCTGTGCCACCATGCCTAACAAGCATGAGTCCTCTAAAATAAAGAACATTCTATTAATACAATGGAATGCTTTACAGATTTTAAAGTTTATTTATTATCATGTGTGCATGTGTGTGTGTGTGTGTATGTTGGGTGCATGTGCCAGGACACACATATGGAAGTCACATATAACTTTAGGGGGTCAGTTTTCTCCTTCCACTATTTTGGCCATGTTGAATCCTCCAGGCTTGCTGGCCTGTGAACTTCCGGGCCATCTTCTTTGTTTCTGTCTTCCATCTTGTTGTAGGAGTGCTGGGATTACAGATGTATGCCACCTTATAAGACTTTTTTACTTGAATTCTGCACATTGAATTGAGGTCATCAGGTTTGCATGTCTCTGTGGGTCAAGTGACATATTTTTAATAAGATAAAAGTAGGTTAATGAGGGGCTGGAGATGGTTAAGAGCACTGGCTGCTCTTTCAAAGGACTCAGGTTTAGTTCTCATCTCCCCCCACTCCCCACTTCCCACATAAGGTGGCTACTGCCCATAACTTCAGTTCCAGGAGATCCAATGCCCTCTTCTGGCTTCTGCAAGCATTTCATGACACAGGTACACTTACATACATACATATAGACAATACACTCATACACATAAATAAAAATTAATAAATTTAAAAATAGGTTATGAAATAGAATATATACCATGATTCTAATTTGTTTTTAAAATACGAAAAAGTATGAAAGTAAAAAAAAGATTGGAAGAATTTATACCCAAATTCATTTTCTTTTATATTTTCCAGGTTTATTCAATTTATTTGACATATGCTTGTTTGTGTAAGTACGTAAAAAGAAAAAAACAAGTGCATCACTGTTTTTTTTTGTTTTGTTTTTTGTTTTTCTTTTGGTGTTTTTGAAACAGGGTCTCCCTATAGCCCCAGTTGACCTAGAACTTGCTATATAGACTAGGCTGGTCTTGAACTCACAGAGATCTGCCTCCTGAGTGCTGGGATTAAAGGTGTGTGTTACCACGCCTGGCAAAAGTGTTTTTGAAATGTTTTGGATTGTATTATTTGGTAAGTGGAAATATCAGCATTGAAGTCCTGACTTTTCCTCACTTCCCACTTGAGGAAAGCTGTGATGTGTCAGCACATTTTAAACAGAAGGGACTAAGTATGTGACAGCCTTGAACTGGAGATCTGAAGGTTCCCAAACATGTTATGCTGATGTTGCTAATACACTCAGACAGTGGTTATCTTCGGTCCGTAGCCCACAGGCTCCAGAAAAATAAAAGTTGAATCTCACAATGATAACATTGCCTCATTTTGTTATTTTCTTTACAATGCTGGGAATCGAATCCAGAGCCTTGCACATGCTAGGCTAACCACTCACCTAACCCTCACACATTGTGTGGAAATCCGAGACACGGAAAACACTGTATTGTCATCTGCTCTTCCCTTTAGGCTCCCGGAGGGAAAGGTGTGGGTACCGTGTGGTTCGAAGACAGAGAACCTCCACTGAGCAGCTGCACTGCCTAAGCAAATCCAAGAAAAACAGTGGACATGTGCCGAGAGTGAAGGAGCTTCTGCTGAGTGCTCTGAGCCCCGAGCAGCTGGTGCTCACCCTCCTGGAGGCGGAGCCGCCGCACGTGCTAGTGAGCCGCCCCAGCATGCCCTTCACCGAGGCTTCCATGATGATGTCCCTCACCAAGCTGGCTGACAGGGAACTGGTACACATGATCGGCTGGGCCAAGAAAATCCCGGGTAGGACTCGGTGTCTTGATGTCTTTCCATTTACTTGTAGCAAGGCCTGCCCCTGACATTCTGGGGATGGTGGACTTCGTCTGGATATGTAATAGTTTGACATTTTGGTTTGTAACTTTTAAAGAAAATGTTCTTTCTTCTTGTTGTGATATATGTAACATAAGCTTGCCCTGAAAGGTAGAGTCCATCTAGAATTCCTGGACTCCCGAGTTCTAGTCCAGATTTAGTTTGAGAAGAGTTGTATCTAGTCTGACTTTCTATATCTGAACCTCTTCTTTTCTGACCCCCAGATCCACTACCCACCATCTTGCACACTATTTGTTGTGTTCACGTCCCCTGCAGACAACACCTTTTGGTTACTTCTTATGCTGAGGTGTGGTCTGGGATGAAATCTGGGAAGAGGCCCACCTGGGTTTTGGAACTGGACTTGGGAATTACTTGGTCAAGAAATTCTAGGGTCTTGGGCATGGAACATGACTAAAAGGTAGGGATATGGGCTCTATATTGACCAGTCTCTTGGCTATGGACTTGTCGATTTAGAGGTGTGGCATGGCCAAGTCAGAACAGGACAGATTCAGTCTCACAAATACAAAGGTAAAAGATTTGTCAGGTGCTAAATAGGAATTTGCAAAGTATCTTTCCAATAGAGAAAAAATCAGTATTACACGCAAGTAGAGCAGTTGAATTAACATGAATCAATGGGCCAGTAAACCTGGCCTGGTATCAAAATGGGTTTAGGTATTTATGTACTGTCATGTAGAATTTGCATTTTTCATCTTATAAAGTGACCATCTTCCTAGGCCCATTTGTACATAGCTCTCAATTCATGATGGTTTAGTTACAGTTTTTCACATTGGTGTGATGGGGTGAAAGTATACGCTTTCAGTCATTGTGTTTTTCTCCTTTAGTAGAGTAATCAAAAAGTCATTTGAACTATTCAGCACTGAATTGTAAAGTCAGACTTGTGTTAAATGGTTTTTTAACCAAACTGTAGGCTCATCAAAGTGTTCCAGCCATGTTTAGGTAGTCTAGGCTGAGCCATGACGTTTAGTAGGTTAGGTTTATTAAACACACTTGTGTTTTAAGATTATTAGTAATATTTATTTATTACTATTATTAGTGTGTGTGTGTGAGTGCAGGTGCACTCTTGCACTTGTGTGGAGTTCACAGGAGAACTTTCATAGGTAGTTTTCTCCTCCTGCTGTGGGTTCCAGGGATTGAACTTACCTTGTAAGGCTGTGTGGCAAGCACTTTTTACCAGATGAGCCATCGTGTGAGCCTTGCATTTTGTTCTGTTTTGTCTTGTTTTGAGGTGGGGAGAATCTCATTACATTGTCTATGATGGTTTCAAACTCCTAGGTTCAAGCTATCCTCCTGCCTCAGCCCTCTTATCAGCCAGGATCACAGGTGTGTGCTACCCTGCCTGCCTGTAAGTGCATGACTAATTTAGACTATTTTCAATTTACTCTGACTTATTTGAATGTAGCCTTATTGTAAGTCCCGGAGTATATGTTCTTGAAGTATTATATTACTATATAATGCGCTAAAATTGTCAACCAAGTATCATTTAATCGTGTTTCTATGAAAAAGTGAATTTAGGATTCTAATCTAGAATACCAGCCATTTGTCATCCCCCTAAAAGAGTCTCTCCATCCACTTCTTTTCTTTTTCTGCTACTTTCTTTTCCTTTTTTTTTTTTTTTTTGTTTTTGTTCTGTAATAATGTCTTGCTATGTACCTAGGCTTGTCTGGAACTTTCTGTATTATACATGTTGGCCTGGAATGTGTAGTCCTCCTGCTTCAGCCTTCCTGGGGGAGGATTATAGGCATGACCCATCTACTTCTTTATAATCATCTAAGAAATGAAAAAAATCTCTCTCTCTCTTCCTCTCTCCCTCTCTCCCTCCTTCCCTCTCTCCCTCCCTTCTTCCTCCCCTCCCCCTTTCTTTCTCTCTCTCTAATTCTAAGCCAGGCTGCTGTTCCCCTGGCCCGGGAGCAGTAGCTGTGTTAGGCAGACTGTGAAGATTTGGAGGGCTGAGCGGCTGGATGAAGGACTGCAGGGTAAAGAGCTATGAGCTCCGTGGTCCCAGGCACAGAATTCTCTTATAGCCATTTCTTGGTCAGGCCTAATTTATTCTGAGTTTTCAAAGGATGTTCTGGTTTTCAGCTTTGTTTTGTCTAATGTCTTCACCTTCGCCAGAATGATTTCATTTTGTCTGCTGTTTCCCAGAGGAGAAAAATGCTGATGCACTTTCCTCTAGTTTTTGCTTTACATGTATCCCAGACACTATTTGCAGGATCTCACAAGAAGAGCGGAAATGAAATTATTACTGAAAGCTATGCAGCTTTTATGGTCCTCCCGCCCAACTGAACTTTTGAACTAAAGAATTTTTCTTTAAGCCCAATGTTTTGAAAAATCTGAAAAAAACTAATATATACTGTTAAAGTGTGAGTCTCTGACTGCATAGTCATTTTTCAACTAACACAATACTGATACGTCATCTGGTTTTTTTCTTGTTGGCTATCCATAGAAATAAACAAGTTGATATGTCTGGGGACTAGGCATCATATCTATGACTGTAGATGAGATGAGAAAGTATGTGTGTTAGGAATCTGAACTTAATGTGTGCCTGTGTCTATGTGTGTATGTGCACATGTATAGACAAATGTGTGGAAACTAGAGGTTGACATTGGTGTCCTCCTCAATCACTTTTCACTTTATTTTTTGAGATGGGCTTTCATTGAACTTGGAGTTCACTGATTGACTAGACTGACTGGCCGTTGAGCTCCAAGGATCTTCCTGTCTCTGTCTCCCCAGTGTTGAGATTATAGGTGCTCTGTGGGCGCTGAGGATCAAATTCAGGTCCTCGTGTTTACATAACAGGCACTTTACTGAGCATCTCCCCAGTTTTGAATTTGCCCATTTTTACATTCATGCTTCACTAAATTCCCCTGTGTGCACACTTGCACTGCGTTGTTCACAGGTTTGAACTACGGGTGGCCTTTGTGCCATAGTTAACAGTGGGAGAATGTGGATAAGAGATCCGACCCATGGGAGATTCTCAGAGGAAGACAAGATTGTCCCCATTCTTCCTACAAGAACAACAGGTTTAACAGGAGAGTAATTTACTTGCTAGGGGACTAGGGATGTAGTTTAGGGGTTGAATCCTTGCATGGCATGCTCAGGGGCATGGCTTTGATCCCTAGGACAAAAATTTACTAGTTAGGGAGGAACTGAGATGAGATTCAAACCAGAATCCATTTCAGTTCAAGGCTGTGCCTTTGGGCTACTGTGTTTATGCTGTGCTATACCACTCCTCTATCGTGGCTTAAGGAGGAAGTCCCCATGTTCTCTGCTTTGTGTTAAAAGCACTCACTTCTTTAGAGATTCTATGTTTCCTTCAGTTCTGTGACTAATGCATGCTAGTAAGGGATCAATTGCTTTGGTTGTTGTCTTTGCTATTTAGGACAGAATGAGTTAGAGATAGCGCATCTACCCAGAATGGTTGTAACTCTGAATGGGACCATCCATTTATCAGAGAAACCATTCTAGTTGAGGCTTTGACTTTCTGCAGGGTCGGTGCTTCTCTCTGCAACCTTCTGCCCCCAATCCCCTAGCTTCTACCTACCCCATTCACCCACCCTCCCAAATCATGGATTGAATCAGGCTGACAACCGCTCAGACTGGCAGCTGAGCTCTGTCTTTCTCAGTGCACAGGAATTATTTGGGTAGTGTAGCTATAAAGGATCAGTTCTGCCTTTTAGTTCCTTTCTAGTGTCTTCCAAGGGAGGTGATGGTTCTTTATAAATACTGAGAAAAGCTTGTTTGCTATTCAAAGGGATCCAAGGCTGGAAATTACAAGCTGTGCAGCTGAGCTTCCTTTGGCCAACATTTAATCACATCTTTGAAATAGTGATTGGTGACTTCTTTATGTTGTCTGTGTTTTTAGCATTAAAAATCTGCCATTCTGTCTTTATAGCAATGGGTTGCTGGGAAGGAGGGCAGGTGTGTCTCACAGCCTATTGCTTTCACCACCAGGCTTTGTGGAGCTCAGCCTGTTTGACCAAGTGAGGCTCTTGGAGAGCTGCTGGATGGAGGTGTTAATGGTGGGACTGATGTGGCGCTCGATCGACCACCCTGGCAAGCTCATCTTTGCTCCAGATCTCGTTCTGGATAGGTGAGAAAAAATTGCATTTCATTTTTTCTGTGATCTGTTTGACTAAGTGTAGTGAATGGGAACAAAGTCCTGGGTGCTCCAACGAAGGTCCCATACCCACAAAGGCAATTAGAGGCAGACAGTGGGTCAAGAGCCAGTGATTCATTCCTGATCAGTGAGTGTACCAGCAGTCACAGGTCAGGGCCATGGCAGGGGACTGGCCACTGAGTGTACAAGTAACATAGATTCTTTTTTGTATTAAGAATTTCATTCTTGGGGGCTAGAGAGATGACTCAGTGGTTAAGAGCATTGGCTACTCTTGCAGAGGACCTGGGTGTGGGTCCTAGCACTCACATGGCAGCTAATAACCATCTGTAACTCCAGTCACAGGGGATCCGATGCTCTTTCTTGCCTCTGTGGGCATTGCATGACACAGGTACACTTACATACATGCAGGCAAAACACTCATACACATAAAATAAAAATAATGAAAAATAAAATATTTTTAAAAATTCCATTCTCACATACACTCTTAGGGTATCCTGCTGCTTAGTGGTCAATTATGTCTTCAGCTCTCTGGACAGGTGATAAAATGCTTATGAATCTTCCAAATTTATTTTCCTATGTTTTAGCTTTAATGCTAATAGCATTACCTATCTGTAATAGCATTTTTGGAAATAGTGGTGGAAAGGCTGTTATAAGGACCACATGAAAGTTAACAGAAATTTGGAGGTGGCATGTTGATGTCATAACGCAGTTGCATTTGGTTTTATTTTAAAGCTGGTACGAAAAAGGAACTTATTTCAACTGATTTAGTTGAGCTGTTTATGGAGGAAAAACTGGAATATTCAACGCCATTCAAACTTAATTGTAAGAAAAATAGAAACTCTTGGGGTACCTTTGAACAGTTGAAAAAATTGTGGAGATTGGTTTCCACTTCCCCTTAGGTTGAAAAAGCACTAGCTTTTAATGCCAGCACATTTGACTTTGTGCTGAGTAGAGGATGCCCTGGGGCTGTGAACGAAAAGTGCCAGCCCCAGCTCCTGTATCATAACCCTGTTACCACTTCAGGTCCTCAGAAGACCCTCACTGGCACGTTGCACAGATGAAGAGCACTGCCCCAAGGTATCAGCATCCTTTCTGCCTGTTGTCATGGATAACACTGACAAAGAGCACTGGCCTGAGTAATGAAGGTGTTTTGGTGGAGAACAAAGCCTATGGGAAGAGCTGGAGCTGGGATGTGGCTTGAGCTGGAGCAAGCCCAGGTGCTGAACCATAGAGGGAGGCTCCGGAAGGCCAGGGCAGTGGGCGGGTCCCAGACCTTTCAGTAACAATCAAAATAGCTAACTTATTGGCTGGTCTGTGCCAAGCACCATCTTAAGCACTTAATGTCTATTGCCTTATTTAGTCTTTCCAACTGTTCTTTTGGGGGTGAGTGTTGTTATCATCCCAATTCTTCAGATAAGGAAACGGGAGGGAGTTAAGTAGCTTAAAGCTGAGGATAGTGAGTGGTGGAGCTGGGCTTGGGGATCTGAAGTCCACACTCTTCAAAACTAAAGCACATTGCCTCTGTGGGAATGAGAATTGGAAGGGGAAAGAGGAGGCAAGAGGCAAACTAATTTCCTAATTTATTCTTTTGTCTTAGAACAGTCCTGTGCCCTAGTCTATTTCTTCCCACTTCAGAAACACACTTCTCCTGTCACCTCTGGGTACCTGCCACCTGTAAGGTCAACTGAAAGGCCAAGCACCTAGTGAGGCCATTACTTCATTCATCCATTCAGTTCCACTTAATATTTGAAAAAGCCACATGTTCTTTGCACTTGAGTTATGTTTAATCCTCCCCTTTCTCTGTGTGGGTTCTTTAATTTCTATAAGAGTATTTATATGTTTCTGTAACTTGATATCAATCCTGATAAATATTATGCCTACCCTTTAGTTGGGTGATAGAAGAAACAAAAAGCTAAATGTGATGATGTGTGCCTGTACTTCAGGACTGAGCCTGAGGTAGGAGAGTCATGAGTCTAAGGCTAACCTGGCCTACAGAGAGACACTCTGTCTCAAAAAAACCAGAAGTTAAAAATCATTTTAAGCTGGGTTTGGTGGTGCAGGCCTTTAATCCAAGCACTTGGGCTGCAGAGGCAGGCGGGTCTCTGTGAGTTCAAGGCCAGCCTGGTCTATATAGTGAGACCTTTTCTCAACAAAAAATGATTTTAGTGGACTCACAAATATTTATGTGGTTTATACCACATAACTTAATATATTTCATTGATATAGAAGCATTCTTGGGTATTAAAAATATGTTGACACTGAATAGACTTTTTTAGAGTGTCTACTGGTATTTGTTTATTTTATTTTTAAAATTACATTTATTGTGGGAGTGGGGGCCCACATGCCTTGGTGTGTGTGTGTGTGTGTGTGTGTGTGTATGTAGGTCAGAGGACAACTTGGAAGTTCTCTTCTATCATGTGAGTCCCAGGCTTGGTGGTGGCCGCCTTTATGGGCTGAGTCATCTCACCAGCCTGAGCTTGTATTTTCTTCCTGTTTTTGTTTTTTTCTTTATTTTAAAAAAAGTAAAAAAAAAAATTGCTTTGCTTTTGTTCCTTTTTTTTTTTCCCCTTGCTGTTCTTAACATTGCTTTTAGAACTGGAAATGTTCTATGGTAGACTGTTTGCCCAGCATGCATGATGCAGGGAGAGTTTAGATACTGGGGTATCTGAAGTCCTGATAAACACTGTGATTTTGAATAATCTGCATGTATACATCACAGAAAAAGTGGAAGTCTAAACAATCTCAAGAACAAGGCCTGACTGTGGTCTTTCACTCCAGGGGTGGCACCCTTTGAATATTTTTATTCCTGTCACGGGCTGTATAAACCAAGTGCATTTTTAGGCACATGAAGCCTGCCTCCTCAAAGACAGCCTAAGAACATTCTACAGTGAGATGAGCCATGCAGGATGGAGTGAGGAAGGATGTCAGCAAACTGATGAGATTCATGCCATTTATTTTGTAATTAGGGACTAAGACTGAGTTATGAGTAAGAAATTAGGACAGGATTTATTTAATTCAAAAAAGTTAAAGGTAAAGAACATATGATTTGAATGTTAGAATATTGACACACATATCAAACAACTTATTTGTAGAAATACACTTTTATAAACCATGTGTCCATAAGCTAGTGCCAAGTAAAATTAAATTAGGAATTAAAAACATGAATTTCATTAACTAGGATTTAAGAAGGAGTTAGGGTTTTTTTGTTTTAGGTTTTTTTTTTTGTTTGTTCAGCTGGCAACTTCTGGAAAATAGGATTTCAGCTGAGTTTGTATCCTTCAGGGGGAGTGTGTGTATGTGGGTGTGTGCGCGCGCGCGCGCTATACAACCTTGCATAGTCCCACTTCTGACTTTGAATCTTACAGAAGAGTAAAGAATCATAGCATTAAATCATCATTGCATGTCTGGCAGGGGTGGTCCATGCCTGTATTCCTAGTCCTGGCGAGGCATAGACAGGAAGGTCACAGGTTTGAGCCTAGCCTAGGCTATATAACTAGAACCTGTCTTTAAAAATCAAAATAAACAAAACAAAAGCATCAATGCAAGAGTTGGTGCATATGGTTCCACCTTAGTGGTACTTTAAGATCAATGTCTGGGTATAGAATGTCCTGCAGAAGCTCAGCAGTTACAATTCAAATAATTTTCCTTAGGCAGAGTGCTTTGCTGATTTGAGCATTCAGTGAACAGGTGTTTCCTGTGCACGTGCCGTGTTCAGGGCCACAGTCATTCTTGCTGGGACCAGAGCTGAGGAAGTGGTTACAGGAGGTGTGAAGTTAGGGTATGGAGGGGTGTTGTACAGATTTTGCCTAGGGCTTTATTTTCCTAGATGGTCTTTCCCTGTACATAACTTCTAAGGGGCACTGGTGTTTTGTCATTTAACCTGTGCCCTTGCAGAAAGATGCAACTGTTTGCAGAGCTTTCCATGTTGGTCTGCCTGTAAGCAGTTTACATGCTTGTAGCTCTGTGTCGGTGGGTCTATGGGGTTATAAATGCTGTGGAATGCAGGATGCTGGAGAGTTGCTGTCCTCGCTAAGCACCCAACAGGCAAGTCTGGTGGTGCCTATGGATGTCAGCTGTTATGACTTCTACGATGGCTCTCCCCCAAATCCCGCATTCACTAGAAATGTCCTGGCTTGGGGCTGGGAGAGGGAGGCAGGGAACAGCTACTTCTGTGACTTCAGGCTTGCTGAAGTCTGGTAAGAGATTAAAAACAAAACCCACAGGCAGCCTCTGCCACCAGCTATGCTCTAGGCTTGCAGGAGCTGTGTGCTCTAGGCTTTTAGGTGCTGGGAGGATTTTGTGACAAGTCGTCTAAATGCTGGTCACGGAACTCAGATTACTCAGCAACTAAGAACAATTTTTGAGAGCAGTAAGGCAGAATAAAGCATATCTGGCCAGGGTGAATAAAAGCCAGTGTTTTCCAGGTCAAGTATAATAATTGATTTCAAAGGTATACTTAACAATTCATTCCTATAAGGAATGCTTAAAAGAATTTTGATTATATGATTCAAAGTTTGTCTAAAACCTTTGCTTAAAAACAATCTTCAGGCCAAGTGTAATGTCATACATCTGTAATTACAACACTTCAGAGGTCGAGACAGGAAGATCAGGAGTTCAAGGCCAACTTGGGCTAGTGTCTCAACAAAACAAAATAAAACAGAAATAAAACACAATAAAAAAGCAAGTTAAAGTAAAAACTCTTCACATCCTCATATCTGCCTTCTTTCCCTGACTTACCTTCAATTCTAATTTCTTTGTCTGTCATATTTGCTTTTTTCAAATGTCATTTAAATGTCTCTTAGTTCCTAGATGAGTCTCTAAATGACCCGGAGGGAGTGAGAGCTCAGCCCCACATTCAAGCATGAGAGTTTGATTTTCTAGGAATATCGACTTCCATGACACTCAGTCTTTCTTATCGGCACTTCCTGGTGGGAGCCTGGAATCTCCTAGTTTAATAAGATGTGTCATTTCCACCCAGGGCTGGTGACTGCAGTGACTTTCTATGGACAGTAATCCACAGGAGTGGTATTCCTTCAAGAACTCATTTGGTAAAGACTTAGAAGGAAGCATATAGCCCCAGTATACACTTTTGCCTGAAAAAAATTGTTTAATTTTTCTTTTTAAGGAAATGCCCTGTGTCTTTTCTTTTTCCAATGCTGAGAATTTAATCCAGAATGAATTATGAATACTGGGCAAGTATTCTACCATTGAGCCTATGCCCCAGCACATCCTGTCTTCTTTATGTGGGGACAGTTTTAGTGACTTCCTATGGCTAGGTATAATCTTACTAATACCTTGTTATAATCAAAGGATGTATAAAATGAACTTTGAGATTGAAAAGAAAATGTTCTTAATGTTTTTGATGGTGGCCTAATGCTGTGTGTCCCTTAAATTCCCAAATGAACTTTTGTAGGGATGAGGGGAAGTGCGTAGAAGGCATTCTGGAAATCTTTGACATGCTCCTGGCAACAACTTCAAGGTTTCGTGAGTTAAAACTCCAGCACAAAGAATATCTCTGTGTCAAGGCCATGATCCTCCTCAACTCCAGTAAGTAACTATACAGCTGGGCTGTTGCATTGTTGGAGAGACTACAGAACTCAAGTGGTATTAAAAACAGTATCGATCTCCTGGTTTATTTTAAAAGAGGATAATAGCTTCCTTTCTGACTTCTCCATTTTTTATTTTATTTTTTTGTGGGGATTTAGACTGTAGTTAGCTTTCAGGAATTTGAATATAAGTCATTCATTGGGTGAATTGTTGGCAGTTGCTTTATAAAGTGGCTTAGGCTACTTGCTGAAAAAGAATGAACTGTGAAGTTTCAGCCTTTCTTCAAACCAGACACAGACATTTCATGTGGTTGACATGTGTTATCTGTATTAATGTTTCAGATTCTTTTATTCATTTGTTGAGTAAACATGCTTAGGTTACAGTCCTGCCCTTGAATAGTTTATGGTATCGGGAGAGAGAGAAAGCAGAGTGTGGAAAAAATCATGCTCTTGGAGCTATACTAAGGTGTACACAGAGCATTACAGGGGGGCTGAGATGGAGGAGAGGATGCATAAGGGAAAGATGTCTGAGTCCTCAGAGAAAAACAGAGCAGGCTGGCAAGGCTCCGGGGCCACAGCACTGAGGTTTACAAATGGCTGCCTTGGGCAGTGGGCAGACACAGTAGGGGAGTGTGGGGGAGGGTCTGCACACAGATGTGTGATACAGAAGGCCACACCCACTTTCATGTGGAGGACTGCCTGGAGTGAGAAGAGACTGAGGCAAGGATGTCCTTAAGATGACAGGAGTCTGAACAACTTTATTATGACAGAAACAGAGGAAGGGACCTAACTTCAGAGATGGGACATGTGAGGAAAACGTCTGGGATAAGTGGTTGGCTTTAGTTTTCTTGTTTTTTCTTATGTTAACAGTATGTGGTATTTGAGAACATTTAAACAGAAGAAAATCATGTAAGGAAGACAATAATAACAGTCACCAGGATGACCCTCTAAAAGATCACCACCATGACTTGACTCCATCAGTATCCATGGGTGTCTATTCCAGGACCCAAATCAATAGATGCTAAAGTCTCTCATATACAGCAGAGCCATATTCACCAATACCCCCATGTGGACCACCTCAGATTACTTCTGACACCTCCCCCAATGTGGATGCTGTGTATACAGTCGTTATACTGTATTGTGTAGTGAATAATGACAAAAAGGTGTGCCCACACGGGGCTTTATGAGCAATTTTGTGGAACTGGAGATCAGACCCAGAGCCTTGCTCATGCTCCGTAGTGCTCCCTCCCCCACTCAGCCGTGCACACAGCCCCAAATCAATGACAATCAATTACTATGAAAATAAAAGTGAAAAATGCAAGCCCTGGTTTATAATAGTAACACATTCAGATGATTTAAAAATACTCTGTCAATGACTACAAGAGTTCCTAAATGCGAACACTTCATTTCTGTCACCTCCTTGTGGACTGGAAGGGAGCACAATGTGCTGTCTGGGCAGTGGTTGGGTCTAGCGTAGAAAGTGGGCTGAGCCTTGAAGGAAAGGGTGAGGAGAGATGGAGAAGGAATCAGAAGGACTAGACACCCTAGAGATAACCTTTGAGTACTATGATGGTTGGTCTTAATGTCAGCTTGTCACAAATTAGAATCACCTAAGCAGGGTGTCACAGCTCAGGAACTGTCCTGATTGCCTTGATGTAGGAAGCCCCACCCCCAAAGTGGGTGGCACCTCCTGGTAGCAGTCCCTGTTAAACGGTGTGGCAGAAGGAAGCTCATTCCCCTTTTGCTTCCTTGGCCTGCTCTCCCCCGACTGAGCTGATCTACCCTATGGATGCTGGATGCAGCTGCTGAGTCCTTCGCTGATATCAGAACCAGCATTTCCAGGATCCATTATGGATTAGAGAGAAGTGGCTCTCCAGGAAACCTCCAGGCTTGGCGTGGTAGATTGGGACTGCTGAGACACCCAGCCTCATGGATTGAGCATCTACCCAGATCTTGGCCTTTCCTGTGTGAGAACGCCGTTGTGGCACTTCTGCTGCTGAAGCACCCTGGCTCAAGGACCAGACAGCTATAGGGTTCTCAGCCACTCAGGTTTGAGACAATAGAAGATGATTTAATAAGTGATTTTGACATATACCCTCATCCTCTTGGACCCTCTAGAGAGTGCGGACCCCCCCAGGAACTTCCTAGTTGGGTTACCATTGACCTTGCCTGCCTAATAGCCATTTCCCTGACTCAGCACACCCTGCTGTTTATGTGTACAGTTCACCTTTTACAAAACAGTGCGAGCTCTGCTTCCATCGATTAACTAGATACCTATGTGGGGCAGGTCCAGCCAGGACATTTCCAACCTGCATGCAGAGGAGGACTCCTTGTTATGGGGGGCTGAAAAGTACATTCTCAGCTCATCAGTGGAGACCAGATAGAGGTCTCATCATACTTTCTGGGAGAATCTAGAACTCTTTCTGTGCTGCCAAGTGCTTCTTGGAAAACAGTTTGTTATAACACTTTACAGTGAGAGGTCTTCTGTTTGGCCTGGCTCTGTACAGTCATTTGAGTCTCCTAGATGCAGGCTTGTGCTATTGTCAAAGTTCAA
The DNA here is from genome assembly GCA_035773235.1 of Eospalax fontanierii. Lineage (NCBI taxonomy): Eukaryota > Metazoa > Chordata > Mammalia > Rodentia > Spalacidae > Eospalax > Eospalax fontanierii. The sequence goes on along the minus strand of CM069536.1, from coordinate 46,715,693 downwards.
AGCAGAATCTATGCAGATGGGAAAGAGGAGGCCCCAGCCTTCCCCCAGCAGCATCTGAGAGAGCTGCCATCTTGGGAGAATTACAGAAGATGAAGTGGGCACAGGATTGAATTACCACTCCTGAAAAGATCATTCAAGTTTGTTTATGATAAATCTGAATTTAAAAAATATTTACAGAGGGGCTGGAGAGAGGGCTCCGCAGTTAGGAGCACTGTCTGCTCTTGTAGAGGATCCAGGTTCAGTTCCCGGCACCTTCATAACTACCAGCTGTCTGTAACTCCAGTTCCAGGGATCCGATGCCCTCTTCTAGCCTCTGTGGGCATAGGTGCACTTAAATACAGGCACATAAAACATTCATACACATAAAATTTATCATCTGACCTTTATGGAAGTTGCTTGCTTACTCAGTAGTCACAGTGAATGGATGTATTCCATGTGATACTGCTGTAGGGAAACTGATTCTGTTTCTTATGGAAGAGCTCTACTGTTGGAAGAGGGGAGAGTTAGGCTAGCTTTGAAGAATTTGCAAGAACAGGTCTATTTCTTCTGGATTATTTGCAGCAATTAATTAAAAAAAAAAACTCAACCAAACAAAACCACAAAACAACAAAAGCGAAACAAAACAAAGCAGGTTTAGAATCTGTCTCCCAACATTAAATAATAATAATAAAAGCCCAGAATGAATATATATATCAGACATTAGAGAAAATGCCACACTGGACAATGATGATCTAGAGAAAAGACACAAACGAGGTGAGATTTTGATTGTGCAGTTTGCGGCCTGGAGTCCATTTGTACAGGAAAAACAAGCAATGCGATGGATGATGAGAGATATTGGGTAAAGACAGAGAAGGGATTCAGCATGAAGATTGGCAGCTGGGAAGACTCATGGTATGCTATCTACCCGCTGGAGACCTGGAGGCTGGTAGCGTGCCTCAGTCGGAGTCCAAAGGCCCAAGAACCATGGGACGTTACTCTGCAGTCCTCTCTGCCGGAGGTACAAGGTCTGAGAAGTGAGGAGGCCGCTGGCACGTGGCCCAGAGGCTGGAGAACTTGGAGTTTGGACAGCCACAGCCTAGAGAGGATGAGTATCCTAGCTGCACGAGATGGAGATCAAGAGGGAGAAGACACAGGGAGAGGGGAAAAGAGAGAACTCGCCCTTCCTCTGCCTTTTTAAAATCGCTGCCCTCTACCACAGGATGGCCCCTGTTCACTCTGGTTGAGGGCAGATCATCTTTCTCAGCCTTCTAATTCAATGCTAGTTTGTTCTAGAAACATCTCACAGATGTACCCAGAAATAGTGCTTTACTAGCTAGCTCTCTGGTATCCCGTACTCCAGTTAAGTTGCCTTTGACAATTAACTACTGCAAGGACAAACCCAAATGAAAATCAGTTGGTTTCCTGGAACTGAAAAAGAACCAGGGGTAGCCATGGCTAGTACAGGGAACGCTCGATAGGAAAGGGGTCACACACACCAACTCAGGGTCTGCAGGTAGTCGTCTTCAAGGCTTCATGTGAGTGCTCATCTGCTCACTTTACAGAGACTGCTTCATGAGCAGGGGAAAGGAGCTCTGAAGTTCACACAGGTGGAGAAACACTTCATGTTCTCGCCAGACAGTGGGAAAAACCTTATAATATCTTGGACATTGGATACAGTACTCAGAAGACTGTTGCTATAGTAATGGGGTTAAAAACAAACCCGAATCGTCAACATATTGTGAAGTAATTTAACTGTAACACAGCACAAAACTCAAGAATATTTATAGGAATTCTTACTTAGCATGTACAAGGCCTAGATTTCCATCTTCAGCTTTACAAACCAAACAAGCAAGGGCTGGGGGTATAGCTCAGTTGGTAGAGTGCTTGCCCAGCATGCAGGCAGCCCTGAGTTTGATCCCTAAAATGCAAATGTAGACAAGCAAAAACAACAATAAAACACAACACCCCAGTGACAAAAAGAACATAATGCTATTCAGAGCTCAAAAGGTAAAATCCACAGTACCCAAAATAACTACTCAAAAAATTAGTAAACGTATGTAGAAAAAACTCCCACAATCTCTAATGAGGGGACTGGAAAGACTGCAGAATGAAATGGCTGGAAAAAAAAAGTACACAGAGACATAGAGACAGTTAGCATCTCCCATATGGAACGCATGAGCAGGACATGGAAGACACAGGGTATAAAATGTGCACAGAATGAACTCGAGATATGAAAACCATCAGGCTGGGATTGGCGCGGTGGGCCGCAAGCAGAAGGAAAGTCTAGAGTGTGAAGACGTCAACCGTTACTTGAGGAAATGGAGGTTCCTGGCAGGGAAGGAGGGGAGAAAAGTTCTTGAAGAAACATGGTTGGAAAGGTTTTGGATTTATTGAAAACTGTAAGCACAGTTTCCAAGAAGCTCAGTGAAGACCCAGCACAGGAAGCACACTGAGAGTCACAGCAGGCAGAGTGTCGTCAGATCGCTTAAAACCAAAAAATAGTTTTTCTTTTCTCTGAATCTTGCTGTGTAGTTCAAGCTGGCTTCAAGCTCACCATCCTCCTGCCTCAGCCTCTTGAGTGTTGGGATTACAGCAATGTACTCTCATGCCCGGGTTTTTGTTTTTTTCTGTTTGAAAATGGAGTCTGGCTGTGTTGCTCAGACTGGCTTAAGTTATCCTGTTCCGGTGTTCTGGGTAGCTCAGAGGACTCAGGCATATATCACCACACTCAGAGGAGGAAGAGTTAAAAAGCAGCCAGAGAAAAAAAATGACTATATAAAGGGACAGAGGAAAGGAGGAAAGCCTATTTCTTTTTTGAAATCCAAGTCAAGATACAGAGAAATAGCATCTTTAGAAATAATGTCACTCTAGAATTCTTTAAACTTTCACAACCAAAGGTAAAATAAAAATATTTTTAGACATACAAAACTGACAGAATTCATTACTAGCAGAACTGTACTATAAGAAATACTAGCCAGGTATGGGGGCACATGCCTTTAATCCTAGCACTCAGGAGGCAGAGGCAGACGGATCCCTTGTGAGTTCAAGATCAGCCTGGTCTACATAGCAAGTTCCAGGCCAGGGAGACCCTGTCTCAAAAAGATCCCCTTACCCCCTCCAAAAAAAAAAAAAAAAAAAAAAAAAATTAATGGAAGGAGAAAATTCTGGAAACATCTACACAAAGGAATAAGGAATACATGTAAGAAGGAATAGTGTGAGTAAACATGTTTTCTTATTTAACTCTGTGCTTTTAGTTCAAAGTTAATCTATTGTCTACTAAATAAATATAAATACTAGGTATTTAGCTGGACATGGTGGTGCACACCTTTGATCCTAGCACTTGGGAGGTAGGCCAGCTTGGTCTACATAGTGAGTTCCAGACCAGCCAGGGTTGCATAGCGAGACCATGTCTTTAAAAAGTGGCTATTTTATTTATTCATTATGGTGCTGGAGCTTGAATCCAGAACCTTGTGCATGCTAGACAGGTCCATCCTTACTTAGCCTTTGGTTCTTGAGACAGCATCTTGTTATTTTATATCACAAGTATAACTTCAAAGGGAATAGTTAGTTTATACTGAGCTAAATATGAGTGCCCATGGCCCCAGAACACAGATTCAGGTTGCCTGGAACAACATGTTCTAATGTGGGAGTGATTTCATAAACTTTTTACAGTTATGGAACAAAAGAAAGTCATAAGTCAGGTATTTACCAAGAACATTGGTGTGAACATCAGGTGGGTGGGTTCTAGCAAAGCAAGGGAACTGACTATAGGTCTCAAATGCTATCTGATGACATCCTTAGCTTTGAGTTGGTGGAAGCTAGTGGTCTCCTGAGAATACCTGAGAGTCAAAAGGATAGTTGGTCAGATTCAGAGGTGGGCCATGAATGGCTATTAGGGGGTCTAAAGATTACCCAAGGTAGTTTTGGTTATGAATCTGCAACATCTCAGCTTGGCACAATGAGGAAGCTCTAGTCAGTCAGCCTTGTAGAATTTCCTATGCAGTCAGAGGAACTTCAGTTTACAGTCTCCCCGTGTCATCTAGGCTGGCCATGAACTCTGATCCTCTGGCCTCTGTGTCTCAAAGGACAGTGACTATTTCAAATCGGCATCATCAGACACTATGAAGCCCTCCCCCAGGTCCCCAACCACCTCCAGCTCCCTGTCCGGGATGTGGCAAAGCCGCACACATGGATAATTGTGCTTCTGCATGTCTCTTGTAACAGTTGAATTCAGTTTGGACTGAATGTCAATAGAACCAGAAAACAAAAACTGCCTAAACAGATACTGTGGATAACCAGCCACCTTTCATTCCAGTCAGGTCTGCAGCCTCCTGTTGAGTTCATGTGTCATTTATTCCTACTTTGAAGTTAAATGTTCATTGCTTCAGAGGATTTAGGCTTGCAGGTGGTGGGAGACTTACCTGAGCTGCTCTTTGGTGAGTCCCTCAGTTCCTGGAGAAAGAAGGGAATGAAATCCAGGGCTGGGGCAGGGGACCCTGGGGAGTCTTGCCCCAGCAGAGTGTGCGGAAGTGAGATGCTTTGGGCCTGGACAGAGATTGCGGTGGGGTCCCACTGTGTCTATCTGAGGCTCATGGTTCAGATAAGGGAGTGCCTTAGCACTGGAAGCTAGTTTGTTTCTTAAATGCTGCTTGGTTGATGAGCCCCAGCCCCGCCTAAGTGAAATTAATCTCACCTACAGGCCATTTCCTTGTAGCCGGTTGCTCCGTGTAACGGCTGGCTGGATATGCCTACTGCTATGACCAGACCACAGATCTAATCTGGCAGGTGTTAGATTTTAGATGGAAGGATCCACTCAGATGGATTACTGGGGAGTAAGGTGTTCATTAGAAGAGTTATTTAATGCCGTAGACAGAGAGGCAACAACATGGTGGAGGCTCCGAGGAGAGATCAGGCCCCAACGCCAGACAGACAACATAGCGGGCCTCTAAAGAGAGAGGTCAGAGCCTACATGGCACAAGTGGGAATCTGTTCTTAGACTTTCAGAGGTTAGGGGAGGTTTCACAGCCAGATCCTCTGATCCCTGGGCAGGAGGCAGGAAACTGAATGGGGAGCAGGAAGTGTGAGAAATCCTGACTCCTGGGAAGTCTGTTAACCTCCTGGGACTCACAAAGTCTCAGTAGGATGCCTGTTGCTAGCCATCGGTGAAAGGAGGTATTGTGGCCTGAGCAGAGGCTGGATTCTAACATTACATTTTTTACAGTAGGTACCTTGAGAGGTCATTGATCTGACCTGTGTCCAGCTAGGGTTCTTCAGCTCAGTGATGGGGCTTGCTCTTAGGGGAAGAAACTCTGGAGAGGTAAAGCCACCCATCTTCCCAGAATCTCACGTGTACACAAGACAGAATAGCCCTAGACAACGTGGCCTCCCTGGGGATTGTGGGCATGTGTAACAGTTGAGCAGATGACCTCGGCTTCCTTTTTTCTGACCAGTGACAGGGGTTCTTGTTCTTTTGGTCAGGTATGTACCCTTTGGCTACAGCAAACCAGGAGGCGGAGAGCAGCCGGAAGCTGACCCACCTACTGAACGCTGTGACAGATGCCCTGGTCTGGGTGATTGCCAAGAGTGGCATCTCTTCCCAGCAGCAGTCGGTTCGCCTGGCCAACCTCCTGATGCTCCTCTCTCATGTCAGGCACATCAGGTACGGACATGTGGGAAGCTGCTTCGGTGGGGTGTGGGCAGGGTACCTCAGAGCTCTGAGAAAATGTAGACAGGTTTGAAGTGGCTGTGGCAGAATTGTCATCTTTGGAGGAAAACGGACTTTTGAAAGGGAAGAGGCACTTCAGCACCTGCAACTAGAACCTTCTCGTGGTGGCCGTTGACTAAGGGTCACATGGACTTTTGTGGATCCTTATGGTTGCTAGAGTTTAGATTTTGTTTATGGAGTCTTAAAATGGGAAGTTCCCCCTCTAAAGTGAGCTGCCATCTAGGGCCGAGGCCCTGAGTTGTTTTTTCAATGTTTTTGGTTTTTTGAGACAGGACCTCCCTGTAGTCCCAACTGGCCTGAAACTCCTTATGTAGAGCAGGCTTGCCTCAATCTCACAGTGATCCACTTGCCTCTACTTCTAGAATGCTGAGATTAAAGGTGTAGGCCACCACGCCTGGCCATGCCTGGCTTTCCTGGGCTTTTTTTGTGAAGAAGCTAAGCCTGGCTCTTCTGGCTACACTTTGGCTAGAGACTGGGGATGTGCAAGAGTTCTCCCCTCCACTTCCCCTGACATCAGGCTACTGGGGATGAGATCAAAGAAAACTTCTCAACAGGTTCAGGAGGCAAGGCTAGGGCTGGAACACAGTGCAGGTCGGGAGATACACACATGTGCCCGGATCAGGGCAGGGCCGTCCTGTGGTGGTCACTGCTGGTGCAGTGATGCTCAGTGTGTGGTGTCATCTAAGAGGGTAGCCCTGCCCTGAGGCTGGAAGAGTGGAGGTGAGGCTGGAAGGCAGTGTTCCCCTGAGTAGAAACTGTCACTGCTATGGGGAAGGTCAGTGTATGCTTGAAGGGCTTAACAAGGAGAAGGAAAGAAGAATGATCTCTTTCCGCTCGTTCTTTAATGAGCACTCAGCCCATGATCCTTTGCAGAGCAGATAGAGTCAATTCTTAGCACTTATGAATTCATCTAATTGCTGAAATTTATTCACAATCCCCAAACTAGTCCTTGTGATGTTTTCAAGGCCATGCTCAGAAGGGCAAAACATTTGAGTCTCTTAAAATGGACATCCCCAGCTGAGTCAGTCAAGGAGTTAGATGTTCTGCCTTCCTATTTAGCTGTCACAACGTGAACAAGTGTACTTAGTTCCACTGTCTATTTGGAGCCACAGTTTACATTTTTGTGATTTTTGTGGGTGACCTCATTGTATAAAACGGTGCAGTGTTGACGTGCTCTCAAAGAAATCTGTCATGTCCCTCTTGAAGGAAATGCTTAGGTAAGTTTCATTCAGGCATGAGTTAGAGCACTGTTAGCAGAGTCCAAAATTTATGCGTTTACTGTCTATTAAACAAAGTGTTTTTACACAGAAATAGAGAAAATAAGATAGATATTGATCAGCTGGTGAAAATGTTTGGACTAGAGATCTATAGCAACTTGGGTACTTTCACTAGGAGTGATGATTCAATATTTGATAATTCAGTGTTTGCAATGGCTTCTGGAAACCTAACTATAGTGAATAATGAGAAGTGGGTGTGTTATGTGTTAGGTGCTATGCCAGGCCATTGTGGTTGGGTGGTAAGACCCAGAAATCACGAGGATAGCATTTTTGCCTGTTGAAACAGACTAGAGGGAGCTGGATATAGAAGCTGTAGATGTGGGATAGGGAATGTTGGGGGCAGACTGGTTCTGTGTAGACACTGAGGGGCTATTTCATCATTCCCATGGCTATCTGAAAGGAAGGAATCTCAGTGCCTTTTTCTTCCCTTAGTAACAAGGGCATGGAACATCTGCTCAGCATGAAATGTAAAAATGTGGTCCCAGTTTATGACCTGCTGCTGGAGATGCTGAATGCCCACACGCTTCGAGGGTATAAGTCCTCAGTCTCGGGACCTGAGTGCAGCTCAGCAGAGGACAGTGAGAGCAAAGAAGGCTCCCAGAACCCACAGTCTCAGTGACACCCAGGCCTGGGGTGAAGACTGGACAGAGGAGGTCGAAGGTGGGACTATGCATGGGACCATGTATGCCGGCAGGTCATGAGCTGTCTGGGGCTTTGTCCTCCACTGAGAGGTCCATCATTTGGTTATGGCTGCCTAGGGCATCTGCCCCCTTCTCCTGCTTCCAAATTTCCAGGAATCAGGGTGGACAGGTGGTCTTTTTCCTTTTACCAGGGGGGTATCTTTAAATGTGGAGGTTCAGCTTCTATAGTCTTATAAGGATCTTGATGTGGTCTCTTTCTGGCTTTCCATCTCATTCCCACCCCCTTGGGAAACATCTTAAAGGTTCTGGCATGGATGCTGGACATTGGACTTGAAAGGGTTGTCATTAGACAGGCGAGAGAATGTGACACATCTGTAAGAAGTAGGCTAACCTTACCGTGTGACTGTATAATCAACCATGGAATGCCATCTCCTGGACCACTCGACTGTAGGGTTGAAAACCACAATGACAATGAACTCGTTTCACATACCTATGTCACAGGCCTATGAGGACTAATTACATGTTAACTGTCATTCTGTCAAAGACCATGGGGAGGACAGTAGTCAGTGCCAAGATTCGAGCCATGTTCATGCTGTCAGATCCTGTTGCTGTCTGTGTACAGATTCATCCCTCTTGAGTTGCGTTTATAGAGAGCCTGCTTATTTAGTTTGTCTGTGAGCAATCACTTTCATGGAGGAAAGTGATTCTCCCCTGCAATTTGGCCTCCTTGAAGCTCTGTTGGCTCATTGTGTATGTGGCAGAAAGGCCCCATGTTTGCAGGAATGGAGTTTATCCTGAGTGTGTGTGTGTGTGTGTGTGTGTGTGTGTGCATGCGTGCACGTGTGTGTGCATATGCTAGGGGGAGGCATCCAGCATAATGCTTCCCTTGGGCCTTGTGAAAGCAGTTTCCATCTTACACAAAGGTTGGCAGTCAAGACTGCCATATCAGCTACCCATGGGAGACGGGGTACTTCAGAGTGTAGATGTACATGATGTGCTGTTCTATGGATGGATCACACACATACACACACACACACACACACATTCACACACACACCCTACCCTCAGCCTCAGGCCCACACTGTGTGAACTGAATGGGCGTAGTACTTGAACAAGAAGATAAGTTGTCTTTTTCCTTCTTTCTTTCTAACTCCTTCAAAAAGAGAATTTTAAGGGTAATTTATAGAAAAAATTCTTTTTATACCTTATAGGTCTCTTAAAATATTTTCTTTTTAGAACATGTATATGGTGGGCTGGGTGAGGTAGAAACTTAATAAAAATTATTGGTTCTTCAGGCTGGAGAGATGGCTCAGTTGTTGGGACTAGCTGCACTTGCAGAGGACCATGGTTTGATTCTGAGCACTCACTTGACAGCTAACAGCTGTTTATAACTCCAGTTCTAGAAAAATCCAATGTCTTCTTCTGACCTCCACAGGCATTGAACGACATGGATGCACTTACATATATGTAGGCAATATACACACAAAATTAAAATAGACAAAAATTTAAAATATTGGTTCTTATTCCAAGTGGAATACAAATCGGACCTAAAGATAAAGCACTTCCAAAATGACAATTTTAACTCACACTTTAGCAACTGAAGTTTTCAGACAAATTTTTAAGAACATGGGACATGTTCAGAATGTGTGGCAGCTTCAGTTTGGAAGTAAGCAATTAAATCACACTGATTTTCGTGTTGTTTTTAAAGGTAACCTAGTAATATGGTATTAAATAGATTCTTTTTGAAAATAGGTTTCCTTCGGTCAGTACAGCCTGTATTTACTGAGTCATCAGGAAGATTACCTTTAACATGAGAGAACTTGAATACTTTTTGATCTTGGTATTGGTGCAGTCATGCTTAAGATGAGTGTAGCTGTCCCTGACAAACTTGGAAAGGCACAGGGAACACACGGATGCTGGGATTCTGAGACAGTCTGAAATTATTGGCGGCTCAGTGCTACAGCCTGAGAGATTCAGTACTCAAAACATCAGCGTAATTTTATTCAAAGCAGGGAACCAGTGTTATCCACAAGGTCAGTTTTCTTTCTCTTTGGCTGGCCTAGCTTCTCCCCACTGTAAACAGAGGTGGGGGAGGGAGGAAGCAGGAAGTGGGAGGTAAGGGCAACCTTGAGAAATTGTCAGTGGAATTCTATTTTAAAAAATTTTAAGAGACTGTCAGATAAGAAAAACAAAACAAAAAATCAGAATGAGTTCCAAGTCATTGTCTAATTAGTACACTGTGAAGGTTTTGGTTGGATTTTGGTATCAGTTTCAATTCAGGTGGTCAGGTACGGTTATGTGCCAAGTCCTGTGTGGACTTAGATAGGTGCAAGTTCCAGTGAGCAATAGTTGGCCTTGAACTCTTGATTGATCCTTCATTCCTTAGCCTGCCAGGAGCTGGGATTGTCGGCATGTGCTGCCACACCCAGGTCATTAGTTATTTTCCACAAATCCTGCCTGCTTCTCAGAGCTGCTTATTTCATTGCATTTGGTTCCCCTCCAGGAGGAGGATGTAACACTCTGGGTCATTTCTTCTTGGCTTAGATCTCTGGGTGGGCTAGGTAGCCCTACCTGAGGTTTCTTGGTACAGGGCTATGTTTCTGATTAGGCTCTAGAGCAAGTGGGTAACTGAGGTGCTATGATCTGCACACTGAGCGCCCTGGCATCTTTTCCCCTTTCAGGTGACGTGCTAATATCTTTGCCCATGTTTTGGTCCAAACACACCTTCTAAGGATGATTTTGTTTTCAATGTGTTGGGAGAACCCTCCATGTCCATTTTAAAGGTGGGTCATTTCTCTTTAATTCATAGTGATTTCCTTTAAATGTCATCTTTTAGGGGACAACTATTCCTCTCAAATAAATAGTTCATGTTCCTTTAGGACAGTTTACAAGTTTTCTCAAAACTAAGTATGAATCTCAATGTTTTCAAGCTCAGCTTTTATTTATTTATTAAAGAATTAGCCAGGGTAGATAGGACCTGACAACTGTGAATAGGAATGAATTATTGAAGAAAAGACAAAGCTATTTGATGCATTACAGAACAGCGATTTTCAGCTTTTCCTTAAATTGGCATGATAGTATTGTTTTAATCTGCCAGTGATTATTTGAGAAATTCATGTATAGGTGAGTGAGCTTTGGGCTTAACTCCAAATCCTGAGCTTTAATAAAGTGATCACCATGAAATGTCCTTAACACAGAGTTCAAACAGATTCCTGGGTGTGAACTGGCTGTCCCTAAGGGGTTTGGCATGGACTGTCCCAGGAGACCCACACAGTAATGTTTGTAAACAATTATCTCTCTGTTTTCATTGCTGCTATTTATCTCCTCAGGCTTGTCACCAGGCCTAAGGACTAACCCTAAAGAAACTAGTTTGTTTCCCTTGAAATATTAAGGTGAGAACACGATATATGTAGGATGTTTTAGCCATTTAACAAACAGTGCAAATCTCAGCTTAGTGAGACAGTCCTGATCTGGATTCCTTCACCTGTTCAATCAGTTGGAAGGGCAGTTATTTTGAATTCAGCAAGGAAGAAGTCAGTTACCAATTCCAGAAAAGCTGTGTGTGGCAAGATCTATCTATCTATCTATCTGCTTGTGTGTGTGTCTATGCTAGGTTGAAGGATTTCTAGAATTTTCTAGCATATGAAAATAGAGGCTGGTTTTGAGTTACAGACCTTCTTAAAGTCAAGGCAAATCCTCAGTTTTTAGCTGTATTTTGAAACCAAGCATTTTTATTTAATAAGACTTGCTACACTTCTTTAAACTGCTAAAAGGCACAGTAAAGGTTGCAAAAAAACCCATACCATTTGGTATGTAAAAATACCATCTGTGCCAGACACAACTTTTAGTACCTCACTCTTTCACATTTTTTCATACTAATTACGACTACTCTATCTTAGTAGTCTGGCCCTGGAAGCTAGGAGTCTAAGCAAAGTTGCTCAAGGTCACAGACCAAGTGCTGGGGCTGAACATGCACAATTCTGAAAGTGATCAGAAAGTCCAACTAGTTTTAGAACAGTATGGCCTACAAAGGCAGCCTCCAGTTGAGTTCTCACCTAGAACATGCAAGGCCGTGGTTTGCTTCCTAGCATTGATGACAAAAAGAGTTTGTCTTAAATTTTATTTTCTGCTCTCTACCATTGAACTATGTCTCTAGCCCAAGAAAAATTGTTTATAAACTGCAGAATTTATTTACCAGTCAGTCCTGCTGAGGTTTAAATGGGACCTGCCTATGAAATCCCACAGGCTTAACACCCACAGTACCCTAGGAGACGTAGGAATAGTCTGCACATTTCTGACATAGAGTTCAAGTCTATAATTTATACACGTGCAAATTAAAGTTCAAGGTTATAGCATTACTTGCAGCGAAGGCTGGACTAGAACCCAGGCCTTCTGTGTGCCTGCCTGGCCCCTGCTAGTAGTCTCAGTGTGCGGCTGGTTCAGTCCTGGCTGCCTTCTGCTGTCCCTTTCCGTCTGACCTTTCCATCTTTGCTGAGCAGCAGCAGTGACAGGTGGGACCGAGGCCAGTCTCTTCCCTTCCTCCCACTGTGGGTTTTGGTCTGCCATCACGTCGGCACTGCTTTCCCCAGCGTTTCAGAACCACATACATTCCTTGAAGCTTTCCCCTGTACAATTCTGTCTCTTAAGCACTGATGCTTCCCTGTGGGGTCTGGTCAACTACGTGCCAATTTTTCCTTATAGCTCTCACAGCCCTGGAATTTGGTTCCAGTTGCAGCTCTGACATGTGGTTGTCTCTGTGCACAGTCTTCTTCCCATCTTTTTGTTGTTGGAGTCAAGGATCCTGTTCACTTATCAACCAGTTATTTGATGGTGGCTTTCTTCTCTGTGAAGGACAGACATTTGCTAGCCTAGGACAGACAGTTCCATCAATGACATTCATTCCTTTTCCTGTGTTTGGTGCCTAAGTGCCATGTGTCCACGTCCTATTTGTCCTTCAGTGGACTTCCAAGCCTATTTGTTGACTCCTAGCTTTAAAATGTGGGCCTCAAGCAATAACTGAGTTGAGTGTGGTGGCTTATACCTTTAATCCCATCACCTGGGAGGCTTGCCTTGTGTTTGAGGCCAGACTGGGATAAACAAAAAAACAAAACAGTAAAAGAATGCTTGATGCTGTGTGAGAGTAAAGGTTGAGAGTCTCCATCCCTCCAGTAGTCTTTTTCCTTACAACATCCCTTTAATGGTGATGGAACTATTGCAACGAGAAGTTTAATGTGATACAAATAAAATGTGTTTCCTAATTTGGGCTTAAAAATGTTAATTGTTGGCAGCTGAGTAGAAGAACTTACAGTTATTGGGTTAAGCAGTGTCTGATTTTCTATTGTGAATTCAATTCTTTTTGGGGTTTATTCTGTTGAAAACTATACTCAGTCTTCCCAGGAGAGAGAGCAGAAACACTTGTCTTACCATTTCACAAGTTATTAACCCTTTCCTTACTCTAGGTTTCCTATGAAAGCCATTCCTTATTCCTTTCGACCGTGTATACATGTAAAAGTCCTGATATGCACCTTTTCTCCATATCAAACTAATAATTTAGGAACTGGAAATGCTGATAGTAAAGACATTCTTTTCAAATGGCTGCTGGGTGACTGCACAGGTAAGTGTCTACTCCATCAGGGACGGGCCTCATATACTGACGGCTCCTCTGGCCTCACCTGCCACTGACCCAGGTGTGTGTTCTGCAGAGAAAAGGGAGTTGTTTCTAGGTAGAATATAAAACAGAATCAAAAGTCCCTCCAAAGTTTTTTTAAAAAATAATTTTTGTGGGGCTGGAGAGAGAGCTCAGTGGTTACGAGTGTGTACTTCTCTTCCAGATGACCTGAGTTCAGTTCCCAACACCAACACTGGGCAGCTCACAACCACCTGTAACTCCAAGGGATCCAGTGCCCTCTGTGGGTACCTGTATTCATGTGTACTCCCTCCGCAAGGTATACATAATTTCAAAAAAATCTTTAAAAATAACTGTTGTTCTATTGAAGACCAAGTATGTTGCTGACCTGCCCTCTAACAGAATCCAGTACAACAGTCCAGCTAATTTTTTTTTTCTTTAATGAGAAACATCCGAGTTATACATACCACAAATAGCTCCAAGTTTCTGTACCAACCCCCGGTGGCCAAGCAGCTCAACCAGACCTGAAGCAGCTCTTTAAACGTGAAAAGTCTTACAAAATTAACTTACAAAAACATCTAGATCAAGTCTGTGGCTTGGTATTTACTGTACATTAGTCAAAAGCTCAAGCCAAAATCTGTTTTGTTTTTTTAAAAAAATCAAAGTTTACATTATTCAGATTCAGCATTGTTAAAAAATATGCACAAATAACCACATCCATGCAATAAAATTTCTTTAAAAATTTAAAGCAATATAAAAGCCCAGCTAGGTACTGAACAGAACATTTTGGTTTATAACTGAGCGCTCAGACTGCTAGCTGATTAGAGCAAAACTGATTCTAAACATTTAAAATCTATTTGTTTGAATCGGTCAGCTCAGTGCACAGGAGTTTTTGAACCATGACTAAGGTGGGAATCTGCTTGTTTCTCAAACGTAGTTTATGTGCAGAACACCGTTGTTCAAGGTCAGCATAATGCTCTTTTACCAACAGGTCAGAATTCACAAAGTGCGTTGCTCCTCGGGAGGTTCCTCTTTCCTTCTCAATCCATCTGCTAGCTTTGTCTGAATGCTAGGCCCTGCCTCATCCGTTCTCCGCTCTGGAAGATAAATATCCTTTCAGAGCTGTCCTTGGCTTCTAGAGTTCATTTGGACATACCTGGAGGGTCGTATCTGCAGCAGGTCTCTGGATCTTGCCAAGGTTAAGGGTCAGTCATAGATAAGTCTGGCACCACACACTGGGCACCCATGGCTAATAGGCTGTTGGAATGGCCCTGCAGCTGGCAGAGCCCTCTAGGTGGGCGGTGGCCCGTTGGTGTACCGAAGCATGGGATAGAAAGAGCGGGCAAAGTTGTTGGCCTGGGTGCAGCTGTAATCTTCTTCAGAGGAGGGTAGCAGGCAGGCGAGGAGCAGCAGCAGCAAGAGGAGCAGCTGCAGGGGCAGTGCTGCCCTGATCACCCTTGAGAGGAAGGAGCGCCTTGGCTGTGAGCTGCCAGGGTCTGCAAGGCAGGGCATCCTGCCAATAGAGTTGGGGAAGAGTCCATCAGGAGAGTTCGGAGGCCCTGCCCACCCACCTTACTGGCCCCTGCCTGTGGAAAGAAGGAGCTACAGGACCCTGGGACGGGAGTCAGGTGGGCCAGGTGTGGTGGTACACACCTCTAATCCCAGCACAGTAGGCGGCTCTCTGAGACTGAGGCCAGCCTAGTCTACATAGCAAGTCGCAGGCCAATGTAGCTATAGGGACCCCCTGTCTCATACCAACCAACTAACTCCCAAACCAGTGAAACAAGGAAAACAAAAATAGATTCACATGGGCTGACCAGCTGGTATGATGGTCAACACTGTGAACTCGACAGGACCTGGGTCACCTAGGAGACAACCTTTGGGCATGTCAGAGTATCTAGATTAGGTTAACTGAGGTGGGAAGAGCAGCTCTCAAGGCGGGCAGCACCATTCCATGGACTAGCATCCTAAAATGTACAGAAAGGAGAAAGCTAGCTGAGGATCAGCACTTATCTCCCTCTGCATCTGACTGTGGATACAATGTGACCAGCTGCTTCAAGCTCCTGCTGTCAAGATTACTTTTCCATGATGGAAGGTAATCTTGATCTGTGAGCCAAAATAAACCCTTCTTTCTTAAGTTGCTTTTGTCAGGGTATTTTGTCACAGTAACAGAAAAGTAACCAAGACAGCTGCGGTTTAGCCTAGTCCTTTCGAGGTGAAAGAAAACAAAGCAGAGCTTTACAAGAACCTGGTTGGTTCAGCATACAGCAGTGCTGTCCCGGCATACTAAGAACTGATGCTGTTACCTGTCTGTCTCGTCATCCTCGTCTGTAGGTCTCTCTGCTTCGAACTGTTGGAACAAAAAAAGACAGTCATGTGACATGTTCACAATGGGTTAGCTACCTACCCCTCCAGGTTATTTTCCTGACACACTTTTAGGACAAGAGTCATACAGGTATGATTTAACTTCACAAAATAGGAGACAACTGGGTTTGTTAAACCATCAATAGGAATATTCACGTTCCAGTTTGTTGATCTGATTTACTGGGAAATTCTTTTAATAGGGGCCATTATTCTTCACAACCTACTATGATTCCAAAGAAAAGTAACTGATTAGAAGACAGCCTTGGGTCAGGTCTTAAAAAAGATTATTTTAAGAAAACAGATTTTAGGGTTGTTGAGATGGCTCAGCATGTAAAGGTGTTTGCTGCCGAGCCTGATGACTAGAGGTCGATCCCTGGGAAACATGTGATAGAAGGAGAGAAAGGACCCCACAAGTTGTCCTTCAACTCCATATGTGCACCATAGCACTCACATATGCACGCATGTTTGTGGATACATACACACATATAAATGTAATTAAAACGATTTTTTAGAGGCAGTTTCTTCCCTGACCATCAGGTTGAAGTAGATTTGTGCTGTCATGAAAGGTTTAATGGGGCCTTGGAAGTTTTTATCACCTTAGTGACTTAAAAAATACCCAGTATGGGGGTTGGAATGATGGTTCAGCAGTTAAGAGCATTGACTACTCTTGCAGAGGACCTGGGTTCAATTCCCAGCATCCACATGGCGGCTAACAACCACCCGTGATTCCAGTTCCAGGGGATCTGATGCCCTCTTCTGACCTTGGTGGGCATTGTATGACACAGGTACAATCATACACATAAAAAATAAAAATAAATATTAAAAAAAAATACCCAGTGTGGATGTCACAGAAGGAAGAGTACTCACCTTTGTGTGGGGAGCTGGGACACATGTTGCAGGAGGCTGTTCTTCTGAGTCTTCTTCATCCAAGCCAGTCAGAGATAGGTCTGGGTTCTGAAAGTCACACCCCAACAGTTCAGTTAAAGGCAACAGAAGATTCTAGGTAGTCTTACGAGCACAGCCCTGTGCTTCATGCAGAGTCATCAAGGAGCAGGTCACCCCTTCCCCAGCTTAAATCTTTCTTGAAGACAGTTCTAATTGCTCCCTCCTTCTGTGTAGACACAGATGTTCAGACAAGAGGCAGTGTAACCAAGGCAACATAGTTGCACTAGGAACCCGTGATTCTAGTTGACAGTGAACTCACCACACATCATGGATGCACTCACATGGCCATCAAGGCCAGTTAGCCTTGTGTATACAGAAAGAAATACAGACTCTAGCAGGGAGGGTCCTGCCCCAGCTCGGGGAGGCCAATCTGTTATTTCCTTTGTTCTGAGTTGTATCACATTTTGAAGAGAAGAAAGTCAGCTGGTGAGTGGTCAGGAAATAGGGAGCAGGACAGTGAGGAGGACTTGAAACCATGTCATAAGAGAGAGTCGAGGCTTGCCTTCAACACAAAGGTAGCCATGGTGGAAACCCTACTACTCGATAGGGTTTCTACTGTTACCTGAGTTTTTCAAATGACAGAACATGTGCATGGAACTTATGAACTTGTTTTGTAAAGCTGAACAGCTAGAAAGGGGAAGGACTCCACACAGACCGCCTGCCTTCCGGCTTGCATCTACAGTGACTCCTTGACACAGAAAGGCCACAAAGTGGACTCACCCGGCTTCCCTGCAAGGATATCAGATCCTGAGCTACTTGCTCACGCAACTGTTGGAGTTTCTTCTCAATTACGTGGACCTTCTCTTCAGCCTCGATATAGTCTTCTCCTTGCCCCTTAATGAGAAGGCTGGAGGAAAGCTCCTGTAAAGAGTTGACTTGAGGCTGACAGTCCACCAGCTCCTTTTCTAGTTGCTAAAAGTAAAAGAGGTAAAACAGCTGTTCAAGGGAGGTTAGTGAAGTTGGAGGAGGCTTTCTAGTTTTTGGGTACTGCTTAACTCCAGAATTTTCTACTGCTTATTGCTATCAGTCTCAATCTTTGGTTTTGATAGCAAGAAGGTTGTGCTCTATCCTTGCATTTAATTCTTTCTAACTCAGAAGATAATTATGATGCTGAGAAATTGGAGGAAAGAAGTGAAAAGGTTGCCGACCAGGCCCTTATATACCATTGTCAGGGAAACTCTGAAGTCAGTAAATCAAGAAGTAACATCTTAAACACATTACTTGGCTATATGGAGGATGCACCAGGCCAGTCACTTGGGGTTGAGGGTGGTCATCTTGCTATCTAACACAATTAGATATACGCAGCTCTGTTTAAATTAAAATAAAAAATTTGGTTCCAGTCACAGTTCGAGTGAGTAATAACCACTTGTGGGCCAAAGACAGAACATTTCTGTCAGTGGAAAGTTCTCTAAGGCCTCTCTCTACTGAAGGGGGTGGAGCTTTACAACGATTTTAGTCTAATTTTTTAAAAAGCAATTTTTTAAAATGGCCAGCAATTTAAAATTTTAAAATACTGGAAGTCAAACAACATATAAACTTATGGATAAGTCACTTATGTCACACCTTGACTTATTAGTGAAACAGACTCAACTTACCTCCAGGAAATAAGACATTTCTACCTTGAATATAGAAAACCCATGCCCCTTATCATGGGCACTGTATCTCCCTAAATGAACAGTACAGTCATCCCTCTGTGCCTGAAGGTCCTATTCATACAGTCAATCAGCCACAGGTCAAAATAGTCAGAATACAAAATTACAGCTATTCTGAATAGCAGCTTTTCCCTTATTATTCCCTAAATATGATACAATAACTAACATTTACATAATTCACTTAAATTATAAATTATAATAGGTATCAGAGTCTTTAAATTTTTTTCTTTTATTTATTTGAGACAGAGTTTCACTATGTAGCACTGGCTGGTTTGGAGCTCACTGTGTAGACCAGACTGGCTCCAACTCAGAGAGACAGAAATCTGCTTGCCTCTGCCTGGGGGAGTCTTAAAGACTTCCTGTTCTGGTTTGGCACTTCTACTCTCTGTGAATCATTCTGCTCCATAAGTACCCAGAGCAGACAATAGGAACATGGGGGCTGAAATCAAGAGTGACACCATGAGCACTGCGGTGCCCAGAATACTGGGCAAACAAAGCTGCCGAGCACTCTGACCACGGTGGCCAGCAGTCATGCAGAAGAAACTTACCATCAATTCTTTCTGACATTCCAGGAGAACCTGGTGGTCTGCTTTTGGGTCGGTGATGTGTGCCTTCTGCCTTCGACTCTCCGCACTTGCTAGCCACAGGAGCAGGTCTTGACTCAATTGGTGAAAGTCCTTCAAAAACAACACATACCAGTGCATTGCTGAGGGTGAGAGAACGCCCAGAGGGAGCCTGTTATCTCTCACCCGTCAGTCAATTGCCTATCCCATGTAGTCAGTGAATTTTAGGCCAGGCCAGGGACTCAACCAAGGAAAGGGACAAGCAGGAAAGAGAGCGAGCACACTTGGCCAAACCCTGAGAGGCAGCAGGTACAAGCTGCTATCAGAAAAGGGCTTCTAGGTTGCCCCCGCTGATTTGCATGCAAATACCACATATATTGTGTGGCCTACTTGTTAGACTCGATAGTTAAGGGAGCCTATCCCACAGGACAGGCTGTGAGGGCTCATGTTCCCAAAGACGGGCTTGGAGCTAAACAGTGGTTCAGAGCTAATGCATGTGCTGAACACTTATATGGGTCAGGCAGTGGGCTAGCATTATATATACCACCTAGGTTAGTCCTAAAAATGATCCTTGGGGCGGGGGGTCAGGCAAGCAAATGAGTTCCAGGTTTCTGAGGGGAACGTTGAGGTCCAGGAGATTCAGGGATTTATCCAAAGTGGTAAAGTCCTCCTCTGCTTCAGGACCAGGTCTCTGACTCTCTGACTAAAAGGACGGGGGTTGGGGGTAGCATTCCCAACTTGTTGGCATGCTTGCTGCCACCCTTACTCTCAGGGTCGGTATGGGCCTGGGTAATAGACTAATAGACTAAGAGATGCTGGGCAGCATACGGTTTTTATGATGGCACTGGATGGGGGATGGGGAGAGCTTTCTCCCTAACTCAGGTCAGCCTGATGATGGTAAAAATATCTGCTGTTCCCACCACGTGGGCCTCGCTGCTGCTAGGGACAGGGCCTTGGGCTGAGTCAACATACCTGGCACCTCATGAGTGACTGTCGTAAGTCCCTTCTCCAGCTGTCCATCATGCCCTGGACCGTTTCCCAGCGCAGGCTCAGCTGGCGGAGCCCACTTTGGAGCTCTGTGGATTCGTTGCTCTCCGGGGGCAGAGATTCCTTGCTGCTCACGTTGACAGAAACCATTAAGGCCTTGTAGGTGTCAAAGGATTTCAATATCTCCTACCACAGAGAGAACAGACTGGGTTAGGCTTTCTGGCAACAGGGAAGAAGGACTCATTTTGAATGTCTTTGTAAGGGACAGATCTCCTTCACAGTTCTCCAAGCTTTGGCCAGGGAGACAAGAGCGACCTCGCTTGTGAGTGGCTGGGAAACATCAGGTGAGGGAGCTGCCTTACAAGGTTAGGTTTGGCCAGCTGGCTGGCATGGCCTTAGAGCCAGAGGCCTGCTCCTGGCTGACAGGCTTGACCAGAGGCGTGATGAGACCCCACTGACCTCCACAGCCCCCTCTTTGCCACTGGTTTAGTAACATTTCTGTATAGGATTGAAAGTTTCCCAGAGAAGGAATATGTAGCTATTCTATATCTGCCCCAGGGTATCCTACAACTATTATTCCTTAGGCAGAATGGACCCCTGCATATTCATATACAAAGGACAAGCACAAAGATGAAAAGTACCCAGATACCCTAAGACCCCTGCTCTGGGTCTCAGGCACGTCTGTTTATATGCTTAGGGTACCCTCTAAATGCAGGGCTCAAACTGCCCCTCCTCTGCTGCTTGAGCTGGGATCTGAGGCCTGGGCTGTTTGATTACGTGATTGACAAATCCTAATTGTATCATAGGATAGCCAGGTCAGTTTGTGGGATTCATCGGTGGGTGAGCTGGTCCTCACAGCCTGAACCCTTCCCAGGGAAGCTCCATCACTACTAGTCTTGTGAGGAACTACAGCATGAAGGTGAGGAGGTTAGCTTTGTGTTGCCCTATACTGCCACCAACACTTCCCTAAGTATCTGAAAGCCAGATCTTTCCAGCCTTGAGAATCTGAGCCCCATCTTGCCAGTCTCTCCTGTGACTTTGGGTACTGTAGGTACTCTTTCATATGAAAATGAAATCGCATCTGGGTCTGTAGTGAAGGAAATGATACTGAACTCTACACAGCTCACCTGCATGCTGCCAGCTACCCCAAACACTGATCTGATACATTTGTCCAACATCAAAGTGCATTTGCATGCCTGCTAGCTGGCAGTCCCTCTCCCCTTCACATCCCCCACTCACTTGCAGTCTCTTCACCCTGAGTGTCATTTCTTGGATATTAGAGGGAGGCTCTGCCATCTTCAAAGTTTCTAGCTCTACTTCAGTTTTTTCCAGCCAAGCAGTGATGCCACTGATATCAGAGTTCAGCTGCTGCACATTCTGTTTTATTCTGAGTTTGCTGTGAAGCTCTTGTGCTTGAATGAGCTCCCATCTGTCAAAGGCACCTGGAATCCAAAGCCACCAATTAAAGGAAGCAGTAATTCCAGATTTCTCTGTCTGTAGCTGTGGTCAGATGCAAGTCAGTAGAGGATGCTTATTGCAGGAGACTGTGGGGCTGGGGAATTCTCTTTTCTGGAATATGTACACCATGCTTCCCTTCTCTGATGCACAGCCTTTCCCACTCCACTCCCACAAAGGCTGGAAGGAGATGGGGACAGAGGGTGAAGAAACTCAACCCTGTGGCCAATATGTGCTCTGGCCTCAAGCCCACCATTCTCAGGTTATGTTGCTGTTTTGATCCACAGATGATCAGGACAATGTGATCAGCTCTACTTTGCCTTTAGCTGAGGAGTTACTTTAGTAATTACTGGATTGGTCTCATGAGATGATGGAGATGATGCTTTGATCGTCACCTCTGTGTCTGGTTTTTACACACACGGGAAGTCATGCACTTCAACTTATGAGGCTCCTTTTATCAATGTGTAAAGAACAGTTTCCAAAGGGCTCAGGAAATAGCTCAGTGGTAGAACACTTGTTTACTAAGCCTGAGGTCCCAGCACCATAGGAAAGAACAGTTTTTAATTGAAAGTGAGAAGCCAAAGGCTTGTATGAATACAAACTAGCTTTTTGAAAATAATATTGGCCATCGTGGGAGTACATTCAATAGTTTGGTGAATTGTGTAGTTGGCCTGATCTCTAATGTTCTATCAAGCACTGACTTAAACAGCCAGGTAGGCCCAAATGCCAAGCTTTACCTCTCCTAAGAGTTGCCCATTTGGCAGTACCTGACTGCTGTCCTGCCAAGGGGGCCAGAGGCTCCTCATCCTGCTGGGGGCTGTCCTTTGAGTCTCTTGGGCCTTCTTTACCATCGCCAGTGCCTTGATGTAACAGCAGCTTTACCTAAAATGAGCCAATTTTTAGGTTACCATCTACAAAGTCGAAAGGATATATAAAGAACAGCTGGGATCATAGTAACAGGACAGAAATAAGGATGTAGGGTCCTCCTCACTGAAAGGACAGAGGTGTCTTTGTGCATGACAAATGTTTGTAAGTAAGCAGAGAAGAAGGAAGAAAGCAGGCCTCAGGAACAGCCCAGGGAGGTGGATGACACATCAATGATGGGAATAAAATGGTCTGCGCTTCACTTGAAGCCTTCCTAGCATTCTCCAGAAAAATCATGTGCAAACAGTTAATGGTCATCCAGCTTCCTAGACAGTTCCCATGTTCACGCTTTTATACCTTCCCAGTGCTTCACAAAGTCTTCCTAACCCTCTGCATCACCCTGGGTGGCATTTTCATCTTTGTGAATGGAAACACAGAGGCTCCACTGCCTCCCTGGGTGGTTCATCACCAAGCATTTATCCTTTAATGTACACAGTGACGCTTCTGCTACTGCATAGCTGATTGGGCTATTATCTCGGGCCTTTCCAGAAATAAATGTGTTCCCTTTAGAAAAGCTGTGCTGTCTCTTTGGATTGTGTCCATATGGTCTCTTTGTATGGAATGGGAAAAATAAAATTCCTTCCGACCTGTGATAGCATGCATGGCTTCATATACGGTAAAAGAGCTGAGCTGTGAAAATGGGTATAAGCCTGAGGCTTGAAGAAGCCGAACCACACAGGTGCAGGGTGTGAGAGGGGTCCGGGCCTTGGGTCGCTTTCCACAGCCTCATGCAGACTGGAGAAAGGAAAAGTGACAGATTTCTGCGAAGCAAGAGGAAGAGTTCTGAACTGAGCACAGCCAACTCCGTGTCAAATTCGACCAGGTAAAACAGAACTGTCTCCAATCATGTCGCAACAGTCCCCCCTAGACAGAGAGAGCACTTGACTCAATACACTGGTGCTCCCCTTCCACTGATGTGGGTTTCTCTGAAAGATGCTTTTGACACTAAAAGGCAAGGGACGTTTTAACCTCACCTCCCTCATCACGAACTCTCTGTACTAACCAAGGTCTATAGCCAACTTTAACCTGTTTCCAGTGACTGCATCACCAGAGCACACCAAAAGTTCATGCACCTAAGGAGGAACAGGTGCAATAAATACCCTAATACCACATTAACAAGGCCCACACTTCTGAGGGCCTCTTACCTGAACCCATGCTAATCCTACTGTGTAAGACAGGTTTACTATCAGCTGAGGAAGATTCAGAGAGTGCTGTGTGTCCACAGTCATGACCTGGGAACCAAACCCACGTCCATCACCACACATCACCAAATCAGAATATGAAGTCCTGTTTTTGTTTTTGTTTTTCTCAGTAGGACATGTAGTCAGAAAGCAAATATGAAAAAGATTTGGGGGGCTGGAGAGATGGCTCAGTGGTTAAGAACTGTAGGTGTTCTTGCAGAAGACCCAAGTTCAAATCCCAGTACCCATATGGTGGCTAACAACTCCAGTTCCAATGGCTCCTATGTTCTCTTCTGTCCTCTGTGGGCACTGTATGGCACGGATGCACTTAAACACATGAAGGCATTAACACTCATACACATAAAATAAGAATAAAATGCATATTTTTTTAAAAAGAGAGAAAAAGAAAAAGATTTAGGAGCACAGGAACAACACAGCAAGACCAGCACTCTTCCTCTTTGTTATTTACAGGAATAACTGCTCTAATGGTAATAGTTCTTGCCAGATCCTTATTGGCATACACAAAGACAAGTTTAGGGCCTAGAAATTAACATTTGGTTCACTTTATAGGTTCTAATGAAGCATGGAGAGTTCAGCAGAGGGCTTTATTTTAATAGTGGTGCCAGGAATCGAACCCGATTCCTTGACCATGTTAGGCGAGCTCTGTTACTCCTCTTCCTCCCGCTACCCGAACCAGGTCCCTTAGAAGAGATCACACAACCATGAGAAGAAACCAACTCAAAATGAGACCAGAAAGGAGCATGCACCTGGGTATATGGCCCCAAGGGCTCACAACTTACGAAGGCTGGTTTGTAAGGGGTGCTGGCGTCAGAGGGGAGAGGTACTGCTGTCCTATCACCTTCCATTTGTTTGTAGGGAAGCTTGGGACAGGAAGGGCTGTCAGGAACATGCCACGAGTGGCCCTCGGAAATGGATTTACCTAAAACAAAGCATCATGCAAGTTACAGTCCATTCTCCCACCAAAGGATTCCTATTTAGTGACATAAAAATGGCCACAGGTGACATGGCATCAGGTTAAAGTATCAAAATGAGGTCTGCAGCTTTCCTTGCAAAGCATGCATGTTTGCAAAATGTCAGTATGTCTTGGAAGGGAATGAAATGAGTCATGCAACTGAGCGACTCTGCGCTGGCATGAGATGGGACCACAGCGGAGCACAATGAACACATGGGTGCTTCGGGATGAGGCGTTTTGATGGAGCTGGTGTCTTGTGTGGTGGGGACACTGGGCATCAAGGCCAGGTCTTAGGGGAAAAGAGGAGAGAAGACCTTGGAGACGTGAGGGCAGGAGTGACTGTGAAGATGGACTTGGAAAGAAAAGGTCGCTGGTGGCTCTCCCCTACCCCCAACCACAGATGGGGCCAGGTCGGAGAATAAACACCAGTGTGTCAAGGAAAGGGGATTTCTTCTGCAGTGGTCATTTCTACCCCTAGCCACCCACTGGTCCCCATCCCAGAAATTGCCAGAAGCAAGGAAATAGTTCCAAACCAAGCCACCATGAAGAAAGCTTGGCTCAAGCCAAAGGACTTCAGTTAGATGGAGGAAAGTAATTAAAGGCACCATGACAAAAATTTCTTCTGCAAGGCCTATGCAGGAGGATAGTGAGGGCATCAAGCCCACTCTGGGGTGGGTGGGCTTGGAAGGAGCACGCAGGTATGGGTGAGTAGAGCAGTGGAAATACACCATGACACGAAGACCAAGGTGCATGGTGTCCACAGAAGGCACAAGTCAGACATGACACGGGAGCGAGGTTTAGGATGCAGTGTGCGCCATGGGATGCGGCCATGTTGAGACACATGCATGGGCAGGGGCCTACCAGAAGATGCTTTCAAAGATTTTGTGGTCATTTTAAGATATGCCTCAGGATTTTCAGGGATTTCTACATCTGAAAAAGAATAACGTCATCGTCCTCACTGAAAGTGCCGAGTCACACCCACATAGTAAGTTAACGCAGCAGAAACATTGCCAGATGGGAGAGAAAACTAACGACTCTTTATCTTTTGTATTAAAAGAATTTTGAAAATCAGAGGATTTTTTTTTTTTCCAGTCAATTCCTGTCTGTTGCAGTGTTGTGGAAAGTGGGCATAAGAATGGCCACATTAAATCTACTAATAGACTTTGATAATCAGAAAAGTTAACTGACGAATCTCCCATTAGCCAGAAAACAGCCCTAACGTTGGAATGTGAATTTCATTCCACCTGTAATAGTAGCCAATCACAGGAGGTGGGCAGGACAGGACCCAGGAAGCCAGAAGCCTGCACCAGCCACAAGCTGGACTCTGGGTCATTGAGAACTGGCTATAGTGGTAGAAATACAGCCAAATGGGTCAAAATCACAAGTTCTGGGAAGCTGGCCATTACCTGACAGTGCACTGTAGTATGGGCCCTCCTCGTCGTCTTCATGAGAGGAAGAGCCCCCCACATCAACTGTGTGATCCCACTCCAGGGGAATAGAGTCCACACTAACAGGGGTCTCGCAGCCAGACCGCTCGTGTCCCAGAGCTGGGGGCACAAGGTGACACAGTGACTGGGGAGACGAGGGCTCCTCGCTCTCTCTCCTCTTACGCCAGGAGTCAGTCTGGATCTCTCTGGAATCTTCCATATCTGTTTCAGTCTCAGAGGCCTCCTTTTCATCTTCCAAGCCCTAAATGGGAGTACTCAGATTTTAATTCTTAAAAAATATTTTATTATTATTTTATGTGCATGAATGTGTTCTCTGCCTGTAGGTAGGTGCACCCATGTTGTGCGGTGTGCACGGAGGTCAGAAGAGGGCATTGGATCCCCTGGAACTGGAGTTACGGGCATTAGCCTCCATGTGCTGAGAACTGAACCTGAGTACCCTGGAAGAGAAGTCATTGCCCTTAACGTGCTGAGCCATCTCTCCAGGCCCTCAGGTTTTAACTTTTTAAAATTTATTGTTATGTGTATAAACATTTTGCCTGCATATATGTAAAAGCATCATGTGTGTACAATGCCCATGGAGGCCAGAAGAGGGCGCTGAATTCCCTGGAGCAGGCGTTAACATGGTTGTGAGCTCCCATGTGGGTGCTAGGAACAAAAACAAGGGTCTTCTGGAAGAGTAGCCAGTGCTCTTCCTCAGTGAACCATCTCTCTGGCCCCAGGACCCAGGTTTTAGAATTCATGAACTCAAAGGCTACTACAGTTAAAAAGAGCTCTGAAAAGCGTGCCTGTCTAGCCATTTTGAAAACAGCTGACATCAATATTTCTAAAGCAGCTTTACAAAGAACCAAGTTCCCAGGCCCTATTTATGGTTATTCAACTTTGAAAAATTCGGGGTGAGGCCCAGGATCTGTATTTATAAGAACTCTAGTTTTATGGGTTTTGTTTTGTTTTGTTTTTGGCCTAGCAAAAAAAGCTATAGTTGATTGTCAAATTAATCAAGTATAACTAGAAGAGAAAGAGATTCATTATGACTACTAGTGAGTGTCCTGGATAGGCTTCACATCCCCAAGGACACATGCCCTAGGTTTATGGTGTGTGGATATGCATACATATGTGTGCATGGAGGCCAGAGGGTGATGTTAGGTATTGTGATGATCAACCTTGATTGTCAACTTGATGGAATTAAGTCACCATGGAAACAGATCTCTGGGCCTGTTCCTGAGGGTTCATCTTGATAGGTTAATTGAGGTAGGATGACATACTCAAATGTGGGTGGCACTATTCCATGAACTGGGGTCCCTGACCGAATAAAAAGGAGAAAGGGACCCAAGTACAAGTGTTTCTCATTTCCTGGTTCCTGTCTAAGCATGCAATGTGACCGGCTTCCTCAGGCTGCTGCTGCTATGACTGCCCTGCCATGATGGGCTGTGCCCTCCAACTTTGAGCCAGAATGAACCTCTTTAAATTTTTTCCCTTAATAGTGATACTTGTCATTCTCATACATATGAATATGTATTTGGAAATAAATAAGATGGAAGATTAAAAAAACCTTTTTTTAAACATTCATTTATGTATGTGTCTGTGCGTGCGTGCGTGTGCCTGGCACAGGTATGGAGGTCAGAGCACAATTTCTGGGAGCTGGGTTTCTCATTCTACTATATGGGTTCTGAATCAAACTCAGGTCCTACCAGGCTTGGCATTAGGTGCCTTTAGCAGCTGAGCCATCTTGTTGACTTCCCTTCACCTTTATTTTTGTCAGATATTCAGTAGAAATAACAAGATAAGTAACTAACACAGGTGTTTGCCTCAGCTGCTCTCCGTCTTATTTTTTAAGACAGGGGTCTCTCACTGATCCTGGGGCTCATGGATTCAGCTAAACTGGCTGGCTAGCAATTCCTGGGGTCCTTCAGTCTCTGACTCCTCAATGTTGGAATTATAGGCACCTGCCCCTGTGTGTGGCTTTTTCCAGGGGTTCTTTTGCATACCAAACACATTTTTTTTTATTGAGTCACCCTCCTCAACCCTTGTTTGTCCTTTGCTATCTTCCAATTTCATGGCCCAGCTCAGTATTCGGCTTATAGTGTGGTCTGTCAGTCTAAGAAAAATAATAACTGCATGTGAGTATATTTCAAAATGAGAACTTTTTGGAGAACTTTTCAGGCTATATTGGATTGAAAACAAAACACCCTACATTTGAAGTTTGCCTGTAGAGACACACACAGAAGAAACAGGAGCCAGTCATGTTGGCCAAAAGTTAACAATTCTTGCCCAGTAAGGGGTTGGGGACCACTTTGAATGATGGTCTTAACTCCAGCTGAACTTTCCAAATTGCACTATGTTCAGGGAAACCTCTAATTTGCTTTTGAAAGTGGGTACAGTTGACACTTTAAAGGTAAGAACAAAGCACCAGAGAGGCACAGGTATTTCCAGACAGGATGAGAGAGGAAAAGGTAAATTACCCAAGTTGCTAATGCATGTAATCCAAACTAACAGTTTTCAGGGAAGTTCAGGATTCCTGACACAGGCTAGAAAAGCCCTGTACTGAGGAATCCGACGAGGAGAGGTGAGACGCCGTCCTTCCCACTGGGTAGACAGCGTTTGTAAGCAGTTGTAGTTCTAAATTAGTATGAGTGGAAATAGTAAAAAAAAAAAATTGCATGACTCCTCCCACTTTTTCTGTTATTTTTGTGGTACCTGGAATCAGTGAAAAATGAGCTTCTCAATCATCTTCCATAAAGAAAATATTCTAGAGTAACATCATTAAAAATAGCTCTAATAAAGTATGCTCCCTGCTGTATATCATAAAGCAGGTACAAGGTTATTTCTCCTTCAGAGGTATGATATGCTACTGGCCTACATCTAATAATACTAGAAGATGCAATCTAAAAGGCACTGAAACTGGATTCTACTTTCTAGAAGAAGGCTCAAAGAATGGCATGATACTGCTCTGTAAAGAAATATATGCTCTTAGATAGGATTTCCTTTCATTACTGACACAGTTTGAAATCCAAGTGTTCATTCTTTTCGTGAACATTACTTAAAAGCTTACACATTAGAAAAAAAGAAGAAAGAAATACAGGAGAAACATCCCCTGGGAGCTGGAGAGATGGTTCATTGGTTAAGACCACAGGACTGTTATTGCAGAGGACCTGAGTTTGGCTCCCAGCACAGGTCAGGCAGTTTACAAATTCACAACAGTCTGTGACTCTAGCTTCAAGGAATCTGACACCCTCTTATGGTCTCCAAGGGCAGCTGTAATCATGTACACAAACCCATACACATACACACATACGTAATAATATAATCTTTCTTTAAAAAAAAAAATCCCCCTAAAACAAACCCTACAACCATTGGATTCAAAGATGGCTAAGTGGAGGCAAACAAGATTTAGCTTAACTAGAGCGTTCCCAAATCTGCCATGTTCATCTGAGGAGAGCACCAAGGAAGAAAGGAACTGCCAAGTGGCCCTTCTGTACCCGGGACCACAATCAAATGAGGCCTGTCTTTTAAATATTTTATGTGTTTGAGTGTGTTGCCTGCAGTAAGTACAGCCCTGTCATGCACTGCCCACGGAGGTCAGAAGAGGGCTCTGGATCCCCTGGAACTGGAGTTATAGGTGGTTGTTAGCTGCCGTGTGGGTGATGGGAATCAAACTCGGGTCCTTTGCAAGAGCAGCTAGTGCTCTTAACCATGGAGCCATCTCTCCAGCTCCTGGAGCTCCCCACCCCGCCTTTTAACTATATGTATAAAAAAAAATCAATGATGGGTCTGTTAGGAGACAACCTTTGCAGTTCTTCAAACATCCAACTAGATGTAGCCCCGAGCAGCTCAGAGCCCTGGGAGGCAGGCACCCTCACCGGAGTACGGCAGGTCAGCCGCCGGTGGAAGCGGGACACCCTGCCAAAGACCTCCTGACAGTATCGATGCAGCTCTTCCAGTTCATCCTCAATCAGCACAGCATCCAGGGGCTCGCTCTTCTGGATAAGCTGCTCCCCAAACACAATGAGCTGGTCGATCTTGTTGGTGTTTAGTGTAATTTCCTGCTGGAAGCCCTGTTTGAAAGATGGGAGAGAGGCCTTGAAAGAAAGAACATTTCCTTGTGTGTCCAGCCAGTGTCTGTTTCTCATTACAGGATCTTAGGAGAAAAAGCATCAGATGTCACGACGGTTTGTTCCTTTTCCCTTCCTGCTTTGTACAGGTAGCTTTTTAAGTTACAGTGACAATCTAGTAATTTAAACAGTTCTATACATTTCTTTTTTTTCTAATTCAAAACACTGTAAGTTTGGCCCAGATAGACGATCACCACTATTGGTATAAGGGAGAGAACTTGTCTTATTGAGTTTGGTGGAAACAGACTACTTCCCAGAATAAACCTCCAATGGACACAATACTAATGATAATTAGTGCCACTATGTCCAGGGGAGACAAATTTTCATTTGCCACCACATCTAGCAAAGAGAGAATAACTGAGATCAAAGCTATCATACAAGGCTAGGCATGATGGCACAGCCTGTAATCTTAGCAATTGGGAGGCTGAGGCAGGATGACTGTCATGAGTTTGAGACCAGCCTGGGCTATACAGTCAAGTACCAGGCTAACCAGGGCTACAAAGCAAGACCCTCTCTCAAAAAAAAGAGAAAACCAACCCAAACCAGAACCACCAAATTGACTGTAAAACAGACATCAATAGCAGTGGAAGAGGAAGGGATCCGTTCTTGGTCCCACCAGTGACATATGTTCCTCTTGTTACATCTAGCCTGCCACATGTGGAGCTCAAACATGGGAAATGACACCTTATAAATTCCTGTCTGTAATCTAAAGCAAGTTTTCTCCTTGAATGACTACACATGACCTCAGTGGAATGAGGCTTGATTGAGAGGACCAGAGTCCCTGCTTGTGGGATGCAACCTGTTGCTTAAAGAATGCTGGAATTTGACAGAGTACCAGCTAAAATTTGGACTTGGTGAACTCTTCTACCGAGAGGCTCTTTCAGGAAGCCCCGAGGAAGCAGCACTTACATTCAGTTGGCGCATCTTGTCATCAGCATCACTCTCTGAGAAGTGCTCCACGTTGGTCAGCTGCAGGTCCATCTCCGTGAGCCACACCAGAATGCTCTCCCTGGTGCCCTCAAATTCTTCCCTCTGATTGGTGAAGTACTGTGAAAGAGGGAAGAAAAGTACTTACAAGGTCACCTTTAGCCTACAGGAAAGGATGCTCTGAGCTCTTGGACTTCAGAACCCTGGGTCTCGGGTGTCCGGAAGTCTCAGAATTCTGTATCTGGAGCCTGGTGTCTGGTCATGGCTCTGTGGTCCCCAACAAACACCCATGCATATGCTCTGAGTCTTTGTGTTCTACCCCAGGAAATGTGGGAGGACTTAGCAATGCTCTCTTGGGTCCTTTCAGGAATCTGAAATTCGGATGGGTTTTTTTTGTTTGCTTTTTTGGTTTAAATCTTCCCTGTTCACCAAGGGAACCTAGAGGCTGGGCCAGGCCCCTAGGGTTTTTTTCCTATTGGTCTGTAGCTGCATTTCCCACGGTAGGAGATTGAGCAGTTTTAAGACAGAAAAGCATGATGGGAGACGCCTGTAGTCCTAGCACTCAGGAGACTGAGGCAGGAAAATCATGAATTCTAGGTCAATTTGGACTACATAGTTGAAAGAAAATCTGTTAAGTCTGTTAAACAAAAAGGAAAAACAAAAAGTAAAGGAAAAGAGAGACAGTAAGCTCAGGCCTCTCTGTCCCATTTACCCTCCTGTAATTCTGAAAGTGTTGAACAGATACGCCCTTTCCAATGAAGGAAGCTCAGGTTACTACTGAACAGACAGGTAGTTATTTCCAGATAAATGTGGCATTCAGCCAAACGAAGGTTTAGACTAGTAATAGCCAAATCAGCAGGAAATGAATGCAAAGTAATTGTCTAGTTTACTAGATGTGTATGCTAGTGTTCTCCTAAGAATGTTAAACAATGCAGATTCTTATCTTCCTTGACTGCTCTAAGGTTAATCAGTGTGCTCTAACCCTTGAACAGTCACTGTCCCAACCCCAAACACTGCAGGGGAGGTACACACACTCTGTTTCATCCATATTTCTGATGCAAGGCCCATACAATCAGATGGGCAAAGCAGAACTCTTGGCAGAGGCCCATGTGTTGTGTTCATTGACCCAGGGAACCTGTGCCCCAGACTCTGTGCCAAATTCCACATCATCAGGTTAGAGAAGTTGTAAAAAGAGATGTGTTTTGGTAACACAAATTATACAAGCAGGTATCTAAGAATTCCTATGCAAATCCCTCTTTAAAAATGAATTCTATGCTGGCAACCATAGGTTCCATGGGAAGACTGTTAAGCTAGCCTATCGACCTGACCCTGTGTCGAAAGCCAGCCACAGCATATCACAGGGCACGTCTCCCTGAAAATCTACCAGCAAGCCCCGGGTGGCAGGACGGTTACCCTGAGTCTCCGTAGGATGGCTGTGACCCGCTTCTGCAGATTGTCCCAGCGCTGGTTACCCTCGTGTACCATCTGCTTCAGCTTGCTGGCCGTGTCTGTGCGGTTCTCTCGGGCCAGCCTCCGGTACTGCTTGTTGATGAGCTCCAGCTGTGTGAGTCGTTCATGAATCTGCCGCTGAAAGGCCTGAGGCACACAAGGGGAGGTCAATGGTAGGCTGGGAAAGGCCTGGGACCCCCACCTTCCCAACTCAGAATGCCGTGGCTGATGCTCAGGCTGCAAGAGCGGCCGAGGGTTATGTCCCCAGCTCTGTGAGGTCAGCAGAGCACAGCTCCGAGGTCACACGGCAGCTGGCGTAGATCGGTGTTACCAGAAAACTGTCTTAGCAGCTGGTGGCAGGCTGAGGGCTATGCAGCCTGAGAAAGGTGGGAGCATCTAGCTGCTTGGCTCCTAGAGGGAGGATGGGACTGGGAAAGGATTCACCTCAAACCTCTTCAGCTCTTCTTTGGCACTCGTGTACAGCACCTCGGAGGAATTTGGGCAGGCTGCTGTCCTCTCCGCAGACTTGAGCCAGTCCTCGAAGCGGGAGTAATCATCTAAAAATTTCTGCCACAGCCGCCATGTCTCCTCAATTCTGACAGGAGAAAAGGGACTTAGCACAGTCACCTATGTTCACCTAAGTACAGTCTACCCATTTTGGATTTCTGTGTGTCCCCTGACTGGGCCCATTCCTAATCACTTTTTGCTCAAACCATTGAACTGGTAGGAAGACAGCTCATCACGCCCTCCAGGAAATAATTAGGGATGTTGCTCTTGGTCTATATACTTTCCTTTCGGGAAAACTCCTGCCTCAAGGGCTTGAAAGTAGGAGTTGCTCTGTTACCGTGGCTAAGGAAAGACAGCAAACCCCCATCACGTTTTTCTTTAATGATTCCTTGGTAACTAACATTGGTCACTCTACTAGAGCTTTTCTGCCAATTCTTGGCTTATATTATTATTTTCTTGAAGACAGGGTCTCACACAGCCCAGGCTTTAGCCTCGAACTCTCCGTTCTCCTGTCTCTATCTCCCGAGGACTGGGATGATAGGCATGCACCATCATTCTCTGTTTATGCTGTGTTAGGGATTGAATGTAGGGCCTCATTCATGGTAGGCAAACCTTCTACAGAGTAAGCTGCATCCCCAGTCTCTTTCCAGTATACTTTTAAGTGACTTAAACAGAGCACAGTTCTACTCAGCTGGTAGGGCAGAAGGGTATGCCGGTCTGGCTGACCATGGTTTTATATTCAAGGCCAGCTGGCTGCTTACTTCATGCGACGCTCCATTGACATGGCACAAATGTTCCTCCAGCGTCTGTCCAGGCTCCTAGTCGTCTGCTGGATCGAGTCACACTCTGTCTCATTGGCACAGGCGTCAGAGTCGTGCAATAGGACATCACAGATGTTGAACACGGATTCCACCCCAGCACTGTGTTGCTCAATATCTCGCTGCAGATCCTGTAATCACAAGACAGCACAACACTTTCGATGGCGGTGGTGGAGGGAGGGTGGCATCAAAGGATTCCTCTTCATCCTGCCTTCTCCCCTCCCAGGCTAGGGGCAGAGATATCTTGGGATTGAAGTAGACTGAGCCAGTTATCCTCAGGAAGCGCTGTGCTGTGGGCACCTGACCAGAAGTCTACATACTGGCAACCATCAGGCCTTATGCACTGAATTTTATGAGGGGTTCGAATGGCAGGGGTGTTTGCTATACACTGACAGATGGTACTGCTGGCCATGACATGCTAGGTACCACAGGCTTTGGGTACACATGGGACTAAGTTAAACTACCCAATGCCAAAGGCCTCCAATACAGGCTTGATTTGGGGAGGGTCTTTGGAAAACTGAATCTTTAGTAGGAACTAAAATGGAAGCAACCAACACTTGACCTTTGATGGGTCACAGAACTGTCAGATTCACAAAGACCTTGAGTTTGGCTCTAAACACTCCTCACAGAGCTGACAGCTGCAGGCACAGGTGTGGATGGCCTCCCCAGGAGCCTCGCTGAGGGCTTCATGCTTCCCTAGGACGAATGTCGAGGCTCTCTAACCCCCAGGGTACAGCACAGGTTGTGCTTGAGAACCGAGTAAAGTCTCTGGAGTCTTGTCCCATGATACCCAGTGATGGTATGTCCTTGATTGGCTAAAAAGAATGCTTATGAAGAGACAGTACATGGCCACAGGAACAGCCAGAACACGAGTCTCCCTTTTTTTTGATATGGTGTCATGTAGCCCAGGCTTGCCTTGAACTTCTAATCCTTCTGCCTCTACACTCCAAGTGTTAGAATGATAGACATCTGCCACCATGCCCAGTTTGGAAAATTTCTTTGAAAATAAACATGGTTTTTCTATCATCAAGATTGTGAAAATATACTTTTTTTCCATATACTACGTGTGAGTGGACTGGGAAGTGGGGATGAGGCATAGAGGGAGAGAGAGAGAGTTGAGAAGCCTTCCTTGCCACCCAGATTCTGTGACAAATGTGCTAAGACCACCCCATCAATCCTAGAATCTACAGTAAACTGTGGAGTAGCAAAGACAAGGTTCAATTCTATCGTAATTGTTTTATTATATGCTCGTTTCTGAAAATGTATGCTTATGGCTGTTTCATTTTTCTTTTAGAGACAGGGTCTCACTGTATAACCCTGGGTGGTCCTGAACTCACTATGTATACCAGGCTGGCCTCACACTCATGGAGATCCACTGATGCGTCTGTCTTCCGGAGTGCTAGGACTAAAGGTGTGCACCACAACGCAGAGCCTTGAAAATGTATGTTTTGCATGAACCACTATAAATTACACTAACTGCTGCAAGCCAGTTTACAAGAATATTACTTTATAAACAATGGCTGGCACCATCCACAGAAAGGCAGTCATTCCAATTCATTTTCATCTTTAATTCTGGAGACTACTACTGTGACTGCTGGATAGACCTAATTTTCTTACATTCTTTCTGGTAAACGCACACCCTGGACATTCTGTGTTCAGATCGCAATGAGAAGAAATGCTAACACCCCATCTGGATTCTAAGCCAGGCAATTCTTAGCTCAGTTCCTGACTGAAGACCCACCATACATTTATATTGAGAAGACTTGTGTCTCCCACTTGATCTATCTGTGGGCCCTGGGAAGAGAGACAGGCAGGTGGGTTCTTAAATTCTGTAACCAGAGAGCAAGCAGCAATGCTATAGGGTGTGAGTCTCCCCACGGTCAATACCAGGGCTGGCTTTACAGTTTCTGCATTCAGGAAGAACTCCAGTTTTAAGAGTTCTTACTGGTCTATAGAACTGTTTCAGGCTTTCCTGAAGCTTCCTGGTATTGATACATGCTCTTTTTAGCTAGGAAAATAATAAATTAGGAACTTGACCTCTAAGAGTACTAGATGAGGCATACCAATGCTTTTAGCTGAAAAATGCCCAAGATGTCACCTGACTCTGCATGGGCCAGAAAGGCACAGAGAAGCTCTGGTTTAGAAGCAGACACAAATGCCAGGCACTTTAAGAGTCTTTGTGATTATCCTACATTATTGCTCAGCTTCTGTTGAATAAAATGGCTAAAGAAAATGGAATATGAAGGGCAAGTGATAGCGAGAAGTGAGGTCTAGAATAACTATGAAAGACCAGTTACATCTTAGCTAAAAATCAAGCAGCATTTTTGTTTAAAGTCCAACAGTTTCAACAATAGACTCCATCTAAAAAACCCCCACATGTTCTAAAATACCACAAAATGGCTGATTGATATAGTCTGAACTCGCTACCTTTTATAATCTATAAAAGGGAGTGATGAACTGTATTTATACAGCCCACGTAAGTGCCAGACCAGTGACATAGGCAGACACATGTCTGAACAAGAATTCTATCCAGAAACCATCCAAACTCTGAGAAGAACTGGTGGAAGACTTTTGTCATTAATTCTGAAAAGCAGCTCCTGTCCATACTGATTTTCTGCCTTGGAGTAGGTGATCCAGAGCACTGAATTTTCGAGAGACACTTAAGGACAAAATAGCTGGCAGCAAGCAGAGACAAGAGAGAAGTGAAATGGAGAAGAGAATGTAGACAGAAAGAACGAAACCAGAAAAATAGGACGAAGGGGATAATGAGAGGGAGGATCCAGGGTGGGATACATAGGGAGGCTCCAGGCTGTTTCAAAGGAAGGGTCAAAGGGACACACAAGTCAGGTAGCAAGTTGAACAGGTGGTGGTGGTGGTGGAGGAGGAGGTGGTGGTGGTGAGGAGAAAGAGGAGGAAGAGGAAGAGGAGAAGAAGGAGGAAGAGGAGGAAAAAGAGGAGGAGGAGGAGAAGGAGGAAGAGATGCTTTAGGAGTCTGGAGTGAAGTTGAACAGGTCTGTTTGGGGAAAAGGGCTACTGATTACAGAATGAGAGGTCATTAGCTTTCTCCCTAAGCCATCATGTGGCACCCCACAGGGAACCAAAAAAAATAAAAAAACAAAACCAGAAGAGTGATACTGAGTGTTCAATGAAAATGGTCCACGTCGGAAGCATCACAGAGTCTTCGCTGTAATTGTATTTTGAAGGAACAACAGTGCAACTTCGAGCACTGTAGCCTAGAACAGTTTTATATAATAAAACAGGAATAGAAATGACTCTTAGGGGCCTGAACCATCCTCTGCTAGGTCCCCAAGAAATTACTAAGAGGACCAAAGATATCATAGATAGTAACAACTTAGGAGGCTGAAGGTTTCTGCAGAGGGTAATACTAGGTGGTCCCAACTTTTTAGGTCTTATTTTTAGAAGCAATCAAGTAGTTTATTGTATTTATTCAGGATGGAAATATAAGTTTTGAGAAATGGCCCATCCATAACTGGGGGCGGGGGTGGCATTCTGCTTCCACTACTTTGGAAGGTCTGGACTTATAATGAACACATGGCAGCATTCCTTTCAACAAAATGCTAACAATTTCTTCAGGACATCTGCAGTCCTGTGCTCCCAAGAATGTCCAGATCCTAATTCTGCAACCTCTGGATACATTAGGCTATACTGCAAAGAAGAATCCAATCAGCAAATCATATGACTTAAAATATTGACATTCTGGTAGATAATATGGGCTGGGCCAATGGAATCCCCAGTGTCTTTGGACAGGAAAATCAAAAATGTTATATCCATGAAGAATGGTCCATAGAGATAAAATGTCAATGTCTTTGAAGATAAGAAGGGGACCATAACCAATGCAGGGTTGGTGACTTACAGGAGCCAGACATAGAAATGAATTTTCCCCTAGAGCCTCTAGAAAAGGCAGCCTTGTGACATCACCAGAATGGTGAGCTAACAAGTTTGTGATTTTAAACTTCTATGCTTGTTCATTACAACAATGGAAAATTAATACATCAAACTTCACAGTAATGGTAGTCCCCAATACCAATTCTGTAACTTTTTTGGTAGTCAAAGGGGCTAAAAAAAATCCCATTTATAATGATCTTGAACTCTACTAAGAGGAAGCTTTCAAATTCACCAAACTGAAATGACAGACCATTTCAGTGAGGGAACAAAGAAAGTCAGGAGAATGGTAGTTTCAAATTGTGTGGATTGGGGAAAAAAATTCTGTGCAATTTAGTGTCTTGTCACACCGGATTTACAAAATACCAAAACAGTTTTAGGCTTCTGCCAAATTTAGTCAACCATTCTTTAAGAGCAAAGAGAATACCAGTATATTTACCTCAAACCAAGCAGACAAAAAACAACCGGCTACCCAGTGGATAGTTATTTATAATGCCATGTCTATTGATAGCCTGACTATGCTAGATGGTCAGACTGGTAAATAAAGTCAAGTGCTGCTTAGCTATGACTCCACTGAGATGGACATTCAGATCTCTGTAACGTCACTACAATTAGATGATGTCAGTGTTCTTTTCTCCAAAGCAAAGATAGCATCCAGATGACCTCCATGAAAAATACACTCTCATGTAAGTTTCCAAAGTAGAAAACCAGTATTTTAAATTTGTAGCATTACAAAATCAGACTAGTTTGAAAGCCAGATAATGGGTGTCATTTAAATGGCAATTGTAACATCACTATTATTTTTTAAAAATTATGTGTGTCTCTGTGTGAGTATAAGAGGACCCAAGTTTGGCTTCCAGCACTAACTTCAGGTGGCTCATAACCACCTGTAATTCCAGCTCTAAGGGTTGAGAGAGAGAGAGACGACAGAGAGACACAGAGAGACACAGAGACACACACACACACACAGAGAACACACAGACAGGACCCATACAGGACATCAGTTCCCTCTGGAGAAACAAACAGATGTCTGAATTGCTGAACACCCAGCAATGAGGCTTGTCTGTGCTGGCCTTCTGTGGTAGCCATCTCTTCGCTCAGCAGTCCTTCCGGTCACCCACCTGTTGTTCAGCTAGCCTCTTCTGGATCTCCTGATCATCACAGACATCATAAACAACCGGCTTGGAGAGCTCGGACTCAATTCTCGCCAACCAGGTGCGAAGGTTGCTCATGTTTTTGTCTAACTGCTGAATGAAAGCAAACGTCTCCTTCAGCTTCTTCACCCTAAACACATCGGCAGAAAAAACAAACGAACAAACAAACAAACAAACAAAAAACAGCACTTAGCAGTGAGAACCATGGGCGTGTTGGTGGGGAGAGGGCATCTGCATAGCTTTGAGTTTACAGCAGGAACAACTCTTACATTCCCAGGAATGAGTTTTCACAGAGTAGGTGACAGTTGGCAAAACTGTAGGCCCAGGTGATTTTTCCACACAGAATCAGTCTGCTAGCTCTTCTGTCATCCCCAAAGTGGGCTCTCCTGGCACCCCCCCCCCCCCAGTTTTCCGGGGTTCCAGAGATGATCAGAGAATCATTTCCCTCTTTCCAAAATAACTGCTCTGGCTGCTTCTGCCTAGTTTCTGTCATCAGTGTGCCTGAGATCGCAGCAGTCAGTGGCCTTTTCCAGAAGGCTCTAGACCTCTCATACCTGGTTCCCTGGGTACTTGGCTCATGATGCCTTATGTCCTCTGAGCAAGGACAGACATGTGGCAAAGCTATCACTTTAGTGTGACAGTTGATGGTCCACTGAACCGGCTTTGTGGGTGTGTTAGGAGGTATCTCTGAGTCAGAAAGGGAGAGCCACCCAAGCACAGTTCTGCCTGCCACCCTGTAACCTGCCTCAGCTCCCCTCCAGCCTGACTTAGCATACAGCATATTTGAAAGAACACATACATGTAGCATTAATGTAGCCTGCGCTCACTGGCACTTCATGACAACGAGCACCAGGGAAAGAAATGCTGAGGGAAAACCATCTTCGTTTGTTGCTCTGAGACATGGTCTTGCTAAGTAGCCCATGCTGGCCTTAAAACTCACAGATCTTCTTGCCTCAGCCTCCTGAGTGCTGGGATCACAGGTGTTTGCCACTTCACCTGGCTAGCCCACATTCTTCACAGGAATACGGAATGAAATGCTTCAATCAGCCTATCAAAGTCCTACAGTAAAGTAATTGCTGATCTGGGGGATTTTAGTTGATCCCAAAGATTTCAAGTAAGGTTACAGTTCAAAATCTCTCCTCATCAATTGTCACGCTGAAAGATGATGTCAGGACATTATCTCCCAACAGACAATGGTAGAAAGAGAAACTGAGGTGCTGACTCCAACTCACAGGAAGCACACTGTCCCCCACCCCGCCGTCATCTCTTACTGAACTGAATGAACAAGCTCCTTACTTTCACACCCACCTGTGGTTCCATAGCTGAAGCGTGCTTTCCGAGGCGGACAGGTCTGATTCGCGCTCTGAACCTTCCAACAGTTCTTTTTCTACCCTGACAAACCAGTTTAATCTCGTGATCTTTCCAACACCTCAGGCAATCGGGGTGGCCTTCAGGCCTTTCACCCTTCACTCTTTCCTTGGGGGAAGTTCTCTCATAGTCTCCCTCCCTTCCATGTTCCTGCAGTACCTGGCCCTGCTACCCTCACTGTGGGAGACACTCTGCCCACCAGGACAGAGAGGTATTCAGGCAGCACTTCCCACATGGCTGTGGGCAGAAAGCGTCCGCAAACATTTGTTGAGAGAATAAACATGCATAACTTCCTCTACAGGCCATTTTAATCTTACTTTCAGGCACATCTCCTGTGGCCCAGGTTGGGCTTGCTATATTGTCACAGATGAACTTGAACTTCTGATCCTCTAGTCTCTGCCTCTTGAGTGCTAGGATTACAGGCATGCATTGTACTACACTGGTTTAGATGGTGCTGGGGATAAAATCCAGGGCTTAGAGCATGCTTAGCAAGCACTCTACTAACTGAGCTACATTCCCACCCACTAGGCTATGGTTTAAGTGGACCAAAGAGTAAGTGTGTTTGTGTTTCACAATCAGTCAAGTCAACACCTAGGGATTGCCTTCAAATTTCAGCTCTATTAACAGTGACTTTTATGATTTAAGGAACATCTTTCCACCTTACCTGCCTTACCTGTAGTAGGCCTCTGAGGTCTCTTAAGCCTCAGGGAAGTGGTTATAACAGATGAAGTTATGGCCAGAACTGTAGAGACATGCAGACCAGGGTCAAAGTCCCAATCAACCATCATCTGTCTAACAAGCTCCACATTCTTGCAACATATCTGGTTCTGACTCCCAATTTCCTTACTATCTGTAAACACCGTGTAGGTAATGTGGGACCAAGGAGACAGATAGCCACTGGTTATTATAAATATGCTGACTAGGATGCATGATGCTGATACTGCCCTAATCTCACTGTAAAATGGGACTAACTATAACTAACCTTTCTTCACTGGTTCGTTTAGAAAATGGCAGGAAATGTCATGCACGAAGGGCATTTGGGACATTGCTCATGAGGATAAATGTCCAAGAACTGTGGGTATGATCAGCTTCAAGGCACTACATTCTCCAAACTGTATTCTTGCAGCAAACAAACCACCTTCAAAGCCACGAGATGATTTATTGAAAAGCAAGTAACAGAATCCGGGCCAGACCTGGATACAGCCGTAACCTAGATCCCGCGTTCATTTCCATGGCATCGCCCTTCTCACATCAACATCTTGCTACCCTGAATGAACGGGGACCAGAAGGTATCCACATGACTATGGGGGTCTCTGACTGGAGAAGAGGTTGTACTGCGGAGACTTCCTACGGGTGGGGACAGCATTCAGGCTGACCCCCCGTCTTCCGTCCCCCTCCGCCCAGGATGGCAGCTCACTATGCCTCCATTGCCTGCCCCTATTCCACCAGGAGAATCACAACCTGTTCCTTATTTCAACAAGAAGGGGCTCAGGAAGACAACTTTCTGTATCAAGGGAACTAACAAGTGACAAAACAGCCTGAGTGTAGCCATTTTGACTTTGGTCAATGCGGGGGTTAGAGCTGTGGTCAGGTCTAACTCCTGGAGAAGGGTAGGAACAATGTGCTTGGCCTCCCCATGACTGTGGTATCCCAAATGAAGTGCTCAAGGCAAAATGATGAGGTGCAGAAATGAAAGACCGAGTATCCCTAATCTGAAAACCTATAATTTGAAATGTTCAAAAATCCAAAACCTTCTGCCTGCCAATATGATACCATAAGTAGAAAATTCCACACGAGACCTCACATGATGGCTACCGTCAAGACACAGGCATGCCAAAAATGTACAAAAATCACCTTCAGGCTATGTGTATAAGAAATACCAATGAGCAATGGGAGGCAGAGGCAGGCAGATCTCTGAGTTCTAGGCCAGCCAGGGCTATATAGTGAGATCTTATTTAAAAACAAACAAGAAATTCCCATTATGTGTATGCAAATATCCAAAATTTTAAAAAAATCCAAATTATTTCTGTTCTTGAACATTTTGGATAGGAGATATTCAGCCTGTATTAGCCTTTTTGTATATAAACCCATTCTTTTAAAACATCTACATTGGATATGCTTTGTAAGCCAAAAGCCTTAGTTCTAAAAACAGAGCATCCATTTAAGATGCTAATGCTTATCTCACATTCGAGGCTGCTGTGCCTCCCTGGCTAGCAACTCCTTTAATCTTCCAACAGTGCTGGGAGACAGGTGCCATTTGCTAACACCCCCCCCCCTTCCTGCATTTGACAGTTGAGGAAACTAAGGCACATAGGTTCAATTAACTGGCCAAGTCACACAGTAAGTAAATAACAGAGGCAGAATTCTAGCCCAAGTGGTCTGGCCCAGAGCGATTATCCTGTGACTCGCCACATACCCTGCATGCACAGATGTGCACAGACTGCAGGTAGAAGATGGGTTGTGCTGCTGTCAAGGAATAAAATCAGTTTTAGGATATCGTGGAGGAAGAGCCAGTCTACTGGGTGCTTTGTCCTGTGGCTCCCAGTGCATGGAAGGAGCCTCAGAGCTTCTCTTCTATGATTTTCTTTCAATATTCATGTAACCATTTGCTTTGTGCATTGTGCAGGATTCAATAATAACTGGAAGACAACAGCTTATGACCTACTATTTCCACAGAGCTCATGCCCTTGAAATTTAGATACCGCTAATAAGATATCAGAGCTGCTTCATTCTACTAGATGAAGAAATGATGGCCATAAAAAAAGATAGCACACTCAGGCCAAAGCAGAGGAAGGGAAGGCCGAGAAAGTTTTACCATCAGAAACCAACATGTATTATGGTCGAAATTTGTATTGCTCTGTTCTCTACAGTCACTGTAACCCAACTGTTACCTTTCCCGGGTCAGGAAGCACATGTCCTTTGCTAATCCTGATGAGTGACCTCTACATTAGGCCTCATTAATATTGCTCTGTGAAGTATTCAGAAACTAGCCTGTTGGCATGCTGTTGTGTGAC
Source organism: Eospalax fontanierii (assembly GCA_035773235.1). Classification (NCBI taxonomy): domain Eukaryota; kingdom Metazoa; phylum Chordata; class Mammalia; order Rodentia; family Spalacidae; genus Eospalax; species Eospalax fontanierii. Next base: position 46,672,704 of record CM069536.1, on the reverse strand, counting down.
ATCACACTCCACCCTCAGTTTGTTTACGTGGCCTCTGCCTTCACACTTGCCCACATTCATTCAGGTAACATGGTAACGTTGCTCACAGATATATAAAATCTTAACAAATGCCATAGTAGGAAGAAAGGAATTGTGAGTTTTCTGAGCTGAATTCTAGGACTGATGGCCAGAACAATATTTTTAGGTGCAAAGGAAAAGTCCATCTGAATAGACATTTTTCTATGGAACCAAACAAAATTAAAATTATGTCCAAGAGTAGCTGTCAAACAGAAGGGTTCTTTTACAGTGATTATTGGATAGCTATTCAGAACAGGATCAAGGTACGTTTTTCTTTCATCTTAACTTGAGACGGCTCAGAGGGTTCACGACTGAACACGGCTCTCCTTCTAGAACAAATGGTCAAAATGAAGGTGGGCTGGTAATCTATGTATACACCAGTCATTAAGTCTTGCAACATATGATGGAGGCTTAAAATATCAAATGCATAGATATCTGAAACAATTCATATTCAGTCACATGAATTAATTCACCTTTCAGACCTCTTTTCATGCTAAGTAGCATACAGTTAAATTACAAAAGCTCAGCTCAGCATAAGTTAACAAAAGATGCCTACACCAATGTGGACAGCATAACAAAAATTACTACGGAAACCTGAGATGGTCAAAAGTATCTGAATTTGTATTGAAATAAATACTCAAACCCGTGGGCAGCTGTCAGTTGCTAAACACACTGTACCAAGCCTGCCCAAACTGTATCCCTTTAAAGAACTAAAAATCTCCATAGTAAAACAACCAATTACTTCAACGTCTCCAAGTCCTGTTTTGAGGGCAAATACATTTTGGAGCTCCTTGAAGCATTTCCATTTTCCGCACAGCATAAATCGCGTCTCTGCCCTGCTTGTCAGAGAGAGACTGCAGACACCACATGCACGCTGACGCCAGGGAGAGAACCCATCCCCCGATGGCTGAGTGCACACGCTCCACAGCCACCATCTCATCGGTGATTTCCATTGTAACCAAAATGAGCTAGGCAGATAGCAAGACATAGCGAGACAGGAGCCCCTGCCTGGGCCACAGGCACGAGTGACAACTGAAATGGCACTTACTGTTTGTGAGAAAAAATCATTCCTTAGGTTTCCACGGAAGCTCCGGGCTGCACCTGCACCTCCCAGCCAGGCGGCCCCTCCCCCTGCCCAGCGTGCCCTCTTCATTCACTGGCTCAGCATCTTCCAAGTTGCCCTCCCAAGGCTCCTCCATGGGCACCGGCCAGCTTGCAGGCACACAGCAACGCTGGTGGGGAAGGAAGACACCTTCTCCACTCGCTGCAGCTTTTAATCTCAGATTTTCCCCCTTGCAATAAAGAAAACATTCCTCTCCAGCTCGTTCTTCACACACACAGCCTTTGTTCTGACACTGCAGGATTGCAGGGCTGGGGGAAGAAAGTCCCAGTGTTATCTTGGCTCCGTGTTATTTATGAAGAGCTATAAAGCCAGGGAGGAAACATTTAGATTGTCAACACACAGGGGGTGGGGAAGAATTTCTGTTCTCTTAATTTCTCTGTTTCAAGTTTACAAGGAGCAGTGAACTACACCTGCAGCCGGAGCCACCAGGGATGTCTTTCTCCTGTCCTCCTGAAGAAGACCTTCATAGGGAGTTTCTGCCCGTGTTCTTGGACCTGACGATTGGCTGAGGAAGGGCAGAGTTCATTTAATCCATTCCATTGACTGTTGCACAAGGACTCCGCCTTGCAGTACAACTGGACCACAGAGGAGCAGAGGGAGAGATTGAACTTTGTATTGCTAGCGCCTCCTTTCTGGCTGTTCACAACATGGGCACCCGGAAATCCCTTTCTTTCTAGCCTTGGTTTCTCTAGGTGATCTGGAGAGGCCGTTTACCAGACCACTGTTTTCACCAGGCTTGCCTCCATCCTTATTCTGAGACTTGATCTTGGTCCTCTCTTCTGTGTTCCTATGGTCCACCATCTAGTCTGCATCTAGATGCATCTACTGCATCTCTACCTTCGAGGCACAGAAAATGTTCCAGACCATTGAAGAAGGAGTACAGGCTTGGTAATGTTTTCCTGAAACATGGCATCTACTTCTTTCATGCCCACTTGCTGGACTGCTCCTGTAGCTACTGAGCACCAGCTGCTGAGGCTCTGCCTGCAGGCCCTATTTGATGCTACACACCAGGCCGGTTGCTTCTCAACCGATGGCTGCTCTATTCTTGCGGGGTAGTTCCTGATCCCCTGGGAGATATTTCTGGAGGGTGTGGGAACAGCAGGCACCTGTTCCAGAGGTGGAATGGTTGGGTTGGTTGAAAGGCCTGATCCTCTCTATGCCAAACAGCCTCTAAATCCCTCCAGGCAACCTGTGGTAGCCAGAGTAAGTCAACTTCCCTAACAGCATTGTTTGGCCTGCCATAGGAACCTTGAGAAAATACAGATAAAAGGAGAGCTACAAAAAGCTTTATCCCATTCTACAAGGGTTGAAAAACAATCTTAGCCCTGGTTGCCAGGGTAATAACTGTTGAGTTTAAATGACAACATTTTAATTGCTATTATTATAAACTGGATGGGCTTTCACACTGGTGGGTGAAATGTGGAAAACCTATGTATGTTTAATTTCCTTCGGTATCTTTCCATGGACTTGATACTTCTGAAAGCACAAGAAACAGGAAGGGACTAGTCTTTTGGTCACATGCTACTGTCTGGGTTGAAGTCTCTCTTTCATACACTGGCTTGAGGATACCAGGCCTGTTCATGATGCTATCATTGGGGAGACATTAAGGGGACTGGTAACAAGGTTCTTCTTAGAAAATGTAGAGAAGCAAAGAGAAAATTTTTGCTAATAATCTTTGCACAAGGGAGATTGCCAATAAACACCTGCGGTGTGGGGGAGGGGGTGATGGTGTTTCTTTCCGTTTTCATTAGATTATTCACTCATACCACTAGAAAAAGTCTTTAAAAGCAGACCCACCCTGGGGCTGCAAAGACCCAGAGCTTATTAGTCATCCATCTAGCCAATTGATAAGCTCTGGGATCATTGAGAGACCCTGTTAGGAAAAAAAAAAAAAAGGTGGAGAGCTATCTAGGAAAGATACCCAATGCTGATCTCTTGCCTTTGGGTACAGGCACCCCTCTCTCAGAATCTCCACCCTGACCCAGATCTCCTGAAGAGCCTCAGCCAACATGTAAACAAGGCAGATATATAAACAGTCAGAGTGACTGACTGAAGACACAGGGTGACCTGTGGCCACATTTTCTTCTTCATACAACATGGATAACACTTTCATTAACAAAATGGGAAGGGTACTCTGGGAAACTGAGCAGATGGAATTTGAAATTGGTGCAGTTCACCCCCATAATAAATAAATAAATAAATAAATAGATAGATAGATAAATGAATCAGACACTGGTTAGATTATGTGGCAGTCCAAATCTTTCTCTGACTTCAGCTGCACTGAGGAAATGAAATCCAAGAAGGTCCTCTCAGAGCTGTGGTCTCTGCTGACTGATCATGTTTACTTGGCACCTTTTGTATCTAACCTGTTCTGGGTAATCTATCTCCCTGAAGTTTGTACCTAAGCTGTTCTGACGTAGCCCAACTTCCTCCAAGACAGAGTACTGACTTCGCTGACTGGTGGCTCTGAAAAACAACTTCTTGAACTTAGTAGCCCCTCTTGCATTCCGGTTTTGCCACGTCACTTTTTATTATCATTATGTAAGAAACACAAGAAAGAGGAGGAGCTAATAACCATGGTTAACAAAGTTTACTCTTCAAGTAATCTGTCAAATGAGTACAGAAATACATAACTAATACTCCTTGTCACAAAGTCTGACTGAATTCTAGATAATTACAAGCCCAGGGCCTAAGCAATCTCATGTGAAGGAGACTTGGTTTCATCAGCCTTTGTTAAAGTTATTTCAGGAGATGGGCCCTTCAGGCTCTTTGCTTTAAGGATGGAACTTGCTGAACTCAACACTTTATGAGTAGAAAAGACCGTAGTTTGTGGCTAAACCCCCTTCTCCTGCCAACTGCGGGTATCAGAGTCACACTGGATGCCATGGAGGCAGATGTGTGTGGATGGACCTTTGACTGTCCTGATGTCCTGTCATGTGGTATCTCAGGCCTCATGGGTACCCCTGCCAAGAAGGCAGGAAGTAGGGCTTGTGCACAGTTTATCCTCCTGCAAACTAAGGCTCAAGACACTAGAAGACTTAGTTATGGGATTGCTGACTTGCTGAACACTGACTCCCTTCACTCCATTGCTCATTCTCTTCAGTGGTTCTCAAACTGTGTTCCCAGACCAGAGCCAAGGGCAGTACACCGGAGTGCTGGATAGAAACGCAACCTTGGCCCCACCCAGACCTATGGCATCGGCAGTTCTGAAGTGGAACCCCCACAGGATTCTAATGCATGATGAAGCTTGAGAAGCCCTATCTTCATTTAACAATACCTTACAGTGAGTACTAGGTTTCAAAAGAATCTTAATACACTACTCTAGGCAGTCAGGGTCTCACAGGAGCCAGGTGTGCTCTAAGTAGTCCGTGCAGTCTGGAACGAACAGACTTTGGCTCTTGTTCTGTCCTGAGCAGAATTTCAACCTTGACTTACTTCCCTTCTCTGCAGTTTCCTGAATCTCTGGAAATGAGGGCTCAGGCTAACCTTGCGGTACTGTTCTAAGAGGTGAAACAATAGCTGTGAAGACTCAGCGGTGAAAAGGAAACCACACTGTTTCCCCTCCCCAGAGGTGCCTAGTGCCTGAAATGACCAGAAAAGGAAGCATCTTTAAGAAAGCTGTTGTCATGTTGGATTGATTATGTTGAAATTTGTTGAGAATAAACTAAAAATAACAGACTTTTTGTTTTTCTTTTCTTTCTTTAAAAAAAAAAAAAGTCAGTGAATGAAACCTCATTTAGTGAGGTTTTAGATTTCTGACCATCAAGTTAAACCTTAAAGTTAAAGGTTTAGGGTAAAGATCTCAATGTGAAGCTTGGTATAGTGGAATGTGCCTTTAATCCCAGCCCAGACAAGTGAATCTCTGTGTGACTGAGGCCACCACCGTCTATATAGAGAGTTCCAGGCCAGCTGTGGCTACAGGGAACCGCTGTCTCAAACAAAACAAAATGAAACAAAAACAACTCCCCCTAAACAAAAAAAATCTCATGATGTTCTTCCAACTAGAAGGGTCTAAGATGACAGGCAGGTGACAACTACTCAAGCTGAGATCCTAGTTGCACCATGAGCTGGTTCTATTAGTATGGGCAAGTTACTTAAGGTCTCAGTTTCCTTTTCTGTAAAATGGGATAATAGTATTAATCTTTCAGAATGACATTAAAAGTGAGGACTAATGAAATGACCTCACTGGTTAAGAGAGTACGCCACCATGACTTGAGTTCTATCCCTGGGACCCACATGATGGAAGGAGAGAATGGATTTAACAGGTTGTCCTCTAACTTCCACACATGTGCGCTAGCACTCACGTGTCCCTTCCCCCGTGAATAAATAAGTGTAATAAAAAGATTAAGTGACATCATACATAAAAAGCATATTGTTAAGAATTCAGCTGGCAGTCAGGATATTTTCTGTTACTGCCAATTGCTATTTCCAAGATGACTGATAAAATTTCTGCAGCTGTTTTATCTCTTTTCCACTAAGGAACTGGCCAAAGGAGGGAAAGAAGAAAGCAAACGTCCTAGACGCAAAGTGAGGTAACGCGGATAACGCAACGCCACTCCATTCCTTAGGATGCCCATGGGCAGGGACGATGTCATCATGCCCTTGATTATGTCAGGTACCCAAGATGACTTGGGACATGATGATGATAATAGCAAAGACAATTTCCCTGTCAGAGACGCTGTTATTCTAACACATCCCAATACTCATTCGACAACACAGGGAGACATGTTCTCAGCCCCAGGAATCCTTTTTTTAAAGTTATTAAATGAATTAATTTGTGTTTATGTGATGTTTGTGTGGGTGCCCAGAGGAAGCTAGAAAGTGTCAGAGTCTTCGGACCTGCAGTGTCAGGTGGTTGTAAGCTGCCTGACATGGGTGCCGGGAACTGAACGCAGTTCCTCTGCAAAGCAGTGTTACTTTTGACTGCTGAGCCATCTCTTTAGCCCCTATTCATTTTGTGTGTGTTTATGATATTATGAGTTCAGGTGAACATGTGCCACACTGCTGAGGTCAGAGGACAAATTTATGAAGTCAGTTCTCTCCTTCTGCTTTTGCATGGGTTCTGGGGATTGAACTCTCGTTATTAGACTTGCACCGATGCTTTAACCCACTGGGCCATCTCATCTGCCCAGGCATGCAATGTAAGATAATCAAATCTCTGGTCTCACGGAGGAAGGACCTCTCTTTACCAGACACAACCAAGGGAATTGTCTTCCACTTCACAATGACACAATGCAACAACTAGTCCATAAATGCTGTCTTCTACATGCTTTGCCGATCCTACGCCAAGTGAATAACACACGTCATTCATCTACCATTCATCTACGCAGGGCACAGCAGCCTCTGATGGGCTGTTGGGCACATCTGACACGTGTAGAAACTGAGGCACACCCTCAAGCTTCCATAGTGAATGAATAGTAAATTCAGGAGTGACTCAAAACTCAAGCCTTACTTAGGTATCACCCTGTTTCTGAATGTTTCTTTTTCAGCTAGTTGTAGAGAGAAGTTGAACTCAGCACAGTCTAGCCAAACCCTCTGGATCTTGGCTTTTAGGAACCTTGCCACCACTAGAAAACCAAGGAGGACAGAGACTTTATTTAGGAGGTCAAATCTTTGGCTAACATTTAAAGCCCAAATCTACGCTTCTGGCTTCACCGCTTACACTTGAGCTAATGAGGTTTCTTGCTCCTTCCTGGGTGGTTTCTAGCTGCTCCCCTCTAGGCCTGTTTGCTTACAAGGTCTCTCCCACTGCCCAAGGGGTCACCAAGAGTCCCAAACTTTCATGCAGGACCTCTGGGATGGCACCAATTCCCAATCCCCTCCATCCTCACTCTCGGGATGATGGGATCTCGATTCTCTATCCGTTGGCTCTACGGTGGCTCAGACACCCACTTCCACTAATATAAACTGACTTACTTCCTGTCTGTAATGCTCATACCACTCAGCTGGCACCTCTGCTGACAGCATCATGTCCACTCATGGTTTCTAGCGATCAGTGAAGCAGAGGATATGCCTGTTCTCACCTCCCCAAATCTTCATGCTCCTTCCATGTTCACCCCCAAATTCTAAATCATATACACATTCAACGGCACACAGTCATTTGAAATGCATGCCGGGCTAGTGGAAGACTGTTGAATAAGAGGTCCCAAGGTACACATCTCTGCATGCTAGGCTGCAATTAAAATAAAAAAAAACAAATTCTGTTGGAGTCTTGACTTTCTAGAGAGAATCTGAAAACAAGGGGCATCACCCCTGTTCAGTGGTGGGAGATAATACTGCCAGCTCTATTTCTGACAAAACTGCACCGGAGAACAGAGCTTTGGTTCGTGATCATATTTGAGGAAAATATGCTGACCAATTGCACTTTTCAATGGCAACATGCCCATCAAAGACCTGGCATGCTTACAGAGGACCCTGGCCCTGGGCTCCCCTGTGGGGGCAGTCAAGGACCCCCAGTTCAGTGGTTGCCACACTGAGTGAGGCAGAGCAGGCAGGCATAATTCCACATGTGACATATCAGTGCTAACACTGAATGAGAGTTTCTAAATGATACCTCCTTGAGATTCTCTTTTCAAACCAACTTTCCAACTCTAATTTAAAACCAATTTACTGCACATGATGGCAAGTGCGTACAGCCCTGGCTACTCCAGAAGCTGAGAGATTGGTTGGAGGCCAGCCTGGCCAATGTTGCCAGACCCCATTCTCAATGACAGCACCAACACCAGCAGAAGCAGTTGTAGCAAAAAAAAACAAAAACAAAAACAAAAAAACCCTCTTAATAGAGTAATTATTTAGCATGTGTGTGAGGTTCTGAGTTTAATCCTCAGCACCACAAACCAAACAACACACACACACACACATGCACACACACAATCTAATTCATGTGAAATTTTATTAAAATAGCATTTTCCTTTATCGTTGAGATCATAATTTTTACTCATTGCCCCTAAAATAATTATTTTTACTCATTGCCCCCAAACTTTAATCAGTACATGCATAAGCCTGCCAGGTTACCAGAGGAAGACGGAACTCACTTTAGCTCTGTGAAGAAGTGACCGGGACTAAGTAGAATTTTTAGGTCATTTCTTACCTTGATCCAATGACATCAAAAAGATGCTGCCAGCGATCGTTGATTTTGCCGAGCTTGTCGTCAATCTCGGCGGCCCTGGTCTTGCTGCTGGCCTTGATCAGCTGGTGGCCCACCTGCTTCAACTGCAGTTTGGTGTCACTGAACATGTTTATTTCTTCCATGCAGTCCTGACAGACACGGGAGCACAAGGCCTGAATTATTACCCAAACTCCTTCCTTCTCCAGCTATAGACAGTTCTTTCTCCTTTACTTTTTTTTTTGGGGGGGGGGATTGTTGTTTTTCTTTTCTTTTCAGGGGCTGTAGAGTGAGCTGATATTGAACCCTAGGCAATACTCCTGCCTCAGCCTCCTAGTGATGATACAGGCATATGCCACAGCTGCTGGTATAGCTACTTTCCTTTTCTTTATCCTTGCTGTACCGAGAAGTGAACTCAGGGCTTCATACACGCAAGCAAGAATGCTACCCACGAGGCTATACTCCAGTTTCATTAGGTAGTTTCTTAATGAAACAGCCCCTCTGTTTCCCCTCACAGATGTCTTCTCATCTAACCTAGGAGCCAAGAATAAATGGACACGACTGACTCAGTCAGATGTCAAAGTTTCCTCAGGTCCAACGGAGGGTTGTTTCCAGTGACTGTAGTACCTTTCCTGTGGGCTCAGTGACTGTTTCCATCATGAGCTTCATTGCAACTGGACTCTCCTGTGACCCACAGTAACTAGAGAAACCATCATTGGCTAGTATTGAGGGAAAGCAGCCCTCCTCAGCACTCAGACCCACTGTGACAGGCTCACACCTCTCATCTTTTCCAACTCTTCCTTTAGAAGGGCTGGGAATAGGGTGAGGAGTCTCCGAAATGTCTAAATTGCCATTGGAAATATCTGTATGTGACATTACAGCTCCGTGGGGCCGGCAGAAGCCCAACAGCACCGAACTGGACACCCCACTCACCTTCTGTAACTTTTCGATCATTTCTTCAATACTAATGTCTGCCGTCTGTAAAACTTTGTTTTCCATCTGCACCAGCCATGCACACAATTCTTTATTTTTTTCATTGAACACGACCCATGAATTGAGTCTGTCTTCGATCTCTTGCTTGCGGACAGCCACCTGGGTAGAAAATGCATTTGGCAGCTGAGGAGAGCAGTGAAGATCCCTCCCCACAAAAAGTGAGTGTGAATTTCATTCATTTTCTATCAATGTCTCTATCTTAAATCTGTTTCTTCCTCTTAAAACCTAAGACTCGACATCAACAAGTTTTTTTACATTTTTGATAAGTGCCATAAAACCTAAGAAAACACTGAACTCAGCTGAATGGAGTTTTATACTTTATGTAGCTATCTTGATCAGTCCATACTAAAAATCAGAAATAAGAAGTTACATAAATGTAGAAGTATCACCCAACTTTCTTGTATTCCTCGTTCTTTCAATATAATATGTTCACTGACTGCTTATGACATGCTAACTTAGAACTCCATGACCCAAAACATTTTTCTTCAAAAATTGGTAAAGTCTTTGTGTTTATATAAGGCCAATGTTCTGCCTACTTAATTTAAAAAGTATAATACAGATCATGACATTAAAAAAGCAACTGTTTGTAATGCAAATAGACCAGAAAATGTAAAAGTCATATAAACGTTTGCATATTTAAACAAAGCAAAATAAAACCGAAAACAATGTGTTTAATCTCACGTTACTGTTACACACTGTAGCTTTTGTCAGAAACCATGTCAGTCACCAAAAAACTGGTCTTGCAGCAAGCAGGCTGACCCCTAAACACCCAGTGCCTCATCATGTACAAGAAATTCCTAAGTGAATGTCAGCCAAGGATCTGCCTTCTTAGAGGGTTACAATTCTTCACTTAGAGAAATTTTACACTTAGATAATATAAATCAGTCTCACTAAATGTACAAGTATTCTCAGGTTTTAGAAATCTTTAAACTCTTAAGAGCTAATGGGAGGGTAGCCACAAGTTTTTTTGGTAGTTCCCGCACCCAGCTTTATAGAAAGTGAAAAGAAGGTTGAACTCCAAGTGATTTTCTCACAATGTACAAAACGACCTCTGCTCTTCTCAGAGTGAAGTAAAAATACCACACGGCTCAGTATCTTGTGTGGCTGAATGTGTTTAAAAGGCCTGAAAATCTATGCCTAGAAAAACAAGCATTTTGCTTCCATTTCTCTGGCATCTATTTATCTCAGCGTTGGAAACCCCTGGTATTCTGTGCTGAGATGGGGTCCACAATTGTAACAATTAGGACCATCTGGAGCACAGTCTTTTGACTCTTTCTAACTTTCAGAATACTTTTCACAGATTCTGAGCATTTTCTTTTCATAAAAACATAACAGAATATTTTAAAAGACTTAAACTTTGAGTATCTTGTGATTATTAAATACTAAAATCAAGTTTTTAATAAAAGTGTTTCGAATTTTAAGATATATTCAGAGAGTCTCGTAAGAGACACTTTTAAAATGTCAAAATTCATTCACACAAAATGAGATTAAGGAATTAATTTTCCCTGATAACTATGTATTCTTACCACAAGGATCTTTAAGACTAATTGAAGCCTTTAATTCCATCTCCATCCTGTCTCCAACTTGAACTGCTTAATGCTCTAGACACAATCCCATTCTTTGCAATTACAAGTGATCGCCAAGATCCCAGGACTACAGTCTGCTGCTTCTTTCAAAGTTCAAAAAATCAACCCCTTGAACTAATAATCCGATCACACAGGAAGCCTAGTTTTCAGATAAATGTGCCCATGCCCGCTGGCACCAAGGCCTGGCTGTTCTGCTCAGGAGAGATACACAGAAGGGTCAAAGAGATCTCTAATATGCTGATTAGCAGTTGTCATTTAAGCAAGTCCCCAAGCAAAATCCTGCACATTGCCTGACCTTTGGGGCTTGTGTCCCAGTTTAAGGTGAACTTGAAAAAAAAACTCATTGGAAGAGTACAAAGTTTCGCAGTGAGTGCTGTTGAAACAAAGAGGTCAACTCTGTTGAAAGGGGTTGCTGCCTCCTAAAGAACGGGGGACCAGGAGGTCTTGGTACAAAGGGCCTGTACTTCAAAACCCAGATCCTTTGCACTTTGCCTTGGGGACATTTCAATCCACTCCCAAGCCACACAGTGGCGTGTGCAGCTGACTGACTTACTCTCAGGCAGAGGTCCTCCCATTGTCTGTGCAAATGCTCAATCTGTTCCTGCAGAACCATCATGTCCTCCGCCAAGATGTGCCGGCTTAAGTCGGCCTTCATAGTTTGAAGTTCTTTTAAGTTCTGCGTCCAGTTAGCCAGAGACTTTTCTAGTTCCTGCATTTAAACACAAGAAGAGGGGAAAGGGCCTCGACTCCAGGCGCTGTTGTTTCCAAACCTGTAGGCTAATCCTTTGATTAGGCTCTGGGGGAGGGGAGGTTGGGAAGGGGAGGGACCTTTGGAATGAGAAACAGGCGCAGTCAGGCCTGGCCTGTTCCCAGCACCTTTCTCTCAAAGGGACAGCCTTTGCGCCTTGTCATTTCCATTCCCTCCAGCAGCTCCGATTTTCAGAAAGTTATTTCATTTGAAAGTCACATAGGTCTTTACCTGTATTTAGAAGACAGCATATCTAGAGGCTAAGAAAAATAATTTTAGACACATACTTTAAATCCAGGAGCTGTGTAAGAGGTCGGTGAGAGAAATTACAGAAATACTTCAGGAGTGCGCTCCTGCCACGGTGACCATTTTATAATGGCAACTTCTGTTCAAAGGGAGTCATTTTTAACTTTCTAAACAAATGAGTATAATGGAAGGAAAAAGATTGCTTGCTAATAACCGGCAGAGATTAATTAGTAGGTAATTTCTTCTGGCCATGGAAATTATCTTTCTTTCATTCATTCATTCATTCATTCATTCATTCACAGGAGATCCAACCCAGGGCCTCACACAGGCTAAGCAAACACTCTACCACTGAGCTACACCCCTAGGTCCAACAAATCTTTAAAATGAAGTTGTTGGTTTTTTTTTCAATTGAAAAGACTTTTGAGTCTTTGAGTTGTAGCATTTAATCAAGGAAAAATCCTTTCATTGGGACCTGGAGAGATGGTTCAGCATCTAAGAGCACTGGCTGCTCTTGCAGAGGACCCAAGTTCGGTTCCCAGTACCCACATGACAGCTCACAACCAACTGTAACTCCAGTGCCAGGGGGATCTCATGCCCTCTTTTGACCTTTGCTGGTACTGCATGACACAGGTGTACTTATATACATGTAGGCAATACACTTATAAACATAAAATAAATAATAAATAAAATTTAAAAAGCCTTTAACAGAAAATTCATTTCACTAAAAAGGAGATAAAAGGAAGGAGCCCAAACACTCCAGGGCCCTTCAGGTTTTACTTGTGCTTATCAGTTGTCCTCGTGGGTCTCTTCCCTTCAGCTGAAATCTGAAGAAGATATTATGTCATTTACACCAGAGAAAGAAGTGTACAATAAAATGCACTAATTCTACTTGATTGTTTTTTCAGAGTTCTCAAAGCTAACAAGAACTTATCCTTTCATAGACTGGCCCAGAGAAATCATTTAAAATATTGGACATAAAGTAAGAAATAGGGATGGAGAGATGGCTCAGTAGTTAAGGGTGCTTACTGCTCTTGTAGAGGACCTAGGTTCGATTCCCAGCACCCACATGGCAGTTTCAGTCAGCTATAACTCCAGTTCCAAGAGAGCTGACATCCTCTTCTGGTCTCTGTGGGCATTGCACACATGTGGTATACTTACATACATACAAGAAAAACACTCATACACATGAATTAAATAAATTTTTTAAAGAAAGAAATGACAGCTCTATCAGAAAACTTGACTGAATTTCTGTTATTGAGTTAGAGCCACGAGTCCAGTACAGTGGCTGGATTCTGTGGCCAAACAAAGCTTGGAAGGCTACCTGCCATGCAGGGGCAAACCCACAGACCCAGGCAGCCTACTCACTAACTTTCGTGCTCAGGAGGCATGAGTATTTTTGATCCAGAGCCAGGCTTCAATAGACACCTGTGATACCTACAACCAAAAAGTGTAGTTTTGAATATGGACATTTTCTGACGTTTGCGTATACTCTGGCTTCTCTTCAGATCCTAAATCTCTCACCTTTTATCATGACTCGTGTATTTGTGAATGTGCATGTCTATATGTGTAGGTGCACCTGCACATGCGTGTGCGTGCAGGTGGAGACCAGGGGAGAACTTCAAGTATGTGTTCTCAGGAGCACTTTGGTTTTTGAGGAAGGGCTTTTCACTGTCCTGTCTCACCAATTAGGACAGGCTGGCTGGCCGGTGAGTCCCAGGGACCCACCAACTCCCTTCACCTTCTCAGACTGGGATTACAAGTGTGAGCCACCACATCTGGCTTTCTTACATGGGTTCTGGGGACTGAATTCTGGTCTTCATGCTTGCGGGGAAAGCATTTTACTGACTGGATTATATCCCCAACCCCTTCTTTGATTTTTAGATAAATATTGCCAAAACGTGTCCTCAAAGGAATGACATTACCTTTTTTTAAAATCATTTATTTTTAGGTGTATGAATGTTATGTGTGCACACATGGAAGTGCAACTGTGTCATGCAAAGCCCACAGAAGACAAAAGAGGATGTCATATTCCCTGGAACTGGAGTTGTGGATGGTTGTTAGCTGTCATGTGGGTGCTGGGATTTGAACCCAGGTCTTCTGCAAGGACAGCTAGTACTCTTAACCACTGAGCTGTCTCTCCCCTCCAGCCCCCATCTGTATGCTTTTTGGTGTTGAGTTTTATATATTTGGGTGGCAGGCTGGATATGTGGAATGATAGTATTCTTTAAATCTGTATGTAAATTATTAACTAGAATGCCTCCAGTACTTTTCATAAAACAGTTATTAATCTCTATTGAGACCATGACAGCTCAGGTACAATGGTAATTCATTAGGTGACTCTTCTCAGTCATAAGACAAGATTGGGACCTCTGCTTTCTGTTGTTATTACTGTTTTGTTTTGTGGCTGGTGATTTGAGCCCTGACCTTGCACATGTTAGGTAAGTGCTGTAACACTGAGCTTTATCTTTAGCCTGGACCTCTGTTTTATGATCTCGTTGTCAGTCTTTGTCCTTTCTCTCTACAACACACACACACACACACACACACACACACACACACACACACACACACACACACACACAAACACACAGTAGCTATTTGATTAGCATGTGTTACTCTAGCAGACCGTACTGTCCGTATGGCAGAGATCCTAACACTGTCTGTGAATGCACTATCTAGCGCCGGTCACATGCCTGCTGCATACTGAATCCTCGAGATACAAATGTATGAATGAAAAGAAAGGAGAGCAGTTAGTGTGTATTTTTTTGTTTATTTATTTGGTTTTTCAGTACTGGGGACTGAACTCAGAGTTTTATGCACGTTGAGCAAATACTTTACTGCTGAGCTCTATTCCCAACCTAAGAGCTTTATTTATTTAGTTTTGGGGTAGAGAACAGGGTCCTGCTATGTAGTTCTGACTGGCTTAGTACCTCAGCCTGGACTTGATTTTGCTGTAGTTCTCCTGCCTCAGTCTCCTGAGCTGGTATTAGAAGGTGTGAGATACCATATAGCTAAGAACTTTAAATATTCATAATGTTAGGTGAAAAAAAACAAAACAAAGGATCAAACAATATACAGGGAGGTCTACTGTAGCAGTTTACTACAGTTGATGATCACATTTAGTGTGCCAAAAACCATGGCTTAGATCTGGGTGCGTACCTTAGGGGAAGGTAGAGCACATGCACCAGGTTCTTGAGTCCATCCCTCTGAAAAACCAATCAACCAACCAACAAAAGAATGCTTCTGTTTTTAAATTGCAAAAAATGCCTGTAAGCTTCCAAGTATCCCTAAAAATTGTGATATAAGACTTCAAATTGCTTGCACACTGGAAGGCTTTGACTGGCTTCCCCACAACAGCAGGAGAAGCATAAACCTTTGCCTGTGGTATCAGTTCACAGTAAGATTGTCAAGTTCCACAACTCTGCATTCCTATTTGGGTAAAAAGTGAACAAAAGGGGCTACACAGAGATGGCTCAGTTGGTAAGGTGCTTGCTGGGCAAGTATGAAGACCCAAGTTCTATACCCAGCACCCATGTGTGAAAGTCAGGTATGGTTCTGAATGCCTCTCATTACGACACCAAGGAGGTATAGACAGGAGTATCTGGGACTCACAGGCCAGCCGGCCTAGCTGAATCAGTGAGCTCCAGGTTCAGTGAGAGACTGCTCAAAAAACAAAAAATAAATGGAAGTGAAGAACCACTGAGTTAGACACTCATCAACTCCTGGTTTCCACATGCACACATATGTGTATACAGGCATCTGCACACATTCATGAACACACATAAATGGACATGTACACACACATGCACAAAAAGGAACAAAAGATGAATACACACATTTACATATGCTTGTAATGAACGGATCACCTGTGGAAGCACATGGGCGAAACCAGTAACATCCTTTGTGGAAAGGAGCGGATGGGAGAAACATTTTCATATACACCTTGGAACAAACCTACTGAATTCCAAACCATATGACAATAATTCAAAACTTATTTAAAAATTAAAACCAGGCAGGGCGTAGAATCCCAGCACCCAGGAGTCAGAGGCAGGTGGATCATTGTGAGACAGAGGCCAGCCTGGTCTACATAGTGAGTTCCAGGCTGGCCGGGGCTATAGGGAGACCCTGTCTCAAAATATATATTATATATATATATATATATATGTAGATCTCTGTGAATTAGCATGGTCTATATAGTGAGTTCCACACCAGCCAGGCTACATAGAGATTCTGTCTAAACAAAACAAAACAAAACAACCCCCCCAAAAACCAAAACCGTTCCAGTGAGTCAATCTGTCACCAAGACTCCGATGTCAACTGTAGCAATTTTTGTAATAGTTACAGTTAGAATATAGGAAAACTCTAAATCTAGAAAAGTTACATAGCAGTTGATGATCCCTTATCCAAAATGCTTGGAGTTAGATGTTTCATATTTCAGAGCTTTTTGGAGTTTGGATTTTTGAAAGTAGGGATGCTCAGTGTGTGTGTGTGTGTGTGTGTGTGTGTGTGTGTGTGTGTGTGTGTGTGCGTGTGTGTGTGTGTGTGTGGTGTTTGTATGTCTTATTCCCTACACCAGTGTGGCTGTAATAAGGATGCAGTTTTAGGAGGAAAGTACGGCTAGACTGGCTGAATGGCTAAGAAGCCTCCCCTAGGTGAGTTGGGATGATCCTAACTGTCCTAGACAGGCTTCAGGTTACTTGGGATCATTCAGAAATACAGTCCTAGGTTGAATGAATTCAAATCTTTCCCCCTCTGATTCTTTCCACCGATAAATGGGATGCCAAGCCTATGTATGCTGCAAACATTCTGCTGGAAACTGAGTGTGACTCTTGGGAAAATGACCCTCTTAGAGGGTTTACATTTCACACGTTGCACAGCTTTCTAGACTTCATGGGAGGAAATGCCTACGTAGCGACAGAGAATAACACTGAATTTGCTCATTTGTTATTGACATCTTGGTCTAAACTTACCGGAGAGAAAGCTTAGCAAACTATGGCTAGATCGGGAATCTTCTTAACTTAAAAAATAAAGGTCTTGGCTAATCCTGGTGCTCTATAATAATAATCACATTATTCTAGAGACGGTGGAGGCAGGGCAGAAAAACAGTGTAAGAATTTAAAAAAAAAAAAACAAAACAAAAAAGAATCTCAGTATTCATAGGCTCTACCCTCAGCTCAGAAAAAAGACCTATGAAATGTCAAAGGACAGTCATTCGAATTTTGGGGAGCAGGTAGGAGTGAGACAAAGATTTGTCACAATGTACCACAGGAATTAGGATTATTTAGTTTTTCTTTTTCTTTCTTTTTTGGCCATATATAACACATCTACGTATAGATATCTACATATATATTTACACACACACACATATATATGAGTGTTTTGCCTGCATGAATGTAAGTGCACCCATGACATATACTGCCTGCAGATGCTAGAAGAGGGTGTTGGATTCCCTGAAACTGGAGTTTCAGAAGGCTGTTAGCTTCTGTGAGTGCTGGGAACCAAACCTGGGTCCTATGCAAGAGCAGTCATTGCTTGTAACCACTGAGTCACCTCTCTAGTCCCTTGTTTTTTGGCTTTTTGTAGCAGGATCTCATGCAGCCCAGCCTGACCTTAAACTCTATGCAGCTGAGGTTGGCCTTGAACTCCTGATCCTCCTGCCCCCACAAATATTGGGATTTGCAGGTGTGTGCTACTATGCCTACTTTGATAATAGAACTAAAGAAACAGATCCATGAAGCAGAGTACAGGTCGAAGGAACAAATTCTGTACATATAAAATTTTGGTATTTCACACAGGCCAATTAAACAAATAGGTACCAGGATAGAAATTGGTTATCTATGTGGATAAAAGTAAAAAATGGGCTTTCACTTAAAGCATATGCAAAGATCAATTCCTGAAAAAAAATAAAAAAGTGGATTTAATCAATTTTATTCTGTGTGTATGAGTGTATTGTCTGCATGTATACAAGTGCACCCGTGTCATGCAGTGCCGTCAGAGGTCAGAAGAGGGTCCTGGATCCCCAGAACCATCATGTGGAGGCTGGGAATGGAACTCAGGTCCTCTGCAAAAGTAGCCAGTGCTCTTAACCACTGAGCCATCTCTCCATCCCCAAATGTGAATTTAAGAAGCAAAGCTTGAAAACTTTCAGAAGGAGATATAAAAGTGTACTCTATGAGTTAAATATGGTTAGATTTCACAAGGAAGAAGAGAGCATAAATCATATTGGATCACCTATAATAAAGCAACAGAATTGCCTAGATTTCTAGCACTGGGAGGTGGAGACAGGAAGATAAAAAATTCAATACCAGCCTGGGCCAGGGGTACATAGTAAAATTCTGTTGTAAAATAACACCACAAACAAATACCCCCCACTCAAAACAAAACAAAACCCTACAAAATCTTTTGCACACCCAGTGACACGAAAAAAAGGTAGAAAAACAGCTGTCCAACAGGAGCAGACATTTGTAAGATGTACTCAACAGAGAAGTTGTCTTTAGAATAAATAACTTATCCAAATAAAGACCACGAGCAGCCCAACACAAAGTCAGTGAAAATCTCCACAGGCAGTTCACAAAAGAGCAGGTTCAAGGGGAAAGTAGACAGGGATGCTCAGCTGACAAACACCAGATACACCATCTCACACCTCAGACTAGCTGAAAAATATCTCACAATGGCAAGTACTACAGAAGGATGAACAAACTGTATCCATGTGGTGCATACTAACAGCAGTGAGAAGGAATAAAATTAATATAATTAATAAAGTAATTAATTTTGAGATGGGGTCTCACCTATCTCAGGCTGGTCTAGAACTTGCTAATGACCTTGAACTTCTTTTAAAAAATTATTCTTTATTTTATGTATATGGGTGTATTGCCTACATGTATGTAAGTGCACCATGTACATGCAGTGCCCATGGAGACCAGAACAGTGAGTCAGATCCCCTAAAATTGGAATTACAGATGGTTGCTAGCTGCCATGTGGGCAATGGGAACCAAACCCAGGTCCTCTGCAAGAGCAGCCAGTGCTCTTAATCACTGAGCCATTTCTCCAGTCCTGACTTTGAACTCCTTCTAGCCTGCCTCCCAAAAGCTGGGACTGATTATAAGAAGGTGCTATCATGCCCAGCCTTTATGTTCTTTATTATGCCTTTAAGTTCATTAGAAAATTTTCATGACAAAGGAAAGGATATTCAGGAAGGGGGATGCTACATTCTGACATAGCTTCCTTCCAGTTTAAGACGATTCATTTCTTTTTTTGTTCGTTTAAAATTCAATCCCTAAAGTCACTAAAGGATGAAAAAAATGTAAAAGACCATTCCAATAGGCTCTCAAAAATCTCTTACATACCAAACCTTCAGAGAAAAAAGAGACACAGGTAGTTCCTGACCTGGGAGTTCACTGGTCCTAATTCCTATCTGCAACTCTGCCTTGTCTTCTGCTAAGATCTTCCGATATTCAGAAAGTTTGGCAGTTAGACAGAACATATTTTGGAAGGTTTTATTTAAATGTTTTATACTTAAAACAAAAACCTCAACTCTACTGGACTTCATTGTACTTCACTCTCATTCCAAAGACAAGGTTATTTGGTAAGGGAACAAACATTTTAACGTCATCCCAGGGCCTCAGAGACGGCTCAACGGGTAAAAGCACTCGCTATACAAGCCTGATGACCTGAGTTCAGATCCCCAGAACTCACGTAAAAGCCGACATAGTGGCACATGTCTGCAATCCCAGCATTCCTATTGTGAGATGGTGAGGTGGTGAGACAGGGGACTGTCTCCAGGAGCTCCAGAGTCGCTAGATTGGGGCACTCGGCATAGATAAACAAGTGAGGCCCTGGCTCAAACAGAGTGAAAGGCCAGGCCAGACACCTGAGGTTATCCTCTGACCTCCATATCATACACAGATGCACATACACATGGCACACATACACACACACACACTCACACACACATCAATTTAAAAAAATAATCTCAGAGGCCAGATCTTCTATTATAAAGAAGAAATAGATAGAAAGAAGAACCGAAGGAAAAATGTACCAGAAGCCTAAGAAGTGCAGTTTTGCAAGCGTCTCTCGTCTTTCCACAAGAGCCGAACAAAGCACTGATTCTAAAATCTTAAGAGACCAGGCAGCAGGATGTGATGTGATGTTAGACAGAAGGTAGGGAAAATTTTTCTAATTGACAAGAAAACTCAGGTTGTACGTTGAAATGTGGCGAGCACACTTTGTAAGCACGAGGAGGGCAGCCGTGACGACCTTGCCCACTGGTTCAGACTTTGGTACCTTTATTAGCTCCTTTTCCTTGTGGAGGTCCTCGTGAAGCTCGGGAAGTGGCTCTTTGCTTTGTGCTTTCAGAACCTGCAGCCTGCTTTTCAGCTCTTTGATTTTCTTTTCACACCGGTCCCAGGTCTGTTTGAAAACAGTATTAAAGTTGGTAAGTATGTGGCTCTCAAGAGTGAACTGTAGAAATAGACCAGCTCATTTAAGCCACACAGTCTTTCTTTAAGGTATTTGAGTAAGTCACACCGAAATTCGTTCCTTGTCTCATGCTGAGTGATCTTAAGAAACATAAGAGACATCAATATGACTCGAGTCTCATTTCAATTACTGGGTTGGCCTGGTTCAGAACTATAGTTTCCTCTCTGTCTCCGTCTTTCTAATCCCTGGTTTCTGTTTTGGATAAGTTCATATCTAACAGGCTAGGGACTAACTTTTAGCACCTATGTTTTAGGTGTGTACCATAACAGCAGTCAGGCAAAGGACACAGTCATTTTTCCCCATTGTCATCTTTTCCACGTCACCCCCTTAGGCCCTCTGGATGCCTGGCTTTTGCAACTCTTTCACAGTGCACCTTCCCACTATCTGCTTAAAAGGCTTTGTAGCCAGGCTTGGTGGCACATGCCTTCCAGCACTTGGGAGGCAGAGGCAGGTGGATCTCCATGAGGCAGGTGGATCTCATGGAGATCGAGGCTAGCTTGGTCTACATAGTGAGTTCCAGGCCAGCTGGGGTTAAAGAGAGACCCTGGTTCAAACAAAACTAAATAAAACCCCAATAACAACAACAACAACAACAACAACAACAACAAAATGCTTTGTGATTTGCAAACTTTACCAACTTGTTGTAATCGGAAAAACCTTAGGACACAGAGTAAGTACAGGCACATTTAAAATGAAAATATGGAAGCTCTCAACTGGCTCATAGAAGCTCTTTCTTTAAATCTTACATTATTGAGCAAATAGGTACTTGCATTTTCAAGTTTTTGGTGTTTAGGTTTAATTCATTAGGGTAAGTTTTTATTTCGGAGGTTACTAAAAGTATATAAACATACGATAAGAATTCACTCTATTACTTAGTATTGATACGTAAGCATTTTGGGGGCGGCGTAGTCTAGGGCGACACCTTATATAAGAAAAGCCTCAGAACATCTGTATAGAACTCAGCTAAGGAGGAAGCAAAGAGAGAAGGGATGGTTCTGGGTCTCGGCCTCTTCTACCCTGATGTTTATTCACCCTGTACTTTACTAACAGGGCTGATGCTCAGCAGGGTTCATGGATTCCACACAGTCTATATTCCAAATAAGACTCACTTTATTAAAGGACAGGTGCTCATGCCAATTTAGCACAAAATCATTCTTAATTCAGAAAAATTTCTCTGAATAGTTTGGCTGTTACTGGTACATATAGCAGACCAGAGGGTGTTAGTAAACTTAGCAAAAGAGTAAGACCGTAAAGCAGATAGTTTAATACTCAGAAGACAAAGCAAAACATAAAAACTGTATTGAATTCTGAGAGCATTGTAGCATTGAGTTATAAGTTAAAAACAGGTCAGCCTTGAGAACTGGATATTCTGGAAAACAAAGCAAAACAAAACAGAACCCCCAAATAATGGCTTTTTTCCCTAATGACTCAAAACTTTTTTTTTTTTTTCTTTTTTTCTCCCCTGAGACAGAGTCTCACTCTATAGCCCTGGTTTGTCTGAAACTCACTATATAGACCAGGCTGGCCTCAGACTCACAGAAATCTGCACCAGATTCTGCTTCCTGAGTACTGGGATTAAAGCTATGTGCTACCATGATTGGCAACATTTCATTTCCTTTCTTTCCTCCTTTCCTTTCCTCCTTTCCTTTCCTTTTTCCTTTCCCTCTTTCCTTTCCCTCTTTCCTTTCCCTCTTTCCTTTCCCTCTTTCCTTTCCTTCCTTTCCTTTCCTTCCTTTCCTTTCCTTCCTTTCCTTCCTTTCCTTCCTTCCTTTTTCTGTCGTCTTTTTGAGACACGCTCTCCCTGTAGCCCCAACTGGCATGAAACTCACTGTGTAGACCAGGCTGGCCTTGAACTCACAGAGACCCTGCCTCCCAAGTGCTGGGATTAAAGGCGTGTGCCACCATGCCCAGCTACTAACATTTCATTTCTTAAATATAGTGATAGATTATCTAAGAAACTCATGTGGAAAGGTACATTCTCTGATGAGGGCAGAAAAATATAGTATGACTGGCTTATTTTCAAATATTCTAACCCAGGAAGGAGAATAAGTAGAATGTTAGTTTTGTGTACTGAATGTCTACAGACCATGAATGCTGCATGTTTAGTAAAAGGAAGTATCTTTTAAAGCAATGATTGATTGATTTACTTTGTATGTGTGGATACACATATGCCATAGCATGTGATAGAGGTCAGAGGGCAACTTGTAGGAGTCAGTTTCTCTCCTTCCACTGTATGGATTCTGGGGACTGAACTCTGGTCATCAGGTTTGACAGTAAATGCCTTTTTTCCCTGAGTCATCTCACCAGCTCAAAGTAAGTATCTTTACACACCTCAATCTTTATACACATAACACTGAGCTTTTTCTATGCTGTTATTGTTTGATTAGTAGTTACTGGCATGATTCAAGATTAGAAGGATTTGACTTCCATGGGAAAACTCAAAATACCAGATTTTAAAAAAAAGTCACTCCCATTTTCTCAC
This sequence comes from Eospalax fontanierii, assembly GCA_035773235.1. Classification (NCBI taxonomy): domain Eukaryota; kingdom Metazoa; phylum Chordata; class Mammalia; order Rodentia; family Spalacidae; genus Eospalax; species Eospalax fontanierii. The sequence goes on along the minus strand of CM069536.1, from coordinate 46,649,886 downwards.
AGCAAACAAGAAGCATATAGACTCTCCTGGAGTACATGAGCGCAGAGGTAAGTGGTGGCTTACCTCTGCAGTGCTCTGGAGCTGGCGGATCATCTCCCCCAGGTGGCGCTCTGTGTCCTTCCAGGTGTCCCGAAGCTCGCGGGCTCTCCTGTCAATTAATTCTTTAGTTTCCAGGTTGGGTGTGTTCTGTAGCTTCTCCCCAGCTTCCAGGGCCAGTGCATAGGTGGTTTGCCGCCTCTGAAAATGGATCTCTTTGCTCTAAGAGGAAAAAGTGATTTGTTCAAGCCTACGATGTGATGGAAATGCATGACTGCGTGTATGTCCCTCAGAGCATTGCCTAAATGTTAAAAATTGCGCTATAAATGTACACAGAATACATGTGTGTGAGTATATGCATCCAGTCATTTATTCCAAAAGCAAATGTTATTCTTTGAGTAGACAGTATACTTCCAAATGAGGAGGTTTTATTTGTTTGTTAATTTGTTTTAGATGTTGTTCTTTGAGTAGACAGTATACTTCCAAATGAGGAGGTTTTATTTGTTTGTTAATTTGTTTTAGACTTTGTTTTGCTGGAATTAAAGATGTGTGCCACCACACACAACTCCAAATGGGAGGTTGTAGGATAACTTCCCAGAATTAGTAAGAGATTAAGTGTACCAATGGAAAGCTTTGAGAAATCAAAAAATATACTCAATACTCATAATGGGACTAGAAAGAAGGCTTCGCAGTCAAGAGAACTGGCTGCTCTTGTGGAGGGCCTGGGTTCAGTTCTGAGTGCCCACATGGTGGTTCCCAACCATCTGTAAACCCCAGTTGCAGGGGATCCAACGCCCTCTTCTGGCCTATGTGGACACTGCACAAATGTGGTGAAAGAAACATGACAGTTTTTCTTTAAAGAAGATTGAAATTAGCTACTTATAAAGAGAAAGTCTTTAAACTGATTCATACTTTCAAAAGTATCTGCTTATAGGGGAAACATTTTTGTTTTGTTTTGAGATAGGGTCTCACTATGTAGCCCAGGGCTGCCCTTGAATTCAAATAGCCTTGATTTTTGCTACCTTAACTCTCCAAGACCACTGACATTTTCCTCAATGGCAAAACGGACTGTCTTCACAAAATGGTCACAACACTGTCCCCAGCTCTTCGGAAACCTCGCTACTCCTGAGAGTACCTGCACTCCTTGCTCTTGAACCATCAGTCTGTCTAAGGCTCCAAGGAAGGAGAGAGCAGAAAATGATGTCCAAGGAGCACCCCAGCTGTTCTGGCATCCAGCTGCCTGTCTTTCCAGCTTAGGTGACAGACATGAGGATAGGAATCCTTGGGATGACTCTAAGCTAAACCTCCATGTGAGGGAAGCTGCTTGGGAGGCTACCATGCCGGCTGAACGCATGCCACCTGCTGAGCCCCACCATCTCCTGGAACCACCATGAGAGAGTAACAGTTGTTTCGAAGTAGCACTCGGCATGTGAGATGTTGGCATTCCCATTTTCCTTTCAGCAGCCCTGAGTCCATCCTTAGAGTGGCCAGCGTGAATGTTAAAACACACATCCTGTCACATAGCCCTTGCTCCCTGCCAAACCCCCTCAACGACTTCCTCCTGTTCAAGTAGTGATCTAGCCAGCTCACCTAGGCTTTCAAAACACCGCTCTCTGCCTGCTTCTCGAAAGCATCTGGTGCCGCTGATACCTCACCAAGCTCCAGCCGGACCAGCCTCCTCCCTGCGTGTCCACCCTGCTAGGCCTGATCCCCACACAGGGACTCGAGCTTAGCCGTCCTCTCCGCTTGCACTGCTCACCCTCAGATCTTTGCAGTCGGTTCCTTTCTCATCATCCAGGTCTGTTTAAATGCCACAACCCCAGACACTACCCAAATCTAAAGCAGCCACCCGGCCCCTCCATTATCTATCTACATGAGCCTGACTGCAATCTGGTATTTTCTTGTTTGTTAATTTGCCTGAATGCTCCCCAGAGTAGGAGTCTTCCAGTCCGTACACTATGATGCGGACAGCAGCTAGCACAGGGCAGGTACTCAGTATGTGATGACTGGACAAGTGAATGGCGCCAGTCCAAGATTCAGGGGTGGGTTGGTGTTAGACTGTATTGGTAATGAAGGAAACATGTTCAGCAACTTACTCCAGTCCTATGATCACAAAGCAAACTTCCCTCCCTCCCTCCTTTCTTTCTTTCAACAGCTTTTTTATACATGCTACAGCATGCATACCATGAGGTCAGAGGACAGCTTGTGGAGTCATTTCTCTCCTTCCACCATGTGAGGCTGAGGGACATGAGCTTAGGTCTTTAGGTTTGGTGTCAAGTGCCTTCTTGTTGAGCTAGCACCTAGTACTTTTCCCATTTTATTCACCCGTTTTCACTGTCTGCCTCCTCCCGTGTCCCAGGAGAGCATCTCTATTTCTAGATGAATGGGTAAGATGGAGTTTCAGATCCTACCAGGCTACCGAACAGGCTGTGGCTGGCTACACCCACGTGGCCTCCTGTTGCCAGAACACACCTGGATCATGACACCACAGACAATATGAAACCTCAGGTGAACAAACACCTTGCAAATAAAGACCCGCCCCCGTGCCTCTCACCCCACAGCTGTGCATGTTACCTTCAGCTCGTGCATCAGGTGTCTGGTTTGGTAGAGGCTGTAACAGTCCCGTCCCTTTACTGCAGACAGCAGGTGGCTGGTGCTGGAGAGAAAATGGAGCAAATCCTCTGTGGAGGTGGTAAAGATCTGCCGCTGTCTCACCAGCCTGTCGATGTCACATTTCTTTTGCTGAACGCCCTGAACAGCATTCCGCCACCGGTCTGACAATTTTGAAAATTCTGAGACAAATTCTGGTCTGGGAAAAAAAGATAGGGAGAGATTCTTAACATGAAAACATAGAAAAAAAAAATCAGTAGGGAGTGACAGGAGAAGAGATGAGCTGTTTATATGTATAATTTACACAACTTCTTAAAACCCCGAGTCCCATTCAATTTAAACACAATGAGCTGTGCAGTTGATAAAAGTGTTTTATGAGAAGCTGGTGTTTGGTCAGCATTGAGCAGAAAGCATCCCCTTAAACATGCTGAAGCCATTTTAACACAGGCCAAATCTGCACAGACACTCAGAAACTGGATTAATGAGAAATGCAGGAACAGGCAGGGACTTTGTAGGGCTGTAGATACTGAACAGGGCACTTTACATAACTGGAACAAAGAAAGAGCGTGCTTAACTACAGCTACTCGACTAATTCTTTCTGGATGAATAATAACTTTCATATGAGAAATAAGACCTTTAATTATTATGGGAAAGTTATGATTTGTCAAAATGATAAAATCAAAAGTAGTTATTATTCTGGAACTAATGGCCCTGAATTTATCACTTCAGGGCTAGGAAGACATGGATTTTGTATTTCCTAGATATAGTGAATGAAGATTCAGAGGTGGTGATGGGGAAGAAAAGTGATACCTATTGGGATACTTGGGAGGGTTTAGACAGCTGGGCCACCTCTGGATTCTGGCCACATGAACCAATAGCACGCAGTTCAGCTGTGCTCAGCAGGCTGGCCTTGAGGGCTCAGCTAACCTGCCTGGCAATGTCCACTGACTCCACCCCACACACATAGCTGGGGGAGAGACCTCTCCTTTTACCACCACAGCACAGCATCCTGCCTGGGATAGTGGCGCTTTACAACTTACTTTGAAATAACAAAACCTCAGAAAGGCAAAGAGTATCGAGGAAAGTATAATACAGAAAGATCATTGTGGGTAAAAGCTTAGTTAAGGGGCTAGAGAGACGGCTCAGTGGTTAAGAGCACTGGCTGCTCTTCCAGAGGATCCATGTTCAGCTCCCAGCACCCACATGGTGGCTAACTGTCTGTTAACTCCAGTTCCAAGAGATCTGATGCCCTCTTCTGGCCTACAAGGGCATTGTACATCATGGGTGCGCTTACATACATGTAGGCAAAACACTCAAGCACATAAAATAAAAATAATAATCTTTTAAAAACTTAGTTAATATACTTTGGGAGTATGCTGTTAACCCCATCCATCCACCCACCACAGGGAAAAAAATGCCACTGATATTTTTATGTCCATAAGGCAAAATCCTACCCTACTGTGGAAGCAGAAGACTGGTCCCCCTTTATATATCTACTAGAATGGCTTCAAGGAATGGATGAAGTAAGAGTCACATGTGGCTGTTAGAAGGAATAAACCCCAGGATCTTCTAGGACAGTGGAAACTGTGGTTCATAATAACCCATGGTGCACTTTATAAAGAACTAGAAGAGCAGACCTTGAGGGCTCCAAACATAAAGGATAAGGACATAGAGCGGTTAATCACACGGATTTGATTAGCAATATTGTACTGTATACTTGATTGTGCCATTGTGTCAGTGTCCCAGAATGCCATACAGTAGTACCCTGTCTACGTGTGCAAAGGCTCTCAAATCAGAAGGCTTGTCCCACCAGGTGCATTAGTGCTAGGATCCCACACAGCCTACCTCTTCTCTATTTCTGTTGTGTCCAGGAGTTGTAAGGACTGGGTGACATAAGCATCAGCAATTATCTGGTTTATAGAAACTTCAGCTTCTAACATCTGCATATGAACCAAAATGTAGAATATCAGCTAATAGAATTCATTGTGAGAAATCTGGAACTTATACTTCCTGTTAAAAAATCCAAACTCCTAGAGGGTATGTGAAATGATTAATTTCCAAGTTATTTGAACCCAAATGTAAAAAATGTTCAAACAACATTTTAATGTCACCTAGAACACAATACTGAAGAAATAAAACAACAACCCAGTCTTAGCAATTGTAGCTATGCCTGAATGCCTATGATCAATGGATGACAGTTTTTTAGTTTTTTGAGATACAGTTTTACTATGTAGCTTAGGCTGGCCTTAGACTTGGGGTCGGGTGTGAGGTCCTCCTGCCTCCTAAGGAGATTGGATGGTCTTCATGTAACAATGTAGACTTAAATCAATGACACTAAAACACTATAGTGGGATGAGAATGTAGCATAGTTGGTAGAGCGCTTGTCCAGAATGCATGAAGCCCTGAGTTTGATTCCCAACCAGCACTACATAAAACTGGTTTGGTGCCATGAGCCTGTCATTTCAACACTTCGGAGGTGGAGGCAGGAGAATCAGAATTTCAAGGTCATCTTTAGTTACGTAGTGAGTCTGAGGCCAGCCTGGGTTACAAGAAACCCTGTCTCAAAAACAAAACCAACCCCCTCCCCAAATTAGAGCGAATTAATCATACACACTCTGAAATGCACAACCTACCTATGATTTCTAGAAATATTTTAAACACACACCGCAATGGGGGCCAGACTCTTCTTGAAATTATCAATGCTGAAGTTTTAATTATACTGTGTGCTTCAATACTATTACAGCAAATTAGTGAGACTGTAAAGATGAGTTGAGACACTTTAACACACTCTTGGCAGAGTGGTTAAACAATAATGCTAGCATTTTCGGGAATCAAAGCTGCACTCGAAGCTTCCAAGCACTGCAGACAACCTGGAAGTGCTGTCATTAACAGAACAGAGCAGTAGCACAAGATGACAGAACAGGATGTGGAGGAATTCTACAACGGATAACTGAATTTGCTTACAGGTATGTACCCCCTGTATTTTATTCGAATATATCTTTTCCAGACCCTCTGGCCCAGGTGAGCGGATCCAGAGTGGCCCAAGTACAGATTTACCTCATAGGTTTTCTGCTGTTCCAGAACTGATGGAAGGCTCTGGGCAATGTCCTCTTTAAGAGCTTCCTCTATCTTTTCCAATAGCTGGATCCACTGTTCACAGTAATGAAGAAACCTTTCATTCAAACCACTCTCCTGGAGTTTGCTACAAAGGTTTAAAAACAAACAAAGCAAAGCCTTATAATAACGAAGTTAATTTTATCTTCCCCAAAGCAATGGCAGAGATAGGATGTTCTGACCTGTAGTGGTCCAGCGCGGTGGCTGTAGCCCGGATCCAATGCCGGTTCACATCCTGTAATGTTTTCACAGCCATGTCACTGAGGGGCAACTTAAGACTCTCTTCATTCAAACGCTCAATGTCAGGGGACTGGGCTGTTAGCACCAGCACATGGTTCTAAGGGGAAAAAAAAGGCTAGGTTTATTTGATACCAATAAAATACTTAGATGATGAAATGGCCTCCTTACCATAAAGATGAGAGAAACAAGGGCTTGTTTGTACACAAATACCTAGTTAGTGCTAGAACTGGCCTGACCTCAGCCCTCCCAATGATGCGCCTACTTGGGGTGCCAGTTTGTACACATGGTTAATCTTCATCGTTGGCTTTGACAGGACTTGGAATCGCCTAGGAGCTATACCTTCAGGCGTCTATGTGGGTGTCCTCAGATTTAATGGAGGAAGGAAACCCCACCTGTAGGCCAGAAGGCTGAGACTGAATAGAGAGAGATAGAAGAAAGCCGCCTGAGTGCCATCTTTCTGCTTCCTGACTATGGATGTAACACAACCAGCTCTATCTCCTACTGTTATGCCTCCTCCACCATGATGGATTGTATCCATGACAAGATGCTCATATTCCCACCACCACGCCTCCCCTTCATGATCCCTTCAAACCATGAGCCAAAATAAATCCTTTTTTTAAAAAAAAAAATTATTATTACTGAGTATATGTGTACCTGATGAGAGAGAGAGAGAGAGTGTGTGTGTGTGTGTGTGTGTGTGTGTGTGTGTCCAGGAGCATGCATGCCATGGCACTCATGTGGAGGTCAGAGGACAACTTTGTGAGATTAGTTCTTTCCCTACAGGAATTGAGTGCAGGTCATCAGGCTTGCATGGCAAGTGCTTCCAAATGAACTATCTTACTGGCTCCCAAACCCTTCCTTCTTGAGTTGCTTTTGCCAGGTATTTTGCCATAGCAATGAAAGAGAGACACACATGACCAGCCCAAAACAACCTAGGAAGTAGAAAGGTACATTAAGATTTTATCTACAAGCAAGATCAAAAGTGAGCTTTTTAAAGAAAGATCAATTCTTGGGGGTTGGAGAGTTGGCTATGCAGTTAAAGCACTGCCTGTTCTTGCAGAAGACCTGGGTTTGAATCCCAGCACCCACATGGTGGCTAATAATCATCCATAACTCCAGATCCAGGGGCTCTGATGCCCTGTTGTCCTCTGTGGGCATTATGTGACACAGGTGCACTTACAGACATGCAGGCAATACACACATACAGTAAAAAAAAAAAAAAAAAAAAAAAAAAATATATATATATATATATATATATACATAAAGAAAAAAGGTCCATTCTTGCAGGGTGTGGTGGTGAATGCCTTTAATCCCAGTACTCAGGAGGCAGAGGCAGGTGGATCTCTGTGAGATCAAGACCAGCCTGGTCTACATAGTAAGTTCCAGAGCAGTTGGGACTACAGGGAGACCCTATCTCAAAAAGACAAAAAAAAAAAAAAAAATCAGCTCTAGACCTTCAAGTCCTATTTAGTGTGCCAATAACTTGGCCTTCAAGAAGCTACACAATGAGCCTCCATATCAAACTGAAAATTTGATCCTTAATATAATTCTAGCAAAGTATTTTCAGAAAACATTCTACCCATATTTTGGTAGAATGTGAAATCACAAGAAAGCAAACTCATCCAAAATTTATTTTTTAAAGAGATATTCCAGGGACAGCCTCTAGGTCAACAATGTCAAGAGTATGTAAACTTCTCCTACAATATCCACAGTATCTCTAGAACACTGCTGTTATATTCTAGGTCAGGGTCAACAAACATTTTCTGGAGACGGCCAGACCATAGATGTTTTAGTTTTGTGGGTTATCTGGTCTGGGTGGCAACTCTGCTCTCATAGCACGCAATCTCTCAGAGATAATGTGTAAATGGAAGGGCACAGCTTGGTCTGAATATAATTTAACTGACAAAATTAAAAGGTTGACTTGGGTTGACAGCATGCCATTCTTTGATGACTCCTGACAGAAGTCATAAATTTTGATCCTTGGGAATTACAAAATAAAACATTCTTTAGTTTCTTTGTTCATTTTGTGTTAATAACACAAAATTTACTAAAGTAAAAAGGAAAAAATCCTCAATTTTAATTGAGTGTTTTATATTTGATTTTAAGACTAGCCAGAAAGATACAATTAATCACAACAGAGAATTCTTAAGACTGGGCTTACTGAAGTGCATTGATAGTGACCTCAAAAAGGAAAAAAAAAAAAATCTATGAACAGTCACTAAACAGATATATCAACAACCTGTTAATAAAATAGGTCCCTACACTATTCTACTTTTTTATTCCTTAGAAAAACAAGGCAAGAATGAAAGGCAAGTAAACAACTGTGCTCCCAAGTTAATTAGGATGCAAGGTCATGCAGTAGTAATTAACTTAATTTTTCAGTCCTATGGTGAATCTAAGCCCTTAGGAAAGACAAATATTGCCAATACCAGGAACAAGCCAGGATTTTCTTCTTTCTCTTCATGGTAAAGTTTATTCAAATTCTCTTCTTCATGCATAATAAGATCTTTTAAAGATTCCAGCCGGTCCTCAAAATCTTTAAACTGTGCCAGAACAATCTAGAAAGACAGTTTCATGAGTATACATAACAGAATTAAACACAGACTTGGGGGCTGCTAGAGTTCAAGGTATTTTCAGTTTATCATCTCACAGATGACTCTGCAGAGGCCCTGAATTTTCACTCTGTATCTTTGCATCTTCCCAGATGAACAGCTCACCTGTCAAGGGCCCACCCACAGCCAGTGAGCAATCCAGTTAGTTAAATTTTTCCCTTCCTGCCAATACTGAGGCACCCAATATGGGAACTTCGTGTCCTTCTATGTAGGTCATATACTAAAGACTTCTCAAAAAGCGAATAATGAATTCACCACATGTGGGCTGGAGAGATAGCTCAGATGTTAAGAATGCATGCTGCTCTTGCAGAGAATCTGAGTTCAGTTCCCAGCACCCACACTAGGTGGCTCACAGCTGCCTGCAACTCGAGCTCGAGGGGACCTGACACCCTCTTCTGGACTCCAAGGTCACCTGCATCTGCACATACTCACACACAGACACAAACATATACATAATTTAAAAATAATAATAAATCATACAAAAAAATCCAAGAAATGGCCGTACTTCAGTTCTATTTCTCAACAACTCTATTCACAAATCCAGATAAGTGAGATCTGAACTGGGTATGAAATATGCCACCTGTGAAACTAACACATTTGAGAAAGAACAAATGATTGCTTAAGATCTGTCTGTTGCCCATGGGATTCCTGGAGCAGAATAATGTCTGAGATGCTTTCAGTTCTTCAGTTTCTCTAAGGCTCCTGTAAAGAACCGTTTGTTCATAGGGTCCAAGGGATTAAAGGTAGCAGGGGAATGTCCAAGCCCACCAACTGAACAGAAAAACAAGAACCTCAAATTCATTTGATTTCACCAGCAGCATCTTTTCCAAATAGGCAGCTGTCTGGGTGGAGTGGAGTTGCCCAGAATGGAGCCCAGGGCCGCTGTTCTCCTCAGGCTGTGGGAGCCGAGCCAGGAGGGCAGAATTTTCAAGAAAAGCTTCTTTTGTCTTAAGTACATCATGCTGCAGCTCCTGGAGAAGTTAAAAGGATCAGAAAACTCTTACTCCTTTCACACCACAGTCCCATATCCCCTGCTTCTCCATCAACATGCAAGAAAAGTTTTGCCTTGACCTTCTATTTCGGTGGGGTTTGTTATTGTTTATTGTAAGCAGTTGCCAAAGCTGAGGTTTTGTCAAATGATATGTCTCACTGGTGCTATTCTAAAGTGTGGCAGTTGGACGTTGAGCTGTCCAATGCTCAGCAGAGCTGAGACTTGCATTTTCTAGAAGCTGGAGACCAACTTTGAAGACTCATGTGCTTTGTGTTTCTGATGATCTAACACTTTAGGGATGGACTTTCAAATCATCTTAAGAATCAGTGCAAGCCTATCCCCTGCCTCAGTCTTTCTGATATAAATGGATTCATACATGGTCTACAGGATCTCATTAAAGAAGGAGGGGATAGGGAGGGGACCCTGGAAATACCATGTGTGGGGGAGTGTCTGGGTTTTTGACTGGCTTTGTTTTAAAATAACAGACGAATACAAGTTGATTAGAAATGTCGATCATGAGGTCTGGAGAGATGGCTCAGCTGTTAAGAGCACTGACTGCTCTTGTAGAGGACCTGGGTTTGATTCCCAACACGTACATGGTGGCTAATAATTGTCCATAACTCCAGTTCTTCTGACCTCTGAAGGCACTGCATGATGCGGGTATACTTACACACGTGCAGGTAACACACTCATACACATAAAAAATAAAAATAAATGTAGATCATAACCATAAGGTTTTGATTCTTCTAATTAAATTGGCCACTACTTTTGACTTGATCTACACTATCAGAGGATATAAAATGCATCTGGCCACCAAGTTAAAAAAAATACCAAATAGCCACTTTCTGGGTATTTCTTAACAGTACTAGAAAAACAACACAGCTGGAATTGCACTGTTCTTACATAGTCTAAAAATCACTAAACTCATAGGAAAGCTGTACTCACATTACATCCATGATTATTATTTATTTACTGTGTATATGCTTGAGTGGGTATGTGTACACATGTGTGTGGAGGTCAGAGGTCAACATGAGATGTTGTTCCTTAGGAGCTGCACACTTTATTTGTTTTGAGATGGGGCCTTCTACTGGCCTAAGGCCCTCTTATTTGCCTAGGTTGACTGGCCAGTGAGCCACAGGGATCCTCCTGTCTCCACCCGTGTGAGACACTTTTGCTTTTATTTCAAACTTTGTATGAGGCCTTTGTTTAGGGATTTAACTACTAGAATGGAAGTGTAACCTTGGAAAGATGTAAGGTCAGCACCCCCCGACCCAGCTGACACCGGGTCCTCCCAACCCCAAATACCCCGTCTCACCTATGTCCCACATGGCCAGCTCAAGTCACCTGTTCTGAATGATAAATTCCCTGTGATCTTTTTCATCCCAATGTCATGGCCTCCCTCACTGGTCCTGTCTGTTGGGGTAACTTGGCTTAGTTTCCCCAAAGCTTTGTACCTACCTTTAGGTCCTGCAGGGCCAGTGGTAGGATCTCTGCTAGGTTGTTTCCAGACATGTTGATGTTGGCAAGCTGTTGGAACTTTGCTTCCTGCTGCTCTAGTCGGGTTGTGGCTTCTGTGTGTGCAGTGTGAGAAGCTTTCCAGAGCTGTAGCTGACTTCGGGCCTCCTGCAACTGATCTGCGAGGTCTTGGTTCACCTGGGTCCACCTGCCCGTGGGACACAAACAACAGAGCCTGATCCATCCTTACCCTTGTAACAAAACTACAATGCACGGATTTTATCAGGAAGTTAACAGTGATGAAATTTTTAAGGATGCTGTTGAATGTTTTTTAAAATGAATATAGCACCATTATAGAAATAGAAACCCAAAGTAGGTCATCTATATGAATTTATAACATTAAGCAAAAATGACAAAGTTTGTGATTAGAAAGACACATCTATTTTATTATATGAACAACAATACAAAGGTGGAGAAAGAACTGTTCTATGCCTGATGAAATTTCTGTGTGGAGGGGCTCGCAGTTCACAGTGTCTTTAAGTCAGTTCTACTTAAATTGTGCTTATGTCAAACTTACTATGCACTTATGAAAACAAAATATTCCTTATTTTCAAGTAAAAATAAAGGGAATTGTTTTATTCCATATACAGATTATTCTATATGACATTGCTTTCTTTACCATTGACTTTAAAAAATTTTAGTTTTCAGGTTGGAGACGTGGCACAGCGTATAGCACTGGTTGTTCTTGCAGAGGACCTGGGTTCAGTTCCCACCACCCACAGGGCAGCTAACAAACGTTAGTAACTCCAGTTCCAGGGGCTCCAACTCCCTCTTCTGACCTCTTTAGGTACTGCACATACTTGGTGCACTTACATATATACAGGTAAAACACTCAAAAACACATAAACTAAAAATAAGTAAAAAATACTAAGAAAATTTACACTTTTCCATGTTATTAATAAAAAAGAAAACTTAGCAAGGCATAGTGGCTCATAGTAATCCCAGCATTCAGGAGGTTGAGGGAGGAGGATCACTAGAAGTTTAAGGCCAGCCGGGACTATACAGTGTGTTTTAGCCAAGACTACAGAGTGCAATTCTGCCTCAAAAAAAAAGAAAAAGTAATTTTAAATTCTGTACAAAATGTTGTTGTTGATAATTTGTTGAATTTGCATGTACAGAGACGGGGCTATTCCTCAGTGGTAGAATACTTGTTTAGTCATACACAAGGCCCTGGGTTCAATTCATAGCAAGGCAGAAAAACACTGACAGGGAAAAAACGACATACCACAATGAGCTGAATTCCCTTCACAGCAACAATTCCTATGTGTTGAGGGTGCCCCTGATACCAAATATGAAGCTGGATACATCACCGTCCTTCTAATGTGGACCGGCAGGGATCCAGGAGCACTATGGCAGGATTTATGATTTGGTGGCCTATGCTCAGTACCCAGTGAAAACTGATTGACTGCCGTAGCTCAGACTGCATGGAGGAAGGAGAACACTCACAACAGCTTACCCAACTCCACACTAGAGTTAGGTCACATTCCAAGAGACATTTTGAACACACCCACTCTACCTTACAATGTTCTGGTGATGCCTGAGCGCCCCCTAGAGACTGCCCACCTAGCCCACCCCTCAACATTTCTGTTGGCATTTAGAGACTACGCTGCCAGTGGCAGCCACAGGCATTTCCTGACGGACTATCCCAGACACTGTATGAGGCACATGGTAGCCCCGATGACATGGACCTCACATGACGAATGACATCTTTCAAAGTGGAGCCACAATACTGTGAAACCAGTCATCTTGGAGGATTAAGATGTTACAAGGCCTAAGGTCGAGATATCTGGTCTACCCTTCAAGCTGCATTCAGACAGTACCTTGAGTGAGCACTTTGGCATTTCTCTTCAATTATTTCAGCGACTGAGGGGCAGGAATCTTTGAGTCTGCCAATAACCTCCTGGAGCTCCTCCCAGCTCCCCTCATTGCTCTCAGCTTCATCCTGAAGAGCCTAAGAACATAGAAGACAGCTCAGATGGTTTGGCCATCCCTCTGGAAGGCAGCAGTTTCTCAGCAACAGAACAATGACACAATCACACAGATAGTATACGATGGTGACACATGACAAGGACAGGCAGAAGAAAGCAACCGATAAAGCATTCTATCCCTGAGGTTGAACTTCTAAGCACTAAGCTGTTACACACACACACACACAGAGAATTTCATAGACTATGAAATGAAATGGACATGGAAAATTCAACTTATACTTAATAAAGTTCACTGCAGTTCATGTGACTATGCCTTTGACATCTCTTGTTAACATACAACTTTTGCTTCTCTGTGGACAGCCCAAATGCACCTGTGCTCATTACTATGCTTGCTTCCTTCTGAAACTTTTTACCCACAATGCCTTTGCCACACATTGGTTGATTTACCTGAAGGTTCTGCACCTGGCAACTCAAGGCCTCCAACGATAAAACCACAGGTTTGCTGTGCTCCATGCAATACGCAAGTCGAATCGTCATCACATTTGCTTCATCATAGAGCTTGCCAATAGCCTTCCACTGCTGCAGTGCGCACTGCATGGAAGCTTTGAGCTGACTGACCTATACCGCAAGTAGAAACCCGGGTTTAGAAGATCCTCAAGGCACGGTCACTTACGTTTCTCCATTCCAAGGAATCTACCACTGTTTTCAATTAGAAAGTACTGGAAAGTAGAGGAAAGTGATTTCCTAAGGTGGGAATAGCAGGTTAAGAAACAAACATTTCAGAGAAAGCTGTTTTAGGGTGAGGTAGGTGGAAAAGAACCCCAAGATCATGAGAATCCCAACAGACGGAGGGGAAGACTGCCAGGCAAGGAAGAGAATCTGAGCACTGAATTCACTGTTAGCATTCTGACCTTGGGCAAATTATGTAACTTTGTTGCTTATGTAACCTTTTTTCTCACGCACAAAGCAATCCATAAACAAATGCATAGCCGTAGTGAAAATTCTCTGAACCACTAAGTACTGTAAATGTTAGATATTAACTGTGCTGCTGGTCACTTAAGGGTTATTACTATAAAGCCAGAACAAGCTGGAGAGGAATATGCCAGGCCCCAGTGATGGGCAAGAGTCACGGGCAGGAGGCAATGGCAGGCGAGTTTTATCCACTGCAACATTTTAATGATGAAATCTGAGCATCTTGCCTCCTAGTGAGAATGATCGCAGTAGCCAGGTGTGCTGGTGTGTGACTGTAATCTCAGCATCTGGAAGGCTGAAGCAGGAAAAGCATGTGTTCAAGCATGGTGAATTCCAGCCTAGCCTCAACTATAAATTATGGTCTTGCCTCAAAATAATGGGGGGCAAAAAAAGGGCCATTTAGATGGCTCAGCAGGTAAAGATACTTGCTGCCAAACCTGGGGACCTAAGTTCAATCTCTGGAACACATGATAGAAAGAACTGACTCCCTTATCTTGTCCTCTGACCTCTCTATATATGCGTGGCACACATGCCCACAGATACAAAGACATAAAATTTTTAAAAAAAGAACAAAGAAATGAATAAATAAAACTTAGCAACCCCCCCAAAAAAAGAAAGAAAGAGAGAAAATTATTTCATAGACTGTGGAGACTACGTAAAGGACATAACAGTAAAAGACAAATGAAAGAATGGACAAAGGACTTGAAAAGACATTGCTCTAAAGATGTAGAAACAGTCTACAAGTCTAAGACGAAGCCCCGCATCCACAGTCATCGGGAAACGCACACCTTGGTGCAATGAAGCAGTGTGTGGGGAGGCGGTTACGGTTTCTCTGAATCCTTGCTAACACTTGCTATCATCTATCTTTACTGCAGCCACCGGCCTGGGTATGAACTGGCATTCTATTATGGTTTTGATTCTCATTCCCTTGATGATTATTAACATTGAGCATATTTCTATCTGTTTATTGGCCATTTACATTATATTCTGCAAGAAGAAGTCTATTCAAGTAATTGCTCTACTTTTCTCACTTGGTTCTTTGTCCTATTATTCCGCTGTGACTCATTACATTGCACTCACAAGCCCTTTATCAAATACACGACTTGTAAATATTTTCTCCCATCCTGTAGCTTGCCTTTTAATTAATTTTGATGAAACCCAATTTATCTATTATTTTCCTCTGGAAACTCGTTACTTTTAGGAGTTACTTGTTATTCCTATCTAGGAGTCAGTCCTGAAGATTTATGCTGATGTGTTCTTCTGAGAGTATTATAGTTTAAACTTTCACACTTATGTCTTCAATTCATTATAAGTTAAATTTTGAACTCACATGAATTGGACTTGGGTCACTCTCTTGCATCTTCATATCCAGTTGCCCCCTGTGCCATAGTGTGGAAGGAATACTCCTCCATGTGGTGAATTATCTTGCTGTCTTTGTTGGAAAAATGACCTGAGGAATTTTTTCTGAACTACTTGCCTCAAGTTCATGTCTTTCCTTATGATCTTACTAGCTGCATGCTTTCATATACACTACCTCATTTAATTGCCCCATCTATATTTTTATTATAATTCATTATATTGCAGCTACCTGTCTGTTAACGTGCATTTCCTGTACTGCCAGAACTCTCTGAAGGTTGGATTCAGTTATTTTCTGGTTTATCTTACTCTTAGTGGTAAGCAGAGTAATTCACACAAACATGATTAGCAGACAACCGAAGAAGCTCATTCCTATGTCAGAGACCCAGGGGAGGAAAGATGCTGCAGGTTGCCCAGGGATACCATTCCCACAGCTCGTACTGATTCCCTCTGGAAACACAAAGTCAAAAGCAGGCTGTAGTAGATGACAAGTCCCAGTGAAGAGTCTGCGAGAAACATGGACACACTATAATTGGATGGCCTTCAGAGCTTCCGCCCTCTGTCGTAGGAAAACCTGGTTGCCATATCTGTGGATGCCCAGGCTTTCCCTTCTGGTGTCTGCCTTCTGAGACTTGACTCTCTGGCATCTGGTACACGACTCTTCCTCTCGACCACTGAGATGTGTTTCCCCCTGACTTCTGAGGTTCTCCCAAAGCTGACCCTGCTCCTCATTCACCAACACTACATGACACAGATCACTTCCT
The DNA here is from genome assembly GCA_035773235.1 of Eospalax fontanierii. Taxonomy (NCBI): domain Eukaryota; kingdom Metazoa; phylum Chordata; class Mammalia; order Rodentia; family Spalacidae; genus Eospalax; species Eospalax fontanierii. The sequence continues at coordinate 46,633,748 of CM069536.1, read as the reverse complement.
CCCTGGTGTGTCTCTCGAGGAACCTGAGTTTCTTGCTAGCTGCTTCTGTGGATCTGACCTGGAAACAATGCCAGATGGTCTGCTGGGTTGGGAGACGGAGACATTTATGTCTGCCTGAATACATTAGATAAAACAAACTGAACGTGGATTTCCTGCCTGCCCGGGGCTGCTGGGAGTTGTGGCTCTGCCTTCAATGACAATAAAATGAGATCTGAAATAATTCTTTCTGCTTCAGTATTTTTCTCAGCCACTTTTTGGTAAATCTCCATGATAGAAGAACAGTTACAAGAATAAATGAAAGACTATGTGAAGAAACAGCAGGCTTCGAGTGACTTCTGGTACCTGGCTGCTCACACTGCCCTTCTTCTGAAACAGCTCTTTGACTACAGATGTCGCGTCTTCGAACAATGGCATGGCTCCATTCTCCAAAGTCAGGGAACTTTGCCTCAACTCATCCAGTGCTTTGGATTTCACTGCAAGCTGATTTTCTATATCCTACAGATCAAGACAAAAAGACTTTCAGTGAAGCGTACTACAAAGCGATGAGGTGTAAGAGAGCAGAGTTAACTCTTTTGAAGTAAAAAATGACACCGTAGCATTCGGCTAAATAGCACCTTACATCAAAGACATTTTAATCACAGTACAGCTTTTATAGGTTTCCTTGATCTATTTTTATTTTTTATGTGTATGAGTGTTTGGCCTGCTTATAAGTGCATCTTGTGCATGCAATGCCAACGGAGGCCAGAAAACAGCGTCGGGTCCCCTAGAACTGGAGTTTTGAATGGTTGTTAGCTGCCACGTGAGTGCTGGGAACTGAACCTGGGTCCTCAGCCAGTGCTATTAACTGCTAAGCCAGCTCTTCAGCTCCCATAATATACTTTCGAGACAGGCTTTTGCTATGTAGCCCAAATTGGCTTCAAGCTCATGAGCCTCCTGCCTTAGCCACCCGAGTGCTGGGATTACAGATGTGCACCAGCGTACTCAGCTTTGCAGGCTGTATGTTCTTTCTTAATTCAGTTGTATATTTCATGGCTCTACATTTTAGGAGAGTTGAAGGAAGAATCCATTATCATCAGAGTACAAGAGAAAGAATCCAGGACAGCTGGTTTTTGTTATACATCTGCTTGTGCGGAGCTGTGTGGGCCAAATTATCAAACCCCCAAGCCCTTATTTCCTCAGCTGGAAAGAAAATGGGATCTGGTGCCATTATCTAGAAGCAGTTCATGAGCGACAGAAAGTATAGCTACTGGTGTTTCAGTCAGTAGTAGCTTGCCTATCTTACCTCTTCATCCATTAAATCACTTATAAAAGTAAATCTCAATCTGGTGTGTGTGTGTGTGTGTGTGTGTGTGTGTGTGTGTGTGTGTGTGTGTGTGTTTCTTTTGAGACAGGGTTTTGCTGTAACTCCAGCAAGACTGAAACTCTCCATATACACCAGGTTTGTCTTGAACTCACAGAGATCCACTTGCCTCTGCCTCCCAAGTATTTAGGTGTGTACTATCACACCTGGTCAATCTGGTGTACTCTTTACAGTCCTAATTCCCAGAAGCCTATTGAGCTCTGTGTAAAAAAATCAAAGACCAAAAACCAAAAAAAAAAAAACAATCAAACAACCAAACAACAAAAAAAAACCCCCACAGAGCCCACAGTGTAAAAACAGCAGCAGCTGGGAGTGGTGGTACTTGCTGTAATCCCAGCACTCATAAGGCTGAGGCAGGAGGACTGCTTTGAGTTTGGGCTAACTTAGTCTACAAACTGAGACCCTGTCTTAAACAAAAGAAAGACAATTCTCAGGGTTGGGAGTAGAAATGGATAGCTAGAACATGGAGGGACAGGAATGTTCCACTGTGTGGCCTTCTACCCCAGTACATGACTAGAAAAGCCCTCACTTGGATGAGTGTTCCATGGAGCGTGCCTGCTACCACATGGTCGCATGTCTCAGCTGTTCTTAGGGATCAGCTGTAAAAAGCACCCAGCAAATGAAACTGCATCTCCAAAGCGGCCTTTGCCAGAGAGACTCACCAAGTCACCACTGCTGCGACCTCTACTCACTCCAGGTCACCGCCACACTTGTCAGCGTGTGTCCTTCAGCACCGATTGCAAGCTAAGAGTTTTCTTTGTGAAATGATAGCTTTAAAAATATTGATTCATTCTGGGGGCTGGAGAGATGGCTCAGTGGTTAAGAGCACTGGCTGCTCTTGCAGAGAACCTGGGTTGGGTTCCTAGCACCCACTGGTGGCTAATTCCAATTCTAGGGAATCTGATGCCCTCTTCTGGCCTCCATGACATGCACATGGTACACTTATAAGCAGGCAAAACACTCATACACATAAAATAAAAAAACTGAATCACTGTCCTCTTTTAAATTTACCATAATCGTCTATAGAAGTTCACTTAGCTAGAGATTTTTAAAAAATATCAATAATTTATCACATTTCTTCTACAGTGTAAGGACAGTTTTTAAAAGGACTACTTAGCAGGAAGTTAGAAGGAACTCTCTCTCTCTCTCTGACTCTGACACATACACACACACACACACACACACACACACAGAGGCAGTGTAAATAACCCTGCAATATTAGCACTTGCACCTCTCTTCCAAAATGAACTGTTTTTGTATCTTGTTCCTTCAGAATAACACAGATTTGGTCTCTGGGCCTGCTGTCTACCCTGGCCACACTGAGGCCTATCTGTGCTTTTCAAGAGAATCAGCTCCCAACTCACTGCTAAATTAGCTCACCTTACTTTAAATTCTGATCTGCTGCACTTAAAATTACGTGGACTCAAGGAATCTGCCAATTTACAGGGCTTCACTAGAATCTGTACATCTTACTTTGCTTTCATCTACTATGTGAGAAATCATGTGAAACAGTGTTTAAATATCTTAGCCATCCATATGGGGAGGCTCACAGTCATCTGTAACTCTCCTTCTGCGGAATCCAGTGTCTCTGGTCTCCTCGGCATCAGCACTCACACACTCCCAATTCTTCTGAAATGATCAGGACTAAACTCTGTTAGCCACAGCTGTTTATACTATAGTGTCTCAAACCCCAAGGTGTAATAATCTCATCTCCAGCATCCCCATTCTAGCTAATTTTCCTTTTTTTGGTAACTGCCTTGAATAACCTCATAGCTTTTGCTGTTTGGTAGTAAGTTTCTACTATAGATGGTAGATTTTTTTTTTTTTTTTTTTTGGTTGTACTGAGACTAGCATCTAGGACTAAGCAAGTACTCTACCTTTGAGGTCTGTTCCTTAGCCCTAGGATTTGTTTAATGACAGCTTCATGGTGATATTGGGGGTATGGGTGAGAGTGTCAAAATGAATCTACTTCAAGTTTGTTTAGAGGCCTACTGCTAACAGAATGAACAAACAAGCAGACTGAAGTTCATGGGGCTGGAGAGATGGTGGTTAAGAGCACTGGCTACTCTTGCAGAGGAACCGGGTTGGACTCCCAGCACTCACATGGCGGCTACCAATCATCCATAACTCCAGTTCCAGTGGATCCAACGCCCACTTCTGACCTCCACAGGCACTGATTGCACAACACAGGTAAACTTACATACATGCAAACACACACTCATATACATAAAATAAAAATAAAATACTAAAAAGACTGAAGTTTATGACTTGTTTAGGTTAGGCCTATCTACAACTCTTTGTAGCTGAGAAGTCTAGAGGGAATTCTAAGGCATATGAACTTCACTCTAGGACTATTAATACAGGGGAAACGAAGGACTTTTCAGTGTGTGCGCATGTGTGTGACCTTTTGCGTTTCAGAAGCATCGCTCAGAGGCAATGTGGAGAATGAAACGGGGAAAGAGGATGAAGCTGACGGCCAGAGGGAAAGCTATGCAGTGGGATGAGCCTGCCAGGATCCTTATAGTTTGGACTGAGGACTAACAAGGGAGGAAGGAGACCTAATGATGATGAGTTCCCAGAGGGAGAGGTGAGGATGAAAGTCACTCATGGGCCTCTGGAAGGGATGGCCAGCAGTGAGTCGAGATGCAAGCTTCTCACAGAGGGACACTGAGTGTAAAGGGGCTGGAGGAACGCTCAAGTGGAGGTAGAGAGTCGGGAGTGGGAACGGGAAGGAGCCTCTGGAAGAGGCCTCTTGATGGCGCTCCTCCTGCTTGTTACTTTATGTCCACTGCTCTCCTGGAACCTCAGTAGGGCAGGATTTTGACCCAATTTCCCAGCCCTCACAGTGATTGATGGGATGTTCTGACATAGCAAGGGCAGAAGCACACTTGAGATCCTCTCTGCAGCCATGGTGACAATTGATATGCAATTGGTGTGTGACCAGCATGGACCGCATTTAGAGAGGATCTGTCCACGTGTGAGAGAGTTTCAAGGACTGTGTGACCTGGCCAATGGCTAACATCCTTACACATCAAATGTGACTTAGATACTGGTTCCAAAGGACAAGCGGTCCTTCTAAAAGACAGGACACGAGTAGTGGAAGAAAATTATCTTCCTTTTTGGTAAAACAGAGAATGAAATGTTGCAAAGTTCTGTGTGATCTTTGTCACTATTGGGCAAGGTAATAAAAAGCACAGATGAAAACCTGTAATTCAAAATGCCCTGAAAATGTTTTCTTTCCTCAGAAGTAATATTTAAACCTCTTAAAAGGCAATAATGACATGAAAATACCTTCTGATTGCAATCTTTAAAATGCGCCTTTGTGATTACTGAAAATCTATGGAATCTTACCTAATTTACCTGAGCTAGTTAAGTGCAGTCATGCATCACACAGCCTGGATGTGTAGTAGGTGACCCCCAAAAGGCTTGTTAAGTACAGACTGGGACAGAGGCCACTGACTACATGCTTCTCAGCCCATTACTAAGCAACACACGACTAAGGTCAACTCCCCTCTTCCCTGGGACAAGTGTGGACACGCCATAGCCTAGGCAGGCCATGCGTAGGACAGTGCCCCTCCACACCTGAAACTACAGCCACTCTCCTCTTCCTTGGGGCAGATGTGGGCACTCTGTAGCCCAGGCACACTGTGAACAGGATGCTGCATCCTCCTCACCTGACAGTCCAGAAGCAGCTTCTCTATGGAGATGACACTTTCAGGGTTTTGTAGAATTTTCAGCCTTTCTTCTTGTGCCTCCAGCCAGTTTTTCAAATTCTGTATTTTGTTTTCATTTTCAGTGATACTTTCCAGAAGTTGTTCTAAATGTTGAATCTGTAAGTGATGAACAAAAATGTTGAAGGAAATAAGAAAACTTTCTTATTTCCAATCCTGTGCTTGAAAACGTAAATAGCATTATGTATTTTTTCCCATAACATCTGTATCCTTTTGAAACAAAAAAAAGAGAACTTTGTGTCTTCTGAAATTTTAATATTTTACAGAATAAAATGCACTGGTCCTTTTGGAGTAAAGATTTGTAAGTCAGGAAATAAGATTGAAATTCCTCTACAAAAAAACCCCTGACATTTAAAGTAAATGCTCATTTGTTGAGAGGGCCAACTGCTTTGGAGTTTCATAATCAGTATAAAATAAAATCATGGGTCTAACATTCAATATTTTTCTACTGTAGCCTTTATTGCTATTTGTTCAGCTTAAGGAAATTTTCCTTGTTACTGACTCTCTCAGCTACAACTGCTTACTGATTTCTTGATAGACACTGATATGCCAACGATATCTAAAATAATGTACCGGTTTAGTAAAATAATCAGTTTTAAACTATGACTCTTAACTATTTTAAGATCAAAAATATTTATTTTATGTACACGAGTATTTGGTGTACACGCATGGAAGTGTAGCACAGGTGTACACTGACTATGGAGGCCACTGTACAATGACTTCTGAGGGCATCAGATCTCCCGAAACTGGAGTTAGTTATGGGATGGTTAGTCACCATGTGGGTGTTGGGAACTGAACCTGGGTGCTCTTCAAGAGCAGCTAATGCTCTTAACCGCTGAGCCATCTCTCCGGTCCCTCATTTGAATCTTAACTGAATACATCCATTTGTATGCATTCTTTACACAGAAAAGAGATCCAATATTTGTCACCCTCAATATTAAATACTTTTTTTCATGAATAAGCTTTCTTCATCTTTTTAAGAATCTTGCACTGGAAACCCTACCAAAAAGCAACTGCGCTTTTTTTATTTTCACAATCATCTCAAAGTTGAAATAGCTTTCTCCCCTTTGACCACGTGTTCAGAGAAATGCCAAACTCTCTGACCTTATGGGTGGTTGTGGGCTACCTGTAACTTTGAGGGTATCTGAATGTACTCACCCTGCATGCCTACAAATACATGCAACTTAAAAATTAAAACTGATAGTAAAAAATGCACCCCTTTTTATTTGCCTAATTCTATTTCCCAAGGAAATCTCAACAGAAATATGAGAACTATTTGTATCCTCTGCTATACGTACCCACAGGGAATGCTAAAACCTAGGATTCACAAAGGGGCTGTAACTGAGGTGGTTAGGAGGCTCAGCTGCGAACCAGTTCTCAGAATATCTTTGGGGACTATACAGCAAATGGCATTCTGCAGGGATGAAACCTTGCGACCCCAGGACACACCTTTCTGTTGAGGGTTCCATGCACTCGGTGCCACTGACGGTTCATCTCCCCCAGGTGCTCTGCAAACTGCGTCCTTTCATAGCGTTTGCTTTCTACATCGCAGGTGCTTAGCTGAAGCAGTGACTGGTTAACAAAGTCAACTATCCACTGTTTATAATCCATTTCCACCCTAAAGTCCTAAGACACACAAACAGGCAAAATTAACCACCAAAGTCAGAATGGAAGTCCATTAGAGAAACTGGATTTTTTTCCCTTGGCTAGCCTCTAGGGGCACCAAGCCTCTGCCATTAATCTCTGTGTCAGGGGTTAGCTCCCTCTCTCCCCGCCTTCCATGGGGCGGGGCAGCGACTTCAACTGAATGGTCATTCTTTTGGGCAACTTTAGGAACAGCATGGCTCCCTGCCTTCAAACACACTGGACAGTCCAACAGTACACCATGCAATGGTAGATGCTGCCGTCTGGAGGGCTGGCAGTACCCAGGTCTGACAAAGGGGTCCTGTGATAGGTTACCTGAGATCTCCTTGAGATTCTGGGCCTCCTTGAGGGCCAGAAATAAAATAGAAAATAGAAGATAAGGGTCTGTCAGAGAACTTAGGACACCCTCAAGGAACCTTGCCAATTTAGGTGGCTATTCTGTTCCTGGAGGAGCGAGGCCTCTTAAGGCAATTTGGATGACTTTAAGTTTGACAGTATTCCTAAACCTACCCAGGCTAACTATGTTTCTGTCAAGCCTGTCACTTGTTGATTTTTTTTTATCCAAGAGAGTTCCAGCACTTCTAAAGCCGACATCCAGGGGGAAGCACATTGAACTATAACCTGTGTAGACCTTTCACAGATTCTATCAAGGACTCAAGTTAGGATACGATGATATATAAAATCAAAATCTTCTGCTCATATCATACTTGGTCATTAAGTCATTCATCTTCTGCCTATGAGACACTAGCTCCATCAGCTTGCAAGATCTGTAAAGTAATGCCCAGATTTCTCACTCATCTGGCTAGCATGCTGCCTGGCACACAATAGATATATGTGCCTTGTTACATATTAATGAAATCTACACAAAATTAAATATCATGCAGGAGGCCACATTTAGATCTATTGTACAAGGATATCAACTTTTTCTTCCTCACTCATTTACTCATGAGCATTTATTAATAACCATCGGAGGCTGGCCACTGGACTAGGTATGGCTCTTTTTCAGGTGAGAAGTTCAATCACTAGGGATATAGGTAAGTAAATAAATGGTGGCAGTACAGTATGACCCAGGCTAGAAATAGTCAGAGGTTCATCAAACCCAGCAAAGTCATCTACTCTATCAGGGGTACCTGGGGTGTGGAATGGTCAGTGAGGACACATTTGCGCTGAAGGTGTGTCAAATGGACGTGGCATTCCAGGCAGAAGGTGAAGCATTCAGTACAGGGAGGAAGTACAAAGGATCAAAACTGGGTTCAGTGTTTACATGGGGAGTGAAAAGATGAGGCTGGGGAGGCCCAGCCCAGCCCAAGTTCATCAAAAGCTTGGACTATCCTCTTCAGAGCCACCACCCCATTCCCTCTCCCCTAAATCAGTTTCTCTTGATTGTCTCCTATGTGTCTCTCAGTTCAGCAGTTCTCCTCTAAGTGATTTGCTTTCTCATGCAGCGAGACAACATCAGCTCCTTTGAATCATTACCTTGAGTTTCTGTAGAAGGGTTCTCACTTGGGATGCAGACCTTGGCAAGAGCTCAGAGTCTTCACCTGTTTGCTGCTCCACGCTGTCCATCCAGCTGATGGTTTCGGCGATGGCTTTACGGGACGGCAACTTCTCCATCTGAAGCTGCAAACATATATGGACTTCCATTTAATTCCTTAGAGTTAATCAAGTGAATCAGAGCATCACTAATGATGATGTCCACTTTAATAAAAGGTCCTGCTATGTGATCATGCAGGTTACCCACAAAACAAACCCTGCATTCAGGTTTAGAATAGGTGACCCCCCCCACAGCAATGATAAAGACCTTCACGTAAACCAACGCTGTGGCATAGACATTAAGAAATAAAGTAATTAAGCTTGATTTCTCTCTTAAGAAAGATCTGATTGGAGGAGGGCCCAGTAATTAAGACCTATATTCAGTGGTGCTGGGGAAAAATAGGTAAGTGTCAAAGAAAATTATTGAGTTGGAAGGATAATTTTAAAAAGAGTTGTGTGCTAACAAGTGGATGCTAATTTAAATGCTGGGTCTTTAAACACTTACCTGGTGAAGTTTCTCTTGAATGTCTGGAAGCTGAGTTATGAGCATTGTCCATTTTTGTTCAAATTGTGCTAAAGAGGCTCTCAGTGTGGCTGTATCCGCCTCTTTCAGGTGAAGAAGTTGGTTCCCAGTGCTTAACACTGCAGACTTCAGAGATGACTTTTCATCAACTTCCTTTGAAAATTCCTAAAGGAAACAGTTCTCAAGATTAGAGACTTCTAGAATTTAAGCAGAAAAACTGTTTAGAATGCAAAACTAAATATAATAAATGTATCTGCACACACACACACACACCACACCCTTTGCCAGGCATACCCCAGGCATGATATATACAAAACAGATGGAATGCCTGGTCCCCTTTGACACAGAGGAGTCATATTTTAAAAATAGACAAGCCATTTCAATGGTAAATTTTATAAGAAACTTGGAATCCAATACACAGCCCATATTAAATAAATTACAACAAATTTTAAATAAAATATGCTACCTCTTTCAAACATATAGGTATGTATAAGTATAGGGTCTTTCAAGTGCATTTTAAAAATTTATATTTTAATATCAAAGTGAGTAGCAGTAGCTACTCACAGCTGTAAAATGGAAGTAAAGACTAAAGTATGCACTTAAAAATTAATCTATATACATACATATTTGTATATTTCTCTGTGCTCAGGGGGTGAACCTCAGTGCCTGCATATGTTAGGCAAGTGCTCTCAGAGCTACTTTCCTGGCCATTAAGTTCATTTTATATGATAAAATAAGTGCCTTTAAAGAAAACAATAAAACCTTGGATAGAAAATTCTCACAATAACTTAAAACCATGCACTTGTTAATTTTATGAATTATCTTATGAGTTAATATTTCTATAAGGTAGCTTGGGGGTGGCTTTTTAAATAGTTTAATATGAACCAGGTGTGGTGGCAAATACCTTTAATCCTAGTCCTCAGGAGGCAGAGGCAAGCAGATCTCTCTGAGATTAGGTCAGCCTGGTCTACATAGTGGATTCTGGGCCAGCTAGGGCTATTGGAGACCCTGTCTCAAAAAGACCAAAAAAAAAAAAGTGTATATGCTTGTATCTGTGAGTTTGTGCATGTAAAAGAGGCCAGAAGAGGGTATCAATTCCCCTGCAGCTGGAATAACAGGCAGTTGTTGAGTCATCCAATCTGAGTGTCTACTGTGCCATTTCTCCAGCCCAAATGGTTATTTTTGACTATTTATAAAATACTTCCTATGTCAAAACAAAATTTAAATTTACATATACACTGGGAAGTCAATTAACGGTAAAGAAAATAGTTCTAAGTTTGAAGAAGCCAGCTTGCTGCTTGTGGAAGCCTCACCCCTAACCCACAAATGGAGATGGGAACTCACCTGATACTTTTCTCTTGGTATTTAGTTTTTGTTTATCTGTTGTTGTTGTTGTTTTTTTTTTTTCTTTTTTTTTGACAGGGTCTCCCTAGTTCCAGTCCACCTGGAACTCACTATGTAGACCAGGCTGGCCTCAATCTTTATAGAGATCGCCTGCCTCTGCCTCCTGAGGGCTAGGATTAAAGATTCAAGTTACCATGCCCAATGCTTGATATTTATTTTTGACCAATAATTATCTGAGCATACTGTATTGCAACTTACAAAAAACTTGTTTATGTTGCTTCTGATTGTATCCAGGTCCTGAGATACATTGAGGGACTGTTCCTTCCAGTAATTCAAAGTTTGGCGAGAAGATCCTAACCACTTGGTCAATTCTTCTGAATCTCTGTTATAACTAATGGGAGCAAAGCAAGAAATTAGAATGTGCTCTGGGAAGACATGTGTACCAGGGCACATTTTCCTGGTTTTTATGTGTATTTCCCTGACCAGTGCTATTGTTGAGAAACTCATGGTAGGTGAGTTTCATTATGCTTCATACTATGCCCCAAGCCCAACAGTCTTCCCACTTCCTACAACTCTCTCCATTAGGGATAATGGAGGGATAACCAAGAAGGAAGAAGCATTTTATTTATATTTTTATTATTTTAAAAATATTTATTATTTATATTTTATCTGTATGTATGTATTCCCCACATGTGTGTAAGTGCACCTGTGTCATGCAATTCCTGTGGAGGTCAGAAGAGAGTGTTGGATTCTCCTGGAACTGGAGATATGGACGGTTGTTAGCAACCATGTGCGTGCTGGGAGTAGAACCCAGGTCCTCTCCAAGATCAGTCAGTGCTCTTAATCCCTGAGCCATTTCTTTAGCCCCGAAAGAAGTATTTTAAATGTACAAGGCATTCTTTTAAAATTTATTACAGCTATATCAAGGTATCCCGAATGATCAAGACAGAGATAAATTTTGTTCATAAATGTCCTCTAGTCATTTATTTGTAGTAAAAACATAACGAGTGTTTATACATATTGCATAACAGCACATTGCTACTGGCTGAATGTATCTTATATGATGAAAATAGCCAGGCAAAATGCCATCTTTCTTCTAACATTTCCACTTGTTTAGGTCAGGCAGCCTTGCCTCCCAGAGGCAGGGATGACAGTGAGGATGACCCATTCTATTTGCTCCATCACCTTGGAATGGTAAGGGATCCCAACAAAATCTCTTGAAGAATTCAAAAGATCTTTCAAAATACTGGGTGAGCTAAAATTATAAATGGTCTTTTAAATCTAAAAATTTGAGGAAGTAGGTAGCACAATTACAACACCCTAGCATAAAGGTCACATATATAGATAACAATACAACTCCTAATGTTCTTAGAATCTGTACATGTTCCCCAGCAAACTGGCTACGTATTATCCGAGTCAGGCAAACCGAGACAAGAGGTTAGCAGACTAGATTTTCTCTAGCCCAGGAAGGGATGTGACTGCTACATACAACCAGGGAGAACATGGTACAATGTGGGGACCATGCAACACTGAGGTGACCACAGAATCTTTCTGAGGCCTTCCTCTACTGTAAAATTTGTAGCCGGTCATTTTCAAAAAAAGCGTACCTGAGCAGATGCCTAAGAAGTGTTTGCAGCCTGTGGAGCTCATGGTCAATTTTCTTATTCAGGGACAACCACTGCTCTTCCAGCCTTGTGATCTGACCCTCTAGCTCGGGACAGCTCACCGATGCTGCCAGCTGCTTGCCCTCACTGAGGGTTTGACAAAGCCGGGCGTGCTTCCCATCAATGTTTCTTTTTATTTGCTAAAAGAAAATCACAGAATGAATTATTTTAAAAGGTCAAATCTGCAATCGATTTTTTTTTCTTTTCAAAAAGACAGGGTTTTACTATATAGTCCAAGCAGATCTGGAAACTCATCACATAGCACAGGTTGGCTCTGAACTGGTAATAACCCTGCCTCCCAATTCTGCGATTACAGGTACATACCACCTCAATTGGACACACTTTCTTTTTAAAATGTATGTCATTGCTGGGTGTGGTGGTGCATGCCTGTAATCTCAGCACCTAGAGGGTAGAGAAAGGGGATCAGGAGTTAGAGGCTACAATCAGGGCTATCCAACTTTTTGACACTGAGATGACATTATCATTTATAAATATGCCGGGCCTTATTCATAGGGATACATGTGGCCCTTGGACTATAAGGTAGGATATTCCTGGGTCCTACATAGTGAGTTCAAGGCCAGCCTGGCCTCTGAGAGACTCTGTCTCAGAAAACAAAAGGTATGCCATCGGCAACTAAGAGCTGATACTTAGTTTCTCCACACTCAAGTCTTTACTCTGGCTGGGCAGGCATGATTAGTGGTGTGCTGCTAACGTTCATGCAACAGCTTGATTAATACAGTTCACTACGTAGACTTAGTACATGTAAAAGAAGAAATCGAGGGGCCAGCAAGATGGCTTAGTGGTTAAAGGACTTGTCGTCAAGCCTGATGACCTGAGCTTGTTCCCCCAGACTCATGTGGTAGAGGGGAGAGAACTGATTCCCTGAGAACTGTCCTCACTGCCACATGTGCCCTGCACACACATGCATACGCACACATGCACAGCCCCTCCCCACTAAATAAATGTTGAATTTTAAAATGCAACCCCAAAATGCATAGGATTTAGATCTGATCATTAATTCCTATATCTAAAAACAAAAAGGGAAGAAAAATAAGCTGGCGGTTCACACACTGTATTCAGCGTGCCAAGGATTCTTCTTTCTTCTTCCTCCCTGCCCTCCTCCCCAAGACAGCATCTTATAATGTTGCCCAGGCTTCACGCACCTAGACTAAGGGATCCTGCTGCCCCAGAATACTGAGCGGGGAACACAGGCATGCTCTACCATTCCAGACTTCATACAGGTTTTGTTTGACCTAAAGATGATTTTGAAAATCAGGAAATTTTAGATGCTAATGGCACAAAATATAGAAATCAGGATTTCTAGTGCCTCGGGGAAACCTGGAAGATCATCCACTGTGGCTTTGGATCCTCGTGTGCACAGACCTCTGATGAAGGAGCTTCTCTATTTTCAGTTCTCTCCCACATCACTCCCCACTTCTAAGCACAGAGTTTTGCAGACTGAAACTTAGAAATGAAGAAATGAATGAGAAGATAATTAGCTAATGTCCAAAAGGTACCCATGACAGGCTAAGAAGTCATTTCTAGATTCTTTTGAATATAAAAGTTAAAAGGGAGAAAAGAACTTTTAGCATCTGTTAACACAGCATATGAGTAAGTCAACTTCAGAAAAAAAAATATAAAATTCTTCAAAACTGCTAAACCATGAGCCCCTGAAGAGAACTCCACCTGACAGCAATTATCTCCACAGCTTATTGGTTTAGCTAATGCCACGTGCCTGGGAACTTTTCTTAATCTTTAAAAATAATTACCAAAATAGAACTTTCACTATTTCCAATGAAGACTTTCAAAAATTAACAAAAACCTCAACTTCTGACTCTATTACCAACTCCCTTCCCTTCCCTGGCTGAACTGACAATCTAGAATAAAATGCCCAACATCAATTTAAAAATGAGTTGTAAATTTTCTAAGCCTTAACTATTAGATACTTCATTATAATAGCTCTGAGAAGTTTCTTTGCTGTGTTCTTTATGTACATGTGTCTATACAATACATATAAATTACATGCATCATAGGTAAACATATTACCATCTATTCTTTTCTTGGGGTAGGGAGAGACAAGGTGTCATGCTGACCATGTTGGTCTTGAATTTACTAAGTAGGCAAGAAGGCCCTAAACTTGTCATCTTCCTGCTTCCTTCTTCTGAATGGTAGGATTACAGGCATGCATCATCACTGCTGGTTTATGCTGCGTTAGGGGTCAGATCTGGGGCTTCACGCATGCAAGGCAAATATTCTACCAACTCTGCTACATGCCTAGTCCACTCCAAGGGGAGGGAGTGCCGAGAAATGTCGTCCTTTGGTCATGACATGGCTGTTGTACACATGAACTCACAGCAGCTCTGGTTACCTACATAAGACCTGTGTAAGATTAAGCCAGTTATAAATGTCAGCATGGGGCTGGAGTGATGGCTCAGTGATTAAGAGAGCTTACTGTTCTAGCAGAAGACCAGAGTTCCCTTCCCAACACCCAGATCAGAGGGCTAACAATTTCCTATAACTCCAGTTCCAGGAATGTGATGTTCTCTTCTGGCCTCTAAAGGCATTGCATTCATGTACACAGACCCACACATGTATAAAGATAATTATAAATCATATTAACCTTTATTCCTAGCACAGAGAAGGCAGAGGCAGGTGGATCTCTCTGAATTCGTGGCCAGCCTGGTCTACATAGTGAGTTCTAGGCCAGGCAGAGCTACATAGTAAGACTATCTCTCAAAAATCAATCAATCAAATCAATCAAAAATATCTAAAAAAATAAATTCAGCATGGAATTGGGAGGGGCTCCCAAGGCTCCACCTGGCCAAGGGGCTACTGGCAGCTGTGGCTTCTTGGAGGGAGAGAGGATTGTTTCCTTTGGGCAGCAGTCACAGGGAGATGAACCCCATACTTGTGGATAGTGCTTATTAGACTCACGGGTTATTTTAAGAGAATAAAAAGAGGACATGAAGCTGGAAGGGAGATTTATGGGTGGGGAGGGGGAGGGATTGGAGGGGAGGAGGAGGGGTGGAAATGATTAAGATGCACTGTACACATTTATGAAAGTTTCAAATAACAAAAGCAAGAAACTGGCGCCTATAGGCAAGAAGGCCACAAGCTGATAACTGGTAGAACCAGGACCAGACCACGGTCTCCAACCCCAATCCAGACATATGGCTCTGCTGAAGCACTCGCTGTCAGATCCACAGTCCTGAATACATCTGTCATCGAGTGTTGTGATAAATGATGTCGAGCTTCAATTCAAGTCATTTGGCTTCAAAATCCAGCAACTTAAATGAGCAGACCACACAAAGCACTGTGGACCAGGCCTGTGGTAAGCGAGGAAGCAGAATACCTGGTAGAAGGAAATCCTTTCCAGTAATCTCTCCTCTGTCTCTTCCACCAAACTCACAGAGGGCACGGAAGAGACGAGAACGTCCAGGTCTTTCTCAAGAGAAGCATAGTTTTCATCAAATTCTTCCCATTGCTAGAGAATCAACAACGGGAATCAGTTTCAGACAATGACAATTATAAAGACAAAAATGAACACCAGAAGGAACTGAGAGGTTATAGGACACTAGGAAGAGCTCTGTATCTAGTGGGAAATAATCCCATTGCTTCGGCGGAGGGTTAAAAAAAAAATCCCATTGGTATCATTAGTTGTTTGTTTGCAGAGCTGGGATCAAATGCAGGGTCATTACGTTAGATGCTGCACTACTGAGATATGCCTTCTGACCGGCATTAGTGTTTCATGCTGGTATTTGAAACTGGGTAATGGGATTAGGGGAACACTCAGCTGAGCTAAAGTGATTCTCCAAGTGCCACTGTGGATACCTCATACCGTAAGAGAGCCCTTTTCTTATTTGGAAAAGCAAAGTACTAACTTTGAAAGCTTTTTGTAGCAGAAGTTACTCTCAAGATGTTCTTGTGCCTGATACAATGCCAAACCCAGTGACCATTATTCTACTCCTCTCCTTGAAAGCCTGCCTGAGCTCATTAGTGGTGGCAACGGACAGACAGACACACATGCACACACACTCTCACATGACTGTTCCCCTACTCTTAGTCTTACCTTGTCCTAGCTCCCCATATTTTCTTGGAAGCCCATTGGCTACAGTTCCTACACATTAAAGAACTGAGTTACTGACACTAAAAACTGTCTTAGAAGAATTACCACCTTAAAAATTACTTTGTCTATCCAAATATTCAAATAGCAGTCACCTGTCTTACAGGGCACATATCTCTCTCAACATGGTCTCACTACAGAGACTAGGCTGGCCTGGAATTCACAGAGACCTGCCAGCCTTTGCTTCCTAAGTGCTGGGATTAAAGGTGCACACCACGACACCGACCCCATGAAGTCTTTTTGAATTACCATAAAACAGTATAAAAAATCAATTAGACGGCCTAACCAGAAAGTATTGTCAGCATGAAATGCTACAATTATAATATTATCAAGTTGAGTATTTCCATCCTTTAAAAAATTTCCTTTATGGGGCTGTAGAGATGACTCAGCGGTTAAGAATATTGGCTGTTCTTGTAGAAGACCTGGGTTCAAATCTCAGCACCCACATGAAGGCTAACAACCATCCATAACTCCAGTTCCAGGAGATCCAATGCCTTCTTCTGTCCTCTGCAGGAATGCACAACATGGGTGCACTTACACATATGCAGGCATAACACTCAAAAAGTCAAAATTAAAAATTAAAAAAAATTTTCAGTTATGCACAAATACTGGCTTCGAGGGGTTTGCTAAGTTAGGGGGGAGTGCTTTCAAAGGACTTTACGTGTGCTTCATTTCTTTCTTGAATTGAGATAGGACTGTCATGGACATATCTTTGCAACAGGACATCTGAGCCCAATAGCTTTTACAGGAGTCTAGACTGTGAGCCACAGGCTGCTTCATCCAAACGATCTCACACATGTCACATGCTGCCGATGCAGCCCAATCACACACAAACCCACAAGGTAGAAAGAAGCCACCATCTCAGATTTACGTTTCACAAGTCCCAGGTGACCTTGCATGCAAGGAGGAGTCACGGCTAGCCCTGGGTCTACCTTCTCACAGCGTACTCCCATTTACTAAGAGCATCTTCACAACGCACCTGCTTTGTACACCTGGAGGCCGAAAGTGGAACTCGGGAAGCCCTGCTAAGGACAGAGCTCACAGAGGCAAATACCTGTAACAAGCTGTGCAGCTGTGTGCCATGCAGACAGGCCTTTTCTTCCAAGGACTTCACTTCTGCTACTTGCTCTGCCCAAAATCTCTCTCTCTTTTGCAATGAAGAAGGAAACATTTTTGTTGAGTATGTTTGGATCAACAACATGTCAGCAACAAGCTTCTGGAAAAAGTCCTGTGACATGGAAAAGACTATTAGTATTTATTATTATTTATTTGTTTTTGATTCTGTTGTTTTTTGAGACAGGGTCTCCTTATAGCCCCTGCTAACCTGAAACTTGCTTTGTAGACCAGGCTGGCTTCCGTCTCATAGAGATCTGCTTGTCTCTGCTTCCCAAGTGCTGAGATTAGAAGTATGTGCTACAACACCTGGCATTTATTTTTGAATTATAAAATTATAAAAGCCAAGTTACTTGAAATTTTAATCTAGAGTATCTCTCACCCCACCTCTAGAGCTAAGGCCCCACACATGCCGGCAAGTGCTCTACCATTGAGATCTATCCCCCAGCCCTCTCTTCATTTCTTTTTCAGACACTCTTGTGAAGTTACTTGGTCAAGTCTTGAATTCGTGATCCTGCTGCTTTAGCCTCTTGAGCAGACAGGATGATAAACCTGTACCACCAAACCTGTTTTAACTTTGTTTTTGTAATCCCTAATCCTGGGAGGTCAGATGAGGGTCAAATGTACAAGTAAACGAAAGGGGAACTAATGGGGATCTCTTAGGTTTTTGAAAAATGAATATAATTTTAACAAATTATAAAAGAAATACTATCCTTAAGTAATAGTTTCACAAAATAATCTATTTTAAGCAGTTGCCAATATTGGCAATTTCAATTTCTATCTAGAACTTTCTAGATCAACTGTTTGATTTTTAGAATGTTAGAAGGTTGGTGATTTTGGAGACTGTTATGATAATGCAATGTTGTGAACCTGATCACAGTCAGTAGACCAGACTCCAGTCCTCCACTGCTGCTTAACAAAACTGCCAAGGAAACAGAATTTGCTAATGCATTTGATTGAGATCCTGGTCCACCACATTTGTACTTCAAGCATCTTTGAGGATGGAGGCTCTACTTCACATGGTGCCTCTGTGTACCCAGCTGCCACCTGTAGTTATTTGGAGGGACTCCCTTATTACACGAATCACTACCTCTACTCTTCCTACAAAGTGTTTGTAAAAGCATCAAACAAAGGGCCTGGCACACACTGGCATGTCCAGCCTGTGTGACTCATGAGCTGCATGAGGCTGAAGACAGTTACAAATATAGCTCAGCAGAAAATCCTAAACTTACTTGAAACATGATGACATTCGGGGTGGGGGATGTTTTATGTGTGAACATTGTGTGGTTCTAGAGCAGGAACTCTGCAGATGACAACACTGTATCACAATGTCAAAGGGCTGGGCACCCCTGTGAAGATATTATTTTCTTCTTTTCTCCTGTCCCTTGTGTAATACTTACCTTTCAAAATTTCTTAGATTAAGGTCTTTTTAATTTATTATTTTTATTTTATGTGTATGAGTGTATTGCCTGCATATAGGTGGGTGCACCCATGTCATGCAATGCCCAAGAAGTCAGAAGAGGGCATCTGGTCCCCTGGAACTAGAATTACAGGTGGTTGTTAGCTACCATGTGGGTGCTGGGAATTGAATCTGGGTCCCCTGCAATAGCAGCCAGTGCTCTTAAGTGCCGAGCCATCTCTCCAGCCCCAGATTAAGGTTTGTTTATCAAAGGTCTTACATTGTGAGTCTGGTAAAATAGGGACTAACATTTTTTGTTATCAGCACTCAGGCTATGTATATATATATATATTTGTAGCTGGTGATCAAGAGAACTTTGTGTGATGAAATGAATAAAAAGTGGAAGACTTTATCATAGCGTTATAGTCTCTCCTTTTTGATTCCAGCTCTCAGGAACACTTTTCCTCATCTCCCTAAACTGACGTCTCCTATTAAATGCTCTTGGAGAAGGAATATTAATTTTAATTATTGATTTGTTTAAAGATCTATTGGTAAATGTTTGTTTTCATTTACAACCCTGTTTCTGAAGGTTCTCAGATTCCAGATACAGAATAAGCCTGGCAGCAATTTAGGAGAAGGAAGAATGGTGCGTGTATCATCAGGGCTTGCGATAGATAGCATCTGTTCAAACTCAGGGAAGCCTGGAGATTTCAGTCCAGGAAGGAGGGCCGAACCCATATATCCACCTATCTTACCTTGTGATTGCGTATTTGAATCTCCAAAGCGACTTTACTCTTGGCGTGTTGTAAGGGGCCAGGAGCAAGCTTTTCCTTTCCAATACTGACTAGCTCCACCATGCCTTGCAATAATGCATCCTGCTGGCTCTCAGTGAGGAACGGGCTGCTGAGTTCTAGGTACCTGGCTCTCAGGATTCCCCACATACTGTCAAGTACATCCTGTAAGGGAAGAGAAGGCATGCATAAGCATTTTCAACCAACCAGAGAAATAAATCAAACAACACATCTGAACTCGTGGTGGAGGAGCCAAGTCCTGTCCCTATGCCCATAATGCTGTATGAAGGCTTCCTGCCTACGCATACCTCTAACTTGTAAACATCCTGGAGTAAAACATGGGGGAAGTGAAGTCTCTCCCCTTCGTCTCTTAGTCTGGCCACACGGTTCTCAGTGTTCTGCAGTTCCACGGCATATGCATCTGCTTTCTAAGCAAGAAACCACACGAAAGAGAAGACTCATAATACGTCAGGAAGCAAACAGAGCCATTAAAACTGAATCAAACACAGAAATGCAACCAAAGCTCAGAAACTAAGGAAAAAATGAAAGCTCTACAGCTTTCCTTGTCAGTCTCCCTGGAAGGGCCAGAACTGACAGCTCATTCTGGATGTGGTCTAAGCACACAGCACTGACAGCTCATTCTGGATGTGGTCTAAGCACACAGCAGTGGAGGTCTATGTGTAATACTCAGGAATTCACAGGCTCGCACCTCGGCTTTCTGTCCTGTGCCTAGCACTCCTTACCAGCTCCTCTGCTTCTCTTCATATCACCACACCATTACTTAAAAAAAAAAAAACAAAAACAAAGGGTGAGGTGGCCCACTTCCGCAATCCTAGCACTTGGGAGGCTAAGGCAGGAGGATTTGCTATGAGTGCGAAGTCAGCTGGGGCTGAAGAGTAAGACTTCTCAATAAACCCAAACTAAAACCAAGGGGCTTAAAACACATTTACTCAATCATCTCTGTGGTGCTTGGGATTGAACCCAGGGCATTGGGCAGGCTGGCAAGTGCTTCTGCTCCACCACTGAGATATAATCCCAACCTGCCGGCCCTTTAAAACAGAGACACAGTATCCCATTATAAGGGTACAGGCAACTCCGTCCAATGCAGTGGGCTTTGGGGAAATTTATAGCTTTTAAAGCCAGTAGTGCTGCCAGGTCCATCTCTAAACAGTTATAATAATACACCCACCTTTATGTAATTATCCTTCTCCATCCATCCACATGCTCAACCCTCCCACTAACCCATCCACCCATCCACCCATCCATCCATCCATCCATCCATGTGCTCAACCCTCCCTCTAACCCAGCCATCCATCCATCTACCCACTCACTCACAAGGTCTATGTAGCTTAGGCTGGCTTTGAACTCTGTATTGCTGAGGACACCCTTGAACTTCTGATCCTGCCTCTACCTCCTCAGTGCTAGGATTATGGGTATGTGTCACCATGCCTGGTTTATGTGGTACTGGGGATCAAACCTAGGGATTTGTGCATCCTTGCCAAGCACTCTACCAATGGAGCCACATCTCCACCCTCGTAATTGACCTCTTTAGGAAGAACACAAGTCCAGATCTTTGAGTGGCAACTGAATATGAGCCTCTCAATATTTGCTCAATAAAGGAACTCAAACTGCTGCTGAATGGAAGAGTATTTATATTTAAAATCCTTACCTGAATGAAAAGGTCCCTAGAAGCTGGACTAATTAATTAGAGCTTCAACAGGAGGTGAGGTTCTCATTTTCCTTTATCCAGACCTGTATCAACTATGGGTGCACTGAATGTTTTGCCCATTGATGTGTAGAAATGAACTCTTATTGAAGACACTGTCTCAGAAAGTACTACCTGAGCGATGTGTCTGAAGGTCAGTATCAACAGCTCTCATCTTACTGATTTACTTAAGCCTTGCCATGGCTCACAAAGGGATGTGGCTTGGCCACTCAGCTGATGCCCTAGACTCTCTGGTTTAAGGTCACATTCATTTGAATTATTTTCATTGATTACCTGAAGCTGTTCACCAATGCTCTGCCCACTGATTTCATTCAATGACTGTTGTAAAGCTGTCTTCTTCTTAATGAGTTGATCATATAATTGCTTTATTTCATTCTGTATATAAAAAAGGTAAGTGTGGAAAACTGAGAAATCTCATTTAGAGCCTCATTCCCTTTTAATATTTAGTTGACGGTTTCTGGAAATTTCAAACACAGAAAGAGGCATCTACACCTTCCATCTTTGACTTTTTTTCCCAGCTCTCAGCTATCCCCAACTGCCATCTGAATGATTTTGAAGCATCAGATGTTTGAACATCAGATGTTAAGTCATTTCAACCATGCTTCAGGTGTTAGCTCTAAAGGATAAAAGCCCTCTCCTGCTAAAAATGTAACAACCCTCTCCCCTCGGGACCAGTGCTAAGTCCTCCCTATGATTAACTATTCAGAAAGGGTTCAAGCTTCTGTAATTGCTTCTCATTTTTCTCTTTGGTGTTTCAATTTGGGATATCAATGAGGTCTTTACTCTGCAATAGATTACTATGCCTCTTTCACTTAGCTGCCCCCTCCCCCGCTCTTTTTGTTTCTTGGA
The DNA here is from genome assembly GCA_035773235.1 of Eospalax fontanierii. Taxonomy (NCBI): domain Eukaryota; kingdom Metazoa; phylum Chordata; class Mammalia; order Rodentia; family Spalacidae; genus Eospalax; species Eospalax fontanierii. Next base: position 46,611,948 of record CM069536.1, on the reverse strand, counting down.
TTATGTGTAAACAAACTTGAGCTATTTGTTCTGGATTTAGCTGATTATAACTCCAGGAGCTAACACATATGTGTGTGTATTGTTACAGGCATGTGTATGTGCTCGAGTGTGTAGACCTGTGTATTCACATACTGAGGCCAGAGAAGAATACACTGGGTGTTCTTTTTTTTTCTTTTGAGATAGGAGCTCATCATGCTGGCCGGAACCCACCATATAGACCAGACTGGCCTTGAACTCCCAGAGGTTTGCCTACCTCCGCTTCCCCTGTGCTGGGATTAAAGGTGTACACCACCATGCCTGGCTGAACATGCAGTGTCTTACTCCATCACTTTCAACATTATTTATTATTATTATTAGAATCAAGGTTTCTCATTGAACCTAATGAGGCTCACCATTTGGTCGAGGCTGGATAGCCAGCAAACTCCTGTCTCTGCTCCCCAGTGCTGAGGTAAGAGGCATGTGAAACAATGCCTGGTTTTTATGTAGGTGCTGGGGGTTTGAACTCAAGACCCCTTGCTTTCACAGCATGTTATCTTACATACTAAGTCATCTCCTTGGCCCCTCAGGTTTTATTTCATGGAACAGACTCCTTCATAGATGGTTTTTTGTTTCATCTTTTTCATTATACAATTTGTTTTAACAGTTTTCTAACTAGTCTCTTTGCTTCAAGACTCTCCCTTAACAATCCACCAAGACCCTGACCAGATGAATCTGTTAGAAACACAGAGATTCTCATTCCTTTGCTCAAAGGGTTAACAGATCCCTCTGGCCTAGAAAGTTAGTAAAAACCCTCTCTATGACAATCACTGAGTAGCAGATGTAATACAAGAAAAGAGACATCATGTCAGATCATCTGAACACCCACAACTTTGGAAGGGGCCTCCCTTTAGATTTGTCTCCCCACCAAGAATACAGGGAGGCCTACTGCCTCTCTGAGCCATTCCTATAAGAACTTATGGGAACTGGGGGTCCCTGCTACACAAAGCCAGCCATGTGCTCAGAGCTGTACCTGGTAACTGTGGCTGTGATCAAGGCCAGCCCTCAGAGACGAGCTTCTCCAGGCAGCTTTAGCCTGGGTGTGCTCCAGGTTGACTTGGAGGGCTTGGAAACATTCGGCTAGCAATGTGGGGCTCTTGTCAAGCCAAGTCATAGCTTTCAAAAGATCATCCTTCTTGTCACCCAGAGCTAAATAAAGTTTCTTCAACTCAAGAGCCAGTTTCTGCAAAGTGGAGGGAAAGGAAAGGAGGGAATGAGCTCTGGCCTGCCTGGGAGCTGTGGTACGACTGGCACACACAGGCATTAGGCGTACCTTACCTCAAAGAACACCTGCTGGGTAGACGCATCCTCCCTGAGAAGCCCGGGGCCCTGCAACAGCAACTCCACACTGCCAAGGCACCGAAAGAGGCTCAGAAAGAGTTCGAAGAATCTTGTATCCAAATTGATGAATGTTTCTTCTGTCATGCTCTCCTAAACCAAGGAAAGCAGTATCATGATTCTTCGTCTTTCTAAACCTCTGTTCCCTTCATTTCCATCAAAGTATGCATGTCATATTATACTTTTTATTTAAACAATAAATTGTTTCAACTAATAATCACTAGATGATGGATTAATTAGAGTGTGCTAACTGGTGAGCTAGTTTATTTATTCTGTGCGTTAGACTACAGAATAAATAAATAAAACAATTTTTTGTAACAATGAGAAAAGCAAGTTTAAGAACAGCAGTCAAGCTGGGACTGGTGGTGGACAGCTTTAGGCTCAGCCCTCAGGAGGCAGAGGCAGATGGATCTCTGTGAGATGGAGGCCAGCCTGGTCTAGATAGTAAGCTCTAGGTCAGCTGGCTGGGGCTACAGGGAGACCCTGTCTCAAAATAAACAGACAGACAGACACAACAAAAAGAATATTGGGTAATTGTTTGAGTATTGAATGATGTTAAAAGATGAATCAGTCAGGTGTGGAGGCGCATGAGGAAGGAAGAGAGAGAGGGAGGAAAGGAGGGAAGGAGGGAGGGAGAGAGAGAAGGAGGGAGGGAAGGAGGGAGGAAGGGAGGGAGGGAAAATCACAAGATCTTCTTTAGCAGGACCATCCAGAGAGATGACATCATTCAGACTTCTCACTGCTTCCTGCCTCTACATTTTTGAGACAGGGACTTGCTATGCAGCTCAGGCTGGCTTTGAATTTGCAATCCTTCTGCCTCTGCCTCCTGAGTGCTGGGATAAAGAGGCACAAGCTACCTCACTGAACTCGCCCACATTTTACTGTAGAAGAAAGTGAGTTAATGAAGTCAAGCATGGCCAAGGGAAGGAAAGTTACAAAGGAGAGGCTCGAGGGTTAGTTAGAAGAGGAGAGAAAGTCTCTGGGAGATAGAGGTGGTGATGGGAAGGGGCAGTTAGGAGTGTCGGCCATGGGCTGAATCTGAAAACTGGGGCGCTTTAATAGGTCCATCTCCGTGGGCGCCCCTGGGGCTGAGCCACTGTATTCCGGTTGGCTGGAGAGCCACAGATCCATTTTTGCATAAACTGCAGGAAGCGCCTTTTTTTCTTCACCTATCACCTCCTTCAATTCCTGACTAGTTACAGTCATTTTGGAGCATGCCATGGCCGCTAAGTTACTAGTCCACCCACCAGCCTACTTCCAATAAACACCATTTGGGCTCTGATTCCTACTGCTGTCTCTGCCGGATACCTAACAGCACCATTTAGCATAAGCACACTCAGGCCTCCCCGCGGGCGTTCCTTCCCCACCCTTCCCATCCCGGGGCACCAACACAGACAGCACTAATCAATGATCATTTTCCTCCTGCTGATCCTGGATACAGATCCAGAAGCCTTGTTTGCATACAGTGCTCTAGGTAGCCACTGCAAAATTCACCAGAGCCAACACCACGTTAGGGAAGGAGTTCAGTGGGGTGGTACTTTGCCTACTATGTTCTGGATTCAATTCCCAGCACCACACAAAGGTCCTAACTGCCTTTCATTTCTTAATGTTATTTCAATAAGGAAAATACAATGCGGTTCCTACCTGTGTCTGAAGATTATTTGCTTCTTGGCGCAGATCTTCAAGTTGGGTGGTGTAAGTCTGCAGTTCTTCAGTCGTAGGGTATCTAAAGTTATACACACTCACACTGGGTAGAACACTCATATTTGTGGCAACCTGTTGGAAAAAGAGAAAGCTAATCAGTGATAGCCCGTGACACTACTGATGCTGGTGCAAACAGCCAAACACCTCTGCACAAAGTCTGCTCAGTTACCTGCTCAGTAAGCATTTTAATCCTGTCACTAATAAGGAAAAAAAAATTGTTTTAGAACACTTTGAAACATAAGAAGTTAAACAGCTGATGGTTCATGAGATATCAAAATGAGGGGGAAACCCCAACAGTTAGATCACTAATCTATGTCTGTACATATTTACTTATCATTTTTTGGCACTTCTAGGGACTGATCCCGGGGTCTTCTACAAGTGCGTCCTCAGCCTTCATATTTCATATAATAGGAGACATTCATGTCACAAAGTTAGCGCTTATTTTTTAAACCTAGTCCATTATTTTTTTAAACCTAGTCCATTTAGTATTTATGTGCTAGTTCATTTACCAGTTGGCTCCTGGTACAGACAACTCTTAGGAGATACAAATCACAGCTAGGGATAGATCTGCATTTGATTTATTATTGAAAAGACAAATAAGCAATGAAAATAAGCCATAGCTTAGAATGACTTAAAAAATACAGAATTAAAAACCAGGTTAGATAACTGGGGAGCTCAGAAACCCCAGAGGTGAACTACAAATACTGTTTTGCTAAATGGACATAGTATCAACCTGGCCTGTAAATTCATATCTATATCTATAGATTAGAGCAGCTCTCAGACCTCATCAGAGAAGTGTCTTTATGCCATGGATGGCAATTAGTCAGAGTGCAGAGAACAGGTATCTAAGGAATGCTCAGTCACAAACAGGGCATCTATACCATACCCGCTCCCCACAGGGCTGAGGGACCATCTTGGGTGCAAGTGGGCAGATTCTAAGAGCGAGCCGTCAGGGGAGAACAGGATGAAACAGTGTCTTGTGGATGCTACAGGACGGCTGCACTCGCTGTGACTGCTTGCACAAGACCTGAACAAGATTAGGTCAGGGAACATTCTAGGACTCATGGACTCACGGACTGCCCCCTCCCCCCCAGCTGAGGAGCTATTAACAGTTAATGGCTACTAGGAAAGGGAGAGTGGCGCTTTCTTCGGGGTGTGGCTCCTGGGAAGTCAACCACACTCCAGCAGATGGCAATACACCCATGAGTAAATGGGAGGCACAAACTGGAATCAAACCAAAGTGAACCAAAACAAAGCAAAAGAGATGACAAAAACAGGACCCGGAGCTGGGAAGAGGTGGAGTTAGGGTAAATATGATCAAAACATGGTGAGTGAAATTTCTCCAAAAGTTAGGGTGACTATTATAATAGAAAACTAGGTCAGGGTGGTAGAGGACGCTGAGAGAACGAACTGTGGAATGGCATTCTACTCTTTTTTAAATTTTTTATTAATATTTTATTTTTATTTTGTGTATGAGTATACCACCTACATGTATATAAGTGCACCCGTGTCATGCAATGCCCGTGGAGCAAAGAAGAGGACATTGGATCCCCTGGATCTGGAGCTAGGGATGGTTGTTAGCTACCACCTGGGTGCTGGGAATCAAACCCAGGTCCCCTACAAGAGCAGCCCATGCTCTTAACCACTGAGCCATTCTCCAGCCCACATTCTACTCTTTAAAAGATACATACATATTGCATAGTGTGATTAACATGGAGAAACCAAGATAAAATCCCACCTATGAGGTGAATTCAATTCTGAAAGGTCAAATAAGCTTCCCAGAAGGAAAGACATTCCCACCAGACTGGAGATTTGGGGATCATTGGTGACCTTTGCCCAGGCTGTCCAGATGCATGGTTGACTGATGAAGCCTAACCGCTGTGAGCAACGTGCCATGCCACTCACTTGTTCCCTCCAGCAAGGACTGACACAGAACCCCAGCGCAATCAAAACCTGCAAATGGTGATGTGTGGAGCGAATACTGACCGACAGGTTCCAGAGGCAAAGGATGGCACATGGTAGGTTCTATCACATCTTTTGATGAATGAATGACTGACACGAACACACCACTCTATGGTTTTAAAATATTTTACATATTGTTTTTATTTTATGTGTATGAGTGCATTGCCTGAATATATGTAAGTATACCCATGTTGTACAATGTCCACAGAAGTCAGAAGAGGGCACTGGATTTCCTGGAACTGGAGTCATAGATGGCCACTAGCTGCCATGTGGGTGCTGGGAACTGAACCCAGGTCCTCTGCAAGGGCAGCCAGTGCTCTCAACCACAGGGCCATCTCTCCAGCAACCCCCTATAGTTGTTAAAGTGCTTTGTAAAACTTAACATGTATTGTTCATTTGTGCTTGTTCATATTGTTTATCTCATAATAACTGAGACTCAGTGATGTTGTAGGTGGTCCAGGGAGAACCAGGCAGACATGGTCTTTCTTCTCAGACCTTCTAATGGGGAACACAGACGGTTAGGGTTTGAATTTGGAGTGTTTCCCCTTGCTGGCAGATTTGGGCTACTGGGAGTGAGGGGCAGGCTTTGTGGGCTGTAGCACGGCCCTTTTTCTGGTCCCCTCTCACTTCCTGATCCATCAAGATGTGAACAGTCATGCTACAAGCTCCTACCACCACAGAGAGAGCTGCCCTAGCTGCCATGTCTTCCCTTCATGGATGACCTCCTGAAACTGAGCCGAAGTAATCCTTCCTCCCTTAAGATGCTCTGTCAGGTATTTCTGTCACAGCAACAAGAAAACTCAGAAAAGTGAGTAGTATATAACCAGAGAACCTGGGCACCACGGAAGCACGAAGGAAGGAAGACGATGGTCAAGCGGAGACACCACCAGGTTTTTTTGCTTTCTGAAGATATACAGTACGTCGTGTAGAGTACATACGATTAACTAAATGAGCGCTTGCTGAGTTCTAAAGACTAATGGGCTGAGGAAGGCACACACTGACCTGAGGCTCCACAAGCTGAGGTACAGGCGGATTTACTTGTGATACTAATTCATGATGAAGATACTGCCATTTATCACCACTCTGGCCCTCAGGTGGCAAAGCTGAGTCTGGAGCATCATTTCCAGGGCTGGAGGCCTTGCTGCTTTTGAGGTGGGAAAAAAATGGAGAAAAGAATTGACATTAAAAACAAAAAATCTCATTACATTTAGACAATATTCTGTTTTAAAAGAAACAATTCTGGGCTAGAAAGGGCTTGGCAGTTAAGAGCACTGTCTATTCTTCCAGAAAACCTAGGTTTGGTTCCTATCACTCACATGACAGTTAACAACCACCTGTAACACCAGTTCTAGGGGGATCTAATGTCCTCTTCTGGCTTCTGTGGGTATTCTACACATGTGATGCACTTACATACATGCAGGCATAACATTCATATACATAAAAATAAATTTAAGAGAAACAATTCTCTGAATAATAAATATGCAAATGGGGATGGGAAGCAGCTCTGTTGGTAGAGTGCTTGCCCCTGATCTCCAGCGCCACACAAAACAGGTGTACAAGTGCAATCTTAGTTCTCAGGAGGTGGAGGCAGGGGGATCAAGGGTCCACAGTCATCTTTGGCTACATAGCCAAACAAGTGAGGCCAGGCTGGGTTACATGAAACCCTGTCCCAACAACAATAACAACAATAAAAATAGGATAAAAAGCAAAAGGACAACCACCAATAAATCCACAAATGTCCAGTTCTTTAAAAATACTTTACCTCTCAGCTGATTCCTGACCTGCATCTTCATCCCACTGGCAACACTGGGGCGATATTTTCTTAGCGTTAAATTCTATGAACTTGAGTAAATCTTTCTGTTCCAATGGTTTTAACTCTAGAACCTGTAAGCAAATCAAATACAAATGGCTTAACCAATAAATATAGTTTTTCAATTAGTACTCCAAAATTTCTTCTGTCAAACAAACCTAATCTTTAATCATGTCTCCAGTCATTGCTGTTTTTCTTGTCTCCTCCTCCTCCTCTTTTTTCTCCTTTCTCCTCACCCCTCTCTCTTCCTCCTCCTCCTCCTCCTTTTCTGGTCTTTTTGAGACCCTGTAGCCACAGCTGACCTGGAATTCGCTAAGTATATCAGTTGGCCTTGAACTCATAGAGATCCGCCTGCCTTTGTCTCCCTGGTGCTGGGATTAAAGGTGTCCACCACCACACCCAGCTTGCCCAAAATTCTTAAACTTGTTTTTCTCGCTGTTAAAAAAATCATTTTATTTATTTATTCTACAGTGTAATGCAAAGAATAAATAGACTAGTTCACCAATTAGTAGAACACCAATTAATCCATCATCTGGCTGATTGTTAGTTGAAACAATTTGTTATTTAAATTAAAAAGTATAATATAAGGTACACACTTTAATGGAAATGACGGGAAAATGGAAGTTTAGGAAGACAAGCCATTGTAATATTGTTTTCCTCTGCTTCCAGAGTGCTGGGATTAAAGGCGTGGGCCACCATCACTGGCTTGCTTGTTCTTCTTAATGTCTAGTTACCCAAAACTCACTTAAAAGCTGGACATGTGGCTCAGTGATTGAGCTCTTGCCTAATATGTGCTAGGCTCTAGGTTCAATCCCCAGTACTGAGAAAAATAAAAATAAAAACAAAGACACAAACAGAAAGCACAAAAATATTCACATAATAGCTGTGTTACTTAAACAATATTATACACAAATCGAAAAATTGTCAAAAATATATTCGCATGCTTTGAAACAGTAAGCAAAAGCAGTGCTTTCGATACAGAGTAAGTTTCCCTGGAGGTATTTGCTTATTTTGATGTAAAACATAGTTTAAAAAAGGAGCATGAGTTAAAGTCCCAATGGAAGCAGACAGAATCAACAGACAGCACTTGAAACTCAGATCCCTGTGCAGCCCAGGGACCCACACATCAGCTTATCCCAATCAGAAATGCAGCCCCTCCAATGGCAGCTCAGACTTCAACCCAAAGAGAAATTCCATCTCGATGGTTTTAATTCCAGTTCTTAGACCGAGGTGGTGGAACTTACCTGATGCTGAGAAACATCTTTCTGTCTGCTCAACTGTGGCCTCTCGGTTACAACAGATTCCATCTCAAAAAGGCTTATAGGCTGCAGGACTTTCTGGTGCTCTGAATGTTTCTTTAGAGTGATAGGATGCTGGGGGAGGGGGCGGGAGGTAGGGAGTAAAACATCCATGGCGGCAGAGGAATCATTTAAAAACAAAGACCCATCGCATCTCAGCTCTAACAACACAGTGCAGAATGGAAGAGGTTTATTTGAAATGTGAAATGAAGTGCTGCTATCCGCTACAATACAATGTACTTATTTCAAGAGCTACTCCATTTAATGATATGGTTATCTGTTTGATAAATTTGTAAAAGCCAGGAAATTTACTGTCTTTCTTTTCAAGAACAAAGTCAAAAACAAAAACCCCAAAACCTCAAGACAGTATTAGGTTTTGAAATTCAAATATGTCCCATGTCTACTTTGCATTTTCTTTTAAAGGGAGAACTTTAAAATTAAAAGGAATCATGTGGCCTTTGCACCTGCAGTCTGCCTCTTTCTTCTGAACATAAGTACTACAAGAACCACTCTAAGTTTGCACACAAATCTTACACAGTAAGATTCTAGTTGTAAGATGTATATTTGCACCTAAAAACATAGAAGGCTTTAAGTTTCATGAGAACACTTTAGTTATAGGATAGTCAAATCAGTATATATAAATACTTGTAAATAAGTAACAAAAGTACCCTGGAACCCGATTTTGCTTTTATGATAGCAAATTTTACTTTTTTGAGACAGGGTTTCAGACTTGTATGTTGCCAAGGACGACTCTGACCTTTTGATCCTACTTGCCCTCACCTTCCCAATGTAGGATTATCTGCTGTAGGAACTGAACCCAGGGCTTCGTGTGTGCTTGGCTTGGCAACCAGCCTACCAACTTAAGCTTCATTACCAGTCCTGATATCAAATTTTATCTATTTATATCTTATGCGTAAAAGTTTGATTTTCTAATCAACTCGAGTCACAAAATTCCTTTATTAATTCTATTTATTATTGTGTGAGTCCAGGCACATGTGTGCTCCAGTGCATGCGTGGAGGTCAGAGCACAGCACTGTGGGAGTCAGTTCTCTCTTTCCACAGTGGATTCAGGGGATTGAACTCAAGTTGTTAGGCTTGTACGGCAAGCACTTTTACCTACTGAGCTATATCACTGGCCCACAAAATTCCTTTAAAATACATCCTTCCCTTATGAAGAAGATTTACACTGGTGTTCATTAGCACTAAGAACCCTCAGCCCCATCAAACCAACCCAAACCAACCTGCCACCACCACCAACCACTTAGGTCTAGACACCTGTACAGTGAAATGAAATCACAATCACAGAAGACCTCGTTCCCCCCACCCCAACCCCTTTCAGTTTAAAGATGTATGACTCTTTTGTTTTGTTTTGAATTTTTGAGACAGAGTCTTCTTGTAGTTCCAGTTGACTTGGAACTCACTATGCAGTCCAGGCTGACCTCGATGTCACAGAGATCTGCCTGCCTCTGTCTCTAGAGCGCTAGGATTGAGGGTGTTCGACACCACGCCTGGTGTACAAATTTCTTAATGAGTACAGTTTCTCTGCACTTGCTCAGTCACTTCCGCCCAGGGTTCTGGCTGGCTGGCTCTGGAGCACCAACATGCACATGCACAGCACATATCGCCACTTTGTCCACACACCACCGCATCTCACCTGATCCTCGCTGTACTTCTCTTGAAGCATCATCTGGACCTTTTCCAAATTGCACTTCACAGTTTTGAGTTTCAGGGAAAGTGCTTCAGCTTCCTGTTGAGTGGCCCCGCAATCTCCCAGGCCCTGATCTTTGCAAGTCTCTAACAGAGAGGCGACTTTGTGCTCAATCTCTGTCAGCATAGCCTATGAAAGAGTATCATTTAATTATTCACAGCAGTTTTTGGGGGTGTGGTGGGAACTGAACCTGGGACCATGTGCATGTCGAACATGCCCTCTATGCCCAAGCTACACCCTCAGCCAACAGCACTGGTCTCCAACAGGCACTGTTCTCCAAGAAATTGAGACTTACTTTCATTACCTAAGCTTCTATAAAAAAATCTCAGAAACACAGGGCCAATAGGACCTTGGGAAAACAGAAGTTTTAATAGAAATCTGTGCTGAAAAACAGGAGCACAACCAAACCAACCCCAACTGCAGATGTTACTTTATAAAATAATCTATAGTAAGTGATCCTGGAACTAGCCTCTCTGGGTTTGAATCCAGCCTCGCCACTTAGTGGCTATGCTCATTCAATGCTCCCTATATGTGTCTCAAGCAATCCTTGAAATGGGGAGAATGACAGAATTTACCTCCTAGAGTCACTGCAAGGAATCAATCAATTAACTCCATGTGTTTCTGCCTTAATCTATGTCTTCTGAATTTAAAGAATTAAAATCATATAGTCTGTGCTTGAAGAGTATTTACACACAAGATTCAGTGAAAATTATTGACTATTCTTATTCTCCCCCACCTCTCTAATCTTTTCAGTTGTGATCCAAGAATCAAACAGGCACTATAAAAAAGAGCTCTATGGACTTCAGAAATGGCTTAGCAGTTAAGAGCACTTTCTGCTCTTGCAGGGGACCTGAGTTCAGATCCCAGCACCCATACTGGGCAGCTCACTGCCACCTATAACTCCAGCTCCAGGAGATCTGATACCCTCTGTCCTCCTCAGGCATTGTATGACACACGAGTACACTTAACATACATGCAGGCAATACATTCATACACATAAAATAAAAATAATTTAAAAATTAAAAAAAGAAATCACTAAAAAAGAATTCCACACATGTATTTGAAAAATCTTGGCCTTGTTCTTTTCCTTCTCTTCTTCAAGCCAAATAAGTCTCAAAAACACCAGAGAAGAACACAGCAGGGGTAATTCAGAACCTGAAATGCTTGTCACTGATACAACTGGCCCATCTAAATGTTGGTCTAAAAATAAAGCTGCTGAAGTGTGTTTCTCAGTAAGTCAGGCTCTGTGCATTCCTCCCGACAGATCCCTGAACTCTCTTGGGCTCAGAAGTCGGTGGAACTCTGCCAGGTCTGGGCACAGGGTCAGCAGCCATGTGCACTCTCAAATTCCAGCATCAAGGCACAGGCACCAAAACTGAACCTCTGACTAAAAACAAGTTCAGGTTGCTGAAACTTAAAGAAACACTGTACGCCAAAACGCATTTCCAAGTAAAATACCTCATAACTCCTTTATTCAAGCAAATTACCTCTCTCCTTACAGATCCTTCTGAGTTAAAACACTGTTACTCTTAGCTCTTAGAGTGGCCGTAAATAAAGAATACCGCAACATTATGCTGGTTTGCCCCATCAGCTGTTTTATACAAATGCTTTATATGGTTGTATACTGATGCAACCTGGTGACCATTTTAATAGTTGCAAGTTGATATTCTGTGGTTAGCTTAACCTTCCCCTTGTTACTACTTTTTTATTTTATGTGTATGAGTGTACTGCCTGCATGTAAGTAAGTTCATCCATGTCCTGCAGGGCCCTCGAAGGTCAGAAGAGGGTGTTGGATCCCCTGGAACTGGAGCGTATGAACGGGAACTGGAGTTACAGATGGTTGTTAGCCGCCATGTGGGTGCTGGGAATCAAACTCAGGTCCTGTGCAAGAGCAGTCAGTACTCTTAATCACTGAGTCATCTCTCCAGACTCTCCTTGTTACTGCTTTACTTAAGCTGTTTCCAGATCTTCACTTTGATAATTAATGCTGTCATGTTTATTTTTGCCATTTTAAATGATTTTCTGAGGACAATCTTTTTACTTAAAATTTTTCTACTTATTTTATCTCCTCTTCTCAGGATAAATCTTTAAAAAATGGTATTACTGGGTCAAAGGGCATTATTTATATTCTCACAGCTGACCTTCCAAAACATTGAATTACCTGGAACTATTAGACATGAATAGGCATATTTTTCTAGAATTTTGACAGGATGATGTAATTTTTACCAAAATAAGAACAGTATAACAGTTGTTTTAATTCACAGTCTTTTTCTTCTTTCTATTCATTTTTCTTTGAGATGATGTTTCATATAGCCCAGGCTGGTCCCAAACTGTGTAGCTGAGGATGACCTTGAACTCCTGATTCTCCTGCCCTTAGCTCTAAAGCACTGGGATTACAGATGCATAGTATGCCTGGTTTATGTCATGTTGAGGATAGAACCTAGGGCTTCGTGAACACTGGGTAAGCACTTTACCAACTGAGCTACACCTCAGCCCCTCACTGAAATGCTTTCACAGGCAAAGTTGGATATTTCAAAAACTAAATTATCAAATATGATTTTTCTTGTCCAATCTGTCACTCCTCTGGTCATTTTTCTACTACAAACTTACTATTTTACAGACCATTAAGAGATTTTATGTTTCAACATGAATTCATGGGTTTCAGGTCACATTGATGGAGACAAAGATGATCTTGTTTATTGGCTCTTTATTTTCCCCAGAGCAGGTCAGAATTCAAGGCCCAGGATTACCAAACCATATTTTTTATGTATTCAGTGATTTAAAAATATAGTCCAAATAAATATATGTTTCAGCCACTTAGAGCCTCCAGACCACACTCTCCGTCTACAACTCTGCCATGGATAAGTTCAGACTGGGACTATAAAAAGTCCCAGGCCTATGCCACCAGGGAAGCTCTGTGACCCATTTTGTGTGTGTGTGTGTGTGTGTGTGTGTGTGTGTGTGTGTGTGTGTGTGTGTGTGTGTGACATTACCTAGATACATACATACATGCTGCCCACAGCCTGTTGAGTGTTACTGCCACCTGCTGGGCATGACACTTCTTAGCACAAGTTTGGAAATCAAAATGGATTAAAATATTGAGAGAATGCGTATTCTGATGGTGAGTAAACCATTGACATAAGGTCTATGGTGACAACCAGTTAGCAAATTAATACTGGATGGCCTTAAGCAGCTGAGGCTCAAACTTGGGAACTCGGGGGCAGGTTAATGGAGCTCCTTGTAGTCTCTACTGTGCAGGATTCCACTGGGCCTCACTGGCCAGGACAACCACATGCTGTGAGTGGACAGACCATTAGAAGTGACATTTATTAGAACTGACAATCAGGACTGACTCCTGGGATCCAAGGTGTCAAGCTGCCCCGAGAAGATCAGCCCTTGCCCTGGCAGTTCTGAGTAGAAGGGAGGGAGCTGGTTACGCCAAGCACAGAGCAGGTTACTACAGGAAGAGTTTCCTGTGGCAGGACCAGTGCCTGAGAGACTCCAAGACAGGAAGATGTCCTCATCCCTGGCAGGAGGCCAAGGCCAGTCTCCTGAGCACAGGATAGGGGAGAGGCTATCGAAAGCAGCCAGCAGGCCTCTGCTGTTATGACAGCGATTACATGGCTGAGGTGTCGTCGTTCTAGCCCCTCCCTGGAGAGCCCCTGGAGATGCCAACCTTTGGGATGAGCAGGCAGGCTTTGCTTAGAGTGACTAAAGACAGGGAAGTAGACATTCTCGCTCCTCCCAAGCAAATCTAGGTGCTTGTCTGCTAAAATGACCAGAAATCTTTTTGTAGTCTTTGCAATCTGACACGTCAAGACATTTTGTTTCATTTCTGATGAGCTAATTATTTATTCACAATCTTGTGATTATGGATAAAAAAATAGCAAATACTGAGCAAAGTTTAATGACAGACACTGCTTTGTTCATTCAATCCTGACAAAACTATTAAACTTACTACATTGTATGAGGAAAACAAGGTTGAGAAGTGAATTTGTCCAAGTTCAACAGCTAATGTGGCAGAGCTGGATTTGGATTCTGGATTCTGGACTGTTAACCACAGCCATCTCCTCAGATGTGTTGCTTACATAAAGAATTACAAAGAATCCCTGAAAACTACAAGCCCAGGCCAAGATAGACGTGAGGGTCGGAGACACAGTAAGGAGCACACTGTTGCTTTAAGAGGAATTTGCCTCATTTTGGCAGGTGACCAGCGAAGAGGCAAACCCTCAACTCCTGCCCGTTGGTCTTACCTGGCACCCGACCAGCTCCTGTTCCACCACCTGCTGCATGTCCGCATTTAACGTTTCCGGCTCAAATGCCACGTTGGCTTGTCGCAGCCACAGCTCCAGCTCCGCCACCTGGGTCTTGCACACATGGAGGACTTCTGAAGGTTGGGGCCTTGATCTCTCCACTGTGGCCTCAAAAGTTCCGTGTTCCTGAGAAAAGTCCAGAGCTGTGGCCTGGATGGGAGGTGTGGCACCCTAAGATAAACCCAAAGATAAGTAATCCAGCAGTGTAAAGCAAGGAGTCGGAAGATTTCACACTGGGACCTGCAAGGACCCGCAAACCTGCAACATACCCCCCAGCTGAAAGAAGCAAATTAAGGACAGAAGAAGGAAGAAAAAAGAAAAATGCACCTCCACACTCATAGCAACAGTCACGTGACCTGGCAGCACAGGTTTCCAGGCAGCCGACCTGCATGTACACAGGAGCAGTATTCCTGGGCACAGAGGAAGCTAATGGCAAGCCCCAGGAGACAGGTGAGAGTGTGTGCGTGTGGGTGTGTGTCCCAAACATTTCAGGGAACTGGCCAGTCCTTAAAGTTGCATGACAAAGATGATTAAGCAAGGCTTAGTACAGTGCACTCTATGTAAACAGAAAGAAAAAAGGAAACCAGTGATCTTTCTATCCCGACAGGGAAAGACTGACACCACACACTGGTACCATTGTCCCAAGTAGATAGATAATAGGCCATTTTAGCTTTTCTTTCCTTAACCAAACTTCTAGTAAAAAACAGCTGAGTCTAGTAACGGATTTCAGTGGAGCAATCTGGGAATTCTTCTCCTTCCCTCAGAGAAAAGATTCAGAATGGCTTTTGCTTTCTAGATTCTCAAATACTGAGTTAAATACTTACTGAATGCTTCAGAGTGGTGTTTAATTAGAGTGGGATATATTTTTTATGCATTGAAATAAATGGACCTCTTACCATTACAAGAGCAAAATTTCTTCCAGAGCGCAAATGAAAATATTTCAACACTCATGTGTATGGTAACTTCCTGTGGAGGTGAAAGGTGGTTTAATACAATGGTAGTCTTGCCTTACACTTAATGGCCTATGCTTCTCCAGAATATTGGCAGAGTACATTGACGCTCCTAGGGAAATCCCTTCAGGAATGAGAACTTGTGTTTTGACCTACAAAACTATTGATGTCAGTAACACTTGTATTAATTTCTGGGCAAGACTTTGTGAAAACTTGTTAGCAGCTAAGAAAGCACACCATGGGACAAATGGCAGGTTCCTGATGAGAGTTCCTTACACACACTCTAACTCAATACAAATGCACATTTCCCAGTATTTGTGGGATTTTTTTTTTCCTAATACAACTTCCAGTGCACAAAGCTGGGAGACAGCAATAAAACACTTAGGACACGGAATCGCTGGGCTGGTGCAGGGTCTTTGCGCTGTAGTATCCCCCCCCCCCCCCGTGACCATCTATTAACTTTACATATATTTGTTCCTTTCCAGTAAAATATGATTTTTTTAGGGTGTATGGGTGGGTATGGGTCAGGGGTAGAGTGCTTGCCTGGCATGTGAAAAAAAAAAGAAAAGACAAAAACAAAACAAACAAAAAACGTAACGATTTTTCTCCAGCCTTCATCTATCTTTTTAAATAATTTCTTCAAGAATCGCCTTCTTAAAGAGCTCTTCCCTCGTCTGTGTTTCTTTGGGCCTCGCACACTGCCTATATTTGATTCACCTTTTTCAGTGTTCTTTGTTAATGTTGATTTTTTAAAAACTAATTGTCGTCTGGTATTAACTGCCAGACATCAATTTCTAGCCTTCTGATTAATCATTTTCTAGTTTTCAGGTATTACTCTATCTTAGTGACAAAGAACCAGAGATTCCCAGATTCCTACCATCCTTTTTTTTTTTGCTATCTGACATAATCTGCTAACCTTAACTGGCAGTCTGGAATAACTGATTGGCCCTCTGCCTTCTGATTTTCTCAAAAACTCGATTTGACCACCTCTCAAAGGCCACACACATTTTTAAGCTGTGGTCTTTAGCAGCTCTGTTTTCTTGCTACCGCACTAAACTGATGAGGAAATAAGCAAACAGGGTGACTAATCTACCCTTTATTTGCTAGTTATTCAAACCTGAAAAGTATCTGAAGCGGGGAAAAGAAAGAAAAACCAATTACTTGCAACCTTAGAAGAGCTGAAAGTGGCCCCAGGATCCCCAGCTAGAGGCCCCTCCGCTTCTTTTCCTCAACCTTGAAACTTGAGCCTGAGGGAGGGTAATCTGTTCACACCCACCCACCCCACCTAAGTGCTTCTGACAAGTGCAGGCCCTGACAAAGGCCACTGACACAAGGTCACACAGCTCTGTGATCTTCAAATTATGAGCTCCCAGTAATTTTCCACAATAGCAAACCTACAAAGTATCTTCTCTACATGAAAGCCCCAAATTCTGAAGGCAGAACTCACATAAGTAAATGCTTTATAAAACTATATATTTCGAGAGGCTAAAAGTGTTGCCACAAGTGTTTCTTATTAAATAAGAATTATGTCAGTTTTGACAAGAGATTTAATAATCCCTTTTATTGGTAATATTTATAATTAATGAGAGCATGGCATTAAGCTAAGCATGATACTACGACCAGCTCCTTATTTCACATCACAGACTCTATTCCCAGTGTACAGGAATCTAAGGCTTTGAGGGGCTACTGAAGCTTCCTAAGCTAACACAACTGGAAAGTAGAAACAGTCAACTCCTGATTTCATTATGCTTTACAAAGTTCAACTCCATCCTCTTACCATAGCTTCCCAACTCTCTCACATCTCAATTAGATATCTGCTTCTGCATGTCACTGATCTAAGCCTCCAGCTTTTTATCTTATCTTATTCTATTATTATTTTTATTTTACGTGTACAACTGTATTGTCTGAATGTAAGTACACCTTTGTTGTGCAATGC
The DNA here is from genome assembly GCA_035773235.1 of Eospalax fontanierii. Taxonomy (NCBI): domain Eukaryota; kingdom Metazoa; phylum Chordata; class Mammalia; order Rodentia; family Spalacidae; genus Eospalax; species Eospalax fontanierii. The sequence continues at coordinate 46,594,893 of CM069536.1, read as the reverse complement.
CTGTGGAGGTCAGAAGAGGGCGCTGAATTCCCTTGGAACTGGAATTGCAGACTGTTATTAGTCTCCATGTGGGTGCTGGGAATTGAACCCAGGTCCTCTGCAACAGCAGCCAGTGTTCATAACCACTGAGCCATCTCTCCAGGCCTTAAATCTCAGCTTCTTAAACTGAGTTGTGACCCTGCGTGAGGTCACACAACTGAATATAGGTGTTGTGGAAAATCTGGCAACAGTGAAAGGTTTCTGAACACATGATGACCAAAAAATTCGCACTGAACATGAAACATGTATTGAGAGCTCGTGGAGACGGGTCAGTGGGTAAAAGTGCAAGCCTGAGGGTCTAGATTTGATCCCTGAGGAGACCCACACCAAAAGCAGAGTGTGAAGTTGTGCACCTGTCATCCCAGCATCCCTATGGAGAGAGGAGAGGCTAAGCAGGGGAGTGTTCTGCAAGCGCTCAGGCGGCCAGCTGGGGGTAAGAGCAGTGCCAGAAACAAGAGAGACCCTGCTGGAGTGGAAGGTGAACTACTCCTGAGTGCCACCCTGCTGGGAGAGTCCTTTCTCTGCCTCTAAACAAACTTCGCTTGCTGTTGTTCTCTGACCTTCACACATGCACCATAGAATGTGTGAGCCCACACTCACACATGCCTATAACCTCCCACACAATAAACAAACGTAACGGAACTGAGGTGCTCTGGGCAGTGCTCACCCATGCTGCATCACATGACTTCACTGCAGTCTTGGAACTGAACGCATAACATGCGCACTCTGCACTGCACATGTGGTCATGCCACACCGTGCCACTGAACATAGCCTAAGATACCTCGGCTCATATTCAACACTACTGTGTGTTGTGAATTCTCGTGTTTTGACTGAACACACAAAGTCTTCTGCTCTTACAGAAACATAGTGGTTTAATTATGGAAAACAAAACTACGTATTTTCCAGCAATTAGTCCTCAGCATGTATTAGATTAATGTATGTATCTTTGGATTATATTGTATTTGAATGTTTAATTAAAAAATTTCTGTTTGATATAGAACACACAGAAACTCAGGGAGATTATACGTTATTGAATGAGAAGTGGGTCATAGGAGAAATCAAGTAGAAAAAATTTGTAGAATAGACTGAAATGAAAACACAACATACTATGTAATTGATGATGACCTTGAACTCCTGATCCTCCTGCCTCTACCTCCTAAAAGCTCACATGATGGGTGTGTACCAACATGCAGGTTTTATACAGTGCTGGGATCAAACACCAGGCTTGTGCACTAGGCAAGCATTGTACCAACTGAGCTACATCCCGGATCTCAGCACTGACTACTGTAAAATCTAAATCTAAATTCTCAAAAATGTGAGGGTGCTCTAAATCCTGCAGTACCAAATATTCAGCCCAAGATTTGATGCGTTTTTAAAGGTTATTTTATTATTTATTTATTTGTATGTGCCCACATCTCCAGGTGGGTATGTGTCTGCAGAGATCAAAAGAGGGCATTAAATTCCCTGGAGCTATAGTCAGTTGTGACCTGATTGACATGGATGCTAGGAACCAAACTCTAGTCCTCTACAAGAACACTAAGTGCTCTTAACCCCTGAGCCATTTCTCCAGCCTAAAACTTTAATTCTTTATGTAAAGACAGATACATCCATCTCATTAGCATGCAAATTTGATTTCACCTTTAAAAAAATCATAAAATTTTAGATATGCCAATGATATGTGGATTTTTTGGGGGGGTCTTTTGAGATGGGGTCTCCCTATAACCCTAGTTGGCTTGGAATTCACTTGTATACCAGGCTGGCCTCCACCTCACAGAGATCTGCTTGCCTCTGCCTCCTGAGTGCTGGGTCTAGAGGCATGTGCCACCATGCCTGGCCATAATTTTTTTTGTGGGTATGTGTGTGTGGTATATGCACACATGTGTGTGGGGCCATGTACTTGTACATGCAGGGGCCAGAGGAGGGTGCTGGGTTCCTTGTTCTATCTCATTCCCTTGAGATAGGGTCTTTTACTGAACCTGGAGCTAAAACAGCAGCCAGCAAACCCCAGTGAACCTATCTCTGGCCCCCACGATGCTGGAGTTATGAATTGCCATGCCCAGCTTTTAATGGGTTTGGGGAATCAGAACCTAGGTCCTCATGCTTGCTAAGCAAGTGCTCTTACCCACTGAGCCATTTCTTCAACCCTCAAAGAACTGTTTTACAATAAACTTTATGACTTATCATCAGTAAACATTTGAGGTGTAGACCTATCTTATACAGTGTGTCTGCTCGTGACAGGGTGGTGTGGTGGTCGTTTATTCTGAGGTGAATCATACAGACTCATAACTTTCAGTAGTAGCTACTTTCATGCAGCATGGATCAAAGATGACTCCAAATTTCACTAAATGTTACACAATTCCCATTTGGCCAATGTTCTTAACTTCTAAAACAAGAGCTAGGTTGAGGCTGATACAAGGCTGATGGCATGGGCTTCCGGCTTCTGTGAAGGTCCAGCTTTCCCTCTCTGATGGCCTGCAATGAGATGTGGATGTTCCCAGGCAGGAGGTAAAGAGCTCCTGAATCAACAGAGGGCTGTCCCTGCTGTGGTGAAAGGTCTAGCTGATTTTTCTGCTCCAAGAATCTGTTAGGAACTTGGCAGGTGGTGGTGTCCGCCTGCACTCCCAGAACTGGGGAGACTGAGGCAGGATTATTGCAGGTTCAAGGTCAGCGTGATATATAGTAAGACCCCACCTCAAAAATATAAACAAAAGAATCCACCAGGCCCCTTCAAGACTGAAGTTCTGCCAGGAAGAAAACAGAAGCATTTAATAGATACTGAAAGAGACAGTCATCCAAGCCATGCAGTTCAACATTCAGATCCTAAACCTGGAGGCAGAAGGACCTGGGCTTCATACTTAACTCTGACAGAGAGTGGCTATATGACCCTGGAGACTTAACTACGGTCTCTGAACCTCAACATCTCCATCTGTCAAATAGGCTAATAGTGGTAACTACCTAACAGTGCCAGTATGAAGATTAATAGAGGCAACATATGCAAAACCCTCAGTGTGTGGCCCACATTAAATATTCCATTAATTTCATGTTACGTCCCTCCCCCCTCCCCTCCCCAGTGTCACCATGGTCGGGGCAAAAGACCCTTCAACCACAGCAGGAGAAACACATACTAAGCCAAAGTCCATTAGAGCCCAACAGATGAAACTATGTTTCTTTAAAAATAAGTTAAAAAATCATTGTGTATGGTAGGGTCGCAGCACATGTACTATGGGCGGGGTGGAAGTGAGAGGATAAGTTTGTGGACTTGGTTTTCTCCTTCTACTTTTATATGGATTTCCGGTGTTGAACTCAGGTCAGCAGGTTGTCTTGCAAACGCTTTTACCAGCTGAGCTGTCTCACCGGCCTTACATCCCATTTTTAACTGCGTATCAGAAATAACAGACCTGTTACAGCTCGTAAAATAAAACAACAACCAAAAAGCAATGAAGCAGGTTAGCAACTTTCCTGGACCTAAGTACTGCTCGGGAGTAAACGCCAACACTGTCCACCTTGCTGGGCAATGCTGCCAGGAGGAGGAGGAACAGGAGGAGGAGGAACAGGAGGAAGAGGAACAGGAGGAGGAGGAACAGGAGGAGGAGGAACAGAAGAGGAACAGAAACTTGACAACTAATGTACATTTGTGAGAGCAGAAAGACGACTGAGAGAAAACACGTAACTCACATAACAGCATGCCTGTGTCTCTTTCAGGAGCTACTTAGTGAGACCTCTGGGGCTTCAGGTCTAGTCAAACCTAAGTAGATCTACAGCGCCCTTGAGAAGGCTTCCTGAGAACTGCAGTGGATTTCAAATCAGGAAGCTGGAAGAGAGTGTTCTGGGATGACTCTGTACTCTCTTATTTAGTTCCTGTGGTTTACTCTCTGAATTCTGATCCTCTTGTGTAAACTTACAGTAGGTGTTAACTTGCCTCATATAGTCTGATGATTAAACAGGGAAGAACATAAATGCTTTCATCAATATGCACTATTCTGCACTTTCACTGCCCCTACATGTACAGGCGCAGATTAAACCCTTGGTTAGTATAGCAGTGACTATTTCACAATGACAAATGATGAACCAGGGGGAAATGTAAATAACAGATGGCACGGCTTCCAGTGCACAGCCCACGGCACACCGGACCTCTGCAGCATGCTCCTGGCTCAACACAAAGCATTGCGGAGGACATGAAGCAATGATCAGGTGGGGGTGAGAGACAAGGAAGCTGAGCAGCAGGCTTGCCACCCACAGGCAGTAATTACCTGTTCTGTTTGGAGGAGCCTCGAGGATGGTTCTGGGTCCTGCTCAGGGGTTCCTGAGTCTGTTGTAGGATCGAGCATCATGATACCGTCACAGGTGCTCATTTTCTCATCTGCCTCCTGTGGGATGAAAGAACCAGAGCTCCAGGACAGGTTCTGCCAAAGGGACATCCCCGTTCCTTCCCGCTCCCCCACAAATCCCGCTTGCAAGAGAAGCCAGGTGTATTTCGAGAAAAGTTCAATTTATATAGTTTTTTGTCAAGTATTTTGTTGTGGTAGAGTTTTTTTGTTTGTTTGTTTAAGACAAGGTCTCACTCTGTAACCAAAGCTGGCCTGAAGTTCACTATGTAACCCAGGCTGGCCTCATCCTCATGGTGATCATTCCACCTCAGTCTAAGATTATAGGCAAAAGTCACCACGCCCAGTTCAAAGTCTTAAATTCACTAAAATTTTCTTATTAATGAGTATACAAGCAATCCACAGAGTTAAATATTTAAATAGATTATGAAAATTTATGACAAAGACCACATTTCACATAATTACAGGAAAGATGAGCTTATTAAAATTAGGAACAACTATTTAGACATGAAAAATAAAACTAAAATTCTTTCCTCACTCCTAATAGTGAATTCTAACTGTATTTAATGTTAAAATGTAAAAGCTGAACCACGGCAATCCTAAGGGAGACACTTGTAAATCATGACAATAAAGGAAAAGAACACTGATATAGACAACATAAAAAAAATAAAATCAAACAAGCAGAGGACTGGAGAGATGGCTCAGTGATTAAGTGCACTGGCCGCTCTTACAGAGGACCTGTGTTCAATTCCCAGCATCTGCATGGCAGCTAACAACCATCTGTAACTCCAGTTCCAGAGGATCCGATACCCTCTTCTGACCTCCGAGGACAAGGGTGCACTTACATTGCTCACACATATAAAATCAAATAAATAATAAAATGTTTTCAAAAATAAACAACACAATTAAAGTTAAAATTGAAATAAACTGGGAAAACTGTTTATAAAGAGTTACTGTTTAATATATTAATCTACATAGAAAATTAATCAAACAGTATGAACAAGCAATTCATACCTGAATTGTAAGAGTCAAAAGACATCTAAACAGAGGTACCAAAACATCTTAAAATATACATTCAGCATAATGAATGTGAGCCGTAGGTTCAGGAGAGACCCTGCCTCAAAGGAACAGGCAGGGAGTGATGGAAAAGGCACTCAGGGCTCTCTTCTGGTCTCCATGTGTGCACAGGCATGCACATCCATACACACACGCACAAGCACTTACACAGACACAAATAGAAACATAGATCTTTTAAAATAGTTTCCTTACATAGGATGATGACAAATGTATCAGGAAGAAAGGCGGTGGGTACAGCACGGCTGGTCACATAGCCACATGAAAGGTAAGAGATGAGGAGCCCAAGAAGACCCTGGTGGTTATTTATTGTAGCTGTGAGAAAACAGCAATGCCTCCAGCAGGCGTTGAGGACACAGGAGCAAGTGCAAGCTTTGCAGGAGAATTGGCAAATGGCTTGAGACAAGAACATTCATCCCCAAAGACAAGCCCAAACATTCAACACTCGTAGGAGAAAAGCTACGCATAGAGATCCGATGTGGGAATCACTGGCATAGAGGTGATTATCAAAGCTAGAGATGGATGGAGGATAACTCACCAACCGTTGTGAGAAACCACATATGAGGACTGGACACTGGGGCAATGCCTATCATCTAGGAGAAAAAGGAGAAAGGGGCATGCAAGCCATGGAGGGGGTGTGAGAGAGTGAAGACACAAGGAAGTACAGAATGAAGAAAGTCAGAAGAAGAAGGAAGAGATGCCGAAAGTGTTTCCTGTTGAGAGAGCAATACGGATGAGAAGTGATCAAAGGGCCTCATGGGTGGTCCAAACAGCAGAGTACTTTAAGCCTAGTTAGAGATGGAAACTAGACTAACCCAGCTACTGTGGAGCACTAAATAAAGACAGAGGTACAGAGTCAAAGAGAAGTTCAGTAACTGACAAAGGAGGCAGAATTACGAAATCTGATTCATTAAAGCGCAGAGCTGGGCGGAGTATAGGACTTACACAGGTCAAAGAGACAAGGGTTTTGCCCTTAGTGAAACTGTGTCAGGTGTGTGCATACAAATATGGTTAAGCCAGTATGAGGTCCAGAATGCTCTGGAGGTTTTCAGAAGGTTTCCTGGAGGAGAAATTGAGGAGTCTTTGAGGACCGGTAGGATGCCCAGAGCAGCCAAGCACTTTCCGGAGCCTCTTAAGTTCTAGGCTGAGATCTGGAATGAACAGTTTATTCAGAAGGCTGGACCAAAAGGAGGGAGCTTGCTGGGAAGGCAAAGCTGAGTATCTCTGAAATAGAGAGGAAAGAGGCATTGAGAAACAGAGACTGGAAATACAGCAAAGCTGCATGCCCGTGGTGAGTGAGGCCATGGGCAGGAGCCGGGGGAAGGGGAAGGCCTGGACCGGACGGAGGACCTGGGGGAGTGGCTCGTGATGGTGATGGCGGTAACACAGGCGTCTTTCAGAAGCCAAGTAGAGCATGATTTTCACTTCAGCTTCTGACGGTTCCTGAAGGGAGAGCATCACCTTCATTTGGAAATACTAGAGAGGATCTGGCAGCACAAGGAGCAAATGGGCACTGGATCAACTTCTGTCTTTCTCTCTCTTTAAAATTTTATTGATTTTCTTTTTGAGTGTATGAGTGTACTGCCTGCATGTATATAAGTGCACCTGTGTCGTGCAGTGCGCTCAGAGGTCAGAATATGGTACTGGATCCCCTAGAACAGGTGTTACAGACGACTATTAGGCACCATGTGGGTGCTGGGAATCGAACTCAGGTCCTCTGCAGGAGCAGCCAGTGCTCATAATTGCTGAACCCATCTAGTTCCCCTTCTCTATTTTTTTTTAGACAGGGTCTCCCTGTAGCCCCAGCTGGCCTTGAACTCTACCTGTAAAGCAGGCTGGCCTTAATCTCACATAGATTTGCCTGCCTCTGCCTCTGCTGGGACTACAGGCATGTGTCACCACATCTGATTAACTTTCCTTATATATTACTCAGTTTAAAAAAAAATGTGGGAGGGAGGCCAGCGATGTAGCTCAGGGAGACAGTGGTAGAGCACTTGCCTAGCATGCATGAAGCCCCGGGTTTGGGTTCAATCTCTACAACAGGAAAAAAAAAAAAAAAACAATAGAAACAAATCCATCAAGGATACTGGGAAATCTCCTCCCCCTTCACAAAAGCCTGTTGAATGCTCTACTGATGCTTTGGGCCTCCTGTTTTGTCAGTCTGAAGTTTCACATTCAGAGATTTCCTCAGCAAAAAGTATTCCTCTATAACCACTGACTGCTCAATAGTGACGTAAATAAAGAGTAGGTACTTGCTAAAGTTGTCTTTGCATCTGTGTCTGTAGCAGTAATAGCAGAAAGCTTTTAAAAATCCATAGTAGTCAAGTTATAAAACCAACGTAATTGCCCACAGATAGATTAGAGATAAAGAGAATGTGATCTACATACACAATTAAAAAAAACTACTCAGCATTAAAATGGAAGAAAACTCTTCATTTGCAACAATACAGAGAATCCTAAATAACATTCTGTTAAGTGTAATAAGTTAGTCACTTACACATGGAATGTGAAGAAGGTGAGGAAGAGGAACTGTGGTTTCCATGGGCTACGGGAAGGGACTGGCTGGGAGAAGCTGGCCCAAGAGTGCAAAGTTTTAGTTAGGGACCAGCAAGAGAGCTCAGGAGGTAAAGGGCTTGCCAAGCAAGTATGATAACCTGAGTTTGTTCCCTGAAACCCATGTTAGAAGTTGGATGTGGTGGTGCACATCTGTAACCCCAGCACCTTTGGCAAGATGGGAAGCAGAGACAGAACCACCGCAAAGCTCTCAGGCCAGCTAGTCAGCCGCATAGACTAGAGGACAGACTTCCAAGAGTTGTCCTTTTGACCTCTACAGACATACCATGACACACACACTTGCACACACAAATAATTCTTTTTAACTTTAAAATTTTCAGTGATACAGATCAGATGAGATCACTGTGTGAATGACAATGCAGTATAGGTTTAAAAACTTTGAAGAGATTTTTTTTTCATGTTCGCAATATACACACAATAACTATGTGAGGTAATATGAATGTGAATTAATTTGATCCAGCCAGTTCACAATGTATACATAATTCAAAGCATTATGTGCTTAGAGATGCACATTTTTGATTGATTTTTATTTTGTGTGTATGAGTGTTTTACCCACATGCATGTAGGTGCACCCAGATGTGTGAACCTGCAGAAGCCAGAAGACAGTTACAGGAGGTTGTTAGCACCATGTGGTGCTAGGAACCAAACACTGGTTCTCTTCAAGAACAGCCAGTGCTCTTAATCACTGAATCATCTCTCCATGCCTGATATGTTCATTTTTGGTCAGCAAAAAATTCAGCAAAAGCAATTTCCTATCCTAATTCTTTCACACAAGAGTCTGCTTTTCTTGATTTATTATCTCTTATTTTTGTTCTTCATATGGGCCACGGGTTGGTATTTTGAAGGTTTGGAGGTGCTGACTGAAAGTCAAAGGAGGAAGTAAAACAAATCAGGGGATAAAGGGCTTCGCTACACATGCTGCCCGGAGTTACCTGAATGATGATGGCGGAAGATGAGGAGTCCCTATCCTCTTCCAGGTCCCTGTCATGTTTCCAGAGTAGAGACCAAGACACAGAGGCAGGGTCCATTCTCTTATGTCCATTCTAAGACAGTGATCAGTTGGTCAGCAAAGGAAAGCATGTTCTCTTATCCTAACCAGCATGCTACTCTGCTCTTTCACGTAAGACTCAATTTACGGGGCCATTCAGCCACAGACCTTAATTTTACTCCTACATCCCATCTATTGCTCTTACTAAATCATGTTTGTGGATGCTTTTTTGGTGAGCCTAAAAAACATACACATTTTTCTTTAATAAAGAGTTAAGCTCATGTCCCACAAAAGGAATTTTTCAAACAGTCACTTAGGATGTTACTGTTATGGTAAATGTAATCATAAAGGCTGTCTTTAATAATCTGTTCAGTATAAGGAAAAAAACGTTTCAAAACCAGTAATTACAAGGATGCAAATTGAAACCACAGTGAAGGGCTGGGGGTATAGGTCTGTGATAGAGCTCTTGTCAGCTTGTGAGAGGTCCTGGGCTAGCTCTCCAGCCTTGCAAACTGAATACTAAAAACAAATAAGTCAATGAACCTACAGTGAGAGACCCCTTTATACCTATTAAACAGCCACTGTCAGAAAGATGGAGAATGCCAGGTGCTGGAAAGGATGTGGAGAAATCGGAACTCAGGAATATATACTGTCAGGGACTGTGAACTAGCAAAGCCACCCTGGAAAACAGCATGAAGACTCCTCAAAAAATTAAAATAGAACCACTGCATGCTCCAGCAATTCTATAACTGGGTGTATATCCAAAGGAGAAATCGCTATGTTAAAGAGATGTTTGCACGCATATGTATTACAGCATTACTAGCAAGACATGGAATAAACCAAAGTGTCCATTAATAGATGAATGGACAGAGAGTATTGGTACACTGGAATGGAATACTATTTTGCCATAAAAAGCCAGGAATTCTATCACTGTGATGACATGGGATGAATCAGTATAACATTATATTAAGATACATAAACCCAGCACAGAAATATAACCATGGATGACATCACTTAACTGTGAGGTGTAGCAAAGTGAAACAGTACAATGGTTGTACGGTGAAGAGAAAGGGAGAGATGCTCATCAAGGGATGCAGAAATTCAGTTAAGCAGCAGGAGTAAGTTCAAGAGAGGTATTATACACCACGGTGACTATAATTTAGAAAAATATGTCGTATATCTGAAAACTGCTTAGACATATGCTAAGTGTTCATGACAAAAAAGGAAGTACTAAGGAAATGCATATGCTAATTAGTTTGATTTTGCCATTCTACATTGTATGTGCATGCATGTGGGGGGGGGATGGCACAGTACTATACTGTACATTGTAAATATATAAGTTTTACTTGTCAAAAAGCCCTACATAAATTGATGAACATATATTTCTGTTCATCAGAAATATATGGCAAAGAAACCAATTCTCTAACTTACCAGCTCAGAAGCACATAAATGTCTGACATTAAAACACACATACTTATCTTCTTTGGGCCCTGATACTCCTCCATTCTCCCAACTCTTTCCATCATAAAGGGGCATAATTAAATTGTAAGGTTGTCTGGTGGTCAGAGAACATAGTCAACTGTCCTTTCCCTCACCCTCGAACTCAGTTCCACCACGTCCTAGTGAAACTCAATAGAACAACAGGTCTGTTCTGTGTGACAACGGAGCTATCAAACAATCTCCAAATGAGTGTAAACATGTCTTATAGTTACATGTGTGTCATAAAAACTACAAGTTTCTGCTAGTTTCCTGTTCTGAGCATACAATGTATTATAACTTTAGTTTTTAAAAGTATGAAATGGAAATAGCTCTCAAGAAGGTCACCTGTAAATGTCTAACTCGCTCAGTTACAATGAAGCATGAGAATTCTCGTTATTATCTGCTAACAACTCATGTCCTTGACTACTGCTTTAGTACAAAAAAGTGACTCAAATGTGGAGAAAATTATCTTCTAAAAACCACACCAAGCAGCATACTCTCAAAACTTCAGAGGAAATACTCCGAAGTCAGAGGACTTTGTCTTCTCCTTTAAGCTAACAAGCACCTCTGAATTACATTCATCCCACTTTACATGACGAACATTAATGACTTAAGAGAACTACTTCAATCACATTTTAAACATATCCATTTAAAAAAAAAAATCAACATTAACTTTAAAATCCTCGGGTTTCCATTCACTGTAAGAGCCTTCCTGTGACCTCATTTAGAGAGCTGCTCCTGGCCAATTTTGACAAGAAAATGATTTTTCTTACTTCACTCTTTACGGAGCTTTCTTCTGCCTCCTCCTCGACAGCTGGCAGGAAGGACATGGACCCCGTTCTGGTAAACTGAAAGACAGCGCAAGAGAACTGGCAGTCAGACTACGGACGAGCATGGTGAGATCCTGGCCTGGTTGCATTTTATGTAGCTAATTTTTCACTCTGCCTAAGGCGTCCTCCCACACACACAGCCTCTGGCCTTATGCCTTCAGCTCTTCCAGCCAAATATCCTGACTGTGGAATCCCTTTCATTTGCCTTGCCCCCATGGCCCCACCCCAAACCACTGGAGTATGTATCATTGATGTGGACTCAGAGTGGGCTTGGAGCGGTGCTGGACAACTTCTGAGCCTGCAATGGGGTGACTATTCCAAAGGACAATACTTCAAAGGTGGTTGCCACTCACCTACCTGTGGAATTTCATAAGCATGTCTTTAAGTAACTCTCTGGGTTGGATCCAGGACAGACACACCCTGAGGATTTGTATTCACTAGTCAACAACCCGGAGTGGAATGTTTCCACTTTAAAAAATTCCTTTACCATGGGCCAAAGACAGAGATGCCACAGGCTGTTCGGGTGGAAAGTATTACCCATTTAACGCTTTTGTGCAGTGTGGGACTGGGCAATGAGCTGAGCCAAGCCTACCTTCCAGTCTGAAGGCTCTCTCTCGGCAGCTCTGGCCTCCTCGGACACGTCTGTGGATGGCCTATCTCCCTCACCTCGATCTTCCTTCCTCAGGTGCTGGTGGAGGGTTAGGACTGCCGCCTTCAAGTCCTCCAACAGGTCTTCTTTTTTCTGATTCAGAATCAGAATCTGCTTTTCCATCCCTTCCATCTCTCCCTGTGCAGAAAGAGTTGAGGGCACTGTTTGAAGGCAGTCTGAGCGTCCTTCAGATGCTCACGGGAACCAGCTTCCTCGAGTGCTTAGGGATACCAACTGTCCCTGACCTCGGCCGTTCTGTTTGCAGAGCCAGAAGCTAGGCTCTGCCACAATTCTGCTCCTCCTGGTTGCATTTCCAACGCACTTGTGTAGAGTTTATACCCTGTAGAATTCCTTAGCCCCATGCAGACCTTGTAAATCAGAATGTCTGGGTACTGAACAAAGCTTGAGAACTTGTAACAAGGTCCAGAGGTGACTGATGTATAGCCAGGGTAGGCATCCAATGCCACAGTGGCTAACCACAGGACTCACAGAACCAGAATCCCCAAGGTCAAGAACCATGAGCCAGCACTTTGATGAACATACGCTTCCCATTTTGTGCATAGATTATACTCGTCCTCAGAAGACATGCTCCCCTGTTTCCCCAGGAGAGCCTTAAGCAGACCAGTGTTTGAGAACCCCTACCAGAAAATAAAATCAGACATTTTTTATTGCCTTTAAAGATTTCTTTGATATCATTAAATCTGTTTACGTTTTCCATAGTCCAAGAATCTTATAAAATGTAATCAACAGGGACTGGTGCAGTGGTTAGGAGCATTATGAGTTGCTCTTGCAGAGAACCTGAGTTCAGTTCCCAGCATCCACATTGGAGCTAACATCTAACACCAGTTCCAGGGGATCCGACAGCCTCTTCTGGCCTCTGTAGGCACTGTACATATAGCACACTTATATATAGGCAAACACTCATACACAGAAAATTAAAATAAATAAAATCTATCTATGAACTATCTCTATCCATCCAGTATTAATAAAATCATTAAATTGGGTGTGTGGGGGGGTACAAAAGGTCAACCTCTGATGTGACTTCTTAGGGGTCATCCATCTTGTTGAGAGAGGGTCTCACTTGTCTAGAAACAACAGCCAGCATTAAGACAGGCCCCAAGCCATCATCTGCACAGCGGTATCTGCAGCCCTCTAGAAGTCATGATTTCTGAGGTAAAGATCAGTTCCTCAGTGCTGCTAAAATGTCACTGGCCTTTTTCACTGGGTTCACATTTACAATGAGGGCACAGAAGTGATGGTGCATAAACCTACAGATATCATCTTTGAATCAAGGCAGGGACACCAACTATTTATAGTAGGATAAGCACTCCAGTCTCATTTATGAGTGTCCCTGATAAAGACATGCACCCTAGGGCTCAGCAGTAGACGCTTGTCGAGCATGGGCAATGCCTCCTGTTCAATCCCCAGCACCACACACCCAAAAGAGCACATTAATACTCCAGGGACAAAATGGGAGGGGGATAAGCACTTTGCAGTGTCCCAAATACAATGGTTGAAGTATTTCAGGCCTGTGTGAATAGTGAACTGAGCCACCCCCTCCCCCTTTTTCACAAAGCACAATTTTTAAAAATTTATTCATTATTATTTTATGTGTATGAGTATATTGCCTGCATGTATGTAAATGCACCAGTGTCTTACAATGCATGCAGAGATCAGAAGAGGGTGTCAGATCCCTTGGAACTGGAGTTATGCACAGTTGTTAGTCACCATGTGGGTGCTGGAATCGAACCAGGTCTTCTGCAAGAACAACCAGTGCTCTTAACCACTGAGCCATCTCTCCAGCCCCACAGCACTATTTTTAATGCATTTATTTTTATGTGTATGCGGATTTTGCCTGCATGTATGTATGTTGTGCGTCACATCTGTGCACGTGTTGTGCAAAGTCCATAGAGGCTAGAAGACAGTACAGGACTCCTTGGAACTGGAGTTACAGACAATTGTGAGCTGCAATGAGGGTACTGGAAACTGAACCCAGGTCCTCTGGAAAAGCAGCAAGTATTCTTAATGACTGAGCCATCTCTCTAGGCCCAGAACACTATTTTACATGAAATAAAATATCTAGTGAAGTATACTTCTATGTCTAAATACAGTATTTCAGGGGTATGTATTTCTAAGTATGTATTTTTGGGAGGTTGGATTGTCTTTATATTCTTCACACAAAACAGGTTCAATAGACAGAATATAAGAATGGAATCTATGTCACGTGAGAACTATAGCATGCCATAGTGAGACTCTGTCTCCAAAGATAAAAATAAAAAGAGAACTTAGCTATCTTCTTCTAAGTAAAAAATTAGAGATTTCAAAAATATAAAACAGTCTGTATTAATTATTTTTCTGCTGCGGTGATAAAACACCATGGCCACGGCAATTTAGAGAAGGAACAGTTTATTGGGTTTATGGTTCCAGAGGGATTAAGAGTCCAAGATGGCTGGGGAGGCATGGCAGGAGGCAGCCAGGGCAGAAAGCTGAGTGCTCACATTACAAGCACACACAGGAAGCAGAGACAAACTGGAAGTAGGCAAGTCTACGAACTGCCAAAGTCTGCCCTAATGACATGCTTCCTCCTGAATCGAAAACAGCATCATCAGCTGGGGACAAGGTGTTCACTACCTGGAGGCTGAGGGTGTGGGGGGAGGCAGGATTATCATTCAAACCACCACACAGTTGATCTTCTCATTTTCTGCTTGAGAAATAAAACTAATTTAATAAAAATGAGGATGTAGCTCAGTTGGCAGAGTGCTTATCATGCACAAGGCCCCAGGTTAAATTCCAGCACCACGTAGATAGGCAATAGTGGCGTGTTCTTATAATCCCAGCACTTGGGAGGTAGAGGCAGGAGGACCAAAAGATCACGATCAGCCTCGGTTATATAGAGCTTGAGGCCAAACTGGGATATAAGAGACCCTGTTTCTGAAGAAAAAAAAAAAAAGTTAACTATTCCAGCATGCAATTTGCTGTCACTATTGCTATTTTAAATTAAACAAAATGAATACTTTTGTATGTCTGAGTCTTCAGTCTTTTATCTGTAGATACACAACAAAAGCTCTTTGCGTGTTCAGCATTTTCATACTAGTGAGTGGGCACACCGAGCCTGCATTATTGACTCAGTGTTGAAGGCAGTACCACCTTGAGCCTCACAGAACTCCACCTTTCATGTTAAGCAAGGTGCCCTCCATCTTCTAGCTGGCAAATGGCAAAGCCTTATTCTCGGTACCACATTAACTTCCTGCATGTGTCAATCAGACAGCAGGAAAATCATCACACTGTTTAGTACAGAATTCAAAAATAAAGATTTAGAAAGCCCTATCATCAAGGCTTTTACAGAAAATAGAAATACAGTCTGACATGCAAGAGCCTTCATTATAACAGTATTCAGAGTTTTATCACCCCTGAAGCCTAGCCTGCCTACACTGCCTGATTCCTGTCCCCAAACAATAACCAGAGAGTCAGGCTGTCCAGACATCCTACACAACAGCATCTTGAGTTCAAGAGCAAATGCAGACCAAGATGCACTTTGTTAAGACAAGAAGCCCCAGGTGAGGAGCGGGAGTAGAGGCCTACCCAGTTTCTGGGATTGGACTGAAGTTTATGACTTTTCCCTGTGGTAATAATGATACCACATAATCACCCATGTCGTGATATAGGGAAGTAAATATATACAGTAAATGGTTTCAGTTGGAAAAAAGATGTCCAGCGTAACACTGTAGCACTACAAAGATTCTAGACACCAAGGTAAAATGAGTGTCTAGGGGATGAAGAGACGGGACATACCTGTACCGCAGGCAGGTTGGCAGCTTGCTCCGCTGACATATGCTCAAGGGAGAGCTTGTCTGAATAACTGTCTAACATCTGTTTCAGATTTTCTATTTCTTCATCACATTCAGTAGTTTGTTTTAGGACTACCTATAAAATAACCCCACCCCCAAGAGAAGAGTCATTATTATGTCTAAGCAACAGATGAACAGGCTACTTCCATTACCTGTTCCTACCACAAGCTCCAATCAAAGGCAGAAAATAAGTGCCTATTTCAGTAGGAAATACAAAATAGTCTTTTAATAAAACATTTCAAATTAATTTTAATTTATTTGTGTGTGGGGTGTGTGTATGTGGGCTTGTAGGTGCCACAGTGCAAGGGAGAAGCTGGAAGACAACCTGTCCTTCCATCATAGGCATCCTGGGGATCAGACTTAGGTTGTCAGGTTTGATGGCTGAGCTATCTCACAGGTTCCCAGAATATTCTTCTGCGAGATATACTTGTATTCCAAATTAGTACAAATTCTAACTATAGTTATATTTTAAATATTACTGTATTCATTGAAAATAGAAGAGAGCAATGTTTGCAACACCAGGGCCTTATCTCTTGCTCTCCTCGATGCCAGGGCACCTTGGGGAGGGTTTGGAGCTCAAGGCTAATTAGATACATCTTCCCTACATATTTCCAGGGCTTAGTCTGCAAAGCATTTCATAGTATGCTAATATAAAGTTCCTAAAATTCATTAAATTATTGGTATGTCCTGTACATAATTTTCAATTTATTATTGTTGTTGTTATTATTATTTTATGTGTGTACATGATGTGTGTAGATATGCCATGGTGCACATGTGGAAGTCAGAGGACCACTCTATAGTCTCCTATGTCTCTCCTTCCACATGTGTTACATGGATTCCAGGAGTCAGACTCAGATTGCCAGGCTTGTACAGCCAGTGCCTTTATCTGCCGAGCCATCTCAGCAACCCACATATATACCATTTTAATACAAAATCTATGTGGTTCTGTCTATAGAGAATGGCATTGTGCCCGACCATGAATACACAGGGCACATGATTTGATTTGACTGATGGTGACTTTTTCCAATGCACACTATCCTTCTACACTACCCTTCAGAGTCAGTGGTGTGTTTTATGAATAGAATCTGAAGCTTTCAGAGCAATCTGAGTTTGCAAAATAAGGCAAAAGTAACCAGAACAGTCCACGGACTGTAATGCTGAGGGAGCAGAGTTAGACACATATGTAGACTAAACGATACGATCAAGGTATGGAGAAACATTCAAAAGCAGGTCTACATTATTTCTTCAGTGTGTTTCATAGTGAAAGTAAAATGTTTTTTAATATGAAACTTTCTGACAAGCCCATAATTCTTCATAGTTCTTTAATATTTAACCACATTTCAACTGCAGCCTGGAAATGAATAACTATGTTCACTGCACAAACCTGTATCCTGCTCTTAGCCCTGAACTGTATACCGTACCTACCCACAAGGGTCATTTGTTTTATTTTCTACAATAAGGGTACTTGTCATATCTGCAGTAAAAATAAAGGAAATGTCCAATATTCTAACAGTTTTCATTCCCAATGGCTGACATCACTTTGAAATACATAGAGGTGACATGAGATTTCTACCAATCACAGTAAGATAGAACATTTTAGTTTGATATCTAGTCTGGAAAATATAATACCATCCATCTTCTATCATCCACCTTTCATCTTGCAAAGCCACCACTCTAAGAACAGTTCAGAATGTTATTTTTTCCCCTCAATTAGGAGCTCAATAATGCAGGAAGATTAAATAGATGAAATTCAATTAATAGATGAAATTCAATATTTTTTCTTTCCTTACAGACTATTAAAAACTGTTACATTGAGTGCTACATCGTTTTTCTCTCTGTGGGTGTTAGGAAATGAAATCAATTCATCAGTGGTCAGGCCAGGGGATTCTGCGAGCTAAGATTCAAACCAGGAAGTACAGAATCCCCCAACTTTAGGCGGAGGGGGTGTCCAACTAAATGTGAAGAAATTTCAGAATGAATACGATATGATACATTTCAAAAGCAAGAGACAAGTTGTCTACCAAGAAGACTGATTGTCTGTGGAATTCAAAATACATTTAGCAAGGTTCTCATCTTAGGGGGAGTGGCTGTTAACCTAGGAATATAAACTAAGGAAAAGGTAATTTCAAATAAAAAATGATGATTCTAGTCTCAAGTCAGAGACTGGTGACATAACAAAACTTAGAGGGGAAAAACCGTCCTGAAAGAGGTGGAAGAATGTTATCAAAGGAAGATGGAGAAATGATAGAACGTTCAAAAACTAAAATGCTTACCTTATTACAAATGTGTCAAATTTAACTTTGGGCCCTTTCATTTAACCTTCTGGCATGAGTCTCCCTGAGAGGGGAAAGGGCCTAGGCTACCTGCGTCACCTGCTGGAGCATGAACTGAGCTAATCCACTGGAGTGGATGTGGAGAATGCTATGTCCTGCTCACTATATGGGTCTGTGGCCTCCAGAGGTGGCACAGGCCTCGACCAGCTTTGAATTCTCTTCCCCTGAATTTAACCCACACAAGTCTTTAATACTGGTAGAAATTAAGTAGACCGTAACTATGTTTTAATGCCCTCAAGCAGAGCAAGGATAAGAACCAAGAAAAATAACCTTAGGCTCACATGAGAAAAAAGACAAGCTTGCTCATTCATTCATTCATTCATTCATTCATGTTTGCTTTTAAAATCAAACACCACCTCCTAGATGACGTTTACTTTGAAGTAAACCTGAGAACAAAACCAAATTTTGCTGAACATGTTCATCCAGTAAGTTGGCTATCATCGTGAACTACTACTCACCTTCAACAACTCGTTTTGTTCCTGAGTCACACTTTCCAACACTTTCACATCTTGTAAAAGCTGACTTGACCTCTGAAACACAGGCAGAGGGTTTGTTCCTGTCTCGGGTAACCTCAGTTCCACTTGGTAAGACATGATTTCAGCAATGGTTTTCTTCATGGGGCGGATATTTTCAAGGATGACCTTAAGGACAGAAGAGGAAAAAAAAAAAAATCACAAAGCTAGGAGTAAATTTAACTGGTGGAAACAAAACTATTTACCATTTAATCTTAGTCCCAGATGTGTAAAGATTCAAGTACGTTTAGACTGCAAAAGGCAAGGGTAGGATTAGAACCCAGGCCTGCCAGATCCCCAAGTGCATGTTCTGCACTAGGCTGAGTGGGAAGGGAAGTATGTTTACTGAAATATACTAAGCTGGGCACCTGTTCTTGGCTCTTTGCAGATGTTATCTGGCCAAGGTAACGATCTCAACACCTACACACAGAGTTGAAAGCAAATCAAGGAACATTCAAAGTCATTCAGGCAGTAAGTCACAGAGCCAGAAACCCACCACAGCCTCACTTAGGAGCTCAAGGTCTAGGGAAGGCCAAGTCTGAACAATAAGGTAACCCAACAGGATAGCGCTATGAACATGATTTATAAGATTTCCATGTGCCTTTATGGCTGTTTCTCAACCTTATTTAGATATAACTCTAAAAACTCTAATACTTCCATATCGTACCTTATAATTATGTGTTTTTAGACAGACATAGAATTAGGAGAAAATGCTTTCAACAATGATCCACACATACCTCCCCATGCTTAAGATGTTCTGCAGGTGAAAAGTCAAATATTTCTTTGGATAACAGGATAGCTTTTATTTTTGCAACTTTTTTCTCTATAGATTTTACTTCAGATTCGATAGCAATCACATCCTAGAAGTTCAAAACAAAAAGACACTCATGGACTATATTCCTGTATTAATAATCTATAAAACCTAATTTATTGTTATTAGTTATATTCTCATAGTTAACCAAAGAATATTGACCACTATACCTCTTAGAAACCAAGTATCACACAAACATAATTGTAGGACCTTTAATAAATATATTATCTTGGGTATGGAGAGATGGCTCAGTTGTTAAGAGCATGAGGACCAGGTTCGGTTCCCAGTGCCCACATGGCAGCTACCAACCACCTGTAACTCCAGTTCTGGGGGGTTCAAAGCCTTCTTCAGACCTCTGTGGACATTGTAAAATATGGGTGCACTTACACACGTGTAGGCAGTACACTTACATGCATAAAATACAAATAATAAATAAAATTTAAAAAATGTTATCCAACACTACACTAGAAAGCATTGTGAATTAAAGATAATCATAGAGAATTTTCAATTACTCATGAGAACAAAGGTTAAGAGGTTTCCAAACCAACTCTGAAAATAAACTCTCGATTATCTACAAACTCTTTAAATTTATCTTTGGAATGTGTTGAAACACTTGAATGTAAGTGGGTCTGACATTTTCGAAATTCCCATCACCTTAAGAAAAATAATAAATTCCTCTTAAGAACCTAACACACAAGGAGTTGGAAAACTGACATGATTTTCTTGCCAACCCCCTAATGAGCCCTTGTCAAACAGAATGCCACCGAATCACTTTATAACCCACTGGGATTAATCTAAGCACTGGATCACTTGTATAGTGGTTAATTCTATCATGTCACCATCCATAAATGGGCCAGGAATCTTCAAGTAAAATGCTATTAAAAGAAGCTGAAACATGTGAACAAAACCTACACAAAGAAGCACACACCCGTGTCTGAGTGTCCTCAGACTTGAACAAAGAGTTCACTGCAGAAACAGAACAGTAAAATGATGCAGTTAACAAGGGAGGGTTTGAAAAATGATACAGGAAGGCTGAAGGTTTATAATCATAGCAGCTTGGAGCTACTCAATAATGAAAAGAAAAAAAATAGCCAAGCTCATGAGTCTGAACCAACAGAGCACTAAGTACAGTTAACTGTTTGTAGGAACGTATCTAAATTATGAACAGTAAAATTACATTGAAATGGATTTTCTTCATCTATTATTTAATGAAGTTACGCTGAACTACCAATGTGTCTTGGTCATTTCCATTAGTTAGAGAAGCTGGGACTAGAGAGATGGCAACACCCACATGGATCATAACTGTCTGTAATTTCACTTTCAGGGGCTCTGACACCCTCTTTTGACCTCCATGGGCACCAGGCACATAGTACAGTGGTGGCCTTACATACATGCAGGCAAACCTCACACACATAAAATGAAAGTAAATAAATCTTTTAAAAAATCTATAGCATCATGCTACAACTTTGAAAAAGCTCTAGTAACCAAGAATCAACTCCAAGACTCATTATTCCCCAAAGTGAACTGAGTGTAGTAGAATGTCACTAAGAAAGAAAAGGTAACAAGAACTGAAATTGCCTTTACTATGTGACTAAGTAAATATGTTGCGTAAATATTTAAAAACAGTAAAATCACTTAACACTGACACAGCAAGCACTCCCTCAGACAGTTGCTACTGGTGAACAACTGTCGTAACTCCAGTTCCAGGGGATCTGATACCCTCTTCTGTCCTCCTTGGGGATTGCACAACAAGGATGCATCTACATACATGCAAGCAATATACTCACACACATAAAATAAAAATAATAAATTTTTAAAATAAAGAAATAGCATCAATGAAAAATGTATCTGCTCAGTGTATACAGGGTTAGGGTGTGATTTGTAGCATACTTTTCCAAATGACATGTAAACTGAAAACACCACACCACACCTTCACGGTGCAAACTTACATCTGCCATTCGCTGGACGTGTGGAAGGCTTTCCATTATCTGCTGTTGTAAAGCTTCCACTTGACCACTTAACTCTTGGATGGACTGGATTAAGTCATCTGTTTCAAATATGATGGACAGATCTTCTAGATCTTTGAAAACTGAATGTAGAAGATTGTGCTTTTGTTCAGAATCTTCCAGAGCCATCTAGACAGAGGAGCAAAGAAAAGAGGGAGAAACATCAAAGTGACGAAACAAGCTGATAAAGAGCCACCAAGACTTTAACTTTGTCTCAACATTTCAAACCCCTGCTCAGTTCCATTTCCAGAATGAAATCACTGCGCACTCTATGGTCAAGGGGAGCGAGTGACTGCAGCGTCTGCCTGTCAGGCCATGATACACAGGCTGAGTGAGTATCCTTATCTAAAGTGCCTGGAACCAGATGTAGTTTGGATTTCACAAATTTTTTTTTTCTTTTAGAATTTAGAGTATTTGTATATACGTAGAGATATCTGGGGGACAAGGCCCAAGTTGAATATTTTATTTTTTATTTTATGTGTATGAATGTATTGCCTGCATGTATGAAAGTGTGCTCATGTTGTGCAATGCCTGCAGAGGTCAGACAGAAGAGGGCATCAGATCCCCTAGAACTGGAGGTACAGATGGTTGTTAGCCATCATGTGGGTGCTGGAAACCAAACCTGGGTCATTTGCAAGAGCAGCCAGTGCTCTTAACCACTGGCTGCGCCAACTCTCCAGCCCCAAGGGCCAAGTTTAAATGTGAAATTCATTTACGTTTCATATATACCAAATACACATAGTAAGAAGGTAACTTTATAGAATATGTCTAATGAATTTGCATTCAGCTATGGGATTTTCCACTTGTGGCCTCATGTTGGCGCAAAAATAGTCTCAGATTTTGGAACATTCAGCTTTTGGATTAGAAGTGCTTAATTTACATACAGTGAAAAATATATTTATTTGGTCTTCATCCCTAATTACAAATTGGGGTTCTAAAACCACTCGAGTTTTCTGTATGACAGAGGTAAAGGTGGTCTTTAGTCACTCAGAAGCCCCTTTAAAACACATCTTTTTCTTTGTTGCTCCTTTCCTTCCTTTTCCATATTTGGGGTGAAGGGGCTAGGCTTTGATCTCAAGGCCTGAGCACACTAGGCAGCACTCCACCACTGCAAAGTCAGGGTTTTAAAGTACCTCAGTCATGTATTGGAAATATTCAGCCTGCAATTATAGTCTTTGGGTTATTCCATAAAAACAATAAAAGAAAGAACACATGCTTATACAAGCAGAATTCTAAGCAAAATCTCTAGTACCAGTTGGCTAACTCAGAAGCTTATACTGTTTTTATTCAAAATACTAGCAGGCAAAAATTTTCAGGAAATCAAAACTTCAATCCAGTGCTTTTTTTTTTTTTTTTTAACCATAATGTTATGTACCATAGGATCAAAAAGCATAAATAAATTAAAAAAAAAAAAAAGCATGGAGATAAATTTAACAATACATATGCAAAATCTATACATTGAAAAGCACAAAACACCGCTGAGAAAACCAAAGAAGATCAAAATAAACAACTTTGAAAAGTACAGGTAAGGGGCTGGAGAGATGGCTCAGCAGTTAAGAGCACTGGCTGCTCTTACAGAGGACCCAGGTTCGATTCCCAGCATCCGCATGGCGGCTAACAACCATCCATAACTTCAGTTTCAGGGTATCCGATGCTGTCTTCTGACTGCTGTGGGCATTGCATGACATGGGTGCACTCACCTACATGCAGGCACTATACTCATAAGCAAAATAAAAATAATAAACTATTTTTTAAAAAAGAAAAGCACAATTAAGATACTGATTATCTCTTCAAATTGATCTAGATTTAACGTAACTCCACTCAAAATTCCAGCAGAATTTGGCAAACTACTTCTAAGATTTACATAGAAATGCAAAATATTAAGATTGGTCAAACAACAACAACACTTTAAAGAGGGGCCAGAGAGAGGGCTGAGGGGAGGGAGGCACCAAGTGCCAAGTCTGAAGACTTGAGTCCCATCCTAGGGACCCACATCATGGAAGGAAAGAACTGACTCCTACAAGTTGTTCTCTGACCTCTACCTATACCCACGGCACACATGCCCCACCCCCCCACACACGATAAATAAATCAAATGTAATAAAATAAAAACAAAACAACTTTGAGGATAGGCGAGATGGCTCAGTGGGTAAAGACATGTGCTTTGGAGTCTGGTGACCTGAGTCCAGGCTCTGGAACCCACAGGGTGGAAGGTGTGACCTGACTCCTGCAGGTTGTCCTTTGGCCTTCACACACACATAATAAAATCAATGAAAGCATAATAAGAAATCTAATAATAAAAAAACTTTTGAAAAATTATGGGATGTAGTTCAGTCAGAAGACTGCTTGCCTAGCATGCATGAAGCCCTGGGTTTGATTCCCAGTGTTGCATAAAACCAGGCCTGGTAGCCCATATCTGTAATCTAGCACTTGGGAGATGGAGGCAGAAAGGTCAGAAGTCCAAGGTAACTCAGCTACATAGTGAGTTACTTACTATGTAACTCAGCTACATAGTGAGTTCTAAGACTGGGCTAAGTGAGACCCTGTCTCAAAAACAAAAAATAACAACAATAAAATCAAAACCAAAACACAGAATAACAATAAAATTCTGAAAAAGGATAAAGTTTTAAAACTTTTGCTACATGAGTTCAAGCTTTACTATAAAGATACAGTAGTCATATACACATGGAAAAGAGACACATAGATCAACAGAATGTAAGGGAGAGTTCCGCAATAGACTGAGAAAGTCAACTGACTGTCACAAAGGTGTCAAGGTAATTCAGTGGCGAGAAACTGGAACAATCCGGAACAATCCAATGTCTACATGGAAAAAAATAAATAACCTCTGATCCTTGAAGCAATTAACAGCAAATGGGTGGAAGACTGCAATAAGAGTTAGCACCATCTGGATCTCTAGATGATAACACTGGAGGAAACCTTTGTGACCTTGGTCAGGCAAAGAGAATAAACCATAAGAGAAAAGAGACTCCAAAGCTCGAGAGCTGTAGCTCAATGGTAGAGCACCTGCGCAAGGCCCAGAGTGGGAGCCCCCGGGCACCAGAAGAGGTGCTCGTAAATTATAAGGGCGTAGGTAAATGCTAAGGTCGTGACTCATTGCAGAAGTTAGAGAAATACTATCTGAAATTCCTCTATGTGTCAATAGAATGGCAAATTTTAAAAGACAGTATCACTTGCTCTTGAAAAATGTGGAGCAAACGGAACTCACATTGCGTGGGAGAAGGAAAAATGGCACAGCCACCTTGGATAACAATTTGGCAACTTTATTTCCCTAAACAGCAAAAAAGTCAGCAATCCTATTCCAAGGATTTATGTCCATCAAAATGAAATGAAGATCTGTGTCTGTCTGTATATAAATGTGCATGGCAACTTTGCTCATGATGGCTGTGTAAAGCAGCATTTAAAATGCACCTGCTTACTGGAATTGATGTTCACAGAATCAGCTCTCTGGAATGCAGGCTGGATTTACTCAATTACTTCTATTTTTAAAATATTTTTTATTATTTCTATTTCCTGTGTATGAGTGCATTGTTTGCAATGTAGCTAGGTCCACCCATGTCATGCAATACCCATGGAGATGAGAAGAGGGCATAAGATCCCCTGGAACTGTAGTTAGGGATGATTGTTAGCTGCCATGTGGGTCCTGGGAATCAAACCCGGGTTCTCTTCAAGAGCAGCCAGTGCTCTTAACGGTTAAGCCATCTCTCCAGCCCCTACTCAGTTACTTCTAATAAAATACGGCTGAAGTGACAACACGCTGCTTCCAAGATCCTGAGATCCCTTTCTCCGCTATGAGGATGTTTATGGCACAAGGATAGGAGGCAGCTTTGTGGCGAGACTCACTTGTTTGTGCACGGACGTGGCAACCCCAAGTCCTGCCAGCTGATGTAAGAATGCTTTCTCTTACCCTAATCGAGCCTTCACACAAACCCTCGGGACTGCTGACACCTTGACTATATTTTCATGAGACCTTGAGCCAGACATGGTCAGTCAAGCTGTGTCAAGATTCTAGACATGC
The DNA here is from genome assembly GCA_035773235.1 of Eospalax fontanierii. Lineage (NCBI taxonomy): Eukaryota > Metazoa > Chordata > Mammalia > Rodentia > Spalacidae > Eospalax > Eospalax fontanierii. Next base: position 46,569,390 of record CM069536.1, on the reverse strand, counting down.
AGAAACTTTAATATAAAACTTTCAAATAATAAAATTTTGTTGTCTGAAGCCTCCAACGTTTCATGTAATTTGTTATATAAAAAATAGCTCAAAATCAGAAGCAACTCAAATATCTCTTTACTGGTAGGTACAGAAACAAATCGGTATTTCCTTAACTGGAATGTTATTTGGCAATCAAAAGAAGGACCTATTGAAAAAATGTAATAGCCTGGAGGAATCTCAGGAGCGTAACGCTAACCGAAAGAAGTCGGACCCAAAAGACTACACATGGTATGGTTCCATTTGTATGACGGTGTAGAAAAGACAGAGCTATAGGGAGCTGGAGAGATGGCTCAGTGCTTAAGAATGCTGGCTGTTCTTGCAGAGGACCCAGGTTCAATTTCTTGCACCCACATGACAGCTCACAACTGCCTGTAACTCCAGTTCCAGGGGAATCCAATGCCCTCTTCTGACCTCCATGAGCATTGTATGACACATGTGTACTCACACACACACAGGCAATACAATCATATCCATACAATAAAAATAATAAAGTATTTTGTTAAAAAAAGAGAACACTTTAGTAATAGAAAGCAGCAAGAGAACCAGCACCTACGCCTGGAGCTAAGGGAACTAGCACTGACCACAAAGGGCATGAGGAAAGGCAGGTGACAAAAACGTGTTGACAGTGGTGGTTACATGGCTGTGCCTTTATCAGCCACTTAACTGTGCTCTTACATGGGTGTGGTTTACTACACATAATTATACCTCAGTGAAGCTGAATAAAGAGTAAGGTGATCATTTTAACATAGCCAATGTGTATCTTAATGACTCTGATAAACAGAGTGTGTCTGAAATGGCCTTCAGGATATAAAACCTTATTTGAATAGCTATAATCCAGGTAGAAAGTTACAGCACAATTAGACAAAGCTGCAACCGACTATCTTGTCACTGTGAACATACAACATAACCTAATGAGGGATGTGACTCGCTCATCTTATTCATATTCCTGCCTGAACTCCAGGAGAGGAAACCACACAGACACTATACCCAAGGAAGGAGGATACTGGGCACCATCTTAGAACTTCATGAGTCACAACCATCAACACCACTGGCACAATGGTCTTGCCTCACAGATGGGGACAACTGAGGTCCATAGAATATAGACACTAAATTACCTATGAAGTCATGCTATAGGATGAAAAGACTGAGATGTTGGCCCTCAAACTCCATGTATAGTACCTGTTGCAATTCCAAGTTCCAAGTCTACCTGTGGGCATGACTAGGGATATTTCCCTCATCAAAGATGTCTTTCAAGAGAAAACAAAGATGTGCGTACCAGCTAGCCCACCAGTCACTCCGAAGATTCTCTATAACTTGAGAGAAATCCCGAGGCCATACCTGGAGTGTGCTGGCATGGTGGCTCAAAGTCCTTGAAGAGTCGTAGTGGGCAGGATTGGCCAGCAGACCACTGGTCTTTTCTATCCATGCCTCGGTGCTCTTCAGAAGTTCACTATACTCCTCCATCTTGATTGTGGCCTGTGAAAGAAATAGGGCACAAGCCTGTTGTGGTAGTTACTGGAAGGGACTGACTCCCAAGTGTTGAGTTAGATGCTGTTGACCAGTGGTGCGCCAGTTCTGGCTGGTCTCCTTCACGGCTGTGGACACAGGTTCACCGGCTCCAGGTGAAGAAGCTTCCAACTTTTTAGACTGATCCCAACCACAGGTGGAAGGCATTTAGGGAGTTCCACTCAGGGCCTCAAGAAAGGTCTGGACTGCAGCTAGCCCAGCTCCTGTTTCCACCTCATTCTGAACATCCTTCTTCTTGTTCAGGACCTGGCCCTATCACCTCCCATCTCAGGATCCTGCCCTAGCTGGATCACATTCTAAACTTTCCAGATCCAGCCTTTTTTTAGAGCAAGGGTAGAAAGGAGCCTTGTGCTCAAATGGCACCTTTCTCATTGTCAGCTCCCTCCCCAGGCTCTGGAGACAGCGTGCCCTAGATGCCCATTCCTGGTCCTCATTTACCTAGGGAAATGCCACAACTGCCTGAACTCCCTCTATGGTGTCATTCTGCACAGTGGGGTTGGAGGTGGGGCCACTGGACTGGCTGCCTCTGAACGTCACCCTTCATTTGGCTTTGTAGAAACCCATCTTAGAACTGCCAGGTTGTCTGCAGTTATTACATGTTAAGGCCCCACCTTGTTGAGCTGCGAGGTTCTGGATTCTGCTCTCTGTGATACTTGTTGGTACTGCTGGAAAGGAACCATCAAGTTATCCATCCATTCCTGAGCCTGTCCTGGGTCCTGCTCAACGATGTCCTGAACTTCAGAGTCCAGCTCATTCAGCTTGGAATGCCAGAGATCCAGCTCATCCCACATTTTCTGAAAAGGAAGTGGTAAGTCAGTCAAAGTAAAGATGCTCTGTGATAATCACTAGTACACAATGCACTTGCATTTGGCAAAGCCACCAAGACAACATCGTAAGGACAGTTGCTCAGTTATACCCGCAACCATTTGTTACCTGAACTAAGAAATATTTTCTGAGTTCTAACTGAAACCACATTCATGTCAGGACAAGTAAGTTATTTTGGGATGGAAAGACTTAGGCATTGACTAGGAATGATTGACAGCAAACAGGATCGATATGGCCCTAACCTTTCCAAAGTGAGGACCTACACAGTGGAGTGAAGAAAGAGCTATGTAAGCAGGCCTCTCATCTCAGCTAACAGGAGGCTGAAGCAGAAGAACTGCTTCAGATCAGGAATCTGAGAGCAGCCTGGATGACATGGTGAGAAAAGCAAACATCTCCAAAAGCAACCCCCAAAAGAAAAGGGCTGTTTAGACTTATAGATGTATGTATATACACACACATATATATAAATTCAAATAATCTAAAAGCCGATTGTAAATGCAAAAATAAGTAACAACAAAAATATCTATGTCAGGAATTAATGTATCAGAACTTTCCCCCCCACACACATGAGCAATAAATGCTTTTGACTCAAGAAACTAATACAGGCTAGATTCAAATCTGAACTTATCTGGGTAGAAGGAGATTTCAAATGTAAAATGGTCAGTATTTGTGTAATAGCATAACTTGGAGATAGAAAAACCTGACTTGTTAGGTTAGGTTCCTCTGCTTAAAAGCCAAGGCAGTATCTAATAAAGAGTCATAGTCTGATCTGCTTTTTTAAAGGCTCCTTTAAAAAAACAAACTGCTGATACCTCTCATATCTAAATGATTCATTTTTCAATATCAGCCTTTCCATGCTAAGATCCTTTCTGCCCCTCTATGTGTGGAAATGCTAGTTCACAGAGGGCTATCAAGAGCTGGGGCAAGTGCTTACATGGCAAAAACCAAAAATTATATTTATTGTGCCTAAACTTCCATTTCTTTGTGGCGACCTCCCATCACCCATGCCCTGTGGATCTGGTTTGTGGTATTTATTTATCATTTCTTTCTTTCTTTAATGAGACAGGGTCTCAGCCCCGGCTGGACTTTGAACTCATTATGTAGTCAAAGAAGACCTAGAGCCCCTGCCTCTACCTCCCCGGTGTCTGGATTACAGGTGTATGTATGCCCCCATGTTCTGATTTATGAGGTGACAGGGATTAAACTCAGAACTTTGTGCATGCTAGGCAAGCATTCTACCAACTGGTCTACAACCTTATCTCTAGTTTAAGGTCTTGACTATCCAAAGATTGGACCTTGGGCTGAATGAGTGACTAATGTCTGGGATACAGGGAAGGGATGAGCTAGAAATACCCAAAGCTGACGCGAGTTTGAGGAGCTTGTTACCTTTTGAATTTCTTGAGCTTCCTCAATGTTTTTGCTTTTCTGTCGTAGCATCTTTTCAATGTCCCGAAGCCCACTGCTAATCATCTCTATTTTCCCACTCATAACACACGATGGTGAACTCTTCAGGACCTCACTGCTAATCTGTTACAAAGGAGACAGACACAGGCGGTTTACAGAATGTTTTGGCTCTCTATTCTCAGACGCAGATAACAAAGTCCCTTCTCACTTTTTTGACATGTAAAAAATTATTTTAAGGTCTGAGGGGGAAAAAAAAGACAAAAAACAAAACAAAACAAAACAAAAAACCTCCAAACCATACTGGTTAATGTGTTAATGATGGGGTAGATTTAGCAGACTACTAAGTGGCAACTTGTTTCCTGACCTTTTAAAATATAATCTATAAAGAAATTAATTAAAATAAATATAAAAATTAGTGCTATGTTGGGCAAAATTACTGTGTGCGTTATTCAAAACATACTCCTTGGGCATGAAATTTTAGAAAAGAATTCTTTCAGGAGAAAAATGTTTCTTCTATGAACTCTTCCTTTCATAAGAAAATCTACACAGATCTGTTTTCAGTAAGACCAATCTTCTTATCCAGCCATGTAAAAACAGCATGTAATTTCCACCTGATTGTTTTCTTGAGTGAAACAACCTCCTCACAGCAGCTGCTTCTTAAGGACGCAGGGCTTAATTTTTCTCTGGGATTGCTTCTAGTGTATGCTTTCCTAGCAACCAGAAATCTAGCTGCTGAACAGTGTTATTTTTCTAATCTAAATGATTTTAAGAACGCGTGCTAGGGAAGATGAGGAATGTTGAATGTATTTGTCCAAATGTCTGATTAGTTTGCGTTCTTGTTTTATTAAAGCTATGGTCGATGAAGCTACCCCCTAGTAACCGCTAAATATCCAGATAATACTGTATACATCAACTGAGGTTAAAACAATCCTAGTGCAGATAAGGATGCAAATGCGAAGCCTAAACATGGGCTAAGACAGGTCTAAGGCCACAGATCAAGGTGGTAGCAGAACTTGACCTGAGAAGCCCCGGTCCCCAGACTCCACGGCAAACTTCAATCACAGACAACTGCTGCTCAATCCATAACAGCTTTATTCATAGACTGTATATGATAAGAAAGATTCGTATTTTAAGATTTATCTTATGACTGTTCTCCCTACAGGAATGTATGTTCACTGTGGGTGTTTGGTGCCTGCAGAGGACAGAAGAAGGTATCAAGTATCCTAGAACTGGAATTACAGATGGTTGAGAGCTACTGTGTGGGTCCTGGGAACTGAATTCAGTCCTCTGTAAGGGCAGCCAGTGCTCTTAACTGCTGAGCCATCTCTCTAGCCCCAGATTACTAATTTTTAAAAATCTCACTTTAATACTGTATTCTTTTTCCTGCTGGCCATGTAACACATTACTAAACAAATTAAACTTCTTGATATTTTGGATGGTGACTCTTCTCGTGGAAAGTCATACCACCATTTAGATACATCAGGTGAGATCACGGTACAGGGGTAGAGAGCCATGGCTTTTACATATTCTCTATATCTGTGGCCTGAATCCTTAAATTTCCTCGAGACCCATCACAGAACAAAAATCAATCCAGTTTGTTAGAAACATACAAATTCATAATGGAAAATTTAACCTTAAATTATGAAAGACTATTTTTTATTATTAATGTATTTTGTAGGGATTTTCACATATAGTTTCTCCCATCATGAAAATAATGTTCAGTTTCTCTCAAAACATTTGGTAGACTATTGAAACCACTGGTGTACAGTCCTTGAGAAAGCTCCTAATAATAGGTTAAATAAAAAAGATCTGCTGTAGCAACTATTAAATTACATATATATATATATACATATATATGTGTATATATATATATATACATATATATATACATATATAACATGTTCTAAGAAATCTGTCCTAGAAGTTAATGACACATCCTAACATTTGAGGGTTTTGTTTGTTTTTTTAGAGACACGGTCCCACTCTGTAACCAATTCATGGCAATCCATCTGCCTTCACTTCAGAAGTGCTGTGATTACAGGCATCAATCACTACATTCAATGTTAGGATCTGAGTCCGATTTGTGTCTGTGTGAACGGGCACTGAAAGTCTGTTTTTAAATCAAGTTATAGGTATTCTAAACTTAAAGAGAATTCTCCTATGGACCAAACTCAATTTTGTTCTGTTGATATGAGTGACCTAAAACAAAACAAGATGAAACAAAAGCTGTTGAAAGTCTCCAGCACAATGAAACATTTTCTACTCTCTCATTAACCTGGACTCTATTTAAAAATGGTTTCCCCAGGCACACTTTGGGAGAATTCCATCAACATTATCATTGAACAGAGGACACATGCTAAGAGTTATTCCTAGTGAGCTGCAAATTTATATTCCTACTGTGCATTGTTATCTCGAGATGCTTCTGGAAAATGCATTTTAGAGCAAAACATTGTTCAGGTCTAAAATTTTTAACATTTGTGCAGTACATAATAACGAAACATAATATGTCAAGAAAAAAGATAACATGAGCTATTTAAAATATAAGGAAGAAAAATTAAGCATCTAAGACAACTGAAAAAGCAATTATCTGGACATTTTATTTCAAGCACTTTTAGCTCAGCATTCAATGCACAAGCTCTATAAAACTAGTCAGAGTTGAGACTAGAGAAATGAAAATGTGACATTAAATCATATTTTCTTTGTTCTATCCATCCAACACCATCAATAATAGCACAAACATTATTATTACCTTCTCATCTATGTCTCCTAAAGCTTTTCTGCATTCTTCCATCTGGGATTCCATCTCAGCAGGGACTATGGTGTACATTTCAGAATACTTGATACGCAGTTTTTCCATAATGTTCTCGAAACTTAGCTTCCTTTTCTTAAGAAGGTTTTGAAGCTCCTAAAAACATCAACAGAGTCTCCATGCTTACCCGACCTGGGAAAAAGTTTAGCTCTAAAAAGTGAAAGCACCTTTCTAGTGTCCCCATGACTTAAATAAACAGACTTTGCATGACAAAACCTCCCTATCGATACAAGCTGATTAAGCTGCAGAGAGACTGGATTTAGTTAGATGATGCTTTCTAATTTGTAAGAATTAAACTTGATAGCTCTTCCTAGTGTCAGGCCATTGTGGCAGGGAAGACATTACAACATCCCCTGCTTCTAAAGTGCCTCTAGGATTTACTGTATCTCGGCTGCAGCCTTGAGCTAAAAAGCAACAAGTAGCCAAAAGTTTCAAAGAAGGTATTTTCTGCTGTTGTTATTAACTTGTTGTTATTTCTCCTTCTTCCTACATTATCATCATAATGAGTCAAGGCCACTAAAAGCCCTATACTCAAAGCAAAAGTGTCTGTTTCATGTAATTAGACAGCCAGGCAGAGCTCTACTCCTTTCAAAAGGGAGGGTTCCAGTTCCATGCAAAGAATGTAGGTTTCAGGAGATAAAAGCAGCTTGAACAAATAGTCCATTGGTCGTGGCCTAGAAACAAAATCTGATCCACGTTCTCCTGCAGTAATTATAAAGGAAAAGCTCATTTGTTTGGGAAAGTTTCCCAAAGATCAAGTGGAAAACTACTTCTTGACTTTTCTGTGCTTTGTGTCCTTTAGTTCTGCTAAACGACTATTGTGTGAATACATTGAGTCCCAACCCTAAGAAATGGTACCAACTCGAAATGACTCAGTGATGTGTCACCCTGTGACATGTCACCCCACTTGTCTCAATCCTTACCAGAGAACAAGCTAGAAGAGGAAAAATTAAAGAGTGAGGTTGTACATACACAAATGTGTTGCAGGTCTGTCTTCTTATTCTCTCTGACCAGGCCAGGGAGACAGGTCGTTGTTAGAGCTATACCAAGATGGCTTCCCCACCAAGCTCCCAAGAGAGCTTCTGGGAGTGACAGTCAGTTTCCCTTTTTCTGGTTAACAACAGCATGGGACTTATGCATAAAGTCCCCAAAGTCCTTTGTGACATATGAGGTTACTCTGAAGAAACATGCTTGCAAAATGAGCCTCTGTGTGTACATAGCCTCTCTCAGAACTGAGACACAATGTCCAACCAAAAGCAGCAATCGAAGAGGTTTCCCATGTGTGGACTGATGGTCCAGATTGCCAAACATACTTGAAACATGGCTGAAATAGGCTGCTTATTCCAGAAAGGCCTGCCCTGCAGCCTGGCTTCGGGACCACTCGGCTCTCTGCCCATGCTCATCCTCGCTGGCCCTGCACACAGTGTGCCACAGTTCCTCCGGGCCTGCTTGCTTCCCTGTCTCCTGGATCTCTCCCTGGACCACTTTTCTAATTCTAGTCAATGAGTTACTTCTGCCCCAAGGACTTAAATATAAGAGTGTGACCCAGTGTCAACCGGACACACTAATTCTTCCCTCACTTACCTCAAGCTGTTCTGCCCTTTCTGGATGGCCTTCTAATGCCATGTTTTGGAAAGAAGCTGAGATGTGTTGAAACAAACGCTTCATGTCAGTTATTTCCTTTGTGAAAGAATGTCGTTCTTGGATTTCAGTCTGGACCAGTGCCTTATTCTTTTGAGCTGTCTGAAGAAGCCTGAAATAGAGCATCAAAATATAACTGTCTCAACACAGAATTCACAAACGATTATTTCCCCCTGGGAGACAAGTACCAGTTTTTACTGATGCATATGACAAATGGTCAAACATTCATTAAATCAGATCCCTCAATCAAAAGCTTCTCCAAAACTTCCATTCCAAAATATACCATTTAAACACTTCACATCCTAATCATCTCTATCCTCTGTCCGTCCCCTGTAGTCCTTGATCTCAAATCCGGTGACAGGCATGAGCAGTCATGGGTGGGCTCTAAGAAAAGACAACTCCACCAGCCCTTTTCTCTTCAGCCAACCCTTTCCTGAAGAATCAACTGAGTAAGGAAAGTCCTTCCTGAGAGCTATTTGGAAAGTATTTGTCACGTGGCAGTGCAGTAAAATATATATTATATATTTGGTCTCTGCCTCCCCAGGACTTGAGATGGGACCTTCCTTACAGACAGGAATGCTATTAGAATCACTTGTTCTATTTTTTTCCTATTTTTCTTTTCTTTTTTTTTTTTTTTTTTTTTTAAGTTTATGTGTATGAGTGTTTTGCCTGCATGTATTAAGAGCTGACAACTGTTTTGTGCATACGGGAAAGAAAACTTTCACACATCTGTGAGAAATGTTCAATGATTGTTTAAGAACAGGGAAGAAAACAGTGACTTTTAAAATAAACATAATCCAATTATACCTAATTTAAAAGATTTTTAAAGAGGTTTGGATAAATGCATTAAGGCATATTCACATGTTGGATAGTATACAGATATGTTTTTAAATTGGCATTGAATGGCATAGGAAACAAAGACAATCTGTTGATAAATTATCAGCAGAGTACAAAACAGTGCAAGTACTAAAATCTCAATTCATTTCAAGATATAAACGCGGGGAAAAGGTCAGGAAAAAAGTGATTGGCAGTGGTTTTTGCTGCGTGGTGAGATTAAAGGTGGGGTTTCCCCCTAGTCTTTACAATTTTCCATTCTCTAAACTGCCTATAACGGATGGGCATTACTAAAATGGAAAACAGTACACATTTGAAAAAAAGGAGATAGAAAGCTATTCACACTCGATGGAGATATGCATTTGTTGGCGGTGTAGAGCACAGGACCCATGTCAACTCAACTGGACTGAGTGGAGTGAGAGAAACGGGTGGTAGGCTGGCCCTAGGCTGGGAACTATTGAAGACTGATTACTACTAGGTTAGGGAAAGTAGGCCTTACTTACGATTTCTAGATAGACTGACTAGAAGCCAGTGGATAAATGTGCAAAGGACAAATGCTTGACTGGATAGGACTTAACACGTATGGCAGAATACATGAGCTTCGGTGAGGGTTGGGGAGGGGGGTCTAAATTTGATTAAGAACGGTTGCATGAAATGTACAAAAGCTCAATAAAAAATTTTTAAAATGTGTTTGCTTCCTTAATAATTACTCATTTTTTCTACACCTCTTGCACCTAGCAGTGTTGTCGATTCTGTAGCATTATTATCAATCATTTTCTTAAATTTTCTAAACTTTGAACAGAAATCATCAAGCTTCACATTTCCTTCATAGCTCATAAATGTTACCTGTTGCATCGTTCTTGCATAGACCTAATCTCTTCCAGTGCCGGGACAGCTTCCACAGTCTCTGTGCCTTCGGGAACATTCTGGATACTCCTCATGCGCTGTAGGAGCAGGGCCAGCAGCAGCCCCTGCTTCTCCACGCTGTCCTCATGCTGGCATAAAGAGTCCAGGAGCTGAGAGAGTTCCTCCGTGGTAGCTGCATCTTTTGTTTTGGAAATTTCTGGAAGTTCCTCCTGAAGATTGTCTAAAATAATTGCTTCTCGTTCAATCTAATGTAACAAATACAAGAGAGAAGATTGAGATTCTGAGATCTAAAATAGACCTTAGCCTCTATGTTTTTAGTCTATCCTCCTTTTGAAGGATTCTGTTCTAGGTCGTATTTGTTCTCCGTAGTTGAGAATGGTAACTGGTCCTCTTCCGTCAGAGTCCCACAGCTCCCAGCTACTGTCCACGCAGACGTGTGGTTAAGTTGAAGAGTCACTATTGTGGAAATGCTGGGGGAAATGTAGTTGTATAACGTGATTTATTTTCCCTCCACACTGCTTTTAGGCTTGAGCAGTATTCACTTGAGCTAGGAACGAGGTGGCTGCAAAGGGTCCACCAAACTGCTTCTAACGTTGTAAGAGGTTAGGCTACTGATGGATGTGGAAATTTTTCTGTAAATCTCTTTTCCTTTTATTTCCAATTCCTGTAACATGCTATAAAACTAAGCCCAGTAGATCTCCACGAGCTTAACACCAAGAAGCCTGGATTACTGAACCACTGACATGTGCAAAACTCAGAAAGACATAATGTATTACAAAAACCTATCTGGAAATTGAGAATCCCACTAGCCCTCAACTCAGAACAAATAGGTGGAAAGCAATTCCAAAGGCGCCTGAATCAGATGTTCTCTGCCCTCTTCAGTCCCAGCGCCCACCCCCGTTAGCTGTATGGGCCGTTCATCTAATTCTGTCCTCCTAACTGCACGTTCAGTTGCACATCCTGCCATTAAAAACACCACGCCAGTCAACTGCACTCACAGTATCACTCTAATTGAAATAGTGAGCGAGGCCCTAGATGAACCAAGGGTAAGAAATAAAACCTATGAAAATTCAGGAGCTCCCGCAACAATTATTATAATTGATAATTATGATTACCCAGGGTCCCCAAAGTCCAAGAAATTCTTCCTCAGTAATATAAAGGTTAAGTTGGTCCATCTTTTAATGGCTAATGAAGAGATAAACCACTGGCTGGGTCTTCTTGGATTTTGGAAGTGACATATGTTATGTACCATGACCCAAACAGAAGAAAACGGGTAAAGGCCCAGACCTCTCTCGTGTCGGTTCTCCCTCTGCTCTCTGGAACCCCTTCCAACATAAACTGCCGATTGGCAAGCCCAATCTCAGACTGCAAGGGAGTGAGGAGAACTGAAGAGGGAGAACAATTTTTACTAGGACAATAATTTTACCAAAAAGCCAGACAATTGTTTGGTCTATTGAAGGGATAAGCAAGGAGTAGTCCAACCACCACACAGAATCCTACTCAGGAATAAAAAAAGAACATGGGGGGCTCAAGGGAAATTTAAGAGTGACGATGGATGGAAATGTCCTAAATCTTTAATTTCTTGGTAGTCATGTGACTATACTCGTTTGTCAAAACTTCACACTAAATTGTTGATGAAAACCCTTGAGGCAGGAAATCAGTCGGCATAAAGATTATGCCCGGACTCTTCCACTTGGAATGCCTGCACCCCTTGGTGACTTTCCTCAGAGACAAAATCCAAATGAATGCGTTATAAACTTTAAGACTCGTAGCTATGAAGTAGGATTGAAGAGAAAGAGCCATAGTAACTAGAAGTCAACTGTTGTAGTTTCCTTTCTGTTCCTATGAGAAAACACTCCTACCAAAAGCAACTTGGAAAAGACAAGGGTTGATTTCATGTTGTACTTCTAGAAGAAAGTCAGGACAGATGTTCAAGCAGAAACCATGGAGAAACAATGCTTACTGATTCACCCCTTGGATTCAACTCAGTTAGCTTTCTTATGCAGCCCAGGCTCACCTGCCTAGGAATGGTGCTACCCATAGCAGGCTGGGACCAACCATATCAATCATCAATCAAAACAAGCCCTCACAGGCATGGCCACAGGCCAATCTGGTCTGGGAAATCCCTCAACTGAGATTCCCTCAGTTGAGGCTAAGCTGTTTCAAATTGACAGCTGAAGCAAACTAGGACATCAACAATGTTATCGGTAGGGGCTGGAGACATGGCTCAGCAGTTAGGAGCACTTGCTGCTCTTGCAGAGGAGCTGGGTTTGATTCCCAGCACCCACATGCAAGCTAACAACTGTCTATAACTCCAGTTCCAAGGGAATCTGATGCTCTCTTTTGACCTCCTTGGGCAGTACATGACACACGACACACATGCACCTACCTACATACAGGCAATACACTCATACACATAAGATAACAATAGCAAAATTAAGAACAATGATATCAGGTACATTTTGTTTAAAAAATAAGGAGGTAGGAGCTAGAGAGATGGCTCAAGGGATGAGAGAACCCGCTGCTCTTGCAGAGGACTTGCGTTCTGTTCCAAGTGCCCAGGTGGTAGCCGACAATCATCTGTAACTCCAGTTCCAGAGGATCTGACTCCCTCTCCTGAGCTCCATGGGCATTGTATGATACAGTTGCACTTATGCACATACAGGAAATTTACTCATAAGCGTAAAATAAAAATAACACTTTTAAAAAAGAACACAAGTATATTAAAAGGGAAAAAAGTGAAATCCAAAATCAAACTGAATTTTAATTTAGAAATTTATAAAATAGATATCTAAGGTTTTACCATCTACCCATTCAAACCTATTCCATAGACATACTTGATGCCTAAACGCAGTATTTTAAAAATATACACCATACATTACATATTGTGGTTTACATCGACTGTCACCCTGAAAAGATCTAGAATCCCCAAAGAGATAAGCTTCTGGGCATGCTTGTGATGGAGAGTTTGATTCGGTTAATCGAGATGGGAAGACCCATCCAAACTAGGTGGCACCATTCACTGGAATGAGGTCCTAGACTGACTAAAAAGGGGAAATCTAGCTGAGTACCAGTGCTCCACAGTGTCTTCCTGACTATGGATACAACGTGGCCGGCCTCAAGCTCCTGCCACAAGAACCTCTCTATCAGATGGACTGCACTCTTGAACTGTGAGCTAAATAAACCTTTTCTCCCTTTAGTTGCTTTTGTCAGTGTATTTTATCACAGCCACAGGAAAAGTAACTAAGACACAGAGAAAAGCACCAACCATGCTAGCAGAATCTTCAGGTCTTATATAGATGCATAAATGCTGTAATTTTTAATTTTCATTGAATGGATAAGAGGTACATTAAAATCATAAAACAGACTAGGACTGTCGGGTGGCAGGTACTTGGCTGGCATTAACAGGGCCCTGTGAACACAGCACCTTGTGATCTCCAGCATCACATATACACACACACATAATTACACATCAAAATGACATAGATGTCACTTAAGTCGGGAGCTTTGTGGTTAAGTACAAAGTTTAAGTTTGAATCACCTTTTATCACTTGCGAATCTGAGCAAGTTACTCAGTGTCACTGAGTCTCATTTTTTTTTTCTCCAAGTACTGTTGCTAAAAGTCCTTCCTTGGAGAAGATTTGAGTAACATCTACCCCATCCTCCCAAAGAAGTAACAACAAAAGTAAGATTCCACCAAAGGTCACCCTAGGGAACCAATGAGCTTACAGGACTTACTTATATAAGCATGGGTCACCCCAAAGCATTGCCATTGCAGAGTCTTCATCCAGCATGGATGATGGATTCCCCATAGCCGCATAGATGGGGCCCCCTTGCCCTAGTCATCTCTAACCCCTCCCCTAGACTCCAGACCACATGCGATTGTGACAGAACTGCACATAAAATGGCTGAGATGGCTGGATACTCAGGTGAGGATCCAATGACCTTCCCATCCCCTTTTTCTAGGAGGAAATGTCAATAGTATGCAGGCCCGAATGAGATAGACTCTCACAAGTAGGCACAACTGCTCTCATGAAGATGGCAGCACTTTGGCTCTGAGGATAGAGCCTTCCAATGTGTATAAAAACATAATGCTGGGGCTGGAGAGATGGCTCAGTGGTGGAGCACTTGCTCTTCTCGCAGAGGACCAGGGTTTGGTTCCCAGCTCTCACATAGTGGCTAACAACCATCTGTAGCTCCAGTCCAGGGGATCTGATGCCCTCTTCTGACCTCCGTGGGCATGGTGTGACATGGGTGCAGTGACATACGCACAGTCAATACACTCACACACATAAAATGAAAAGCAAATAATGCTTAGAACTGTGCCAGGCACACTGTAAGTGCTCGCTTTAGCACTCATGTTTACTGTTATTGCATCGTTTTGTTTGTATCTCTCCTAGAAAATACATTTTGCTTCGCTGGGGATGAAGCTCAGTTGGTAGAGTATTTACCCAGCATGCACAAAACCCTAGATTTTCATCCCCAGCACTGCATAAACTAGGTGTGGTGGCACACATTTGTAACCTCAACATTTGAGAGGTAAAGGCAGAAAGCGTCAAAGTTCAAAGTCACCCTCAACTTTAAAGCAAGTTTTGGGCTAGCCTGGGCTACATGAGACAGTCTTAAAATACATTTGTTAGTAGATTTTTGTCTGATTATTTGAGTAATTATAAGCAATTAAATAAAGTTTAAATAAGACATGATTGCAAATGCATAAAAAAGCAATAGTGTGATAAAATAGTGAAAGGTTAGAATTAGCCTAGATGTGCATTCCACAAATATTTCCTAAGTGCCCATGAGGAATAGGGTTATACCTGATTATTAGGCTAAAATAGTAAGGAAGATCCTAGCCCTGCCTCCAGCCTATGGGGGCTTAATCAATCTCGAGTTGGGGCTCTTAGGCCACTGCTGAATCAATCAGTGCCTTGGTTTCCCAATCTATCAAATGGTAATGATAGTTGCTGTCAGAGGCCAAGGCAAGGATCCAGAAACACCTGTGTGAATTGGCTTCTCAGCATAGTGTAGAGGCTCAGGGAGTGTGCCATTGTGGACAGCAGGAACTGCAGCTAGCAGCCCAAACAAAAGTACAGCTGACAGAGTTTCTTTGAGTTTGAAGAGTCAAGAGGTTTTTCACTAATCAAAGCCCACCAGCACTACTAAAATGATATTTACCTTCAAGACTATCAAGCTCTGAGCAGGTTAAGAGGCTAGCGTGAAAGACAGGTAACCTCCCTCCAACTAACTACTGACTCATTACATTTCTGTCTTCAGTAAATTCAGTAGAAACTTTGAAATGAATAAGAGAGAATTTTCATCTAATGTTCTGATGTGCACCTCATTTATCTCTGGCCCTTTGGAAAGATTAGTGAATACTCTAATTTCAGATGATTTTTTCATTTTTTTTTTTGTCTTAATGCACATGATGCCTAAGTCCTAAGTCATGACTAAATTAACATCTGTGATTGATATATCTGCTATAAGGTCTTCTTGAGACCGTTAAGAGAAAGTTCATCATATTTCATGTTTTTTAGGCTTATACTTAATCCTAGCTAATTCTTCGTAGGTTAACAATTGCAGTTAATTTCCAGTTTAGTCAAGTATTATGTATATTATCCAATTCTAACCTTTAGTATAATGAATGAAAAGATGGTTATTTTTAAGAAGGATTAACATCTTCCTGATAAAGATTTTAAAGCTTGAACCAGAAAACAGTCACCTTTTGATAAGAATTATCTGAGGGCCGACAAGATGGCTCAGCAGGTAAAGACACTTGCTGTGTAGGCCTAGAGACCTGAATTTGGTCCCCAGAAGTCAAGTAAACATGGAAGGAAAGAACATACTTCAGAAAGAATTACATGATACTTAAAAAAAAGTGCCACTCTTAGGAAAGAGACTGGATAATTTCTCAGAGGCCATCTGAATGGGCCTGACCTACACAATGGTTCATGTGTAAGGCATACTTGACGCACACAGTGAATAAACAGGAAAGCAACAAGGCCACCGCCAAGTCCTCTGTTAGGAAGCTGTGGCGGTTTGCCTGTTGAAATGGACTCACTTCCTCACTGAGGAACTTCCACGCCCCCTTCAGCTCTCCACTCCACAGCTCCCACTCCCGGGCAGCTTCCAGCAAACTCAGCCACTTCTCCCACAGAGCCGAGGTGACTCGGAGCACACAGGTGCCATCGTTTTCTGTGCACTTGGATCTCAGGTGTCTGAGGACCTGTCGGAGTTTCACTAAGTCTTCTTTGATTGATAGGAGATTTGACACCAAGACCTTGAGAAAGCAGAGGAAGAACATTATATTATCTTAATGAAACACAACTGTCTTAAATCTGGGCCAGTTAATGATTTTAATCCTCTTCCACTATGGCAAGCAGCATTTCTTATCTCTTTGGAAGGTCATTTTGGGCTAGGTTGAAAATAATCTATGCATTATAAACTGCATAAATTTCACGCTGATGGGATGGATGATGACCCCAAAACCAAACTTTCAATTAGGAATATTTTCTTAAAGGCAGGTATAATTTATGACTTTGAATCTTACATACCAGTTCGTTCATGTGCACAGTGCTTACTATATCAACTCTCAACACAACTTTTAGGAGTTCTTTTATTTATTTTATGTATATGAGCGTATTGACCACATGTATGCAAATGTACCCATGTTGTGCAGTGCCCAAGGAGGTCAGAAGAAGGTGTCGAATTCCCCTGGAACTGGAGTTATGTGTGGTTGTTTGCCACCATGTGGGTTTTGGGACCTCTGCAAAAGCAGCCAGTGCTCTTAACTGCTGAGCTG
This sequence comes from Eospalax fontanierii, assembly GCA_035773235.1. Classification (NCBI taxonomy): domain Eukaryota; kingdom Metazoa; phylum Chordata; class Mammalia; order Rodentia; family Spalacidae; genus Eospalax; species Eospalax fontanierii. Next base: position 46,552,645 of record CM069536.1, on the reverse strand, counting down.
TCTCTGAAATCCCTAACTGTTAGGAGTTTTTTGTTTGTTCAGTTTCTTTTGGGTTTTGGTGGACAAATGGCCTCATCCAAATCATAATAACAATCCAGGCGTGGTGATTTACACCTGGGATTCCAGCATTCAGGATGCAGGATGGTCAAGTTCAAGACCAACCTATGCTACATGGCAAGACACTGTCTCATAAATAAATAAGTAAACAAATACGTAACTAGGAAAACCAAATCATATAACATGACACTTCAGAGCTTAACAGATAAAGCAAAAACTGAAATTGTTTCATGATCTGAGGTTGTGGTAGGTCATCTATCATGTGTAAAGTCTTGGGTTCAATTCCAAGTTCTACAAAAACCCATAAATAAAAACAAAACAAAATAATTAAAGCCAGGCATGGCAACTCATGCCTGTGATCCCAACGCTCTGGGGCAGGGAAGAGCGGAGGTAGGAGGATCAGAAATTCAAGGCCATCCTCGGCAAGTTTGAGATCAGCTTGGGATATAAGAGACTCAGTCTCAAAGAAATAAATAAAGCAATAAATAAGCCAATCAATAAATAAATAGCTTAGTAAATGGTATAGAAAATGATCAAAACTTGACAGATGCACTAATAGCCCAGTGGACAGGGTTCTGTCATTGATCCAAAAGCATCCCTCAAGACATCAGGACCGGGAAGGGACACATAGGGCAGGTGCTGTGGGGAAGGGAGAGCTGCACAGTGAATCTAATTAGCTAAAAGGCTCGGAATCACTTCTTCCTGCTTTTTCCCAGGCTTCAGGCTGGAGAACTCTCACGGGAGTTTGAAGATTTCTGTGGGTTATGCCAGAGCCACATACTGTGCCACCTCTACCTCTACTCGCTTTGTTTCATTGAGTTTTAGGCAGACTTTCCAGAGATTGATAAATGTTACCTTGCTCTGTTCCAAGTGTTCTAAAGCTTCTCTGTAACACCTGGGCAGGGTGGACATGGACTGTTCGAGAACTGCCTCCATTTTCCCCAGCTGAATGCAGATTTCCTCTTTAATTTTTCTAAAGCATCTGTAATTTTCCAGACACCTGAAGAGGCAGTTAGAAAAAAAATGATATTAAGTTTTATTTCTCACAACATATTCTGAATTTTCCAGATTGAATGGTCTATCCTCAATTCTTTAAAAAAGATATGATTTTCATTATTTGGTTTTTTTTGTGTTGTTTGGGGGTTTTTTTTTGGGTGCTATTCAAGGCATATCAACATTTTTAGTAACTATTTATCCTCAATATTACCTGGCTTTAAGTGCAAACCGAACAACATCATTGTGTAGCTAGTTTAAGTGGAAATTGGTCAAACCATTTAGCACCAAGAATTTATGCATGGCACACCCTTGACCTGGGTTATCCCACACTTATATACAAAAGTGAGACTCTTGTACCTCAAAATGTTCCCAGTCATGCTGCTGTTGAATGCAAAATCCCAGAAACAATCTAATGCCAACCCATAGCTAAGTATGAATTTTACCACTGACCAGAATGTGAATAAACCTTTGAGTCACAATGATGAGTTTGAAAATAAATGAAGTGATATAACAAAAGAATGAAAATAATTTAAAACAGGACACAGAAATAGTAAAAATACAATAACAAAGAAAATGGTAAACCAAAATTTTAGCATAATGGTTATGCTAAATGGTTTCTGAGGCTAGAGAGAAGGGGCAAATGAGAGAATTCAAGTTAATTCGGTTTATCTCTGACACTTTGCTTATACAGATGTTTGCTTTGTCATCACCCTTTATATCTATACACTTTCATAAACAATATTGTATGTAGCAAATATTAAAAGACAAAATTAATATTAAAACATTTACCTTGGTTTTCTTTTTTAAAAGGATTCATTTTATTTTTACTTATGTATATGTGTGTGTCCATTTGTCTATCTGCCACGTATATGCTGGTGCCCTTGGAGGTCAGAAGAGGGCTTTGAATCCCCTGAAGCTGGAGCCACAGGCAGCCGTGCGCCACCATACATGGGTGCCCAGAATCAAACTTGGGTCCTCTGGAAGAGGAGCAAGCAACCCCAACCGCTGAGCCATCTTCTCTCCAGCCCCAATGAGTAACTGTCCAAATGATCCCTCTGATGCACATACTAACTACAAAGGAAAGAAACTCACACTGTAACTCCTTAAAAGACTCCCTTCAGAAGAAGAGGGACCTACCTTTCTACTTCTGCTTCCTCAGCTTCCACGGCTACCTTCAAGGCTGAGCTCTTAGCAACCAGTTCTTGAAGAGTACCCTCAAGTTGTGCTTTGGTCTCAGTACTGGAGACAACTCCCAGCTTCTCAGTAAGGTCCCGGATGACTGGTATTGAGGTCTGCAGTTCTTCTTGCTTACCGCGAGGCAGCTGTAGGGCTTCTCCTGGATGGTGAAGGTCTACTCGATGTGATGCAAGGATGGCTTCCAGGGCCCTGATGATCTGGACCGCCCTGGCAAGGGCCTCATTATACTGTGTTATATTTTCATACGCATCGTTCAGGATATTCTAGTGAAAAAGAAGATTAGATACAGTGACAAAATTGCCAAACTCTTAGGATTTTTGTCATTCTCATTTGTGTGAGTGTGTGGTGCCATAATGACTGAGTCTCATACGAACTGGCTTCTTACATTACAGGTAGTAATATTATATTAGCATTTAAATATGAGTGACTTTAGCTGGGCATGGTAGTGCATACCTTAATCCCAGCACTCAAGAGGCAGAGGCAGGAAGATCTCTATGTTATAGAGGCCAGCTGGTCTTTATAGTGAGTTCCAGGCCAGCTTAGGGTACAGGGAGACCCTATCTCAAAAATGAATAAATAGCTTTATTTATAGATTTTTATTTTATATGCATGAATATTTGCCTACAAGTATGTATACATAGATTATGTAAGTGTATCACATGCATTCCTAATGCCTGTGAAGATCAGATTTCCTGGAAAAGAGTTAGAGACAAGTGTTAGCCACCATGTGGGTGCTGTGAACAGAGTCTAGGTTCTCTACAAGAGCGGTAAGTGAAGTGTTCTTGCCCGCTGATACATACATCTCTCCAGCTCTTATTTCCATATTTTCTAAGAAATATAATTTTAATTTAAATAACATCTCATTTATCTTGCCTATTGGCATGTGTGTGTGTGTATATATGTGTGTGTGTGTATTCTACTCTAGAATTCTTGCACCAGACTATGGATGAAATAAAGCCATATATAATGTACATAATCTTAATCTCTCTGAACAAATGAAAACAGTCAAAATGCCAGATCTCTCATGTTTTACATGAACGTTAACTCGGCACTAACTTCAGGTACATTATTGGATGTCCCTAGACCTCAGTCTTGTCATAAAATAATAAACTAAAGGTCCCTTCCTGTGATTCTCTAATCAAATTATTTGAGGGATTTATGTAAAATGTTTCTTAAAACTACTAAAACCAGAAGAAGTACTAGAATTAGTCAGCATTCTTCCAAACTATTTAAGCAGCATACTAGCATTTACCATATATATCACTTTACATTTCTGTAGTATTCACATCTATCAACGTATTATTACAAACATATTACCTAGCACTAACTCTTTGACTAAAGAAGCGAGTTTTCCCATTCCACAGACTGAAGGTGACAAGTCTGACAAGTATGGGTAAGGCATCAACTACGGTGCCCTGCAATGATGTTGGAGATCCCTGACCTCCCATCAGAAGAAGAGGGAGGATACAGGAGTCATTCTTCAACAGAACCCAGCAAATGATCATAGCTACTCAGCTTTGCAGTTGTAGCAAGAAGCAACCACAGGCACTACATGAATAATGGACACGGCTGTGGCCTGACAGAACTTTATTTAGAAACTCTCAACTATCGGCAGGTTTAGCCCATGGGTCTTAAATTCAGGACAATTTCAAGACAAATCTCAATCTAAATTTTGGTTCTATGACTGTTATAAGAGGCTGAGAAAGACCTTCATGTTTCTGAGATTTAATATTCTCATTTTAATTTAATTTTTTCTCAGTGCTGGGAATTGAACCTGGGGCCTTGCACAGGCACTCTGTCAATGAACTATACTCCTAGCCCTCAAATTTCCATTGAACAGAATTAAGAAAAGCAGACCTCCACCCCTGCCTTGCCAGACCCAGAGTTTCTGTGAAGATTAAATATAGGGTTCAGTGCTGTCCCTAGCACGTTGTAAATTCTAAATTAGTTATCGTTTGGTGACCTTCCTTCTATACCACATGTCTACCATAATCTTAATATCACTAGAGACAAAAAATTCAGAAGGGGTTATGAGAGAAACAAGATTCAGCTTTATCTTTTCCCATATTTATAAGACACTGAATTTTGTTATGGAACATGTCAGCATGAAAAAGTGGCTCACTGCAGAAAATTCTCCTACAGAACCTGTAACTTCTTCATACCGATACTAACTAGAGCAAAATCAACTAATAAAAATAGATGCATTAAATGCCAATTTAAAACACAGCTTACGGTGCGTAAATCAATGCTTTCGCTGAGCTGCATTTGAAGATCTTCGATGTCGTGCAATTTTGCCTCCACACGGCTAGTTTCAGGGTTTTCTTCTCCTTGCTCCTTGGTAACCACGGTAGCTTTAATACTACATATATCTGCCTGTATTTGCTCCCTAAATGCTTCACAGGTATCCTTCTCATTCTGAATATGTTTAATTTCCAAATTTATATTTAAAGGCTGCTGTAAATGAGACTTTATTTTACTTAAAACATGAAGGGAATTCTCCAGTTTATCTTGAAAATCCTTTTCACTCAATTTTTTCGACTGCAATTCTAGCACCATGCTTTGAAGAACCCTGTGGAGTTTATCATTGCCTTCTGCATTTAGTTTTAGCTGTAACATTTCTCTCTCTTTGAATGAGTCATCAAAAGCCTCATTTTCACTTAATTTCTCCATTATCTTATCATATAAGCCTTTGGCTTTTTCAATTTTCTGATTCAAAATGTGTGCATTGAGCAGAGTGCTTTCTGAAATATGAGTGACGTCCAATAGCAATTCGGCCTGTTTCTTAATTTGCAGATCCACAGTCCTCATCTTACTTAGTGATGCTTGGTAGCTGTCACGTTCAGTCACAAATATGTCCAACTGTTTAATTTTTTCTTCCAATTCCCTTTCTTTTTCAGACACTTGGGTTTGTAACTGTTCAAGTTGTGAACCATCCCAGTTGAGTCCCATACAGTCAAACACTTCTTTAAGTTTCAACATTTGCAAGATGCTGTCTTGAACAGCAGCAACCTTGTCTTTAAGACTGTGGAGCTCCTCTTCAGCATCCTGATTTAGCTCCTGATTAAGCGGAAGGAATGAGCACTGCTGGATGCCGTCAGCTTCTTTCTGAAGCACAGACACTTTGTCATGGAATTCTCTGTAAGAGCTGACCTGGTGTTCTAGTTCATTACAGTTATTTTGAACAAATCTTTGTATTCTGTTGGTCCTGGTCTTGAGATTTTTTAACTGATCATCCAGAAAGAGTCTCTCAAACACATTTGCATCCTTGTAGGCATCTGTTAGCTCCTGAAGATGTGTTGAGATTAGGCTCTGAATGCCTTGCAGCTCCTGCTGGAATGCCTTCAAGGTGACCTTGCGATGCTCCAGCTCGGCTTCGGTAGAGGTCGTTTGCTTTGGAACTGCCAGTGCTCTGCTTTCTTCAAGCGTGAGCTGCGCCTTCCCTAGTATTTCAAAAATTTTATTTCCCTCTTCCAACTTCAATTCTAGTTGCTGTGACCTCTGAGCTGATTTTAAAAGTAGCATTTGGTATTGATCCTGTAAACCCTCCAGGAGGGTATGTAAATCATCTCTCTCACATGCTGGAAGGCCTGGGGTGATTCTTCCAACGTCCTCCACCAAGGACTCCATGACTTGCTGCTTACCCAGAATACTGTCATGCATCACCTTGCACTTTCTGATCTGTGAAAGGATGTCATCCGGGAGAAGGGCAATAGGTGGGATGAGCTCAGCCAACACGTTCTTGACCCATAAGAGAGTCTCCTTTATCTTATTCTTTATGTCACACTTCTGAATCTGATTTTCTGCCTCTAAGCTTAATGGCTCCAGGGCTTCTAGTTGCTCCTTCAAATTATTTATTGCATTTTCCAAAATCTTCTTTTCCTTTTCTCCCCAAAGCCTCTTTATCTGAAGCTCAGCTTGCCCCTTTAAAGCAGAAAACTCAGACTTGATGGCCTGGAGCTCTGCAGCCAAGGCAACGATGCCTGGGCTCCCCTCCTGTTGCTCTTGAGAATCCAGGCATTGCCGTAGGTGCTGCTGCTGCTGCCTCAGAGAAAGCTCGGTGTCATGGACCTTCTTCAGGAGGTAGGTAAGTTCATCGTGTTCCATCACTTGCTGAGAATACTTCCTGTGAACCACCTGTTCCACCTGTTCCCAACCAAGTTCAAGTTGCTTCATCTGGCTCTCCAACAGTTTCTTATCCATGGTCGTGATGTGACTTGATAAATTCTCCCATTCCGTTTGAAGCTTGCTTAAAGAGCTTTTATGTTTTTCTATGGATTCCAGGAACTTTTTGATTTTGTCCAGATAGGCTGCACTGTCAAGCTGTCCTCTAGAAAAAAAACAAAAACAAAACAAAGGGAAAGGATGAGTGTGAAGTGACAGTCTCTCCCAGGAAAGTCTAAGATTCAGAAATTACCACAATATCAAATACCCTAGTTACTGCCCCTCCAATATATTTTATGTTTATATAAAAACATAAAATATGTGCTGGGCTTGGTGGTGTTTGTCTTTAATCCCAGCTCTTGGGAGGCAGAGGCAGGTGGATCTCTGAGAGATTGGGGCCACCCTGGTCCACAGTGTGACCTCCAGGTGGGCTGGGACTAAGGAGACTCTGTCCAAAGAAACAAAGAAAAACCCCAAAAGAAATATATAAATCTCATTTAGATATAAGCAAATCTTTATGATGAAGAAATACTTATATATTAAGATTATATCTATCATGTATTGTCATTTTCAAAGACAAAGGGAATGCATACACATCTTTATACTTTTTAATTTATTATTGTGTGTGTCTGAGTGTATATGGGGACTGGCACATGTGCCACAGAATGAGTGTCAAGGTCAGAGGACAATGCTGTGGAATCTTTTCTCTCCTTTCACCTTTATGTGGGTTTTGGGGACTAAACTTGGATCCTCAGGCTTGAAAGCAAATACCTTTACCTATCTCACTGGTCCTTGAAATGCATTTATTTTTTCTTATATTTTATTTGTTATTATATTATATTGTTATATATTTTATTTCATGTGTATGAGTGTATTGCCTGCATGTAGGTAAGTGCATCCATGTCATGCAATGCCCATGGAGGTCAGAAAAGGAACTGGAGTTTTGAATGGTCGTTAACTGCCACATGGGTCCTGGGAATGAAACTTAGGTCCTCTGCAAGTGCAGCCAATGATCTTAACCACTGAGCCATCTCTCCAGTTCCAAGAATGCATGTATTTTAAAATAAACAATTAAAGTACATATTCAATATATAGTCATTTAAATCAATTACACTGATTCTAGACAATATGTTTCTCCCCCTTATGCAGTTGAATTCTTATTAAAGAATATTGAATTTCACAGAACTTATGTAAGTGATCAGTTTGTACTGTGACCATTTAATACATGTGTAAAACACAGTACTCAATACTATGCACACATTTTGCATGAATCCAATGTTTTCTTAAATAGCTTCTGTTATGATTTGAACATCTGTGTTCATCCTAAACAAATTCTTATTTTGTTTTTGTCAGTTTGTTTTTATTTGCTTTGTTAACATTTATTTTTAATGGGGAAGGCAGTGTGCATGCTGAGCCAAGTGTTGCAGTCAGAGGACAAGTTCTAAGAACCACTTCTCTCCTTCCACCATGCAGATCCTAGGGATTAAAATCAGGTTGCTAACCTCGGTGGCAGATGCCTTTACCTACCGAGCCATCTTGCCAGCCCTGTATTTGTTTTTTTAGGAAAGGGTCTCAGACACAAAATGTTTATATTGAAACCTAATTGATCACATAATGGTATTAGGAGGTTGGGTCTTTGAGAAGTGATTAGGTAATAAGTATGGAACATTTAGGAAAAGACACCCCACTTCCCAGAAATTGCTTGCCTGCTCCGTCTACCCTAGAGGACACAACTACATAACATCATAGAACCCTCATCAGACACCAAGTCTGCTAGCATCTTAGATTTCCCAGCCTTCAAACAGTAAGAAACATATTTTTGTTGTTCCTAACTCATTCTGTGGTATTTTGTTATAGTAGTTGAACAAAATGAGAACTAGACTAGCTTCCACATGAAATCAACTTCCATATTATGTTTTTTAAAGTCACAATTATCTTCCCACAGTATAAATTCCCAACACTCCAGGCCTGTCCAAGATAGTGAAGAACCCAAGTCCTGAGTTCTTATACTTACACTTTAAGACTTTCCTTTTCTACCAAGAAGGCTTTCAGTGAGGACTCAGCTGCAGCCAGCTGGTCTGAAAAATCATTAAGGAGATGATACTGGCCTTCTTTATTTTTCTTCAAAGTAGCAAGTGCCTGAAGCAGACTATCCAAGGGGTGTACTGAAGATTTGGTACTAGGAAGAACCAAGGCACTTTCTTCTGTTTTGTTGAGACACTGAGACTGATCCAGAGGTGCAACAGTTGCTTTTCTTGTTTCCAACTGGGTATACAATTCCTAAAACAATTCACAAATCAGCAAGCACATACTCCTTGATTTTCCCGCCCTTCCTCCTTCCTTAGGATAATGCATCCTACCCTGAGATGGAGTAATATTTCACTTGTTCACAGGGATGCTAAGGTCCTGACCTCTAAATGATTTTTTTTTAAAGAATCATGTTAAAATCTACACCAGGTTCAGTATTTGATATCTGTTAGAAGTTGCTATTGTCTTAAAATTTTTGTAATTTATGAAAAGAAAATTCATCTTATTTTTGTTATTTACATATATCACCTTTTCCTGTTTTAGATATGTTTACTATTCTGTAAAACTGTCTAAAACAGCAGGGATCCTTTATATTTTCATAATTTTAAACCAAGGATATATACTGGATTTTCAGGTTACAAAGTTAGGGCACATAAACATTGATACTGCTTATAAATACTGCTGTGAAAACAAAGCGGGGGGAGTCCCATCACGTTAACAATTAGGAAAAACAGTATCTATCAGGAGCAGAACACATGCGCCTAGAAAGGGACAATGATGAGTCAAAAATCTCAAATTCTGCTACTGAAGTTTTCAGGAACTTTGTGAAAGAAAAAGAAGATAGATATTCATTAAACTCTCCCACTTCTTAAATGGAAAGAGTTATACAACTTACTGATTAGTATGTAATTATATAGTTACCAAATTGATCATCAGGCAAAGGTTAAGTAAGACTTTTCACTCTGGACAAGCAAGTTTTTGGTAATTAAAATATATTGTATTGCGTTGGCTAAATGGCGCAATCATGCTGTCAGTGCTTTTTGTGTTTGCATACCTCCATCTCTTTTAATTGTTCATTTCTTAATGGAACATTCAATTCTAAAGGTTGATTTTTCAGCTCATTGACTCTCTGCTCATCTTCGATGTTTTGCCTGCTTTCTTGAACAGTGAGAGAAAGTTGTTTTGACAAAATCATTTCCACAGCTGAGTTCTGCAAACATAAAAAGATTAATTGTTGAATAGCCTACCTCCCAAATGAATCATTTTTATCTTTCTTGATTAAAAACATTCCAGTTGTTTCTATGTACTCAGATTAAAGACTTTAAAGAAGGATATTTGGCTACTACCAAAGATAGATCTTTTTCCATGTAGTAATTAATACTGTACTGGTACTCTCCCAAGATGAAACACGCTTTGTTTTGATAGCATGGAGTCTAGAATTGCTCCATCAGACACTGAGGTAAAATATATATATATATATATATATATATATATATATATATATATAGTCTTAAAGGAAGGAAATAGACAGGAAAAAAGCAACAGTTCCCAAATTCCTACTCAGTATTCACAAACTGGACAGGACCAAACAGTAGTGGCATTTTCACCCACCTATAATTCAAAATAGGTGATGAGGAAGGAAACATAAGCAAGATTTCATGATATTGAGAATAAATTATGCCTTAAATCAGCCACTGTAAAAGAATTACAATCTGGAAACCGGGGATCTGGTAGGTGAAGGCGCTAAGCAGGCAAACGAGCTCAATCCCCTACGTCCACTTTACAGAGAGAGACAGAGAGACACAGAGAATGACAGACAGACAAAAACAGACAGAGACAGAGAGAGAAAGAAACAAGTTAGATGTGCTGGCACACATCTGTAGTCCCAGCACTCCTACAACGTGAAAAGAGGCAGAGACAGAACTGTCCGGAAGCTGTAGGCTGGCTAGCCTGAAGTACACAGTGCAGCAGAAACAAGAGACTTTGCCTCAGACAAGGTGGAGAATGAGAACTGGTTCCCAAGAGTTATCCTCTGACTTCCCTCCGTGTACACACATACACAGACACCCACCAAATAAACAAGAATTACAACTGAATTCTGAAAAAAAAGTTATATAGTAATGTGATCTTTTCTGAAAGTTTTAACCTTGGGATCTTCCCTTCCACCATGCTGGTCTCAGGGACCTGACTCAGGTCATTAGGCCTGATAGGATAGCAGGTGCCTTCACCCAGAAAGCCATCTCACAAATCCCTCAGTAAGTACTTTATGAACACATACGTGTTTTAGGCAGCATACCAATAGTTTTGGAGGACATTGGTGATGAAGGAAGTGCTGAGGATCAAGCTCTTGCCTCACCTGTTTAAGACCCAACTTGTGGAACCTCAAAAAACAAAATGAATAGACAAAAAAAAAAAAAACCCTCCCTGCATACAGCTGTTAACAATGGGGGACACTGTATATAAGGCAATAAAGGAACTTCTTATATTATCTTTGTAGCACTCCTGTAAATGTGAGGCTGTTCTAAAAATAAAAATAAATAAAGTAAACACTGCCTGAGGTTCATGAGTTTTCACTGGTTAGAAAATCCAGCTCACCAGAGTTACTGGTTTTGAAATAACACTTAATATACATCACTGCTTTGAAACACTGCAAATAATTAACAATGATTTTACAAGCTTTCCTTCAGTTCAGGGGATCTAATTCCTCTGGGGAAAATCTATGTGGAGGACAGCAGGCAGGAGAGGTCTAGGGAGGGAAGGGAGGAGGGCGGGGGCCACAGTGAGACCTGCCCCTCTTACTTGCCAGTTACTGGTTCCTCGCAACTCCCACAGATGCACCTGGACATGTGGGAGCCTGAGCTGAAGGCCTAGAGACCAGGCCCCAGGAGATCCTTGTCTCTTACTGTCACCACAGAGAATCCAGAGCACCTGGTCTCTTACCTGATGGGCCAGTGCCTCAGGAACAATGTTATACAGGATGACCTGGACAAAGTCTGCAATGACTGACTTCAGTTATCACAGAAAGTATGCTGAAACTCTTCGAGTCACCCCAAAACATCACTGGCTCATTGACCCCCAAAGCCATTTCCAACCACAGCAGAGAAGCCAACAGAATCTCTCAAACGAACATTTCAAATTTAACAGGTAACATTCTTTTGCTCATGCCAGGGAGGTTAGAATCCAGCTCAAGCCCTGATTGGCTCTTGGAAAGTTCTGTCACCTCCCTCATCCCCTGCTCACCACCCTTTGCTATATTTGATGCTGATTTTCATATCCCCTGTGCAAGCTGCTATGAAACACTATATCTCAAATCATAAAACCATTTCAAATATATATGAAAGGACAACAAAAAAACCTCATAACTGAAAACACAAGTGAATGCTTCTATATTAATTTGCAGCCCAATCCCATTGCCTTTCATTTTTTTCTCTTCAGAACCAACCAATATTCTGAAATCTACAAGTACATGTTAATTTTCTATACAATTTACATATTGTTTTTAATTCCTTTTTAATTGTTTTGTCTTTTTGAGGCAGGGTTTCCCTGTAGCCCCAGCTGGTCTGGAACTCACTGTTTTTAATTCTTATAGAAATTAAAATCATATGTATATCATTTTATACTTTGCTCTTTTTACCAGCATACTGAGGGATAATAACTGGTATACATCTAGGGTCATTTTGTGTTAATACTTGTTCTGCTGAATGAATAAGTGTAACTTCTCTGTTAGACAAATTCTAGCTGAATTTGTGACTATGATAAACTACCCCGATAAAACTCAACTTAGGAGAGAATGGGTTTATTTTAGCTCACAATTCCAGGTTATGGTCTATCATCATGGAGAAGTCACACTGGCAGGAGCTTGAAGCAGCTAATTTCAATATACACATGGTCAAGAGCAGAGAGAAATATACTCGTGCCTAGTGCTCACCCGGACATCTCTCTCTTTTTAATTTTAATTTTTGTTATTTTTATTTTATGTGTATGAGTGTATTGTCTGCATGTGTGTAAGAGCACTCGTGTCCTGCAGTGCCTGTGGAGGTCAGAAGAAAGTGTTGGATTCTCCTGAACTAGAGTTACAGATGGTTGTTAGCCACTATGTGGGTGCTGGGAATTAAACCTGGGTCCTCTGCAAGAGCAGCCAGCTCCTGGGTGTCTCTACTCTTACATAGTCCAGGGCCCAGCTCATGAAATAGTGCCGTCTGCCTACATCGGAGTGGGTCTTCCCACCTCAATGCACCCAATTAAGATCATGCCTCATACGTACACCCGTGGGCCAAATTTATCTCAACAGTTCCTAAGACTCTCTTCCCAGGGGAATTCTAGAGGTGTCAAGGTGATGCTTAAAGCTAAACATCACGACTGTTATGACCAACGATGCTGCTCCCAGCCTTCTAATTACAGATGTTGGTGTTACAGCTCTTCAGTGGTTCCTGTATGTGCGCATGTGTTTCTTTTTCTTTTTATTCTTTGCCCTTTGATTTTGGTTTCAGTTCTACAGATTCGTGGGTTTTTTTTGGTATATTTGCCTAGAACTAAGATTACTAGTCACAAAACATGATCCTTTTGATTCTCAGTAATAACTATTGTTCTCCAGACTGAATAATAATTTCTATTCCAACTAGTATGAACAATCAAAGAAGTCAACAATAATGTCACTATCCCCCATTGTCGAATTCAGGGGCAATGGTCCCATGACTATGACACACCAGAACAGCCAGAACCCCCAATTCACCACTCGTAACCTGCCAGCAGGGGGTCAGACAGCATACCACCTCGGGGGGATATTTTCTTTCTTCTCTAAAGCTTTGCAATATGAAGCAGTGAGAAACAATTCTAAGGGTTAAACATCACCTACAGATAAAACTGAGGCTGGGAATATGGCTCAGTGGGTAAGAGTGCTTCCTGCACAAGCATGAGGATCTGAGTTCAGATTTCAGCACCCACAGGAAAAGTCAGGTATAGCCATGCATGCAACTGTAACCTAGGGCTGGGCGAGGAGGGCGGGTACAGCAGGATCACTGGGGCTTGCTGGCCACCAGCCTAGCAGAAAAACAGTGTATTCCAGGCATAGAGAGAAAGGCCATCTCAAAAGAATAAGGCAGAGAGCAACAGAGGAGGACTCCAATGTCCTCCTCTGGCCTCTGTACACATGTATATACCACATACCCATGTAACATACACATCACATACACAAACACGCACAAAAAAAGACAAAACTGAAAGGCAGCTCAGCTGTCCCCAAGTTGCAGGTTTCCCTCAATGTGACTAGCTGTCTTGTTGTAATGTCTAAAATGTTGCTGTGATCATGAGGCAGACTTCCGTCTCTCAGCCCTGGCATTCTTTGCTGCCATCAACATGCAAAATTTCCCCACCATTTCCTCTGTCCAGAGGGCTCTCCACAACTAGCCTCAAGCTCTGCGAGCTCCAGCTGGCATCAGCATCTCTCTTCAGATGTTGCTTCCTGCAAGAGGTTCTGTCAGACCCTCCCGTCCAGCTCCAACAGTTTTGTTAAAGGCTAACATGGAAGTGGTTTCCTTCCCTAAGTTCCCGTAACTAGACTATCCATCAGTGTAACTGGCTGATTCACGGTTCTCCCTGTCTCCAGCTAAAGGTCTATGAAAACAGAGTGTCTATGCCTGAATCCTTGGTGCCTGGTAATTATTCTTTACTGAATGGACATATAGGTGAGTTTAATTAAACTAAAAACAACACCACCACCCAAGAATATCTTATTAAACCTTCTATTGTCAGTATTAGTAAGCTATGAATAATTAAGCGCATGGAAAAAGAACCAATCAGTCTAACAGCTATTGATTAGCCATTGGTTAGGAATGATGGAAACAGGGCTTAGGTGGGGCTGACAGTAGAGGTCTGAAAGAAATGTTGGCAGGACATGAACACAGTGAAGGTGAGCGAGCACATCACTATATTAAAAGCTCTAAAAGGTCACATAATAAAGAAAACCTTTTGAATTTGTTTAACCTCACACTTCTAGGACATTTGGACGCCATTTTCCACCTATGCAGCGCCTTCTGTAAACAGTGGGCAGAGCTGGGTGCAGCAGACTGAGCATGGGCTGCCCACGTTCCTGATCCAACTCTGAACTTTACTTCCCTTGCCTGAAATATAGGGGTTACGATAGACATTTTCTCTTTTGTTTTTAGACAGGGACTCATGTAGCCGAGGCTGACCTTAAACTCAGTATACAGCTGAGGTTTATCTTCAATTCTTGATCTTCCTGCTTCAACCTCCCAAGTGCTTGAATTGCATTACTGTGCCCAACTAAGATATCTCCTATGGTTTCCCTCAAGCCTACGATTTTAGGTCTTTGAAGCCCCTTCTCAAAAGCAAGTTGCTGATAGAGAGCAATAATAGGTCTTATATAGATATTTTATCATCTATCTATCTATATCTTATTTTGTAAAGGAATAAACTTTGGGTTGTGAAATGTCTCTAGAACAAGAAGCAAGACTAATAATTTCCAGAAGGAACAAAGAAATTAGCTTTGAAGATAATGGACACATGGCCCAACTATGGACTCTGTTGTATATGCGTAATGTGTATGTATATGTATATAGTATGTATCTATGTGTATATAGGGGGTTTTCTTCTCTGAGGTACCAAGATAAACAACAGCTGACCCAGACTTCAATCACCTGAGATTGAAGAGTCCCCCTGGCACATGGCCTTCCTACCCCTCCAGCACCAACAGGCAGTGTTCTAGCTTGCTTACCCATTGCTGAAAGCTTGTTAATTCTGCCCATGTGTGTGATCATCCAGGATTTATCTTACAGATGCTTCTTACACATCAAATTATAAACGCTTAGAATTTTTTTTAAGGAACTAAAAATCAATGCTATGAAGTGACAAGGAAGTCGAAAAATAATTACAAACAAAAGGTTTGGGGGTTTTAAAGCAATTATGTCACAAAGACTGCAACTGGGAAAGAACGGGGCAAGAAAGATCATTAAGTACCAATTAAGTAGAAACGTTACTTTATAATTGCTTTTGAAATACAATTCATTAGGAATGCATGTTTTTTCCTGATATTATTCTTTACATATCCACAAAAGGAAGTGCTAAAATCCTAAGACATTAGACAACCTTCACTTTTTACTACATCTTATTTGTTAATTTGCTTAACTTAAACAGGCAGGCAGAAAGGGAGGGCAGTTCTGTCTGTTCATGCCTAAAAATGCTTTGAAATGTGTACCCATAAAAATATGGCTGGAGAGCTGGCAACTCTTGCAGAGGACCTGGGTTGGATTCCCAGCACCCACATGATAGCTCACAACCATCTGTAACTCCAGTTCCAGGGGGTCCGACAGCTTTTTCTGACCTCTGAGGGTATTTCAAGACATGGGTGCACTTACATACACATAGGCAATACACTGATACACATAAAAGTAAATAAAACATTTCTTGAAAATTATGCAAGAGGCTGAAGAGATGACTCAGCAGTTAGGAGAGTATATGCTGCTTGTCCTGGTATCTTTGTATTACTGTGATAAAACCCTCTGACTAAAACCAACCTGGAGAGGAAAGAGTTTGGCTTACATGTCCCAGTCACAGTTTATCTTTGAGAAAAGCCAAGGCAAGAATGCAGGGCAGGAAGCTGGAGGCAGGAATTGAATCACAGACCACAGAGGAATGCAGCTTACTGGCTTGGTCCTTTAGCCTGTGAGCAGCCTGCTTTTCTTATGTGATCCAAGATCACCTGCCCAGGGGTGCCACCACCCACAGTGGGCTGGACCCTCCCACCTCACTCAACAATCAAGAAAATGCCTCACAGGCATGCCCACAGGCCAATTCAATTCCCCAACTGAGGGTCCCTGTTCCCAGGTGTGTCAAGCTGACAAATGAAGCCAACCAAGACACAGTCTTACAGAGCACCTGAATTTGGTTCCCAGCCCCACCCCTGGCCCCACATCAGGTGGCTTACAATCCCCTTTAACTCCAGATCCTGAGAGATCCCACACCTCTGGCCTCTGTGGGCACCCGCACTCTAGTGGGGCACATACGTGTACACAGACACACACACAATTTAAAATAAAATATGTTTCAAATAAAGTAATAAAAGATGCAGTTATGCTTTAGCTGGTAATCACCCATCTTCTTTTGTTTCTAAGTCTGCCTTATATTTTCAATATTGAAGAAAAAGTCAACTAAAAGTCCAGATCAAAAATATCTTATAAACAAAGTTCTTAGCGACCAATTCAGATAATATACACATTATTATAGCAGTTTTTGAAAACGGTAGTTATACTTTCAACAAAACTCCCAGATTAATGCTAAGAAATTTACTAAAGAAAAATATTTTAGCCCTGGCATTGCAAAAAGAGGTGACAGAGAAAAAGAAACTTTCTAAAATTCTTCAAGAGACTATTTAAAATAATCTAATAAAAGTCCCTCAAGATTCCAAAATGGAAAGAAAAAACAAAAACAAACAAGAAAACAAAGATTTAAAAAAATTCCAAGGGCTGGAGAGATGGCTCAGCAGTTAAGAGCATTGGCTGCTTTTGCAGAGGACCTGGGTTTGATTCCCAGCACCCACATGGCAGCTAACAACCGTCCATAACTCCAGTTCCAGGGGAATCCAATGCGCTCTTCTGGCCTCCTCAGGCATTGTATGACACTGGTGTACTTACATACATGCAGGCAATACACTCATACACATTAAATAACAGTAAAAAATAAAATATATTTCTTAAAAAGTTTCCAAAGAGGCAATGTAAGATACACCTTAACTCAATAGTTCATGAGTGTTAGAGCTGTGAAAATAGTATCCTTACATTTTACCAGGACAATCAGGACAAAACATGTCTCAATAACTGTTCTCTCACATGTGTTTCTCATTGTGCATCTTGGAGGCCAAAGACAGCTTCTGAGAGTCAATTCCCACCTTCTACCATGTGGGGTCCTGGACTCAAACTCAGGTCATCAGTCTTGGCAGCAAGCACCTTCACCCTCTGAGCCTTCTCACTGGCCCTCAATAAATCCTTTTAATGAATTATGTGCTGATTTTTATTATTCTAGCAGGTGTTTTGTTTTGTTTCCCTCTGCTCTTTTGAGATGAAGTCTCACCATGTTGCCTATGCAGATAGCTAGGACCTACAGGCACAGCCACAGCACCTAGACTTATTGCCATAGTTTTGAATTACTCATATTTATCATGAAATAAATGATCCTTTTTACATGCTTTATGTATTTGTTAAACTGAGACTCCTGTGTCATTGGCATTGAATTATGGCATTTGCTACATTACATCTATGTCTTGTATGCATGAATATTTTTAAACTATTATTTATTTTTAATATTTTATTTCTATTTTGCATGTTTGTATTGTCTGCATATGTGTAAGTGCATTCATATCATGCAATGCCCGAAGAGGCAGAAGAGGTAGTTGGATCCCCTGGAACTGGAGTTAGGGATGGTTGTTAGCTGCCGAATAGGGGCTGGGAATCAAACCCGGGTCCTCTGCAAAAGCAGTCAGTGCTCTTAACCCCTGAGCCATTTCTCCAGCCCCTACTTATTATTTTTATGTGTATTCGTGCATTCTCAGCATGTGTGTAAGTTCACCTGTGTCATGCAGTGCCCTCAGAGGTCAGAAGATGTCATCAGATCCCTGGGACCTGGACTTATGAACAATTGTTAGCCACCATGTGGGTGCTAGGATTTGAACTTGGGTCTTCTGCAAGACAGTCAGTGCTCTTAACTGCTGAGCCATGTTTTCCAGCCCATCTATGAATATATTTGAACTTTGACTTTTTTTTTTTTCTTAAACCAATGCTGCTGTTCAACCTTGATCGTGCTCTCAACCACACAGTACGTGACATAATGAAACCACAGCCAGTACCAAAAGTAGAGAAAATACAGAACACAGATTTAGAAAAATATCAGATTATAAAGAAGAAAAAAGGTTCTCTAGAGAATTAAAACTAGTTTTCTGTAATTCAGACTTAGGAAGACGATTTGAACCCTTAAATCCTTCCAACTGCTCTGGAAAAAAAAATAAGTCTAGTGTTGTAAAATATCAAAAATTCTTATCATTGAAGAATGAGTAATTAATAAAGTTAAGCACCATTTTTGAATGATGATTTTGTGCTGCTTTCAAGATACTCCATTGAATTGGGGGCAGGGCTGTTGTGGTAACAATGGGGCTGAGGAGTTAGTTCACAAGTGATTAGGCCACTAGCCCCTGCAGCAGTAATGTCACGTGTCTGCACTGCGCTACTCTAACATTTTACAGCAAGCACTCAAGAACTTTCCAGTTTCACGCACCTATCTCTGTTCACTGTTAGGGAGTTTCTTACATATAAACCATCCTGATTCTCAGCTACTGAGATTTAATCTTTTAGACATGTTTTCTTAGTAATACCTAACCCTGTGGGATTTACAAGACTTTTCTTGACCCATTAACATTTAACCTTGTTTTACAAATTTCTAGAAAATTCTGTCTGGTTCCTTTTCTCTTCTATGAATATCTATTCCATAAAGACAGACAAAACACATGTTATTTTCATTCCCATTGATTATATACTCATTAAAAAGTTGAGGAGGTCTCATATCTAAATGGTCTAAGCTTTGTTCTCCTCCAGCGCCCTGGTCTGTGAGAGGCTGCCTGCCAGGGAGACCCTTCCCACAGTCACTGTGAAGTCCTCTTGGGTGTCCTATGCACCCCTCTTTCTTATCTTGTTTCTCTTCCTCTCCCTCTCTTTGCCTTTGCCATTTCAATTGCAGTCTTCGTGCTGCAAGAAAGCACTTTAAGAGGCACGGTATGGGCTGGAGAGATGGCTCACTGGTCTTGCTGTACAGTCACAGAACTGGAGTTGGAATTCCAGCACCCATGTAGCAAGCCAGGTGCTCTACGCATGCCTGCACCCCCAGCTCCAAGAATTGGAAGGGACAAGCAGATCACTGGGCTTGCTAGATCCCACCCTGGCAAGGAAAATGCAAGTCTGACACCTGGGAAACGACTTCGCATCAAAGCAACAGGTAGAGAATGATGGAAGAGGGCAGTTGACACCTTCCCTGTAGGGGAAGGTACCTACACTCACACAGACACATAAAACACACATAAATATACAAACAAGTAAATCATTCAAAATATAGCACAAATTTAAGAAAAGAAAAAAAGAGCCACAGGAAAATGTACCCATTTGGTAGCAAAAACAAAAATTAACCTACCCTTCTTGGTTCTCTCAGGAAAAATTAATAATCTGAACATTGATATTCTTTCACTAATGACCTGGCAGCGTTTAGAAGTTTATTTGCAATACAGGGTTAACAGAAGAAGAGAAAGGAGCCTACTCCTTTCCAACAGTCTCTGGTTTCACTTATAAAATGAACCCAAAGAAAAAAGAAGAGCTCTTCATTTTTTTTCTTTAACTAAGGCATTGGCTAGAGCCCATTTTCTTTTCTGTCACCTTTTCTAATCTGTCTTTGTGCTCTTGACCCAAGAAACTGTATGTGATTACATATCGGTGAGAATAATAAACCTAAATTGATGACTGACATTTTAACAGACTCTACAGTAATATTTCACGACTGAAATCTGGGCAGTTTTCTAAGGGCTCTTTTTACAAGTGAGCCTCATAAATAGCCAGTGCTTTGAGGATTTAATTATGAAATCAGAACGCTTGATTCAATACCCTTTTCAGAACGGCATACCTCTTCCTCTCAGACTGGGTGTCTAGAGAGCACAATCACAGCACTTACCTTGTCTGTTTCCCAGTCTCCCTTCAACTCGCCCACTGCCTCCAAGCCCTGAGTGGGCTCCAGCACCTCAGAAGTGGCCAGCATCTCTCCACCTGGCTGAGCAAACTTTTCCTGCCTTCCTGTTGTGCTTTCCAATTTAAGGATGTTGCTGAGACAATTTTCAGACTCCTGCTTGGCAGATTCGATTCTGTTTTCCAAATCCTTTTGTTTCCACTTAAGTGATTTTATATCATCTTTCATAATCTTCTGCCCCACTGAAGATGTATTTTGTTTGATGGATTTTGCTAATGCTAAAATCTTCTTTAATGCTCCACCTTTTAAACTGAGTCTACTCTCCAGTTCCTAGGAGTGAAGAAAAGATTATAAAAAGTATTGCTCTTCAGGTCTCAAAAAGAGTTCACTAAGGTTTTATAAATCACAAAGTATTCTCTTTCAGAAGAAAAAAAAAATATATATATATATATATATATGTGTATATATATATATATCTTCTATCTATCTATCTATCTATATATATATATATATATATATATATAGAGAGAGAGAGAGAGAGAGAGAGAAATCATCAGCATATACCTCAAAGAAAAACCTTTGGGGAAAATTTCAAACCAATATAGCATCCCACATCAAATTGTCTAACAGATTTCATTAAATACTAGGAAGTCTGTAACAGGTAATGATCAATAGGCATTGGGTGAATATTTATTTTATTCAAGGTTCAGCATTCTCAGCCAAGTGTGATCATGCACACTTATAATCCTACTACTTGGAAGTCTGAAAGAGGAAGATCACGAGTTCAAGGTCAGCCTTGGTTACACACAAAGATTAAGACCCTGTCTCAAATTAAAAAAGAAGATTTGGGCTTTTCAAAATTCAACCATGAAGCTGAACAATAGAAAGTCTTAAAAAGGACAAAAAATCATTTAGAATGCTCACATGAATCTAAGGCTGATATTTTCTAATTAAAAGCAAATTTCTGTAGCAGATGCTGCTCGGGCTTGCTAGATTGGCTGCATGAGCAGAGCAAATTCAAATGTGTTTTGCAGATGTAGGTAAAGCACTCTGGTCCATATAGATGGAGGGCTAGTTGCTTCAGGAGAGAGAGAAACTTAGAGACCTACCACTATGGAGAGTTTTACCTAAAGAATCCACCAAAATGAAAATTAAGAGGTTAAAAATTATACAACTGCCATCCACAACAAAGAATACAAACTGGAATGTGTGCCCAAGGCCATGCACTCTACCTGCATCCTTTGGTCTCTCAGAATCCTCTAGAGTTGCTATTCTGCTTCTAAAACAAAGACAACCAGGAGCTATGGGCTGGTTGTGGGTGGGATTACCTCTAAGGCCCCTCAGAGTCATTATTCAGCTGACTTTACAAATGGATGGGACCACCAGAGAAGCCTGTCCCCATTTTGTTTACCAAACTACTGAGACCGTTCTAATTAGCACTTGAATTTCTGACCAACGGTCCTGAAAAGTCAAGCTGCAATGCATATTGATTCTTTTTCCAAAATGTGTATTATGTTTGGACATTGCTCAAACCTGTAGTTTCTGCAGTTTGTCCTCAGGTGCTATTTGGTCCACAGGTGTATCACAAAGACTGACAAACTCCTTGGATAAGTTGTCCAGTGTGGTATTCAGGTCTGTGATGCAAACCTGATATGAACCGTGTTCTTGAACGTGACCCTCTATTTTTTCCACAGAATCCTAAAAATAAAACCCATTGAAAATTTACAAATTATTTCTCTTTAAAATTTTTCACTCAGAAAATGGTTATATAATTCACACAGACCTATAAGGTTTCAAATTGAAACACAAATATGCCTATAACTTACCCAGAGTTGTTAAGGACTTAAAATAGCTTAAGATATTTCATTACAAAATTTCCATCTCCCCCTAAAAATGCCTTAATAGTGCCTCCCAGCACTTGGGAGGCAGAGGCAGGCAGATCTCTCTTGAGTTCAAGGCCAGGCTAGTCTACATAGCAAGTTCCAGGCCAGCTGGGGTTATGGAGAGACCCTGTCTCAAAAAGACCAAAAAAAAAAAAAAAGGCTTAATAAAATATTTGGTCTTTGAATGCCTTCTTGCCTTCATTTCTTTCCTAAAAACAATTTATCAAGTCCATAGTAAATGAGGTCCCTTAATTATCTGTTGCTTTAAAACAAATAATTTGCATCTTAAAATGAGAGCAGCCCAATCCCAGGTTCCTTTCCTAAGGGAAAAAAAAAATCTAGATTTGACTTGGGGAAAAAGCAATCCTAACTCAAAAGGAAACGCATTTTCAGGTTATCTCCTGGGATAAGCAAATAAGATGACCACATCTTATCATAAAACAAGGAATGAATTAAAGAGGATCTATGGAGGTAGAGCTTAACCTATGCCCAACTCCTAATATCTGGATAAGCTGGATTTCTTACTCAGGTAATCCTTACATGGAAACTGGCTTTCAGTGCGCAAAGAATAATAAACAGTTCTACTGAAAGAATATACTCTCTTGTGACAAGGTGGATGGATGGATGGATGGATGGATGGATAATAGATGGGTGGACAGATAGATGGGTAGATGGGTAGACAGGTTAGCAGGTGGATGGTTGGATGAGTGGGCAGACAATGCTAACACTATCATCTTCATAGAGATTCCTAAAGAATTTCATTAAGAGGAATACTACTATCAACACAACACACAATGGATTCCTCTAGCAAAACTGGATAGAATTCCTTCCTTCTTGAGAGCTGCATTTTTGGGTTTACCAAAAGAACAACATCCAAAACAATAGTTCTATGTAAAAATCTTGTGTCATAATTATAGAAGGTATGACATTTTATGTGCCCATTTTACCTGGAGTTGTTGAAGAAGACTCTCATGCAGATGTTTTATTTCCAGCCAAGGTTCTTCACTGAAGCTAGGATTTTTAGTGCACTCCAAGAGATAATTTCCCTGAGATTTTAGTTCCTCTAGCAAGGATGTCAAATCTTGGGCTTTCTGGAGGAATTTCTTATAAATTTTTAACTGGGCTTGCTTCTCTGGCAGTCCAGGTTGCAGAGCAAAGCCTGCTTCTTGTTTCTTCTTGAGCTCTGTGAGCATCAACCTCAGGTCCTCCTTACTCTGCAAGTACTTTTCTCCTTCTAGCAGAAGCTTCTCTTGATGGCTAAATGTCACCAAATAGTTTAGAGATGACAATTAGCAAAATGGAGGAGCACTTTTCAGACTTTATTATATATACATCATCTAAGTGGCTTTAAGTTATAGAAACACACAATACTTCCAACCTATGTGGCACTCTAACATTTCAAACAACACTAAGTTTAGCTCAAAAATCAAGACAGAAATTGAGTATTACCAAAAGAGAATTTCTGCTACATAGTTTGACCAGGCAATAATTTACATTTCTTCTTTCAAAACAATCCCAGCAATGTTTATTATATTTAAATATACTATAAAGTTCTATTCTACATATACATAAAACTAAAATAAAGCTAAAGCATTAGGACCTGAGTTTGATCCCAAAGACCCATATTAAAAAAAAAAAAGCCAGGTGTGGTATCACACACATAAAACTCTATGCTGGGGAGGTAGAGCCCCAGGGTTCACTGGCCATCCAACTTAGCTTATTTGGCAAATTCCAGGCCAATGAGGAGATGTCTCAAAAATAAGGTGGATGGCACAACATTGAACAACATTGAAGCTTGACCTCTGGTCTCCACATATATTCACATATACACGTATGCACACGCATGCACAAACATACACCAAAGTAAAATAAGTATCTAGTATATCAAGCAACTAACTGGTTTTTTTTTTTTTTTGTAACTTAAATTTGGCTTTGCCTCTTTAGAAAAATCTAAGATTCAACATTTCCACTGAGAAATTTATCATGTAAGATATGATATGGGGGCTGCAGAGATGGGTCAGTGGTTAGGAACACTGGCTGCTCTTGCAGAGGACCCAGGTTCAAATCCTAGTACCCACTATCCATAATTCAGTTCCTGGGGATCTGACGCCCTCTTCTAACCTTGATAGCCATTGCATGACATGGGTGCATGTACATACATGCTGGCAATACATCCATACACAGAAAAATAAAACGATAAAATATTTTTTTAAATAAAAAAGATAATTTAAAATTGGGTGTGGTGGCACACGCCTTTCATCCCAGCACTCAGGAGACAGAAGCAGGAGGATCTCTGTGAATTTAGGCCAGCCTGGTCTACATAGTGAGTTCCAGTCACTGGGCTAATCAGCTGGGCTACAGGGAGACCCTGTCTCAATAAATAAATAAACAACTTTTTTAAAGATACAATATGAAGAATCTTCACTAGCGAGGCTGACAAGACAGTACAGCAGGTAAAGATGCCTGCAGTCAAGCCTGATGAACTGAGTTTGATTCCCAGCATCCACTGGTGCAAAGGGAGAACTGACTCCAAGTTGTTCTCTGACATCCATATGCGTGCCATGACATGTACACACACACACACACACACACACACACACACACACACACACAAAATGTAAAAGAGAATCTGTATTAGAAATATATGTGTAGGATTCAACCAATATTTTTGTCAATGCTTACACAGTTAAGAAATTCCATAGAACAAACATTTAAAATGATTCATTATTCCAATCTCCCCACACAGATGCTGTCAAGGGAAGGATTTATCATTGAAACAAGTGAATTTGTTGTTAAGGAGGCTCAAAGGTCAACGAACCAGCCACCTTAAACAGGGCCACAGGGAGACTGCTGAGCCATTTCACAGCAGTGAACTGTTCTACTGTGCAGATTCCTGACACAACTCTGTCTCCAGCAGCTATCTTATCCAAACCCCAGCAGCAGACAAAACGTACTTGTTATGGCTGTACCAGGCAAGGAAAACTGACACACAGGGCTTTACCTTAGATATGTGTTGGCTAAATGGAGCGTCTTGTCCCACTGGTTGTTGATATCAGTAAGGGTCTCCTGAACCAACGGGGCCTCACAGTGCTCAGCTTGTCTCATTATGGTCTGGATTTTGGCATCCCCTTCAGGCTTTCGTAAAATTATTTCCTGAAATAAAAAATGTCCTACAACTTCATTTGAGTTATGTAGTGAGAACAGATATAAAATCTCTTTAATGTGTAAGATTTCTACTGAGATGCTAACTGCTGAGTATATTTCACAATGACCCTTCATTTTCACATCTATCCCACAGACAAAGACACCCCTGCTTCATAGGATACACAGCAGGTTCTTAAGAAACACATGTTGGTTTGAGCTAACTGTTCATGCCTTGATTTTCAGCTTATTTTTATGTACCAAAAAAACCCCCAAAACCCTCAGGCAATCGTCCTTCCTGCCCACTCAATATTTACATGGAAAGTCAAGGTAACAACCCAAATGTGACGTTTTGGTGTATCTGAAAGACACTGTGGCTTCCCACAGGAAAAGTGTCCCTCACGTCCACTGTCTCCTCCACCACGACAGCTCGAATTCCTTGTTCTTTTCTCTCCTTGGCTCTGATAAAGTTAGGTTCTTGCCTTCTGGGAAAAGCCACTTGAATCTCAAACTCACTTTCTCTGGTGAGATTTTGAGACCAAATTCCAAAAGATTCTGATCACTGTCTTACCCACGGTTCCAGCTCACTGCTCCACAGCATTCCTTCCAATCACAACACTTCTACCCTTGGGAGGACAATACACACACATGCACTGCTGGCCCTTTAACTAGTAATATTCCTGAAGCTCTCCTTGGCTAGCTCAAGAACTCAAGGGTGCATGAGACTCCCTTGCCCAATCACAGCCACTGCATGGTCAAGTTCCCTGAACACGGCTACCCACTTTAAAGATTCCTCTCCATCCCTGCCTTTGATATCGCTGAGGCTTCTGCTGCCTGATACAGACTGTCTTTGTATACCAGCAGACTCCCACCTGCTGTGGCTCTCACTCTTTGCTTTATTTCTTTGTGCCTAAAGGGAAGATGAGGAATGGTCATTGCTCTCTCAAAGAGAAGGACATACTTTCTCTCTTTCATATGCATTAGAATAAGTTTAGATCCATCACCACCTTTTTCGTAAGTTCAGCAATTTGAATTTCTTTCTCCAACTATTACACAGTGGTCATATTTTCTATTAAGAAGCAAATCTTTGCAGTTTTTCTCTGAATCTTTTCAAAATGAGAGTTCACTCTGACCTCTTAAAGTTTAGTGTCCATGGTTATACCTTTATTTTTTGGATTCTTTCTTCGAGTGGTATTTTGCCTTCAGATGAATTCAAAGCCATAAGGGACTCTTTAATTTCTTTTATCCATTGAATTACATCATGTGCAAGATCATTAAAGTTCTGGTCTTTGGCAGGTGGTAACTTATCTTCTTCCTCAATTTCATGTAATTGTCTCAATAAAGTCTGGTATCTATCAATCAATTGTGTTGATTCTGCTATTATCTCCTCTTCCTCGGTAAGCCCGTGCTCCTTCAGAGAGGTGCTCAGCTGGGCCACAGTTTCAAACTGCTCCCTGTAATTTCCAAATAACACAGAAAGCTTATAGGAGTCCCTACTGCCTGGCGGAAAAAAACATATTCCCGAAGAATCCGTCTCATACAAGATTGCCTTACCTTTTTTTAGTCAACACTTGGTAAAACAGCTCAGCTTTCTCTCCTGATGCTTCCATTTCTTTGCCCTTCTCTTCTTGATTAGTCAACCACTTATTCAGGCTTCTGCAGTCATCCCTCAGGCTACAGGAACAATTCACAGATTAGAATAGAAATAGGAAAAAGTGACTATGCTGAGAAGGGTGGGGAGAACCTTGTAAGCCAACCAGGTCTTTACTAAGGATGCTTATGTTTCAAAGAAAGCTTAACCTGCAACATATCCAAGTCTAAACAATTACTGCCTACATTACAGTGGAATCCATTAAGGCAATGAACCATACAAAGTTATCATAAAAAGCAGGAAACAAATTGGAGAGATGGCACAGCAGTTAAGAGCACTGACTGTTGTAGAGGACCTGGATTTGATTCCTGTCACCCACATGAAAGCTAACTGTTCATAACTCCATTTCCAAGGAATTCAACATCCTCTTCTGACCTCTATGGGCATTGCATAACACGGGTGTACTTACAATGCAAGCAATACACTCATACACATAAAATAAAAATAATAAAATATTTTTTTAAAAAAGCAGGAAAAAAAAAAGACCAAGAAAACAATTTTTATATTTTCTTCTCAACCTTTGCCATTTTAGATAAGTTAAAGAATTCCTTTAGAGGGTTGGAGAGATGATTCAGCAGTTAAGAGCACTGGCTACTCTTGCAGAGGACCTGGTTTGATTTTCAGTACCCACATGGTGACTAACAACTGTCCGGGACTCCACTTCCAGGGGAATCTGACACCTTCTTCTGGCCTCCACAGGCATTGCATGACACAGATGCACTTACATACATGCAGGCAAAATACACACATTGAAAAAGGAAAAAGAAGTTCTTGAACTTTCATAGTCCTAGCACCAAACTTGAATTTAAAAGTATAGTCAGTGTCTGGGAGGTACAGCTCGTGTCGGGACATGTAGCTTGGTGTGAGGTCCTGGATATGATACCCAGAAAATGTGCAATTGGCCTTCTGTATGAGTGAGTTCCATGTGCATGGGATTCCAATGGCAACAGATTAAAATTATGTTTTAAATTATGTCTGTACTGAATGCATAGACTTTTTCTCTTTCCTGTCTACATTCCTTAAATAATTCAGGATAACAACTATTTACACAGCATTTCGGCTGCATCAGTTATTATAAACCATCTAGAGATGATTCTAACTATATGAGAGAATATGCATAAAGTATGACAAATACCACACCAATTTCTAGAAAGTACTTGAGAAACCTAGGAGTTAGTATCCATGGGGGTCCCTGAAGCCAGTTCTATATAGATACCAAGGAACAACTCTCTCTATTTGACTTGTGAAATTTGTATATATTGAATATCCCCGTACACTGTACCAAGGAATAATATATAAGAAATTACTGGGAAAATATTCTTAGAAAATGTTGTTTCTTTGTTTCCGACCTCAGTAGGTGCTGTAGGCAGCTATCCAGGTCCTTTGCTCGAGCCTGGCATACAGACTCCATGTTTTCTAATTCGAGTTCTTGACTTCCAAGCCAGCTGTTAAGTTCTTTCACATGTGCTTTGGGTAGGTGCTTCTTCACGTGCTGTAAGACTGTTCCCACCTGCTGTATTTTGCAGCTTCTTCCTTCAAGAGTGAAGAAATCCTTAGGAAACACAAAAACTCAATTACCGTCTACAATCAAGACAAAATGTGCCTGCCACCCCCATGGCACTTTTACAAACCAGAACCTAGGCACGACTCCTCCCCAAAATCTCTTACAGCAGAGGGGCTAGGAAGATGCTGCCGACACCAATGACAGATGACTTAGAGAAGTTCTAGAAAGTGTGCGCACATTTGCACTTGTGTCTGACTTTCCAGAAATGACTCAAGCAAAATAACGCAGGACTATAGCATCAATAACCTGTGCTCAAGGAGCAAGACTAAGAGAAGCTGGTTACATCTTCTATCCTGGCAATGCTGTGCTTCTCCTAAATACACACGCCTTCTTCTGGTCATCGATATGTAAAACTAAACAGATTACTCTTCATTTCCATTTACTCAAACCAAACCCCTCCCCGATCCCCATCTCAATGTTCATGTCTCAAGGTTTGGGCATCAATTACTGAGGCCCATGCAGTGATCAAAACTAAAGGTATAAGGAGAGGAAAGATAAGTCTGTCAATAAAGGGGAAAGGGAGTTTACCACGCAATGAATTAAACAGAACAACAATTATATGGGCAGTTACGCACAAAATTCATGCAGTGCTCTGCCATTTTATATAAAGAACATGAGCACACACGGGTTTGGTGTCTGTAGGGCTTTTTGGAGCCATCAACAAGCTTAAAAACATGACTTATCATCCAAAGTCAGGCACCCCAACTATTGAGGTCAGAAAGAAATGTGGAAGAATTGTTTGAGCCCAGGAGTTCAAAGTCAGCCTGGATAATATAGTTAGACCTCATTCAAACATATTCTAGTTTTCAGGGAGTCGGATCCTCTGGAACTAGAGTTATAGAACTGTGGGTTCTGGGAATTGAACCCTAGTCCTCTGCAAGAGCAGTCAGTACTCTTAACTGCTAAGCCACCTCTCCAGCCCCTAGTTTTGATAATTTTTTTGTGCGGATATCTTACAGTAAGCTTATGTAGCTTTTGTTCCACGTTCATTTTTGTTTCTGGTGGTTCAAAACATTCCTTAAGATTCATTTTGATGCTGCTGAGCCAGTCATTAAAGTTCTTACACTGATCTGTAGGAGAAAAGAAAAAAAGTTCTATGCATTCAAATGGAACTTTATATGCCTGTCACATGAGAAATCTGGAACTTGCTTCCCATATGACTGGGTAAGGTGGTAATATATTCTGAAATCCAGCACTGAAGACTAATTAAGAACAGAGGGCAATTTGGTGTATTTTTTACACCAAACATCTTCCAAGCATACAAGTTACCTAAAGACACGGCAGGGCAGCACGCTCACAGGCACATCCTCAGACACCCTGAGGTGTCTAAATATTATTCCTTTAAATACCATCTGTGCAAATGGTCTGTCAGTCAGGCTTGTATCAGCCTTTGTGCCCACAAAGTTATTAACACTATTCACACTCCAAGATTTCCAGAAACAAGTTAGAGACGCATCACACTCACCATTCAAGAGCGCAGAGAAGTGATCTTGCAGAGCACTTTTCTTGGTGTTAAATAAATCGCTGACGCTCTCATATTGTCTTCTCAATTCTGAGAGCTCGGGAGTGAGGCAACCTATCTGACTCTCAAGGACGGTCATGCTGTGCTTCTGTTGCAGGATTTGCTGCTGAATTTCCTGCACACAAGAACAAACCACAGTCAAATGTCCTGAAACAGGCTCAATTCACACAGAACACATGAGTTTTGAGTTTTGGGCTATTTTTCTGTGTCTATGTGTCCAAGTGTGTGTGCATATGTGTGGAAGCCAGAGGTCAATCTGGATGGCTTCTTTGTGGTTCTGCATCTTATTTTTTGATTGGCTAGCTAGGTGGCAGGGAGATCCAGGGATCCACCTGTCTCTGCTCCCAGAAACTGGCTTCTTTTTTAAAGGTGGGTTCTAGTCATCCAAACTCTGGCTCTTGTGCTTGTAGAACAAGTGCTGGCCCCAGAAGTTTTAATTATTTTGTAAGTTTAAAACCTTTTCTATTGAGTGAATTTGCTTTCTCTTTCATATTAAATTTGTAATATACTATGTTTACATTTATTTATTATTTAATGTGAGAGGGTGCACATGTGCCACATTATACATGTAGAAGTCAGGGGACAACTTTCAGGTGTTTGGTCTCTCCTTTCACTGTGTGAGTTCCAGGATCAAACTCAGGTTTCCAGGCTTGGTGGCATCTTGCTGAGCCATCTCACAGACCCACAATACAATTTAATATAAAATAATTACTGTTTACAATACCAATCAAGGATGAAAGTGCTAAACACACTCACACTGGTTGTCTGAGGGTTTTTTTCCTAGACAATTTTTTTTTCTGTTTTTATTAACTACAAAAGGACAAGGTCGCCCAAAGTAAACATTTCCGGACTAGGGATATAGCTCAGTGGCATTATACTTGCCTAGCATTAACTAGACCATCAAAAATAAGGATAAAAATGAGGGGCTGGAGAGATGGCTCAGAAAGTTAAAAGCACTGGCTGCTTTGGGAAAGGACTGGGGTTCAATTCCCAGCACCCACATAGTGGCAAGTAACTGTTCATAATTCTGGTTCCAGGGGAATCCGACGCCATCTTCTGACTTCTGTGGGCATTGCATGACACGGGAGCACTTATATGCAGGTAATACACTCATACACATAAAATAAAAATAATAAATAAAATATTTTTAAAAGAATAAAAATGAAAGAAAGAAAAGGAAAAGGGAAATAAATTGTGTAAGAATAAATCCGAACAGGGCAATACCTCAAGCTTCGTGAAGATCTCCAGGCCGTCAGAGGGAGACAGGGCGTTCAGGAGGGACTCAGTCATCCCCATCTGGGTCTTGGCTTGGTCCAGATCCTCTCTTAGCTCGGCTGTGCTGCTGCTGGGTGTGTAACTATTGGATTCTCCCATGAGACACTTTTTTGCATCTTTCATCTTGCTCAAAACAGAGGACTCCATGACCTGAAATCCAAAACATATGAATTAAGGGGCCTGGTTCACCAGACTTCAGTAGACCAAGACTAAGCTGAGATCATGTCCTCTCAGAGTGAAATAAATTCCCATTTAGTACATTGCCCTGGACCATTGATATAATCATTGGAAGGCTGCCCTGAAAGAAACAAAGAACAGTATGAAAAACTGAAGTTGACATGTGACTATTTTCTAACACATTAATTGGAATCCTTCTCACCAAATGTTTATTTAGCACGAAAGCTGAAATGTTATAGCACTCATGAGATAAAGCATATTTAAAAATCTATAGAAGACACTAAATAGTCTTGATTTTTGTTTACTGGTTTGCTTTTGTTTAGAAACAAGGTCTGCTATGTAGTCCAGGCTGGCCTCAAACTCGTAATCCTCCGGCTTTATCCTGCCTTAGCCTCCCAAGTGCTGGTATTACAGACATAGACCACTTCACACAGCTAATACTGATTATTTCTTATGTATTCAGCATTGTGGTAAGCACTATGCATACAAAATCATTTAAAGATTAAGAAGCTTGCCCCAATCATAAAACTGGTACTCAGTACAGGCAAGCTGCCACCCAGAAAGCCTGCCTAAGAGTTCAAAAGTAATCACTATGACCTGGATCTAAAGGAAATTGAAACAGATCTTTTCACCCAGCAGAGAATCACATTTAGGGCAACTTCCTTCTTTCTCTGTCCAACACTTAATGAACCTAGGATCACTTAAGTCATAGTCTCCTTCCTGCACACAAGACACACATAGGAAACCACCGTCACTTTAAGTGGAAGAAGAGCCACCATGTCCCCTGTAAATAAGTGAAAGGAAAGAAGACCACAAAAATATGATATCATGCTGAATGCAGAATGCATGCAATTACCTGTATTGATAACTAAAATTTTCAGATAAATTATCCTAATTTTATCTTCTATTTAAAAATCAGAATGTGTGGTTTATGAAGTTCATTTTAGAAGTAGTGCATCTTTACTTAAGACTTGAATAAGAAATCCAGTACCTGCAATTCAAGTGGTTTTTCACTACTTTGAAGCAGCAATTGTATCTCTGCTGCTCTTCTAGAAAATTCCGAAGTTTGCTCTTCATGGACTTTTAACTCTTCCTAAAACATAAAATTTTAAAGGAAAATATCTTTAGCTGATCTTCTTTCTTGTACCCAGGATATTTATTGTTGATGCACAGAAAACTGAAGATGCCCTGGAATATCCTTTGATCCTTTGTTTTTTAACAGTCAGGAAGATATAAACCCAATGCTTTCAGCGGTTGAGGCAAAGGACAGCCAAGTGAAGCATTCTCCTTAGAGACAACAGAGGGGCAAAGCCTGACCACAGAGCTTCACCCACTGCTGAAAGGCACCGAAAATGACTTAGCTAGGCTAGCATAAATCAGGAGTGAGAGTGCACACTTGGAAACAACTACAGCAGAATCCAGCCCATAGGCTGGCAGCATATAATCCTTAATTTCAAATTCTTAAATAACCTGCAATTCAAAACACATTTAAAAGTCTTAGAGATCATTCATTTATACTTAGAGAATCATAGTTTTGGTTTATAACTATCATAACTCTCAAGAAAACAAAAAATCATCTCATATTTTGAAAACTTTCCCCAAACATAGCAAAGTACACATCAATCAAAATTTACACTGAAACAGTGTTTTCTGGGCACAACAAGGAAAGTGCGCACATGAATTCACAGAGATCCATCTGCCTCTGTCTGGGATTAAAGACGTGCACCACCACTCACTAGCTGTCTACCGGTGGGGTTTTCTTCTTATTGTTGTTGTTGCTTTCTGACAGTGTCTCCTTAGTCCCAGCCTGCCTGAAGTCACTGTGTGGACCAGGCTGGCCTCAATCTCACAGAGACCTGCTGTCTCCCAAGGGCTGGGAGTAAAAGTGCATGCCACTACTCCGAGCGTGCTACCAGTGTTTTAATGCTACAACCTCAGGGTTGAGAGGCTTCGACAAATGGTATGAGCCACAAGCCTAAACTATTTGCAATATGGCCATGTAAGGAACAGTTTGACTTCCCTACAGTCTGACTAACCTTCTGGGAATGATACTACATTCTGCTAGCTTCTTCTACATTTTCTTTTTAATGATTTCTTAAAGGCTTATTTTATTTTTAATTGTATGTGTGTGTGTGTGTGTGTGTGTACATGTGAGAGCGGGTGCCCAGAGAGGCCAGAAGAAAAAGTCAGATCCCCTGGAGCTGGAGTCACAAGTGGTTGTGAACGGCCACTATGGGTGCTAGCATCTACACTGAGCGACTCTGGAAGAATTCCATGAGCTAGTAACCATGAAGCCAGCTCTCCAGATCCATTTTAACTTTTTTAAAGATTCTATATTAGCCCATTGCAAACCTGATGAAACCCATAAGCCTTTTACCTAATAATATTTGAACAATAAAGTATAAAAAAAGTTCAATAGTATTACAAAGAAAAAATAATCATATTAGGTTATAGTTTCTGAATGTTTCTCTGATAATATTAAATTGTAGGATCTACCAGTGGGCATACTAAACTCTATACTATCAAAGCAGTTATAAGGATAAGAATTGTAGCAACTGAATAACAATTCAAAAAACGTGTAGTCTTCATGATACCGAAGCCTCACACAATGCTCTTCCTACTACATATAATACTGCCTACATTTGATGAGGGCTTCCTCTCAGAAATTTGTGGAAACTGAGATGCCATCTTTCCCTGTCCAGTGTCCATTTACCCAGAAGCCCGTGAGTATCTGTGAATCCCAGATTAACAGTACTTACAAACATCTGCCTAGATATTACAGGGAGATCAATAGAGCTCAGATCCCTCTCAAGAAGGATCAAGAAAGAAATATGTGATTTCATTTGGAACTTTCCTATCCTGATTCAAGAAAGCAAAATGATCCTTGAGATGGCAACTGTGTACAAGCAAAGACCCTACCTTCAGCCTTTCTCCATCCTCTTCAGTCAGCTGATTCGATTCCACTTTCCCAAGGATCTCTTCAGTCCACTCATAAATGCTGTCTTTTAAGTCAATAAGTTTGTCCCACAAAGCCAGAGCACGTACAAGATTTTCACAGTACTCTTCTGTCTTCTCGTTTATCTACAGCAATTTTCAAATAGAAGTAATGTATACAGGTGTGAAAAGCATTGCTTCAGTTGAACACTTGTTTTAAAATAAAATTTGTGTTTACCAGTAGTAGCTAATTTTGCTTGATTCATCAACAAAAAAGAATTTTACTTTTATAGATCACGTAGTTCTCTCCAGAAAACAAAAGCTCAGCTGATTTGCTCTATCACATATGTAATTCAAAGCAATTGTTTTGAGCCAGGCAGTGGTAACTGTCTGTAATTCCAGCACTCAGGAGGTTGGGAAGGCAAGATCACTGTAAGTTCAAGGCCAGCCTGGACTACAGAAGGCCCTATCTCAAAAATAGAATAGCTTGGTATAATGGCACATGGCTGCAATCCCAGCAAGGAGAAGACTGAGGCAGGAGGATCACTGCAAGTCTAAGGCTACCCTGGCCTTCATAGTAAGCTCAAGTCTAGCCTGGGCTACATAGCAAGACCCTGTCTCAAAAGTACATAATACATAAGCCAGGTGTGCTAGTACACATCTTTAATCCCAGCACTTGGAAAGCAGAGGTGGGTGGATCTCTGTGAGTCTGAGACCAGGCTGGTCTACATAGTGAGTTCTAGGCCAGCCAGGGCTATATAGAAAGACCATGTCTCAAAAGTAAGTAAGTGAATAAATAAATTAAATTATCAATTTTCCTGAAAATACAGGTAAGTTTTTAGTCTATAATTCATAAGGATATCAACTGATACTCAACTAAAAAAATGCAAGAAGGTTATAGTTGGATATCAATTTCCTGAATGGCCATTTAGGTTAACTATGTTAAATAAGTTGAATGCATTTTTCAAATTTAAATTTTAGTTTTTGAGATAGGGTCTCATGTAGCCCAGGGTAGCCTTGAACTTGTGCTATTCCTGCTGTCACATCCCAAGCTTGAGCCTATAAACTTTATACTTGGAAGATTAAAGTCTCATTTGTTAGTAGTGCCTATCCTCTATTTCTAAATTATAAACTCCTTATTACTTGAACATTTTACAAAGAACACAACTTAAATTCTTACTGTAGTGAAGATATACTACAAAAAGATCAATGTTACAAAACAGAACTTTTAGTCAATTGAGTTATCACATACATCAAGCCATCGATCCACGATAACATTAGCCTCTTTTTCAAAGGGGGGCTCTTCAAAGGTTTTCATTTTATTTAGATGAAACTGTAGATTTTTACAGATTTGATTTATCTTGTCTACAATTTCTAAATTTTCATTAAATTCTTCTTTGACAGTTTCAATCTGTAAAAAAGAAGTATATGTTTTGACATATTGACATTAGTAACTGTGAAAAAAAATTACAAGTCTATTATTGATTATTCAGCTTTAGAAGAATGATCATAAGGGCTGGCAAGATGGTTCAGCAGGTGAAGATGCTTGCTGCCGAGCATGAAGACCTGAGTAGTTCAATTCTTGGGACCCACATGGGTGCAGGAGAAAATCGACTTCTGCCTCTGTCCTCTGACCTCCACATGTATTCCATGGCATGTAAGCATAAACAGATATAAACACACAAATACATACACACAGACATAGTAAAACAAAATAACAGAACAAGAGCATTCTTATTGCTCTATTTTTCAATAAAAAATTTTTAGAATACTATTAGTTCAATAATATTCTTACACTCAAATCTCCTACTTAATGTTATGAGATACAGATCTATACATTTGATTTTTATCTTAGGTGAGTGGTGCTGCAGTCAAACCCAAAGCCTTGTGCATGCTAGGTGGTGCTCCACCAGAAGCCACACCCCCAGTCCCTTTGTGTTTATTTTTGAAACAGTCTCCCAACTCAGTCTTATCAGTGCCAGGAGGATAGCGCGGACTATCAAGGCTTGGAAGCATTATGAGATATTTATAAAGGTATAAACCATGTCTCAGATCCTTGAATGATAATACTGTAGCAAAAACAAAACAACAAAAACCAGAAAACTGATTCAACCGCATTAAAAGAGAAACTACCAGATAGTTTTCAAGTTTCTTTAACAGGAATCATGGTCTTCAATATCAAGGAACCTAACTGGTGTTGGAGTTTAAAAGGGGGTCAGAGCTGGAGGGAACTTAGACGATGTTCAACAGGAGGGTACATGTGATAGACAAGCTCTTCTCCTGACTAATGACACTGCTGTCATAACTGGGACGTGGTACTAGTTATAAGATTTTATCACTGAAGACTCTGAGGATAGGGTACAAAGCAGCACTTTTTTATGTCTTACAATTTCCCATAATTATCTCAAAATTAGAAGTTTAATTTAAACATTGAAGTTAATGCCAGGTATGGAAGTGCATGTTTCTAATCTCAGTACTCAGGAATCTGAGGCAGGAAGATTGCCAATTCAAGGCCATCTTAGGTAATGTAGGGACACTTGATCTCAAAATTCCAAAAGCCAGAGGTTAGGAAGATAGTCCATGCAATAAAACACTTGCCTATACTCCTGGGGACCTTATTTTGGAACCCCAGCACCCAATAAACAACCAGGTTCAGCAAAATGAGCCTGTAACCCTAGCATTGGGGGAGGCAAAGAGGATTCCTGGGGCTTTCGAGCTTGCTAATCTAGCAGAATCGGTTAGTTCGGGTCCAGTAACAGACCTTGTCTCAAACACCACAGTGAAGACTGATTGAGGAAGACACCTGATGTCAACCTCTGGCCTCCACACAGACACAGACAGACAGACAGACACACACACACACACACACACACACAGAGAACAAGACAGAAAAAAAACTGCAATTGAGTAAAATCTTTAAAATGGAAAAACATTAACTAGGGAGGTTTCTATCTTCTGACTGGATGTTGTCTGATCTACTGACAGAACTGAGATCAGAATCCAGATCTTTCTCTTGCTCTAGGGCTCCGCATTAGGGAACGGCAAATGTTTGTGCATGTGTTTGTGTGCGTGTATGTGTGTGCACATGCATACATGCATTTCTTTTTTCTTCGTGCAAAGCACTTTCTAGTGACACTAGTGCAGGTAGTCACTGTGTGAAGACGAGAGAAAAGGCAAAGGAAGGCACCTTTAGCACTAATGAGAACTGTGGGTTTTGTTCTACGGTGTCTGGTCTGAGTAAATGGCATTAGACCAATTCTGGCATTTCCCAAACATTAATAATGCTCTGACATTCAGCTTTCTTGAGTGCTCTGTCTTTTACAAAAGAGGGTGAAAAGTTAGCATCCTAGACTAGATAAACATCCAGGTTTCCATGGTTTGGAAGCATAAAGAGCCTGATGGTTTCATATGTCTACAAAAGCATTATGAAGACACAGTAATTGTAGACAGTGCCTAACTCATCACCAATCCACTGCAAGTTGTGTTACAATTAGGTCTAAAATTTCCTTTTTAAAAAGCTAAGACAAGAACTAAGCACCAGTATACTAAAAACTTCTATTCATATAAACTAATGCATTATTTCAGCAACTCTGTAAGGTGCCCATATGTTAAGACCCTACTAGAAAGGGAATTCCACCAAAATCAGAAAATCCTGGATGGTTATGCATTTTAAAGGTTTATTAATTTAAAAAATTTTTACTTTTGGTGTGCTAAGGGTTGATTGAATTTGAAACTTATGAATGAGCACTAGACCACTAAGCTTTAACCCTAGCCCTTATTTAATCTGAAAAATCCACTAATCCTTTATGGTTAAGTTCAGGCAAAGTTAACCAACTTAGCTTCCGCTATATACATATTTCACACGCTTCTGTGGCAGGTGGTTCTACATAGTGCTTGAACATGACATTGTCACCAGAGAGCAAGCGCAGTAAGTGATTTGACAACCAGGGAGAGCTGAACCCTTCACCTAGAAGGTTAGGAGGCTGGGAAGAAGCTAGTGGGGAGCTATTTGGGTATTAGAACTACAAGTCAGACATATTCGTGACAGCCTGATAGCCCTGTGGCTTAATCTCATAAGTCGGGAGGAAAAGCATCATTCTGACATAGGGTCATAGAGAATTGTGCTATGTTCGTTCTAACTGTGTAAAATCATAGAAAACAATGACATCTAGTGTCCAAAAAATGTCATTCTTCTTAGCATGTGGAGTTGTGATTAGTGAAGCTATCAACACAGATGGAACAATTTGGAGACTTAGCTGTACCGAAGAGGAATTGGTAAAAATATAATCTTCCCTGTGTCTGTTACCAGCACCTGGGATTGTCCCATCTTCATCCTCTCTGTGGTGAAGGCACAGGGAAAAGGCTCTTATAATCCTGCAGAAGCAGCAGATGATTCCAGGCTCCAGCAGAACCACTCTCCCAGTACTAAAACCTCAACTAAAGTGACCAAATACCACCTTGAAAATGGCTTTCTTTCAAGCTCTGGTGATAAACTTCATAAATTCTTAAACATCTGGCAAAACAAAATCACTACTACTTGCAAGTCAGATTTCAAACATGATTTTTTTGTTATCCTCCTTTACTGCTAGGCTTGAGTAAAGCTGCCCTGTGGCATTTCCTCCAGAACAGAGACTCACCTCTGCCTTCTTTTTCTTCAGGTTCTCCTTTCCCATGTACATCGCCTGCTGGGAGATGACGCTCTCTTCTTTTTGAATCAAAGTTGTCAAGATGTTCTTAAACTTCTGATACTGTTTTAAGAGTTCCAAAACTCTTCCACACTGATCAAGACTATGAAGGAATAAAGTGAAATAGACAAATGTCTGAAAACAACAGTACATAGTCTACAATAATGACATAATTAATAAAAGGATTTTCTTTTTTTCTTTTTTTGGTCTTTCTGAGACAGGGTCTCCCTGTAGCCTCAGCTGGCCTGGAATTCACTATGTAGACCAGACTGGCCTCAATCTCATAGAGACCAGCATGCCTCTGCCTCCTGAGTGCTGGGATTAAAAGCGAGCGCCACTATACCAGGCTAACAACTGGCCACCTCCACATGGCTCAATTAATTTACCAAAACAACCCAAGAATGATGAAAGATATGATAATTACTGGACTAGTACCTTACCAATCATATTAAAATATTAATGCATATAAGTTCTGGAGAAATACAGAATCCAGCATGTCATGCTTATTAACCATAGACATGATGGAAGACGGTACCTTGACAGAATTCTTACTGGAGATTACTTCAAATCAGTTATTTCACAGGCCACTTATGGGAATGTCTATTCCGTTTGTTCTCTATTCAGAACTTTTTAGAACGGAACAAAGTCAGTGGTGGGCTGGAGAGGTGGCTCAGCAGTTCAGAGCACTGACTGTTCTTGGAGAGGATGCAGGTTAATTCCTAGCTAACAACCAATTGTAACTCCAGTTCCAGGGGATCTGACACCCTCTTCTGACTTCTTCTTCTGACCTCCATGGGCATTGCATGACACTTACACCTATGCAGGCAATAATCATTCACATAAAATAAAAAGAATAAAATATTTTGTAAAAAGTCAGTGAATGTGGTAGTTAGTACTTGGTTTTTAGTATAACTAGGTACTAACTAGTCCTGGGACTTTCACTGAAGTTACTTTTTATATGGGATCTCAGATCTTTCCTCTGTGAAATTAGACTAAATCATACGCCATAGGCTAGCTTCACTTTGGCTTCTGTATACACAGGTTCCATTAGCAAACAGGAACTGCACAGCAATGGAATGCTGAAGAGAAAGGGTGGAGATTCAGCCGCTGAGTTTACAGGGTTAAGGGAAGACACCAGAGAGGCTGAGGACTTCCCACAGCCAACAAGTCATGTGGTTCCTCAAGGAGACAGAGAAGGAAGTAGCCCCAGCCACAGAGGCACCTTCAGATGCCAGAGACCCCATGAGACAGACACTGGCCAGTGAGCTCCACTGAGTAGCCTTGTGTTAGTCTCTCTGTAAGGTTCAAGGACAGGTTTCCCACACAGTGGTAACTGTGTATGGGCAGGTTTTCAGATTCACAAAGGATTTCTTTTCTCTTACCACTCAACAACAGACGCTTTCACACTTTCCCACAAGATGGCTGTATCTTGACACTGTTGCTTCACGACTTTCTCTCTGCCGTCTTTGAACTGTGGGAGAGAATCAGCCATTTTTTGTACGTGCTTCTTTTCCTCCTCGTATCCATCTAGGTCCTTATCCAGTCTCAGTAATGATTTTTTCCTTGATTAGAGATAAGAAAACTTTATCAGCTAATTGTTAATCAAGTTGACTCAACAGAGATATGGCAGATTTGGGGAGCGTACTTTGCCTCATGAGGTTTCAAGGCAAAGTTAAACATTTCTATTACAAAGGAACTCCTAGGGACTGTAGAGATGGCTCAGCAGGTAAGAACACTAGCTACTCTTGCCAAGGACCTGGGTTCAGTTCCTACCACATACATGGTGGCCTACTCCATTTCCAAGGGATCCAGTGCCCTCTTCTGGCCTCTGTGGGCATTGTATACATGTTGTGCACATACGTACAGGCAAAACATTCATACACATAAAGTAAAAATAAATTTTAAAGAATTTTTAAAACTCTCCCTAAGGGCTGGCAAGATGTCTCGCTGCCAAGTCTGACAACCTGAATTCAATTCCTAGAGTTCACATGATGAAAGGACAAAACTGACTCTTGAAAGCTGTCTTCTAATCTCCACATGGGGCTGTCACATATATGCACATGCGCAGGCACACACAAAGAGATACTAAATAAAGAAATGCAATTTTAAAAAAATGGTTTAAAGTTCTTCCATTTCAAAAAGGAGCCATTTAACTACAGATTTATCCTACAAATCAATCTTGGAGGACAAAGTCCATCCATTACCTTAAAGGTAAGATGCTATACTGATCAGTCCCCACCTCCTCTCTTCCAGTTTGCTCTGGAATCCACCCTCAGGAGGCTTTCACACCGTCCTGCTTCATCCAAACAGCAGTCAAGAGCCTGAGCACCCTCACACTGGAAAGGCAAGCTCCATCTTGGTCTTCTCCCACCTCCAGCATTTTGCACAGATGGTCGATTTCTCCTGGGTGAGGCTCCCAGGTCACTTTTGGGCCCTTCTCTCCCATCTTCCACTAGTTCCTCGTTACCCTGGTCTCTTCACTTGAGTACTCTCAAGTGTATAGCCTGGGAATCTTCTCTTATCTATCTCAACTCACTTCCTTGGCAATCTGAGCTAAACTCATGGCTTTAAACAGCAATTTAAAACTACAATGTGCATCTCCAGCCCAGCTCTTTCCCCTGAGTGATTTAGAATAAACAGCATAGATCCACAAAAGTGACTCCTACTAACACTGGAAGCCATACACTGAACGAAACACAGCTTTTATACTGCCAGCCTCATTCAGCTTCCACAGCGCCCCTCAAATTCAGCCCCAGCCCATACTCAATACGACTCTGATCCTGCTGGGCAGAGAGGAGGGGACCTTAAAGAACTAAGGACGTAGGGGACACGGCATGGCGCGTGATCGACCATTGTTCCTTTAACGCTGCAGTGGTTAATACTGTCAACCTGACAGGATCAAGAACTTCCTAGGAGCAGAGCTCCAGCCATATTTGTGAGGGATTATATTGACTGAGATCTCATCCAGATTAGATCAACTGAAGTGTGAGGATCCACCCTAGTTGTGGGCAGTACCATTCTATGAACTTGGATGCTGGACCAAATAAATAGGAGAAAGCCAGCTAACATGAGCTGCCTCAAGCTCAGCCACCATCGCAATGGATGGTCCCCTTGAACTGTGAGCCAAAATAAACACATTCTCTCTGAAGTTGTTTTGGTCAAAGTATTTTACCACCACAACAGGATGAGTAACTAAGACAAATCTGAAGCTTGCGGAGCCTGCCAGGCTTCAACCCTTAAGATAGCTTTATGAGGCTGGCATGGTGACTCATGCCTTTAATCCAAGCACCCAGGAGGCAGAGGCAGGCAAATCTCTGTGAGTTAAGACCAGCCTGGTCTACATAGTGCATGCTAGTCCAGTTGGAGCTACAGAGAAACCCTATCTCAAAAAGACAAAAAGAAAAAGATGAGAAAGCTCTATGATACACAGAGAAGAACCAGGGACCTGTACACATCTTGTTTCACCACTCTTGTGTCCAGAAGACTCATTTTGCAGAGATAAAAAATAACATTTTAGAGGGGTGTCATATCAGTCAAAAAGAAGCTTGCTTGAAAAGTCTACTGAAAGGAATGATGAACATTGAACAGAGAATCTGGATGGAGTAGAAATTTAAAGACAGAAGTATTTGCTTCAGATGATAGGTATTTAAAATACAATGTGACACCACGGACGGATAGAGTGGGACAACATGGCTCTTACCTATGCTTCACAGCTGGAACAGTGGGATCCTTAAGACCAATTTTACTGATCTGATTCTGGATATCTTGAATATTTCTAAAGAGTTCATTATTTTTAGAACCACAAGCCTCTAATAATTTCTTTTCCTCTGTAAGGTCCTCCTCTTCACTTAGCCCATC
Source organism: Eospalax fontanierii (assembly GCA_035773235.1). Classification (NCBI taxonomy): domain Eukaryota; kingdom Metazoa; phylum Chordata; class Mammalia; order Rodentia; family Spalacidae; genus Eospalax; species Eospalax fontanierii. The sequence goes on along the minus strand of CM069536.1, from coordinate 46,509,786 downwards.
TGTCTTCCCCAAAAACACACCAAGAAGTTTCTCACAGTTGGTATCTTCCCCTTGTTCAGCATCTTTAAAGCTTAGACCAAGCATCTGCAAGCGTTCATCCAAAAGCCTGGCCTTCTCTTTCATCGGGTACATTTCTTCCTGGATGTTTTTTGCTACCATGGTGTTTTCTGGTGCATCAGAGAGAGGAGGGTCTGTAGGGAGTTCAACCGAGAGCGAAGCTGCTTGCAGAGAAGCCAAGAAATCTTGTAGGGCTTTCAGGGCATCTTCCCTCATCTGCACCTTCTGGCTCATTTCTTCCAGCTGTGTCCTACATTTCAAGACAATATCCTGGGTTGCACGCCGATCAAATGGATGCAATTCCCTTGATACAAAACTGTCCGGCTCTTCTAAATCAGTACATAGTCTGATCTGTTTTGCTATGGAATTTTGGATATCCTAAGATAAAAAAGTTTTTTAAAAGTGAAAAGAGAGGCCTTGGATACCAGTAAAATGGACACACACATACATACACGCATGCACAAAAATCCTGAGACAGAGAAAAGAAAGTGCACATCAGAAACCAGTCTCAATGATGCGATTCCTTCTGATCTACGCAAATGTTCCTAATTTTAACCAGAGTGGAACATTTCAGTATCAGGAAACATGTTAATGACACATGATCTATGGCCCCACTGTCTCATGATTTGATACCCTTCATGATGCTTCAATTCTCAGCCCCTTCCAAAAAAAAAACCAAAAAACTAGTATATGAAGTTATTGGAGAGGAAAGTCAAGAGAGTGCTTGACAAGCTGAAATACATAATGAGATCTGGGTAAGTCAACTGAAAGGCATGCCTATGAGGCCACTGTGTGCTCAGGAATTCAGGTACTGAAGACATTCAGACAGAAGCTTCATTTGGGGCTGGAGATGACTCAGTGGTTAAGAGAACTGGCTGCCTTTACAGAGAGGACCTGGGTTCAGTTTCCAGCACCCACATGTTGGCTCAACTCATAACTCCAGTTCCAGGGGATCCAACACCCTCTTCTGTCCTTGGTGGGCATTGTGTGTACAGGTTCACTTACATGCATGCAGGGAAAACACTCCTATACATACAATAAAGACATATAACTTTTTGAAGCTTCATTTTGACTAGAAAGAAAATACCACATTATTTACTCCTCGGTATCTATCTCCACACTTTCAGGAATAGAAGCTTTGAGAAATGAGTAACAAGTCTAAATTATTGAAGGTATTTCAATCATAATCATAATCATGATGATAAACAAGTTTTAAAAATCCCTGAACAACTATAACTCTCCAAAGTATTGAAGGCTCTGTAAAGACTGGGAGACTTTACTCACCCTCAGGTTCTGATAGATGTCATCCGCCTTTGTGAGATGCAGATCCTGGACAGCCAGGGCACAGAAGGGCAGGTCAGAGTCACACAGGAGGGTGGACTCCTCCTCCACAGGCAGCATGGCCTGCAGTACCATCTCCAATGGCCCCATTCTGGAGAGAAAACAGAAAATAGCAGAAGGCTATTCTATAAAAACATGTGAACACTGTTATTTAGCCAAAAGCACAAAATGTTTACCCAGTGAAAATGTGTATTGTCACACAAATCATCACACTAAAACCCAAAGTGCTACAAAAATTGGTTAGAGATATAGCTCAGTGGTAAGATGCCTGTCCAGCAAGCACAAAGCTCTGGGCTTATTCTTAGTGGTAAAATAAAAACAAGTAAAAACTATAAAATGAAACACCAAAAATTAAGCTGTTTGCTATATCTAAGTGCCAGCACAAGCACTCCGTGCTTAGGATCAGATGCAGGGTTTTGTGCATTAGCAAGCACTCTAGCAACTGAGCTACATCACCAGCCCTCAGATCTCATCGTTAATAGTTTGGATTTTTTTTTTTCCTATTCTCAAAAGTGTTTCAGAGGGCTGGAGAGATGACTCAGCAGTTAAAAACACTGGCTGCTCTTGCAGAGGACCCAGGTTCAGTTCCTAGCACCCACAAAGCAGCTAACAACCATCTGTAACTCCAATTCCAGGGGATCCAATGCCTTCTTCTAATATCTGTGGGCACTGTACAACATGGGTACACTTACATACAACATACAGGAAGGCAATACACTCTCCCACATAAAATAAAAATAATAAATAAAATATTTTTCTAAAAGTCTTTCATTATCTAAATACTCTAAATAGTTTAATGGATACCTCATAGAAGAAAATTGTTAAGCAAACTAAACATTTCTTTCTTGCTTGAAATACAAAAATATTTAATGAAATTTAACTTTGATTTAATGACTACCAAACTGCAAAATTATTTTATTATAATTATGGAATTAGCATATTTCCATATCACAAATATTATTGCTTATAAGTATGGGAATAAATGGAGCCCGGCGAATAGGCTCTATTGAGAACAGTTTAAAGCATGACTATGGGTAAATAACATACAGATTCTGAGCCTTGGTAATTCCTTCATAAAACAAGATTATGTACTGGGGACATATACCCCACCCTCTAGTTTTATACAGAATAATAACAGCTCTCATTTTAGAAATGGAAAAGTTGATATTCTGAGAGGTTGTGACCCAGCCAAATTCATACATAGAAAGAGACACAGCCTTTGGAACCAGAGAGACCTCAAGTTCCTCCTACGTCTCTAGCTAGTGGTATGGCTTATCTACCTCACTTAATATCTCTGAGTATGTCTTTATCGGTAAAATGGGAGTTATAATGGCTATGTTTTGATCTGAAACATCCCCCATAGGCCCAAGTGTTAGCAGTCCGGTCTTTGGCCTGGTGCTACTGGGTGGGGTGAAGATAGGCCCCACCTATCTTCAGTAGGTGGGGCCTAGTGAAAGGAAGTGAGGTCAAGGGGGGGTGTCACTAGAAGTGTGTCCTTGAAGCGCATAGGGGAACTCCAGCCTCTTTTTGTTTCACTGTTTGGTCTCCAGGCACTGGGGAGTGCACAGGCCTGCTCTGCCATGCATTCCTGCTGTGACCCTCGGCTCCTCCAAGCCCCAAGGCAACTGGGCCAAGCAACCTCTGCAGTGATGAGCCCAAATAAGCCTTTCCCTTAACCAGTTGTTTTCTCTCAGGATTTCTCACAGCAACAGAAGGCTAACACGATAATCTTCATTTCTCTTATGGTTGTGATAACTACATAAAATAACAGGGCGGAGTAATAGCCTTGCTTGATATGGCTGAAAACTCAGCAGCGTTCCAACTTCACGGTCAGCGGACCTGGGAGATTACCTGGAGTGAAGAAGTTGCTGAAGCTCATTCTGTCTTCCCTTTAGTGAGTCTCTCACTGCGGCCACTGCAGGCCTCTCCACGTCGCTCAGCAGACTTTCTAAATTCAATGAAGTGACTTCAAACTCATTCCAGCAAGCATCGGTGTCAGCTTTTAATACCTAAGTGAAATGAACAAGTCAGTTTATGAACTCGTGGGTTAAAGACTCAATTACCCTTTCCTGACAAAATGAGACATTTACTGACCATGGGAACAAACACAACACTCCACATGAAAACATGTTCTTAAATATTTTCCAGCCATAAACGAATGAACTATCTTATAGGGAACAATAGTATTAACTCTCAGAAGACTCATTCAGGGATTGGCAAGATGGCTTCTGGGTAGAGGGACCTGCTGTCAAGCCTGACAATCTGAGTTGCATCCCTCGGACCCACATGGAGGAAGAGAACTGACTCCCACAGACTATTCTCTGACCTCCACAGATGCACGTTGACATGCAAACCCACACACACCTATGCATAGCTAGGTGCGTGCGCACACACAGAGAATACATAAACATAATGTCATTTTTTTTAAAAAAAGAAAAAACTGGGACTGGAGAGATGGCTCAGTGGTTAAGAGCACTGACTGTTCTTGCAGAGAAGACCTGGGTTCAAATCCCAGCACCCACACGGCAGTTAACAACCATCTGTAATTTCAGTTCCAGGGGATCTGACATCCTTTTCTGTCCCGCAAGGGCATTGCATGACACAGGCGCACTTACACACATGTAGGCATAACACTCATACACATAAAAATAAATAACACTTTAAAAAGAAGAAATTACTCATTCAATGAAGTTAAGTCACTTGACAATATGGCTCTCAGAGGCATCCAAACTCACTTCCCCTCAGACAGACACAGAAAAATATCTAGAGGTGATGGGGAAATGGCTTAATGGGTAACATGTTTACTGTGCAAGCATGAGGACCTGGGTTTGGATCCCTAGCACCCACAGAAAAAGGTGGGCATGGCAGTACATTCCTGTAAATCTCAGTGCTGGGAGGCGTAGACAGAAAATTTGTGGGGGCTCCCAGCCAATCAGTGAGCTCTAGGTTCAATGGCAGATTCTGTCTGAAAAATACAGTGGAATGCAACAGAGGAACACATCTGACCTTGAACTCTGGACTATGTGCTTAAACACAGACACACAGACACACACACACACACTCACCCCACAGGAAACCGCATATAAACATAATAACAGGTACTCAACTTTCTCTGTGTAGTAAATCTTTGTTATATTCTAAGCTAGGAAAAAACTTGGAGTCAATCAGAAAGCATCTCTCTCTATATATATAAGTGAATGAAATTAATTTATGGTTTATAATTATCTATGTTTCTATACTGCTGTACATCCTTTTCTTGGCTCTTTTCTTCTTTTTAAGTCATTGCTTATGAATCCTACTGAGGGATCAACAGAACAACTTGTTCTTCACATTCCCCAAAGATCCCCAAATCTATTCAAACAAATTCAGTATTCAAAGATCTCAAGATAGTCATTCAATTGTGATGAAAACATGCTAAATTCATCAATGGAACATCATAAATTTAGATATATAAAATTGGCTCATTCAAAAGAAAATCAAAGTGTAGCCAGATGGGAGAGTGTGACTGAGAACTGGCGTGATAAAATGAGGGAAACTAGAAACTGTGGGAGGCCATCACAGGACCAGCCAAGGGTGTTTTCTTCATCTTCTTAATGGCTCTACCACGAGGGGTCACTAACACACCAAGGCAGGCAATAAGGGTGTTGCGCCACAATCCACAGATAATCCTCAGAATAACTTAGATATTTCTTTCTGGAGCTTACGATTTGTGTGCCTATTATGAATCAATTATTTTTTCTGCAGTACCTGAGTTGAATGCAGTATGTTCTCTGAAGTCTAAGAATGCGATTCATCATTTACAGTTAAAAACTCCTCCCCGTCCAACACAATATAGTCTACAATTAGCATATATTACAGCAACTTTTAACACTGTCACAATTTGATCCAAATGATGAACTAGTGAAACAATAATCAGTCATTAGTTTATTAATTATCTCTTTATTGACTGTGGTGCCTGGGTTGGCCTGGAACTTGACATCCCCCTGCCTCAACCATCTTAGTACTCAAATTACAAGAACTACTGTGCCCAGAACACTAGTTCATTACTTTGGAGCAACACTGGAGCAGGTTGAAATTGCCTTCCAACACACTGTTTTTCATCAGTTCATCTGAAACCCCAAACACACACAAAAAAACCTCTGTAAGTTATAATCGCTTGAGTAGCAGATTAGATCACAAGCAATAAATTAAGACCTTGAACCACAGCCTTCCTTGGATTTTGTACTTGAAAACAAATCCAGAGAGTAACATGAGAAATGCACTCCAACAAAGAGTCAGCGTACACATATGTCCGCCACGAAACAGGGCAGCCAGATCCATACTGGGATAATTTTCCAATCAGAGATCCAAGAGAAAGAAAACGTTGAGGAATTACCTGCAGAGCTGCCAGTTTCTCCTGCAGGCAAGCTCCACTCTTTTCCTTCTCACTGGAGAAATCAGAAGTAACCCCGGATGTGTTGTGTTCTAGGTGCTGTTCAAGAATCTCTCGTTGTGCATCATACCTGGGAAAAAATTAAGTATGGCGTTACTTAATATGAGGAAGGGAGATAAAAAGAGAACAAGTATAATATATACTATAATCATATATAACATATAATCATATATAATATATATGATATATAATAGATATGAAAATGTCACAATGAAACCCATTTCTTTACTAACCAAAAATCAGTTTGAAACCTAAGTTTAAAACATTACTTCATGTTAAAAAAATAAGACAAAAAAGTTATTTATGAATGCAGAAATAGGAAATTCCTGCTTAAGTTACAGGGCCGATTCTATGACTAAAAAATAATACAACTTTAAAAGATATATAATACTAGTGAATGAAATGGTTTAGTAGGTAAAAGGGGCTTACCACCAAGCCTCACTGCTTAATTTTAATCCCCTCAACCCACATGGGGAAGTAGAGGATAGAGTCTTGTAAGTTGTCCTCTGACTTACACACACACACACACACACACACACACACACACAAACACACACACACGTAAAAAAAGAAAAAGGGGAAACCAGACATGATGACCTACACCTTGATCCCAGCACTTAGGAGATCAAGGCCAGCCTGTTCTACATAGTGAATTCCACGCCAGCGGGGGATAGAGGGAGAAACCCTGTCAAAGAAGAGAAGAGGAAGAGTAAGAGAAGAGAAGAGAAGAGAAGAGAAGAGAAGAGAAGAGAAGAGAAATTAAATTTTAAAAGAAAATAGAAAAGGTGGGCAGCAAGATGCCTTAAGGGGTAAAGACACCTGTCACCAAGCATGATGATTTTATTTCAACCCCTAGAACCCACAGGGTTGAAAGAGAGAACCATTTCCTGACACCTGAAAGTTGTTCTCTGATCTCCACACGGGCACTGTGGTATGTGGGAAAATAAATAAATAAATGTGTTTCTTAAATGTAAACATTCTCAGTGATGGAAGATTATTGATGGGTTTTCTAGTTTATTTAAAAAGAAGTTACCTCTGTCGTACACTACTTATAGATATGCTGTGATCCTTTCCTTCCTTCTTCATAATGCTTTCTTCTTGTTGAGGCTTTAATTCTGGGGTCTGGCTAAAGTTCTTGATAGATTCCATTCCCTAAGCAAATACACAAAATAGTAAACTTTATACCTTAAATACTTAGCTGGAAAATTTCTATGCTTTATACTCAAACATATATCATTGATTCTATATATTCTAAACCAGGTGAGAATACAAGTCATTGAGACTTCTCAGTTCAGAGCAAAACCTTCTCATAAGACAGAGGAGATTTACTAAGCTGAGTATGATCTTCTGATTGATAAAGGAATACCAGCAGTCTCTAAATGCTGATTCTGCCTCAGATCTCACAGTCTCAGTCAAATGCAAGGCCTACTGATGCAGGAGCAGACCTTTGAAAACAAATGTCCCTCATTCTTTCTCTATGCATGCTGTCTGACACTGTGCTCTATGGTAAATGCCAATTTATCTACCTTCAAGAATTTAGGAAACTCAATTCTCAAGGGAAGCACACTATATTACAATGAGAGAGCCAACATCAAATGAACCAGATCATCCCAATGTATAGAAGCTTCTGTGCAGACCCAGGTCAGTCTGGTCCACCTCAACACTAACCCACACAGACAATTTGTCTTCATGGCTGCTCAGGACAGAATTGATCTGAAGCAACTGTCCACATCCACAGAAGATTGCTATGCTCACTACCGCTTTGGTTTACTGTGTACTGACTCTCCAAGAAGTCATCAATTTTGTGTTTTCTAAGTGGGAAATCTTAGTGGATGAAAACAATCAGATAATTAAACCAACACTTATGAGAACTGGAGAGTTGTACACTTGGCCTTCTACACTGAGTTTACTTGTGAAATACATCATGCACATTTCACACCTTTTCAGTTGATGGCTGGTCATCTGATTTCGAAAGTGGTGCCTCACTGTGGGCATTGCCCCTGCCATTCTCAGAGGTGGCCACCGTACCCCTAGGAAGGAATCATGATTGCGTGTTAAAATACAGTGGCAGAAAATGAAGCCTAAAAAAGTATGAATCTTACTTCATGCCACTTTAAGCAAAACACATCCTCTAGCCTTACTCAGGACTGTGGCTACTCTTACACAGCACGAACCTCTCCTTTGAAGCATGTCCTCGCAGCAGCGTCATGTGAATCTCTGAAGCACATTTCAGAAGCCTTTCTATCTTTTGTTCATAATCTCTGAGTACTCTCTTCAATTCTTGTTGACCCTCCGGTGACGTCAGCTCCTCACACAGCGCCTTCAGGATACCCATGTGGTGATGGAGCTGGCTTGCAATACTTTCTGGAGAAAAGCAAGCCTAAGAAACAGAATAAGGCAAAAGCTTGGCTTCAGATGAGCACACACTATTGTTCTGTAAGGATAAGATACTCCAGGTGTGTGTGAGTCTGACATGTTCTTTTATGGGCTGTCTGCTGTGGGCTGAGTACAGTAACAGGCACTAGTAGAAAGAAGTGAGGAAGTTCAGCAACTGGCATGCAAACAGCAACACAGCATTGTGCTGGGTGAGCAGCAGAGCCTCGCTGCCCCAGGAAGGAACCATCGGGGCTGGATGCGGAAGGAGGAGGGGTCCTCTAGGTGTGAGTGGAGGGCTGCCTAAGTTTCTTTTCCTGCTGATGTGGTAAAACATCCTGACAAAAGCAACTTAAGGGAGAAAGGATTTCCTTAAGCTCACACAGTTCAAGGAACAGTTCATTATGGCATGGAACCAAGGTCAGATCTCGTCTACAGTCAGGAAAGAGAAGGAGGAATGCATGATATGGCTCAGCTCACTTTCTCCATTTTATATGGTCCAGTAATCTCCTGCCTAAGAAACAGACCTGCCCACATCAATTAACCAAGGTCATCTCTCACAGGCGTGCCCAGAGGTCCATCTCTCAGGTAATTCTAGATTCTGTCAAGTTGATAATTAGAGCTAACCATCACAGAAGTCACCTTCAACTGTGACAGGCCATGACAAGCAGCAAGTGTTCTGAAATCAGTCCTCTGCTGCTGCTGCTGGAGTGCCCGGCATAGGAGAGGGACACTGAAAGAGTGTCTTCAGGCCAGAATGTGTAGGAATTGAGTGGCCTTCTGAAGAGCTTCAGGTGTCCTGAAAGAGGGGAGGGGTTACCACTGGGAGTCAATGACATGAGATCTGGGGACTGCAGACACAGCAGAGTTGGTAGAGTGCTTGTCTTGCAAGCATGAGGCCCTGGGTTCGGTTCAAGCACAAACTGTGGTGGTGCAAGGTGACACAGCTATCCCCTTCCTGAGACAACAAAGGGAAGTGGCAACGTGGATGGATGGAAAGGGGACACAGCCAAGAAAAGGCTGATGGACTGACGGAATTAGGCCGTTCGCTAACTCAGTTAGGACTGAATGGGGAGAATTCGGGGAGAAGAGAAAGATCACTCTGAGATCACGATCCCTTTCACAGCCAAGATGCTGAACAGGCAGGAAGCAACATTTGAAAGGTCAGATTACTGGTTCCATTTTAGACATAGGACCCTGAGGTTCCTGAAGAATACTTGTGATATCACTGGTCAGAAAGAACATGTGGAGCTCAAAGTAAAACTGTGCTGGAAAGACTCAAGCACTACACTACAGAGGAGGAAGTTATAATCCTTGAGTATATGAAATTGCCTACTTGTGGGCTGAGAGATGGCTCAGCAGTTAAGAGCACTTGCTGTTCTTCTAGAAGACATGGGTTTGGTTCCCAGAACCCACATGAGGTAGCTCACAACCACCTGTAATTCCAGCTCCAGGGGATCTGATGCCCAATTCTGGACCCCACTGCATGCATACAGTGCACACACATATCCTCAGGCACACATGCATACACATAAAATAAATATTTTTAAAAATTTATATGTATGAGTGCTATGACTGCATGAGTATAAGTGCGCCCATGTTGTACAATGCCTGCAGAGGACAGAAGAGGGCTTCAGATCCCCTGGAATTGAAGTTACAGAAGGTTGCTAGCCATCATGGGTGCTGGGATTCGAACCCAGGTCTTCTGCAAGACTAGCCAGTGTTCTTAACTGCTGAGCCATCTCTCCAGTCCAATAAATCTTTTTTTTTTTAATTGCATACTGAGGAAGTATGAAATTAGTGAACAGTGGAGACCATTCTCATCATTCTGAAAACTAAAACATTTTAGAAAAGAGAAGAAAACAGGGAAATTTGTGAAAGAGTAAAAATAAGGATCCTCTTCAGCAGATGATAGATAGATATCATGTGTGTATAAAATATGTCACATATCATTTTATATAGATGTCTATAGATCTGTGCAAGGAAGAAGGACACTGGGAGAGTCACAGCCAAAAATAGTTAAAGAGAAATGAAAAGAGGATTCATTACTAACAGCCACATACATGTAATCAAAAAGGTTGGCGACCCAAGAGGGATCCTCAGTTGTGCCCCTCACACTCATTATGGCTTTCATAAAAGCTGCACTTCTGGGGACACAATGTACTGGCAGAAATGCCTGCACTTTAGCAGTAGTTGACACAGTGATGACCAGTCTCAGGATGAAGGGGGACTGAGTCACATCCAGAGAAACCATCAACAGGAACTCAACCTTGAGTTTTCTCAGTTCTAAAGAGCTGGAAGCACAGGATGTGGTGACAGCCTGAAGCACATGACTTCCGGTTCCAGGGCAATGAGATCGAAGAACGTTCCAGAGCAGATTCAATCCTAGGTCAAAAACTTGCACAGGGGTTACCCTGTAAAAATGCTGGTAAACTCCAGAGGCTGAAAGTTATTTTACCTCATGCTCCTTGACCAGACCCCTGATCTTTCCTCTTCGGATAAGTTTCTTTTCCTTATTTATTTGCTTTTCAAGTTTTGCAACATTGTCACGAAGCTTTCCTTCTTCAATGGCTATTTTTAGTTGTTGGATATACAAAGAAATTTCATGATGGATAGCCTGTAAAAAACAAAAGAATGCATTAATCACGAACACATACACTGAAATCAAATAGTATTTATAGACATGAAAGGAAAGAAATAGAGTTTAAACAGGATGTTGATTCATCTATGTATCTTTGAGGAGAATGCTTTAAAACTTCCTAAATTCATAAATGTATTTTTTTCTTTCTAATAACTAAAGATGTGTTTCAAGCTGTGAGAATACTGCTGAGAAAATTGAAACAAGTTAGAGTTAGGGAGAAAATACGTTCAAAATACATATCTATGTCTAAGGAGATATAACAAATACATGTAATGTGGATCCTGGATCGGGGCCTGGAGCAAACAAAATCAGCACTGCGGGGGAAGCCATGACTGAACAAAGTGCATGTTTTAGGTGATTTTAATGCATCTGTTTTGGCCATAAATTGTGACAAAGTTATATGCCAGGGCTCTCTGAACCATCTGTGCAATAATTCTTTACATATAAAATATTTCTAAAATCTAAGTTCATTACAAAAAAAAAAAGTTTAACAAAAACCCTAAATAGTAGTCAATTCATCCAGACATGGTGGTGCATGCCTTTGATCCCAGTACTTGGGAGGCAGAGGTAAGTAGATCATTGTGAGTTCAAGTCCAGCCTGGTCTATATAGAGAGCTCCAGGCCAGCCAGGGCTACATAGTAAGACCAGGTCTCCGAAAAAAACAAAACAAAACACAAAAAACTATTAAATTCAACTACATAGACATATATACAGCCAGCCATAAGTACTCACAGGAGATTAGATCCAGGACCTTTTCCCCATTGGGCATATCAAGATCTGAGGATGCTCGAGTCCCTTATGTAAAAAAGGTACAGCATTTGCATATTACCTACACACATCTTCTAGTAGACTATAAGTCACCTCTATATTATATATAATAACTAACATAAGGTAAATGCTATGCTGTATTGTTTACTGAATGATGGAAAGGCAAAAGACTGTACACTTTCAGAATAGACAAAATTCTTCTCAAATATTTTTCACACATGGTTGGTTGAATACATGGAAACACAATCCAAAGATATGGAAGGCTGGGCAAACAGATTAAATATGCACATATGCATTCATTTCCATTTATTGAATGTATTTTCTGTGACTTATACAAATGTTTGCAACAGTCTTCTCAAGTAAATTGTGTCATTCCCATTTCATCAGTGAGGCTCCTGGAAGTTCAGTGACCTACGCAGGGTGGCCTTCCACCAAAGCCTCTACCTATTTCACTACAGAACTCTGCATGTGGGCACACTATCAGCGCATTACCTAAGCCAGGGTCCAACCAGAGGACCAGAAATAACTCAACTCTTAATTCTGGGAATCCTAAAGGCAGAGAATAGAAAAAACAGGGATGAAAGTGTAAAGCAGTCAAACTGAGAAGGGCAAGGCAATCCGGAGATCACCAACAGTACAAAAGTGTTCTCCCTCTAGGCTGGAGGCTCTGATGGAGATCAATGGGGAGGGACACCTGTCAGAAGCTGGAGTCATGGGGTCCAGAGCTGGACTGAGGCTCTGCTGCTAAGGCGTTGTGGAGAGGAAGGGAAAGAAATCCCCTAGGCTCTGCTCTGCCTGTGACCTATAAAATGTTACCACTACGTGAGGTCAGCACGTGCCAGGGTCAGGCCAGCTCTAATCTATTTGCATCACAGAGGAGAAAGGGAAACTGCAGGAATTACTGTGATAACAAACAGGCCCTGTACTAGACCCACAAGCCAGAGGCCAGATGTCTCCTGCTGCTCTTACCTCCCACTTGGCACAGGCAACTCGACTCTGCTCTTCCAGATGCAGCTTTGAATCCTCTGGTATATTTTGCTTCAGTTCCTCAACAGCTTTCAGATACTTGGACAGACTGTTGGTGTTAAAAATTTCCAATGCTTCCTGAAAACAAAAACACCCAACACAACTATATCAAGGAAACCTGATTATATTGCCAGATCCCTAAAGCTAATTTGGTAGGTCTTTAACAGGAGAAACTACAGGGAAAAATTTATAGGAGGCATTTTTTTGGTGGGTTGTGGCTGATAACCTATTTGCATATCTTGAGTTCTTTTGAAAAGGATTTACCTGTTTGATATCTTCTGGACCTTCAAAATGATAAAATTACCATTGCAATAAGGAAAATAAAATAATGATTTGTGTGGCAATTTAATACATTTCATACTGTGAAGAAGCAATGCTACACTGCCAGGAGGCACCACTGTCTCATGACCAACTTAGGGTCTTTCCCAGGGCCAGCCCATAGGCAGTCGCACCCAGGGAAGGGTTAGCCCAGGGAAGGGTTGCAGTAAAGAGGGCTGGGGGCAGCTCTGCTGGGCATGTACCCACTCCCCACTGGCCTGTCCTCTAAGAGCAGAAACCTAGCCTAGGTAACCAGAGAGTGACAGAACAGAAGGCAGGTTGGGGAGCTTGTGAGAAGGGCTGGAAATGCAAAGGAGAGAGGATTCTGGAGGAGGAAATTAAGCAGAGTAGGAACTCCATTCACACACTAGACACAGCACCTGGACTGGAGTTACAGCAACTGTGAGCCATCCAGTGTGAGTGCCGGGAACCGAACCTGGGTCTTCTGCAAGAGTAGCAAGTGCCCTTTACTGTAGTCATGACACAATGCAGAGCCCTGGGGTCCTTCTCCATGACTACTTTGATAACTGCAGATCTGTGAACTGTGAAACCTGCTAAGCCATAACGCTAGCGGGCGTGTCCACTCCCTGTGCCTCTGCGGAGCCCGGGAGTTTCAGAGCAGTACCTGACACAATCTTACTTCTGTGATGAAAATTCATTCACTTCATTAAATACGTCAAGAGAGAAAGGATCGTCAGGGAGACGGAAATGGCTAAAAACTGACATGTTTCCCTTGCCTACGAACCTCAATTTTTTTCTTTTTAAAAATTATTTTTATTACTTCTGTGGTATGTGTGCTTGCCTGCTTATCTGTATGTGTACCATGTGGGTGCAGATAGATACCCAGGGAGGCATTGGAGCCCCTGGAACTAAAGTTACAGGCAATTGTGAGCTGCCCATTGTAGGTGCTGGGAACCAACCTGGGTTGTTACTCTGCAGGAGTAACAAGTACTCTTACTTAACCACTGAGCTGTGTCTCTGGCCCCTTCCCCCGTTTTTTCTTTATGATCCAAAATATCTACTCTTCTGAAATCCACCTTAGCATTTTGATTAAGTGTTTCTTGTTTTGTTTTTTTTTTAAATAAGATCTCATGTAGCTGAGACTGGTCTCCAATTGCTAAGCAGTCAAGAATGACTGTGAATCCTGGTTTTCCTGTTTCTACCTCCTGAGTGCTGGGATTACAACAGTGCGCCTTCATACATGGCCTTGGTTTAAAAAACATTAACTCTGGGACTGAAGAGAGGGCTCAGTGGTTCAGAGCAGTGGCTGTTCTTACAGATCACTTGGGTTTGGTTCCCAACATCCACATGGCAGCTAACAACCATCCTTAACTCCAGTTTCAGGGGGATCTGATGCCCTCTTCTGACCTCTACAGGCACTGCACACATGTGTTTACTTACACACATGCAGGCAAAACACTCAAACACATAAAATAATCAAGTTTTTAAAAAACATTAACCCTCAGGACCAATTCAGCACTGAGTACCCTGGGAGTAAAAGTGAGGACAACAGACAGCTGGTGGTTGGCAAAGTGCATACAGCAGTATAACATCAGGCACGGGAGGGCTGTCAAGGTCACAGGAAAGCAAAGTTGAAAGGGCTAACAACAGGGCTCAGCATGGTTAATGACCCAGGAAACCAAACCTGGGTTTGGTGAGTCTCAGGAGAAAGATGGAGGCCAAGGTGAGAATGAAAACACATTTAAGGACATTTCCTTATAAGAAGTGGGAGCAGTTGGACTGGCATACCATCACACGGCATCTTCACCTCCCTCAGAATGCCTCAGTGTACTAAACACTGAAGAATGAATGAAAGGCCCCGGGGTCCACGTTCCACAGTCCAAGGGTAAGGAGCTCGTTTCCCCCGTAGTTTCAGTCTCACCGAGAATTTCCCACAATTTAAAAAAGAGTAAGTCTCAGCTGGACTCGGTGGCGCTTGCCTATCATCATAGCACTAGGGAGACAGGAGGATCAAAAGTTTAGGGTCATCCTGGGTTACATAGAGAGCCTTGGAACAGCCTTGTGCTTCACAGAGAGACTGTCTCAAAAAAACTAAAAAATACCCAGGTGTGATGATGCATGCCTTTAAAGCCAGCACTCAGGAGGCAGGAGCAGGTGGATCTCTAGGAGATGGAGGTCAGCCTGGTCTACAAAACAAATTCCAGGCCAGCTGGGGCTACCTGGAGACCCCATCTCAAAAAAGCTTAAAAAACTGAAAACCTTTTTCTTTTTAATGTTAATCTCAGCTCACCGCTTTGGTTATATATTAAACTGTATCCATTGCCTTAAACTTGGAAGAGAAAGAAAAACAACAAATGAACAAACAAAACACTGGGCTCCACTCATTTCTGAGGAGCTATCTGGCCATTAGTAATGGATGCTGGACAGAGAAAGGCATTTTTTTTCAGTGGTATAGCGACTGATAAGTTCCGAGGGCTCCAGGAAATAGTCCCACACTTGTGCTTCTGTGAGTAACCCTAACAGATCTCATTGGGACACACACACACACACACACACACACACACACACACACAGACATGAAAGCAAGGGAGACTAGTGGGAAGAAGACAGTGATCATCAGGAGAGAGGGGATGAGAAAAGGAAATGACCAAACATATGCATCTATGAAAATGTCATGAGACCTACTATTATGTTTAATTAATGTCTATTAATATGCATTAAAATACTAGCCTCACTAGTGACCAATAAACCAACACAACAACAAAACCCCTGGAAACGCTCCCTAAAACACTATTAGGTCTTTAAATCGCAAAGAAGTATATATCTATGAATAACTGGTCAAAAAATAATAATGGCATTCTTTTACATTCACAGAATTTAAACTGTGCAAAATGTCTCCACCTGCCTTATTTTCATATAAAGCCTCATAGCAAATCTGGCAGCTGGGCTGGACCGAATTACTACACTCATTTCACAAAAAAAAAAGAGCAAAGCCAGGAAAACAAAATTCTTGCTCAATCTTATAATCAGCCTTGCTGTTTATGTTCTACCCCCAACCAAATATGACAGGCTGCTACACAATGAAATCTGAAATATTCTTCACTCGAATATTTATTTTTAATACCATCAGGGGAACAATATCTAATAATGAGGAAATTGGGCAAGTCACAGTAATTCTGCATGTAATTACAGGGAGGACTGTCCAGATGTCGAGCAGCATCAGGAGCTGATGGTAAGCATTCTCCACAAGATGGCCGGACAGCTTCTCACCTTGTACTGTGATATGAGTCTTCTGGGGAGCTCTTTATGCCCAAGTAACTGCTCAGCTCTCAAGATGTACGATTCCAGCTCCTTCTGCGCCTCATCAACCTTCAGCTTCACATCTAATTGCGGTGATGGGTCAGTTGAGTTCTTCAACGCAGCAGACAATTCTACCATGGTGATCTATGAAGACAAAAGGTTCTCATGTTAACAGTTGGGCCAGCTGCTCACTAAATTCATAACTTAACAAAATTTTGAGCAGCAATTTATGTTTTTCAATTAGCATAGAAATATATGATTTACATGGTTTAAAACATTTCCAGTTTCTAGTATGTTCTAATTTATAAAGAAATAGAATAGAAAACTGATGCTTAATAATATATTTCCAAACTTCAGGGTTAGACCCTCCCTCTTGCCCAGCCATCAATCATTTGGTTCTAAAACAAACAAACACACTAAATAAGGAATATTAAGTAGAGACCTGGACTTTCTCCTTAGCTTCTTCAAGCTTTGCCTGCAGCCCAGCTCTGAGAACATGCTGGAAGGACTCCAGGCTTGAAGCACTTTGAACATCCATCTGTAAAGTATCTTCAGTTCTGGCCAGAAGCTCTTCATACATAGAGCCTTTAGCAATAAGATGCTATGAAAACAAATTAAAGAGAGATCACAGGAAATACTCCGATTCTAAGTTACACGTTAACCTCACTAATGCACCACGGAATGGTAAAATGTTAATCGCTAATCCAGAATGAGACAAATTTGTATTCTAAAACTTGTTATTTTTAAAACACATTTTGAAGGCTGGGGATAGGACTCAGTTGGCATAGTGACAGCCAAGCATGCATGAAGGCCTGGGTTCTTTTTCTATCCACAGCAACAAATAAAATAGGGTGTGGTTGCACACACCTGTAATCCCAGCAATAAGGAGGTGGAGGCAGGAAGATCAGAAGTTCAAGGTCATCCTTTGCCACACATCAAGTTTGAGGACAGCCTGGGCTACATGAGACCCTACCTTAATAAATAAACAACACACATTTTGAAATCTTACAATAACACACTCCATTCTGACCCTCAACCCTTTGTAGAATATGCTTTATAAGCTTTTCAATAAAATAAAGACTAGCAGAAAGACATGTGGGCCAAGAGGAAGAAAAGAAGTGTGGGTCAGGCATGGTGGTGCACGCCTTCACTTCCAGCACTGTGGAAGCAGGCGCAGGTGGATCTCTGTGAGTCCCAGGCCAGTCAGGGCTACATAGTGACTCAACCCTGACTCAAGAAAATCGGGGGGGGGGGGCAGTATTACAGAACACCAAAAGAAAGAAAATAAGTTGGAGCTGTGGGTCTGGACATGGTGGTTCATGCCTATAATCCCAGCACCTGAGAGGATGAGGCAGGATTGTCATGAGTTCAAGGACAGTGTAAGCTACATACTGAGACCATATCTCAAAACATCAAAAATAAAAAATATAAAAATTTGGAATAATAGTAATAACTTTTAGAAATATTTTTAAACTTTTAGAAGTGCTTTTAAAGTAGCAAATGAGCTCATGTAAAGAAGAAAGGAACAGTTCAAAGAAAGAGTTCCTTTCTCCAACCCACTCAATGGTCATTTGCCCAAGTATTCACACATTGATTTTTTAAAAAATATTTTATTTATTATTTTTATTTTATGTGTATGAGTGTATTGCCTGCATGTACATTAAGCGCACCTGTGTCATGCAGTGCCCGTGGAGGTCAGAAGAGGGCATCAGATCCCCTGGAACTGGAGTTATAGATGGTTGTTGTTAGTTGCCATGTGGGTGCTGGGTCCTCTACAAGAGCAG
Source organism: Eospalax fontanierii (assembly GCA_035773235.1). NCBI lineage: Eukaryota > Metazoa > Chordata > Mammalia > Rodentia > Spalacidae > Eospalax > Eospalax fontanierii. The sequence goes on along the minus strand of CM069536.1, from coordinate 46,491,784 downwards.
CAAGTACTCTTAACCACTGAGCCATCTCTCCAACCCCACATTGATTTTTCAAAAGTATTTTTGTCTATTCTGTGACAGACACTGCTCTAAAAACTAGGCACAGTGCAGGGCCAGGACAGGTTGATTCTTTTTAAAGTCTTACAGATAATTTCCTATGGCAGAAACTATGAAAGCACAACTCTGTTTCTACAATACAAATATCTACTCTGTCCAGGAGCTTATATTCTCTGCTTAAAGACCAGGGTTCGAATCCCAGCACCCACATGGCAGCTAACAACTGTCTATAATGCCAGTTCCAGAGGATCTGACAACTCCTCTGTCCTCCATAAGTATCGCATCACATGGGAGTACTTACACACATTCAGGCATAACATTCATACACATAAAATAAATAAAAATGTAAAAAAAAAAATAAGTTTTTGGTCTGGACATGGTGGTACACTCCTGTAATCCTGGCACTCCTGAAGGGGAGGCAGAAGAATCAAAATCTCATGCATTTGAGGCCAGCCTGAGCTTCATAAAATTCTGTCTAAATAAATAAATACATACACACATAAGTGAATGAATGAATAAATAATATATATATATATGGTCTATTATTCTGATATAATATAGTTAATTTTTTGTTAGCAAGTATTTTTCAGTTTGAGATTATTTTCTCACTATTTATATGAGGGATTGTTTTATTAAATATTTTTAAAATTTTTTAAATTTTTAAAAAATCATACTGTAGGGCCAGCAAAATGTCGCAGCAGGTAAGGGTGCTTGCCACCATGCCTGGTGACTGGAGCTCACTCTCCAGGACCCATGTGGTAGAAGGGGAGAACCAATTCCTGCAGGTTGTCCACTGACTTCCACACAGGGAACATGGCACCCCCCAACAAGTTAATAAATGTAATGGAAATTTTAATTAGACTTTTTAAATAATCTGTAAAATACTGAACATTGACTTCATTTCTTTCATGAAAACAAATTCCAGATAATCTAAATAATAATAAAAAAGAAATTATGAAAACAATAGTAAATTACTTTTTTTTTTTTTGGCTTTTCTAGACAGGGACTTCCTGTAGCCCCAGCTAGCCTGGAACTCACTATGGAAACACCAGGCTGGCTTTAATCTCATAGAGATCCACTTGCCTCTGCCTCCCACGTGCTAGGAATGCACCACCATGCCCAACTGTCATAGTATTCTTTTTTAAAATATCTTTGATTTACATGCATGAGTACATTGCCTGCATGTATGTAAGTGCACCCATGTCATGCCATACCCAGGAAGGTCAGAAGAGGGTGTCAGATCGATCTCCTGGAACTGGAGTTACAGATGGTTGTTAACTGCCACGTGGGCTCTGGGAATCAAACCCTGGTCCTCTATAAGAGTAGCCAGTGCTCTGAACTACTGAGCCATCTTTCCAGTCCCAAATTATTCATATGATAATTATCAAACTATAAAAGTTATCACTTGCATAAACAAAGACAATACCAAATGCTTAAATATAGACCTCTTCAGAAATGAAGATTTGTAAAAATACACGAGTGCGTCTTTATTCCAGGAACCTCCCACCTTGTCATAGCTTAGCCATGTTCCATGGTTTTATGGCTGCGCTGGAACTGGTAAAACGCTCAGTTACCCTAAGTAATACTGAAACACACTTGTACCCCACGGTTCTTAGCAAGTCAACTTCCTGAGGATAAAGACAGAACAGAGACCTGACAGCAGCCTCCCTCTCTGCTGCAGTGAAGAGCAGGCCTGTCTAGTTCAGTACAAGAATTTTCAAGGCATGGATTCTACAGTCTTCTGATGTCACCATTATAATGAGCTTTCAGAGACTGAATGCATTCATCTCCTCTCTGTGCTCTAGTACAAGAGAACACTCTAATCCCCACTTCTACAGCCAGAAAAACATAAGCAAAAGCTTATACTCACTCGTCTTAAGCTCACTGAGGAGAACTCAGTGATTGGAATCCATGTTTGTAAAATTCCCAGCAAGGAAAAATAGATGTATAGGTTTATTATTATTGTCTACTTTAGCTTTACGTTTCATTTTATTTATTTTTATGTGTGGAGTGCTTTGCCTGCATGTATGTAAGTGGACCATGCACATGCAAAACTCAGAGGCCAGAAGAAGGCAACAGATTCCTTGGAACTGGAATTACGGACAGTTGTTAGCTGTCACGTCAGTGCTGAGAACTGAACCCAGATCCTTAGCAAGAGCAGCCAGTGCTCTCAACTGTTAAGCCATCCTCCAAGCCCTCCTTTAACATTTTTTTATCCTAAGACACAAGTGCATGTAAGTGCCCAACCATGGCTGTACTCTCTTAAACATGTTTACGCTCATACCTTTAAGGTGTCCCGCACGGAGCTATCCACATCATCTTGACACCTCAGAGGACCCAAGATGGATTTGGTTTCTGAATCCCAGATTTCCATCTGTTTAATGAGTTTTTCAACTTCTTCTGTCACTTTCAGTTTTCTAGCGGCTTCTTCATCTTCTTTTTCCAGTTCTTCTGTAGCCTATAACATCCAAAGTTATCACTAAGAAAATGTGAGCCCGGGATGAAAAAGGTTTTAAAAATTAGATCACCATCCTAAAGTGTGTGAATTCAACACAGTCACGTGGAGCTCGCATGATCACAGAGACACGGAGACACATCATTAGGTGATTCTGTCCTAGGGTGAATATTAAAAGTCAATGTTCTTACACAAACTTAGATGGCAAAGGTTACTGCACATGTAGATTATGTGGCCACTGTGGTATGTTGGGTCTGTTCTGTCTGAAATACCATTATGCAGTGTGTGTCTGTACATGGATGATGTAAGACTCACTTTTGTGTGTATGTGTGTATGAGTGTATTGCCTGCATGTATGTAAGTGCACCCTGAATCATGTAATGCCCACAGAGGTCAGAAGAAGGTGTGGGATTCCCCTGGAACTGGAGTTATGGATGATTCCTAGTCAGTATGTGGGTGCTGGGAATCGAACCCAGGACTCTGCAAGAGCAGTCAGTTCTCTCAACCTCTGAGCCATCTCTCCAATTCCCCAAGACCCAGTTTTGACAACGATAATATGATAGCTTACATCGTTTTACAAATGAAACAATGGACCATGCATGTTATTTTAATTATTCCATTTCTATCAGCTACATAATCTTATCTCCATTTTATGAATAACACTAAAGCTTAGAAAATTGGTCTTCATGAACATGTCTAACACTCGTACATAATTGAGGATAATTATTAGTAACAGTAAGTATGAAAAAGCATAAAAAAGAGATTCGGGGCAGGCATGGTAGCATACACTGAGCATCCTAGTATTTGGGAGGCTGTGCAGGACTCTAAGTTCCAGGACAGCCTGGGTATGTAGCGAGACCATGTCTCAAAAAAAGTAAAAAAGGATGAGCTGGGTGTGGTGGTACATGTCTGTAATCCCAGCACTCAGCAGGTTAAGGAAAGAGGATTGCCATGAGTTCAAGGGCAGCCTGGGGTACATAACAATGCCCTGTCACATACATACATACACACATACACACACACACACACACACACACACACACACACGCTTTAAAAATAACAAGGGCAACTCAGACAAATTTTTTTTTAATTAAACAATTTCTCCCCAACAATGTCTCCGTATTTTATAGGTTAGCATTCTAGACCTTTTCAGGACAGATAGAATTTCAAACTTGATTTTAATCGAGATGCATTTTAAATGTTCAGAAGACTTGTATTTTAGAATATATTGCATAGATTCAATCTTTCCAGATTTTCTTTGATTATACATTGGTTTTTTTTTTTCTTTTCTTTTTTATTTCCATGTAGTACTAGGGACAGAACCCAGGGCTTTCTGCACACTAAGGAAGCAAGTATTCCATCACTGTGCAACCTGCCCAATTATGCATGCTTATTACTGGAAGCATCCTCAATCCCTAAGCCAAGGGGCTGAAGCCAGGTCAAATCATATAAGGGAAGTGATAGAGGGCTGTTTTTTAAACGGGAAGACATATATCCAAAGCCAGTGATATTATATCTTACATGTATATGGTTTTAATTTTTTTTCCTCTTACATAGTCTTACTTGTAATGTAAAATCTTCCAGACTACTTACCCAAACAAGGAAGATCAGTTGTATTTTCCAAAAATAAGCAACACAAAAAGAGGACAGGAGCTAGACAACTTTAGAAGTTTCCAGATGTGTCCAGCCTGTGGTCTATGAGCCACGAGTCACTGAGGGTAACTATGAATGTGGCTGAACATAAAATCCCAAACTTGCTTATGAGGTTGTCTTGCCCCCTTTTTATGGCAGGGGGTTGGGAGGTGGGGGTGGGGAACTCAACTGCCATGTCTCAAGCATAAACTCTATAGATGACAACATCTGTCGCCACAATGTCAAAAGGTTGGACAAACCTGATAGTCCATTTCTAAGCACTAGACAGAAATCTTCCAAAAGAATGCTCAGTTTGATTTGCACCACTCAAAAGTCCTGTCTTGTTTCTGCTGATGCTGAGCTGCACAGTGGAACAAGAGGCACACAGCTCCTCCGAGAGGCGATCCACTAAAGCATGCCCTTGTTTACGTTATGACTGTTATCTAGTAATTCATACACTTTTTACTGTTCCAACCATATTTTCTGAAAGAAAATATCAGAGTTAAATCATTCCTATGTGTGATACAAGGTACAAAGTAAAACAGCTTTACCTTTGTAAAGTCACTGTGACTTTCACAAAGTTCCACTGACATTTCTAGAATAGCTCTGGAACTGTCAAGAGTGGGATGATCCTCTATTTTCACAAGTGGCAGATTCAATTCCTATAAAAAATTAATTCTGTAAGTAATGCTCATGTTTCCACTTCTTTGATAATATATATCAAAAATAATAAGTGGACAAAATATAGTCAAATATACTTTTAGGATTTATCATCATCAATGATGCTATGAATTATGTATTTATAGCCCAGTGTGATGATATACACCTTTAATCCCAGCACTTGGAAGGCAGAGGCAGGCAGAGCACTCTGAGTTCAAGTCCAGTCTAGTCTATATAGCCAGCTGGAACTATACAGTGAGACCCTGTCTCAAAAATTCAAAAGAAAACAAAAAAAGTCTCAAGTTTTTTTGAACAAGTAAATGAATAAATTAAAATTTTTAAATTATAATTCTGCTTTTATGATAAACAGTAAATAGAAAGATGGGGAAGATCTAATATAAGACTTTAAGGAGCTTAGATAACAAAAACAATGCTTATGTTTTGGCAAATGAGTTTTACCTACAAACGTATATATCAGAAAAGGTTTCAAAGAATGAAAATTGTCTAAGATATATACATACTACTCAAGAGGAATTAAAATATATGTTCGTGGGCTGAAGAAGAAATGGTTCAGTGGTTAAGAGCCTGTACTACTCTTCAAGAGAACCCAGGTTTGAGTCCCAGCACATCAGAAGGCTCACAACTACCTATAACTCCAGCTCCAGGGAATCCAAGGGCTTCCAGGGGCATCTGCACACACTTGCACATCCCCATACACAGACACACATGTAGACTCATAATTAAAAATAGTAATAAATCTTTTAAATAAAATATATATTCACACAAATACATATATATATATATATATATATATATATATATATACTCATAACTACACTGGCTATATAGACCACACTATGCACACTTGGAAAGAACCAAAGTGTGCATCACCTGATGGATAAGCAAAATTCAGCAAATTCTTTTGAGAGACTATTATTCTCCAATGAAAAGGAATGATATGCAAACAGTTATAGGTTCCATTCGAATGAACCTTAAAAACATTATGCCGAGGGCATTATAGTCAGTCACAAGGGACCAGAGATTACATGATTTTATTTATATGAAAGTTTCAGACTATGCAAATCTAGAAACAGACAAAAAAACCTGATTGGTGGTTGTCTAAGGCTAGGAAATTGGAAAGGAAATACAGACAGAAGCTAATGCTTACGGAGCATCTTCATGAAATGATGTCAGTGTTCTAAAACTGATGGCGGGACAGTCGCTAAAATGTTTGCCATGTAAGTTTGAGGATTTGAGTTTTGACCCCAGCGTCTGCATAAAATCCAGGTGTGGTGGCATGTGTCTGGGATCCCAGTGCTGAGAAGGCAGAGATGGGAGGAGCCCTGGGGTTTGCTGGTCAGCCAGTTTAGCCTATCAGTGAGCTCCAGGTTCAGTGAGAAACTGTCTCAAAAAACAAGGTAGAAACCAGGCATGGTGGTGCACACCTTCACTCCTGGCACTTGGGAGGCAGAGGCTGGCAGATCTCTGTGAGTTCAAGGCCAGCCTGGTCTACATAGTCAGTTCCAGGCCAGCTGGGCTACAGGGAGACACACAACAACAACCAAAAAACCAAACAAGGAAGAGAGCAACTGAGAAGACACTTGTGGTACACACACACACACGGACACTCACATGCATACATATACACATACACAGCTCTGTAAAACAAACCTGACTATAGCAACGGCTGACAACTGAACATATCAAAGACCACCGAGCTACTTATGAGTCCAGCAAACGGTGTGTGAACTATGGCCTCAAAGAGCTATTTTCAGAAACAAGAACTTACAAGTGGAGTTTTTGTGATAAACTTTCTCCATCTTTTATTCAGCCGTCTCAGTTCTTTAGAAATAGATGATCCAATTTCAGCATTACTGACTTTAATTAAGAAGCTTCCCATCTCATTTAGAGAAGTGTATTTTGCAGTCCACTGTGTCAGTGTCTCAAAGGGAACCTATATAACATAAAAGCAACATAATGTTTAATGATATAGTATTTGTCTTTCTATTTACCAAGGCTAAATCTCAGCAAAAGTGAGTGTGAAGGTCTTTGCAGAGATATGGACTTACCCCTTAGAGACTCGCTAGTTTGCTGTCTCAGATTGCCATTTGACAGGTGCCATTTGACAGGCACCTGCCCGTATTCCTAGACCCTTATGAAACACCTGTTTCTAAGTGCCTGGTGAACTTACAATGGAGGTTCCCAAACTTATTCAATCAATAGAGGCCATCAGGCCTCGGTAATGGTTTCCTTTAGTCTCCAGGCCAAGAATTATTTAACACTTCTCAATTTTAAGTCATCAAGTCCAACAACTTAATAGTAGCCTGGTGTCTGAAAGACAGATACTGCCAAGCCTCCTTCAGAATTAAAAGTACCTAGCAAGATCTCATTGGCAGCTTGGAGCATCTCAGCAGAGGTTTGAAACTGCATGTTCAAGACGACAGTTTTTCTCAGACTTATGTATATTTTAATATCAGACCTCGAAAGAACTGGCAGAGGTCTAAGATATGCACCTGTGACATCAATTCAGGGGATAGGAAAAATGACAACCTAGTAGCTTTAAAATGTGTTTTCTTTGCATTCCTACACCATCTGCATTCACACCAAGAATCCATCGTCCATTAAGTAATTCTAGTTTCCATTTGGAAAATGTTAAATGTGAAAGGTTATCTAGATCCACTTACAACGGAGAAAACACATTCTAGGAAAAAAAAAATACTATGTCTAGTCATCATAAAAGAGATTATTTCCCAATAAGCATATGAAAATAGTGAATTACATTGATGTTCCTGCCACACACCTGATATTAAAACATACATAATTCTGAGAAGAATTGTCATATTGAATGAGCAGCTTCAAACCTCTGCTGAGATCCTCCAATGAGATCTTGCTAGGTACTTTTAATCTGAAGGAGCCTTGGCAGTATCTTTCAGACACAAGGCTACTATTAAGTTGTTGGACTAGATAGCTTAAAATTGGGAAGTATTAAATAATTCTTGGCCTAGAGACTAAATGAAACCATTACCAAGTCATGATGGCCTCTACTGATTGAATAAGTTGGGGAACCTCTGCTGTAGAAACCCAGGAAAGTTTAAGAGTAAAAGGTTTCAAGAAAATGGAAAATTTTAACTTTTAAAAACAACAATTTAGTTAGGCAAGGCAAAACATGCCCAAAATCCTGCCACTAGTGAAGTTCCGTGAAAGCAGGAGAATCTGGAGTTTGAAGCCAGCCTGGATCACATAGCAAGAACTTGTCTCAAAAAAAGTGGGTGGAGGAAACATTTGGGGGCTTTCCAACACATCAGACAAGTGCTGTTTCACTGAGTTACAGACCTAGGCCTTGCTAAATCATCTCAAATGTATCTAAGTTATCAAGTTCAAATCTTTTATTTCTTCTCTAAAGAGCTTAGCAATGAGGGTTTGATAATGTAGTTCAGTTGGTAGAGTGCTTGCCTAACATTGCATAAAAGTGTATGGTACTGCACCTGTAATCACCAAATACAGGAGGTAGAAGCAGGAAGATCTGGAGTTCAAGGTCATCCTCAGTTACATATTGAGTTTGAGGCCAGCCTGGGATACCTGGTCCCAAAATAATGGGGATAAACTAAGCAACACATCATCTAAAAGCTACATTGTTTACATAGATTGGGGTATGTGTGTAAACACATAATGGGAAGAAAACACACTTTTGGCAGTTATATTAAGAACAAAGTATACTCCTTCCAAGATCTTGAAGAATTTTGTAGAAGACAAAATTCATCTCTGGACACTCACCTTGTAAGTGAAAACGGGACTTTAGACAAAAGGAAATTTAAACAATAAAACTGGGACAGTATCATTAGACTGCAAATACCTCTTTAATTTTTTCCTTCTTTGTCTCCCCAAAAGAAGCCTTTAGTAAGCGAAGGTCTTCCTCATAGGTTCCCCAGCACACCAGCACCCTTTGCAGAGTGGACTTCACATCATGTATAGATTGTCTGTACGTATGAACGTTCTGTTCTATCATCATGTACTGTTCCTTAAGTGTCTCGCATTCTTCAGCTGGAATATTAGCAAAACAAAACAACTAGTCTTAGAAACACTTTTTGTTACTAAGGAATATTAAGAAAACTATTTGCATTAATTGGCATTGGCAAAATAAACATGTTTCTCTAACAATATTTAAAGCAAAACCAAGAATTTTCCAAGGAAAACATGTATGGAAAAAGTAACTTCCAAACCATTAAAGTTTAAAGAAAGCAAAATGTCATCTTGAAGTGATGGTCATTCCATTAAAAAGTAACTGGAATACTTTACCCAGATTCTTATAGATTTCTTCACATTTTTTAAAAGATGCATCAAGTTGTGCTAGGTACTTTTTTTCTTCAGTAAATTTCTGTGAAGGAAAGGAAAAGAATACTGATAGTTTCTACTTAAAAAAACATGCCAAGAAATCCAGATATTGACGGAAGGAAATCAGGAAAGCATGGAGTGGCCCAAATTTCTTCAGTACGTTAATATTACACACTGCCATAGCAAAAAAGGAAGGGTAGTTCATGAGGGGCTGTTAGGTCTAGGAGATGTTTGTATGAACATGATAGCACATGACCATTACATCTGCAAATTATCTGAAGGTGGTCATGTGGTTCTACAATGATTTTCCTCTTATTGGGAAAAGACAAGTTCGCTATTCAAGCAATTTCAAAAATCTCCCATATCACCTGTCTTATTAATAGTACACATATCACTTGCTCTTATTTCACATGTTTTATTAATATTAGGAATGTTAATAAATCTTCATTAGGTATATTGGGCTATTTTGTCAGTACCTATCATCAACTGCACAAAAATATTTGAAAAACTACTATTAACTAAATCTGCCATGGAAAAATATGGAGCTAATTCAAAAACTCATTATTAACTGTGTATTCTGTACCAGTGAACTACTATAATTACTCAAATAGCAAAATGCAAATTTAAAGCTGGACATGGTAGCACTCTCCTGAAATTCCAGCACTTAGAAGATGGAGGCAGGAGGATCAGGAGTTCAAAACCAGTCTGACTATAAGAGACCCTGTCTCAAATACACACACACACACACACACACACACACAGGCGTGAGCGCCACGCGTGCAATAAGACAGACGACTCAGGAGTCGAGAGCACTGGCTGTTCTTGCAGAGGACCTGAATTCAGTTCCCAGCACACATGTGGTGGCTAACAACCATCTGTAACTTAAATTCCAGGAGATTCCGTACACTCTTCTCTGTGAGCATTGCACACCTGGGTCACTTACATACATGCAAGCAAAACAATCACACACATAATTTTTTTTAAACTAAAACACAGAAAAAAAGAAAACTAAAAATTCAAAGAATGAAAAAATTGTGTGTGTGTGTGTGTGTGTGTGTGTGTGTGTGTGTGTGTGTGGACATACACACAGTTTAGAATGTTTGGGAGTATACACTGTTCAAATGATAAATTATAAATAAATAAATCTTTAGCACATCTTTAAACTTTTTCCTGAAATTTACAATCTTGCCTTTTTCAAATTTCTCCCTCATTCCAAAAAGAAACAGAAAGAAAGATGAAACCTAGCCATTCAGATGGTATTTCTCTGGTCAAAGATTTAGCTTCAGTTTTGACAGGAACATACTTACAGTTCATTCACATAAAGCATGTTTCCCCTAAAGATCAGAAGTATTTAAGACAGAAAAAAGAGCATTTCATGACAAACCTGGAAATGTACTGTTTTTCCTCTTAAAACTTGGGAGGCAACATGGCTCATTAGGTAAAGGTACTTGCTGCTGAAGCTGGCAACCTGAGTTCAATTCCCAGGTCCCATATGGTGCAAAGAGAGAACTGATTCCCTCAAGGTGTTGTCTGATCTCCAAATGAATGCTGTGGCATGCATCACCCCACTCCATTAAATAAATGATTACAATTAAAATATTTTTCAAATAAAAAAATTAGCCAGGCATGGTAGGTAGCTCAGGCCTTTAATCCGAGACTTGGGAGACAGAGGCAGGTAGATCTCTGTGAGATGGAGGCTAGCCTGATCTACATAGCAAGTTCCAGGCCATCTAGGGCTATAGGGTGACCCTGTCTCAAAAAGATAAAAATGAATAGATGATAGATAGATTTAAAATTTTTTAAAAAAATAAAACTTGAGTGACTAAGATCAAAATTTTCGAAGGAAAAGTTAGTTGCTGAGTGAAAGCACCAACTGGAACAGGAAAAAAAAAAATGAAAACATTTAAGTGAAAGCAGAGATTTTTAACGAGAAAAGCAAAGCATGGATGCCTTCTCTGTGGCATTAGCTGTCCTGGCTGAATCCGCCTTGAATGCCGCTCTTCTCTCCTCACACGTCCGCCTGCTTTCTATTTGACCACCAGTAACTTCTCAAGAAAAAATAGAGGCTAATGACAGGGACCGAAAATACTACCTGCAAGCCTGAAGAATTCGCAGGCAATGGTGCCAAGCAGGAACGCTAAGCCAGCCCCGACACGAGAGGCAGGGCCTGAGCCCCAGCCTGAAGCCGCTTACTTGCCAGTCCTGCAGCAAGGCCTCCACAGACTCTCTGTTCCCGTGTCTGACGTTCCACACGGCCAGTTTGGACATCACTTCATCTAGCAAACCAAGAACTGAGCACTTATAGTAATGAAATTCAAGAACTGGGATGAATTTTCTCCCCAAAATGGTGTTGATTCTGGAAAACAAAAAGGTTTTAGAATTGACCAAGTGTTAGAAACTTGTTAAACTTGATAAAAAATATTGGGGCCTTAACTTTTTAATTCAAACATATGGAACTTACATATATCTTCAAAGGACTCTCTCTCTCTCCCTCTTTCTCTTCCTTCCTTCCTTCCTTCCTTCCTTCCTTCCTTCCTTCCTTCCTTCCTCCCTCCCTCCCTCCCTCCCTCCCTCCCTCTTACCTGTCCCTTTCAAGACAACAGAAAACATTGTGGCAAGACATAAAACAACCATTTCTAAGGTAAAAATAGGTAATAAAATATTTTCTGAAAGTATCCCCTTACTGAGAAATTCTGTAAAACCATGCTAATCTAAAGAGGATCTTACAAAGCTTGAAAACTCTGCATAATTCAATGCAGTTACAATGTAAAAGTTTACAAATTTAAAAAGTTCTCATTTTAATACTAGCATCCTCTGTCATTTCAGTAAGCTGTTGTGAGTCACGAGGAAAGAGAAGATGGTAGACAGTCATCAGTAAACAACCTCTATACTGCCGATATGTATTTTTAAGATTTTATTTTATTACTTATGTATATGTAATATATGCACATTTGTGCATGTGAGCAGGTGCCTGTGGAGGCCAGAAGAGGATGTCAGATCTCCTGGAGCTGGAGATTCAGGAGCCACCAACCATGAATGATGGGAACCAAATTTGGGTCCTCTGTAAGAGCAGTACATGTTCTTAACCCTGAACCATCTCTCCAGCCTCTATACTGATATTTTATAGTTTATTCTTTTTTAAGGTTTATCTTTTATTCATAAGTGTACGTGTTTGCATGAGAGCATGTGCAACATATGTACACATGCCTATGCACACAAGGCCAGAAAACAGGGGTCAGATCCCTTGGAGCTGCGAGTTACTGGCATTTGTAGGCTCCCAGGCTTATTATACAGGTACAGGGATCCGAACTCTAGTCCTCATGATCACACAGCTCAGGCTCTTAACTGGTGAGTCATTTCTCCAGTCCCTATTTACCAATTTATAAAGTACTCATATACTTCCTCCCCTTGATCTGGTATCCTTGTGAAACATATTTACAAACAAGAAAACAAGCTGAACGAGCCAGAGCTCACATCACAGGACTCGACCTCAACACAACAGAATGTGAAAATGACATGTCACTGTAACAGAAGACATGAAAGCTTATCATGGTGTAGAAGCAAAACTACCAGAAGGTCCTTCAAAGTCTGTATTTTTTGTGGTCTCTTGCTAAGTGCTGTTGCTCCTTATGAGCCCTGTGCGCATATCTTTAGTTGTCAACTTGACACATCTGGGAAGAGAGAACCTCAACTGGGGAACTGCTTTTATTGGATTGGCCCGTGAGGCATTTTTTAATTGCTGAGTGACGTGGGAGAGCCAAGTCCACTGTGGGTGGCGTCACCCCTAGGTAGGTGGTCCTAGGTTATAGAAAAGCAAGTTCAGTACAGGCCAGGGGAACAAACCAAAGCATGGTCTGTACTTCAGCCTCCAGGTTCCTGGCCCGAGTGCCTGCTTTGACTTCCCTCAGTGATGAACTCTGACCCGGGAGATGTAAGATGAAAGATAAAGTAAACCCTTTCTTCCCCAAGTTGATTTTGCACAGTGTTTCTATCACAGCATTAGAAAGTAAATAGGACAGCATGACAGCTGTGGAAAGATGCCATTACAAACCGTCTTCTCATTTCCTCCAGTTTGTCAGGCGGCACAACTGGCAGGTGGTTTTCATCTCTATTTCCAAAGGCCATAAGAATACTTGAATGATAGTCAGAGCTGTTCATCAGATTCTGAAAGAAATAGAGGAAGACATAAGCCAGATTTACTACTAAATGTTACAACAAATCACATGTCCGTCTCACATTATGCCACAAATCCCCATTGATTGATTGAATGACTGACTGACTGACTGGGCTAGGATCTCACATTGTAGACCTGGCTGGCCTGAAACTCACTATGTACCAAAGACTGGCCTCAAATTTGTAGTAATGCTCCTGCCTCAGCCTCTGGAGTGTTGGAACCATAAGCATGAGCCAGCCATTCCAGATTTTCATCTTTTCCTTTGTAAGATTTGTATGAATATTTCAACATAAAGGTTTTAATTTTTTGATTATTTTTACTCTATGGATGTGTTATGCCTGCATGTATGTAAGTGTGTTCATGTTGTGCAGTGCCTGCAGAAGCCAAAAGAGGACATCAGAGCCCCTAGAACTGAAGTTACAGATGGTTGTTAGCTGCCATGTGGAGGCTAGAAACCAAACCTGGGTCTTCTGCAAGAGCAGCCAGTGCTCTTAACCACTGAGCCATTTCTCCAGCCACAATATAAAGGTTTTAAAGTGACATTTTCCAAATGCCCCAGCATGTAGTGTTTTTGACACGGTCATTGCCAAAATCTTTTGTTTTCTCAGATCTCCCAATTAGAGGCTCAACTCTGGAACTCTCACATACCAAATTGTCTCACACAGTTGTTTTTTAATACTTATTATTTTTATGTGTATGCGTGTATTGCCTGCATGTATGTAAGTGCACCCATGTCATGGAATGCCCATGAAGTCAGAAAAAGGCACCGGATTCCCCTGGAACTGGAGATATGAATGGTGGCTAGCCACTATGTGGGTGCTCGGAATTGAACTCTGATCCTCTGCAAGAGCAGCTGGTGCTCTTAACTACTGAACCACCTCTCCAGGCCCCTCTCACACAGTTGTAGTGAAAACCTAATCTCCCTCATTTTAAGTCAGTTTCCTGCACCCTCAGCATCTTTTTTTGTCTGTTTTATTTTTGTTATTTGTTTGCTTGTTTCTGGGTTGGGCTGGATTTGATTAGAATTCATACTTACTTTAGAAATGACTTGTTTCCATCTTGAACAGCACAACAGTCATAAATATAAATGTATCTCTTGGTTTTTGCTTTTGTTTTGTTTTTGTTTGGGGCACAGGCTCTCTCTCTCCAGTACCCCAGCCCAGCCTCAAACATCCTATATAGCCAAGGATGATCCTGAACTCCAGATCCTCCTGCCTTCAGTTCCCGAGTGGTGGTACAGCAAGTGTCCAGCACTCATGAAGTGTCTCTGAATCCCAAATCCCAGGGGAATCTCACAGCACAACCCTCGGCTACCACTCCACTTCTCTTCTCTCACCAAAATCTTCCTCAGAGACAAACCCTAACACTGGGTTGATTTTTCCATGTCTCTTTTCCCACCTTGAATAAAGACATTTTCTCTTGAGTCAGAGTCATGGCTTCGGAGTAATCCTGGGAGGCTGGCAGATCCTCCTCCATAAGCCTTTCCACTGTCTGGAGCCACACTTCAGTTTCCTTCAGTGGTGAGGGCAAGGCGCCATCCAGCTGGGCTTTCCACAAACCAGTCTGAAATAAGGAAAGACGTCATTCAGCATCACTCTCCCAACTGATGTCGAACATTTTTACATGGGGAAATGTGAACTATTTCAACTCTTCTCCAAACAGGGATAACGGCAAAAAGGGTTATCATCGAACCAGGGACAGTTACAAAAAGGACTGCCATTTGACCACATGGCCCTGTGGTCTTTGGCATTGTAACTAACACTTTTCGCCTGGATTGCCAATCACTAGCCCTAACCATGTCAACTCAATAGCTCCACCTCCCCTCCCCGTGAATGTCCTTCAGCTAACCCCCAGCTCCATCCAGGCACACCTCTTCCCTCCTCAGGCTTCCATACATCTCACATCACATGGGCCACATCAACCCTGGTGCCTTGGTCCCCAAACCCTCATCGTCCCGTTGTGCCTTTGTTCTTCCTGTGTTTTCTAACTGGATTTTCCTCCCTTCTAAGCTCACTCACAAGCAAATATTTATAAATAACCTCTTGGGAAGAACTGACAATAAAGCTGTTATCATTAGCCCTAAAATGAATTTCTTTATATTTTATTATCAGTAAATGTTTGGTTTACATACCTATATGCCCAGGAAGGGTACGCTAAAACAAGTAGAAAAAGTTGAGGAAGCCCTGCTCAATTTCAAAGATAATATTTTACACAGTGAAAGCTATATGTATGTTGAATGAAACCAAAATTTTCAGAAGAAAAACAGAGGCAATGTTTCTGTTCATTCCTCTCTTCCCCTGAACACATAAAATTGGTCCCACATTTCCTTGCTGAAATGATTACTTTAAATTTGGTTAATAAGCCTGGAGCGATGGCTCAGCAATTAAGAGGACTGGCTGCTCTTGCAGAGGACCCAGGTTCGATTCCAAGCACCCACCTGGTGGCTAACAACCGTTCATAACTCCAGTTCCAGGGGATCTGACACTCTTCTGACCTACTTGGGCATTCCACAACATGTGTGTACTTACATGCAGGCAATACATTCATATACATAAAATAAAAATAAATTTTAAAAAAGACTTTCAATATACTATCAGTCTGCAGCACCTAATCTTGCAAAATAATTCTTTTTGTGGGTTTTCTTGTTATTTCAGGTAATATTTCCAAGTTATAGTCTAAAGAATTAGGCCAGGTCTCTGTGGCCTGGAACAGGCTGAACCATGTAGACAATGTCTTCTTTGCAGATTTTTGAAAGAATAGGTCATTACGGACAGAAGTAGTCCTCTTAAAAAAATCAGGCTCAAAGCTGTGACCAGCAGGTTCTAGCAATGCACTGAGCACCATTTAAATCACAGAAATAGTCCCTGATCTGCATGAGTTCTTCAAAATTAGGTGGTCTGAGAAAGTGGCTCCTAGGAGCCACTGAACAACTATTTAACACACTTAGTAAACACTTGGAAAACAGGCAGTCACTCCTGATGGCCAAGCAGGGATATGCAAATGTTTCCTATGCCAGGCCATGGTAAGAAATTTTGACTTTGTAGGTCATATAGCCTCTCTTTAAATTCACTAAAATGAGTGAATTCTGTTCACCTTCAATGAACTCTGTGAATTCATTAGAAATTTTCCTGGAGAGATGACTCAGCAGTTAAGAATACATACTGTACTTGCAGAGGACCCAAGTTAGGTTCCCAGCACCCATGTCAGGCAGCTCACAACTGCTTGTAACTTCAGCTCCAGAGGATGTGACACCTTCTTCTGGCCTCCATGATAACTGCACTCACATCCACAAACCCTCACAGAGACACATAATTAAAAATAATAAATAAAAATTAAAATCTTAAAAAAAATCATTTAATGGAGCCAGAGAACTGGTTCACTGGGTAAGAGTACTTGACCTGCAAGCATGAAGACCTGGGTTCAAATCCCCAGTACCCACATAAAAAGCAGGGCATGACAGTGTGTGCCTGAAACCTCAACATCAGAGGGTGAGACAGGCAAATCCTGAAGTTCACTGGCTACCCAGCCAGACTAGACAAAACAGCAAGTTACTGGTTCAGTGAGAAGTGCAGACTCAAGGCCATAAGGCATAAAGAAATAAAAACAGATGCGTGATGCTCCACGTTGACCTCCACACGAGCATACGCACCACAGGCAGCTGCACAGTCCCATGCATGTACCACAAGCACACTACATAACATTCCACATACACACACATCCCCCAAACAATTATCCGTCTAAAATGAATAAATTACAAGATATGTAACTTAGATATCAGCAAAATTGGTTTTTTAAAAATAAAGGCAAAATAAACCCATTTGGAGATCAAAAGAAAACTAAGCAAATTTGTAACTATGTCATAAGAAAGTTATAAGATGAAGGGAGTTTGGAGGAAATAAAGGCATTAGTTCAAAAGAAGCTAAAATTTATAGGAAGAACTAAAAATGGTAAACATCCAGAGAAATATGGAAGGGAAAATCTTAAATTCTTTAAAATAGAGACTGGAAAGGTGGCTCAGGGGTTAAAAGCACTTGCTGCTCTTTCAGAGATGTAGAGTTCAGTTTCCAGAAACCATGTTGGGCAACTCACAACCATCTGTAACTCCAGTTTCAGGGGCTCTGACACCCTCATGGCCTCCATAGACACCTGTACAAGCACATGCGTGTGCGCACACACACACACACACAGAAATAAAAAGAAATAAATTTTAAAAGATTTTTAAAAATATATGGCTGCATGGGACTGAAAAGATGAACAGTGGTACTGGCTGTTCTTGCAGAAGACTCAGGTTCGATTCTCAGTACCCATATGGCAGCTAACAACCATCTTTAACTCCAGGTGCAGGAGACTCAATGCCCTCTTCTGGCCTCTGCAGGCTCTGCATGACACAGGCATATGCAAAACATTTATATACATAAAATAAAAATAAATAAATCAAAAAATGTATACATAGCTAGAGCAAAAAATATACAAATGGCACAGTATTTATATATAAAATGAACATAGCATACAGAACAAGAGATACATGAATTATTTGATTGCAGGAATGCTACATGGGGCTGGAGAGATGGCTCAGCAGTTAAGAGACTGGCTGTTCTTGCAGAGGACCTGAGTTCCGTGCCTAACACCCACATGTTAGCTAGCAATCACCTGTACCTCCAGTTCCAGAGGATCTAACGCCATCTTCTGGCCTTCATAGGCACTGCATGCATGTGGTACACTTACATACATGCAAACAAAACACATATAAAATAAAAATAATTTTTAAAGAATGTTACACAGTAAGAGAAACTGTACAATTAGAAATTATACAGCTGTAGGGGCTGGAGATATGGTTCAGCAGTTAAGGGCACTGGCTGCTCTTGCAGAAGATCGGGATTCAAAACCCAGCACCCACATAGCAGCTAACAATCATCCATAGCTCCAGTTCCAGGAGATCCAATGCCCTCTTCTGTCCTCTGTGGGCACTGCATGTCATGGGTAGACTTACACATCTGCAAGCTAGCACTCATACACAGAAAATAAAAATGCATAAATCAAAAAAAATTTTTTAAAGAAATTATACAGCTCTAAATTTAGGCTGTAAAAAGTTCACAATGTATATTATAATCCCCAGCACAACCACTAAAAACATAACGAGAAGAGGCAGAGTCAAAAAGCCAATAAAGAAATTACAGTAGCTTTTTCAAATACATAAAGCAAGAATGAAGATACAAACACAGAAGGAACAGATTAAAAGAGTAAAATGATATACTTAAATTAAGCCATATCAACAATTATGTTAAATATAAATGTACTAAGGAGTAACAAAACAGAAGAGTCAGAGTAAATAAGAAAGAAAATCCAAGTTAGTGTTGTCTTCAATAGGTGCACCACAAAGACTCAAATAGATTGAAAATAAGCAAAGGAAAAATATGTACAATTCAAACAGCATCAGACCGGGATCAGATGACTTTCTTATCAGACGAAGCAGGCATCAAGCAAAACAATATTACTAAAGATGAACAGGACAGTTCATAAAGTGCCACTTTATCCGGAAGATGTAACAGCCATAAGTGTGTGTACACCTAACCAAGTTTTAAAATGCATGAAGGAAAACTTGGCAAAATTAAAGACAGATTTTCTTTTTCAGCAGCTAACAGAATCAGACAAAACGCCAGCCAGGTGTAGATAAATGCCCCCCCTTGCCTTAACTGATATTTATATGACCTGATCATTGTAGAATATAAATTTTTACAAGTGCATGTGATTATGTAGTTATGTCATTTGCTGAGTCATAAGCCAAATCTTAATAAACTTAAAAGGATGAAAATCATACCTATGTATGACACATGTAAACACATGCATCTCACATGTGCTTTCTGGTTGTCCCCACCACTTCCAAGCATCTATTGTTATTGACACATGATAGGAGAGAAGAGACTGCAGGTCACTCAAAAGATGAATCACCTACAGCAGCAAACTGAATAATGTGCCCTGGCAAACTGAGAACCAACAGCCAGTGTGGCTTTGGATAACCTCACATTTAAGCAGAATCCTACAAATTTCTTTTAAAAATCAAACTCCTATCTAAATAACATTTTGGGAGGATAATTAAAATATCCTTTTTTCTGATGAAGCATCTATCCTGTGTTCCAAAGAATTCCTTATGGAAGTCTAATGTCTCTCACCCACCAAAACAACGCTGAACCACATTAAGTGTTCTTATAAGGAACATAACAGTAACCTGGTGCATGAGGCCAGTCCAGCCTTGTCTTAACTGCAACTGATCTTCATTCAGCTCATTTTCATTCCTGTTCAGTGATAGGACATCTACAAAGGGCAGCTTTTCTTCATTCAGTGACTCCATAAAGTTCAGCAGACTCTACAATTAGAAGAGCATCTTAATATTCTACTATTTTTATGTGTATGAGTGTTTTGTCTGCACATATCCAAGTGTACCATGTGCATCCACAGAGACCACAAGAGGGTGCTGGATCCCCTAGAACTAGAGTTAGGATGGTTGTTAGCCACCATGTGGGTGCTGGGAATTGAACCCAGGTTCTCTGAAAGAACAGCAAGTATTCTTAACTACTGAGCCATCTCTTCGATCCCAAGAAGAATATTTTAAAGACTGAAAGACTTCACTTCATTTATAAAATGCAATCTGCTATTGTAAGGTCTATAGCTAAAGGCTAAATTTAAGTTTTTACTTAGATAAAGGCAAAATCTACGACCCATGTATCCTTTCTCTGATCTGGTTTCTTCTTTCTGACAATTTGAGTACCAGAAAAATGACACAGGTCTCAGCCTGTGGCTTTTGTTAATAATGTTGGAAGGGAGTGGCCAGGCCACCTGGCTCTAGAGGACAGATCATGATGCCAAATGCAAAACTGTCCAGCTGAGAGTGGCCACGAGAACTGCTACAGTTGTCATGCAAAAATGACGGGGGCTTGGGGGTTTTGTGTATTTGAAACAGCATTGCATTCTGTGCCCCAGGCTAGTGTGGAACTGACTACATAGCTAAGGCTTGGTCTCAGACACACAGCAATCCTCCTGCCTCAGCCTCCTCAAATGCTGGGCATATACACATGAACCACACAAATGATTTTCAAAGTGCCTATGACTAGCTGAGGTTGTGTCAGCTCACCAGTGCATTCTTTATACACTAAAAATCATTTCTCCTTACCCTCAAAATTTCATAAACAAAGCTGTCCTAGGGTTACATTTGTGTTCAATTCCATAAATATTATTTAAAATATTATATGATCATTGAAAACATTCTTAGTTATACTGTGGAATATATAACTTTACAGCACAGCAATGGGGGAGGCTGAGGTAGAATGACTACTTGAACTCAAAGAGTTCAGCACCAGCTTGAGCTGCACTGGAAGACCTGGACTCAGAAATAAACAAAGGGCTGGAGAGACGGCTCAATGGTTAAAAGCACCAGCTCTCCTTCCAGAGGATCCAGGTTTAGTTCCCAGCACCCACATGGTAGCTTGCAA